>OZ005658.1:50887925-52274162 GCA_963930645.1 Salticus scenicus | reverse complement strand
GTTTTGGAAAGTATGCATTATGTATATATCTCAATTAAAAAATCTCAATAAACAGCAATAAAAATTTAAGCTTACAATTTCCATAAATTTAGTCAGAGATTATATTCCCCACCTTTTTTACATGAAATTTTCTGGGATGAGAAATTTGCGCCTTATTTGCTGCCGTTATTTTCCCACGAAAACTTTTAATTTGTTTTTATAGTAATGTGTAATGTAATTAGCAATGTGTAATGAGTAGTTTTCTTCGTATTTAATTATGATTAAATAAGAAGAAAAACACTCTAAAAAGAGCGTGGGAAAAAGGCGGGTACTACAGTTCTATGGAATATTAAATAAAAAGTTGGCAGGTATCGCTGACATGGTTCGTACGGCCACGCTTTTTTTTTTTTTCAAGGACACTGCAATCGCATTTTTATGCAATGTTCTCGTATTTCCTCACAAGACCTTGGAGCCTCAAAGATCGAGAAATCTTCTTGACATTCGTTCTGCGCATCTCGTCAGCGGCTTGCTTACGTCATAGAATATTTACACTACGGAACCAATCAGCTTCAGCTTTGGTATAGAGCGTCACCTCAACGAAGAGATCGATCTTATCAATCGCCATTTCGCCCTTTGCTTTAGCTCTGGTAGCGTGAGATTTAACGTGCTTTAATATTCTTACATTTCAATCTTGAAATCATGGCTGGAAATATCCAACCTAAAAGGCCCTTTTCAGGGCCAAGTACTTCTGCTCAGTCAGAAATACTATTGAATAATTCTGATCCGAATTATAAAAATTCGGAGATAGTTGAAAGGCCGATTATTTCGGTTGATATGGGCTCATGGGAACCGAGTACTTCTGTGTACTCTGATTTTGATTCCAATGCTAAAAGTTTGGAAAATGTTATGAAAGAGATCCAAAATGATTGTGTTGATGATTGTTTTAATGTATGTATTAATAACAATAAGGATGATTGTGTTGATGATTGTTTTAATGTATGTATTAATAACAATAAGGATGATTGTGTTAATGTATGTATAAGTAACAATGAGGATGATTGGGATATTGGATTGGTTTGTGATGAATGTCAAACAAATTTTACCAATAAATCTAATTTAAAACGCCATGCCCAAAAATTTCATCCTTACAATACTGGCCTAATAGAATCATTAAGTAAAAAGAAAAAGCAAACTCCCCAAATCACTGCAAAAAATTTATATGTCTGTCCCTTATGTGAAAATAATATAAAAAAACAAGAGATTACACCCCACTTCAAAAATGTCCATGATATTGATATGAATTATTGTGAATTGAATTTTGAATCATATAATGAATTTTTAATTTGGAAACAGGGTATTGAACATGACACTAAATCTAAATATGTTGCTTATGGTTCTAAATACATAAATTCTAATCAGGGTTTCACAAATCAATATTTTAGATGCCATAGATCAGGCAATTTTGTTGCAAAAGGAAATGGATCTCGCCATATAAAATTAACTGGCAGCAATAAAATTAATGCATACTGTCCAGCATCATTAAAATTATTAAAATTTACAAATGGCAAATGTTCTGTTGTGTATCAGAGAATTCATGTTGGCCACTATAATGATTTAGCTCATTTATTTTTAACTGATAATGAGAGAAAACATATTGCCTCAAAAATAGCTGCAAAAATTCCTCTTGATGATATCTTAGATGATATCAGGAATTCTATATCACATGATGGGCTTGAGAGAATTCATTTAATAACAAAACAGGATCTTCGTAACATTGAAACAAGTTTTAATCTGTCTTCGCATTCTATTAAGCATAATAATGATTCAGTCAGTGTAAATATGTGGGTAAATGAAATGATGAATTCAGAAAATTCATGTGTTTTGTTTTATAAATCCCAAGGGTTAGATGACACACTTTATTCTTGCCTAAATAAAAATGATTTTGTGTTAGTAATCATGACTGAAGCTCAGGGGGAAATGTTAAAAAAATTTGGATCTGATTGTGTATGCATTGATGGCACACATGGTATGAATGCTTATGGTTTTGAATTGATAACATTGTTGGTTTTGGATGAATTGCGCCAAGGTTTTCCTTGTGCATTTTTGATATCTAATCGCAGTGATCAATCAGTTTTATCTATATTTTTCTCAACTATTAAAGAAAAAATTGGGGAGATAAAGCCAAATGTTTTTATGTCTGATATGGCTGAATCATTCTTTAATGCATGGCTTTCAGTTATGGGTGCACCTAATATGCGACTGTTTTGTGCATGGCATATTGACAGAGCATGGAGAAAAAATTTAAAAAAAATTAAAGGGGCAGAAAAGCAAACAACAGCTTACAAAATTGTACGGGCACTCTTAGAAGAGAGGGATAAAGAAACATTTAATATTTTGATAGAGGCAGCAATAAAACATTTCAAAGAAGATCCTGATATGGTTAATTTTGGTAATTATTTTGAAACATATTACTTGCAAAATGTATCATCCTGGGCTTATTCTTTCAGATTGCATAGTGGCATCAATACGAACATGCACTTAGAACGTATGCATAGAACATTAAAGTATATATATCTTCACGGAAAAAATGTTAAAAGATTAGATAAAGCCATACATGGTATTATGAGGTTTGTAAGGGATAAAATGGTAGATCGATTAATTGCAGCTAATAAAGGAAAACTTTCTAGTAAAATTAAAGATATAAGAAGCAGGCATCAAACAAGTGAAACACTATCCTCAGAAATTATAAGTAATGAGAATGGGTGGTCAGTTTTATCATCAGACAACAAAGAGATATATGAAATTCAAGAAAATAATAAAGATTGCTCTTGTCAATTAAGGTGCACTGACTGTGATATTTGCATTCATAAATATATATGCAGTTGTATGGATTCTTCTATTAAGTATAACTTATGCAAACATATACATTATTTGCAGAAATACTTGAAGAGTTCATCTTCCCATACATCTGCTTCTATGCCTAATGAATCTGCCCTTGTAATTGATGAAAATCAATTTATTCTTAATGAAATAGCCCAGGCACCCCCTAAAAATTCTCAGCCCACACTTGAAAACAAACTATTAGATTTAGATGAAAAATGGCGAAAAATACGTGAATCATTGAATTCTCTAGAAAAATGTCAAATACTAGATAAAATTTTAACATCTATTCCACCACAATTAGAAGCTATTGACACATTAGAAAACTCAGAACAAAATTTTAAAACTTTAGATAAGAATATCCCTCCAAATAAAAATATAGTACCACAAAGATTTGTAAGTGCAAACAAAAAAAGAAAAGTGATGAAAAGTGATAATTCATCTTCTAAAGAAAATACAGACAATAAAATTTTAAATTTAATTATTGATAACAAACATTCCAACAATTCCAAGTAATGCTTATATTAATATCATTACCCACATTTATAAATATTACTTATTCCTTGGGCATAAATAAATATATAAATTATTGAGATCAACATATTAGCTGAGTATAATATACTTAAAATGAAGCTGATCTATACTCTCTTGTGCGCATCAATATAAAAGACTCAAAAAAAATGTAAGAAATGCTTTTTTGTTTTCTTTAAATTTCAAAGGCAAAAACATTGGTTACGTATAACTATCAGTTGTGTATGAATAGAGTTGCGAAGATTTTAAGAGGGCCTTTAAATTTTTCTTTGCCCAGAGCCCGAGATTTTCATGATTGAGCTTTGACCATTTTCCACAAAGTAAAAATCAGGGATTTAAAAATAACTTTGGATAAGCAATTTTTGTATAATTGCTATGTTTTTGCATATTTTTATCGTTTATCCACATCCTCCCCAAATGTATTTCAATTTTCTTTTGAGATTGAGGGGATGCTTGAACGGTTACGGTACTGCTGTAAACAATTCTTTTAAACTTCACAATAACTAGTTTAAAATAATTATTGTGCACAGTCATACGGAATTTTATCCCTTACTGCCATATATAAAAAAATTGTAAAAAGAATAAAGAATGGCTATGCCATCTCTTTAGTAATATAAACACCAAATTATGTCAAAGTGCATTCTTAAACTTTTTTGCATTAGTTCTGGAAATAGAGTTAGCAGAAAATTATCATCACATCAACAAACATTTATAATAATAGTATGTTCTAGATAATTCAGAGCATGTAAATGCATCAAAACCAGATATTGAAACACTTTTTTTTTTGCTTTTTTATGATTTCAATACTTTTTTCTATTGAATATAGAAGAGAGTTAAATTAGATTTCATCCATTTATCTGAACATTTGATAAAATCTCACATTACTAAAAAAATAATTTATTAAATTTGTGTGATATGAAAAATCTTTCACGCTGATTTCTTTACAAATCGACTTAATCACTTAGTTTATCTATATATTTCTCTCTTTATGTATATGTTTATAATAGAAAACTTGTCATAACAATGATTTCCGAAATAATGAATCAAAGTTGGACAGTGGATTTATCTTACAAAAATCCTGTTTTGTTTAGTTGTTGACCAAGTTACTCTGCCATTTTGTTTCAAAGAGAGAATTTTCCACTTGAAAATTTTAAATAAATGAATATTTTCAAATAAATGAATAACAGTCTAATTGTTGGTTGGTTGATTGAACATGATTAATCAGGCCTGTGTTTAAGCACGTTTGAAATTTAAATTGCTAAAACAAATTTTTGTACATGCAATTTAAGCTAAAACATTTTATTTATGAAAATGTCAGTTGTTCAAAATTAATATGAAAAACTTAATCTGAGATTATTTGTACGAAAAGCTTAGAGCCAATGCATGTTGGGTCAGTTTGGCTCTAATCGTCTCTTTAGTCTTTCATATAAATTTTATTAAGATAAACATTTGAAATCAAATGACATAGCTTTTATAATTTAAATGTAAATAAAACAATACATTTTACTTATTCAAATTTTCAGGAGGGGCACATACACTCCCTTGCTCTTATGTGCTGACGTCTATCATTGAAGTTAAGCTGTCACTTTTTATCATCACAATAACTTTGAAAATACTGCAATAATTCAGTGGACTTATGTTGCAAATATCTTTGATAAATTCTTCGGCCAATTTTATTTGCCATTTTGTTTCAAAATGGCAGCCAAATAAAAATGCATTACTACACTACATTAACAAATTAACAATTTGTTTTAAAGTGACAACTACTTGAATTCATATGGTCGCTTGAAAATTTACTTTTGAAATACTCAACAAATTTAAAGCATAGTTGGATAGTGGAGTTATCTCATATGCATTTTGAAAGAGGTTGTTAACCGAATTGATATACCATTTAATTTCCAAGTGCAGCCACTTTCCAATTTTACATTAAAATTAAATTAAGGAACAGATTTGCTTAAAATTATATATAGAGAGAGCCATGTTTGGGTCTCATCCAAGTTTTTTAAACAATTCGTCCTGCTATTATATTTATATATATATATATATTTATATATATATCTTACAAAATACATCTATGGGAAGCGCAGCTCCCATTATAATATATTGGCCTTGCTATTATAACAATGGGAACACTATGTTCTGATCCTTACGAAATTGGTTGTTAGTTGGTGTCCCCCCTCCCCCCCCCTTAACAGTGCCATATCATAAAGAATGCACTGTTGAAAGGAGGAGGGTCTCAACACCTCTTAAACCCCCCCCCCCCCTCCAATGCTTTATATAAAAAAATCATGGTCTGAACTTTACGAAATATTAAGTTTAAACGGATTTTAGTATGATACAAATTGCATTGATGAAACTGAGGAGGGTCAAACCACCACCCTGTGATTTATGATAAATCCCGGTCTGAACTTTTACAAAATTTTAAGTTTGGAATTGAATGAGTGCTAATATGACAAAGACTGCATAATGAAAAGGGTGGAGGGTCTTAACTCCTCTTACCCCCCATGGTGCTTTATCTCAAACTGAACTATAAAATTTTAAATTTGGAGTTGAATGGGAGTTAGTATGATACGAACTGCATCACTGAAAGAGGGGGAGGGTCTTACCCCCTCTCCCCCATGAAAAATCATGGACTGAACTTTAAAACTTTTTTAATTTTGAGTTTAATAGGTGTTAGTATGATACGGACTGGATCGTAGAAAGAGGGGGAGGACGACCTCCTCCCCACTTAAATGGAATTTTGAAATTTTAAATTTGGAGTTAAATGGGTGTTAGTATGATACAACACCCTTTCCACTTACATGGAATTTTGAAATTTTAAATTTGGAGTTGAATGGGTGTTAGTATGATACAAACTGCATCGTTGAAAGGGGGGGGGAGGTTCTAACCCCCCCCCCCATGCCTTATGAAAAATCATGGTCCGATCTTCACAAAAATTTGAATTTGGAGTTGAATGAGTTTAAAGGGGGAGGATCTTAACACATCTTACCGTCTACAGTGCTTTATCTAAAAAAATCATGTTCTGAACTTTACAAAATTTTAAGTTTGGAGTTAAATGGGTGTTATTATGACAAAGACTGAATCATTAAAATAGGGAGCACCTTACCCCCCACATGAAGCTTTATCTTGAAAACTCTAAACTTCACAATTTTTTTAATTTGGAGTTGAGTGGGTGGTAGTCTGCCAAGGACTGTGCAATTGCAAGGAGACAGGTTATGTCCCTCTTCACCCAATTTTGCCTTATCAGTTACAGTCCTAACTTTATGAAATTTTAAACTTCAAGTTGGTTAAATGTTAGTATGAGAAAGAGTGCACTGTTGGAAAGGGGAGGCGCTGATCCCCCTCTGTGACTTCTCAGTCACAGTCCGAATTTTAAATTGGACATTATTGAGTGTTGGCGTCACAGAAACTGCATAATTTAATAGACAGCATCTGGACCATTTTCTCCCTATGGTATTAGGTGTTTTAAAAACTTTTAGAAATTAACTACTTGAAATTTTAAATTTCAATTCTTTTGGATATTGCATAACGAAAACTACTTCCTTTGAATGGGAAGGAAACAAATTATTTCAACTAGGACGAAAGAAAGGATTAAAATAAAAAACTTGTGCATTACATGATTAATGCATGAATAGTTTATTTAAGTCACTCACAATATTATTGTTTTGTAAATAATATGAACTGTTGTGTGAGTATTTTCATGACAGATACTTCCTTTCGAATCCACAGAATTAAGCATGGCCCTTTTTTAAGTGATATATATATTAGGGCTGTGCCGATTAATCGATCAATGCTTAGTCCCGATCAATTTTTTTAATTAGATCGATTAATTCAATTAAAAATTTTCAAAATGCGAATTAAAGTAAAAATATTGTTCTGCTTACAAAATATTTTTTCACATATTTTGCTAACATACATTCTAAGAATCATCCATCAAATAATGAAAAAGCAAAAAAATAAAACCTCTCGAAAGAAGTTGTTGCACTTTTGTTGATAGAGAAAAGGGGAGGACAGTTATTAAACAAAATGCCGCTTCATGTGCATGCTGGAGCAACACCATCTATCTGTAGCCTTCTACAGAAAGTTTTGGCTAAGGTAATAGTATTCTCAGAAACAAGAAACTTTCAAAAAATAGAAATGCTAAAGATTAAAAAAAAAAAAAAAAAAAAAAGGATTGAGATTTCCACTATCCCTCTGATGGGGTAAATGTCAACAGAGTTTCACAGTATCTTCAAGTGTTTATTATCTGTTCAGAATTGCTGATAGTAACTATTGAAGTAGAAACACAAAATAACATTCTGTGTTCTAGTCCGAAGTGACAAAGAAGAACTAAAGTATAAGAATTTGAGATTTTTATGATAATGATATGGAATTTTGAGAATTCATTTAAAAATAGTGAAAAGCGAGATGGACATGACCTGCAAATATAAAACTAAAATATGTGTAAATTCATTTAATGTTTCTTTCAAAATCAATCGAAAAATTAATTTATTTAAAAAATAATAATAAATAAAATTGAATAAGTGAAAATATTTATATACCTCAAATGCACCAATTATTACTCTGAAAATTTATTTAAATTTCAGTTATGAAACAAATATAATTGATTAAACAAAAATTTTTGAAAGAAACAAAAAAGTTTTTTTTCAGCCAAACTTATGAATAATATATATATATATATATATATACATACATACAATATGAGAGTTTTATTCATCATTGAAATAAAATTATAGAAAGAAAAATGAAAACCGATTAAAAATCCGATTAATTAATTAATGAACTACGATTAACCCAGTTAAAACTCTTAATCGATTCCCAACCCTAATATCTTTTTTCTGTTTTATTGTTAATATAATTTATGCAAAGGGAGAAAAATTTCAATTTTAAAAGTTAGCAAAATTATGTCAGGCAAACTTTTAAGAACTTGCAATATAATGCTTTAAAAATTGGTGGTGAAAGACATGCAATTGTTGTTTCGTGTTCAAATAATTAAGCACAATCCTTCATCACAAAATATGAGGTCACAACATGTAACATGAAAGTAAAAACATAATATTTAAGGCTCTATGCCAACACAAATTGTATACCTGTTGAAATGTGCTGTCTTAAAAAATGAAACCTTCTTAAAAAACAACAACAACAACAAAAAAAAAAAACTAGCACATATATATGTTCATTATTATTTTATTTTTATTATTATTTTGCTTCTGAAATCTCAATACAGACTCAAATACAATCCAATTTACATATTCTTGCTTGCAATACAAACATCGAGAATTATAGTTAGAAGTCTGTTTTAACAGTTTAAAATATGTGGATTTCTATTACTGAAAAATATTTTTACAATATATTTAGAATATCAAATTATATTTGTACTTGTTATATTCAATACTTGAATACATGTTACTAGTAGGGCCTTTTAAATTTAAATGCAAAAAACAAGTTTTTTTTTTTAAATTTAATGTGGTTTAATTAGTTACAAGCTACATCTATAATAATAAATGGAAAGGTTTGTCTGTCTGTCTGTTCTTTTATACGTTCAGCCCCTATTGAACGTAGAAGTACAAGAATTGACATACTGATGCTCTGGAGCCTTTCCGAGGTCCTCCTGAAACTTTCATCAAAATCCCTATATCGTTTTTCAAGCAAACCTAGTTTCTGCTGCCATATATTGTAATTGGCCGATAAAGGATTAACTCAGAACGCGATTTTTTCTGAAAATGAGGGTTAGTCCAATCATTTTAACACCTTCCCGAAAACATTTAATTGCTAACTTTCATCAAAATAACATATCCATTTTCGAGTAAACCCAATTTCTGCTATGTTGTGTTGCAATTGGCTGATAAAGGGTTAACTGTGAATGCAAATTTGTCTGAGGATAAGATCCAATCGTTTTTTCTTATCAAAAATCCCTAACTCAAAACTTTCATCAAAATCACTTTTCCCATTTACATGTTAACTCAATTTCTGCCATGCCATACGTTGGAATTGGTCTTTAAAGGTTTAACTGTGAACGTGAATTTTTCTGATGATGGGGACAATTTCAATCGTTTTGCATCTCCAAATCTCCCATCGTTAGCATCTCCAAAAGCACCTAACTCCAACCTTTCATCAAAATCCCTAAAACCATTTTCGAGTAAGCCCAATTTCTGCCATATGTTGCCATAGGCCAATAAAGCAGGGCCCGAAATTTCGACTCAGATTACACTCGCCGAAAAAATTTTCTACTTGCCACAAAATTGAGTTGTCATTTTTTTTTTTTTTTTTTCACATCCCCCCCCCCCCCCCAACTATTTGAAATGCTTTTTCAAATATGCTTAAAATTATATATATTAAAAGTGTGTCGTTTATCATCATGTCTCATTACCATCAATAATTAAAAATCATTATAATGTATTGTATTTGAGATTTGAAAAAGATTAAAATGTCTAATAACATAAATGTAAAGAGTCGTTAAAGAAAAAAAGAAGGAGAAAAAAAACTCTTTGTTAAACAATATCCTGTGAAAATCTTTGTATTATGAAAGATTAAGCTTCCTTATTTACCTATTTAACTTTTTATATCGGAAATGCCTTTTTTGTCCATTTTATTTTTGTAATCAGACAGAATGTCGATGTGTATAACTTGTTCATTGTTGTCATTTGAAATAGCCATTTCGGAATAACTTTTTCGATAAAATCGTTGCTTACATGCCTACAAATCATTACAAGCGCAAATCCTTGGAGTTTCAGTAAAAACTGGAAAATGTGAACTGTTTTTTGATCATTTTTCAACAAAATACATATAGGCAGTATCTTTAAAAGGGCTCGGTTTCATTTTCCTGCACCATTATCGCACAGGCAAACTATCACATTTCTCTTTTCTCGTATAGTGGGCGACGGGCAGAGAGGTTCTCTGTTCGTCTATTCTCACTCTGCTTGGAGAAATCACAGTGGGAGAAACGAAACTGCCGAAGAGATTAAAACATCCATGCACTAAGCATTTTTCCTTTCTCAGGCTGGAATTAAATATCAGGTTATAAGATGACAAGGTTTTGCCATATTTAAATCTATAAAAAAAAATGTTTTCTGTCAGCGTATTGTGTAAGAATTCTATCTATAACTATACCAAATTTTTACTCGCCACAGTAAAAATTCCACTCGCCATTGGCGAGTGGAAATTTCGTGCCCTGCAATAAAGGGTTAACAGGCAATTTTGTCTAAAGATGAGAGTTAATCCAAGCACCCCAAAAAACACTTAACTACAAACTTTTTTGAAAATCGTTATATCCATTCTCGAGTAAACCCCATTTCTGCGATATGAAACAATGAGCCGATAAAGGGTTAACACGAAATTTTCAAAGTTGCATGTTTATAGTTAATGATGTTCATCCGGATAACAAAACTGATATTGAAAAGCTGTTCTTTCATCTTTACGGAAAAAATATTTCTTTTTTATGCAAGTTTAAGTGAAATTTTGCCCTATTCTCCCATGTTAAGAAAATCGTAAATTTTGAATAACTTCTGAAGTTTTTTAATTAGAATATTGTGATTGAGTAGGGTTCTTGCCAGTGTCATAACTAATACTTTAAAACCTGTGCGATCTCTCTGCGATCATTTGTTCGTGAGATATCATCTACACAGACTAACAGACACCGTACAGACAGACACCATACAAATTTTGTAATTTTCGATTTCCTCACGCCTGAAAATGTGTAAAAAAGTGAAAAAACGAGGGTGAAAATTTTCACGATTACCTAAGTTCCCCATACCTATAGTATGATGAACTAAAAATAATTGATTGTGAATATGTGAGACCAGTTTTTAAATGTAATCAATGATACACAGAAATGGACAAAAATTCGGTATGTACTTATATCATAGAGATTATTATGTAAGAAATAGCAGGAAATTGTATAAATATTAACATATAAAACTGACACATATAAAGTTACGTAATGACTTAGATAAGATCCCAGTGACAGAAAATTTTGTAGCTGTCTGCAACAGGTTTTTAAAATTTCATAATCTGTCTGCAAAATTTACATGCAGTCAGGAGTGAAATTGGCTTAAACTCAAAAGGCAGCAATCTGGAAGACGGGGGTGGGGGACTTAACAACAGTGGTGATTTTCTAAATGATATAATGAAATTCCAAAAAGAAAAAAAAACTAGTATGCTGTGGCCACCACAAGACTTTCTTCTATATTTTCCTATACAAATTCACGCAGTAACAATAATAATAATAATTAAAAAAAAAAAAAAAATCGATAACTTTGTTTTAAATTATCACATATTTATAGTTCAACCATTCGTTTTAAAGATATTGACGAGACCTTTTGAAAGATACCCATCTTGAAAATTTACTCCCCTCGAGGGGGGACTTCCCCCCCCAGGGGGTTTCACGAGGCTCCTACGCATACAAAATTTTTTTTTCCAGTTGACTATCTCTATTATAAATAATTCTTGTAAATTTCATAATGATTACTAAAAAATAATTCTCTTTATGCACATTTACACAAAATTTTGTCCTATATCACCATGTTAAAAATTTAGAAAAAGCGGGATGGCAACGCAACCTGTAAGACAATTTTTACCAAAAGTTGATAGGCACTAATTTATGTCAAGGTGCAACTACATACCAATTTGTATGAAATTCTGTGCAGCAGTTCCTGAGATACAGTTGCCACAAAATTTTGTCACACACACACAGACAGACTGACAGAAATTTGCTAAAAAGGGTCAAATCGTGTTCTACAGCTCTCAAAACATGTAAATCCATCAAAAACCCGAGGTCGAAAAGTTTTACGAATCCAATACTTTCTCTATATTACATATAGAAGAAAGTAATATATACATACAAGATTATTTGGAAGTTATACAGATTATGAAATAACACTTTTACTAAATGATATAAATAAGTAAGATGGAAGATTGCGAGATTATTTGGAAATAATTTAAAATATTTATAGTCCCTGAAAAAATATCCCTTCTTATATGTTCTGGGGTTATAATAAACTAAATTTAAAAGTAGCATTTACATTGTGGGTGGAGAAAAATTATTCTACACTCATCATCAAAATTAACTTTTCAGCGTTCCTTCACTTCTAATAATGGAAGTATGTAGAATAAATAATATAGTAGAATATATGGCCAGGTAGGTCTTTCTAGATTCTAGAACATAATAAAGCAAGCTCAGGGGTCGATCCAGGCAAAAATTGGGACCCTTTTGCTGTCCCTTTACAAAATTCAAATCCTTAAAATGGGTCCCTTCACAAAATTCAAGTTCAGAAAATGGGTCCCTTAACAAAATTCAGATTAATAAAAACAGCCCTTTCACAAAATTTTATTTTATAAAAAATAATACTTTTGTAAAATTTTTCCATGTTTATAGTATTTTTAATGAGTGTCTATACTTGTTTAATAAAATGCTATTAACTTGATATTAAACATCAGATAGAGTAACTGCTAAAATGAAAGGTTTCCAGCGACAATTCTTTTTTTCACAAAAATATTTTGTTTTTTACACACACACAAAAAAAAAATAATAATAATAATAATAAATTCCAAAATAATTCGTTTTTCACAAAAATGGTCCAAAAAAATTAAAACCTGGATCAACCGCTGAAGCTTAAAATAAATATTAACATTTATGCTACAGATGGAGAAAGATAGAAAATCACAAGGTTTCTGCAAAGCATTTGATCACTGTTTTTTTTAATTAAAAAAAAAGAAAGAAAGAAAGAAAAAGGAACAAATACGGAAAAAAAAGAAACAATTGACAGCTATACATTTTTTTTCTTTAACAAAGTTTTATTTATTTTTTTAACTTATAAAATTAAAAATCATGTTCAGGACATCTCAAAATGTGTAAATCCATCAAAAACCAAAGTTTAAAAAATTTCGCGATTCCAATACTCTTATGCATTATAGAAAAGAGTTATAAAATATGTAATTAGAAAATATTTCTAGCTTAAAAAGAAAAAAAAAAAATGTTTAATATCGACGTTCATATTTATGAATGATAAGAATGAAGTATTGCAATGGTTTGATTCAATATTGTAAATTAAGTCGGATAGAGGAGCTGAAAAATAATAAAATATGGAATTTTAGCACAAAATAAAATTTTTAAAATTCCAAAAATAGCAGATCACCGATTCACGAAAGAAATCAATGCCTGAAAATTAATTGTTGGTGTGTGGGGAGTAGCGATAATCCTATAACCCCCACAGGGGGGAAGTGATGCCCCCACATGCACAGAAATTTTTTCCTAGTAAACTATTACTATTATCAATAACTCATATTAATTTTACAATCACAAGTGTAAAATAACTCTCTTTATGCCCATTTATACGGAATTTTGTCCTATGCTGCCATGTTAAAAATTTGCATAAAATGCGATCACAATGCCACCTATTGAGCGATTGATCCCAAAATCTGATCAACACCAGTTTATGTCAGGGTGCAACTAAATACCAAGTTTGGTTAAATTTCATTCATTGGTTCGTGAGATACAGCGTCCACAAAAAAATGATACAGACAGACAGACATTTTCTAAGAACTATTAATTCGTGTTCTCCATATCCCAAAACATGTAAATCCATCAAAAAGTGGACTTCGAAAATTTTCGCGAATCCAATACTTTCTCTATATTACATATAGAAGAAAGTAAAAAGACATTTTTAAGCAATTAAATGTAATTAAACTCAAATTATACAAATGAGCTGTAAAATTATGCATCATTAGCAATTCACATTATTCCAGATCTTCTGTCCTTGCATTCATTAATTCACAAGCAGTTTTTACCTCTGATGAAACCCCCGATATTCATTAAAAATTGGAAGCATTGGGCTTTAAAATACTTAAAAAACAAAAAAAAAAAAAATACAGTGATGGATACAAATGTTACCTCACACTCCCTTTCAAACTCAAATAATCAGTTACATTAAATATTGGCACTGCTAAAAACAGGTCTAATGATATAAACAGATCTTACTGCTGTTTCATCATTCATTATGGTCAGCAGCCATTTTGAATCTTTCAATAATGGCATGAGCAAAAATCTGAATTGAAAGATAAACCATGGGTAAGTTTTGTATTATTTTATACACTAAATGTTACATGTAAGAGAAAAAAATATACAGTATTGCTTTAACAAATTAAAAAAGAATTAGCATTCTATAAACATTTTGATAAGAATAACCACAGGAAAAAATACTCACAAGTTAGGCTTAGTAAATAAGGTGAAAAAAAAAAAAAAAAAAAAACAATATATATATAGAAAGACTTAAAAATGATCTTATCTTATTAATTATTTTAGATATTTTAATTGAAAATTAACTAGTATGATAATCAATACATATCTACTATAATGATTACACTGAATTTCCAATGATTTTTAATAATATCTAGTATAAAATGTCCTTCATGTTCAAAATACTTTTCATACAACTTAAGTATATTGCATAATTCTATACATGAAACATATACTGTAAAAATGTTAAAATAAATTATGTGTTATACTCTAACAATACTTTCTATTAAGAGTTTAACCTAAGTACTTAAATTATCTAATTACTTAATTTCTGTCTATGTACTGTTTAAAAACATATAACAAATGATGTAGAAATTTACTATGACCTTGTGTTTATTCACAGACAGGGGAAAAAGAAAATACAAAATATCTTAAAAAGAATAAATTGATATTTAAAGCTTACTTTAAAGTTATTTTTCTGTATTTTACAATGTAAGCTTAGCAGTTATTGTTCGTTTTAAACTTAACAGATAAATTTCTTTAAAGTTTAAGAACAATAATAACAAAAGATTGTAAAGAAAAAAACTAGGCCTTTCACGGTTGATTTTCAACCTGACACCTGGAGTCTCGTCCATAGCGGCATTGTGTAGGGGTTTATTTGTTTTCCAGGTGCCGGCCCCTTCCCTACACTAGGCTATGGATTCTTCGACTTCAGCTATAGTAAAATCAATAGGTGTATTTCTATTTATCTTTTATAGATTACTAATTTTTAAAATGAGGTCTTTTACCATGTAATTAAAATTTATAATTATATTCTTACATGTACAGTAACTTCTCATAATTCCTTATTAAAAAGTTTAAGTTATTATAGTTAGTATTTTTTTTTTTCAAAAAGTTTACAAAACACTATCTTTATAAATAAATAAAAATATTCTTTTAACTAACATAATCAAGGTAGACATCAAATTAAATCTTTGAAATTCTCTTTAAAATGAGGAGTCCGAAATTTCTCTATCTCTTAAAAAACATAATGTGTTTATTTAAGCTAAAAAATGCCCAATTTTCAAAATCAAAAGAAATAAAATATTTTTAAGAGCATTTTATCATTTATTTCAAAAAAAGGAATGATTCCTGAATGTTTAAAATTAAAAACACACTTGGCATGGGTTGATTTTACAAACAAAAAAATTTGTAAAGCATGTGTAGCACAAAATAGTGTGCGTTTAACTAATTCAATAAATATTATAGATTATATTTTAAACAGGGCTTTGCACAGTACTTTTAAACTTTTTAATGCATAATTTTCTGCAAATTAACCTTTATTTATAGATACTGCATTAAATATTAATTTAAATACAAGTGGTAGATGATAAATTTGCGATTAAGCTTACTTTTATCTGTTTACATTGTATTTCAATAAAACAACGATAATTCATAATCTAAACGTAATCTGTTTCTTTTTTGATTTAATTTAACAGCATCCAGCTTCAAATGCGTTAAATAAATATGTAAAATTAATATTTACAAGAGGATTAGAGTAAACTTTTGACAAAATTGTTACATCATTCTTTTTTTTTCTTTTCCAAAATAAAAAAGCCTTCATTAAATCAAATGCAAAACTAATCTGTCTTTCTTTCCTTTTTAATTAACAAAAGATATATACATAATTAAACAGTTAAATATTTAAAATTATATATATGCAAGTAACAAGCAACATACTTAAGCATTTTATGCAAGTCCATTTCTTAAATATCCTAATCTGAAAACACATGGACGAACCCCTTTTTACAAAACAATTTATATAATTCAAACTTCACGCTACTAAAATATATATTACAAGCTTTAAAAATATGTAAGTATCACACTCAAAATTTTGTTACATTTGAAATATTGACGTTTAGGTTGACATTCCCGTGGAATTGCCTTATTAAGAATCAACAGCTATATAGTAAAATTAAATTAATGTCAGGCACACTTAAGATTATATATGAAAGAAAAAGATATACATTCAACTTATTCAAAAAATACTTCTATGTAGATTTTTCATTTTAAAAGTTATAAATTTAATATATGTTTACAATAAATTTTGGTGAGTATTATGTAAGACGATTAAAATATATATAGCAAATAAAAGTAGTCTTAAAGATACAATAATGAAGTTGCAACAATCCCATAAACAATACACCCGCGAGATGTTTATCAAACAAAATCTATTCAATTTCGAAATATCCAAATCAAAAGGAGGAATAACTTGAAAATATATAAATATGTTTTAAATGAATAATTAAAAATTTATCTCTCAAATCGCTCATACAAACAAAACAAACTATCCTTCCAAATACGTTTAGTTAAGCGGAATTTGTATTTGTCAGCAAAGCTGATTGGTTCCGTGATGTAAACATTCCATGACGTACGCAAACCACTGACGAGTTGCGCAGAACAAATGTCAAGAAGATTTCTCGATCTTTGAGGCTCCAAGGTCTTGTCGCATATATGCCAATCCTACGCTGCCCACCTTCTACGAGAGTATTTGCGTGCGCTCATTGGTTGGCGTAATCACGTGAGCTTATTTCTTTGGCAGAAGTATTGGCGAAGTCTCTAGTCCAGAGAATCTGGTTACCATTAATGTTTACGTTTAGGTTTACTTTATTTATCGTACGTACATGATAGCATAGAGTTAGGCATTTTTAAAGTAAGATTTAGGAGAATATGATGTATTTTATGCCAGTTTTTTCCCCTTACTATTATACATAGTAATACAGGTTTAGTTTAAAATGTATGTAATATAGAAGACATATTTTAAAAATGTTAATTTCTCTATTTTGAATAATTTAAACTCCAGTATGTGTAGTTATTAAAATTACTTGAATATGAATTCCGGAATTATTGAAAGTTTTCGTTTGTTTGTGTTTTAAGAATGTCAGCTGGAAAATAACCGAACGATTGTCACTTAAAAAAAACAAAAAGGCTGTTTTTGATGACTACGTATAATAACGAAATATTTATTAACCATAATATTTATTAATATTAAGCTTCCAGCGTATGAGTTTTATTTTAAAAGTATTCTAATGATAAAAATTTGTTGCTGATATTGTTATCTTCATGCCTCGATGTTATAATACTTTGTTTTTAAAGTTAGTAATTTCATTTTTAAATATGGATTAATGTATAACATTATTGAACATTTATAATACTCAACTATGTTCCATAAAAATTTAAAACAGAATAAATGATACTGAATTTCAGTTATGCCATTCATAAATAGTTATATCTGTTTAGTATTTTCTATTTTAAATATGATCATTTTGTCATTAAGTTTTCATCAAATGTTTGAATTAGAGCTTCTTACTTTTTTTTTTTTTTAAATAGACTTGTTTAATTTAATAAATTAAAATGTGAATGGAAATACATCTATAGATACTTCAGGGAAATTTAGAAAACAAGTTTTCTAATATTATTTATTGATAAATAACACTGCTCTGAAAAAAAAAAAAAAAAAAAAAAATTGTTTTTCGAGATCTCATCCCATTCTTGCTGATTCTTATGTAAAATGTCCTCCTGAATCCGAATATGACTCCCATTTTGCCCAATCACCCACCGTTTTCTAGATACACCACCCCCTCCCTCAATTTCTTTCCCTGTTCGATAATTTTATGATCATGAATTTGATTTGAAGATTGAAAAATAATTAATTTAACACCTGAAAACAAAATATATATATAAAGTAAAAAAAAAATTAATAAGTTTAAAAAAATTAAAGCTATGTAATGCATAATTTCAGAAGCAAATTTCCCCCCCCCCCCCCCCAAATTTTTTCCTTGTCACAAATGTCCATGTTTTACAATTTTCCAACTCTGTAACCCCTCAGAAGATATTTAATGGTTGTAATAATACACCCCTGTCCTAAAAATCAAATTTATAGCCATAAAATCACTGAAAAATGATTTAAAAAAGGTGGGTGATAGGGCAAAATGGACATCATATTCGGGTTCGGGCAGTCATTTTACATAAGAATATGCTGAAATGGTGTCAGAGGCAATTTTCATGCTGAGCAGTGTAATTAATAATTTAAATTCTTATTTATTATTAAATAAATGTATTATAATAATTAAAATATTAAATTGTAATTTAAAATTTCATACCGTATTTCCTGGCGTATAACGTGCAGGTTTGTTAAATCAGTTGTACAACAGTAATTTAAATTTACAGTAAAAGCTATTTTTTAACAAGCTTTTGTTTCTTACAAATATAGCTTTATTTGTAAATTAAATTATCTGGTGTGTAACTAATTTATTTCACCTATGCATTATACGCCGGAAAGTACAGTAATTACAGTGATAGATGATAAATACATTTTTTGTCCATAATTTATTAAATAAGTCAGTTTTTTATTTTCACCTGTGTTACATTGAAATTAAAAAGAAAATCTTTTGAAAGAAAAATATTGTGAGTTTTTTATATACGCTTATATTTTTATTTAATTCTACTTCACTTGGGAGTGTTAGAAAGTAAGATGTCTCTGAGACAAAATGTTAGCAGCAAGATTTCCGTAAACTGCTAAAGTTTGGCAATATTCAGATACTCTACATGTTCTAAAAATTAAGGTGCTGTGAATGTGAAATATATAGACAGAAAATATTAGGTTGATTTCTTTAGAAATTGACCTATTGTAGTCAATTGTCTGTATATAATAGAAAATGTGGTATCATGATAACTTAAGAAATAATTAACCAAATCTAACCAAAGTTGGTCAGTGTGTGCAGAATATGCCCAAATGAGGTTCGAAGGAAATGTCAAATATTTATTTTCTTAGGGGAAAATAAAAGTGAAAATGATAACAAATCTGCTGAAAAATCAAATTTTTTAATATTAAACAATAAATCAATAGCTGTAATCTCATTTTATAGTGTGTATTTCTTTTAAACTCTTCTTACGTATAATATATAGTTTTGTAAAACTTATAATGGAATTTTGCTTAACGTTTGAGGAAATTTCAGAGATAAGAACATTTTCTTTTCTCTGCAAATATTTTATATGAGATTGTTGTAATGTAACAAAGTTGCTCTTCCATTTTGTTTCAAATTAGCAGCCACTTAAAAACTTCATTTCAATTTTAAGTTTTGATGTAAACCTAAGAGTCCCAAACAAGTTTATAAATGTATTTGATCCACCATTTTATTTTAAAATAGCAGATATTTTAAATTAATGGGAGTACTTAAAAATTTGTCATTATAACTTTTAAAATACTAAATTTATTTTGCACCAAAATTGGACATATCTTGTATGGGTTTGCTACTCAACTTGCTGTGCCATTTTGTTTCCAAGTGGTGGCCACTTGAAAGTTTATTATCATGATAACTTTGGAAATATTAAATTATTATCAAAGTTGGATATCCAAGTGCTGGCCACTTTCAAATATCATTATAAAAAGGGTAATTATGCACTGATTAGCTCAAAACTTCATACATACAGTCAGCAGCAAAATTATTTAAACACTAGCAAAAATTCCAATATAAAAAAAATGCACTTAATACTGATTTCTTAAATAAATCCTTGCTGAATCATGTCCTTAATCAGTCTAAGAATATGATTCGACAAGGATTTATTTAACAAAACAGTATGTACTTTTTTTTACACAGAAATTTTTGCTAGCGCTCAAATAATTTTGCTGCTGACTATGCATACACAGTCTACATCAATGCCTCCACCAAATTCATTAACTACTTCACCAGCTATCCCGAGAACTCGCAGGAAATCTAACCTTCCACACACAATAGTGGTTAATAACCTTTGTCTGCTTTATTATTTTAAAATGGCAGCTATTTGATAAGGAAAAAGCAAATGACCTACAGTCGGTAACAAAAGTGTCCGAACACTAGCAAAAATTCCTATGTAAAAAAAGTACACTTCATACGGTTTTGCTAAATAAATCCTTATTGAATCATGTTCTTACACTTACTAATAACAGGATTCGACAAGGATTTATTTAACAAAACCGTATGAAGTGTATTTTTTTTATATAGGAATTTTTGCTAGTGTTCGGACACTTCTGTTACCGACTGTACTCTTGTGATTGAGCTGGAAGGACTTGTTTGTGTTGTAAACAATATTCTCATCCAAATAATTATTTTAATACGAAAATTGATTACTAAGTTTTTAATTCAACAGATGCATTAAAAACATTACCTTTTAATAATTTACTATGTTTTTTAAAAAAGAATAACAATCATATTTTTTACACAGGAAATTTTATTTAAGAAAAATACAGAAATTTCATACAGTAGATACATAGGGTTTTAAAAGAATTACACTTAAAAAAAAAAAAAAAAAAGTTTAAACATTTTATAGACAAACATTTGAAAAATGCTATAATTTTACATGGAGGGTGCAGGAAGGAAACAAATCAGCATGAAGTGAGTCAAAATGTTATTAAACAACAAATGCAACTGATGTGGGTTTAACTGTCAGCCAAATGAATCCACTACTTAAAATAATTATATTTATTACTATAAATAATACTGCCCTGTAGGACTGGGCAATGTATCGATTCATCGAAAAATAACAATTTTATGCTTCTATTGCTAAATCGATTTAAGCTTAAGGCAATACTTTCTAATATCGATTTTACATAATTGCTAAATCAATTTATGTTTAGCCAGTTTTTGTTGTGTACATCAATGGCTGTGGAGGTAGCATTAGTGAAATGCAGCATATCAAAACCAAATGTAATTTATAGAAACATGGGTATTGATTTATTCTGATTTTCTCACTGTAGGTCATGATCCGATCCTTACGAAATTTGTAATTAATACTTATTTGGGTGTTATTATGACAAAGACTGAGTCATTGGAAGAGAGGAAGGTCTTACTCTCCATGTTGCCTAATCTAAAAAAATTATGGTTGAAATTTTAAATTTGGAGTTGAAAGGGTATTAATACGTCAAAGACTGCAGCATTGACAGGAGGGAATGTTTTACCTCTCACGGTCCATATCTCTAAAAACTATGTTCTGAACTTTACAAAATTTTAAATTTTGAGTTGAATGGGTGTCATTGTGAGAAACACTGCACCATTCAAAGGGGGGAAGATCCGACACCCTCATCTTGGAAAGTTACGGTCCTAACTTTATGTAATTTTAAATTTGGAGTTGGTTGGTTGTTCGTGTGATAAAGAGTGCACTATTGGAAGAGGAAAGACCTGATCCCCCATTGTGACTTTTCATGGGAAGTTGCGGATGTCCGAACTTTACAATTTTTACTATTACTTATTCCAATGCCCCATGTTTTTCCTTTCATACATAACTTTTTTATAATCAAAGTAAAACACTTTTGCAAAAGTAGTTTTCTAAGATTTTTTTTTCAAATGTACTATATAATGTTATATCATCAAAGTAAAAACATTCCTAAAATGTGACATAAAGCTGGTTATATATCGTGATGCAGAATTTTCAACATCACCCAGCCCTATGCTATGTTGTATATGTGTACATATGAAATATATATGTCAGTAAAAATAAAGTAAAATAATAGTCATCATAGCTTATTTGTCTAGAAATGTATGTATAGTAATTACATTAATTACCTGATCTTTTAATTAACTTTCTTGCAGTGTTAAAAAGTTTAAAATGTGAAGTGCTACTTTGAGATGTATGGAAAATTTTGTAACTCTGTAAGAGAGTTAAGATATTTAAAAAAATTTAAAAAGTCCCATATCCGTGAGGGTTTTTCACTATCGAGAAATTCATCTTGCATATCTCTCAATGAACTGTTTATGCGTATAATAGGCTGAGGTTATATTTGCCTGAAATGTGTCAGGTGTAACAATGAAAGTCAAAATTTTCATATTTTTTTTTTAACCGCTTCACCAGCCATCCTGAGATAACTTGGGAGAAATATAGCCTTCTACATACTACAGTGACTGGCTAAGTGGCACACTGTTAGATTATAAAAAAACTCATATTATTTAAAAAACCACTTGATTGTTCTGTTGTACTTTATGCATAAAAGGTTTTACAAGTGTACATATAATAGTAACTGAGAAAAATGAGGTCAAAGTGGAACTATGCCAAAGCTCTGTTACACTTACCTACGGATGTGGTTTTTCAGAAAATTTTTAAAGTCTTTAAATTATGAAGGTTTTGTAAAATAAAACTAATACATAAGCTACAAATAAACAAAACTATTAATATATATATATATATGAGTAATTCTTCTATTCAAAAAGAGATTAGGATTTAATGGTATTTAAACATGTATAAAGCTAGAAAGTTATAATTTTTAATGACTGTTTTGTATGCATAATGATTGAATAATCTATACAAATAAGGTGCCTGTGTGCAGTCTGTAACTCTCAGAGACCCTCTACATATAATTTCCAACAGCTGAATCCCATTTTATTATATAGAAAAAAAAATTATGATAATTAATGATTTTTTAAAATTATTATAAAAAAAATCTAAATTAATTAAATTTGCTTTGTTTTTTCCAAAATTTATTTATTGAATTTTTAATACTCCATTCTGAAGTTTTAAAGTGAAACAAATTGAACAAAGTGCTTTTTTGCACTTATTACTTCAAAATAAATCATAAAAAATAAATAAAAAATAAAAAAAAAGTTTTTGAAAAACAAGAACAAATTTAGCAACTGTGAATTTTCTAAAAATAAACATCGGATTACAAAATAAAAATAAATAGTTAGATAATGAAGAATTCTCATAAGAAATTTCACAATAGAATAATATACGTTTTGGTTGCAAATGGTAGAGAAATCATACAAGATAATTTGCAAGGGCTTATTTCATTAAAATTCTTTTAATTTTTATTTATTTTTTTGTCCTATTTCTAAACATAACTTGCCAACACAAAATCTTATTTTTTTTTTTAATAGTTGGTAGTGCTGGATAATGAATGGAATACTCTATACCAAAAAGAAAATACTCTGGAAGTTTGAGAAGATTTCTTTTTAATTTTAAGTGTAACACCCACTATGAGATTTTTTAAGAATAATTCAACTTTTTTCAACTGAACCTCCAGTTACAAGTTATGACATAATTTATTTTAACTATTACACTTCCTTTAATTTTATTCACAATCGAGCTCTTTGTTTATTTGGGCAATAAAATGTATTCCCTGTCGCTTGCATAAAAAGACATTTTTTTTTTTTTTTCCCACCTTAAAAATTAGTTTTAAAAAATAACATTGTGTTTTTATATAAAGTTTTCAACAATGCCCATTTTGTGATTAAAGCAATTATTATTATTATTATTTTGCTTTTTCATTCTTTTTCTTTCTTTTTTTCTTTTTTATGTTGCCAAATGCTTTATAATTATGTTCATGCAAACTTATTGAATGGACATTTAAAATTCTGATTAGCAACCACAGATCTCTTGTTATAATAAATAACCTTCTCCTTCTCAAGCAAGTTGTTTAAATCATATTTCTGGTAGTTTTATAAATGTCTTTAATCATAAACTTGTTTTTCACACTAAATCTGATATTACGGTAACTAATAACTACACTATGACTAATAAAAAAAAAGTCTAAATATGTCATGCAAAAAATTTACTAAAAAAATTGGCAATTTTCTACAGAAAATTTTCCATCCCACATCACTACACTTACCCCACTCCACCCTATACTTTCATAAACAAAATCTATCATCTAACAAAATGTATATCAAATACAGTAATGTTTTAATAGGTGTCATTTCTCAAAATAACAATTGTATTCCCCCCCCCCCCAAAAAAAAAAAAATAAAATAAATAAATAAATAAAATAAAATACAATTTTTTTCTCTTAAAAATTAAATACATAAATATTTTTTGATACAGCATCCATAAAATTTTGACAGCAGATATTTTCTAAAAATGATCAAACCTTGTTCAAGACATCTTAAAACATGTAAATCCATCAAAAACTAGAAGTAATAAATTTTGACAAATACTTTTATTTTTATATCACATTAAAGGTATAGGAAACTGGTATTTACACATTTTAAGATGCAAGAAATCTGAAAATCACAAAGGATGTCAATGTGTTAGTCTGTGTACCCAGTATCTCAAGAAGTAACAGTCATGGTGAGATTGGATAAAATATCATACATAAAACTAGCAAGAACCCTATTCATTTGTTACATTCTAATTTTTAAATATCGTACGTTATTCAAAATTTTATTTTCTTAACATGGGAGAATGAGGCAAAATTTTGCTTAGTTGTGCAATAAAAATTGTATTTTTATTGTAAAGATGTCAGAACACACTTAAAATATTAATTATGATGCTTGCATAAACATAATTAACTATAAAATTTAAATGTGGAAACTTTGTAAGTTATTTAAAATTTACAAATTTCTTAACATGGCAGAATAGTGCAAAATTTCACACAAATGTCCATTTTTAGAACTATTTATATCATAAAGATTTCAGACAACTTTTAAAATATAATTTAGGATACTGTTATGAATATTTTAATTTACAAATTTCATAAGTTATTCGGAATTTAAGATTCCCTTAACATAGCAGAATAGAGCAACTTTTCATATAAACTTGCATTGTGTGACTCATTGCATTTGAAATACTATGGAATTGCATGAAAACTAAAATAAGGAACTAACCCCAAAAAATTAAATGACCAACTACAATAATGCAAACGTTTTGAACTAAATGATGGGTAGCCTAATAGGTGGGGGATTATAGTCTGCCACTGTGTCAAGAGATCAGTGAAATTTATTTCTCAATATGAATATGTTAAATAATCGACATTTATGAAAACAAATATATGGTGGGTAATTGAGCAGAGTTCATCTAAGCCAACTAGATATCATCTTTATGAAAGAAAGTAAAAAATGCAAATTATTTGGAATATGTACTTTTTATATTCACACATTTAGGGATTAAAAATACAGTACAAAGCTGAAAAACCAGACTCCAAAAAATCGTTGAAATAATGCAATTTTCGTAGCATTAATCATAAGTTTTTTTTTTTTTTTTTAATTCTTCATTTTATTTATTTATTACTAATTAAACTATTTTGGTTAAAATGTTAGATGCAGTTTATTAAAAATAAACTTCATTTGACATTTCAACAATTTTTTTTTTTAATTCGCCACTCAGAATTACTAATAATGCTTGCTGCTGCCATCTATCTGCAGAATAAAAAATAAGAATATTAAGAAAAAAGAATTTTTTTTATAGATTTTGAGATGCCTACTGATTTTCTTCTTCTAAAAAAATTCATATATAAAAAGATAAAATCTTTAATCTACAAATTTTCACAAAACAAATAAGATTAAAGATAAGTTAAGTATTTAAAGCTTTATTAGAAATCATATTAAAAATTCAGATAATTGCTTGGTGCTGCCATCTACTGGAAAACGTTATAACCAAATTTTAAAAATCGGATTTTACATTTATGCATTCTTTGTGTTTGAGATTAAATAATTAATTTTTTTTTTTTTTTAAATCTGGATGTGTATAAAAAAAAAATTTAAAAGAATAAAATTTCAACAAATTAATTAATGTTATATATTTTATCAAAATGGCCTTGAAAATAGATCACTGAATATGAACTCGAATTTGAATTTTGGTTGAAAATTAAAAGCACACGAAATAAAGAAAATAGACATGTTTAGAAATATGTTTTTCTTTTTAAATTATTTTCTTTTACTGAAAATTTTAGTATACAAATAATGCAATAAATGACTTTTTATTTTATTTATTTTTTTAAGTTAACTTTATATACATATTTTTAATTTATTGCTTTTATTAATTTACTTTTGTTTAGTCAATTTAAAACACAAATTTTAAATAAAATAAAAATAATAAACTAAATGTTCATGAATCCTAATATTTAATTTTACAGTTAAATTTACCTATTTTCCAAATATTTAGAAAAATCCATATAATTTTTTTAAGAATGACTAAAAAATCCAGAATTACTCTGGTCCCAAGCGCCTCCGGATTTTCGGCTTTACACTATATTAGTTCAGTATACATCAAAACCTGTAGATGGACCAAAAATCTCAGTTTGAGTTGGCAATGTTTCACATATTTGGTTTTCAGAGTATAAGATCAGAAGGTAAAAAGATTATACATGTTCGAAGTCAAAAAATTCATAATTATATAAATAAGTTGAAAATGTCCATAACTTCATATATACTTTTTTTTCCCTATCTCCCATATTTCATTCATTACATTTGCCATTCCTTATGCAAAGCATTACTTGGAGACAGATCTAATTCATTTGTCTATTTTGGCTTTAGAATGCTGTTTATAGAGAACTTAATTTTAACAAATTGCATTTATACACAAACATAAATACAAATATATACATAATGGTAATAGCACACTTAGAATATAAATGAAGTATTAATTTTCTAGGAGCATTATGCATACTTTTAGATCTAGATTTTATGCTTATAAGTGATAATGCATTACAATTACAAAGGAAATTTATGCACAAGTTCATAAAATTCCTAATATGACACTTCATATTTAAAAAAAAAAAAAAAAAAGTTCCAAATTTTTCTTTTATTTACATAAAAAATAAATGCAACTAATAATGCTTTAAAGTTGATTTTTAATTTACCATGTTACTTTTTGCTCAAGCCTTTATTAGAACACACACTATCTGCTAAACTGTGCTGAGCTTTTCTCTTTCGTTTAGGCAATGAGCCAAAAGTTGTGTAATCGTGGCATTTTAGTTGACTAACAATTTTTGTATGTCCTCTCTCTCGCCCTGCACATAATTTCCTTTTCCCACTTAACATTTTTTTCGTCTACCTATTGCTGTTGGTTGGACACCAATTTTTATTGCATGACTTCTTTTAATTAATCTTTTGGCATAACTGTTGGTTAAAGCCCCATTATAAGTTCCAAAAGTATGCATTGCTGTTATTAAACCAACATCTGTTGAAGCAAATTTTTTTACATTGTCAAGCATTTTATTTGCAGCAGGCACATAAATTTCAGGTGCTGTTTCAATTCCAGACATAATTCTTTTTATTAAATTATTAAATTCTTCCTTTCTTTCAGCAGAAAAAGTCGGAACCTTATCTTGGAAAGTAGACACAGATGATGTTGCTGCTTCATTAGAAGATATTAAATTGGCTGATTCATTTACATCTACACTTTTATTTACATCTATATTATATTCATTGATAGGACCTACACAATTTGATTTTAACGGTTCTAGCCAATTTAAAGAAGCCTTTTTGCCAGTTGCTATGTACAACATTAACTCTTTTGTTTTTCTTGTAGCTACATTAAAAGTTGTTTCAATGTCACTACCAATACTAGATATTATGAATGAAGCATGAACACACACATTTCCAGAGAGCCCCATCATACACGAACAAATTCCATTTCCAAGATCAACAATGTACTCACAATTGTTTGAGTTATTTTTTACCAAAAAATTACCATTTTCATCCTTTCTAAAAGAATATTGATTTCGATTAACTGGAGGCAAGAAATGATGAAAAAGAGCTCTTGGGCATCTCCCATTGCTGAAATCAATTAGTCGTTTCTCAAGATATATCTCATATTTTGTGAGAATGTAATCAACAAGCTGAGATAAATTGAAAGCCATGATACGGTTTAATATGCAGTCTTTAAGAATGCGAAATACTATTTCAACATAGCAGCAACAATTTCTGCCTAAAACAAGATGCCCATTCTGTTCTGCTGTTCCACAAATTCATATAATGTAAAAAAAAATTGTTATATTTCTTACAAATTTCTGATGTTATTAGTTTGTGGTGAAATAGTTCACAATTTTCTACACTTTTTGCATACAAAATATCCTTTACTTTATAATATATTTCTTGTCTTTCACGAGCATCAATTTGGTGTTTTTCTGAGCAAAGCCAGGACCACAAAGCTTTCAAAAAGTGGAACTGGCACAAGAGTAATTTAGCGTTAGGGAAATGCTCCCTAAGAGGACCTCGTTCCTTCAAATCATTATCGGTTATAAAAACCTGAGGTTCTTTAGATTTATCTGGAAATATATCTTTCAAATGTTGCAGAGCTTCGCTAAATATATTTGCCTTTTCGGTATCAGAGATAATAATCCCTAAAGGCAAACCTCCTGCAGCTGTTGGTGTAACAAATACATAAATTCTATGCCTTTGTTTGTCCATTCCTCCTGAAGCATCTACCAGAACTAACTCACTTGCCTGTGGTATTTTATGGACACGTTTCATGATAGGAGAGCATATTACGACAAAATAATGCTGGTTATCAGAAGATCTGAAAAATTTTGCTGTTCCTTCAGAAAATCCGTTATATTTCTCCAACTGGCTTACTAAATAATTGAAATTGCTGTCATCAAAAGGTCCATATTCAGAAATGAATTCCTTTTCAAACAATTTGTGGACTTTTGAATATGATGGTACGAAATAGCCATCTGCAGCAATTTCGAAATATTTCTCACCGTACTCAAATAGCAGCTCAGTTTTCAGCGTTTCTAAAGCTGAAGATGCAGTATGTCCCTTTCTGAAAAGTTCTCTTAATTTGTTAAGAGAACTATCAGAAAGATCCCTATATTTCAGCACTTCAGCAGTTTCCATTTGATGATTGTGGGAACCTCGAATGGTAATAATTGCCGGCCAGTTCCTGTTTATTTCATCCTCAGTTGTACAATTCCCATGAAATCTAAAATATACAAACTAGCAATCATTTGAAAATACACATAAGGAAACAAAAAATTAGATATGATTAACATAACACACTGTTAAGTACACCATATATAGGGCCGTAGCAATTTTTTTAATTTTCATCTATTTTCAAAGTATTCAATTTT
Source organism: Salticus scenicus (assembly GCA_963930645.1). NCBI lineage: Eukaryota > Metazoa > Arthropoda > Arachnida > Araneae > Salticidae > Salticus > Salticus scenicus. Next base: position 52,244,742 of record OZ005658.1, on the reverse strand, counting down.
AAAAACACATTAAACTATATTTTCATAAGTCAGCTCTTTTTTTTTTTTTTTTAACAACAACAAAAATTGCCATATCAGATTTTTTATTTTTAAATATAGTTTTAGAATCTAAGTATTTTTCTTGCATATTGCTCAATAAGTCTCACATTTGAGCTATTTTTTCATTTTTTTTCGTATGTATAGAACAAAATTTTGAAAATATGCATATAATTGTTTTTTACAATAATCCTTTTTTTTTCTTTTAATAAAAGTAATAGGATAAAAAAAAAACTATGTGTAGGAATAACACTCACTTCACCCTTTAAGTTTGGGATAACACTCATAGGAGGACATTCTACAGAGTCCAAGCCAATATTTACATGAAAGTTTAGACTGAACCACAGAAAACTGAATGGCCAGTCCAACAATAACAATGAACACACCTTGGCCTGACTACAGCTTCTCTTGTTCATCAGTTAAAAGCAGAAAATTTTGGCCTTTAGCGTGGTGTAGAACAAGTAGTTAAAAAAAAAAAAAAAAAAAAAAAAGGAGGGGGGGGGGGCTGAAATATTTTACTTTGATCTGTGAATGAAAACACACAATGTTTAAACTAAAATCCTGTTTCTTTTTTTAACTGGAGTGACTCTACATGACTTTCTAAACATTAAATAATTAACAGGAGTATTTCTTAAAAAAAAAAAAAAAAAAAAGAAGTAAGTGAAGTCAGATTAACGAAAGAGAAAAATTATAAAAGTATGTTTGTACATTTTTTTCTCCATATACAGTACAGTACAGTACAAAGTCGAAAATCCGAAATGCTCAGGACTAGAGTAATTCTGGATTTTTCAGCCATTCCTAACAAAATTGTATGGATTTGTTTAGATATTCGGAAAATAGGTAAATTTAAGTTTAAAATTAAATATTAGGATTCATCAATATTTAGTTTAATATTTTTATTTTGTTTACATTTTCTGTTTCAAATTGAATGAACAGTATGAGTAATAAATTAAATAACTTATATATATATATGCATATAAATTAACTTAAAAAAAAAAAAAAGATTTATTGCAATATTTGTACATTAAAATTTTCAGTAAAAGAAAATATAAGAAAATAATTAAAAAAGAAAAACATATTTCTAAACATGTCTATTTTCTTTTTTTCATGTGCTTTTAATTTTCAACCAAAATTCAAATTCGAGTTCATTTTCAGTGATTTATTTTCAAGGCCAATTTGATAAGATATATATATCATTAATTAATTTATCAGTTGAAATTTTATCCTTTTAATTTTTTTTTTTTTATTACACATCCAGATTTCTAAAAATTTTAATAAAATAATCTGAAAAATAGAAAATGCATAAATGCTGAATGCGATTTCTTAATTTGGTTATGCTTTTTCCAATAGATGGCAGCACCAAGCAATTATCTGAATTTTTAATATGAATGATGTCTAATAAAGCTTTAAATACCTAACATATCTGTAAACATATTTGTTTTGTGAAAATTTCTAGCTTATAATTTTATCTTTTTATAAATGAATTTTTTGGATGAGGAAAAATCAGTAGGTATCTCAAAATCTTTAAAAAATTCTTTTTTTTTTTACATTTGAATATTAGTTTATTATTCTGCTGATAGATGGCAGCAGCAAACATCCTGATTAGTAATTCTGAGTGGGGAATTGGAACATTAAAAAAAAAAAATAATAATAATGATAAAATGTTGTTGAAATGTCAAATGAAGTTTATTTTTAATAAACTGTACCTGACATTTTAACAAAAGTAACTTAATTAGTAATGTTGGATACATGGCTGCAGCATTTATTTTCATTAGTAATTCTGAGTGGAGAATTAAAACATAAAAAAAAATAGAAAATGCTGTTCAGATGTCAGATAAAGTTTATTTTTAATAAGCTTTACATAATATTTCAACAAAATTCACCTAATTAGTTATAAAACTATAAATGAAAAAATTATAAAACTTATATATAAACGAAGTGGCTATTCATCACCTGGGTCCCGATAGTTTATAGGCTATTCGGCACAACAGTTGAGTCGTTGAGTGCAACAGTTGAGTCATCTAGCTTTCATTATTGTAACTTAATTCTATATTTAAGGTCGTTGATTAAAATGAATATTTTCAATGTAGAGGTGTAAAAAACGCTTCTTTTTTTTTCTTTAATTAATTTTTTAGTCTGTATTTCGGGTTTAGCAATGCATGTTTATAAGTATATTATTTAATTTTTCATCAAGCTCAAATTAAAAATGATTATAAGATAAAAAACTTTTTATAAACCATGTTATTCAATTTTCTGTTGAATCATAGCTGTAGAACTACATTAACATTTTATCAATGCATATACAACTTTTAAATTGATAATGACGTCAATTTTTGTGAGATGCATAATTTAACTTTTTACAATTTTTTAATGTTCACGTTTAATTAAATATATTTATTTTTATGGCGAAAGAAAATAAACTCGTATTTTTTTTTTTTTTTTTTTGGAAACAATTAAATTATAGCTAAGATTTTAATGGCTATTTTTACAGCTATTAATAAATTAATGTTTTCATATTTTAATTAATTAAAATGAAACTAATCAAAAATTCGAAAATCGGACTTTGAAGTATTGTGTTGTAACCGGGTTCTGAGCTATTCTGAAAGTTTCAAATGTCTAGCTAGTAAGGAAGTTATGAATTGATTGCAAGATGTGGACAAATTGATTGCAGGACAAACAAATGAACAAACAAGAATTGAAGTTAATAAAAACATGGTACAATAAAGGATGTTCAAAGTTTTTAGTTCCCCATCATACTATAGGTATGGGGAAGGAGGTAATCGTGAAATCTTTCGACCTTGTTTGTTTTACTTTTTTACACGTTTTCAGGTGTGAGGAATCCGAAAATGACAATATTTGTATGGTGTCCATCTATAGGGTGTCTGTTAATGTGTTAGTCCGTTAACTTGTTAGTCTGTATACACGATATCTCATGAACAAAGGATCACAGAGAGGTCATATCAGTTTTAAAATATTACTTTCGATACTGGCAAGAACCCTATTCATTTGCAACATTCAAATTAAAAAACTTTGTAAGTTATTAGAAATTTACGATTTTCTTAACATGGGAGAATAGGACAAAAATTCACTTAAATGTGCATTAAATGGAAACTTTTTACTGTAAAAATGTCAGACCAGTTTTAAAATGTCAGTTTTGATGCCAGAATGAATATCAGTAACTATAAATATGCTACTTTGAAAATTTCGCAAGTTATTGGAAATTTACGAATTTCTTAACATGGCAGTATAGGGCAAAATTTCACATAAACGTCAATTTTTAGAGCTATTTTCATTGTAAAGATGTCAGACTACTTTTAAAATATTATTTAGGACACTGGCAGAATATCAATGACTATGAATTTTCCAGTATAAAAATTTCGTAAGTTATTGAAAATTTACGAATTTCTTAACATGGCAGAATACAACAAAATTTCACATAAACGTCAATCTCGAGGGATATTTTCATCATAAAGATGTCAGACCACTTTTGAAATACTATTTAGGATATATACTTGCATGAATATCATAGACTATGATTTTTCCAATGTAAAAAATTTGTAAATTATTAAAAACGATTGTCAAAGGTATTTTAAAGTTTTTAAAAAGTTAATTCATCCTTTTTATGCATTGCATATTTATTCGTAAGTTATTTGGAATTTACGATTTACTTAACATGTCAGAATAAGACAAATTTGAGCATAAACTTCCATTTTGAGGATCATAAATACATTAGACAGCTTCAAAATTACGTTTATGATATTTGTTTGAACATGATTGAATACAAATATTCTACTAGGAAAACTTCGTAAAATATTCGTAATTTACGATTTTATCAACATAGCGAAGTTGTAAATTTTTCATAGAAATATGAATTTTGAGGATTACTGCATTGGAAATAGAAGCATGAAAACTAAACAACGGAAGTTCCCAGTTTTTGGAAATTTTGAAAATTCCCAATTTTGCTTTAAATTCCCAGGGAAAAAGGGTTGAAGGTCTTGCAACTCTATATAGACATAGTAATAAGACATAGATTGATCAGCGAGGGGAAAAAGTGATGCCTTTTTTACTCGGGGAAAGACGGCCATTTTACTCTCTTATGGATGTCTTTCCCCAAGTGAATATACACGGGAATACACACAGATAATTTAGCAAATAAAATGTATGTACTAAAGATGAATGAAAGAACTCCAGATACTCATTTTTCTTTCTCTCTTTTCTTCGTCTTTTTTTCTTTTGTGTATGGGATAACGACATTTAAAGAAATTTATCGTTTCCATCTACTATTTCTGTCTGTTTAGGAGTTTTTTGGATCGAAAAAACGATTGGACTTAGCCTTATCGTTTGAGAAATTCGAGTTAACCCTATAACTGCCAATCGCAATATAAAGTAGATATTTATGTTTACTCGGAAATGGTTATAACGATATTAATAAAAGTTTGGGATAAGTGCTTTTTAGAGACCTAAAACAATTGGAACATCCTTAGCTTCAAGAAAATTAGTGTTAACTCTTTAACTGCCAATCGCAACATGTAGTAGAAATTGAGTTTACTCAGAAATGGATATAACGATTTTGATTAAAGTTTAAAGTTAAGTTCCTTTTTTTTTTTTACAGAACTAAAACGAATGGACATAACCTCATCTTCAGTAAAATTCGCGTTAACCCTTTAACGGCCAGTCGCAACATATAACAGAAATTAGGTTTACTCGGAAATCGATATAACGATTTTTATAAAAGTTTGGGGTTAAGTGTTTTTTAGAGAGCTAAAACGAATGGACATATCGTCATCAGGAAAAATCGCGTTAACCTTTTAACGGCCAGTCGCAATTTATAGCATAAAATGGGTTACTCGAAAGTGAATGAGACGATTTTGATTAAATTTTGGGGTTAATTGTTTTTTTTTTTTTTTTTTTTTTAGAGAGCTAAAACAATTGCACATATTCTCATCTTCAAGAAATTTTGCTTTAACCCTTTAACTGCCAATCGCACCATATAATAGAAATTAGGTTTACTCGGAAATAAATGTAATGATTGTGATTAAATTTTGGGGTTAAGTGTTTTTTTAGAGAGCTAAAACGATTGGACATATCTTCATCTTCAAGAAAATTTGCGTTAACCCTTTAACGGCCAGTCACAACATATAGCAGAAATTGGGTTTACTCGGAAATGGAGCGCGGACAGATGGGCAAGCAGACAGGCAGAAAAACTAATTAATGTCATAATATTTTCTTAAACCTTGTTCGAAACTGTAAGAAATGGTTAACACAACTAAAAATGCAATTCTAGCAATTTCGAATTAAAGCCCCTATTATGAACGAATTGTGACCAAACTTGTATTCAGTTGGAGCTTGACCTAAACTGGTGCTGATTAGATTTGCGAATCAATCGCTCAACAGGTGGTGCTGCCATCCTATTTTTTTAAGTACTTAACATGACAGTATAGGACAAAATTTCATATAAATGTACATAATGTGAGTTATTTTTAACGCATGAATGTAAAATTTATAGGAATTATTGATAATAGTAGTAATAAACTTGAAAAACAAATGTGTGCATGTAGGAGCATTGTTTTCCTCCTGGTAGGGAACTGCCCTTCCCTTGGGGCCTGTGTAAATTTTCAATGTGGATATTTTATAAAGAACTCGTCAATATTTCTAAAACGAATGGTTGAACCATAGATCTATATTAATTTAAAACGAACCTACCGATTTTTTTAAATGTTAAATATATATATATATATATATACAGTCGAACCTTGTTAACGTGAACACTGCTAACGTAAATTACTTTTAACATGAACTGTTACCACAATCCCCATCAAAATGAAGATTAGTTATATGACGATCAGTTACTGATAGCATGAACTACTACAGATTGAACACTAACTGATGAACTGATTGAACACTACTGCATGAACACTAACAGATTTTTGATCCCCCTAAAGATTCACGTTAACGAGGTTCGACTGTATATCTTTTCATGTCTGCACAAAAATGATTTTTTTCAGCATTTATTATACTACTTTAACTCTTTCCTTACCGAAACGCCCGTACAGTCAAACGACCGGTGGACCGTCCGAAACTTTCTCACCCATCTGAGCTGTCAAAATTGGAGGGAAGGGGTATGTTGATAAGATAATCTCCTCTTTGTTAACTTGAGTTCAAGAAAGGGAATTTTTAGGAACGTGGAAAAGGAAAATTAAAGTATTATAGCTTTGTAAGATTGATATTTTGACTGTCTTTCCGTTATATTCTATTCGGTTTTCTTTTTTCTATGTGCACTCTCTTTATTTTTAAATGCAATAATAAAACTGAATGTGATTTAATTATCTATGGTTGGAAGAAAGGATTGAGTATAGAGGAAGCTCTGCAAATGTTTTATGATGACACTGAAGAATGAGATTTCTCTGATAGAGATAAAATAAATAAATAAAATAAAATAACCCGTACATACTAACATGATCTTGTAAATAAACAGACACGTACTGAGTTAATCCGTTATCCTTTTCTAAAAAATAATGCATTTAGTCAAATATTACTGAAGAAACAGTGCGCGATTTCTTTGTGCCTGACTAACTTAGAGTAGGTTTTTATTAATAAAATTCCCTTCTACATCTAAGGAAAATTTATATATTTTAGATTTTAATTAAAAACTTTTTAATAATAATAATAATAACAATCTAAATTTAAAAATATATTTCATGATTCCATAAAAGAGATATTTTTTAATAAATAAATTATAAAACAATTAAATTAAAACACAATAAATCTTATATTTCACATATGTATCTGAAAAACTGTATTTAAATTTATTTTATAAGTCTTTCGTCAATGCAAAGATATGTCAAATTAAATTCACTAACAAAAGAGATCATGTAATGATATTGATGTAAGATATAAATAAAAATAATATGGATTAAAAAAAACCACTCTTGTATTTTTTGTTTTTAATTTATTAATTAATTAATTTTTTTTTTTTTTGGGGGGGGGGGGAGGGGAGTAATAATTGAATGCATTTATTTCTTGAATACTTCCTTTTAAATTTTAATCTTTTAAATATTTAGAAGTAAACCCCTATAACGTAAATAATAATTAAAAAAAAAATACAGAGCTTATCATAAAAGTTATGAATAAATGGTAAATTAAAATTTACAGAAGGAATTTTACAGCATAGGTTAGTTATATTAGTGATTGCTTACAATGTATTCCCAAAACTTTTTAAATGGTACGGGAAGAGAAAATAAAAATAAAGTAATAAAAAAATAAAATAAATTAAAAATTCTGTCAAAGGAAGAATTTAGTTTAGCACGGAGGACATTAATTTCAATCTGTAAAATTTTATTTTTTAATTTTTATTTACTTTTTATCTCCTGTTTTCACCATAAAACTGGAACACGTACTTTTTAAAATGACCGAAATGAATTAAAATGATGTGTTGCCACTTAAATTTCATACTTTAGTTAATTTAAAAAATTAAATAATTGTCGTGTTGAAAAACTTTTTGCACCCCTCAGATTCAGAAAAAATCGCCCCTTTCATTTGGTACTGAATTTGTACCGAGCCACGTACTTTTTTAAAATGACAGAAATGAATTAAAATGAAGTGTTGATACCTAAATTTTATACTTTCATTAATCTAAAAAAAAAAAAAAAAATGACTGTCGTGTTGAAAAATTGTTTGCTCCCCTGGATTCAGAAAAATCGCCCTTTTCATTTGGTACCGAATTGCTAACGATAGGACTGATATTTATAATTTATTTTGGTCTTACAAGAAACTGGTCTACAAAAACTGCAGATTGAAACTTATAGTCCTCCGTCCCAATAATGAAAATAAGAATAAAAATTTAGGTCATAAAATTAAAAATGACAACTGAACCAATATTTTACAATTTCTTATTAATTCACAAGAAACATTTATATTAGATTCAAAGTTCAACACATTTGGTACCTAAGATAATACATTTCTTAAAGAAAAAAAAAAAAAAAAAGAACATTATTTTCTATACAAAATATTTATTTTATTTATTATTTTTACGGTTAACATTTCTATTTCATTCCAATATCGCTAACTTAAAATCGTTTACATTAAAAAAGATATTTTTTTTTTCTTTAAAATTCCATAAAAATTCTTGAATATATTTTTCATGTGACTTTTTATTTTTCATTTATTTCTTTATTTATTTGTTTCATTCAGGATTGAAAAGAAAAAGTATATTTAGAATTTCACCTGCATTGTACAATCTCTCTCTCTATATATATAGAAAAACATATATTTCTTTCTTTCGGTTTTTTTTTTTTTTTTTTTTTGAAAGGGATTGAAATCCGAGTTTTAAAGCCCTTCATTGCTTTCATATCTCAAGCTCTAATTCCTTCTTTTCAAGTTCAATGCATTTGCATAGTAAATATATTGTAAAGATTATTCCAAGTAAAACTGAACATTTCTAAATTCTTTAGATAGTATTTATCTCTATGTTTCAATCTGCAGAGAAAATTATCTGTTTATCAATAAGAACCAAAATACCATATTCAATGAACAAACAGATTAGCATTTGCTTCTAGAAAAGTATTTAATTTTCCCTTTCAAAGTTGTCTTTTACGGAGTTTCCCTCCGAAACCCTACTCCACGGAAACTGCTGATGCGTTACCTGGTTGTAACTTACCAGCATAACTTAAAAACAAATAACCGCATGAAATTCATTTTGTATTTTGAAGTTCACAAGAGGTTTTCACTTGAACAATTTGATCAAGATTGGTAATTATCAAAGATTGCTGCAGGTGAAAGTTTTCTAAATAATTTGGAATAAACTTTGAAAGTAATTAATATACTTGAATTTTTATGCATGTACTATGTATAAATGGTCTGTTTCTCCTAAACTTATTTTAAATTGTTTTTAAATTAATTTCATATGAAATACTTACTTGTTATCTAAAGTATTCTTAATATGCTAACAATTTTTTATAGTATTGAAAGGCAGGGTAAGAGAAAGTCGTGTGAATTACACACCAGATTATATTTAGAAAAAGGGGTGATAAAATAGGTTAATGTGTAAGGGATAGTTAACAGCAGCTCCTTGATTTTTCCCCGTGTTGCTTTCGGAAAGTGTCTAAAGCCAATTAGAGGAAGTTGTATTGTATAAAAAAAAATTCTGAATGGTCCTATCTGTCTATCAGTTGAGCCCGACTGACCAAAACGTTGATTAATAGTTTCCTTTTCGTGTGTTTTCAAATAGGCGATTACCCGATTAATTGCCGAGAAGAGAATTTCTAAGATTCGAACAATTTCTGGTTAGCTTTCACGTTCAAATTATTCCACTATATGCCTTCTTGGGAAATTACTCCAATATTCAGCATATTTGGCTTGAGGCATATTTCTTACTGTTAAGAATTCATTATAATACGCACACCTAAAATCAAAAACATTGTAATTTAATTAATTTTCTGAAATGCATTAAACTTTTCATCAAATTTCAGGGTTTCTATTTACTTATGCTTATGATATATCTCTGTATGGATGAAGCAGCTAAAAAACAAACTAATCGTGCATCGCAAAAAAGCTTCTTTATAGTTATTTTCCCTTTTTTAACAACTGTTATATGCTTTCATGACAGCCACCTTCTGTAATAAATTAAAATAAACAAATGTGCTCCATTAAAAAAAAAAAATCTGGTATAGACAATATAAATGAAATCGTTTCAAATAATTAGAAACTAGTTATGGTTTAAATTATTAATATTTATGCCAACTGAATTGATTCTAATTTCCCATCAACTAGAGAGCATTAAACCCTATTCAAATTAAAAAATTGAGAATGGCCTGTTATATAGAAACCTGAAGGCACTGTTTCTTGTCTCCTGCAAAAGATCTAATGTTTTCCAGGCTCCAGCCCACCAAAAACCAAAAATTTCTTCTCTCAAAGTTGCAGACGAGAGATGACGGGTTTGAAACCAGGTCTCACTCGTCAAACTAACCGTTCGGAATTTTCCACGGTTTTCTTTAAAATTCGCTCGAATACGGACTAGAGCTCTTTAAGTAAACTACCGACGAAAAACTCCCTCTTCAGCACTAGGTCTTAGTGCAGACAACCCGCCTTTAAAACCTCATACATTCTACTTACCTGAACGGAATAAAAAAAGATATTAGAAGTGTGACCGAGATCTCTAAAAATGGATCCTATTTGTGCATATAAGCTTGTAGCCTGTAGGTTTCTTTCTTTCTTTTTTTTTTTTTAAGTGAATTTTATATAATACAAGTATATTTAAAATAACACAAAATATAAAAATAAAGTTGATCTATTAATTTTGAGTTAAACCAAAAAAAAAAAAAAAAAAAAAAAAAAAGAGAGAGAGAGAGAAGAGGTGTTTTTATGCATACGAGGGAAAAAAAAAAAGGGAAAGCTGCTCCTACCCATCTGGCTTCTTTAGTGGGGATTATGTTGTTCCATGAAAAACTAATTCTTTAAACATTGAATCAGCATTATACCTTATACCTTATTTATCTCGATGACCATGCTGTAAACCCGCAAGTGTATAGAGATTCTTTGGTTATACTTCTTTCCCCTTTCTCCTACCAGCACCATCTTTAGTAGTATATCCCAGACCGATGCCAGTTACCCACATAGATATAGTAATAAAACCAGTGTTATTATTCAATAATCACCAATAATTTTAATTTTAACGTTTGCCTAATCACTTCAACGATTGATAATCTGTTATGTATATCAAATATCACTTCTCAAATTTATAGATGATTATTGAATAAAAAATACGCCAGATCTGGCAACACTGAATTAGACATAGATTGATCATCGAGGGGGAAAATGTGATCCTTTTCATTCGGGAAAGATGGCTATTTTGTTTTCTAATGGCTGTCTTTCCACGAGTGAAAACATATGGGAATGAGGAATACCCACAGACAATTTAGCAAATAAAATCTATAAATAATTTATGTACTAAAGTTGAATGATAGGACCAGGGCCCGATTAAGCTTTGAAGCTAGGGGAAGCTCAGCATCATTTCGGGGCCCCCTTTCACTTCGGAAAATCTTGTTTTCCTGTTACATATTATAACATAAAAATGCTATAGACCAAAAAATAGTGTGTGTTTATTATTTTTATTTTTTCATACGTCTGGGTGGTTTCTACGCAGAACATTAAAATCATACAACTTTTTAATTAAGAACATTTAGATTTTTGAGGTTAAATAATAGATTTTTCCCGAAATAGTGAGTGTTTTATCTTGTTTTAGGTAACCTTTCCCAGAAAAAATTCAATCTCAGTGTGAAAATATGAAACAAAAAATTCAAGACCATGTTTTTAATCCTTATGGGGCCCCCTCTTAAATTTTGGAGGGGAAGCTTGTGCTTCCTGAGCCTTTTGGATAATCAGGCCCTGGATAGGACGAGTTCAGCCTCTGGACCGATCCACCAACCGGTCGTGTATCAACGGGTTAAGTCCTGTAAATCGGTCTGGATCAAAGTCGTTCAGTCAATAAGTTAGCTTTTATAAAACATTTTTATATTTGAATGCTAAATATTTGCTTTAAATTTCAGCATTCTAACATAAAAATATTTAAAAACCAATATTTAATTTATACAATATTATTGTTTGAAATCATGATTAAATGAATCGAAAATCAATTTATTGAAATCACAATTACAAAAAAATTGTGATTAAAATCACTTTATTTACTTATTTATTTATTGTAATTATTGATTGAAATAAAAATTATAATTTTTTGGCTTTTATACGTTTTACAGCATAATAAAATTTCAACCTACTTGCTATTTACATTAATGCTAACTTTTTGCCTTAAATTTCAGAATTCAACCATAAAAAGAATAATATTTAAAAAAGAATAATTAATTCCTATTTAAATAAATTTAGAAAAAATATATAGATACACATCAATATTAAAAGTGTTTAAAATATTCTTGATTAAAATTCTAATTACAATCGATTTTTTTCTTTTTTTTAATAATTGTATTTAAATCAAAAATCAAAATTTTATAATTTTTTAGTAGTTTTATATGTCTTATCTTAGAACATAATAAAACTTGAGCCTACTTGTTATTTACATCAAATGTTGAGTGATATTTTAAATTTCAGCATTCCAACATAAAAATATTTAGCAAAAATTAGCTTCACAATAAATTCACAGAATAATTTTTAAAATTGTTTACAATATATCGTTAAACTACAACAATGTATAATTGAGGTCAATAATTAAAAATTTGTTTGCTGGAAAATTTTCTAAAATTTAAATTTTATTTTAATGTTTTTAATTTAAATAATTTTTGCAATTATTTATTATTATTATATTTCAGTGCATATGTCTGTAATTATACAGAACAGAAAAAAAATAGATATGCGCCTACTCTTTGTTTTAATCATATTTAAATTAATTTTTTAATTAATCAATTCAATTTTGTAACTTTCTTATAAATATAAACTAAACCCACAGATGGCAGCACTGATTATGATCCAATAAAGAGATCGAAGTCGTTCAGCCATGCTTTTGGCCGGCCACTGGATCAAACATCTCAGGGATCAGCTGGATCGGCCAAATTTACACAGAGGCGGAACATAGCCAAGCCATAAACTTCAGGTACAGTCGGCAGCAAAAGTATCCGAGCACTGGCCAATAGTTCCGATTTCAAAAAAGTACACTTAATACTGTTTTGTTAAATAAATTCTTGTCGAATCATGTTCTTAGACCGTCTGAGAACATGACTCGACAAGGATTTATTTAACAAAGCAGTATTAAATGCACTTTTTTAAGACAGGGATTATTGCTAGCGCTCAGATACTTTTGCTGCCCATTATAAATGTTGTTATATTTATATTGCTGAAAATATATTAGTAAAAGCTAGATGGAAATAGATACAACTTTATTCAGAGAACAGCATGGTGATTACAAGCTAGAAGCACGGATCCGTGGCTTAAGACTACTATATAACAGGCTGAATCATTCGCCGTCATTTGTCCGTCAAGTCCGTCATTGCTAAAACTAAGACTGTTGTATATGACTATTATATGAGATTATATAAGACTATTATATAATAGTCTTAAGTTTGGCAGTGACGAACTACCGTATAAGATTATTATATGAGACTATATGAGGCTAATATATAGTAATCTTAAGTTTAGCAATGACGGACTTGACGTACAAATGGCGGCGAATGATTCAGCCTGTTATATAGTAGTCTTACCGTGGCCACTGAGCTGAAGAACAACTGGAGGAAATGCTAGACCGGTTTTCGCGTGCCCGTTTTTGAAGGTTTGTCTTCTGAGCGTTGCATAGCAAAAAGTATTTGATATCTTTATATTTCAAAGTAAAATTATGTAAAAGTTGTCTGTTCGAATAACCATATGCTAAACATGACATTACAATTTTAAATTTCAACTCTTTAAAGATTATAATAGTAATAGATGACCCGACAAATGTTGCTTGCCATGCAAGGCAGGCGAACGATTGCAGAAAAACTGGCACGCACGAACACTGTGTAAAAGCATTGGAAGCATTTGCTCCAGTTGTTCTTCAGCTCAGTGACCGTGGCTAGAAGGGGCCGCGGTAGCCCAGTCGGTAGAGCGCCGGCCTCGTAATTGGAAGATTGCGGGTTCGGTACTCGAGCCGGCCAAAGACCGTCGTGTACACTAATGGTGGCTGGTGCACGTAAAATCTGTCGTGGCCACAATGTCCTCCATGTTCCCATCAAAAATTATACCTCTGGGGGTTACCGAAGCGGGAGAGCCATTCCTTCCGTGGAGGATCAAAATTGTGATGGCATGTCTCCGGACCACCTCTAGGGGTGTGTCCCAGACCGTCGCCAATTGCCCATCTGCGCAGCATTAGTGCGACGTAAAACCCAATCACCAATCACCACCGTGGCTAGAAGATAGCAAAACATAACGACTAATTCAGTTAAGGGCGGTTACAGTTAAAAAGAGAATATCGATTAAGATGAAGTATGAATACATGGTACATAACATCTTTTTTTTTTTTTTTTTTTTTTTTTTAACAGGCATAAAACAAGTAATAGGATAGGATATATTGCAGAAAAATTAAATAATGCAATAAAATTAAAATTATGAAAAATAATAAAAATTAAAAGTTCTTAAACTGAATATCTTATTGTTCATAGTCTTTTAAATGTGATGGTGGTTTAATTACTCTACCAGTACGAGTTGTTAGAGCAGTATTATGAATAGTTGTAGGAGGAGCTGTTGCAACAGAGTAAGCAGCAGGTGAATTATTTTGTGCTGCTGGGGAAGTGTTTTTTTTTTAATTATTAAAGGTTATAAACAAAACATCAGAAGTTGTTTTCCGGTTAACAAGCTGTGTAGTTTTGGGTGCAATTAATGTTTCAGATTTAAACTCTTTGATATAGACACGATTCCTGCGATAATCTCTACCATTCTCAGCTGTTATAATGTAAGATCTAGGTTGAGGTCCAACTCTAGATATTTTTCCTTTACACCACTTATCATTTAGGCGAAACATCATTTATGTTGTCGTTGCTGTCTGAAATGTAGACGTTCTTGTACAGCACTACAATCATACTGAGGTACTAATTGTGATGGAAGTGTAGGAATCAAAGTACGGATTCGACGACCCATTAAAATTTCTGCCGGAGAAGGTAAACCATCCATGGGAGTATTTCTGTACTCCATTAACACAAGATGGACATCATTCTTGTGTTGCTTGTCCTGGGTTGCTTTGATGAGACTTGATTTGACGGTCTGAATGCTTCTCTGAACCTGTCCGTTTGAGCGGGGATAACCAGGGCTGGAGGGGTTAAAAAAGATGTCCCAATCAGAACAGAAATCACTGAATTCTTTGGAATCAAATGGTGGTCCATTATCAGCAACTATTTCTTCAGGAATTCCGAAACGAGCAAAACAAGTCTTCAAAGCATTGATGACTGCAGGAGCAGTTGTATGATGTAGATGTTGGAGCTCAATATATTTGGAAAAATAATCTACTATCAAAAGATATGTCACTGAAGATAAATGGAAAAAGTCTATAGAAACCTTTTGCCATGGTCGCTCTGCTAGTTTTCTATCTAATAATGGTTCTTTGCAGTTTGACTTCTGATTTTGTTGGCAAATAGCACAAGATGAAACCATATTTTCAATTTCAGTGTTCATACCTGGCCAATAGAGAGACTGACGAGCAAGATTTTTACAAGAGATTATACCTTTGTGCCCAACATGAAGGCGCTGTAACACATCTTTTCGACATGGCTGAGGAATAACAAGTCTTTGCCCACTACAGCTGAGACCATCCTTAACATAGAGTTCGGATTGACAATGCCAATATGGTTGTGCATGCAAAGTCACACTATGTTTATTTTGAGGTCAACCATTCTCAATGTAGTTTCTTACGCTCTGGAGTTCCATGTCACTTTCGTTGTGAGACACAGTTTCTTCGAGTTTAGATTTTGACGCTTGTACCAGTAAAGAAACCATCTTTGGAAGATTGTCAATGTCAGATGTTGAGACGGGAGGTACTGGTAATGGTGCTCTGGACAAAGCATCTGCAACAGCTAATTGTTTTCCAGGAACATGAGTTAGTTTAAAACTGTATCTTTGCAGTCGTAGTAAAAGTCTTTGCAATCTGGGTGATATATTTTCAAATGGCTTGTTGACTAGTCCTAACAATGGCTTATGGTCTGTTTCGATTTCAATATGTTGACCAAAAACATAATAATGAAAATGTTCACAAGCATGAACAATAGCAAGGAGTTCTTTTTCAATTTGAGAATATCTTGACTGAGTCTCAGAAAATGTAACAGATGTATAGGCAACAGGTTGGTGGTTCTGAAGAAGCACTCCACCAAGACCAAAGGAACTTGCATCAACAGATAGCACTATTGGTTTGTTTTGGTCGAAAAATTGAAAAACAGATGCAGACTGTAGTAAATCTTTAAACTTTCACAAAAGCTGCATGATGGTGAGAATCCCAAAGCCAGTTAGTATCTTTTTTAAGAAGGTTTCGCAGAACTGAAGTTTCTTGTGAGAATTTGGGGACGAATTTCATTAGGTAAGTTGCCATGCCCAAGAATCTCATCAGTTCTTGTTTATTTGTTGGTACAGGAAAATCTGCAATGGCTGATACTTTTTTATGATCTGGTGAAAGGCCCTTTGAAGATATAGTATGACCTGAATATTGCAACTCAGAAACACCAATTTTGGTTTTGTCTCTGTTTAGTTTTAAACCGTTCTTTCTGGCAATTTCAAGCACTTTTTGTGTTGTTATGTATCTTTATGATACAACCGAGCGTAAATAATAACTCTTATTATTGGTAGCATGATTTAAGATTCATTTAAGAAGCCGTGTTTAAGAACACACAACTTTAATGGAAGTAAACAAACACGTACACGCACACAGAACAAGATACTTACACAACCGCCAGTTACAGAACAGGTTACAGTTAATATACAAACACGAGTTGAGGTGTAATAAACATATGTATATAGTTCAGAATTGAGTCTTATAGTTAATAGTTTTTATGAGTTTATACCACATCTCCCCTTTTCAAAGGTTTAGTCTGTTTGGGGGTTTTACAATTCTACCACTCTTCGTGATCACAGGTTGCTGATTGGAATGTTGATTAGATGCCGATTCATCTTTCTTTTTTGTTACTTTTAAAGGGCTTGATCTTCTCGATACGGGTACTTTATTTTTAGAAACCTCTTTTGAAGGAATATCTTGAAGATCATTTAAGTCATGTTCCACTGGATTTGGCTGCAATTTAGTACCTGGAATTAAGTGCTTTCTATTTCTTCTCAGGATATGTTGTCCTTGCCTTACAATATATGATCTTGGTGTCTCTGCCTCTCTTTCCACAGTACCAACAGCTTTTCTATCTGTTATCCACACGTGTTCCCCTGGATTTATTGGTCTAAGCTCATGGACATTATGTCTTCGATTGTAATCTTTTTCTTGAGTTTTTATTCTATTTTCTTCACTTTTCTCCAATCTCTCTTTCTCTACCAGCCTTGGTTGAAGTACTGAAAGAGCAGTAGGTAATGTAGTTTGTATACGCCGTCCCATCAATAATTCAGCAGGACTATAACCATTCTTCAAAGGAGAAGCTCTGTAGTGCAACAAAGCCAGATATGGATCTTTGGATTTTTTAAATCTGAGTTTGATTATCTTGACTGCTGCCTCGACAAAACCATTGCTTTGAGGATATCTAGGGCTAGATGTGACATGTCTAAAACCATATGTTCTTGAGAATTGTTGGAATTCAGCTGTTTTCGTAACCTCAAACTGTGGACCATTATCGGATCTGACTATGTCAGGTATTCCATGTCGGGCAAAAATTGACTTGCAGTGTAGAATTACTTCACTGGATGTGAGCCTATCTAGTTTTGCAACTTCTGGGTAACGAGAGTAAAAATCAGTCACCAATAAATACCAGTTGGAATTAAGTTTGAAAAGATCCATGGCGAGAATTTCCCATGGTCTTTGAGGAAAACTTGTTGGTTTTAGAGGTTCAGAACAATTTCGGGCTTCCTGTATGCATGATGGACATTCTCGAACTAGTTGCTCTATTTGCTTGCTGATGCCAGGCCAATAAACAGCAGAATTTGCTAAAGCTCTACATTTGTTTATTCCCATGTGACCTTCATGGATCTTATTTAAGATTTCTTGTCGAAGACTTTCTGGTACAATTATCCGTGCTCCTCTCATAAGCAGGCCGTTTTGAAGTGAAATTTCGTATCTTAAATGCCAAAAGGGTAGACATGATGGTTCTACTTTATTCTTTTCTGGCCATCCCTCTTGGGTGTAAGTGATTAACATCCTACAAGTTGAGTCTTTTTCTTGTTCTGATTTCAGCTGCAAAAGTCTTTCTGGAACGATGGGTATGACTTCTGTAATTTGATTGATGAAGGCTTGAACTTCCTCTTCTAATTCAAAGTTTGGGACCTCCTTTTGGTCAGGTGCCCTTGATAATGCATCAGCTGCGAGCAAGTTTTTTCCTGGAGTATGAAAAATGTTAAAGGCATATCTCATCAAACGCATCTTCAATCTTTGAATACGTGGAGTAAGGTCATCTAAAGATTTAGTAGTTAGTATAGGGACTAGAGGCTTATGATCAGTCTCTAGAAAAAATTTTGTACCTATCAAATAATTGCTGAACTTTTCGCATGCCCAAGTGAGTGCCAGTGCTTCTTTTTCTATCTGAGCATAGCGTTTCTCTGCTGGAGTTAAAGTTCTGGACGCATAGGCAATCACTTTCAATGAAGAATCTTCTTGCTTCTGGCATAGCGTAGCACCAAGTCCATACGAGGAAGCATCTGCTGTCACTATTGATTGTTTGTTTGGGTCAAAAATTGTAAGTACCGGTTCTGATGACAGTACTTCCTTTAGCTTTTTTAATGCATTTTCTTGAGGTGCATCCCAAACAAATTGATTTTTTGTTGACAGTAATGAAATCAAGGGTGTCATAGTATCTGCAAATTTTGGAATGAATCTTGCTAAATAGTTGGCCATTCCTAATAGCTGTTTAAGCTCTGTTTTATTTGTTGGAGATTTGAAATTTTGTATGGCTTGAATTTTCTCTTGATCTGGATGTATTCCTGACTCATTAATTACATGTCCTAGGAATTTTATAGACTTGACAGAGAAACAACATTTTTGTTTGTTTAGAGTTATTCCAGTTTCTTTAAGACGTTTCAATGTTGATTTTAAGCGTGCATCATGTTCCTTCTGATTGGATCCCCATACTAGGATGTCATCCATATGACATATTATACCCGAAAGACCCTCAAGAGCTTGAGACATTCTCCATTGAAAGTGTTCAGGAGCAGATGAAATGCCAAAAGGTAACCGCAAGAATCTGAATCTTCCGAAAGGTGTGATGAAGGTCGTAAGATAGGATGATTCTTCATCAAGAGGTATTTGCCAAAATCCAGAATTAGCATCTAATTTGGAAAAAATTTTGGCTCCAGCCAAAAGAGATAAATTGTATTCTGTAGTTGGTAGTGGGTGCCACTCTCTTCGAATACTTCTATTAAGTACTGTCAGGTCAACACAAATTCTTACATTGCCATCTTTTTTTCGTACAACCACAGCAGGTGAACACCAATTAGTGGGTTTCTCGACTGGTTTGATTACATTCATTTCCAGCATTCTTTTAATTTCAGCCTTTGTTTTGTCTAACAATGGTATTGGTATTCTGCGTGGAGATGTAAGAGCATAAGGCTTAGCATTATCAACTAATTCAATGTGGTAATGTCCTTTCAGCAGTCCCAGACCTTGAAATAGCTTTGGAAATTCCTGAACAGGATCAAAACTACTGATACTTTGTACGTAATGTGGCTGTATATTAGGACCTAGGCCAAACATTTTGATTGCCGGTTTACCTAACAAACATGTTTGAAGATCACGTATAATATAGATTTCTTCCCTACAGGTTTTGCCATTGTATTCCATGTTTTCAACTAATTTCCCTGTTAATTTTAATGGTGTTCTATCTGGGCCATAAATTACCTTATTTGTACTTTTAATATGGGCATTTTTGAACATGGATTGAGCAATATTACTAGGTATCACAGTGTGATCAGCACCACTATCTATTTTAAACCTAATGGTTTTCCCTAATATTTTGATAGGAACTACCCAATCATCATTATTCTGATTATCAGCCATTAGGCCTATGAATCCAGCCTCACAATGAATTTCATTTACTCGTTTCATAGAACCCTGACAGACTTTTTCCCAGTGCCCCTTTTTCTTGCACTTTCGGCAAAAGGAATCCTTGGCAGGGCAAAACTTTCTATCATGAGGTAATTTTCCACACCATTTACAATTTTTAACATCAGAAGGAGATTTATAATCTTTACATTGAGTACTCTTTTTAGTGAAATTATGTGGTGTTACTATTTTCTTTTTATGCATTACAGCATTGATAGATGCATTGGTTACTAATACAGTTTGCTGTTGTTTGACTGATTCTGATAAGCGAACCTTATCGATAACTGTTTGCAAAGTTAATTTAGAGTCGAGTTGTAACTTTTCACTAAGAGATTGATCGGTAATCCCGACAACGATGCGATCTCTGAGTAACTCGTCATGGAGATTACCATAATCACATTTGTCCGCTAGGGCATACAAATCAGTAATAAAATCGTTAACAGACTCACCTTCTTTCTGTATTCTGCGATTAAACTGAGCTCTTTCAAAAATTATGTTTCGTTTCACAACAAAATGATTATCGAGGTTTTCGATTACTGTTTGAAAATTCTTTTTATCGTCATCCGAGATGTTGAGCGATAGAAAAATATCTTCAGCTTTGTCACCCATTATATAAATCAGAGCATCCACTTGCTCCTCTTCGGATTTCTTGTTTAAGCCTGAAGCTGTGCGAAAACGTAAAAATCTTTGTTTCCATTTCGACCACTCAGTTGGCGTTGAAAATGGGAAAGATTCTGGCGGTGAAATATGATAAGCTGAAGCTGTAGTGGTAGTTGTCATTGTTTACCTTTAAAACGAAACGAACGCCGGTGAAAACGAAACTTTCAGAAAGTGAAGTACTAACTTTTAACCGCTGCCACCATGTGTTGTTATGTATCTTTATGATACAACCGAGCGTAAATAATAACTCTTATTATTGGTAGCATGATTTAAGATTCATTTAAGAAGCCGTGTTTAAGAACACACAACTTTAATGGAAGTAAACAAACACGTACACGCACACAGAACAAGATACTTACACAACCGCCAGTTACAGAACAGGTTACAGTTAATATACAAACACGAGTTGAGGTGTAATAAACATATGTATATAGTTCAGAATTGAGTCTTATAGTTAATAGTTTTTATGAGTTTATACCACACTTTTCTTAACTTTCTACAATGATCCTCCAAATTTTTACTGTATAGCATAATATCGTCAAAATAAGGGGAAATATCTGGACATTCTTCAAACAGGTTGTCCATTGCCATTTGATAGATTTCTGGTGCACAGCTTAAACCTAATGGCATAACCAGAAAACGATACCTGCCAAATGGAGTGATGAATGTACAAAGATCCGAACTTTCATCATCTAGTTGGATGTGATAGAAAGCATTTTTTGCATCAATAAGAGAAAAAATAGTGGAATCTTTCAGCTTTGATAACAATAGATCCTGAGATGGAATTTGGTAATGCTGACGCTTTATATATTTATTCAGGGGACGAGGATCTAGGCAAACTCTTAATGAGCCATCTTTTTTAGGGACAACAACAATGGGATTAACCCAATCAGCGGGTTTTGTGACTTTTTCTATGATGCCATTTTGCTCCATTTTTAAAAGCTCATTTTTTAATTTATCTTCTAGAGATAGAGGTATTTTACGTGAAGCAGCAATAACAGGCGTTGCATTATCATTTAAGACAATTTTATGTTTACCGGGTAAACGACCTACACCTTCAAACAGATCATTATATTCCTCAAGAATTTGCAATAATTTAGATGAATTGGAAATATTAGATAAATTAGAATGAACACTAGATGAAGAATTTACACTAACACATGAATTAGAATTTACACATTTCTCACTTACTTGGACAGAGTTATTCATTCTTTGAATAAGATTAAGAGATGTGCACGCAGCTGCACTTAAAACAGGTTGCACATTTAGATCTATAACTATAAATTTTAAATAAGGAAAGGGCACGTGACGTCAATCGCTGTCAAGTTATGGGTAAAGTGGCATATCATAGGCATTTCCACCAATACAGGTTGTTCTTTTGCCACTCGAGAGTGGCAAAGATTGATTGACGGAGCGTTTGTTTGTAAACATGCCCTTTCCTTATTGTAAGATTGATCATTAACAACACAGTTGAGTATACTTTCACCCACTACTGGTAATGCATCACCACTATAGGTGCTAACTTTCAGGGATATTGGTGTGAGAGCTGGAGAACCTTGTAAATTTCGGAAGGTAGCAAGTGGTATCACATTCACTTGTGCTCCTGTGTCCAATTTAAAAACTATGGAATGGTCATTGAGAGTAATTGTTTGCAGCCAATCACTGTCTGTGAATGTTGATAAACTTCCAATATCTGCAATGTCTGGATCTTCATTGCAAAGAATAGCTGATATATGCGTCTTAGTTAACGATCTCTTTGGTTGTCTACAAACGCTGGCAAAATGATTCAACATTTGACAATTATTACAGGTTTTCCCATAGGTTGGGCAGTTTCTAAGAGAATGATGGGAACCACATCTGGAACATGGGCGTTTATTACACTGAGAAGCAGAATTTTTATTTCTTTGATGTTTATTTGGATTATGACCTTGCTGGTTTTGAGGCTTTTTGGCCTTGTGACGGCTGACTGCATCAATTTGTGAGGACGATGACGGCTGGGACATGGCGAGAGAATGTATTCTAGACAATTAAGCAGATTTACATAATTCTAACGCTTTTTTCAGCGTAAGACCTAGTTCTCTCAAAAAGCGTTCGCGTAAGACGTCATCACGTAACCCTTGGATAATACGATCTTTTACGTTGCGATCATAGGCATCTCCAAAATCACACTGATCGGCCTGCAACTTGATTTCTGTGACAAAAGAGTCAAAATTTTGTCCTTGTTTTTGAATTATATTATTAAACACAAATGTTGCTAGAGTGATGTTGCGATAGGGTTTATAGTGCTTATCGAACTCACAGATTATTATACAGATAGGACACTCCCGTATATCCTTCGGTAACCGGAATTTGACTGCAACGACCCTATTGTCAACGGCTGTAAGTTTCTCGAGCTCTCCAGCTTACGCAATCGCTCGTCTTATTTTTATTGTATCTATGTTCATATCGTAACATTAGTGCAACGTTAAACCCAGCATCCAGCCGACTAACCATTTATTGATGTTTACATTTGGACTTTGTTATTGTTTACGAATTTGATTGTCGAAAGCAATGTATTTTAAGAAGCAAGTACTAAATGTTAAGCAAATAAATTTCGAAAATATACATAAACCAGAAATGTTTTTTTCATTTTAAAGCATTTTGTATTATTTACACCAAGCAATGTTAAATAGTTAAGATTTCATACCATACTGCTATTTCAGCATTACAGTTTGTTATATTAATTTGTACTCTTGAACACGAATGTGTTTGGAAAAATTTATTTTCAAACAATAAAAATTAGTTTTATTTCTTAGAAAATAGTTTTGAATGATATTATTTTGTAAATTTAAAAGTAGTAGAAATGTGAAGGAAAGAAAACTGCACATACGTTTTCGTTGGGAACTTTATTATTGTTTACAAACTTGATTGTCAAAAGCAATTTATTTTAAGAAGCAAGTGCTAAATATTAAGAAAATAAACTTTGAAAATATACATAAAATAAAAACATTTTTTTTTCACTTTAAGGCAGTTTGTATTATTTAA
Source organism: Salticus scenicus (assembly GCA_963930645.1). Lineage (NCBI taxonomy): Eukaryota > Metazoa > Arthropoda > Arachnida > Araneae > Salticidae > Salticus > Salticus scenicus. The sequence goes on along the minus strand of OZ005658.1, from coordinate 52,221,323 downwards.
ACCAAGCAACGTTAAATATTTAATGATTTCATACAGCTATTTCAGAATTACAGTTTGTAATTTTAATTTGTACTTGAATATGAATATGTTTCAGAAAGCATATTTTTAAACATTATAAAAAATAATTTTTATTTCTTAGAAGAATAGCTGTGAATGTCTTGAGGATAATTTTGTGCATTCAAAAACAATAGAAAGTGAAGAAAAAGAAAACTTCCCATACTAACCTGCTACTAACTACTCGCGAAATAGAAAAACAATTTTCGATCAAAGATGCTATTAATGTAGACTTAACATATGTAGTTCCCCTCTGTTGACACTAGTGGTGCTACTATATTTCCGGTTCGCGTTTTAGCTTCACTGTCCTATTTGTATGATAATCTGTGATCGAACTTATCCAGTACTTCTTTGACAGTTCTTGTCTGACCGGTCGTAAGAGTTGGAAAGTCAAACGTGAGGTAATCTTTGTAGGAAGATTTACCGATGACAAGTAGCAAAGCAACTCTTGTTTCATTATCTTCTTTGCTATACTTAACGGCTGTTTCAAAGAGTTCATATTTTTGACGCCAATCAGTCCATGCCTCTGCTGGGTTGTCGCCAGGAACAAACTGTTCCATTTGTAAAAACTGATGGGCCATGCTGTCTCTATTTATAAGTTAACAATTTGCCGAAAAGAAAAAAAAAAATAAGTATTAGCTAGTTGCGTTAAATACGATAAATATTTTTACTCTGACACCATATTATAAACGGTGTTATATTTATATTGCTGAAAATATATTAGTAAAACTAGATGGAAATAGATACAACTTTATTCAGAGAACAGCATGGTGATTACAAGCTAGAAGATAGCAAAACATAACGACTGATTCAGTTAAGGGCGGTTACAGTTAAAAAGAGAATATCGATTAAGATAAAGTATGAATGCATGGTACATAACACTGCCGACTGTACAGTTCTGTAGATTTCTATTTTTCCTTCTTTCTTTTTTATTGTACTGTAGTATATTCATGCCTGCACAAAATTGATTTTCGCCCGGGATTTATTATTATACAACTTTGAGATATAAATCGTCTGCATTCATCATAAGAAGTAATTTTAATTAATTATAATTTAATAAATAATTTGTATTGCATAAATTTATATAGTATTGTAGTCGGCAGCAAAAATATCCGAGCACTAGCAACAATTCCTGTCTAAAAAAGTAAACTTAATAGTGTTTTGTTAAATAAATTCTTGTCGAGTCATGTCCATAGAATAATAATAAAGGAAGAAGGAATCACGCCAATACTCTAATGCTTACAAAACCCTTCTAGTGAAATGTCAGCGAAAGCTGCTCCAGCTGCTTATTACCTTAAAGTAGGGCACCCATTCTCGGCGCATTTATCGCTATTTGTTGTGGGCGCTGCTTAATTATTATTTTATAGTGCTGCCTCGCTGATTGATTGACAGAGAGACGAGACAATTCAAAAATCTCGCCAACAAGTCACCAACCAATCAGATTGAAGCATAGTTACAACCCTATACCCGGCATTCCTGGATTTTACAAACCGAAATCAAAACATATACGCTCCTTCTTCCTTTATTATTATTCTATGTTCATGTCCTTTTTCAGTCTAAGAACATGATTTGAAAAGGATTTGTTTAACAAAACAGTATTAAGTGTACATTTTTGATATCGAAATTATTGGCCAGTGCTCGGATACTTTTGCTGCCGACTGTATGTATAGAAGAAAGTCTTGTGATGGCCACAACATACTACTAACCTACCGTCACGAGAAAAACCCTGCGTAGGGTTGCTTCCTAAGAACAAACCAAAAGGAAGAGGTAGGTTAAGTTTTTACTATATGTGCTACCTTGGCGCAATTAGCATTTGTTTGATTTTTTTTTATCGTGACGGCACTGTTAAATAAATTTAAAAGAATTTTTAAAATTACATATTACTTACTAATATAGAATATTTAAAAAAAAAAAAATTGTATTCTATTAAATATGAAGAGAGTAATTATTTCATAATGATAAAAAAGCAAGTGATCATAAAATTATATTTTTCATAAATTAGTCAAATATAACTTACTTATGAAAACGTATACTATTCCTTTCATATATTTATTAGAATAATTAAAAGCCGCGCAAATTTCAGCATTTTCAAAATTTATCAATATTCTATTTATTCTATTATTATTTCTGTGTTTTATACTCACTGATGGCTGATGTCTAAGGCGACCAAATTTTTGAAACCCAATCTGAGGACAAGTCATCGCAGCGTCCTCAAACTGGAGGGTCATTCGAGGACAGAGCTGAATTATGCTTTAATTTGAGGACATATTTGTAAATTCGAGGACATTTGTCCTCAAATGATTTTCAGATTGCTGAAGACATAGGTCGAAATTCGAGGACTGTCCTCATGATTCGAGGACGTTTGTCACCTTACTGATGTCTAAACTTTTTTTTGGCATCAAAAATCTTTACTCAATAATATGTAGATGATAGATCTATATAATTTCATAGATATAGGAATTGAACAGGGAGGAGCCCCCGCTCACCGCTGAAAGAGCGGTGTTGAGCGCTTCTAGGATAATCCACGTGAGCTGTACCGACATTTATTAAGAAAGAAAGAAAAAAAAAATTTTTTTACATCATGCATCGCCTGGCTAAGCCAACCAGTGACAGAGGGCGATGAGTATTTACAGATATTTATGTACATAAAGTATTTGGTTGGCATGCCGGGCCCAGCCGGCCACACGCGACATATGACATGCTGACGATAGTTGATATTGTAGAGTCGAATTACTATATCTATGCATAATTTTAAAACAACCAAATTTTCGAAACCCAATTTGAGGACAAATCATCGCAGCGTCCTCAAATTGAAGGACCATTCGAGGACAGAGTTAAATTATACCTTAATTTGAGAACATTAGAGGACAAATTTGCAAATTCGAGAACATTTGTCCTCAAATGATTTTCAAATTGCTGAGGACATTGGTCAAAATTCGAGGAATGTTCTCATGATTCGAGGACTTTGGTCACCTTATTCAATTTACTATATCTACAGTCGGAAGCAAAATTATTTGAGCGCTGGCAATAATTCCTATGTAAATAAGGGCCGCGGTAGCCCAGTCAGTAGAGCGCCGGCCTCGTAATTGGAAGATTGCGGGTTCGGTACTCGAGCCGGCCAAAGACCACCGTGTACACTAATGGTAGCTGGTGCACGTGAAATCTGTCGTGGCCGCAAAGTCCTCCATGCTCCCATAAAAAATTATACCTCTGGGGGTCACCGAAGCGGGGAGAGCCATCACTTCCGTGGAGGATCAAAATTGTGATGGCATGTCTCCGGACCACCTCTAGGGGTGTGTGTGTGTTCCAGACTGTCGCCAATTGCCCATCTGCGCAGCATTAGTGCGACGTAAAACCCAACCACAACCACACAACCTATGTAAAAAAACTACACTTTTAATATTGCTTTGTTAAGCAAATCCTTGACATGTCATATTCTTAGTAAATCTAAGAACATGATTCGAGAAGGATTTATTTAACCCAACAGTATTAAGTGTACTTTCTTTACATAGGATTTATTGCTAGCGCTCGGCGTAATCCTAAGACGCCGTAAAATTCCCTCACTCTTCCTCTTTCAGCGTTTTTCGAGGTGTTGCTGCCTGCTGCGGCATAGCAAACAGCTCTGTGTTTCATTTCCATGAACTACCTGCCTACCAATCTACCTACTGATCGTGTATACAAAGGTTGTATACAAACAATTCAAGTATTGCTTTGCTTTAATATTTATGTTCACTTAGCTATAATCGTAAAATGATGCATTATATTTCGTTGTAAATTTGTGTCAAAATATTCTGTCAACACCTTCTCTAAAAAAAGAAAGTCAACTGTTAAAGGAATGGTAAGCTGCAAGTGTTCTTCTTTGACTGCAAGCTTATTTATAGTATTACATTATAAATATGTATACTTTACTTTACTTTTCAACTGAGCATTGTATTTTTCTCATTTTAACCTTACTCGTATGCTGTTCTTTTCATTAAAGAAGTTTTAATTTAATATAAAAATAATTTTATTCTACTGCCGATTTTAGATCCAATATACAAAAGAAAATTGGTTCTATCTTTATGTAGGTTACTATCACCAAACACGGCGATAAAGTGTCAAGTCTTTTTTCCCTCTTTACCGTGTATGGTAGTAAAATATATTGTAATATGTTGCATGTTAAATAAAAAAATAAAATAAGTAATCTTTTTATCGCTTTAATGACTTGACAGCCTTTCTGCCTGCTACTTGTATTCTGTCATGCTGAATTTGAAATAGCTTGCGAAATTTTAAAAATAGAACGTTGATATCAATAATGTTCTTATCAGTATCATAATTGATATTTTTAAACTAGTTTTATGCTTTTACTTTGATCCTCATAATACTTCATGTAAGTAATCTTTATAATCCATCCATTTTTAAACAAATTTGCAGGTTGATGTACACTCTTACATTGATGTCCATGAATCTAATAAATGCACAAAATTACGTATTGCAACAATAATTATAACACATGTGTGAACATTTCGTGCACATGAAAAACAAAACATGTTTGAAAATTTTTTAAAAACACCAGTTAAGCTATATTTTTTAAAAGCACTAGTTTAAAATTCTTTAAATACATGAATTTAAAACTCTTTGATGGCACCAGTTATAAATTATTTTAAAAAATTGGCTTAAAACTTTTTAAAAGCACATGTTATAAAGTAGGATGTAAAAACACATAAAGCATGCAATATGAAGTAATTTAATAGCACCCCTTCCCAAATTCTCATCATATTCATCCATTACACAAATGTTTATAGTGCACTCATTTATCAACATTTTATAAACAGTAAATACAGGCAAAAACAGCAATTTCATAGCTCTGAATCTTAATTATTAAAAATAAATAAAATAAAATAAAAAATAAAATTTTATCTAATCCTCCATTTTCAAACATATACAAAAAGCTGAAACACATAATATAATCTTTTTATTTACAAAATGTTCAGTTAAATTTAGTATTAATTCATTAAATTGTTATTAAATACAATATCAAATGAATTTCTAAAGAATTTTCCTGTAAAATAGTTATAATTTATTATCCTCTCTCTCAGTGTGCAGTCAATAAAATTTACTTTAGGTAGATTCTTGGCAATTTTTCTAAAATTTGCCAATGTGTGTATGTGTGTGTGTGTGGGGGGGGGATATGGTCTTTGTAACAAGCAAATAAGGGAGGGGTATTAGGGGCAAAATTATTTATCCTAGGGGGTGATTATTGGGACAATTTCCTTTTTTACCAAAGTAAAAACTGACCCCAATAAAAAATTAATAGATTTTGTCCAACAACTAATTAAAAAAGGAAATTGGCCCAATAATCACCCCCCTATGGGCCAATTTCCTTTTTTACCAAAGTAAAAACTTACCCCAATAAAAAATTAATAGATAAAGTCCAACAACTAATTAAAAAAGGAAATTGGCCCAATAATCACTCCCCTAGCATAAATAATTTTGCCCCTAATACCCCTCGCTTATTTGCCCGTTACAAAGACCATAAACCCCCTCAAAAATTAGACCCATAGTTAATAAAAAAGAAGGACCTACCTATCCATTAGAAAATTACATGACTAAAATATATCGCAAACTTTTACTACCGTCAAATACCAGCTTAAGTTCAACTGAAGATTTCATAAAATAGTTAAAAGATTTAAAATTAGATGAAAATGATCACTTAGTCAGCTTTGATGTTGTTAATTTATACCCCTCCGTTGAAATATCTGAAACAATTAATACTGTCATCAAAGAAAAATATGAAACCTATATTGCAAATACACTTATAGCTACTAGCAATTTAATATTACACGAAAGTTACTTTAAGTTTAAAAATACTGTTTATAAACAAAATATAGGTGTCCCTATGGGACCTCCTATATTGGGAATCATAGCCGAGTTAAAACTAAGACTTATAGACAATACAATTACAGATTTAATGGGTAATAAAATTAAATTCTGGGTCCGCTACGTGGACGACATCTTCGCCGTAATAAAAGAAAAACATGACACCAACAAAATTCTCAACCAACTTAATCAATTAGATAAAAACATAAAATTAACATCCGAAGAAGAAAACAATAATGAAATTAACTACCTAGACATCAAAATTATAATAAACAATAACCACTTTAAAACAATTGTTTATCGTAAACCCACCACGAGCAATGAAATTATTAACAATAGAAGTAAAACACCATATAGATATAAGATCAATGCAATACGCAGTTACATTAATCGCACCATCCTTATATGCTCTGAAAAGTCTGAATTAGTAAAAGAACTAAAGTTCATAAATAAATTAACGACAGATGCAGGATACCCCAAAAAACTAGTAAATCAACTATATAAAAAACGGATCAAGCAGTTAAATAAAATTCCTAATGCACAAAAATCCCCTACAAAATATACTTTTTCCATATCCTATAACCAAGGTACTTCAAATAAAATAAGAAACGCCGCTAGTAAACTAAATTTAAATATCCCAATCAAACCCAACCCCAATATTTTCTAATTAATAAGAAGCGATAAAGATAAAGATCAAATTTTCCCTATCGAAACTGCAGGTATATATAAAATCCTTCTCAAAAATCAAGAAAATAAGGAATATAACTACATATGAGTCACTAAAATAAAAATTAAAACCAGAATTACAGAACATCAAAACAACATAAAATTCAACCGGAACACCACTGCTTTAGCTAGAAATTACCTCGAAAATAATATAAAAATAGATTTTGATAGTGTCACAAAAATCACTAACAAAAATCGCTAATTATAATAACCAAAGTTACGCATTTTTTAGAGAAAGTATAGAAATCACGCACAATAGTCACGTGATCAACGACCACGAATCGGCAGAAATAGACAAAGTGTGGCATCACATGTACGAGTATAAAGGAGAAGATCAAGCTTTTTTACCAAAGTAAAAACTGACCCCAATAAAAAATTAATAGATTTCGTCCAACAACTAATTAAAAAAGGAAATTGGCCCAATAATCACCCCCCTATGGGCCAATTTCCTTTTTTACCAAAGTAAAACTTACCCCAATAAAAAATTAATAGATAAAGTCCAACAACTAATTAAAAAAGGAAATTGGCCCAATAATCACCCCCCTAGCATAAATAATTTTGCCCCTAATACCCCTCGCTTATTTGCCCGTTACAAAGACCATAAACCCCCCTCAAAAATTAGACCCATAGTTAATAAAAAAGAAGGACCTACCTATCCATTAGAAAATTACATGACTAAAATATATCGCAAACTTTTACCGCCGTCAAATACCAGCTTAAGTTCAACTGAAGATTTCATAAAACAATTAAAAGATTTAAAATTAGATGAAAATGATCACTTAGTCAGCTTTGATGTTGTTAATTTATACCCCTCCATTGAAATAAATGAAATAAATGAAATATCTGAAACAATTAATACTGTCATCAAAGAAAAATATGAAACCTATATTGCAAATACACTTATACTAGCAATTTAATATTACACGAAAGTTACTTTAAATTTAAAAATACTGTTTATAAACAAAATATAGGTGTCCCTATGGGACCTCCTATATTGGGAATCATAGCCGAGTTCAAACTAAGACTTATAGACAATACAATTACAGATTTAATGGGTAATAAAATTAAATTCTGGGTCCGCTACGTGGACGACATCTTCGCCATAATAAAAGAAAAACATGACACCAACGAAATTCTCAACCAACTTAATCAATTAGATAAAAACATAAAATTAACATCCGAAGAAGAAAACAATAATGAAATTAACTACCTAGACATCAAAATTATAATAAACAATAACCACTTTAAAACAATTGTTTATCGTAAACCCACCGCGAGCAATGAAATTATTAACAATAGAAGTAAAACACCATATAGATATAAGATCAATGCAATACGCAGTTACATTAATCGCGCCATCCTTATATGCTCTGAAAAGTCTGAATTAGTAAAAGAACTAAAGTTCATAAATAAATTAACGACAGATGCAGGATACCCCAAAAAACTAGTAAATCAACTATATAAAAAACGGATCAAGCAGTTAAATAAAATTCCTAATGCACAAAAATCCCCTACAAAATATACTTTTTCCATACCCTATAACCAAGGTACTTCAAATAAAATAAGAAACGCCGCTAGTAAACTAAATTTAAATATCCCAATCAAACCCAACCCCAATATTTTCTAATTAATAAGAAGCGATAAAGATAAAGATCAAATTTTCCCTATCGAAACTGCAGGTATATATAAAATCCTCCTCAAAAATCAAGAAAATAAGGAATATAACTACATAGGAGTCACTAAAATAAAAATGAAAACCAGAATTACAGAACATCAAAACGACATAAAATTCAACCGGAACACCACTGCTTTAGCTAGAAATTACCTCGAAAATAATATAAAAATAGATTTTGATAGTGTCACAAAAATCACTAACAAAAATCGCTAATTATAATAACCAAAGTTACGCATTTTTTAGAGAAAGTATAGAAATCACGTAGAATAGTCACGTGATCAACGACCACGAATCGGCAGAAATAGACAAAGTGTGGCGTCACATGTACGAGTATAAAGGAGAAAATCAAGCTTTTGATGGCCGCCAACCACAAAGAGCAGTCGAACAAAACTAAAAACTTAGCCGACTATAATAACTATCATTACGCAATGTTCTGCGAATCCATAGAAATAACTGCCAACCCTAATGTGTGCAATGACAGCGACGCAATGGCCCCAAATAAAGCGTGGTGACACCTCATGGAGAGAACCGCCCACAGACATCAGTATCAACCGAACTTCACAACTGATGAAGCCGCTGAAGAGGCCTGAACGTCCAGGCAAAAAATTTACGGCCGATAATGAGGCAAGTTTGAAGGTTTTTTAATATAACAGTAATTATGGTAATGTCTCGTTTTAATTTATATAATTTCTAATGTTAGATAGATTCTAAAGCTGCATGGTTGCATTTCATCTATTTTACATTTAAAAGAGACAGAAAATATTCAGGGAATTTCTTTTCCAGATTTGTGTACTAATCAGTTCAATAAGAAGTGGTTGGATCTTTCATATTTGCTGTTTTGAAATTTTCTATTAGGATTTTGAGAAACATACACAGGGCTGCCAACAACTACACAATTGGTGTAGTAACTACACTTTAGCCTGCTTCTACTACACTCTACACATCGTATACTTAAAGCTACACTTTTCCTTTCCCCACCATCATCTTGTTTACAATGAGCGAACTACGATTTCACACCGTATTTCCAAATCGCTGTTATGAATGAAGTAGCTTGAAAACTCCGGATGTTGATAGGTTGTTTCATTTTCTCCTCATAAACTGTGAGGATAGCGTGACTGTGTACGCATGGTGATTGGATGTTTGGAGAATTCCTTTTCTATCGCTAGAGCTAGTCTAATCTGTTTACTTTCGATTTTCAGTGTTGTGCGTTTGTTGTTGGCTAGACTTGCTTTTCTGCATTTATTTATTCTTATTTTTTGCTTAAGAGTGTACAAATTTATTTAGTTTTTTATTTAATAGTATTTTAAGTTAAAATGTGCGATGATGATGATAATACAAAGAAGAAAAAAAAGTTCCTGATCAAAAATCTCTATCTGAGTATTCTGCTACAATCTGTAGATTGCAAATTCTGTAGATTCTGTGGCCGTGTTTGCAATCTGTAGATTCATCCCATGATTATTCACCCCATGAGGCATATTGTGCAATATGTAATAGCAATTTTCGCGTAAATCATCGTGGACTTTGATTGTTCGCGTCATATTGCAACAAGCTGACACAAGCGTTTAAGTAAAATAAAAGCAACGATAAAGCCTTTGCCATCCAGTTTTTATGTGAAAAGTGATGCAGCATCAGAGACTACCAAAACAGAAATGCTCTTTACATCATTTCTAAGTGACATAATGTTCCAATTTCTACAGCAAATCATGCTGGAAATTTATTTAGAGCTATGTTCCCGGATTCAAAAATCGCCAGACAGTGTCCTAGCGGTAGAACAAAGACAGCGGCCCTATTGAAATGCATGGCAAAAATAACCTGTTCTGATATCGTTGGCGATTTGAAACATTTGCTGTTTTCGATGGCAACTGATGAAAGCACTGATCAAAATGCTGTTAAACTGTATCTAATTGTTGTTAGGTATTTCGATAATTGCCAGAAAAAATTTTGTGTGCAATGTTATTTTTAAAAGAATGCAGTGGTATTTTGTATGTTTGATTGTTATCAATAAATCAATAAATTTCAGAAAGTAAGTCTTAATGTAAACAAAAGATTTTATGCTTATTTATTTTAAGCATTTTCTTATTTTTTAGCGGCTACACTTTGTACCTTAAAACTACACTTTTTCTTGTTTGTTAACTACACTTAAGCGCTCCCAGAGGTTGGCAGCCCTGCATACATATGGAGAGCGGTATTGTAAATGTTAAATATTTTATAGGTAATTTCTTTATATAAATTAATTTGATATCCTATTTAATAATACTTGCATGAGTTAATGTTAACATCTGAGTAAGTATTATGTGTAACAGAAATGTAGTTTATGTGTTTGCATTTGTTATATAATGTTTGGAACAGCAGTATTTTGAAAATTGAAGGTTACATAAAATTTTATATTGCATTTTTCCCCCCTAACTTATGATTTTGTGCTATTAAAGTGTTTTCTTTTACATGTATATTATATTTAGTATTTATAAATTTGATACTTAGTGCTGAGCTGAGAGGGGGTTGTAATTATTATTTATTTTTTATAAATATTTTTTATATATTTTTTTATAGTTATTATATAAATTTATAACTGGTGCTTTTAAGCAGTTGTTATAACTGGTGCCTTTAAATAGTTTGAAATTGATGCTTAAAAAAAAAGAAAAAAAAAATTATAACCAACATTGATATTTTTATAACTATTTTTATAACTATGGTTTTCACATGCCTGAAGCATTCATACATGCATAATAATGATAGCTGCAGGGTGTAATTTTGTGCATTTTGAAATTCATGCATAGTGAGATAGTGGTACCCAGTGATATTTATTTATTTTCATATATGTGTATAATAGTGATTGCTGTGGATATGGAATTTCGTGCATAGCGAGGTATCAATATCCTGTGATGATATTTTTGTTTTCTATGTACAGATAGCATACATATGTGCACAATAGTGATTGCTGCGGTGCAGAATTTTGTGCATTTATATCATGCACTTCATATATTTTATTATTTGAATTTCATTAAGTTAATTTTGTTATTTTTAACTGAAAATTTTACTAAAAACTGTATTTTTTATGATGATTTTGTTTGTTTCTGATATATGTTTCCAATTACGTTGTTTCTGTCCAATATCAATATATTCAGTGATTTGTTTCGTTCACTAAAAAGCATGCTCTCTTACGTTGGTGAGGAATGTTTACAACTCAGAACAAGATACAGAATTTTACTGGTAATTTGGGAAAATGCACCAAGGAACACACTAACTAGATTTTTTCTATTCTTTATAAATGAGACTTTTCAAGATTTTGGAATCTGCACCAGTGGCGTTGCCAGAAATTTTTCAGGGAGAGGCCTATAATTGTGCAAATTTTGATATATTTTAGAAAAGCAATTCAATTGGATTCAAATGGTTGGTTGATTGTTATTACAGTAAAACCTCTCTGAGTTGGACACCTACGGTTCCCAGAAAAAGTGTCCAACTTATAGGGGTGCTTACTTTTCTTGATTTAATGAAACTGTATCTATGCATGCTTTTTAACTTTTAATGACATCTACATATAATATAATTAAGTATCCACAACTTATATAAAAAAAATAATTAATTTGCCGATTTAAAATTTAAATTGTTATGTTGTGGCCATTATAATACTTTCTTCTATAATTTTTATATAATAGCGCTACCTACCAGTTAACATGCAAGAAAATTTAATCAATATAGCTTCTCACAATAAAGATTTTGCACATGCATTTTGGTGCAATTTTATTCAATAGATGCTGAGATAGTTATGTGGAAAATCAGAGAATGTGAGTAAAAGTAGCACCACCTGTATGCTGATCTGCACCCAAAGTAAGCTGATATTCATTTTCATAACGCCCATCTCACATATGAAGTTTGATGAATTTATTCATTCTAGAAACTGAGATATAGTTTTCCGGTGAATGGGGAAAACTGAAGCATATAGCAGCAACACCTGCCAGCTGATATGCATTCAAATTGAATCAGCATCGTTTATCACAACAAATCTCCCTCATATTGAGTTTAGTGCAATTATACACTCAAGTTATATACTTGGTAGAAAAAATAAAAGGTGTAAATGAAGAGGAACTATACCAACCAAAATGTATTTTCTAATGCCAATTTTTAAACAGTCTAAGTCAAAACATGCCTGTAAGCTCTCTGTGAAATATTAAAAAAAAAAAAAAAAAAAAATGCAAGGATAATTCATGTAATTCAATAAAAAGAAAGATTTTTGCATTATGCACTAAATTACAGTAATTTGTGAATGTTTCAACTGAAGAAAAGAAGTATTTTTTATAAGATAAGACGAGGTAAATATATTGTGACAAGAAACATTGTTTTTTTTTTTTTTTTTTTTATGTACAGTTTTTTTTACAAGAGTAAGTAAAATTTCTAAAATAAGAGTGAGAAAATGGAATTTTTTTTTCTTTTTTTTCTGTCTCATCGAGTAAAAGTGTCCAACTTAGGACAGTAGTTCACTGTCCAACTTCCAAGTTAAAGGGGTGTCCAACTTATAGAGGTTGGACATAATATTAATCCTATGGATACATTCCGTTCCGAGAAAAAGTGTCCAACTTAGAGGGGTGTCCAACTTGAGAGGTTTCACTGTATTAGGTAAACCTATGTACAAACAACTGCTACAACAGACTTTTATGCACATAATTTAAGCTATTTTATTTACAAAAATTATACAGCTTTATCCAAACTGAACTGAAAAACTTATGGGTCAAATCAAACCCTACTCACGGGGAAAAAGGTAAAAACCAATGTGAGCTGCAGGTCGATGATTCACTCTATGATAAAAATTTTATTTGGCTTATCAATGAAAATCTAATGACATAGTTAAAACCTCAAATTTAATTTAAAAAAATAATTTTTTTATGATTACAATCTTCCAGGAAGGGACAAGTGTCTCACTTTTCCCTTATGTGCCGACGCCTATGATCTGCACTTTCAAAAAGTTTATTACTGGTATTTGTGACATTTTTATAAATAGTATATTAAAATATTCCTTATTTCTTTACCTACAATTTTTGAAAAAAAAAAAAAAAAAGTCTTCATGTTTTTAACAAGTTCAAGTTTTTGTATGACTGCTTTTTTTCTCTCTTCGTTCAGGGATTTCCGGCAGTCTAGGGCGTGTGTTTAGTTTATAAGGTTGGGAAAAAAAAACAGGCCAACGGAGTTTTTCTTGGTTCTGAAAAATAACTTTTTTATTTTTTTCTTGTTATAATATGAATGTGAAGTACTATATTAATAATAAGTCAATTTAAAAAATCAAACGTTAATTCTAAATATATATATCATTAATGATTGTGTACAAAGACTTATTAAAGAAACTGAATATATTGTAATCTATGACAAGTAATTCCTAAAAGTTGTGCAATGTGTTTTTTAACAGCACTTAATTTTTAGCATTATACATAGTAGTAAATTGTAAATTTATTAATAAAATACACAGCTACACAAAAGAATGCTGATGTAAGTCATGTTTTAAATACTACTGTAATTATAATTTTTTCAGCAAAAAATTAATTTAGAATATTATGATTTATACAATACCTTAATGAAATGTCAATTTTTTTGCACTTATACAGAAAAAATTCTGAAATGTACCCAATCTTTCTGTAAATGAAAAAAAAAAAAAAAAAAATGCAACATAGAAGTACCACTTGCTGGTTGATATTTGATGCAAACTGATTCAGCATTGATCTTTCATAGTAGCCACCTTCCACATCATATTTGGTGCTCTAATAGACTATAGAAGCTGAAATATAGTCTTAATGTAAGGGAAGAAAATACAGCATGGCAGCACCACCCACCACCTATTGGCCGATATGCACCTAGTTTTAATTAGCTTAGTTTTTTGTATATCCAATAGACCTATCAAGTTTGTTGCACTCGTGTAGGTACTACAAAAGCTGTGATATAGACTTTTAGTAAATGAAGAAAGTTGCAGAATAGCAGCGATACTTTATAAACGATTATATATATAAAATTCTAATCTGCACCCAATTTATGTTAAAGTGCAATCAAAAAAGTTCAAATATTTGTGACTGCTAAAATGGAAAGTTGTTTTTACAACTTTTTTTTTTCCTCATGCACACACACAAAAAATAAAATAAAAATCTTGTAAAATAGTCATATGACTTTCATTACCCACTACTATACATATTAAACATTGTTTTTCGAAACAGTGTAGTCAGGAGATATAAAATTGATTTAATAAATTAGACACCGAACCGTTTTCATGTAAGAGCAAACTGGATACATATACCGTGAAAGCATGTAAAGGAGAGCTTACATAGCAAGTTAAAAAATAGTTAGAGCCGTTTTTTTAAACATTCTATTATTAAATCTATAACTGACCTACCTAATCAAAACATCTGTGAATATTCTTGTAGTAATTGAGTAATACGTCTAAAGGGCATCCATAAAAGTATTTATGTAGCGAATTTGAAGGAAATTGTTAGAGCTGTTTTTAAGATACCGACTCCATTATCGGAAACTATAATTGCATATGTAGGAATATCTAAAAGGGAGTTAATATGACAAATTTGAAGAAAATCTGTAAAACCGCTTTTAAAGAAACGCACTTGTGAGATCTATAATTGACCTATTTATACAGGATGTCAATTCTCCTTAACTAACAGTTCTCCTTAACTAACTGGCTAATACATAGAAAAGGACACTAAAAGAGTGTTTATATATCAATCTTACAGAAAATCGTTGGAGCCGTTTTTTACATGCCCAACTACAGTGCCACTTCTGGTATTCCAGTTTTCACCCAAATGTTGAAATAATCATTTGTTACACTAAAACTGGATTAATTCTGAAGTTTCATCATTCTGTCTCTTTTGGAGACATGATAATCAGAAGATTCTCTGTACATGTACATACACACTGACCAATTGCCAAAAACCACAAATATTGGACTCAAGAGACTTTAAATCATGTGAATCACATGAAAACTCAGTATCGAATTTTTGATTGAATAGAATACTTCCATTACATACGGTAGTCGGGTAATGGAAATGAAAAGAAAAAAATCAGAAATATGGTTGCTCAGAAATTAAATCTGGATCATTTGAATTAACTAAAGAAAGGAAACTGGAAATGATAATATTTGAAGGGATAAGGATGAAGGCATTATACATTACAAATGTGTGAAGTATAATAAATATAAGTCTGGATAAAACCAGACATTGTGTAAAAAGAATGAGAGTTGTTACATCTTTATAAATTCTTATATACTGTAAAATTCCGATAGTAACCCCCCCCCCCTTTTTCAAGGGGAAATCTGTCAAAACCGGAGGAGGGGTTATAATCGGAAGTTTCTGGAAAAGTACGACGACTTCGGAAAGGGGGGGGGGGGTTATAATTGGAAGTTTCACAATCTTTTTTTTTTAAAGTATAAATTTATTAATATTATAATATATATTAATGGTTACTAAATTATATTAACAATATAATAATACTGATTATTATTTATTAAATTTTGATAATAATAAACAATTTTTATTAATCAGTTTAAATTTTTATTTTAACAACAAAAAGAAAAGGTATTCGGAATAACAAAAACAGACACAAACATGTGATAAACAAATCGCGATCGCGAAGTGAAACAGTCTAGAAGATTCGCTAGCAGTTAAAAAAACAGTTAATTGCACTGCTATTAACTGATATGAAAAAACAAAACAGGGTGAACGATAACTATTAAAGTTATATATGCAAGTACTATTACGGAGTTATTACTCTATTTAATGATTTAAAATTAAAAAGATAATTTAAAATTTAGTAAAGAGTTGTTATCGCAAAAACAGAGTTGCATAAGCAAGATTGTGAAAACCACGGGCGCTTGCAGATAGCAGTTAATGTTTTGGAGTTTAAAGAATGTAAAGAACACTGCATTCTTTTATTTAGAGTTATTTTACTTTTAAAAGATAAGTAAAAATAACACTTGGATAGGTTTACATGTAAATTAAAGTTTCTAATAAACATATAAACTTCAGAAGTAAAAAAAAAAAGTATGTTTGCAACGCTCATGGGAAAAACAAAATGAATGGGAAAAACGAATGGTGAACTTAGCCGCCAAAGGTAAGGGAGGAGGGGTTATAAACGGAATTTTCCAAAAAAGTAAAATACGTCAAATTTCAGAGGGGGGTCTTATAATCGGGAGGGGGGGGGGTTACTATCGGAATTTTGCAAAATCCTTATAAAAATCTATGAATACCCTCTGTATTTTATGTTTTTTTTACTTCTATGCTGAAATCATGCCTATTTTTTAATCTAATTAATTTTCAACTTGAAAGAATTAAGCTTATTTTTATTTATTTATTTTTCTGTTTTTAAACAAATACCTTTATTCTTCATTTATAAAATTTCAAATACTCTCACGGCCACGATTTATATTTAAATAAAACTAATTGGCATAGGCGAACTCTGCTCAGTGCTCCACCATCATAACTTTCTATTACAGGACAAACTATATTCATAAAGAGAAATGAATTTGACATACCGCTTGACATGGTGGCAGATTGTAATGCCCCATGTAATTGGCTGTTCATTATTAGATACATTTACTTTGTCCTAATTGCTAATTTTATTGGGGTCAGTTTCATAGTTTAGTTTTCATGTAATTCTATACCATTTCCATTGTAATGATCCCATGATGCAAGTTTATATGAAATATTGCTCTGTTTTGCTATATAAAGAAAATTTTTAATTTCGAATAACTTACTTGAAATTTTCAAATTAGACTATTCGTACTGAATGATGTTCAAGCTAGTATCATAAATAAAATTTTAAAAGTGGTCCGACATCATTATGATGAAATTATCCTTAAAAATAAACATTTACATGAAACTTAGCCTTGTTCTGCTGTTTTAAGAAAATCATAAATCTTGAATAATTTATAAAATTTTCAAATTAGAATATTCATAGTCAGTGATATTAAAGCTAATATCATACATGATATTTCTCAAAGTGAATGTTTATACAAAATTTCACCCTGTTTTGCTATGTTAAGAAATTTGTAAATTTCAAATAAATTAAAGAGTTTTCAAAGTTGAATGTTAATAATTATTAATGTTCATGCCAGCATCATAACTGATATTTTAAAGCTGGTGGGATCACAGATATAGTAATATATATAGATCTATCATCCCTATGTTATCGAACAAAAAATTTTGAGGCCGAAAAAAAGTTCTAAAATCAGCCATTAGAGAGTATTGAAAAAAAGAATAAAAAGAAAAATGAATTTGAAACTTTATCTGGAGTTTTTCATTCACCTTTAGTAAATAAATTATTCATAAATTTTATTTACTAAATTATCCATGTGTATTCCTGTGTGTGATTTACTCGGGGGAAGGCAGCCATTAGAGTGACTTTTCCCGAAAAAAAAAGGCCTCACTTTTTCCCTCTCGCTCATCATTCTATGTCTTATTACTATATCTATGAGTCTGACAGCTTTATGGTAAAAATATTCCTTTTAATGCACTTTAAAGCGGAAATTTTCCGTATTCTCCTATGTTAAAAAAAAAATCGTAACTTTTGAATAATTTACGCTGCTTTTAAATTAGAATATTGCAAATCAATAGAGTTCTTACCAGTGTTATAAATATTTTAACACTGGTCCAATCTCTCTGTGATCATTCGTCCTTAAGATATCGTGTTTACAGTCTAACAAATTAGCATACTAACAGACACCCTACTACACACGGAAATCATTCAGATTTTCTGGTTTTTAGATTCCTCATACCTCAAAAATGGGTAAAAAATAGTCAAAACTCGAAGTCGAAAATTTTCATGATTATCTGAATTTCCCATACTTATAGTATGATTGGGAACTAATATTGAGTAAATACAAATAGTGAAGAAAATTAAGTAAATCAGGTTAAATTAAAAGTTATATTAAACCCAATTTTTGTTTAGTTAGATTACGAAATGTTAAGAAGGTAAAAGAATGATGTTAAAAACTTAAACCAGTTTTAAAATAGTGTTCCTAATGAACAAACTGGCCAAAACTTTGATTTTAATTTTCTAATTTGTAATCTTTGTAAATTTATACAAAATTAAAAAATTTTATAACATAGCTGAATAGGACAAAATTTCATATAAATGTGCAATATGAAAATTATTGCTTAACCAATTAAATGTAAAATTGACATCTATAAGATTAAGCAGCAACCAGTAAAGATAAATGCGTCAAAGCAAGTGAAGGTTATCCTAGTTGGTGAGGCATTTCAATCTGTGACTGGAAAAGGGCCACCAGCAAAATTCACTGTTTTATTCTTGAATATAATACGTTCTGTAGTAAATATTTATGAGAGCAAATATATTATGGAGAGTTGAGCAGATATTACCTATACCAACTATTTTCTAGTTGTTGCAGTATTGTAGTAAGCATCTGAATGTAAATGTAATGCTAAATCTTCTGTTTGTAAAAATTATAACTCAAAATAAAACTCATTTTTTATGTAAACTGTTTTGTTAAAAAATAAATGAAAAAACTAAGTTTTAGTCACTTAGTATTTTGCTTTTTATATCAAAGAAAGTCTTATAAAATTGAAAAAACCCAAAAGTGGGCAAAATTGTGAGGTTTTTTAAATGGGTTTTTTAGAAAAAAAACCCACTGGGTCTGACCCAGTTGGGTCCAATCCAGCCAACACTGGTTGTAGGTCACTGTTACACAAACTATATGGATTTTGGTGAATCTAGCACTTATTAATTTTTACGGGGGGGGGGAGGGGGGGGCAACAAAAAATTCATAATCATTATGACCAGGTTCAAATAATTTTAAATACAATAGCGTTTAAATTTGTTATTCGATTTAGCTTAAAATTTATACGTATGTTATAGGTCACCATTACATAAACTGTATTGGTTTATAGATCTTTATAGGAACACAACTAAAAATTCGTTTACATTATGACATATGGACTTAAAATACTTGAAGTGCAATAGCATTCAACAGCATACTAGTTGGGAAAAAATGCTCAAACACCCTTATAACTTTCTCTTTTGTTTATTTAATGACTTATCTTACTTTAATTTACTTAAACAACCTTAATTACTTAATGTTCGAAAAGTCGAGTGGAGTCACCCCAGATTTTTTTTAATTGCAGGTATGGTAGAAGAGTGGATATAATCTACTGAAGTTTCCACCAATGAAACATATCGCTCACCAATGATGATCCAGTAAAAAATCTTTGTATATCTCTCACCATCAATGATCAAGCAAAAAACCCCAGTTAGTACATTCTTCTTCATGAATGATCCAGCAAAAAATCTCAGTACATCTCTCATCATGAATAATCCAGTAAAAAATACCAGTTCATCACTCACCATGAATAATCAAGTTGAAAATCCTTGTAAATCCCTCACCATGAATAATCGAGAAGAAAATCCTTGTATATCCCTCGCCACGAATGATTAAAGAAAATTCCTGTATATCTTTTATAAAGAATGATCCAGCAGAAAATGTTAGTACATTTCTTACAATGGATGATTCAGCAGAAAATCCTAGTATATCCCACACCATAAACAATTCAACTAAAAATCCCAGTATGTCTTTCATGAAGAATGATCCAGCAGAAAATCTCACTACATCTCTTGCCATGAATGATCCAGCAGAATGTCTTAGAATATCCTTCACCATGAATGATTCAATAGAAAATCCCACTATATCTTTTATGCAGAATGATCCAGCAGAAAATCACTGTATACCATACATCAAGGAGGAGCCACCAGAAAGCCCCAGTAATACATTAATTGAGAATGAGCCAACAGAAAATCCCAATATATCTTTCATCAAGAATGAGCCAGCAGAAAATCCCAATATATCATTCATCAAGAATGAACCTGCAGAAAACCCCAGTATATCATTCATTAATAATGAGCCAGCAGAAAACCCCAGTATATCATTTATCGAGAATGACCTAACAGAAAATCCCAGTATATCTTTCATCAAGAATGAGCCAACAGAAAACTCTAGTACCTTTCTCACTGTGAATAATGCAGTAAAAAAAAAGTCTAGAAGAAAAAAAAAGACCTACATTTGTTATGTGTGCTCCAGACAATTTTCTTCAAATTCTAATTTAAATCAGCACATTCGCACTCATACCAAAGAAAAACCATATACTTGTGCAGTATGTGCAAAAAGTTTTTCTCAAAAGGCTAATCTAGATTTACATGTTCGCGCTCATACACAAGAGAAACCATTTTCTTGTGAAATATGCTCTAAAAGTTTTTCTCGAAAAGATATTCGAAACAAACATTTGGATACACATTCAGATGAGAAATCATTTTCTTGTGAAATTTGCTTTAAGAAATTTTCTCGGAAGGACCATTTAAAGAAACATTCAGTCATACATACAAATCGTGAACGACTTGTTTGTCCTGTATGCTCCAAAAGATTTCTCACCAAGGATTATTTGACTGACCACATTCGACTTCATTCACGAGAAAAAAAATTTGTTTGTGGAATATGTTCCAAAGGATTTTTATTAGAAAGTAACCTTAACAAACATGCTTGCACACACAGTGATGAGAAACCATACAAATGTGATATATGCTCTAAAGTTTTTTCTAATAATCAAGTTCTAGTGAGGCATAAGCATATTCACAGTAAACCACATACTTGTGAAGTATGTTCTAGAAGATTTTCTCGAAAGGAACATCTAACATCACATTTTCGCACTCATACAAAGGAAAAACCATATTCTTGTGGAGTGTGTTTGAAAAGTTTTTCGCACAAGGGTTACATAAAAAAACATTCACGAATTCATACAGATGAGAAATAATATTTTGTGCAGTGTGTTCTGAGAGATTTTTTTTTTTTTAGAAAAGTCTTATCTTAACAGCATTTTTGAACACATATATCTATAAGAAAAACTTTATTGTGAAATGTTTTTTTCTTTCTTCTTTTTTTTTTAGATTATATTTCAAGGAGTCATATATATATATATATATATATACAGGGTGATCCAAAAGTCAGGACAAACTTTAAAAATAATTCGAAAACGAATCAAGATACAAAGATACGGTTTGCACCAAACGGATGAAAAAGAAGCCGGGTTTTGTGTGGCAAAGAAAAAAAAAAATAGTTCTGTTGGCGACCAACAGATGGCGCTGTCGTATTTCTGATGCAGGATTATGCAAAGCAACAAACGATATAAAAAGGAACAACTACAGCAGGTAATAGTAGTCGACGCTTATATGCATCGAAATATCGCATTCTCAGTCGCTACTTTAATCACGCATGGCCTCCAAGATCTCCCGATCTTACACCCTGTGACTTTTGGCTGTGGGGATTCTTGGAAGTCAAAAGTGTACCGCGACCAACCGGCATCACTAGCAGCACTGAAAGATGCCATCCGCCAAAATGTGTCTGCCATAACGCAAGAAATGCTTCTAAATGCTGTGAACGATGTGGTGAATCATCTCACAGCTGTACTTCTGAATGATGGACATTGAACAGTTACTGTAGTAGTACTAATTAACTGTAATTAAGCTGACTTGTAAGCTGCCAAAATTTTTTTTCATTTGTAAATCATCTTTTGGTGAAATAAAACACTATAGCGCCATCTGTTGGTCGCCAACAGAACTAATTTTTTTCCTTTGCCACACAAAACCCGGTTTCTTTTTAATCCGTTTGGTGCAAACCGTATCTTTGTATCTTGATTCGTTTTCGAATTATTCATTTTTAAAGTTTGTCCTGACTTTTGGATCACCCGGTATATATACAATGGAACACCGTTTATACTTTTTTCAAGGGACTGTTCCTAAAAAAACGTATAACTGAAAAAAATGTACAACTAAAATTTCAATTTTAGCATTAAAACACAATAAAGTGTCAATAATAAAAGTTTAATCAATTTTCACGATTTCCTTTACATTTAAGTTTAAAATATTTTTAAAAGGTAGAATAAAAATTAAATAATAATTAAAAATACAGAAATTCGGAAAAAATTTCTCAAGATTTTGATTTTAACCTTTAAAGACAAAACCATTCATTCTCTAAATGAAGATGACATTTTTGCAAATGATTAAAAGGGAAAAAAAAAAAAAAAAAACATGTTTCTCCAACTGTAATGTCAAACAAACACGATAAGAAATAAGAAAATCTTCCAGTATCCTATTCAAGTCGCCCAACAGAAGTGAGTAATAAATCTTCAAGTTTACAAAATGCCTATAAAGTTGTGAGATTTTTTCTTTTCGTACCCCATCCCTGGAATCAATTAAAAGAAAGAGTGGGAGGTCTACAAGTGGTCACTGGCTTCTTGTATACCTACCATTCAACCCAGTCCCCAACTGCTTATTTCTGAAATCCCCCCCCTCCCTTCCCCCAGGCGATCGATGCAAACCACACTTCGTTCTATAGCCTCACTTTGTTACCATAGTTCTAAGAATAAATAATCGAAAAAGGTAAGAATAAAAGATAGAGAACATTTTTTTTTTTTTTTTTCCTAAATCCTGGAATGAAACTCAAACTTGGGATTTTACAAGGGGGAAAAAACGTATAAGTGAAATTAAGAATTTACTTGTGTCATATAAACGAAATATTTTAACATTAGAATTGAATGGAATGATTTGGGACCGAAGTCAAGAAACGTATAAAAGGTGCTCCACTGTATATGCTAATTTGTAAAATAAATAAATATCTGATGCGAGCTTTTTAAATTCTATCTTTCATTTATTTAGGGGAAAAAGAAAAATGAGAAATACCTTCCCAAAATTTTCAATCTTCCAAGAATTTTTTTTTTTTTTTTTTTTTTTTTTTTTTATGAAACATTTTCTATAGCCACCATTACAAAGTATCCTAGCTAAAACTGTGTTGTTATAAAAAAATGAGAAATATAAGAAAGTACTTTTTTTTTTACAAAATTTGTTTTAAGCAAAAATTTTCACTATATGAGAAACCATTCATGTGAGATATATCTCTCAAAGAACTTTCTAATGAGAATAACTGTTCACTTTTAATACTGAAAAATATTAATTTATGAACTATATTATTACAGATATTTTGCAAAAAAATTCTCTGAAGAAACATGCTGGCATTCACCATAAAAAAAAAAAAAGATCACGTAATTAATATATAAAATAAATTTTTTGCTAAAAAATTTATTCAACCAGTGATCAACTTAATTAATGCTTAGCCCTTGCCTCACCCCACCACTCAATATCTTCCCAATGAATACAATTGCAAAAACAGAATCTCTATGCGTCTAAACACGGAAACTATTCTAATAAGATTATTACAGAAAATTGGCCATGATAGAAAAAACATTTTCGAATATATAAAGTAGTGAAAATAAACATATATCTATAATAATAAATGGAAAGGTTTGTCTGTCTGTTCAGCCCCTATTGAACGCAGAAGTACAAGAATTGACATACGGATGCTCTGGAGCTTTTCCGAGGTCCTCCTCAAAACAGAATTTAAAAATTTTAATTAGTTGTGGAGATATTAATTAAAATGTAGAATCATGCCTAATCAGAAAGCGATCTCAATGACTGAGAATTCACCGCGATTACATAAAAATAGATATTTTAACGGAGTTAAAAGCAGAAAAAGTGGAAAATAAATTAGAAATATTAGTCCGATCGTTACGAATTTGGTACCAAATGAAAGAGGCAAATTTTCTGAATCTAAGAGTGCAAGCTGTTTATCGGTACAACAATTAGATTTTTTAAAATTAACTAAAGTATGAATTTTTTGTGGCAACATCATTTCAAATGCCAGACTACTGTCTGAGATGAAAAGGGAAATGATTGTAACCGATTAAGATGTCACATGTTTTATAGTGGAGAGAAAAATTGCAAATTTCAATTTTTTTCAAATTTTCATTCACGTTACATTTTAATTAATATTCGGCCTAGACAGCATATTATAAAGCTACTGTTCAATTCTCATGAAAATATCTGGATAAACAAACAAATTACATTTTTATTGGGAATTATATTTATCACGACTCATGTGACCAAAACACAATGTAAGATTAAGTTTTGTTTTATATTTTGCAGTCTTTTAAATTGAGATATGCCATTGAAATTTCATAATATTTGGTTTTAACGCTTGATAATTCGATTGTGAATATTTTTGAAAGGGTAGAATTATTAGGAAGGGCTTGAGGAAGGAAAAGGGGCAAAAAAAAAAAAAAAAAAAGTTACAGAGTTTGGAATTGGTATTATTAGATTTTAAGGCAAGATAAATCGATGGAGGATATTTTCAAGTGTAAAATTATTAGAAGGGACGGAAAGGAGGGGGGGGGGCAAAAATGTATAAAAGGAACGGTTGTTTCGGAGAAAACAACGGAAAACCCAGAACGCCTTTATTCTTTTATATTTTGCAGAGTTTCAAATTCTGATACTCCTTTCACATTTCATACTATGGATTTTTAACAGTATTTAGCCCAGAATTATGCAAGTTTCGGTGAAAACCACGAAAAAGGTCAGACATAAATCGTTTTATAAGTGTTTATATCATTTTTGTATCTCAGCTTCTAACTAGCATAATTCCAAAAGTAATATGTCATTTTAAAACTTATTTGATATGAATTTCAAGAGCAGACGCCACAAATTTCTGTCACATTCCATTAACCGACTACCGTAAGTAACGGAGTTCGAGATTTCACGTGATTTACACGTTTTAAGGTGTCCTAATTAGGTTTTTTTTTTTGTATCTCAGCTACTAATTAAAATAATTTTATAAGTAACACATTATTTGAAAGCTTTGTTGATTTAGAATTGAACAGTAGATTACAGAATTTTCTACCGCCAGATGGCACTGAAATATTTTAAAATTTCAATATTTCAAATTCTAATTATGATTAAATTATTTTAAATACGTCATTTGAAAGATATTTTAAAGTACTTTTATGTTATCGAACGAGGGCATCGAGATTTCACCTGATTTACACGTTATGAGGTCTCTTGATTCGGTTTTCTTTTGTATCTCAGCTACTAATTAAAATAATTTCATAAGTAATACATCATTTGAAAGCTTTGTAGATTTAGAATGGAACAGTAGGTTACAGAAATTTCTACCGCCAGATGGCGCTGTAATATTTTTAAATTTCAGTATTTCAAATTCTAATTATGATTAAATTGTTTTTAATACATCATCCGAAAGATATTTTAAAGTTATTTTATATTATCGAAAGTGAAATTCGAGATTTCACCTGATTTACACGTTTTAGGGTGTCCTGATTAGGTTTTCTTTTGCATCTCAACTAATTGAGTTAGACCGTTCAAAATTGGTATATGTAGGTTAATTAGGAGGGGCTGGAAGGGCGGGGAAGGAATAGGCGCGCACAACGCGCACGGGACTGCACTGCCGAAGGCAGTAGGGACCCGGTCCTACTTTTTATCCGATGAGAAATGATTTTTAAAATTTTCTTTTCTTAAGAATAAATGCTTGATTTTAGAAGGAATATGTGCGAGCAGTGCACGTATATCTTTACATGTGCGCGCGCATGGGTCTGCACTGCTGAAGGCAGTGGGGACCCAATGCGAGTTTTTACCCAATGATTAATGACTTTTTCTAAAATTCCTTTTCTTAAGAATGAAAGTTTATAAGTAATAACATGGAATTTTGAGAAATCATAAGGATGGTGAAGGAATACACGTGTGCAGCACTGCCGAAGGCAGTGGGGTTCCGGTGTGAGTTTTTACCCGATCACAAATGATATTTTTCCTTTTTTCTTTTTTTAAGAGTAATGTTAATGAGTGATAATATGCAATTTTCAGAATTCATTCATTATAGTGATTCATTTAAAAATACTGACCCGCTAGCGGGCGAATGCAGAGGGGACCCGGTGTGAGTTTTTACCCGATCAGAAATGATTTTTATTTATTTTTATTTCTTTTCTTAAGAATAAAAGTTTATCAGTAATAATATGGAATTTTGAAAATCATAAGGTTGGTAAAGGAATAAATGCGCGCAGCGTTCATATATATACATTTGTTCGCACGCATTGAGCACGGGCCTACGCTGCCGAAGGCAGAGGGGACCTAGTGCGACATTTTTCCCGATCAGAATTTTGTTTCTTTAACCAATTTTCATAACCATGAAGTTAATTTAATTAAAAATTTTAAAAACACAACCTTTTTTATTCCTTCATGTATACTTCCGGACTAGTTTCATCTGGGGCGCCCCAGCTTGGTCACCAGCATCTTGGTGTGCGAAGTTACTCGAAACTAAAGTTTCAGGCTTTCTTCTTCTTTTATAAACTCTGCGCCATTGGCGGTTGAGCGATGCCCCATCGTTGCCATTGCAATTATTCCAACTAGTTAAAATTTCTATAGACTCCCTGATTGCTGCGTAACTGTGGTTATGGTAGTTGGCCAACTTCTTAACATGCTCAAACTTTATATCTATTTCTTCATTTTTGTTCACCTGAGTTAAAGCGGTTGTTATTTTTCCTGTGGTTATATCATGGCTGTGTTCTTTAATACGCGTCTTTATTTTCCTTTTTGTTTTTCCTATATAACACATTTCATTACCTTGTTTATTAGTATATGGTATTTTATATATTCCCGCGGTTTCTAAAGGGTTTATTTTATCTTTATCACTTCTGATGAGCTGAAAAATATTAGGGTTTGGTTTGATAGGTACGTTTATATTAAACCAAACCCTAATATTTTTCAGCTCATCAGAAGTGATAAAGATAAAATAAACCCTTTAGAAACCGCGGGAATATATAAAATACCACGGAGTTTCAAATAAAATAAAAAAAGTTGCAGCAAAACATAATATAAACGTACCTATCAAACCAAACCCTAATATTTTTCAGCTCATCAGAAGTGATAAAGATAAAATAAACCCTTTAGAAACCGCGGGAATCTATAAAATACCATATACTAATAAACAAGGTAATGAAATGAGTTATATAGGAAAAACAAAAAGGAAAATAAAGACGCGTATTAAAGAACACAGCCATGATATAACCACAGGAAAAATAACAACCGCTTTATATCTATTTCTTCATTTTTGTTCACCTGAGTTAAAGTTTGAGCATGTTAAGAAGTTGGCCAACTACCATAACCACAGTTACGCAGAAATCAGGGAGTCTGTAGAAATTTTAACTAGTTCGAATAATTGCAATGGCAATGATGTTGATGGGGCATCGCTCAACCGCCAATGGCGCAGAGTTTATAAAAGAAGAAGAAAGCCTGAAACTTTAGTTTCGAGTAACTTCGCACACCAAGATGCCGGTGACCAAGCTGGGGCGCCCCAGATGAAACTAGTCCGGAAATATACATGAAGGAATAAAAAAGGTTGTATTTTTAAAATTATTAATCAGAATTTTGTTTTCTCTTTTTTTATCATATGATAAAAATTAATGCAATTTTGAGAATTCATTAATTACAGTGATTCATTTAAAGTTAGTGACCAGCGAAGCGGGCGTAGCCTGCTAGTGTATTTATATAATAAAGAAAAGTAAATGTATAGTTGCTATTTTGTTTAATTGTATTGATGAAGAATCTTTAGAAGCATACATATGTTTGTATACTACTGAAAGAACAAAAAATATATTATGATTATATTATAAATCTATTTATATGGTGGTTCATGTATCCCTCGATTAGTGTGGTTAATTGGCTCCACAGCATTACATCATAAGTCTAAGCTATGGTGATTAAAACACACTGAAGAAAATAAAATAAAACTGTAGGTACATCAAAGATACATTAACTAGAATAACAAAAAACACGATTATGTTATAAATCTATTTACATTGTGGTACACGTATTCCTCGATTTATGTGGTTAATTAGTTCCACAGTAATACCACATAGGTCGAAGGGATACTAATTAAAACATATTGAAGAAAAGGTAAAACTTTAGGTAGAACAGGGATGCACTAGCAAATTTTCCTGTCTCACAGGTTTCTATTTTGATTTTTCCACTAAAGATTTTTTTTGTGAAACATTTTCCGTAGGCACCATTACAAAGTATCCTATTTTAAAACCAATGAGATAAATAAAGTAGAGTGATAAATGGTAACCCTGACATGGTCCAACATGAGTCATGTGATATGAACAGTGGCGGCTTGTGCAAATTTTTACAAGTGGGGCCCGACCCATCGTATGGTGTGTAATTTAATATTAATAATATTCATTGTTCAGACATAAAAACAAATATTATTAAGGAAGTATATAAAGCGTAATTTTTTTTTTTTTTTTTTTTTTATGGCAAATCTTAAATTTAAAAATATGAAAAAAAGAAAGAAAGGAACTGCATAAATTTATCTCAGAAATTAATGTTTTATGACTTCATTTGCAAAATTCTGCAGTTTTCTGATCAATGGAGTATCAAAATTTAAATATCTGGAAGATAGTAGACAGGAATTGACATATTCTGTACTATGTCGCTTTTGTCAGTATATACGTTTGGAGTTTTCCATGGTTTTCTCTTGAAACTCGCATAAATACTAGCTAGGTATCACTTAGAAAAACTCTCTAGGGAGAATACACCACCCATATCTAGGACGTACTTTTAGTCAACTGGCTTTAACCCTAACACTACATGCCTTTAAAATTTGAACCTCTACACTCTACATGTAATATTTTTTAGCTTGCACGAATTATATCTCTAAGTCATTTAATAATAAACATTTCAAATGTTACAATAATGTTTCTTATCTTAAAAAAAAAAGTAAACCTTAATAAATTTATAAGAAGTTACATTGAAATTTAAAAAGTCATGAATAATGTAATGCAAATACATATTAGAAAACTACCATGTTTCTCACTTTAAGAGCTTAATTTTAAACAATTTAAATTAAATTTCTTAGTTTCTGATTCAATTAAGAGAAAATTATCAAAGAACATCTATTTAAAATTAAATATCTCTATCCTTACGAGTTTTGGATTTTCATGCATAAAATTATAAAAATATGCATTTAGAGAAAACTCAGTTTAAATTTTGATATTTCATTAAAAAATGTCATTTTAAAACTTTTGAATCATGATTATAATAAAATTCTTACTTTCTGACACAATTTTATGCTGTTTTTATGCATGATGTTTGTTGAGAATTAAAGATTGATTCTTAAACAAAATAAAAGTCAAAAATAGTTTTTTTTTTTCCTTTTAAGGATATAATAAATAAAGAAATGAAGACGGTCTATCGTCTTTAAATAATAGTAATAATAAAAATATATGAAATTGTATTTAAAAAAAAAAAAATTATACAGATAATTAATCTATATATCCACATAAATCCATTTTTTATTTATTTAAAAATTTTGCAGTTTATTTGCATAAAAGTTATAGTATACCAATCTGAAGAAAAATATCACAGTTGAACATTTTCTTTCCATTTTCTCATTTAAATTCAAAATACTTCAGAAAGAGAGGTCTCAAATTCTTAATTAAGAGCTTTTATCTCTAACGCTAATCTAGAAAAATATTTTTTATTATCAACAGAGAGAATTCATTTTTAAACATAATTTAAAACTATCATATGTAAGTTTTAAAAAAATGCACCGAAAAATCATACAAATAAAAGTTAATGCAAAAGTCACCAAGTTTTATCCGGGAATTGTATGGTTAACATATTTTAGAGGAGATAGTTTTTCCCCCTATACTTTTGTTCTAAAGGGCCAGAATCCCTGTGCCCTACCAACGATAAATTATGGCTTGCTAATACTGATAAAGTAGAAGTTTGTTGCCAGATCTGTTAATCCGCTGTTCTAACAGAATAAATACTGTACAAATGGACACGCCAAGCTGGGCCGTTATGATGTGGCCCCTCGCTTAACTGAGAAGGCTAGAGCCTCTAAATAAAATAATAGGCCAGCGCATCACCGCAATTTTTTTGCCTCCAAAGAGGACAGCATTCCCGCTTGGTGTCCTTATCACTTCCGTAATGATATTAAGAAATCTTGATCTGAAGCTAAACCGGTCAAGATAAGAGCAATAAGCAACAATAATATTCTTAAAAATACATTTTTTTCACAGTACATTCTCAGGATGTCATTTTATTCTGAGGATATCCTATGGATGTACGATGTGTTGTTAGGGTGGTTTCTGTTTCTTTTACAAAATGTCGCCAAAACTCAAATACACAGTAATAGAATGTCTGTGAACACTTTATATTCACTTCTTGAATGATTATAGCATTTCATCACTAAAACTTCCATATCATAGTTTACTTAGCTAAAACTATGAAATGTAATAAAATAAGTTACTCTAAAGTAACGTAAGACGATAAAAAAAAATGTTTCTGGTTTGTTTATCAGAGAAACGCGCTGGGTACACGTGGCAACCCTAAGGCAACAAAATGCCTGATGCACCAGCTCGTATATATAGGGGCCTTAGATAAGGCAATTGCAGTCAGTCCAAGGCTGTTTTTTTTTTGTCAGCCTTTGGTGGGTGAATCATTAAGTGATTTATGACACCTGAAAAGAACATATTGATGAATAAACGATGAGAAACAAATTAAGAAAAAAATAGATATAGGTTATTTTGTAAATATATTTTTGAACAGTTACAATGAATAAAAAAAAGAATGGAATAACAAATATATATACATTTTTTTTAATTGAAAAAAAAAAAAAAAAAAACTAAGTGAGTCCGTGCCCGTCTGACCGTTAATGACGAGCCGCCACTCGATATGAACCATCTATCTATCCATTGTTTCCCTTGGTAACAGCTTATTTTCAATAAAGTTCTATGGCAGTGGTTTAGAGATTGAACTTGGCGAAAGTCATAACCACCAATGTTTTTGTTTACTTAAGTAGTTTGATATATTTTTGTTCTAAATCATTTTACTTTTTATTTTACTTCTTTTTTATTTCGTGTAATCGAAATTTAGCCGAGAAAATGTTTAAAAATAGTTGATAAATTACTATTTGTTGTCAAATTTAGCTCTTTTAAAGTTTAATTTTTCTTTATAAACTTTTTTAAACTTTGTTGGAAAATGATGAAAAAAAAATTATTTTATTATTTGTTATAATGTGAAATACGTGAAAAATTATTTTAAAAACAATTTATTTTGGTTATAGGCCTGTCATGTTACTTAATAATAATGATAATTTGTCCATCAGAAATTTTAAATGCCAAAATAGTGATAAAAGGCAAACATAGCAATCTCTTGGTTCATATCACGTGATTCATGTTGAACCACGGAAAGCTAAACCTTTATCCATTGAATCAGCACTCCATTTTATTTATCTCATTGGCTAAAATGGTGTTATTATCACAGAGACTTCACTGTGCTGTGCTACTACTATGAATGCAAAAGCAAGATTCTTGTGTCATTCTTGCTTTTGCTTTGAATGTAGTAGCACATGCTTTTTGCTTCTGAAGAAGAAAAATAAATCCTTTCGAAGCCAGTAGTGCTTTCATTAATTTTATGGTACATGAAGAATTTTTTAATTTTAAATGTTTTTGTGTGAATCTGTAAATTTTATTGCTAATTACTACTAACAAATCCATGCGAAATTTCCGCATTTTATTTCTTTCTTATTCACCTTTAAAATTTGAAACTCATAAATATTAATGAATTTCCCCACATAATTATTAAAATTTTAATTCACCAGTCGCCAAATTATTATTAGAACCAAATTAATATTGTGCAATAGTGAAACTAAAATTATACAAAGAAAAGTTTCAAAATAATTGATGACTCAGTTTTTATACTGTTTTAGTATAAGATCCCTGATTTAAAATGATGCTTGCAAAGATTCTTAAGATTCAACTTTGGGTTCGAGGCTACAAGAATATCAGCTGGTTAGGGAAACAATCCTCAATAAATATTGTGTACTTGTTACTGTGTATTAAATAAAAACTTGTAAACCCTTGTGGTGTGGATATTTCGAGATATAAGCGGCCTTCGAGGCAAGCAAAAAATCTCACTACTCATCAAACCAAACAAACCAAACCAAACCAAACCAAACAATCCTCAACTCTACCATAACAAAGCATTGTGGCTTGCAAATTTTTATCTTGCAATATTATTTATAAGAGTTACAGATTATATGAAATTGAAGTAAGAGTGATATAGTGATAACTTTGTTTTGTTTTTAATCCAGTTTTAGTAATATACTTTAATATTAATCAACATATGTAATATTAAAAGTTGCCGTGTGAACTGTGGTGATGTTAACATATTTAAATGGATGTTCCATTTAGTAAATTCCTTTATTAAAGTGATTGAAATTCTAATTATTTAAGCTTTGATGTCTATATATATGTGTGTGTGTATAAAATGTTCTTATTAATCTTTTATTCATTATATATATATGTGTGTGTATACATAAAATGTTCTGCAATTTTACGATATGGAATAGTCTTAACTTTATCATTCGATTCAGTTGTTTACATTTCTCTTTTGTTCTTGTTTGAACATTATTATTAAGTTTCACTGCAGAAATATTTAGGAAAATGTTATGCGTAACAATAAAATGGCATCTTGAATCTAATTTGTTTACAAAATATCGGCCACGTGTTCGGCGATTTTACCTACGGTGACGTCACAGGAATATTGTCCATTATCAGACAAATGTCGTCAATTTTTTTTATTAGATCATTGAGCTGAGTCCACGTGTGTAAATATTGTCCATTTATAAATATTTTTTATTCTCACGTATTTTATAAATTACATCATTATCATATCATTTCGACAAAACTTAATCATAACTGGACCATGTTAGAGAAATATTATATAGATATTCTATTGAAAACATTTTCCTGTGTATATAAATAGTAAATCTCAATTTCATTACGATTTGCGCAAAATAAAAGTAATAATTTGTCATTTATAGAAATAACTATAATAGAACACAGTGCTTTGAAAATTTTTCGGGTGTACCTGTACATAAACCAGTGGACGTATTTATTACATTTTCAATAGGGAACTTCCCATAGTGAACTTGAAATGTATATATCAGTTTCAAGAAATTCCTTGAGTATTTATGAGAATTACAGTGCAGAAAAAAAGACAGACAAATTCAAATCATACATAATCATTTGTGTGTTGGAAGAAACTCTTACCTTCTTTCCTCTCTTCCCTCTCATGATTAGCTATTATCAATCTAGTTTAAAACTCTTCTGAATGGTCAATAATTTATAATATTAAATTAAAGTTCGTGTTCTATTTTACAATTTTCTGCTAATGTCTCAGATATTTTCATCATATAGAGTTTAGGCTTATTAAGTTTTTTTGAGGTGAGGCACTAATTGTGTATACTTTAAAAACTAAAAATTTTGTAATGTTACAATAGAGCTGGCTGCTTGGAAAAAATATAAGTTAAAAGGATAGAATTAGAAATTCCTAGAGTATATACATTTTGAAAATGGATTAATTAGTATGCAAGATATTGAAAAAAGAATAAATGAGCAAAAAGCAGTAGTTAATTAAAAACAATGTTTTGAAATTTTGAAATAGAACTAGAGGTTGAATTCTATATTACCTATTTTTGAAGGTTGGGAATCGATTGCACTTCTTTCAAAGCTGTAAAATTAATATGAGAGATATAAGTCAGGTATTTAAAATAGAACTAGAGGTTTGAAAAACGATGGTAGTAGGTTTTGGAAGGTTAGCATAATCGATTGTGCATACTTTTGAAGATTTGAAGCTGTAAAATTAATCAAAGAACAGAAGTTTAAAAATTTTCAAAATGCAACTAGGGACTTGAATTTCCTATTTCTTGGTTTTAGGGGGCAGAAACTCCATCACACTTACTTTAGAAACTATAAAATTAATAAGGGAAAGATGGAGAGGTCTGGCATTTAAATTTTAAAATAGGGTTAGGGGGTAGAAGTACTGTGTTAATAAGTTGTTTGCTGATGAGAAATTGATTGTTCATACTTTCTATGCCGCAAAATTAATAGAGGGTGGGGCGGAAATTTCAAAATTGAGTTAGGAGCTTAAATTTTTATTATTGGTTTTTGCACTTTGAGAAATCGATTGCATTTACTGTAAAATAAAATTAAAAGTGGGGTGGTTAGAAGTTTAGAATAAGTTAAAAAAAGAAAGAACTGCCGAAAAGAAAACTAAGATATTTTCACATTTTTAGGTAAATTAAATAATAATGATATAACAGTCATAAGAATTTTTTTGAATGTACACAAATTATCTGTATATATAAATGTGTATTAGGAGGAAAATAGATCAAAATCAGCATGGCACAAAATTTTACACCTTGAACTACATATTCTGCTGTGTTTTTCTTGATCAATACAAATTTACAATTTATTAATTTAACTTGAACGTTAAGATTTTATAATTTTGACTGATGTTATTTAAGTACTGAATGTGTGATTGCTATAGAATGCAATGATTTTTGCTGAAGTTTGTTTTTAAATAAAATTTATGTAAAAGGATTTTATTTATTAGTTATTTTTATCAAGGTTTCATCTATTGTAGTGCAAATATCATTTTGCAGAGATGGTGATTAATCTTTTCAATTTCAATTCATTTTCATTCATAATCTAATTGAAATGTATAGTTAATTTGGATTAATAAAGATTAAAGATATTGAATAATCAATTATACATTCTGATACAAACTTATTACTGAAATTGAAGACTGATTAATCCAATAACATTTTCTATTTCAGATATAAAAAGCACGAGACATACAATCTTATTGTGAAGCTTTTGTCTTGAAAACAAATACACTTACTTTTACATATGCAGGTTTTATAAAATATTCTACATCAATTATATTGATTTTTTTTCCCTAATCAAATTCTTATAAATAAAAATTTTTTGTTAATTTTCAATGTATATTTATATTATTTCAAATAATAATAATAAATACACGTCAAAATAATAATAATAATAAATAAATAAAGGAAAAAATAATTGTGTTTTTTGAAAACAAATATATTGCCCAAATGTAGTTTTGGTGTATATACAAAAGAGCATGTACCAACTATGTGAAATTACATCTTTCACTGGTGATTTCTCCTCTTTCAAATAATTTTTTCTGATTACATGTCACAATAACTTGTCAGCAGCCAAATTATCCGAGCACTACCCAATAATTCCAACATAAAAAAAAGTACACTTAATACTGTTTTGTTAAATAAATCCTTGTAGAATCATGTTCTTAGACAGACTAAGCACATAACTCGACAAGGATTTATTTAACAAAGCAGTATTAAGTGTACTTTTTTAGACAGGGATTATTGCTAGTGCTCGGATACTTCTACTGCTGACTGTATTTCTGCTGAAACATAGACGTTTATTTTAAAGCATGCCTCAAACTTTTTTTTTGTGATAGCATTTTTAATGTTAATAGTATAATATATTCTTATACCATTTGGAAGTCATTAATATGTAAAGTATGATGATCTTTTTTTAAAAGGACTTTTCAAAATATATTATTGTGCTCATTGGCTAAGAGATTATTATTTTGATGCAAGCTCTGAATATATATATATATACAGGGTGTTTCATAAGTCTGGATACACCAAAATATCCTGAAAGGAAAGCAAATTTGCTGAAAACATTGATTTCAAAAGATTCACGGACATAAATAATCTATCATATATGGGTCCCGAGGGTCCCACGTGACACAAACTTCATCTTTTCAAATAGAAACCATATGTTTTCTTTGCAGAATCATGTTAAGCAGAAAAAATCTGTTTAAAATCATGTACTGCTTTTATATTTTGCAGTATAGGGGGCCCCAGGGTCCCTACTTTTATGTTGTGTTTCATAAGTCTGGATTCACCAAAATATCTCGAAAGGAAAGCAAATTTGCTGAAAACATTGATTTCAAAAGTTTCACGGACATAAATAATCTATCACATATGGGTCCCGAGGGCCCCACGCGACACAAACTTCATTTTTTCAAATAGAAACCATGGGCCGAATTCTGGTCAAACGCCACAACTTTACGATAACCAGCTCACAAAGTGGGAGGGATTGCGAGAGAAAAGGGGAAAGTACTGATGTTAGTGATTCAAGCCAAACGGAGTTGATTTCCGCAACTGCTGACGTCAGGAAAGTAAGAAAGGGAAAATTCGAAGAAAATATTCGAATTTCATTCAGATATTGTTCGTTTTTAACCAATGAGAATCCGTATACAGTTTTAAAGGGACGATCATATGTATTGCTTCTATTTGTTTTTATCGTAACTTATTGTGGTTTCATTCATTAATGATGTGTACATCAGATAAGCATTGAAGCCTTAACTAATCCCCCAAAAAATTATAATAGGAAGAACAATTAAATAATAACAATAGCAATAGGTTTTATTATTTTCTTTATATAAAAAGGGGAAAAAATAGAAAAAAGAATAATCATTAAATAACCATCTGTGCGTCTGATTTCTATAAACTTTCATTTTATTACTTTACGTAAAAAAAAAAGGGGGGATATAAAAAAGCATAATAAACATTAAATAACCATTTGTATGTACGATTTCTATAATTTTATGGCATAATATGATGATATGGTATATTTATAACACAAGTTATACTATAAACTTATTATATTTTCAGATGAAATGCTGTTATTTTATTTTATTTTTGTAAATTAAAAATAGACCCCTCCCCCCCAAATCTTTTCCAAATTACATAAATATCTAATGCTTAGTTTTTAATTAAAATGAAATTTGCAGATTCAGTTCAGAAATTTATTTTCAATAAAATAAAATCATATTCACCATATTGTAAAATGATTTACAATATTCCAATTTGTGAGTATGTCCTTTATTATTTTCTACGACCAAAAAAAAAAAAAAAAAAAAAAAAAAAAAAATTGTAAGCAGAAAAATAGTATTTATAAAATTTGTGTACTTTTCATTTTATTAATTATTATTTATAGTAAAAGCATTAAGATTTAATATGTTCTTGTGTTGATTTATTTTTTATTAAATGAATATTTTTTGCAGAGCATTAATCTAAAAGAAAAAAAAAAATGATTTGGAATATAAAATATTATTAAAGCTGTATTGTAAAATGTTTTCAGTATTTATTATGTTTTAAGTTTGCAAAGTAATTTTCAAGATAAGACAAACTTTATTAACATCAATTCATTATTTTAAAAATTCTGATTTAATCATTACTCCAAAATTTTATGGGTAATTCATATTCTGATATTATTAATAAAAACTAATAAGACAAAGATTTTTTAATTCTTTTTTCTATATTATTTTTAACTGTTACAAAGACATAAGTTAAAAAAAAAAAAAAAAATCGTTAGATTGGGATTAATTTATAAAAGTATATTAATAATTTTATTATTTTATAAAGTTATAGTTTTTTGAATGCAGGCATTTAAAGCATTTAAAAATATAAATATATAAATGCAAAAACATAAAAAAAAAAAAAAAAATTTTTTTTTTTTTTTTGCTTGCTACCTTAGAATAAAATAAGAAATAATAATAAAAATAAATAATGATTTAATTTAAATCAATTCTTAGTATAAAGTAAAATTGTTCACGCACAAAAAAGAAAATGAAAAAGACATCAAAAGTTTTATAACTAAATTTCAAGAAAAATCAAAATAGATCTGATTAAATTTCTTAGCTTAACTTATGCTTGAAATATTCATCTATATGGAGATGATTATGTAAATATTCAGTGAACTGTCGAGGGAACAAAACTAAATTAATACGAAATTAATTAATTAATAAAATAAATAAATAAATAAAAGTTAATTTTTAATAATAGTTGTAGATTTGAAGCAAACAGCTATTTTTTTAGTTAGTGATAAGAGACATTACTGTGAAATACATGAATATAATACTTTGAAATTTGTCTTATCATGAAAAATATGTTATGCAAACACTAATAACAATAAAACATAAGATACAAAAAATACTGAAAATATTTCACATACCTGTATTTTAACTACGTTTCATGAACTATCTTTTCAACTGAAAAGTTTCACTCTTTGCGTGTATCCTTTTCTAATCAGAAGAAATATATATTTTAATAATAGTAATAATTATTTTGAATCAATACTACTTATAGAAATCTCATAGAGTACATAATTTACCAAGCGCTTTGCACGTTTGTTTGTAATGGCCGCCATTGCTCTACAAGAGTGTTACGATAGCTTTTTACTGGCCGCAAATTGAGCCACGTGACAATAGCATCTGCGAGAGAAGAATGTTGTGATTGTTTGACCTGACTAGGAAAATCCGTTTTCGTCCGCGACTTTGCGGTAAAAACGCAGGTGCGAGCCGTAAGTGTTTGGCTGGAATCTGGGCCCTAATGTTTTCTTTGCAGAATCGTGTTAATTAGAAAAAATCTGTTTAAAATCATGTACTGCTTTTATATTTTGCAGTATAGGGGGCCCCGGGGGCCCTACTTTTATGTTGCGTTTCATAAGTCTGGATTCACCAAAATATCTCGAAAGGAAAGCAAATTTGCTGAAAACATTGATTGCAAAAGTTTCATGGATTTAAACAATTTATCACATGAGGTATCACAATTGGGCCTCGGGGGCCCCAAGTGGCACAAACTTCTTTTTTCTAAATAGAAACCATACTTTTTCTTTGCAGGTCCATGTTAAGTGGAAAAAATCTGTTTCAAATCATGTACTGCTTTTATATTTTGCAGCATAGGGGGCCTCGGGCCCCTTTTATTATATTGAAATAAAAATTTGGAAATCCCAAAATATCTCAATAAAAAAAAGAAATTCTCTGAACACATTAATTTCAAAAGCTTCGTGCATTCGAATGAGATATTACATGAAGTATCATGAGTAGGCCCCACATCACACAAATTTAACTTTCTCAAACAGAAATCAAACTTTTTCTTCATAGAATATTGTTAAGTGGAAAAAACTATTTTAAATGATGTATATTTTTTTTTTTTTTTTTTTTTTTTTTTTTAATACTAAAGTGTAAAGGGCCCTAGAGCCCCAAATCTTACGTTGTAAGAAAAAAACTTGAAAATCCAAAAGTAACTTAATAAAGCAATTTTGTTGGATACAATGGTTAAAAAAGTGTCATTTATTCAAATGAAGTATTAGATGAATAATGTATGATGGCCCCCAGGAGCCCTAGGACCCCACATTATAAAAACTCCATTTTTTCAAATCATAAATAGGCTTTTTCTTCACAAAATCGTATTAAGAAAAAGTATGGCTTAAAGAAAAGGTATGGTTTATTGTACAGAAAAGTTTTTTCCTGATAGATCATTTGAATGCATGACAGTTTTGTAATCATTGGGTTTGAGCGAAATTGCTTTTTTATTGAGATATTTTGGGATTTTCGGATATTTTATTACTACATAAAAATAGGGGCCCTGAGACCCCCTAATCATTAAAATAATAATTTAAAAAAATACATTTTTTAATACAGATTTTTTTCCTCTTAATATGATTTTATCAAGAAAAACGAATGATTTCCCTTTGAAAAAAATTGAATTCGTGTCACATGGGCCCCCAGGGTCCCATTTATGATACTTTATACGATAGATTATTTGAATGTACAAAAGTTTTGAAATGAATGCGTTCAGCAAAATTGTATTTTTATTGACATATTTTGGGATATCCGGATTTATTATTACAACATAAAATCGGGATCCCGGGGCTCCCTATTCTGCAACACGAAAAAAGCAATGAATGACTTAAAACAGACTTTTTCTGCTTAATAGGATTCTGTGAAGAAAAAGTATCCTATTTGAAAAAATTGAATTGATGTAATATGGGGACCCCAGATGTAATGTGGGGGTCCTGGGGTCTCATGATACTTCAGATAATAAATCATTGGAATACAGGAAACTTTTGAAATTAATGTATTCAGAGAATTTTTTTTATTGAAATATTTTAGGATTTCCAAATTTTTGTATTGCAATATAAAAATAGGAGCCCCGGCGCCCCCTATGCTGCAAAATATAAAGGCAGTACACGATTTTAAACAGATTTTTTCTGCTTAACACGATTCTCCAAAGAAAACATATGGTTTCTGTATAAAAAAATTAAGTTTGTGTCATGTTTTATATATTCTGTGAAAGTAAATTTTATAAATCACAACGTTAATACAATTAATAATATTGTTGCTTCTAATAATATATAATTTGTATAGGGTTTTTCAGAAAGTTAATTTAAAAATTTATTTTATCTTTTATAGAAATACTCAAACAAGAAGCAGTTTATAAAGTTCGCTCAAGATACAAATCTAAAGACTTTTATTGTTGTTCAGAAAAGCTTATTTCTCTAGTATGCACTCAAAAAATTTTCTTCAAAAGTAACTTTAAATAAGTGTCATTGTTCACATATTGTGAAAAAGTAAAAAATGTTTGCCTATGAGGAATGCTTTGCATAATTCTTTTATAAAAAAAAATGGATTTCAATGTCCAAATGCTAGATCAAACTGTGATAAGGCGACATATTTGTGAAATATGTTTGGAGGCATTTTCTGAAAAAGAAGATCTAGATTCACATCTACTCATTCATTTAAATGAGAAATCATTTGTGTGTCAAATATGTTTAGAAACATTTTCCATAAAGGGAGATTTAGATGTACATCTACTCATTCATTTAAAGGAAAAATCATTTGTTTGTGATAAATGTTCAAAAATATTTTCATGTAAGGAAAATATGATAACACATTTACAGACCCATGTGAAGAAAATGCCATATAAATGTGAAACATGTGTAAAGAGTTTTTCTAAAAAAGAGTATCTGAGTACACATCTACGCACTCATAAAGGAGAAAAGCCATATGTATGTCAAGTATGTTCTAAGAAATTTTCTGCAAAAGGATATTTGAATGCACATCTACGTACTCATAAAGGAGAAAAGCCATATGTGTGTGAAACATGTTCCAAAAGTTTTGCTAAAAAGGAACATCTGTACAGACATCTAAACACTCATATTGGAGAAAAACCATATGCGTGTGAAATATGTTCTACAAGATTTTCTGAAAAGGGTAGTCTAAATACACATCTACGTGCTCATACAGGAGAAAAGCCATATGTGTGTAATGTTTGTTCAAAAGAATATTCACGTAAAACACAGCTAAATATACACGTACGCATTCATACAGGAGAAAAGCCATACATATGTAAAATATGTTCTAAAAGATTTCCTAAAAAGGGAAGTCTAAATGCACATTTATTCTCTCATACAGGTGAAAAGCCATATGTGTGTGAAATTTGTTTAAAAGGATTTTCTAAAAAGATAAATATGCACAGGCATCTAAACACTCATTCAGCAGAAAAACCATATATCTGTGAAATATGCTCTAAAAGCTTTTCTGATAAGGGGCATTTAAATACACACATACACATTCATTCAGGGGAAAAACCATATATATGTGAAATATGTTCTAAAAAATTTTCTCAAAAGGCACATCTTACTCGACATCAAATCATTCATACAGGAGAAAAGCCATTTATGTGTGAAGTATGTTTTAAGAGATTTTCTGAAAAGGCAGATCTAAATAAACATTTACGTACACACATAAAAATAAAAGCCACAGATGTGTGAAATATGTTCTTAAATATTTCTGCACAAAACTAAAAGCCAATGTTGTGTAGTATGTTCAAATAAATTTCCTTAAAAGTAATGAATTTTCTTTAAAATATTTAGATCTACATATGCCATAATTAATATATATATATGAAGCATGCACTAAAAGTTAGTTTTTAAGGAATACTTATAGTAGCTTTTCTGCAATCATTCTAAGCAAAAATCACGTACTGATAGACTGCACACAAGAAAGTCTCTGAGGGTAGAAGGTCACATTAGAAATAGGTGTGTCCACTGTTTTCTATCTTTGTCATTCATTTGGTGCAAAATATAAAGGGAGAAAGCATACAAAATATCAAATGAGCACAGATAATTATAAATAACTTTATAGTTATTTGTGATATGCAATAGTATTTTGCTTTATGCTTTTGTTATTGTCAGGTGGTTATTTTATAGTCAGAGAACTATTTGAATTTCTTATGATATTGATTCTATTTTTAGTTCTTGTTTCACACTTCTGTGTTATTATTATTATTACTATTATTATTTTACAATAACATTCCCATTTAAATCAATGTAATATAATATTCGTAATTTATTAAGACTTGCAAGGCATGAAGTTATAGATTACCACTATACCATTGCGCTTTTAATGCAAGATCCATTATTATAATCAGAAAATAGGAGAAATTCTATTAATTTTCCTGTGCTCGTGAAAAAAAAAAAAATATAACTATCATGCATTTACAAATGAATAATAATACCTGAATGAAGGATTTAAATTTGACAGCAACCTTAATGTCACCTCATACCTTTAAAAATTTTAGAATAGATAGCATATTTAAGAATTTTACGTAATCAATAGGAATTTAGATTTTTACTTAAAAAACATTAATATACACATCAACTTTGAAAAATCTCGAATTTTTGATACAGTTGAATAATGTAAAGAAAAAGAAAGGTGAACTTATCTGTATTTTTAGATAATGACACATTTTTTAATTATCATTAAATCATAATAATAATATGCTGTAAATTTTAATTTCATTTGTATAAATAAAAATAGTTATAAATAATTAATCATATTTGCATAGGATGTTATCGAAAGATCAACTAAATAAGTGCTACTACGATACTAGTTTATTTGCTTTACACATCAAGAGGAAAGAATCAAAGAAACCTTAATTGTGCAAAAACATCACATATCATAAAGTTGATCCACCTTTTCTTTTTGGAATAATCTGAGGAAGCAACCCTGCTGAGGGTTTTTCCTGTGGCTGTAGGACAGGTAAAACCCTCAGCTGGGAACACAGAAAAAGGAGGGGCTCAGGGGAATCAAGCCCCCTACCTTTATAGATTATTATGAAATTTCCTTTTAATGCCAAATAAACAAATCACAAAATTAAAAACAAAACTAATGTGTTATAAATGCTCATAAGTGGT
Source organism: Salticus scenicus (assembly GCA_963930645.1). Taxonomy (NCBI): domain Eukaryota; kingdom Metazoa; phylum Arthropoda; class Arachnida; order Araneae; family Salticidae; genus Salticus; species Salticus scenicus. The sequence continues at coordinate 52,178,177 of OZ005658.1, read as the reverse complement.
AATATTTTATAATTAATACTAATAATTAGTGAATATTAATTAACATCTAATTATTAATTGATTTTGATAAGATTAATTTTGAGCCATTTTTAAAATGAAATTTTTTGAACCCCTTCCATTGTTTTTGAATTGCTACGCCCTTTGCCCTTGACCTTAAGACTTTTTTTTAAAGTGTGATCATAAAAAATGTATACACACATGAAATTATAAAAATTTATTTCCCGTTCTACAAGGTTAAATTTCTGGGAGAAAGTAGCGTTATATCTCTTCAACAGATGGCAGCAAAAACATTACTATAGCTAGTCTCAACCCAGTTAGTGGTAAGCATGAGGGTTGAAAGAGAAGAAGAAATATCTCCTATTGCATTTCTGATTCAAAATACAGACGCCTAGAACTTGGTTGTCCATCGTAGTCTGTGATTGGCGTTTCCTAGCGCTTCAATAATTTTGTTGCCGACTGTACTTGCAAAATCACTTGGAGTGACTCAATAAGCAGTTTTTGTTTGATTTCAATCTATGGGAATGATTCAAAAGCAAGGCAATAGGGTGCCTTATGAACTTAAACCAAGAGATATTGAAAGGCGATTTTTCATTTGCAAGCAGCTGATTCAAAGGCAGCAAAGAAATAATTTTTTACATCAGATAGCGTCTGGGGATGAACAATAGATATTTTACAACACTAAGATGAAAAAATACTATGCTGTGCCCAGTTAATTATTGCCATTAACACCACAGCTGAATATTCATGGTCTGAAAATCATGCTGTGTATCTGGTAGGACCAAACGGATGTTGTATAGTAAGCTGCTGCAACCTGGCAATTACATTATCGACAATTATTATAGACTACAACTCATTTGTTTGAGCCGTGCATTCAAGGGCGTAGCAATTCAAAAATCATGGGAGGGGCTCTAAAATTTCATTTAAAAAATGACTCAAAATTCATCTTAACAAAATCAAATAATTAGATGTTTTAATTTGGTGATTCTTTTATTTGGCATTAAAAAGAAATTTTATAATAATCAATAGGGGAGGGGCATGATTGAGCCATCTGAACCCCCCCCCCCCCTTCCTATGCCCCTGCATGTATTACAAGAAAAATGGCCAGAATTTAAGTATACACATGACAAAGTTTGGTTCATAGCACAAAAATCATAAACTGGACATTACTCTTCACTACTGGTTATTCTAACAGTTGCAGCATGATTTGGCAGGTCACCGGTTTATATTTTTCATAGAAATCAAAAATTGGTTCCTAACTTGCATTGCCTCAAAACGAGGTATTTTTTTGAGGTGGGAAAAGTAGTAACTAGAGATGGACAATACTTTGATTAATCTGTTCATCATCATTTTGTTCTAAAAGTAAATGAATTTTTGACCACACACACACACAAAAATAAATAATAATTTGTGTTCCCAATATGTGAACAAAAGATAAATATAAATGATACATGATACAATATGTGAATATTTTCTTTCATTCAATATTTATATGAAATATGCACAACAGCCCTGTTGTTTACTGGTTTGGGTGCTTCTACATTACAGATGACATTCTTTGGCATATATTATGTTTTATCTGATACAGAAACCTAGCGCCAACCACCTATGCACTTGCAGAGAATACTGACAAGTACTTAATCACTTGCAGCATAACATTAGTATACATACCTCCAATAATTTATAGGCTGAAAAGTTCGTATTTTCTTGTGGAACAACATGAATACTGAAAACAAAAATAAGCCAGAGCGACTGTTCTCTGCTAGCAACTTTTTACAATGTTGTTTTCACTCACAAGGGGTTAGGTATGGTCTAAAGATTGTTTTTTGAAATAACTTCAGTATCCAAACAAACATAAGCTCATTTTATATTTAAAAAAAAAAAAAAAAAAACTTTGTAAACTTTAACAAGAAATTCATATTATTTATTCCTTTTTTTTTTACAATATGGTGATATTATTTTACTCTAATATGCACAAAGAAAAGCACTTTTGAGAGTTACTTTATTCTTTAATACATATGTATGTTCACATCAGGGCTCGTAAATGATATTGTTCGACAGACTCAGGCTATGTAAAAATTCAAATTGAGCATTTTTTGAGGTGGCATGCAAGTGTTTAAATAAAGTTACCTCTCCAAAAATAAAGTGTGTTACAATACAGTGTTTTGTTTTTGATTTTCACTTAAATTAAAATTAAATAAACAATATAGGTATAAATTCTTTTCACCAGATTATGTGAATGTTTTTAGTACCGTAATTTTCGGAAGAAACGCCGCACTTGAGTAAAATTAGCATAAAGAACTAAAAATCGTCAGAAATGCCGCAGCATGTACAATGAAATTTTATGAATGTTATATCAGCTTTCATAATAACAAATAAATTGAAAAATAATACACTAAATTAGTTAACTAAAATTTAAATATTACAGTAAAGCACATTATAACAAAGGTATTTACTTTTTTCACATGAAAAAATTTATTCCTTTAAACAGCATTTTTAAATTTTGAGATATTTTACTTAGCTGAGTACAATTACCACATGGATATGCTTACATGCAAATTAATGCTTTTAAATAAATATATAAGACCTCCAGAGGCTTAAAAAAAAAAGTATTTGTAATGCTGATGGGGAAAAACAAAAGAATAGAAAACTTAGACAAATTTTCATATATATTTTAAGTGGCATTTTTATACATACAGTACGAAGTCAAAAATTCGGACAATTTTGGCTGCATTAATCATCAGCATCAAACTTTTTATTTTTTATAGCATAAATATATCTAAAAAAGAACCAAAAAATTATTTTATTTCTTATTAATCTTCAAAACCGGCATTTGCAAAGTCTGAAAGAGAATTGTAATAATAGTAATAGTTCTTAAACATTTATCTAATTGAGATTCTATTTCAATTACGTTCAAACTTTTAATTGAAAAACCTAGAATAAAAAAAAAAAAAAAAAAAAAAAAAATCACGGAAATGTTTTTAAAATGGTATGTTTTTCTTACTTGTTTTCTTTTATTATAACTTGTACTAATTTTTGTATGCAATTATTTCAATAAATCTCTTTTGTTTTTCAAGTTTAATTTTTTATTTCATTTATTTATTGCTAAAGTTGATTAAAAATATATATATATTACAGAAATATTTAAAAATCGTAATTTTTTTTTTTTTTACTTGAATTTGCATATTATCCAAGTACTTAAATCAAAACATTATACTTTTTAGGCATGACCAAAAATCCAAAATCACTGCAGTTACAACCATTCCGGACTTTCGGCTACGTACTCTATTATAAACGGCAGACCATATTTTTTTCATTGTAAATACCACATTATTAGAAATTCCGCAAAGTTAAAAGTGTAACTCTTAGACACATAAACGCTGTGGCGTTTCTTCTGAAAATTATGGTAATATGCATTTGAATAAGATATTCGGCCATATATCCTCCAAACTTTCATGCCGGATATGGCATGTAAAATTTTTTAGATTTTTCAAGCCCTGGTTCACATGTAGGACAAACATACACTTATTCTATATTACTTGGTTTTTCACAGCCCTTGCGACAAACGTTAAATTAAATTAAAAATGATAGCAAATGAGGGGTAAATAAGAGCCTAAAAATTAATTTAAATGATTATAATAATTTAAACAAGTTTAAATAATAAAAATTTTAAGTGACAAAAAAAAAAATCTGTAACTAAATTGAGAATAAATTAAAACAAATTTCCTTGAAATCATTTGTGAAACTATGGTAGCTACAAACAGTATGCAAGTGCTATTCTCTCTTGGTAGGATAGAACATTTTTTAAAAGCATGTACATTAACCACCATAATAACACATACATTGATCAACAAAAGAAGGAATTTTCTTACTGATTAATGTATGCGAATAGGGTTCTCAACAGGCAGTGAGAATTTCTTACCCTTACTCAAAAATAAAGTGAGTAATTGACTAGATTATTTCTTGAATTTTTGTAAACTAGAAGGCTTCGCTCGCTCCGCTGCGCATTATATTTAAAGGTTTCTTTTTAATTGAATAATTTCGTTGAGCACTATATTTAAAGGTTTCTTTTTAATTGAATAATTGAAACATTTAAATAAATATATTTCGATTGGTGACTATTTCCTTCACAGTTTTAGTATGGGATCTTCTTAACAATATCAAACATTTTTTGAACTTCTCGAATCTGTGCAACAAAACTATTACTAAAACGAATATTCTCGAAAATAGTCAAATAGAAATGTTAATTCTTCGAATATTCTGGAAACAGTTGAAGCTATTACTCGTACAGTAAAAGTCACTATTCGATAAATGTTCAAATCAGAGAGCGCACGTATGTACGCTTCATGCACATGAAAAAAAAAAATCACTGGACAGCCCTAGATCACTGTGCATGAATCTCAGAACACACAAAACTCGGTTCTGTGGCAATCACTATCATGCATGTTAAAACCAAAAAAACATCACTGACACCCCTACCTCGCTGTGCATGAATCTGAAAACGCACGAAACTCGGTTCTGGGGGAATCACTATCACGCATGTTAAAAACAAGAAAACATCACTGGACACCCCTACCTCAAATCAATGAAAATCAAATCTCACGTAATTCCTCATAACGTAGCTCTAGTTCAATGTAAAATACACTCAAATCAATGAAAATTAAATAAACAGATCAAATCTCTTATAATTCCTCACAATGTAGCTCTAGTTCAACATAAAATACATTCAAATCCCTGAAAATCAAATAAACCAATCAAATCTCTCGCAATTCCTCATAACCTATTTCTAGTTCAACGTGAAATACACTCAAATCACTGAAAATCAAATAAACCAATCAAATCTCTTGCAACTCCTCATAATGTATTTCTAGTTCAACTTAAAATACACTCAAATCAATTAAAATCAAATAAACCATTCAAATCTTTCGTAATTCCTCATAACGTAGCTCTAGTTCAACGTAAAATACACTCAAATCAATGAAAATCAAATCTCTCTTAAGATTCTCCAGGCCGCCGTAGCCCAGTCGGTAGAGTGCCAGCCTCGTAATTGGAAGATTGTGGGTTTGGTACTTGAGCCAGGCAAAGACCGTCATGTACATTAATGGTGGCTGTGCATGGAAAATCTGTTGTGGCCACAATGTCCTCCATGTTCCCATCAAAATTATACCTCTGGAGTAGAGATGCAACGAACAATGGTTTGGCCGAATAACCGAATACCAATTAATCGGCCAAATTATAGCCGAATATTCGGCCTATTCGGCCGCCGAATAATGAACTCATTTTTGTCTAAAAACATAGTATAGTATGCACTATATGCACATTTCTTGTACATTTCATAACTAAAATGTATTATTTTCTTTTTTAAAAGTTATTTTTATACAATTTTTTTATTTTTAAAGCCATTATTTGATTCTGAAAAAAATATTCGGCTATGTTCGGCTTAAAAATTGCCTCAATAATAATAATTCTTTGCAAGTTTCTTATGAGGTATTGTCTAGTCATATTTTAATAGATACTAGTGAGCTTCGCCCACTAGCGGGTCACTATTTTTAAATGAATCACTATAATGAATGAATTCTCAAAATTCCATATTCTAGCTCATAGAAAAAAAAAAAAATTTGATTGAGTAAAAACTTACACCGGGTTCCCATTGCCGTTGGCAGCGTAGACCCATGCACACTGCGTGTGCACAGATTAAGGGATACACATATTTATTCCCCGCCCCTCCTAATTAACCTACATATACCAATTTCTGAACAGTCTAACTCAATTTCTATTTTTTGGTACCCCTAGTCCCTCTTTCCGCTCCCCTTAATGTTAATAATGTAGCACTTTCGAAAATATCCTCCTTCAATTGTAGGCCCCAAAACCTATATATACCAGTTTTGAATGGTCTAACTCAATTTCTATGTTTTTGCCCCCCTCCCCCCCCCCTTTCGGGGGGGGGGGATAATTTTTTAGAATAATAATTTTACACTTTCTAAAATATCCTCATTCGACTCTTAGGCCCCCAAAACCTATACATATTTATTTTGAACGGTCTAATTCAATTTCTAATTTTTTGCCCTTCCTGCCCCTCCGCCTAATAATTTTACATTTTCTAAAATATCCTTATTCGACTCATAGGCCACCAAAACATATAAATACCAATTTAGAATGGTTTAGCTCAATTTCTAATTTTTTGTCCCCCCCCCTAATAATTTTACACTTTCGAAAATATCCTCATTCGACTTTTAGGCTCCCAAAACCTATGTATACCAATTTTGAACGGCATAACCCAATTTCTAATTTTTTGTCCCCCTCCCCTAATAATTAAAAATATCACTGGAAGGATTTTTTATTATTATTATTAAATAACGAAGGATAAATATTAAATTTTTTCATTATGCTTTGAAAAAAAATCAGAATTTGCTTGTATGGATCAGTTGGGACAATTTTGAATAGATTAATTTTTAATTTAACAGATTATGTTAGCTTACTACAGATATGTTTTGCACTTATTAATATAGCATAAAAGTTTTTACATGATTCTTACATTAAAATGGTATGATAAAATTCATTCAAGGTATGAAAGTTTTTTTTTTTTTTTTTTTTTTTTTTTTTTTTTTGGGGGGGGAGGGGATATTAGTTAATTTCAAATAAAATTTCCACAATACATGACAAATATAAATTCTAAAATTAAAAAATTTTATTGTGTAATATAATGTTTTTATTTATATTGTGTAAATATAAATAAAAACATTTCTTAAAGAATTATTCGGCCTGGGCCGAATAATGGACTTGATATTCGGCCGAAGCCGAATATTCGGCTGACAGGCCGAATAGGCCGAACATTCGGCTTCGGCCGAATAATCGTTGCATCTCTACTCTGGAGGTCACCGAAGCGGGAGATCCATCCCTTACGTGGAGGACCAAAATTGTGATGGCATGTCTCCAGACCACCTCTAGGGGTGAATCCCACACCGTCGCCAATTGCCCACTGCAGCACTAGTGCAATGTAAAACCAATCCATCCATCCATCCATCCTCCATGTTCCCATAAAAAATTGTACCTCTGGGGGGTCACCAAAGTGGAAGAGCCATCCCTTTCGTGGAAGATCAAAATTGTGATGGCATGTCTCCAGACCACCTCTAGGGGTGTGTCCCAGACCATTGCCAATTGCCCATCTGTGCAGCACTAGTGTGACGTAAAACCCAACCATTCATCCTAAGATTCTCCATTGTGCGTCATTATAGAAATAAAAAGTTTTATTTTCATATTTTTATTAATTAAAAGAAAACTAATCAAAAATTCGGAAATCTGACTTTGATGTGCACAATGCCCCTTCGGAGGGCACCTTTGAGTTAAATCACGTGACTGTCCGAGCTACCGTTTTCGGAAACAGTGAAATATACATAAATATATACAAATATTGCTCACTTAATAGTATAAGATTACTAATAATGTCTATTATCACAACTCATTGATAAAATGTGTATTATCACATTCAATTGCTGATATATATATATATATATATATATATATATCTTTTTCTTTTTTTTTTTTGCTGCCAATCCTTTAAATAAGCAACTATTGCAATGTTAATTCATACAATTTGTGTTATTTATTATTATTATTATTATTATTTTTTTTCAAAGTTGATTTCAAAAATACAGCATTCATTATTTATCGAAAAATGAACATATTTTCTGTTTTTCTATTGTTTGATTGTTAAAATATACTTTTTTTTGTGGTTATATAGTTAAATATATAATTTCAGAATACAAATTTTTTATAAACTTTAAAATCATTTGACTTATATGAGGATATTTTTTTTAATTGCTAATTTTTGTGAACAGTGCATTTTTAATTTACTGATTTTTGTGAACGGTTTGGTTTAAGAATGTTGATATCTATGACAAGTTTAGAAAATTTTTCTACATAGATCCCTAAAGAGTTCAAATTTCTAGCAATATTTAAATTTTTATGTAAGAAAATGAAAAAAATATGAAAGATTCTCACAGACTCACACTCTAATGAGAACCCTGGCAAATAGTTTAAACTTGGGGACTTTTTGATGGTTATGGACTTGATAAACGAGTAGTACAAATTTTTAAGTCATTATTTGTTGAAAAATTGGTTTTTAGATTTTCTGCTTGCACAAATACTACTTTTAAACTCATTTTACATTTAAAAGATGTTTCTTTAGAATGTATTAATTAATGTCGTCTGAGATTTCCTTAGTCTGTAAAAGATTTTGGGCATGCTTCACATTCCCTGTATGAAGAAGGAGATGTCTCTTTAAGCACTTTTTTAATGAAAATGCTTTTTGGCATACTGGACACACATGTGGTTTTTCTCCAGAATGTTTAAGTTTGTGTTCTGTTAGATATTTTCTGAGTACAAATTCTTTTTCACATATATCACACTTATAAGGTTTATTCCCTTTATGGGTAAAGAGATGGTGCTTTAAACTTTGTCTTTTTGAAAAAGCTCTCTGACATTCAGTACAAATGTATGGTTTTTCTCCAGTGTGTATTCGAGTGTGTTCAGTTAGCTGTCTTCTATCTGCAAAGGATTTAGGGCATGTTTCACACACATAAGGTTTTTCTGCCAGATGTGTGCGAAGATGCTGAGTCAAATATGGTTTTGTTGAAAATGTTTTTTGACATTGAGGACATTCATGTGTCTTCTCTTCTGTGTGAGTAAAAAGGTGCATAGTCAGACTTTGTTTCGATGAAACTTCTTTTTGACATGTGGGACAAACATATGATTTCTTTTCACCATGTATTCGAAGATGTTGTCTTAAATATTTTAACTGTATGAATGACTTTGGGCATAGTTCACATTTGTATAGTTTCTCATTTTTATGGATTTGAAGATGTGTGTTAAAATTTCGTCTATTTGCAAATGACTTTTGACACTCAGGGCAAGTAAATGGTTTCTCTCCAGTGTGTGTCATACGATGTTCTTTCAAGAGTCTTTCTACTGAGTATGACTTAGGGCACAATTCACATTTATAAGGCTTCTCTCCGGTATGCGTACGGAGATGCACTTTCAAATATGCTTTGGAAGAAAAATCTTTTTCACATACAGGACAAACATGCAATTTTTCTCTCGTATGAGTGAATAAATGTGTTTTTAAATTTCCTGCTTGCGAAAACACTTTCGGACATACTTCACATTTATAAGGTTTCTCCCCATAATGTATTAAAATATGTTTTTTTAAATTTACTACCTGTGAGAATGATTTTGGGCAAATTTCACATTTATGAGGTTTTCGCCCAGTACAAACAGGGGGGTTACTCATTTTGTCTACGCTTTTTGTCATTCAGAATAAGTATTATTCTTTTCTTTACTGTCTTTCACATGTTACTTTAGATAGTTCTCAAGAGTAATTTCTTTTTCATTTCTTTTACATTCGTAAGGTTCCTTCGTATTTATGTATTAATTTGATATTTGCTTACATTTTGATAAATCTAATTCATAATTTTTTTAATATAAATTCCTAATTTTATTCAATAATTCTTTTCTAATTATACAATATTATCATTTAAGCAATTTTTAGATGAACACAGCTTTATATTTCTTTTCTTTTTTTTTTTTTTTTTTTACAAACAATCTGTCACATGCTATAAAATCGCTGATGTATAGTTAAGGAGTTAAAGAATAAATATTATAATAAACAACAATGAAATATATGTATATTAGAGCAATTTCTTCTTTTGGCAAAAAATTTTTTAATTATATGTTTGTTTTTTTTTTTTTATCTTGCTCCAATGTCTTCAAAAAAGCGAATTCTAAAATAACATTTATAAAAAACCTGCAAGAAAACAAAAGAAAAATTAGGAAACTTTCAAAGTAATTTGATTTTGATGCTTGGTTAAATAAAAATAATATATTTTATTATATACACAGGGGTGATTTTGAACAAAATAAAATTTTTCTAATTACAGATAAAGTTTTCTACACCACCATTTAATACCTACATATATAGTATATACTTTTCCTACACATTATATAGGTATCTGCAGTCAACAAAAACATCACCTCCTGCTCATTTTGCTATAAGTTATTGTATAAATATGTAGTTAATGCAGATCAATTAGTAATAAAGTCTAGTTAATGCTATAGTTAAATTTTGCTTAGGGATTGGCTACATATTAAAATTTGCATCATCATCCTTTCAAATGATAACACACATTTTTGGATTTCATATTTGAATTTCTGAGATTAGGGTGGTTCAGAAAAAGGTAGAGTTATTTTTATTAATTTTTGATAGAGTTACAAACAAAAAAGGAATAGGAGTTCATCCATACATTTAAATGAATTATATTAAGATCTCACAAAGAAGAAGCATTATATTCATTCAGATAATAATTGAAAAAGAAATATGACAATTTTAAATATAAAATAAATTAAAGTAATGGTAATTCAGAAATTACATGTATATCAAAATTTACTTGAATAACCATTTTATTTCACATAAATAGAAGGTTATAGATGGCACAAATGATAACATGTGATGATTTCCTAATGCCAATAAAGGATGAAATATCACTATAATTCGAAAAATGATAGAAATGAGCTGTGATAGCAGGGTGTCCACTAGTCAGGGAACTGATGTGAGTCTGGAAAAGTAATTGAATAGTCAGGGAATTTTGACAAATTTTGTGGAAATAAGTATATTTGAAAGCTCCTTATTGTAAATTGCTACATAGTTTGCTAATGTTGTTAAATGTTCGTGGGAAATAAACAGCATAAGTCAGAGAAAAATTGTGAAAAGTAGTCATGGAAAAGTCAGGGAATTTAAGAAAGTTCTAATGTTAGCCACCCTGTATGAGTCATAAATCATATTTTTTTAAAAATATGAATTTATTAATAATTTTCATAATCAAAATTATGCATTGAATATGTTTAAGTTACTTCATTCTAATGCATTAAAAAAATGTAATTTGAATTTAAAATATTTCAGGGAAATATAAATTAATGTCTGTTACATTCATTTAGTAGTACTCAGACTCCAACAGATTACAATTATATGAAAATTTAAGAGAAATATATAAACTATACCATTTTCCGAGCTAATATGATCCAAATAACCCTACAAATTATCAAAAATGGGTGTTTACCATTTAAAAAAAGAAGTTGGTGCAAATTTTAATATCTAGACAACTGCTTAAACAAAATCTAAGTATACCACTATAAACTAGATGTTATTACTAATCAATTGGCACTATTCGCATAATTATATAATGATTTGTGAAGAAATCAGTTTGAGAAGGAGGGAAAGGGGTTGACTGAACATACATATACATTATAATATATGTATGTTTCATCTTGATTTTGAATATACATGTATTGCTCTAAATTAAAATGTTTTTTTACACATTGGGAACAAGTTATTTTTAATAAAATATAAAAACAATATAGATTATTTTTTCTTTTCTTTTCTTTCTTTTTTTTTTTTTTTTTTTTGAACTGAATCACCCCTGTATATAACATTGAATTTCTTTACTATATTATGCAAAGAATTAAAATGATTTTAATTCTTTTTGTTATTAATTAATTAATACACAAAGAATTAAAATAATAATATAATAATAATAAAAGCTGTAATAATTTTAAATATTTATATTTTGTCTTTTCACCAATTTTAACACTGTGCTTCATTTCAAAGTCCCCCCCCACCTTTTTTTTTACATATCTACAAATGATTTACATTTTAATAGTCATATATATATATTTTTTTTTTTTCATTCAATAAATGACATTCTAACCCTTCTAAAAAATCTAAATATTGCTTAAAAACTCTTTTGACACATAGCTGAAAATAATTATAAGGGGATATTATCAAAAATCCTCTTATTTTTAAAACAATCACCTTTTTTTTCCTTTTGTCTTTTTTACAGTTTATATTGACAAATACAGATGGTGTGTCCAGAGTCAGACTAAGATACTTTCGTACTCGAGGTATATTTAAAAAATTACATGAATAAGAGATATTTAACAACTTTTTCATTTATTGATTCTAGAATCTAATAAAGCAAGTTTAAAATCATCATTGGCATTTATGTTGCAGATAATGAACAATTAAAAATCACAAAGCTTTTTGTAGGTGTTTGATTGTCAATAAATAGCAAAAGAGGAAAAGGGGACGTAAAAGTTATATGAGTGAGAGATAATGAACAATTCTACTACTTTATAGGCTTTAGAATCTAATAAAGACAGTTTAAAAAGATCATTGTCATTTTTGTTGCAGAAGGAAAGATTGGTAATCGCAAAGATTCTGTGATACATTTGATTACCGGCCGTTAGAAGGTGAGAAGAGCAAAAAAATTACACGAGTGAGAACTATTGAACAATCTAACTCTTTATAGTTTCTAGAATCTAATAAACCAAGTTTAAAATGAACATTGGCATTTATGTTGTGGATGGAGAAAGATTGAAAATCGCAAGGCTTCTGCAATGCATTTAATCACCGATCATTTTATTTATTTTTAAATGTTATGAAGCTGAAAAATTGGAACATTTTCAGGTAAAACGGATTTCCAGAACAAAGCTAAAAAAAGGAACAAATACAGGAAAAACGGAACACTTGACAGCTATATTAATGTATTTGGGGTTCAATTAAAAGGATTTTAAACTGCATTCCACAAGAAATGTAGAAATCAGGTGCAACAAAGTTCTATTTTAAAAATAAAACTGAAATTGGAAAAATGTCCGGATTTTCAAAGTTCAACTGTATATTATTACCTCGCTGCAAACACTTTATATCAATAAAAATGAAATAGTGATTGTTAGAGTTTTTCATATTTTATTATTTTTATATATAAAGATAATTTTAAAAAATCATAATATGTGTACCTATAATTTTTGTGCCCCGGATGCCCATAAATCAACCTACTCTTCCAGCTGAGCTGAAAAGTCTTGTTTTATTTTATAACTATAGTATTATTATCACAATGAATGTATAAAACCAGTATAAGTAATTTTTATGGGATATATTTTTCAGAAATATTTTAGCAAATTATAACATACAAGGTTTTCATCATTACAGTATTACAGATAAATATTTTATTAATTTGTATTAAAAAAAAAAAAAAAAAAAAAAGAAAAACAATCTTTTCTTAGAAAAACAACTTTATGGGGTTATATAGGGGGTTATTATGGGGTAATTTTTTTTTATATATAGGATTATGTTTGTTATTACAATAAAAATAATACATTTAGTGACCAACAAAGGCAGCTAGCATTCTATGAACACTACAATATTTATTAAATAAGATAGGACTTGATTGAAACTGTGATGGCATGTTTTGCAGACCACCCTTTATAGGTGAGTCCTAGACCAACACTAATTGTCTATAATGCAGCACAAGTGTGACATAAAACCCACACACGTTGCATAACTTAGGAAAACTGTTTTCAAAACATTTAGAAATAACTAATGTATGTAAAGCATAGACTTTCTCGTAATATAAAAGACTAGGATGTTGTGACCAGAGGTGGGGAATAAGTCTTACCAGCCAGGAATGTTCCATTACTTGCTAGAAATATAAAGTTGAAAACTTATGATAGATAACAAAAACGTGTACATAATGTGCCCTATAGCATAAGCTTCTGCCCCAATCCAGCAAATCAAAATTTATCTGTCAGTGAAAATTTTTGAACCAGATTTACTAGTGTAGTAAGTAACAACTACTCATGAAAAAAGCAAAATTTGCATTTACAAAGTAAATAGTACAGTTACAATAATCTAGAAATAAAGAATATTTTTCAGAATACATTTTTGAGATCAAGCATTTTCTTATGCAATTAAAGTAATATGCAATATCTAAATTTATCTTTAGCACAGGGTTAGAAATTAGGAGATAAAGCTAAGCGTGACTGACACCAGTATTTTTTTTCTAGTTGGCAAAATGCTTTACCTAGGCGTAATTGTAAAATAACTGAAATTGCTTAAGCAGGCTTCCAGCAACAATATATTTTTTTAATCTTTAAATATTCTTTTACATAAAATTAGAAACATGTTTCTAAAATTATCAGTCTTATTGATAAAATGATTGAAAGCAATAATTGAAAATAATTTTTTTTTTTGAGAGAGATTGGCAGTTTTCTTAAGTGCATGCATATACTATATTCAGACACTGTTAATAATGGTGATAAGAAGAAGAATTAAAACTACAACAAAACCAAAGAAAAATCCTATAATTTACATTGAAAATGGTTCACTAGATTATTTTTTAAAGTCTTTTTTCAGACACTTTTCCCATCATTTCAATACATTCCAACAGCAGAGCTTATATTAATTTCAGACAAATGTAATTCATATAATCTAATAAACATTAAATCATTTACTGTAGTAGTAGTAAATAGACAAGTTCTTGTGTCTATTTTTATAAGATTTAGATGCTTTAATCTCCTCTCACACTCAACTGTACTTTACAGTAAAAATCATTATGAATTGTGAAAATCTTTCTCTGATTTGGAAATGCACAATTAAATTCTGATAGAAAATTTTGTCAAGCACATTGGCATATGTGTGATTTATCTTTTCATCAAAATTTAAAGCCTTCGAATTTATTCATCAATGCTTCTTCATGAATAGTGATATTATGAGAAAATGCTTCAATTACCTATACTTTTAACTGTTTGATATTTTCACCATTATTTTCATTTAAATTAACAACATTGGATAGATCAAATATGTGCAAGTTGATAAGCAACTTATGCTCCAAAAAATTGTCATACCTGACTTCTAGTGTATAAATATTTTTTAAAAAATTTACGTTCTTCATCAAGTGAATGCATTGGTGTTTGCAATTTTTCAAGATCGATCTGATAAAGTGAATTTTACTCTTTCCAATAGAAAATGTACACATATCAAACGATGTCTAGGTGTAAAATTATGATAGTCAAACTGAAATTTTTATGAAACCAGCTATCATGCTGCAAATTCATGAAAAAAATCTTAAGAACACATTAATACCTGTTAAAGAAACAAATTTAGTATCATGCTTACTTTGCTGCGAGGTTCAAAGTAAAAAACTGGAAGAAAATGATGAAACCAACAGAAGACCAAACAGATACTCAGAGTTAAAATACGTTAACTGTATGAACTGAAAGCAATTTTTGTCTGCACTAATAAAACAATTAGGATGCAACTTTCGGACACTCTTTGTCTGTGCTAATTAAAAAAATTGCCTGCAACTTTCAGACAGTCTTTGTCTGCAGTCATAAAAAAATTGTCTGCAATTTACGAACATTTTTTGCCTGCGACAATGCACTACCGATGTATGACATCTTAGACGCTCTCTGGTAGGATTTCTAGAGCAAGACTTAAAATTTTTAGAAGTGGCCAGTGGCCACTGGACATGAGGAACTCAGTGGCCACTCATGTTGTTACACATTGGATTCATACACATTATATATATATATGATATATAAGTGTATGTGCATAAAAGCATAAAAACACAAATGATATGGTCGGGAAATTAAATTAAGAAATAGTGCTCTTTATTGTATTATTTTAATAATACAGTATAGGACCCATTATCCGGAACCCACGGGACCAGAAGAATTCCGGATTTCGGAATTTTCTGGATTTTGGGTCCTTTTTCTATTATTGCTTTCCCTTAATTATAAAACATAACTCAGTAATTGACAGGTACTAATGTACTTCTAGGAGCAACTACTTTACATACAGACAGATATTTAAAAAAAGTATTCGAATTATATTTTAGAGCTCGCAAAACATGCAAATAAATCAAAAACTGGAAGTCAAGATTTTTTGCAAATCTGTTACTTTTTTCTATTAAATTTAGCAGGAAGAAAAAAAATAACTATAATGCGTATATATATACAAACATGTACATTACTGCCACTTGCCATGAGTGGCACAGCAGAAAACATAGTGACCGCGGCGCCATGAATTTTCACGCTTTTACTGATTCATGCTCCACGAGTTAGGGGCGTCCAGTGATGTTTTTTTTGGTTTTAATGCTCGCGAAGCGAGCAAACAGCAAAAAACATAGTGACCGCGGCTCCATGAATTTTCATGCTTTTACTGATTCATGCTCCACGAGTTAGGGGCGTCCAGTGATGTTTTTTTTGGTTTTAATGCTCGCGAAGCGAGCAAACAGCAGAAAACATAGTGACCGCGGCTCCATGAATTTTCATGCTTTTACTGATTCATGCTCCACGAGTTAGGGGCGTCCAGTGATGTTTTTTTTTGTTTTAATGCTCGCGAAGCGAGCAAACAGCAGATAACATAGTGACCGCGGCTCCATGAATTTTCATGCTTTTACTGATTCATGCTCCACGAATTAGGGGCGTCCAGTGATGTTTTTTTCGGTTTTAATGCTAGCGAAGCGAGCAAACAGCAGAAAACATAGTGAAACGTAAAAAAAATGTTTCATAATAATGAAAAGTATTGTTTCATGAGATTTTGATTCGATTCACGACGTCGTGAACCGATTTGCAGTACCGACTCACAAACTGAATCAAAACACCATCATACCACGTGATCAAAACATCAGCAACGGCAATAAGCAATGGGTGCCGTATAGTAAAGCTGTTCCTTTTTTTTTTTTTATATATATATAAATAAATGTACATATATGTACATTAAAAATAATTTTTTCCTTTTGTTAAAAATGTTAAACGAAATTCTAATTTATATAATCATATTTTACCGGTAAATATAAAATAGCATTTAAACTGAATAACTGTATGGAATGTAAAAGCATAACGAAATTCATAAACATCAAGAAGGTAAGTCAATTTTAAATACATATTTGTTTTGTTATTATTAGAAATAAGTTCAATGAATTATTTTAATGATGCCATTCTGAAAAACATATTTCGGTTTTGTTTACGTTAGAAATCCATGGCAACCACTTCAAAAGTAGAATTTACCCATAATCGCCAACGAAAAATCGCCAAATCTAGCTGAGGGGAAATACTATAGTTGTTCCTTTTTTATTTATAAAGATAAAAACAAACTGTTGGGGGAAAAAAATCTACAGAAATAAATATTTTTACCTTTAATATAATCATCAAATATATTGAGAGTGTTTAAGTTTAGGCTTTAAAATACTATTTGTCTATTAATTTTTCCTCACTACTATTTGTCTATTAATAGAATTCCTTTAAAGAATCTATTTGATAAATATCATGCTATTTAAACTTTCTTGTTCTAAATTCGAACATAGTTTGCTTTAGATAGTGTTTATGATGCTTGAATCTTGTTTAACATAAAGATGTTGACATGGAAAGTACCAGTATAGTAGTAAGAAGATTTATCAAATATGGGAATTTATCTTTCATGGAAAAACATCTTTCAAAAACAGAAATAATTGTTAAATTTTTCAGAAAACATTAAACTCATACAATTCATTCAATACATCAGCAATATCATCTTTTATACCAAGACAAGAAGATGGGAGGAAAAACAAAAATATACATAAAAAATACTGTAAATGCATGAAATTTTTTTTGTCAGTCTGCCGTAACTGATCACCAATGGATATTCATAGTCACCCTGGCACCTGGAATTTGTTGGACACTGGTTATATATTATTAATTAATTAATTATAATTACTTTTTAAATTAAAATATCTTCAAAAATTCTTTTCATTGGGGTGCCAAAGTGTAAAGGGTGAAAATTGAAAGGGATTGGTGTTGTTCTAATTTTATTTTTCCACTTTTCTTAATTTTTTTCCATTTTTGACCATTTTTTCCACTTTTTGCCGGCAAAAACCCAACCCTGTTATAAACTGATTATTTTAATTTGATTTTTATATATAGTCAAAAACTTAAAAAAAAAAAATCATTTGGTTGCTTCTTTATCAATGCTGCTAAATATGAATACTGTCTCAATCATAAGAGGAGAATACTTAAAAAATATATATATATATATTTTTTTTTTCTTTAAAAATTTCCATTTTTTTTTTCTTTCTTTTTAAAATCTTAATGAGAAGTTAAAAATCACCGGAAATCTATCATAAAATAAATTAGAATTTTTTTTTTTTATGTGGCTTGCTGTGAATTCCAGGGTTTTCCTGGACCACAAACATCCCTGACCATATGAAAGAAAGAAATTCTGTTTTAATTTATAATTTTTCATAATACTACCTAATAAAATACACAATAATTCATTTTAGGGCAATTTTTTTTCTTTTTCTGATTTTAGATATAAAATGTATTTTAATCATTAAAAAAAAAAAAAAAAAAAAAAAAAAAATCTGAAATGATTCTGGAATTCCGGATAATGGGTCCTATACTGTAATACAATAGTCATTATTATTAAATGACTATTATGTTAGTAGTCACTATAATACAATAAACATGTATATATAATACATGTGTGTATTTCTGCCAATAAAAAAATAAATAAGTAGGTATTTTAAATAATACTAATCCATGAAGTAACTTAATTTAGAAAATTTAAAAATACAACCTTTTACTTTCTTCATGTCTTCTTTTATTCAGACTAGTTTCGCTTGGGGCGCCCCAGCTTGGTCTCTGACATCTCGGTGTTTGAAACTGAAGTTTTCACGCCTCCTTCCACTTAAAAAAATTCTGCGCCATTGACGATATTAGAAACGTAGCAATTCAGGAAATCAGCAAAACTATTAAAAATAATACAATTAATCAAGAAGACATTAAGGCCCTCAAAGAATTAAAGAAAAATGAAAATGTAGTTTGTACTTTGACAGATAAAACTAGAAAAATTGCAATATTAAACCATCAAGAATACACAAATAAAATGGAAGAAACCATCAATGAAATAGGCACTGAAAAAATAAAAAAAGATCCTATTAACAAAATAATTGAAAAAACACAAAAAATAATAAAAGAAGGAACCTGGCCAGATAACAAACCACCATGGGCGTCGGCAGAATGGGGCAAGGGGGGGGGGGGGCCCCCCCCCCCCTGGAAAATTTTAATAAGCATTTTTTTCTTTAAATTTAAAACTATGCTATCAGAAAAAAATATTTTTTCAGGTTGTGCCCCCCCCCCCTGAAATTTTTTCTGGCAACGCCACTGCAAACCACCCATATTCAACAATTTTGCACCAAATACACCGAGAATTTTCGGCAGATATAAAGATCATAAAAATCCCCCTAAAATCAGACCCGTAGTAAGTAAAAGTGAAGGACCCACATACTCATTGGAAAAATATATGGCAGAAATTTATAAAAATTTACTTCCCCCCTCACCCCATAGCCTAAATTCCACCGAAGATTTCATCAGTAAAATTTATGATATTAAAATACAAGAAAATTTTCAATTTGTTAGTTTCGATGTAGCAAATCTTTACCCATCAATAGACATAAAAAATATTGCTAAATTAATAAATGAAAAAATAAATGAACAGTACATGAACCCATCGATAGCCCAAACTTTGAACATTGCTACTAATTTCTTATTAAATGAAAATTATTTTACTTTTAATGGAAAATATTATAAGCAAGTCAAGGGGGTCCCAATGGGGTCTCCTATTTCAGGTTTTCTAGTAGAATATAAACTACGTAAAATTGAAAATAATTTTGATAAAAAACTTAAAAGTAAAATTTTTCATTGGTTTCGTTATGTAGACGAGGTTTTTGCAATAATCAATCGAAAAACAGACCCCACAGAAATTTTAAATCAAATAGATCCTGACATTAAATTCACCCTTGAAGAAGAGAATAATAAACAATTAAATTTCCTAGACGTCACCATCAATCGCCATACTGATAAAATAACCACCCAAGTTTACAGAAAACCTAATAGCAGCAATGAAATAATCCATAAAAATAGTAAAACTCCTTTTAAATACAAAATTAATGCTATCCAAGCCCATATCAACCGTGCAATAACAATTTGTAAAGATAATAAAATTTTAAAAAATGAAATAAAAAATATTAAACAATTTACACAGAAAGCAGGCTATTCAAACAAGTTAATAGATAATTTATTTAAGAAACGATTAAAATGTCTAAATAAAATTAATAATTTTCAAAAACCAAAACTTAAATAAATTAAGAAAGTTGCAGCAAAACACAATATAAACGTACCTATAAAGCCTAACCCCAACATTTTTCAGCTAATCAGAAGTGACAAAGATAAAGTAAATCCTTTGGAAACCGCAGGAATATATAAAGTACCATATACTAATAAGCAAGAAAGTGAAATGTGTTATATAGGAAAAACAAAAAGAAAAATAAAGACGCGTATTAAAGAACATAGTCACGATATAACAACTGCTTTAACCCAAGTAAACAAAAATGAAGAGATTAACATAAAATTTGAACAAGTAAAAAAGTTGGCCAACTATCACAACCACGGTTACGCAGCAATCAGGGAGTCAATCGAAATTTTAACAAATTCAAACAATTGCAATGGCAACAATGGGGCTCTGCTCAATCGTCAATGGCGCAGAATTTTTAAAAGTGGAAGGAGGCGTGAAAACTTCAGTTTCGAACACCGAGATGTCAGAGACCAAGCTGGGGCGCCCCAAGCGAAACTAGTCTGAATAAAAGAAGACATGAAGAAAGTAAAAGGTTGTATTTTTAAATTTTCTAAATTAAGTAGGTATTATTTGAAAAATATATATTATTTTAAAAAACTTACGCACTTCTCTAGTTTAAATTTTTCAATATCTGAAATGAAAGGTGGTAGGAGGAAGATAAAATAGATTGAGTAATTGAATCATTGAAAAGTGATTCGGCTTTTGAGGGAAGATATGATCTCGTTTGAACTTCTACTGTGAATGCTTATGATTTTATTCTTGTCAGTGTTTTAAGAGTGAGTTCTATAAACATGCAGTTATAATAGCATGTAATCCAGCTTTTTTTTAATGCTTTAATAACTATAGTACTTAGAAAGAAGACTTTAAAATTCAAAGTTTTAGTAATGAGGGAAAATATATGGACTTTCATAGATAAATATTAATACATGCATTTTGCTACGGAAAACAGCAGGCTATAATGATGATATGATCGGACATTGGGATTTCTCATACACAATTTGTGTTTTACAAGAATTTTTATTTTATGCCCCATTGCAAAAAAAAATTCAAAAATTTGATTCAAAAATTAATAAATTTCACCTAGTCTGGCACTTCCATCTGCAAATGGAAAATAATTATGATCAGAATTAGAGGAAAACAAAATTATTTTGAGTCTGAGGAGGGAGTGGGGAGGCAAAGAATCTGTACTAGCCTATTATCAGAGGTTTAATTTTATTAACTGGCATGTGATTGCTAAAATTAGAAATTTGCTAAAAATTTTTTGTAAACATGATTGGTTGGACATTATTAGCACCACTTTCAATAAATTGACTACCTAAACAGTTATATATAGCTTTTATCTACTTTAAACATTTTCGGGATTATTTCATTAACACAAAAAAATTCTTTAATATAACTGCACTTACTACTTTTATATCCACATAAAACCTTATAAAAATTTCATACCATCAGAAAAACAAATTTTTCAAACATATATAGAATAAAATTTTTATGTATGTACATTAATCATACATTAATATATATATATATATAGTATTTAATTATCAGTTTTAAACACATATCAAATCAACTGAGCATTAATTTTCTTAAACTGATTTAGAAAAAAATTTCGTACCTAAAAATCTGTTTTTCATCCCCCCCCCCTGTTTACACATTTGGTACAGATATGAAATATAAATATTAATAATTTATAATATATAAATATTAATATAAATATTAATAATTTATAATTTAACTGAGAAAATATAAATATATTCATCAAGTTATTAAGCACTTCTATCGCTTTATTGTTTCTAGAATTGATCATTTATCACTATCTAGAAATGGGGAAAGGAGGGGGGTGGGATTAAAAAAATAATTACATTAATAAGAAATATTAAATTCTCAATTCTACTTCTAGAATCTAATAATGCAAGTTTAAAATGAATTGCCATTTATATTATGGATGAAGAAACACTGAGAAACAACTGCAGAACATTTGATCGGCGATCGCTAGTTGGAAATAAGAAAAGGGGGAGAGAGGCAAAAAATAATTACACGAACAAGAAATATTTAACAATTCTATTTCATAACTTTCTATTTCATTTTAGGACGATAAATTTCAATAATTAAATTTTATTTATACCTTAAAATTAGTCCATATAACTTTCATATGCATTTCGGTTGCAATCACAACCTTCCTCAGATGAACTGTGACATCCATCGCTGCCGGCGTATTTGTTGTTTTCCTCCTGTCTTCCTTTTTTCGCTTCACTTCGCTTGTTTCAGTCGTTTAGGATCAGATGGTTCCAGATTCTGGGTATAGTAGCGTGTTCGCGTTCGTTAATTGCAGTAGGGTTAGTAATAATTTCAAGGGCTTCTCTTTTTAGTGCGTAACTGTGATTATTATAGTGAGTGATTTTTTTAGTTGTTATGGTGTTAATATTAATTGGGTTAGAGGAGTGGGTAGAAGCAAGTGCGGTGGATTGGCGGTTATGTTTAAGATCGGCTTTGTGTTCTTTTTCTCTGTCGTAAATTTTCCGTTTTGTAACTCCGATATAACATGCTTGAGAATTATCTATGTGTTTGAAGTCTATTTTATAAATCCCGGCGGTTGATTGGTTATCAATTACGTCTTTTTCATTCCGGATATGTTGAAAGATGTTGCGGTTTGGTTTTATTGGGATATTGATATTGTGTTTTTTGGCTTCGTTTTGGATTTTTATACTATTTCCGTTACAGAAGGGGATGGAGGTTGTGAATTTTTTTGTTTCTTTCTGTGCGTTATCGATTTTATTTAGTTTTTTTATACGTTTTTTATATAGTTTGTTAACCAGATTTTTCGGGTAGTTTGCTTTTTGTACAATATTTTTGATAAATTTGAGTTCTTCATTTAGGAGTTTTTTGTTGGAGCATATTAGGATTGCGCGATTAACGTATGAACGGATGGCGGCATATTTATATGGGAGGGGGGTATTACAGTGGTTATTTATAATTTCGATATTGGAAGTTGGTTTTCTATATATAGTTGTGTCGATGGTATTGTTTGGGTTTTTTATGATTTTTATGTCCAGATAGTTTATTGTGTTATTGTTTTCTTCTTCCATTGTAAATTTTATATTTTTATCTAGTTTGTTGAGTTTATTTAAGAGATTATTAGTGTCGTTATTATTTGGAATGATTGCAAATATGTCATCCACGTATCTGGTCCAGATTTTACTGTTTTCAATGATGTTGGTGGCAGAATTTTCGATTAGTCTCATTTTAAGTTCCGCGAGAGTCCCTGAGATGGGGGACCCCATAGGCACGCCTTGTTTTTGCTGATAAATTTCGTTATTAAATTGGAAATAAGATTCGTTGAGGAGTAAGTTACTAGTTCTAATCAGAGTTTCACTTAACAAAAAAAAAAAACAAAAACAAAATTAGTGAAACTCTGATTAGAACTAGTAACTTACTCCTCAACGAATCTTATTTCCAATTTAATAACGAAATTTATCAGCAAAAACAAGGCGTGCCTATGGGGTCCCCCATCTCAGGGACTCTCGCGGAACTTAAAATGAGACTAATCGAAAATTCTGCCACCAACATCATTGAAAACAGTAAAATCTGGACCAGATACGTGGATGACATATTTGCAATCATTCCAAATAATAACGACACTAATAATCTCTTAAATAAACTCAACAAACTAGATAAAAATATAAAATTTACAATGGAAGAAGAAAACAATAACACAATAAACTATCTGGACATAAAAATCATAAAAAACCCAAACAATACCATCGACACAACTATATATAGAAAACCAACTTCCAATATCGAAATTATAAATAACCACTGTAATACCCCCCTCTCATATAAATATGCCGCCATCCGTTCATACATTAATCGCGCAATCCTAATATGCTCCAACAAAAAACTCCTAAATGAAGAACTCAAATTTATCAAAAATATTGTACAAAAAGCAAACTACCCGAAAAATCTGGTTAACAAACTATATAAAAAACGTATAAAAAAACTAAATAAAATCGATAACGCACAGAAAGAAACAAAAAAATTCACAACCTCCATCCCCTTCTGTAACGGAAATAGTATAAAAATCCAAAACGAAGCCAAAAAACACAATATCAATATCCCAATAAAACCAAACCGCAACATCTTTCAACATATCCGGAATGAAAAAGACGTAATTGATAACCAATCAACCGCCGGGATTTATAAAATAGACTTCAAACACATAGATAATTCTCAAGCATGTTATATCGGAGTTACAAAACGGAAAATTTACGACAGAGAAAAAGATCACAAAGCCGATCTTAAACATAACCGCCAATCCACCGCACTTGCTTCTACCCACTCCTCTAACCCAATTAATATTAACACCATAACAACTAAAAAAATCGCTCACTATAATAATCACAGTTACGCACTAAAAAGAGAAGCCCTTGAAATTATTACTAACCCTACTGCAATTAACGAACGCGAACACGCTACTATACCCAGAATCTGGAACCATCTGATCCTAAACGACCGAAACAAGCGAAGTGAAGCGAAAAAAGGAAAACAGGAGGAAAACAACAAATACGCCGGCAGCGATGGATGTCACAGTTCATCTGAGGAAGGTTGCGATTGCAACCGAAATGCATATGAAAGTTATATGGACTAATTTTAAGGTATAAATAAAATTTAATTATTGAATTCTATTTCATTCTAGATTCTAGAATCTCATAAAGCAAGTTTTAAATGAATATTGACATTTATGTTGTGGATGGAGAAAGATTGGAAATCGGAAGGCGCGATCATCATCGAAATCCCATTAACAATTGCCGGTCATTAACGGGATTTGTTTTTTGTTAAACGAACGATATCTGCGATTTTTTTAAAAACAGAAGAAATATTTTCGCGAATTCGCGGAAAAAATGGTGATCATACTAATTTTTAACCACTTTTTCAAATTAAGTTACCATGTGGCGAGTGGCGACCGTGAGTCTTGACCTCTACCCCCCCCCCCCCTCCTATAGGTGCCTTGGTAGAAACACACAAAACAGTGCTTAACAACGGCGACCTAGGGAGCCTAGATCTCCCTTGATAGGCAGCATTATGCATGCATTCTTTTCTTCTGTTACCAGTTACTGAGATTCTACGGGAACATAGAAAAGTGCTCATTTAATTTAAAACTGCACCAGAACTTCTCCACTTCAAATTCACTTATAAAAATTTCTGTATTAAAATTAAAACTAATACTTTTATTATTTATATTGTGTTGTGTCAAACATAGCTATAAACTATTTAGTTGAATGAGTTCAACTTATTATTTCATAATTGTTTATACTACATTGTTCTGTAGTAAAATTGTATTTGTGTATTGTTGCATGAGATCGCCACTGTTGTTAAGCTCCCCAAGATTACCGCTATCAGCTTTCAGGCTTTTTGAGTGTAAGCCATTTTCATCCCTGATTACACGCAAATTTCACAGACAGATTATGAAAATTTAAAAGCCTGTCGCAGACAGCTACAAATATTCTGCCACTGGGACCTGATCTAACAAGCTACTACTTACAACTGTACAGTCGGTAACAGAAGTGCCCGAACACTAGCAAAAATTCCTATGTAAAAAAAGTCCACTTCATACGGTTCTGTTAAATAAATCCTTGTCGAATCCTGTTCTTAGTCAGTGTAAGAACATAATTCGATAAGGATTTATTCAACAAAACGTATGAAGTGTACTTTTTTTACATAGGAATTTTTGCTAGTGTTCGGACACTTTTGTTACCGACTGTATATAAACAAGGAAGTTAAGGCAGTTCTGTTGCAGTTGTGAGTTCTCAGTTGTTAGATGACATACATATTGATGAGACCTACATATTGATGAGACACTAGAATAATAACACAAAATGTTTGTTTTTATGTAATTTTAACTTGTATATTATAAACTATTCTTACATTTAATAAAAAGCTCTTATTTTACTGTTTTAACAATTTTTATATTAAATAAATGAGAAGTGATGTTTTAACTACTTTAAATTAACATATAGATGTTTTAATTAAAAAATTTCTTGAAAAATAAAAATGCCAAATTTTTTCTTCAATTTTGGTCATTTATCTTTAAAAATAAAGAGAGAAAAAGGCCAAAGAAGAAAGTAAACAGAAATTACTTGTGTACTTCCTTCAATAAAAATAGATTTAGCTGAATTCCATTTACCTATGTCGACCCAGGTAAGTCAAACTTTTAATTATATGACTATTGATAATTATTAATAAAGAATATTATATTGTTGTGTACTTGGGGGTTCATGAGTTGTCCGAGAATGAAAGGCGAAACTTACAAAAATTCAGTAATTTATTCACAGAAAGTTCCAGAAAAATACAGATATATAAACCAAGTATCAGCTTCAATTCAGCCAGTAAACACAGCTTAAACAACAGCTGTCAATAGCAAATCCACAGTATAAACTGTATAGCAATAACACATAAAGCAAGTCTCTTCCAAAGAGGCTCAAAGCAATGCAAGCATTAGCGAAACTGTCTGACTCTGATCTCAGACTGAACTGAACTGACTGCCTTGGCGAGAAAGCGCTCCTTATATATTGTTCCATTGAACCCAGACTTTTCGAGAAAACTCTAGAAAGTGGTCAACCAATCAACTTACAGTTTCCATATTTGGTATACTCCTAATAAAGATTTTCTTGCCAAAGTCGCCAAGGAGGGAAAAAGTTGCCAAATTTGGTGCCAAACCCATTACCTGCCTTATTGAAGCTTTTAAATGCGTTTTTAAGGGAAAATAAGTCTATTTTAATGCTAAAATGACTAGAAATGCACAAAATTAGCATTTTATCAACTAACTAAGCCTCTTTGAAAGAATTTATACAAAAATAAGCACAATTATTTTCAATTTTGTAACAATATATATATATATATATATTAAATAATTAGAGGAAAATTACGAGCTCATAGCCTCAGTCAGATATTTACATCAGATTATGAGAAGCTGACGTGACTAAATAATATAAATAAAAAAATAGAGGTCAGACGTATATTGAAAGCATTTAGAAAGTTATTCAATTTTGTTTTCTTCTTCAACTGCTATAGCAAAATGCTATTCCTCAAACTGTGTTGACTTAAAAATATGAAATTAGTGTTTATGTATTTTTTCTTCAAAACAGTTTAAACAATTCTTACAAAAACTTAATCTAATATGTCCGCATTAAAGAATACTACTACTGAACCCTTGAACTCCACCAATTATAATGTGTGGAAGTTCAAGGTGGAGATGTATATCCAAAAAGAGGATTTTTTTACTGTCATTATTAGCGATCCTCCTAACCCAATAATAGATCAGTAGCATTAAAAAAAAATCGTACCTAAATCATTCTACAAATGTAACCAAAATACATTTGCACATTAAGAAAGGACTAACAATTTAAGGTGATTTAATTATTTATTTTTTGTCCTTGAAATTCGAGGACACTGTCATTTTTGTCCCCAAATTCAATAAAAAAAATATGGTCAATCTAGCCTAGTCCCGCTGTATCATTGCCGTTGTATGAATTAGGGGAAAAAATTACCTCTATGATTTCTCGAAACTTGGTGTATTTATGATTCTCGTAATACGCAAATTTTTTAACATCACTGAAGTCAATTTTAATTTCCTCTTCATAAAAAACTTTAGTTAGGGCAGTGGTGACTTTTCTAGTTTTTATGATTGTTAATTCTATTTCTCAAAACATGGCATATTTATGATTCTTATTTACTTTGTTTGAAAAGATTTGTGCATTTTGGTAAATTGTTTGGAAGCATTATTAATTTTCACAAATGGGGTACCACTTTAAAAAACCTCGTTTAAACCCTGTTAATGTTCAGTGACAAGATTTTAATTTAGAATGAGAAGCCTATTTTAAAAATGTGCATAATGTACTGTAAAACATTATAATTTTATTGTTCCTACATTAAATTTATTATTATTTTATATGCATTTAAATATGACAAATTTCTTTTTTTCTTATGGTGGTTTATCACAAAATGGTGACAATATTTTTTGCTGTCTGAAAGAAATAGTCTTCTCATCTTAAAAAATAAGTAACGACTGCTAATGAAAATTATAATACTGGCCACTGGCCATTAAAAAAATTTCCCAGTTTTGCTTTTTATAGAAGAATAATAACATAAATTTACTAAACCTAGCAAGAATAAAATAATACACATAATTGTAATTAGTACAATATGTATGCAAAGTTTAATAAATATTTGTTTTATCCATTTAAAGCGTATAATCATTACATGACATTACCTATCCAATTCTACTTTTCATCCTCCATTCACATTAGGGACCAAGAAACATTCTGATATTTTTTGACTAGCAGAAAACGAAGTGATAAATGTATGGACTTTAAATAACTTCAAAATGTTGAAAACATACAGTCATTCAATGTTGTGTCTAAAATATATAATCATAACTCCAAATAACACTAATTAAACTCCAACAATAATTGAACAAATTTATATTTATAAATACACTTTTGGTAAATGATACATACTTTAACATTCAAAAACTGCAGTGATCAAAAATACATTCTTTTAAAATTTTTATTATATGATGATTACACTAACATTTGACATATACATTCGACAACACACGAAAAGCAAAACAGGATAAGAGAAGATCATTCATTTGAAAATGAATCATTCATTAACAAAATTCATTCATTCTAAAGATTCAAATTTTTAACCCATCATGAAATGCATTCTATGAAAATGCATCATTCAAATTTCGTAAAGCCCCACAAATTGCACATACCGAGCTCGTGCCTGATTTTTTATTCTAGTAGAAGGACGTACTTAATTATTTTCAACCGAAATTATTAATAAAAACTTGTTTATAAAGGTACTTTAAATTTGCGCATGCGTATATCTGAGTGAAGATTGTGTATTTAGACAACAATCTTCTAGCTATGAGAACGAGAATGACTCAAAAGTATCACTTCACTCAGCCAGCTCAGTGTATATTGAATAGCAAACAACTTCAAAGGTATTTTATTTTCCTTCTTTTCTTTTCAGTAGCAATTATTTGTTTAAAATAATGGTGAATTTAAAAAAATCATTGAGTTATTTCTTGTTTGTGTATTCTAGAATATCAGTAAGTTTTAAACAGATATCACGGCTATAAAGTAATGAGTCAAATATAAAGTGTACATTTCTAATCGCATTTCATCGGGTATGCGGTAGTCTGAAATAAGATTTTTATTTATGCTTATGTACCATTGTAAATTTGGCGAGTATCCAACTGTCTAAGAAAATTAAGCTTGGTGTTTTATTGTGGTTGAAAGTTATGCTCTTAAGTGTCATAAGAAATTTTGACTTTAAAAGGCTTGGAATTATGCTTTGTTTGTATCTCTTTTTCATGTATACGCTATCTTGAAAATATTGATATTTTGTTTTGCTAATTTGTTTAGATTCAGGGGTCGATCCAGGCAAAATTTGGGTCCCTTTTGCGGCCCCTTCACAAAATTCCACATAGTAAAAAGGGACCCTTCACAAAATTCAAATTCATAGAAAGGGACCCTTCACAAAATTCAAATTCATAAAAAGGACCCTTCACAAAGTTCAAATTTTATAAAAATGATCCTTTTATTAAATGTTTTCATATTTTCAATATTAATGTTAATTAATGGCTTAATTTGGCTCAACGAAACTCTATTAACTTGATACTAAACATTTCATAAAGTGATTGTAAAAACTGAGGATTTTACACAATATTTTACTTTTTCACAAAAATATTTTATATTTCACAAAAATAAATAAAAATTTCACAAAAATATTTTGTTTTTCACAAAAGAGGGACCCAAAAATTAAAACCTGGATCGACCCCTGAGATTTTAAATAATATGATAGTTTTTAATATACGTATTTATTTAATCAGTTTGTCAAATGCATCTTGTTTTAAATTTGGATATTTTTCCATTTGAGGATTGGAACGCTATTTGTGGCGACTCCTACACACATCAAGACCAAAACACAGTGCTGCTATTTGAAGACCGAATGATGTTTATATTTTGGCTAAAAGGTTAACATAATTATTAATTTATTAGGATGTTTGTGAAAGAAACCTGCTAAACCTGCAAGTGGCAATCCGCAAATGGAAAAGTACCATATAATTTTGAATATTGCATATGTTATTTACAAGATGATGCTTTTATTTATTTATTTATTTTAAATGCACATTAATTTAGGAGTGACACCTAAATTTGTCATTTTTATGCCTAAAAAATTTAACTTAGGCGTCATTGTGGTACCTAGTGTCAAATTCTTATTTCTAACATTGCCAATGTTAAAGGGGAAAAAGTGTAAATTTTTTTAGGGTAGATTTGCCTATACTAAAGACTAATTTAATTACAAAATTAATTATTAATCAATTGGTGTTAAATAAATATTTGGACTTAAGAGGAAAACAGTTAATGCTATTATAAAGAAAAGTTGTGAAAAATTAAGCATTTAAATAACAATTTTATGTGTTATTTGCAGAAAATACGTTTTATTTGATGGTGTTTGGAACCAAATCTGATTTTAAAAATAATATTTGATCCGGTTTTTGAATAATTTTCTAGCAGGTATCTCATCAACAGAAAACTTCCAAGCAAATCATGTAGCGAATATTTTAATGACAACAGTATAATGTGTGTTGGGGGGGGGGGATGTTTCAGTCATTGAAATAAATGAATAACCATAATTTATTCATTTCTATTCATTTATTTATTCACTGGCTGTTCTTTGCACAGGAATTTAATTATTATTCAAAGTATATTCAGGATTGTTATTGTCCACTTTTTTGTCAAAAGTCTGGGACACTGGAAAAAACCACATGAAACTGGACAAAATAAAATCCATTCAACTGTACATGTTCGATGCATAAAATTATTCTGTTAAAGCAATAAATTGTACTTTTAACTTTGAATTAGCAATTTTAGAAATAAAAATATTTTATCAAAAATTAATAATTTGATTAATGAAAAGTGTAATTTCATTTTAATCATGATCAATAAAAAAAAAAAAAAGAAAAAAAATAAATAAAGAAAGAAAATACTGATTACATTAGCTATGTATAGTTTGCAAGTGTAACAAAATAAATCTGTTGTGGACTATTATAACATTATCATATTGGATAGTATTAAGCGGGAAAAAAAACTTATTTAATGCTATATCTAAATCTTTAACAAAAATAATAAGCAAGGCCGTAGCCAGAAAAAGATTCCATGCATAATGTTGAGTTATCCTTAGTACATAATGTTGACAATTAAAAATGAAGAATAACTTACCCTCCCTCCCCCCCCTCAAACACCCCTGCTCCCTCAAAAAAGACTATTTTCAATATTAAAGTTTTTCACAAACAAAGTTACATTAATACAAAGTTAATTAATACATAGATAAATATAATCGTAAAAATAATTTATGTTGTTTCTTTGTCATTATGTACTTAAAAGGTTATAATAATAATAATAAATAAAATAAAATCTCATAAATGTAGGTTGAATGTTTTTATCATATGTCAGCAAGTACTTTCTAAGCAAAGCTTTCATTTCTGTATAACATTTTATTTGCAATACCAACATGTCATTTTTTTTATCCAAGAATTTAAAAACTCAAATTTACATACTTAATCATTTGATAATTTTATATTCTTATTTTAATTTTGTAAAAAAAATTATTAATTGATAGTAGAAATTCCAGATGAAAACAATACAAAACTAAATTTTATTTCCAAATAAAAAAGTTGTTTATTTATTTATTTTTCAAAAAAGTAATGTCTATAACTATATAAATGTGCACATTTATGTATATGACTGTATATATATATATATAATGAATTTGGTAAACATACAGAAACTTTAAGAGAAATAATAAAAATGTTGAGTGACTCCACTCGAATTTTTGAACATTAAGTAATTTTCTCTGTTATTTAAATAGAATAAAGTAAGAAGTCATTAAATAAACAAACGAGAAAATTATAATAAGTGTTTGATTCCTCCCAAATAGTATGTTGTTTAATGGAATGGAATGTATTCAAATTCTTTTATTTATCAGCTGCAAAAATACATTTATTTCTACAATAAAATACCAAGAAAACAATAAATTTCTCGACTTTTATGTAAAGAATCTTGCATTTTAACTATTAAAAAAAAAATAGTAATAATAAATAAATAAATTTCATCAATTAGTGGTACAATAACTGCCTATTTCAGTGATCAGGGGTGAAAACAATTGACATATTCAAGCAATTAATATCAAATTTCAAAAATGAGCTATAAAATTAAATGTTATTAGCAGTTTATAATAATTCAGAAAAAAAAAATTAATATATTCTTCTGATATTCTTTTTACAAGTCTCACTTTGTTCCTGAATAAGGGTGAGAAATTTTAAATTTCTTTTTACCTATGATGAGAACCCTGTTTTGTGTATTGCACCAGAACAGCTCTACATTCTCTATCAAATGAGAGTAGAATGTCATTCTAAAAAAAGTCAAAGATTATATATATAGTCTTTTGCACACAGGTGCTTATTACCTCTATTCAGCAGTGTTGATAAGTAAAAAATTACCATTCAAATTTCTCTTTTTTATTTATGCATTCATGACTTTACATAACTTTTTTAGAGGTAGTAGATGTCAGTACTGCTATAAAAAGACATAAGTGGCCAACCTACAGCTCTCGAGATATGGTACAAAAATCTCACTGGGTCCCCAAAATTAGGGCTCCCTTACACTTCTTCTTGTAACCTTTTAACATAAACATGCATTGAAATAAGTTTTAAGATTAAATCAAAAGCCCAACCCATAATGGAGGCCAAGGACATAGGCCTTGCCTGCTTTGCATGGTTTTATGTAAATGGAGGAATCTGGACATAATATTGCATCCACTAACAAAGGGGAAAAAAAAAAGAAAATGTGATCTATTTCACGTGTGATCTCTTGCGAGGGACATAGGACCTTATAAATATATTAAATCATAGAGTGGAATTTCATTATTTTATCTATATTTAATTATTAAGTTATTTTATCATTTGCTTTTCACCATCCAAAATACATTTTTAAAATATTGTACATCACTGCTGACAATGCTGAATACTGTTCACAAATCTAAATTAAAAGTTATAAAATTAATAAGCACAATTGAATTTATTATGACTTATTTTGACAAAAGTTAATAAGCTTTAAACTCTTTTAAGCAAAATTCATAACAATTTTTGTGATGGGTTTGTGTGTATGTCAGTGCTCTGACTAAGATAAATATGTATATGTGCTGTCATGAAATTTTATATAACATTACTAATACTTACCAATTCATTCAAATAAAATGTTGTCGTTTTATTTTTACGAACACAAATCACATTATTTTGCTTTCGATTCATTTATGTAGGCGAGATTTTGTCCCCAACTCGTAAATGGGTTATTTAGTTTTGGAGTTGTTGCTCTACAGTCACTTTTTGTAACATTAAGGCTCTTTAGACTGGACCCTATGGCTTGAAGTGGAATTACAGCAAATACTTCAGATTAAAATAATGGCAAAGATATACACATAAATAATGGTTTTCATGTCAGATAATTTTTTACTGAACTGATTCTTTGATGAGAAAGATAGGAATAATGCTGTATTTCATAGAATAAAGGCCTAACTTAAAATTAAGAAATGTTCACAATAAGCCAATTCAAACTGATGATTGTATGAAATTTTTATTAAAAGTTTTGATTTATAAAAACAAATTGCTGATTTTCCTTCCGAGAAATAGATAGAAAAATAGTAAAATAGATTACTCTTTTATTATTTTTATATACCTATCATTTCTTTTTTACTGTATTTTCAAGTGTTTAACCTGGCAAAAAAAAAAAAATCTCTAGCATTTTGGCTAAATGCTCAAGCAGGTAGGATTATTTTAACTTTTTTGAAAGTCACTTAGCGTATTGTTTCTGGGAGAAGAGGGAGATTATATTATCAAAATACTTTGGTAAAACTTGAATTATTGTTAATTTTATTTTAAATGTATGTGGTGATACTTTGTGCTGGAATATTACAGAAAGGGTAAAAAACAATGTAAGCACAAATGAGAAAAAAAAAAAAAAAATTAAACTATACGATTGTTTTCAAACTTCATGTTCCTTCCTCAGCATTAATGACCAAAGAATTTAAACATGATTAAAAGAAAAGAAATGAAAAATTAAAACCCTAAAGCTTGCCAGGCAAGCATGGGCCAAAACATGGGCCAGAAAGACAAGTTGTGAAAAATGTCACAGGTATGAAATTTTCTGGTCCAGATCTTGGACCATGTGTGCTTGGCAGAGCTTGAATGTCTTGCTTTGCAGAAAACAATGAGATTGCTCTCAAATTCACTTACTACTTATTATAATATTTTTTCCCCATTCACAAAATGAATAATTATAAGCAAAAATTAAAAAAAAAAAAAAAAAGCAAAGATTGAAAGTATAAATGAAAATTAAAATTCAAGCTATCGAAAATAGTGAATGGTGAGCAAATATTTTGTAATTCACTGTAAAGAAAAAAAAAAAGAACTATTCTATTTTAAGTAAATTGGAGTGTAAAGGTTGATATTTTTATATACCAACTATGTGGAAAATACCAGAGCTGGGAATCGAACCCGGGCACCTCTGCTATTCTATTTTGATGGATGGATGATTAATCCTTTTAATCCTTATAGCTGCAAATCCAATTGTATATCGCTTTAAAAATAGAAAAGTAACAAGTATTGTAATTGGTTTTCACAATGAAAATTTTAAACATCTTTTTTTTCCCCATGTTTTTGTGTGGTGGTGCCATCTATCATCATTTTAGAAAACAAAGATTGAATGAAAATTTCATGTCAAAATATTTAAAATGAGGCTACTTTTTTTCACTCATGGTCCCATTCAATCGAGTACCCAGCCATCTTCAGAAAAGACTGATCGTGTTCTTCTTTTCTGTCTTCTAGCTTCTTTTAACATGCTGCGCCACCTGTCATCAATCTGTTCGTTCGTCTGGTGATCATTGCAAGCTTGCTTGTTGGCCATGATTTTGATTATTTTGCGAATTGCAGCATATTTATAGATGTTATAATTAGCTAGTTTTCTAATGTTATTAAAATCAATATTTAAGTTTTGTTTGCAGTTCGTTTTAGTTAAAAGCTGTAGAGTTATATTTTGTCATTTTCGATGTCATTCTTATGTTCTTTAATTCAATTAACAATTTTTCTTTCAGTCATACCAATGTAATATCCAAGGTCGTTATTTTCGTTTTTATATTTTATATATACCTGCAGTTCGTAAGGGGTCGATGGAGTTTTTATCGCTACGTATACGTTGAAAAAAAATATTTGGTTTTATGGGTATGTTTACATTAAAATTAGTGCCTTCATTTTTTATTTTAATTGATGAACCTCTGTTGTAAGAGTTTGCAGTTGTATATTTTTTATTTGTTTTTTGTGCATTGTTAATTTTATTTAAGCTTTTAATTCTTTTTTTATAGATTTTATTTATAAGTTTTTCATTATAACCTGCTTGGTTCACGATTTCGTTAATTTCATTAAGTTCGTTTTTAAGTAAAGTTTCATTTGAACAAACCATTATGGCTCTATTGACATATGCCTGCAGGACATTTATTTTATATTTGTAAGGGGTTTTACTTTTAATGTTTATTATTTCATTACTGTTATTAGGTTTTCTATAGACAGTAGTTTCGATTGTATCATTTTTCCTAATTATAGTTACATCTAGATAGTTGATATGGTGATTTTCTTCAAATTCATAAGTGAACTGCATATTTTTATCAATTTCATTCATTTCTTTCAATAAGTCATTTGTTTTATATTTTTTTGTCGACAATGGCGATCACATCATCAAAATAGCAGACCTAAAATTTTGTTTTATCTTTAAATTGATTATAGATTGTGTTTTCAAATAGTCGGAGTTTTAATTCTGTGGTGATACTAGAGATAGGCAATCCCATTGGGAACAAATTAACAGATTGGATACGAACGAATAGATTGATGACAGGTGGTGCAGCATGTTTAAAAGAAGCTAAAAGACGGAAAAGCAGAACATGATCAGTCTCTCCTGAAGATGGTCAGATACTCGGACGAATGGGACCGTGAGTGAAATAAAGTAGGCTCATTTCAAATATTTTAATGTAAAGTTTTTTCCTCTTGTCTACTATTTATAAAGTGAAAATTTCATTGTTCAAATTTTAAATAATTCTGGCTTTTAGAAGTCCAAATTTAAGATATTGTACCATATTTTACTTTATTTTTTGTACATGCAATTTTTACATATTTTATGAATTGCTAATACTTCTTTTGGTACCAGACTTAATCCGACAGTCTTAGATCACAGATAACTTTTAGTTTGCTGCAGATAAATATAAAAAAATTCTGCTACTGGGATGAAACTTGTTTTATATTTATATGTTTAATTGTAAAATACTTAAAAGTGCAATTTTAAATAAGGAATTTGGAAAACCTCACTTTTTTCTTCTTCTTTTGTGTGTGTAGATTTTTTTTTTTTTTCCAAGTGGGATTTATTGAAATAAACCACCCATGTTTTTACGAGCTTTCAAGCTTGGTCTTGGGACAAAATTTCATGTTGGTACAGTCAGTACCTGATTATCCAAAAGGCTCAGGAAGCACAAGCTTCCCCTCTAAAATTTAAGAGAGGGCCCCATAAGGATTAAAAACATGGTCTTGAATTTTTTGTTTCATATTTTCACACTGAGATTGAATTTTTTCTAAGAAAGGTTACCTAAAACAAGACAAAACACTTACTATTTCGGGAAAAATCTATTATTTAAACTCAAAATTCTGAATGTTCTTAGTTAAAAAGTTGTATGATTTTAATGTTCTGTGTAGAAACCACCCAGATGTAGGAAAAAAATAAATAAAAATAATAAACACACACTATTTTTTGTCTATAGCATTTTTGTATTACAATATGTAACAGGAAAACAAGATTTTCCAAAATGAAAGGGGGCCCTGAAATGATGCTGAGCTTCCCCTAGCTTTAAAGCTTAATCGGGCCCTAGGTACAGTTTAACATCTACAGACTGCACTAAACAAAATATAACAAAAATATGACTAAACAAACATTACATTAGATAACAGGAACTAGATTTTTCACCGAATCGTTGTATTAAAGATTTAAAAAAATCTTCAACATTTTTAAGAAAAAGAAATATTAGTTTCTTGCTCTTTTATTTATTTTTGAATAATCAGGTATCTGAGATTACAAAACTTTCTAGCAAATCTCAAATAACGAATTTGTTGAAGTTATTAAAAAAAGAAATATTTCTTTTTACTGTTATTAAACTGTTTAGTTGTTTTCTAATCCCATACATCATAACAGTATAGTATAGAAGATGACATTTCTTACTGTCATAAAAAAAAAATATGCAAACTTCTTTTCTCCAGAAAGTGAAATATTCCAAGCTATGTTGAATTAAAACATAGTTTTACTCATTCAAAACAAACAAATAAATAAAAATCCAAAAACATTGATATTGGAAACATTAACCATTAAAATAATTTTGTGGCTGCTACATAAAAATACAGAAATGCAAAACAAAGCTCAATTTATGTATCAGAAACCACTAGACTTTTTCTTTCTTTCCTAAATCAAACCCTTTATCATACAATGTGTATATTACCAGCAATATTTGGTTGGCCTTTCATACTGAATGTCATATACAGTATTTCTTCTATAAATTTCACTATTACAATTCTTATGTAGAGAGATTTAAAAACTTTTTATTGCTAACCTATGTTAAAAATCTGCCTAATTTTTAAATAATGTATGAAAGAAGTTATAACATTAGAATATTTGCTATATAAAACCATATTTCTCAATGCAGCTTATTAAAAAATAAACGAGTGACAAAGAAAGTGAAAATAGCAAATAGCATTTTGAGATTTTATTATCCTTATTATTATAAGCAGTAATTTAGTTATAGCTATTATCAGGGTCTGACAAACCCCTGGTACCAGGTCACAAGGGGGACTAAAAATATCTCATTGGCGACCAGTTATTTCAGACTGAGGAAAATTTTTCATTATGATATTTTTGATTGAAACGTTTATTTGTTCAACATAAAATAATACATTAACAACCTGCATTAATTCAGAATATTGAAAAAAAATTACCCTAGGCTCTCTGTGTTTTGACATCAGTGCTGTCATAGAAATAATTCTCTATCTCTGGCTCCTAAGGTATTAGAACTTTTGTCAGTCCCTGGCTATATTTTTTTAATAAGGCGAAATGAAAACATTTATATGATTTTATTTATTTATTTATTGACTTTTGAAAAGCAAATCTTGAATTTAAATAATCTTAAAATTGCTGTAAAGATAAAAACAATTATATGAAAGGGTTTTCAAATCTTTTTATAAAAGTTTAATTTATATATATATATATATTTAAATAACTTGATGCACAAATTATTTACTTTTTTCATTTGACACATGTACAACAACTATAATTTGAAATTCTTTTATTTCCTTTTGTTTTCTTTCAGGTTTTAATCCTATCTTGAATCATTATATACTATATGCAGATAAAAGCAAGTTAAAAAATGATTAGGCACAATGAAAAAAAAATTCTACTAAGTTTTCAGTTGTAATCTAAAGTAATGTATAGTTTCTGATATAATATTTCCTACAATATTTATTCTTCAGCATCCTAATAATTCTCCCATAATATTTTTTGAAAAAAAAAAAGAGAAAGAAAGAAAGAAAATATAAGAGTATTTTTAACCAAGATTTACAAAAACTTTATTTAAAAGTGAAATTGTGTGATTTTTGCATTTTTATTAAATATTTAAAAATTAATTCCACAGAATTTAAAAAGATATTCCACTTTCAAAATGCTTTATTTATCTCATATGAATGAAAAGAAAATGTACTGGAGAAATAGCTTAAAGAATATTAGACATTTTGGAGAAAACAATATTCTTACCCTAGCTGTCAAAATGCTGAAACATTTTTAATTAAACAAAATTTAAAGAAACATATCTCACTTATTTGAGAAATAGCTCAAAGAATATAAGACATACTGGAGAGAACAATATTCTTATCCTAACAGTCAAAAAAGTGTTTTCAATTAAACAAAAATTAAACATACATCTTGTTTATTGGAGAAATAGCTCAAAGAATGTAAGACATACAGAAGAAAATGATATTCTTATCTTAACTGTCAAAAAAGCACTTTCAATTAAACAAAATTTGGAGAAACATATCTCAATCATTGGAGAAATAGCTCAAAAAATATATAAGATACACTAGAGAGAAAATTATTCTTATCCTAAGTGTCAAAAAGTCATTATTTTACTAAAAATTTTTGAAGAAACAGATATCTCATTCATATGGAATCAAAACCTTACAAATGTGAAATATGTCTTTCAACATTTGTA
The DNA here is from genome assembly GCA_963930645.1 of Salticus scenicus. NCBI lineage: Eukaryota > Metazoa > Arthropoda > Arachnida > Araneae > Salticidae > Salticus > Salticus scenicus. The sequence continues at coordinate 52,138,771 of OZ005658.1, read as the reverse complement.
TCAGGAAAAAATCTGAAACAGCATGAATTAAGACATTCTGGGAAGAGACCTCATAAATGTAAAATATGCCTGAAATCATTTTTACTTGCAAGAGATCTAAAAAGACATTCTTCAATACATATTGGGGAGAAGCCATTTGTTTGTTCGGAATGTCAAGCTACATTTACGATGAAACAAAGTTTAAGAAAGCATCTCGATACCCATTTGGGAGAGAAACTTCATAAATGTGAAATATGTCAAAAAGCATTTTCACGAGCAAGCAATATAAGAAGACATCTTCTAACACATACTGGAGAGAAACCATATGTGTGTTCTGAATGTCAAAAAGCATTTTCACAGAAACACAGTTTAGAGCGGCATATCAGCACCCATACAGTACCTGTCACCGTAAAGTGTGAAGAAACAACTCCATAACCATACCAGTAAGAAGCCTTATGAGTATGATACAACCAGGGGTCGAAATTAGAATCAACAAGTTGAGTGCCAAATGGCAACTAACATTGTTTTCTTAGTTGCAATTATGTTGTACTAAGGTGCCATTTATAAATTGTTTTTTACACACACAAACACATTTGTAAATGTTGTACATAAACTGTAATTATTTAAAATGCTTATACTTTATTTAGCTAGTTTTTTGCATTTTAAAAATGTACTAGTGCTAATATTTTTACAAGAAAGTTAGGAATTTGATTCCATTACTTTGTTGCTAGAGCCTGTATTTCATCGCGTATTATAACTGCACACTAAAGGGCAAAAAAAATGTTAGGCATCAAAGTGACGACTAGGTATAAAATTGTGGTCCTCAAAACAAAATATTTAGTTGTAAAATACAATTAACAACCGCTAATTTCGAGCCCTGGATACAACTAAAATCTTGCCCCACATAAAATTTTTTAAAGAGTGTGACTTTACACACCATATATTTTTCAAGAGTATCAAATAGAGTTTACAGATATAGTGTAGAGCCCATTATCTGGAATCCACAGGACCAGAAGTTTTCTTGATTTTCGAATTTTCCAGATTTGGAGGTATTTTTTTCACAATTGATTTCTCTGATAAATACAAAACATAACTTAATAGGCTCTAATTTACATCTTGTGTAACTACATGTAAATTTTTATGAAATTCTCTGCTAGTTTTTTAGCTGGAGTTGCCACAAAATATTTGTCTCACATACACACACAGACAAACATTTTCTAAAAATTGTCAAAATTCAAAAACTGGAAGTTGAAAATTCTTTTTGAATCCAATACTTTTTTCTATTCAATATAGCAGAAAGTTAAAGAAATTTTTTTTTTTAATATATACCATATATTTCCGTGTATAAGCCGAGAATTTTTGGAAAATTTTCAGAAGCTGAATTATGGGGGTCGGTTTATATACAGATCCACATTTCTAGCAAAAAATGTACATTAGAAACAATGATTGAATACATATATTTTAAACTTAAAAACTATATATAAAGTAAAATAGTGATATTAAACCTTATTTTTAAATAATTATCACATATAAAACTCTGAAATTAGCAATTTTAAATTTATTTCACGAAATGCTTGATGTAGTCACGTGTGTTTACATTTCTTTTTGACCTGCCGGTAACTAAAGTCATCGGCAGAGAGAACGAACGGAGTAAATTCTCTGTCTGATTCAGAAATAGTATAAGAGAAACTTGAAAATACAGGTCTCCTGATCATATTTTTAATTTATACAATTAAATTTAAATCATCTCTGTTTAAAATGTTTCTAGGCTTACACTGGCAAAAGTGGCAAATCTTCGTTTTTTTTTTTCATAGAAGTATTTTTTTTTTTTTTGCAGATTGCCTTGAAACACTGACAAAAATACTGAAAAGTAGAAATATACAAAATAATTTAGATACGTTATAAAAAAAATCGATGCAATCGGTCTGTAAACGGCTTATTTATGTAAACATCCAGCAGCTGCATTGCATCATTGACGTTAGGGTTAGGCCTCCCGGTATTACGATAACCATCATTTTCAGCTGCCAGGACTTGCGTGTGCGTCTGTGTTTGCCTCCCTTCTGATAGGGTTGCCAGAGTTAAAACTATCGCCGTTGCCGAACACACTGCGATTGTTTTACGTTATAGCTAAGCAAGGTAAGGAATTCTATTGGATAAGCACACATTTCGTGCAATTTCATTGGACAGATTATCCTGAAAGTTGTATAGATTGGCAATATTTTCTCCATTTTGGCGATATACTCGAACTTTAAAAAGAGTATTTTTTCAATTCGTCTTATACATGGGTATGCAATTTTGGACAAATTTCTGCAGGGAAAAACGTACTCTCGGCTTATATTCGGAAATATACAGTATATATATTAACATGTACACATACATGCACATTACTGCTGAAGTCGCTCCCTGTCAGCAACATGATTGCTGCATTGTTGGTGTAACTAAATGTGAACACTGACTCAATCTTAAGTGCAGAATGATAAAAGAAAAGATCTTTCTTTTAATTTTTTTCTTTACTTTTATTTAGGAAACAAAACTGTCTTATCGAGAAATTAAATCTCTAAAAATCGATCATCATCGAATAAAAAACAAAAATTTATGTGATCCACCTCAAATTCTGTAACTCCTGTTCTCTGTGACTCTGTTCCTCAAATTCCCTGACCACAAATACCCCTGATCATCTCTTTAGAAAAAATAATTCTGCATTCATTTCCCATTTTCAGAATACCTGATAAAAGGCTGAATAGCTCATTTTAGGGTGATATCTATTATTATTATAAGTAAATAAAGTTGTTTTTTCAATACAAAATATTTGTAAAATCGGTTAAAAAAAAAAAAAAAAATGATTTTGGATAAAATAGAATTTACAAATGTATGAAAATTAAGCAGTCATTTTTCAACAAAGAAATATAAAACATGTTTAAAATCAGTCATACATGCAAACATATTTAATAGAATGTCTGAGAGAAATCAAACATTCTATTACATTTTATTATCACAAGATTTTTATCAAAAATTACTTTTTTTTTTTGTCAAAATAATATGTAATCTCAAAAATTGTAAAATGCTTTTAAAGCAGAAAGAAAGAATCAATATAGCAGTAGAGATAAAAGAATGTTGCCTAATTATCAGCTTAATTTTTGTATGAATATATTTTTATTGAAGACCAATTTTGTTTTTAATTTCTTACTTAACCATGGGATGTACGTATTTTCTACATAACGAAATTTATTGTGCAATCATTTTTTCATAAATTTTTTAGTACATTTATATTTTGAAAGAAAAGAAAAAAAAAAACATACAGTTTAAATATATTAACATTTTTCAACGTTATGTACTTGTTGCATTATTTAACCGTCAATGTATTTTGCCTATGTGATCACACAATGGACAGACAGACAGATAAACTAATTTAATTCTTAATAACTCTTGAACATTATTAGAACATGTTAAAAATGCTTAATACAAAAAAAAATGCAGTTCTAGCAAATTCCAATTGTATCCTTTAATGTATCTGAATATCTATCCTTTAATGTCTAGCCCCGTAAACCTTAATGGTAAACATACAATATTCTGTACAAAGCATTTTTTTAGTAGAATAATAAATATCAATTTCATTATGATTTGTGCAGTATAAAGTTATTTAAATATGATTTATAAAAAAAGTCTCTCATAAAATGAATTGGCATTCTTTTGAGTATCTCTGTATACAAACCAGTTGTGTTGCTTATACCACTTTAAATAGGAAACATGCCATAATGAATTTAAATAACATGTATTATTTTGAAGAAATTCTGAAAATATTAATGGATGCTGAAAGTAGACAAATAAACTGATTCAAATCAATAATCATACATTTTAGAAAGTGTTAAAAAAGAAAATTCAACTCCAGCAATTTCCAATTATAGCCTTTAACGTATTTGAATATTTGTGTGTGTGTGTTCATCTAAATAATAAATGTCAATTTCATTATGATTTGTACAAAATAAAGGTATTTAAATATGATTCATAGAAAGAGTGCTTTGGTATTCTTTTGGGTGTCCATATTAACAAATTAGTGGTTGTATATTGTCAGTAGGGAGCATCATACATTGAACTTGAATAACATTATCAGTTTCAAAGAATTCCAATGTTTACAGGAGTTAAAGCGTGAACTGACAGGACAGACTGTGTTATAATGTAACTCCTTGGTTTTAGTCATGCGAGCGCGCGTTCTGTGTTAAAATTGTTATTAGTTCAGAGTTTGAAAATGGTTGTTGTTCTATATGTTTTGTGTTTTGTGGCTGTTGAATAAAGTTATAATTTAAACAGCTAGCAATGGATTCTATGCTTAGTTAAGCAATATTTAGAGCCTCTGTTAAACCTGTATAGGAAAAACATCACATGGTGGCAGCGGAAAAGCAGTAAAGTGGAAAAAATACTGTAAGTAATTTGTTTTGCATTTACCGATATTGAGCGAAGCCTATTCTAAAATTTTCAACTACGATGGAAACTGATAAAATTAGTGTGGTAAGGCATTCATTTCAAGTTACGCCACCAGAACCATTTACATTTTCTACTCCAGCTAATTGGTCAAAATGGATAACTCGTTTTGAACGATATAGAGTTGCATCTGGTTTGAACAAGCAATCGGATGGTGAGCAAATAAACTCATTGATTTACATCATGGGCGATAAAGCTGAAGATATTTTTGCTTCGTTCCAGTTAAGTACAGAAGAAGCAGAAGATTATCAAATAGTCCTGAAAAAATTCAATGACCATTTTGTAGTAAAAAAGAATACTATTTTCGAGCGAGCGCAGTTTAATAAGCGTATTCAACTCGAAGGAGAAAGAGTTAATGACTTTATTACGGCACTATATCGTCTAGCTGAGAGTTGCGAATATGGAAATTTACATGATGAATTAATAAGGGACAGAATTGTAGTTGGAATAAGAGATAAAGCCTTAAGCGAAAAGTTACAATTAGATAGTGAATTAACATTAACAAAAGTTACAGAAAAGGTACGTCTTAGTGAATCCATTAAACAACAACAACTAAAACTTGGCGAAGCTGAAAGAGACATTTCTTTAAATGTTATGGGCTCAAACAAAACTGTTCGTTACCAGAATAATTTCCAAAATAAAAAGGAGAATAAATTTAACGAGAAAAGCACAATGCCGAGAAATATTAAATTTTCACAGAAAGATGAAAAGTGTAAATGGTGTGGAAAACAAAAACACGATAAAAGAATGTGTCCTGCTAGAGATGCCAAATGTCGAAAATGCGCCAAGATCGGGCATTACGAAAAGGTCTGTTTTTCTAAAAGCCAATCTAAAGGCTCATCGATTTCATTTTTAGACATAGTTTTTCACTTAGGGAAAATTAATGAAGATTGGACAATCGATGTTAAGATAGAAAATCAAGATTTAAAATTCAAGATAGATACTGGCGCTGATCACTCCGCAATTTCTACAACAGTTTATCGCTCGCTAGCCAAGAAAACTAAATTGGAGCCAGTTCATAAAGTCATATGCGGCCCGGATAGAAATCCTTTGAAAGTTTTAGGAAAATTCTAGGCACATTTAAACTTTAAAAGGAAATATTGTAAAGAAGACATCTATGTAATTGATGGTCTACAAACAAGTCTTTTAGGAAAACCAGCATTGATTTCTTTTGGGTTAGGACCAAATATAAGCAATTTTGATCAAGTAGTAGTCAACAACCCTAGAATAGAATTTCCAGAGCTCTTTGAAGGACTTGGACTGATGAAAGGGTGTTATTCAATACAGCTGAAGAAAGACAGTGTTCCATATGCAGTTCCCTCACTTCGACGCATTCCTATACCTTTACTGAAGAAAGCCGAAGATGCGTTAAAGAAGATGGTGGATCAAAAAGTCATAACACCTGTTAGTGAGCCTGCAGAATGGTGTTCGCCAATAGTTATAGTTCCAAAGAAAGATGGACAACTCAGAATCTGTGTGGATTTGACACAGCTTAACAGAAATGTTTTGAGAGAATTGCACCCTCTACCTAATGTTGAATATACATTAAGTCTTTTATCAGGTGCCAAGATATTTTCAAAATTGGATGCAAACTCAGGTTTTTGGCAAATACCGTTAGACGAAAAGTCTTCATTCCTCACTACCTTTATTACACCATTTGGGAGATACAGATTTCTAAGATAACCGTTTGGAATCTCATCAGCTCTGGAACATTATCAAAGAAGAATGTCTCAGTTGTTGGAGAATTTAAGTGGCACTGCTTGTCATATGGACGATATTCTGATTTGGGGATCCACTCAAGAAGAACATGATGAAAGATTAGGAGAGGTTTGCAAGAGATTAAAAGATGCCAACTTGACTTTAAATGAGAAAAAATGTATTTTTTCAACTAAAAGTATAAAGTTTCTAGGTCATATAATTGACAGCCAAGGAATCCATCCCGATGATGAAAAAGTTGCAGCAATTAAGGAATATAAACCCCCAAGAAATAAAAAAGAGCTGAAACAACTATTAGGATTCGCCAATTATCTAGCATGTTTTGTTCCAATTTTCGCAGAATTAATGTATCCTCTTACGTCGATGCTTAGCAACAAGCGAGAATTTGTATGGGATCATCAACAGAGAAACGCATTTGAAGAGTGGAAGAAAATTTTATCTTCAGATCCAGTATTGAAAATATTTGATAGTATAAGAGAAACTTCCCCCCCAAGTCCTGCAGGTCGCCTCATAGTGGCGGGGGGGTGTTCCTGGGCGGAATGGGCGATGTACGTCTGGGGTGTATGCTTTGCACGCTGAGTGAATGCTCTGTGTGTGGAGTGTATGCTCCTGGCAGGGTCACCCATGGCGAGAAGGCCATTCCGACTTGCCCAGCTAAGATCTGCAGGTGAAATTCACATCATGGAAAGTTCTACTAATTCTTCTTGTACTGCATCGCCCGTCGCGCAGGATAAAAAGGGGCGCGTTCAGGACTTAGGTAGAGGGTCCTGTTCGAAAAATTCTTTACAGTCTCCGGCATCTGGTTTACCTTCTGGTGTAACCAGAGCATATGCTGCTGTGGTAACTGGTTTACCTTTGGGTGTAACTGGTGACACAGCTTCAGCGACTAAGCTGAAAGATCAAGGCTCTGGTTTGGTTGGGACCATTAATGCGGGTCCATCTTCTAGTGGAGAGGCTGGCTTTTGCCAGCAGCCCACGGGGGATGAACTGTCTAGTGTTGGGGTTCTGACCAAAAGCCAGAAGAAGAACTTGAAAAAAAAGAAAAGGAGACAATTGTCTCAGGCTTCTTGTGCTGCTGCTGGTGGTGATGGTGGTGTTGGTACTAAAAGGTCTCGGCCTTTGGGTTCAACGCCATCCCCCACAGTGCAGGCTTTTCAGAAAAAATTAAGGACGGATGTCCAACTTTCTTCGAGTGCTCTGTCTGGGAAGAATGACCAACCTTGCTCTTATGCTCATGCTGTTCAGTCTTCGACCAGGGTAGCCATTGTTAAGAGGGATTTCCCTTCTGACAGGCTGTCTTTGGATGATTATGATTGTATTCAGCGGGAGATTTTGAAGCTGATTGACTCTATTCCTATTGGAGACAGTCTGCCTGAAATTCTTGCCAATAGCTTGGTTAAGGGGGCTCTGATTCTCCAGTGTAGTAATGCTGCTACAATGGAATGGATCAGATGCAACTTCGGCAATAGAATATTGGGTGACTTAGTTCTCAGAGTCTTGGATGCTGATGAGTTGCCCAAGCCTGTTAAAGTCGCTTTTAGGACTAGAGACAAGTTCTCTGACTCTAGTATGTTTCTGAGACGTCTTCAGCGTTACAACCCTGAGTTGAAAGCTATGGAGTGGCGTGTCTCGCAGTGTTCTGCAGGATATAACTCTGCTAGATGGATTCTCGAGGTTGATTCTGGGGATGTTGAGGTGATGCGCAGGTCTGGTTTCTCTGCTCTCACTGGTCTTGATCGTGGATTCTTTAAGATTCTACACGATCCCAACAAACGGGAACCTAAGGAGGTGGTATCTACTGCTTCTGTGGATCCTTCTGTTTTGGATTCCTCAGAGTCTGCTGAGCCCCTGGCTTCCTTTGAGCCTCCTGTTTCTCAGGTGTCATCTGCTTTTGAGGTGGCTCCGTCCCCTTCGGCTTCTCAGGTGAGTACCTTTAGTGATGCTCTTGACTTATCTGATCTTGCACTGGACTCTGGGTCAGAGGGCACTTTGCTAGCTGGCTCGCCGCAGTCTTTGTGTGGGATTGATAAGGCTTTGGAGCTGTTGCAGAAGGACTCTTCGCCTGAGTCAGGCCATGATGGGTAATTTCCACCTGGCTGTTGCTTCTCTGTTTCTCTGTTATGGATGAAATTAGAGTTGGTCAGTTGAATCTCCATCATTGCAAGGCTGCTTCGGCTCTTCTCTCCAAGAGGCTGGTTGATGGAGATTTTGACATTGTTCTTATTCAAGAGTCTTGGACCCATGATGGTAAAATCATCGGAATTAGCGTTAAAGGTTTCAATATTTTCTATGACACCTTTTGCGATACGCCCAGGGCTTGCATTATTGCTAGGTCTGAACTTAATGCCTTTAATCTTGTCAACTTCCTGAATAAGGATATGGTTGCGGTTAAAGTCAAACTCAATGACAGAGCTGCAAATGTTGATTTTGTCTTTGTCTCTGCCTATCTTCCTTACGAGGAGCTAGATCCATTGTCTGACTTGGCTAAGTCTATTCTTAGCTATTGTCGTTCAAGCTTTAGGCTCATCTTTGGCTGTGATGCAAATGCTCACCACACTTTGTGGGGAAGTAGTGATTGCAACAAGCGGGGAGATGTGCTGATGGATCATATTTTATTTTATAACTTGTGTATCCTTAACAGAGGCAATGAACCTACTTTTGTTACGGTTAATAGAAGAGAGGTTATTGACCTAACTCTGTGTAACTCTATATGCTTAGGGTACATCTCTGATTGGAAGGTGTCTGATGCAGTTACAGCTTCTGACCATCAACTGATCACTTTTTCTGTTAAAGGCCTTTACTATGTAAAGGTTGCTAGGAGGAACCCGAGATCTACTGACTGGGGTTCTTTTGAAAAGCTTCTCGGAAAAGGCCTTTCCACCTTTTCTGGTAAGTTCAATTCTACTGATGATATCGAGTTGACTGTTGACCAGTTGCAACAGATCATTCTCAATTCTTATCATAGTAGCTGTAAGCTTACGGTTACTAGCTCCCCAAGGCGTGTTCCTTGGTGGTCTTCTGAGCTTAGTTCTTTACGTAAGAAATGTAGGAAGCTCTTTAATAGAGCTAGGAAGTCTGGTGAGTGGCAAGCCTATCGGGATGCCCTCACTACCTACAATAAGGCCATTAGAACTGCTAAGCGACGTTCTTGGCAGTCGTTCTGTGATGGTATTAATGGTATTTCTGCTACTGCTAAGGTAGCAAAAATTTTGACTAGAGATTATAGTTCTAGTTTGAATGCTATTCGTCTTCCTATTGGTAGATACAGTGAGTCGAGTGAAGAAACTCTGGCTGAGCTGCTGCGAGTTCATTTTCCCGGCTCTGGTACTACTGATTGTGATAGGCATAGCTCTGTCTCACATACTTGCAGTAAGGACAGTTGGGAAGCTGCTAAAATGGTGGTTACCCATGACAAGGTCATCTGGGCTATAAAGTCTTTTGAACCCTTTAAGTCGCCGGGGATGGATGACATCATTCCTGTGCTTCTTATCAAGGGTCTTAATTTTCTTGCTCCTTTTCTTTGCAGAATTTTTCGTTCTTGCATTGCTTATGGGTATATACCTCAGTCTTGGAGGAATACTAGGGTGGTTTTCATTCCTAAGCCTGGGAAGGATAACTACTTTGATGCCAAGTCCTTTAGGCCTATTAGCCTCTCTTCTTTTTTGTTGAAAGGAATGGAGAAGCTTATTGACAGATACCTGAGGGATTCTGTTATTGTTGATAGGCCACTGTCTTCCTCACAGCATGCCTATCAACCTGGAAGATCTACTAATACTGCATTGTATGAACTTTCCTTTCTTTTGGAAAAGTGCATTAATGATAAAGAAATTGCCCTTGTTGCTTTTCTTGATATTGAAGGGGCGTTTGATAAGGTCTCATTTGACACTATCATTCGTGCTCTTGACTTGAGGGGTGCTAATCCTATTATTACCAGATGGATTGCTAATTTGCTATCCTCTAGGTATGTTTGTGCCTCTTTTATGGGTACTTGCATGAAGGTTCATGCTAGCTCTGGTTGTCCACAAGGGGGAGTGCTCTCTCCTATTCTGTGGTGCATTGTTGTTGACTCTTTGTTAGTCCATTTTGCCAACCTTGGTATTCCATGTGTTGGTTATGCTGATGATGTGGCTATTGTTGTCAGGGGCAAGTTTGGTAACTCTGTCTCTGATGTTATGAATGGTGCTCTTCAGCATGTTGCACGTTGGTGCTCTGATTCGGGCTTATCTGTTAATCCTTCCAAGGTAAACCTTGTTCCTTTTTCTAGGAGAAGATATCTAAATCTTGGTGATGTCTACTTCCTGGGTAATAGGCTGTTGCCTTCATGTGAGGTCAAGTTCTTGGGTGTATTTTTTGACACAAAGTTGAACTGGAGTAAGCATATTGAGTATTGCTTACGTAAGGCCACAAAGGTCTTTTGGGCATGTAAGAGTTCCATTGGAAGAACCTGGGGTTTATGTCCCAGGGCTGTCCATTGGATTTACTCAATGATTATCTGTCCAATCATCACCTATGGCTGTATTGTCTGGTGGTCTCGGACTAGACTGACTACTGTTAGAACTAGCTTTACTAGGTTGCAAAGGATGGTCTGTGTTGCTCTTTCAGGCTGCATTAGGACTACTCCAACTGCTGCCCTTGAGTGTTTGCTTGGGCTTCTTCCGCTTTATTTGCGTATTGAAGCTGAGGCTTTAACCTGTATGAAGCGTTTCATGTGTCTGGGCTTGTGGAAGGATTATTCTAGGCATCTGTCTTGGGGTTCCCTCATTTCATTTGTTGCTGATCTTCCTTCTTTCATTATGCCTAGTGACTACATGGTTATGAAATTTGCCTTTCATAAGCCTTTTAAAATCTTTTTCCCTTCCAGGGAGGATTGGCTTTTGTCTCCTAGTTGGCTTGATGACAACTGTTTGGTTTGGTATACTGATGGCTCTAAGCTTGGTTCTCATTCTGGAGCAGGTGTTTACTGTTCTGGGGATGGAACTCGGCTTTCTTTTCCTCTTGGAAAGTTTGCCACAGTTTTCCAGGCTGAAATCTTTGCTATCATCTTATGCTGTAAGGTGTGCTTAGACAGGGGTTATCATAAATTAACCATCCGTATCTGTTCTGACAGTCAAGCGGCTCTCCTTTCACTGGAGAGGTGTAAGTTCACCTCTCTTCTTGTATGGGAGTGCTACAAGGCACTTTGTGAGCTTTCTTCCTATAATAAGGTTAGTCTTCACTGGGTACCTGGTCATATGGGTATACCTGGTAATGAGTTGGCTGATGAGTTGGCTAGATCTGGTTCCAGCACACTCTTTTGTGGCCCTGAGCCTGTTCTGGGTATTTCTCCCACTACTTTTAGGGCTTCTATCTTCAAGCTCTTTGGTAAGGAGCACTATAGGCTATGGCGTAATTCTGATGGTCAAAGGCAAGCAAAAGAGCTTAATCGTGACTATCCTGGTCTTCGTCATAAGGAGCTTTTAAAGCTCAACAGGAATGGTTTGAGGAAGGTTATTGGCCTTCTTACTGGTCATTGTACCCTTAAGAGACATCTGAACATTATGGGTATCAGTTCTGATCCCATCTGTCGAGGTTGTTGTCTGGAAGAGGAGACTGCTCGGCACATTTTGTGTGACTGTGAGGCCTTTTCTGCTTACAGGTTTGACCATCTTGGTCGGCATCTTATTGAGCCTTGGGAGCTGCAGGATATTCCTGTCAGGTGTCTGCTGAGCTTTGCTTCAGCTACGAGGCTTTTCTCATAAGGATGTGTTTGGGTCCGGGTACAATAGACCTCTGGTCGATGTGCCCTTGCTCTCAGTGTCCTGCTGAGGGCTGCCCTCCCTGATAAGTCATAAGTCATAAGTCATAAGAGAAACTTGAAAATACAGGTCTCCTGATCATATTTTTAATTTATACAATTAAATTTAAATCATCTCTGTTTAAAATGTTTCTAGGCTTACACTGGCAAAAGTGGCAAATCTTCGTTTTTTTTTTTCATAGAAGTATTTTTTTTTTTTTTTTTTTTTTTTGCAGATTGCCTTGAAACACTGACAAAAATACTGAAAAGTAGAAATATACAAAATAATTTAGATACGTTATAAAAAAAATCGATGCAATCGGTCTGTAAACGGCTTATTTATGTAAACATCCAGCAGCTGCATTGCATCATTGACGTTAGGGTTAGGCCTCCCGGTATTACGATAACCATCATTTTCAGCTGCCAGGACTTGCGTGTGCGTCTGTGTTTGCCTCCCTTCTGATAGGGTTGCCAGAGTTAAAACTATCGCCGTTGCCGAACACACTGCGATTGTTTTACGTTATAGCTAAGCAAGGTAAGGAATTCTATTGGATAAGCACACATTTCGTGCAATTTCATTGGACAGATTATCCTGAAAGTTGTATAGATTGGCAATATTTTCTCCATTTTGGCGATATACTCGAACTTTAAAAAGAGTATTTTTTCAATTCGGCTTATACACGGGTATGCAATTTTGGACAAATTTCTGCAGGGAAAAACGTACTCTCGGCTTATATTCGGAAATATACGGTATATATATTAACATGTACACATACATGCACATTACTGCTGAAGTCGCTCCCTGTCAGCAACATTATTGCTGCATTATTGGTGTAACTAAATGTGAACACTGACTCAATCTTAAGTGCAGAATGATAAAAGAAAAGATCTTTCTTTTAATTTTTTTCTTTACTTTTATTTAGGAAACAAAACTGTCTTATCGAGAAATTAAATCTCTAAAAATCGATCATCATCGAATAAAAAACAAAAATTTATGTGATCCACCTCAAATTCTGTGACTCCTGTTCTCTGTGACTCTGTTCCTCAAATTCCCTGACCACAAATACCCCTGATCATCTCTTTAGAAAAATTAATTCTGCATTCATTTCCCATTTTCAGAATACCTGATAAAAGGCTGAATAGCTCATTTTAGGGTGATATCTATTATTATTATAAGTAAATAAAGTTGTTTTTTTAATACAAAATATTTGTAAAATCGGTTAAAAAAAAAAAAAAAAATGATTTTGGATAAAATAGAATTTACAAATGTATGAAAATTAAGCAGTCATTTTTCAACAAAGAAATATAAAACATGTTTAAAATCAGTCATACATGCAAACATATTTAATAGAATGTCTGAGAGAAATCAAACATTCTATTACATTTTATTATCACAAGATTTTTATCAAAAATTACTTTTTTTTTTTTGTCAAAATAATATGTAATCTCAAAAATTGTAAAATGCTTTTAAAGCAGAAAGAAAGAATCAATATAGCAGTAGAGATAAAAGAATGTTGCCTAATCATCAGCTTAATTTTTGTATGAATATATTTTTATTGAAGACCAATTTTGTTTTTAATTTCTTACTTAACCATGGGATGTACGTATTTTCTACATAACGAAATTTATTGTGCAATCATTTTTTCATAAATTTTTTAGTACATTTATATTTTGAAAGAAAAGAAAAAAAAAACATACAGTTTAAATATATTAACATTTTTCAACGTTATGTACTTGTTGCATTATTTAACCGTCAATGTATTTTGCCTATGTGATCACACAATGGACAGACAGACAGATAAACTAATTTAATTCTTAATAACTCTTGAACATTATTAGAACATGTTAAAAATGCTTAATACAAAAAAAAATGCAGTTCTAGCAAATTCCAATTGTATCCTTTAATGTATCTGAATATCTATCCTTTAATGTCTAGCCCCGTAAACCTTAATGGTAAACATACAATATTCTGTACAAAGCATTTTTTTAGTAGAATAATAAATATCAATTTCATTATGATTTGTGCAGTATAAAGTTATTTAAATATGATTTATAAAAAAAGTCTCTCATAAAATGAATTGGCATTCTTTTGAGTATCTCTGTATACAAACCAGTTGTGTTGCTTATACCACTTTAAATAGGAAACATGCCATAATGAATTTAAATAACATGTATTATTTTGAAGAAATTCTGAAAATATTAATGGATGCTGAAAGTAGACAAATAAACTGATTCAAATCAATAATCATACATTTTAGAAAGTGTTAAAAAAGAAAATTCAACTCCAGCAATTTCCAATTATAGCCTTTAACGTATTTGAATATTTGTGTGTGTGTGTTCATCTAAATAATAAATGTCAATTTCATTATGATTTGTACAAAATAAAGGTATTTAAATATGATTCATAGAAAGAGTGCTTTGGTATTCTTTTGGGTGTCCATATTAACAAATTAGTGGTTGTATATTGTCAGTAGGGAGCATCATACATTGAACTTGAATAACATTATCAGTTTCAAAGAATTCCAATGTTTACAGGAGTTAAAGCGTGAACTGACAGGACAGACTGTGTTATAATGTAACTCCTTGGTTTTAGTCATGCGAGCGCGCGTTCTGTGTTAAAATTGTTATTAGTTCAGAGTTTGAAAATGGTTGTTGTTCTATATGTTTTGTGTTTTGTGGCTGTTGAATAAAGTTATAATTTAAACAGCTAGCAATGGATTCTATGCTTAGTTAAGCAATATTTAGAGCCTCTGTTAAACCTGTATAGGAAAAACATCACATGGTGGCAGCGGAAAAGCAGTAAAGTGGAAAAAATACTGTAAGTAATTTGTTTTGCATTTACCGATATTGAGCGAAGCCTATTCTAAAATTTTCAACTACGATGGAAACTGATAAAATTAGTGTGGTAAGGCATTCATTTCAAGTTACGCCACCAGAACCATTTACATTTTCTACTCCAGCTAATTGGTCAAAATGGATAACTCGTTTTGAACGATATAGAGTTGCATCTGGTTTGAACAAGCAATCGGATGGTGAGCAAATAAACTCATTGATTTACATCATGGGCGATAAAGCTGAAGATATTTTTGCTTCGTTCCAGTTAAGTACAGAAGAAGCAGAAGATTATCAAATAGTCCTGAAAAAATTCAATGACCATTTTGTAGTAAAAAAGAATACTATTTTCGAGCGAGCGCAGTTTAATAAGCGTATTCAACTCGAAGGAGAAAGAGTTAATGACTTTATTACGGCACTATATCGTCTAGCTGAGAGTTGCGAATATGGAAATTTACATGATGAATTAATAAGGGACAGAATTGTAGTTGGAATAAGAGATAAAGCCTTAAGCGAAAAGTTACAATTAGATAGTGAATTAACATTAACAAAAGTTACAGAAAAGGTACGTCTTAGTGAATCCATTAAACAACAACAACTAAAACTTGGCGAAGCTGAAAGAGACATTTCTTTAAATGTTATGGGCTCAAATAAAACTGTTCGTTACCAGAATAATTTCCAAAATAAAAAGGAGAATAAATTTAACGAGAAAAGCACAATGCCGAGAAATATTAAATTTTCACAGAAAGATGAAAAGTGTAAATGGTGTGGAAAACAAAAACACGATAAAAGAATGTGTCCTGCTAGAGATGCCAAATGTCGAAAATGCGCCAAGATCGGGCATTACGAAAAGGTCTGTTTTTCTAAAAGCCAATCTAAAGGCTCATCGATTTCATTTTTAGACATAGTTTTTCACTTAGGGAAAATTAATGAAGATTGGACAATCGATGTTAAGATAGAAAATCAAGATTTAAAATTCAAGATAGATACTGGCGCTGATCACTCCGCAATTTCTACAACAGTTTATCGCTCGCTAGCCAAGAAAACTAAATTGGAGCCAGTTCATAAAGTCATATGCGGCCCGGATAGAAATCCTTTGAAAGTTTTAGGAAAATTCTAGGCACATTTAAACTTTAAAAGGAAATATTGTAAAGAAGACATCTATGTAATTGATGGTCTACAAACAAGTCTTTTAGGAAAACCAGCATTGATTTCTTTTGGGTTAGGACCAAATATAAGCAATTTTGATCAAGTAGTAGTCAACAACCCTAGAATAGAATTTCCAGAGCTCTTTGAAGGACTTGGACTGATGAAAGGGTGTTATTCAATACAGCTGAAGAAAGACAGTGTTCCATATGCAGTTCCCTCACTTCGACGCATTCCTATACCTTTACTGAAGAAAGCCGAAGATGCGTTAAAGAAGATGGTGGATCAAAAAGTCATAACACCTGTTAGTGAGCCTGCAGAATGGTGTTCGCCAATAGTTATAGTTCCAAAGAAAGATGGACAACTCAGAATCTGTGTGGATTTGACACAGCTTAACAGAAATGTTTTGAGAGAATTGCACCCTCTACCCAATTTTGAATATACATTAAGTCTTTTATCAGGTGCCAAGATATTTTCAAAATTGGATGCAAACTCAGGTTTTTGGCAAATACCGTTAGACGAAAAGTCTTCATTCCTCACTACCTTTATTACACCATTTGGGAGATACAGATTTCTAAGATTACCGTTTGGAATCTCATCAGCTCCGGAACATTATCAAAGAAGAATGTCTCAGTTGTTGGAGAATTTAAGTGGCACTGCTTGTCATATGGACGATATTCTGATTTGGGGATCCACTCAAGAAGAACATGATGAAAGATTAAGAGAGGTTTGCAAGAGATTAAAAGATGCCAACTTGACTTTAAATGAGAAAAAATGTATTTTTTCAACTAAAAGTATAAAGTTTCTAGGTCATATAATTGACAGCCAAGGAATCCATCCCGATGATGAAAAAGTTGCAGCAATTAAGGAATATAAACCCCCAAGAAATAAAAAAGAGCTGAAACAACTATTAGGATTCGCCAATTATCTAGCATGTTTTGTTCCAATTTTCGCAGAATTAATGTATCCTCTTACGTCGATGCTTAGCAACAAGCGAGAATTTGTATGGGATCATCAACAGAGAAACGCATTTGAAGAGTGGAAGAAAATTTTATCTTCAGATCCAGTATTGAAAATATTTGATCCTAATAAGGAATCTATAGTCACTACAGACGCATCATCCTATGGTCTAGGAGCCACTCTACGTCAAAAACTGGAAGATGGAGAAACTTTCGTAATCGCCTATGCATCGAGAACATTAACACCGGCTGAGAGTCGCTATGCCCAAATCGAAAAGGAAGCATTAGCTGTAGCATGGGGATGTGAGAAATTCAGAGATTACTTAACAGGATCTCATTTCTTGATTGAAACTGACCATAAGCCGCTGATTCCAATTCTTTCAAGGAAGCATTTAGACGATCTTTCTCCTAGACTGCAAAAAATCAGATTAAGAATGATGAGATATTCATACACTATTACTCATGTTCCAGGGAAGAATCTTTATGCAGCCGATGCTTTATCTAGAAGTCCAAGAGAGCAATCATCTGAAAATGACGAACTAGAAGAAGAAATTGATGCATACATTCAGATGATCACTAATAATCTTCCAGCAACTTCTAATAGGCTGAAAGAATTTCAAGAAGCACAACAATCTGATGCTACCTGCCAGAAACTTTCTTCGTAAGCGTTGACAGGATGGCCCTCGAAGAAAGATGTAGATCGACTCTGTTTACCGTTTTGGCAACATCGCTTTGAAATCTCTATTCAAGATGGTCTTTTAATGAGAGGTTGTAGAATAATAATCCCAAAGTCGCTCCAAACTGAAGTGCTGAAAAAGATTCATGAAGGACATCTTGGTATAACTAAATGTAGAGCTCGTGCGAGATGTTCTGTATACTGGCCAAAAATTAACAAAGAGATTGAGGAAAAAGTGAAAATTTGTCCTGCTTGTATCAAAGAATCGAGCAACAGGCATGAACCACTAATTCCGACGCCATTTCCAGAAAGACCTTGGGAAGTTGTAGGCCTTGACCTCTTCAAATACCAGAATTCGTGGTACCTTCTTATAGCAGATTATTATTCACGGTATCCTGAAATTTCGAAACTTGAAACTTTGACTTCGGAAGAAATAATTAACCATTGCAAATCTATATTTTCTCGTCATGGTATTCCAGAAATACTCAGAACGGATAACGGTCCACAGTTCGATCCAATGAGAACACGAGAATTTAATGAGTTCGCAAGAAGCTACGGTTTCAAACAAATCACGAGCAGTCCGAAATTTCCCCAAAGTAATGGATTTATAGAATCGAGCGTAAAAACAATCAAAATGCGTATTAAGAAATCTGCTGATCCTTATCTTGCGCTAATGGAATACAGAGCAACCCCACTGGAAAACGGTTATAGTCCCGCAGAACTCCTAGTGGGAAGGAGAATAAGAACAATTCTCCCAATAGCTAATTCTCAACTACTTCCTAAATTGATCAAGAAAACTGATTTAGAAGGCAAGGAGAGAAAACGAATAGAGAAACAAGAAAGAAATTACAACAGACACCACGGGACAAGAATTCTATCAGAACTTGAGAAAGGACAGGGAGTATGGGTTACTGACAAAAGAGTGACAGGAAAAGTGTTACAGAAAACCTCATTTCCGAGATCATATCTTGTTCAATCCGGAAAGAGAATTTATAGAAGAAATAGGAAGCATCTAGTACCATCGCCAGATTTCGAACCAGAATCTGAATTAGATGAAGGAATAGATATCTCCGAGAATAATCATTCAACTGATATGGGATCTGGAATAAAGTCTCCGCCATCCAACAGAAATTCCGGGAATATATCACCAAAATGTACCTCTCCCGCAAGACCTGTGACCAAGCCTTATGTCACCAGAAGTGGTAGGACTATTCGACCACCCCAGAGACTTGACTTATAACTTTGAAAGGAAGGGAGATATGTTATAATGTAACACATTGGTTTTAGTCATGCAAGCGCGCGTTCTGTGTTAAAATTGTTATTAGTTCAGAGTTTGAAAATGGTTGTTGTTCTATATGTTTTGTGTTTTGTGGCTGTTGAATAAAGTTATAATTTAAACAGCTAGCAATGGATTCTACGCTTAGTTAAGCAATATTTAGAGCCTCCGTTAAACCTGTATAGGAAAAACATCACACAGACAGACTAACTTAAGTCATAAAGACTTTTCAACCTTGTTGGAAAGAATTAAAAATAATGTAATATTTGTCTTACGTTAAAACTGATTTTAGCAAATCATGCTTTTATGTAAGATATTTAAAAAAAAAAGGGGGGGGGGTATTTCTACATAGTAAGTATATTTGTTTGTTATATATTAATATACAGTAGAAGATCCTTATAACACAATTCAATATATATTATCGAGATTGACTATGGCATATGCCATGTTCAAAATGGTTTCTATGGGCTCTTCCCACCTGACGTCAGAGGTCACATGATAGATGAAAAACAAATAGCAGACGAAGTCTTGTTAATCTAGAGCGATTGCTAAAATAACATATTTTCTATTCTTATTTTTGATCAATCGTATTTAAACTGTGTTATTTTTTATACATCATCATTTTTAATCCATTTTATATCATTATTCATCATCTTTCGTTTGCTGTATACATTTACAATCATCATTTAGTTTATACCTGTTATTGATGTTCATGAGGACCATGTTTAAATACTCTGATTTTTGGTACTTAAATCAGTGACAGTGCAATATCGTACTACGTAAATCCATTTAGACCAGTAACTAAGTTAATTAACTTGTTGTAACACCTTTATGCAATTCAATTAAATGAAAACATTTTATAATCCGTAAACATTCCACAAGAACAAGCTATTATTTATTGCTAGATCAGTTAATGTTACAGTTACACTACAATATACAAAAATCGATTCTTATAAGTAAAAATAAATAAACACATAAAATGTTTTTTAAAAATTATTAAATTTACAAATACAATTATTCTACTGTTTACAAATGCACAATATTACTTTTATTTTATTTTATATTAAATATTAAAATTTTTGTTCTTAAGAACAATATTTAATTGAATTCGATTCTCAGAATTCGTTTATTCGTTTTCCTCTATCACGTGATTGAGCAGACGATGCTGGGAAGAGCCCATTGTACTATTCATTTGTTTACGAAGGCTCACAAAAAAATTCTAAACTATTACAATCTAAGAGAAGTATTTCTTAGAAGCATATTTCAAAAATTATGTATAACACAAAACATAATGTAATTAACATGCATCATTCATAAGTACAAAAGCATGTTTTCTACAGAATATGGTATAATTAGCATTAAATTTTACAGGGCCACACAAAGATATTCAGGTGTGTTATAATAGGCTATAAGTGGAAACTGGTGAAAATGCATTTTTATTTATGTATTTATAGCATATTTTTAATTAAGTTTAAAAGTGTTTTTAACTTTGATTTGTCTATCCTTCCATTTACATTCTAGATTCCGTAATGTTTTCTAAAAGCCTTGAAACTGATTTATATAATTCAAGTTCACTATGCATCTTCTTTGTTGAAAATGATGTGAATAGCACTTTTGTTTTGAGTATAGACTCCAAAAAATTTTCACTGGATTTGGAGTTACAAAATTGAATATAAAAAAGAAAATAGAGTTGTAAAGAAAGCATTGAAACCAATTACTAGTGTTAAGCAATCTCTCTGAATGGTAGTCTTTAGCTTGTACCAGATTGCTGCAAATCAGCCTGTACAAAATACTGTTGTCGTAAGTTGAGGATGTTTAGTAGAGGTCAATCCAGGCAAAAATTGAGTCCCTTTTGCTGCCCCTTAACAAGACTTTGATTTATAAAAATGATCCTTTTATAAAATGTTTGCATGTTTCGAGCAGTATTTTTAGTTAATTATTTCAACAAAACTTTATTAATTTTTAGGACAGAGGACTATTAGTCGCAATCTATGGATTTTTACAATACTAGTTTTACAATAGTAGGACGTTTGTCGAAATTGAAAATTTATCGAAAATATAATTGAATAACGTGAAAGTGATGTTGTAATTTCAAAATAATAATAATAATAATAATTAGTCCTCTGTTCTAAACTAAATTTTGTTTTTGTCAGAATTTCATCAAAATCATTCTTTCTTTTCTTAGAAAGAAAAAGAAAAGAAAATTAATAATAATCAGTATCGAAAAAGTTTTCTTTATATTAAACACTACATAGAATAACTGTTAAAATAGAAGGTTTTACCAAGAACATTTATAACAACTTTACTTTGTAGGCTTTAATCATGAGAATCTTTGGTGCAGGGGCTCTCGGCATCCTTGGAGTGAAGACCTTCACGGTTGATTTTGGTTCTTAAAGTAATGTTTCTCTATGTACTGGTCACTTTCTCAATGAGGTGACATCATATTCTGTCTACGTTGGCCTTGGGCTCGTTGCCAATCACAGAATTAATATTTTTAATGAATTCTAGAGTTTCAAGATAATAAGTTTAAGTGGGTTTTTTATAGAAAACACTACAGCGTTAGCTAAAATTGCCAGAATTGAAAATATTAAAATCAAATTAAATGAAGTCAAAAATCTCACCGACTATGGAAACCCCACTTCTGCTTTTTATCACAAAAATCTAAAAAACAATAAAAATACTAATTCTGGGAATGACAACAAGCCCAAGGCCAACAAAGACAGAATGTGGCACCACCTCATTGAGAAAATGACCAGTACAGAGAGAAACATCACTCCAAGAATCAGCGTTGAATGTGAAGATCTTCCCTCAAAGGATGCCAGGGGCCCCTGTATGAAAGATTCTCAGGATTAAGGTCTACAAGTAAGGTTGTTATAAATCTTATTAATAATTTAAGGCTTTATTTATTAGTTTTAATGGAAGGTTTTACTTTTTTTAAAAAAGACACAAATTAAAATCTGAATTGATCCTGCTCTACCACAACCACAGGTCCCAGAGACGTCCAAGAGAACATCAATGAAAGCATAATACTGCCACCACCGGCCTGTGTATGACCTGCTGTACATTAAGGGAGCAACCATTCGCCTAGAAGACAGTGTATCCTGACACAGCCATCAGCGTGATGAATGACAAAACGTGATTCATCTGACCAGGCAACTCTCTTACACTGATCCATGGTCAAGTCACGATGTTCCCTGGCCCAGCATAGGCGTAGTTGGGGATGATGCTTGGTCAGCAGAGGCACATGAGTGGGACGTCTGCTGCATAGCCCCATATTAAATACTGTCCGCTCAACAGTGTGCTCTGATACAATTCTACTTGGCCCTGCATTGTATTGGGCTGTCAGCTAAGCCAGGGGTGGCCAACCC
Source organism: Salticus scenicus (assembly GCA_963930645.1). Lineage (NCBI taxonomy): Eukaryota > Metazoa > Arthropoda > Arachnida > Araneae > Salticidae > Salticus > Salticus scenicus. The sequence continues at coordinate 52,116,567 of OZ005658.1, read as the reverse complement.
GCGGGCCGCATGTGGCCCACCGTGTAGTTTCTTGCGGCCTGCGAGGAGATTAATGATATTTAAAGTTTGACAACCTTGGTTAACGGAACAAAAAGTTTTGGTTAACAAAAAATAATAAATACGTACTGACTTTTCAAAGTGAAAATAGCTTTCAACAATTCTGGTAGCTAAAGAACTGTTGTAATGAAATATTACTAGATCCACTATTCATTCTTTTTATTATAGTTTTAATATATAGTCATGAATTTTCTACGATTCTACTTTTAATTTATGAATGAAAATAATTTAAATTAATGTATTCTGCTCTGAATTTTCACCCTACCCTTCCCCGAAAAAGTATATACATACATGAATCATATACAGTACACTCTCAAAAATCCGCACAGCTTTAAACGAAGTGTTTTGCGGATTTCTGAATTTTGCAGATTTTAGAGTAATTTCTTTTATTTACATCTTAGAACATCATTTGAGTAGCAAATCTTTAAGATACAATTTATATGTTATACATACAAATCTGAAATAAAGTGTGTCTAATAAAAGTACAAATATTTCATGAAATTTTAATTTAAAGAACAGTTTTTATACATCATATTATAGTTATCTAGATTTTTGAAAAGTCTGATCAATACTAGTTTAAGTAAGAATATTCATACATATTTATTTTCCTATAACCTGCAAAAAAGTCAGCAATTCTTGGTCAATCACATAAGTTTGTGCTATGAGAAAATTTGAGTATTTATCTGCAGGAGAGAAAATCTTTCATGAAAACTGTCTTTCTCCTTTTCCTCTAAATTATTATCATTTATTTTTTAATAATTTTGTATAATTACACTTATCATTTCCTCCTCTGCAATATGTTGAGTGATTGGTGATTCATCAGCATCAGTTGAAAAAATATTTTGTCTCTTAATACAGCTGAATTTTTGCAATCCACTAATCAACAAATCAATTGTGATAATGTTTGTTTACATTGCAAATGATATGCGGATTTTAGAGAATTGCGGATTTTAGGGTTGCGGATTTTTGAGAGTTGACTGTACTCACAAACACAGATGCACATATGCATATGTACAGTCATAAAATAATAATTTCCTTCCCCGACTAATTTCGCCTTAAATTATCGTAGAAACCAGCAGCTGAAGCCTAACGATTTGCAATAACATCTAGTTTTTAATTCAATTGTTAAATTTTTTTTAGGGTATAATGTACATACTAAAACTTGTACAAACTACTTCTTTTTTTTTCCCGAATTGCAACACCCATTTTTGACTACATATTCGAATTTCTGAAGTCAAGGCGGTTTGAAACAAAGTATATTTTATATTCTTTACATCAAGTCTTTATAGAGTTACAAGCAAATATTGATCGGGGTAAATCTCTGTATTTAAAAAAATTAAATTCAGATATCACACAGAAAATTATTATATCCATTCTGGTAATAATCGGAAAATAAATATAATAATTTTAAATATAAAATAATATAAAGTAATGCTAATTAAGTAATGATGTGTACGTCTAAACTTACTTCAATAACTAATTTATGCGCAAGCAAAGTAATATATGGCACAAATGATAACAAAGTCACAGCCCCCTAAGAGCAATAAAAATTGATATATCACTATACTTCGAAAAATAATGATAGAAATGAACTAAAATTTAGAAACCCACATTTTTGATGATGCCCATTCAATTTGTGCAAAAATTAATGCAGGTCATAACTCATACTTTTTTGAAATATGAACTGATTAATTATTTTCATAATTCAAAAAATGTTTTTTAATCAAAAATATAGATGGAATATATTTGGGATAATTCGTACTAACGTAAAAAGAAAAAAAGAAGAAATTTTAATATAATAATTTTTTTGGGAAGACATGAATTAATGTTTATTACTACATTTAACATTAGCATCTCCATATTTTAACAAATTATAACTATGAAGAAAAATTGAGAGAAACATATAAACTATATGACTTTCTGGGCTGATTTGAACCAAATAATCCAAAAAGCTTGATGAAATTGGAGGTTGCCTTTGAAAAAAAAAAAAAATGAAATTGATGTCATTTTTAATATGTAGGTACCCCTTAAGCAAAATCTAACTAAACAGTTCTAAACTAGGCCTTATTACTAATCGATTGGTACCAGCCGCAAGTCTCTACACTAATTTATGGCGAAATTAGTCGGGGGGGGGGGGGTATTACTGTACATACGGTGCAGCCCGAATGAATAAAATAGATCTCCAATGCGGCCCACCAAGTGTTTTGGGTTGGACAGGCCTGAGCTAAGCTACTGACTGGCTCCAGTTTTGCTTCACCAAGCGGGACAATCTCTGACGACCTTTTTCTTTGATAACGTTTGGACGTCCAACACCATGTCGTCTACTGCTGGTTTCACCATCATTCATCCACTTTGCATAAGTACTAACAACTGTAGATCATGAACAACCCACGAGTCGTGCAGTTTTGGAAATTCTTGTTCTGAGCTTTCGAGCCATTACAATCTGCCCTCTATAAAATTCGCTTAGATCTGCAGCCTTTCCCATCACGCACAAAAGTAAGCAAAAGAATGATGCTTCAGACTCTCCAGCAGCAGTTAAATACAACCCCCACCTGATTACGTATCTTCCACGTCATCCAGGCAAGTTCATTGCAAAATGTAGGGGTGGTCATAATGTTTTGGCTCTTGAGTGTATATAAATTTTGAACTCAGTTGGGTAAGGCATATATATGCTATCACACTTTAAATATATTCAGTCCCCAGGCCATAATGATAAAGAATTTTTCATTTTGTCTCTGTAAAAAACTATAAGTGCTAGATTCACCAAAATCTATACAGCTTGTGTGAGAGTGACTTATATGTGTATAAATTTTCCATTTATTTGAGTAAGGTGTTTAGACACTATCAAACATTAAATAATTTGAGCCCATAGGTCATAATGATAAAGAATTTTTCTTTGTGTCCCTGTAAAAAAAAACTATAAGCATTAGATACACCAAAATCAATAGGGTTCATGCTACTATGACCTATGGCATATGTACCAATTTTCAGCTCATTCAAACAAAGCATTAGATGTCATGTTCACATACATACATCACCGTAAAAATAGATAAAATGAACTCAGGGACCTGAAAAATGTAGATATACCAATCTCAAAGTCAAATTTTTGTCATGATTACAATACTTTCCTTACACAGTATGTTCAATAAGTAATAAGTAAAATACAGAGATAAGGTTTTCAGCTAAGTTTTTTATTTATTTATTTTTTTTAATTTTTACGTTTTTTTTTTTTTTTTTCTTTTTTTGTGTGTGTGTTTCTGATTTGCCTTTGTTACATCAGCTAATCAAAACTTGAATAAAGCATAATTGTTTGTTCTTTTTTAATACATTGAAAATTTAATATAATAGATTTTGTCATAAAAATTCTAGTATTTCATTTGAATGTCTTGCCTTTGATTATAGTTTCATGTGTTTGTCTTTTTTACTAATCTCATCCATGAAAATAAGAATGGAGAATTTAAATAAGTTAATAGCTTACCGTATATTTCCGTGTATAAGCCGAGAATTTTTGGAAATTTTTCAGAAGCTGAATTATGGGGGTCGGCTTACATACGGATCCACATTTCTAGCAAAAAACGTACATTAGAAACAATGATTGAATACATATATTTTAAGCTTAAAACTATATATAAAGTAAAATAGTGATATTAAACCTTATTTTAAAATAATTATCACATATAAAACTCTTAAATTAGCAATTTTAAATTTATTTCATGAAATGCTCGATGTAGTCACGTGTGTTTACATTTCTTTTTGACCTGCCGGTAACTGAAGTCATTTTCAGAGTGCACGAACGGAGTAAATTCTCTGTCTGATTCAGAAATAGTATAAGAGAAACTTGAAAAAACAGGACTCCCGATCATATTTTTAATTTATACAATTAAATTTAAATCTTCTCTGTTTAAAATGTTTCTAGGCTTACACTAACAAAAGTGGCAAATCTTCGCTTTTTTATAGAAGTATTTTTTTTTTTTTTTTTTTTGAAGATTGCTTTTGAAGCACTGATAAAAATACAGAAAAGTAGAAATATACAAAATAATTTAGATACATCATTAAAAAAAAATCGATGCAATCGGTCTTTAAACGGTTTATTTATGTAAACATCCAGCAGCTAAATTGCATCATCGACATTAGGGTTAGGCTTCCCAGTATTATGGTAATCATCGCTTTCAGCAGCCGGGACTTGCGTTTGCATCTGTGTTTGCCTCCCTTCTGATGGGGTTGCCAGAGTTAAAACTATCGCCATTGCCGAACACACTGCGACCGTTTTACGTTATAGCTAAGCAAGGTAAGGAATTCTATTGGATAAGCACACATTTCGCACAAGTTCATTGGACAGATTATTCTGAAAGTTGTATAGATTGGCAATATTTTCTCCATTTTGGCAATCTATACTCGAACTTTAAAAAGAGTATTTTTTTCAATTCGGCTTATACACGGGTTTGCAATTTTGGGCAAATTTCTGCAGGGAAAAACGTACTCTTGGCTTATATTCGGAAATATACGGTATTCAAATTTTAAAAAGGCTTTTGTTGAACTTGTAGACACAAAAATTCTCTAAATCCTTTCCTTTTTCAGCATATTTGTTCAGTGACTCATAAAATAAATATATACCTTATTGAAACTGTGATATAGTCTTCCCATAAATGGAAGAAATTACAACATAGCAGCACCACCTGTTAGGCAATGTATACCAAAATCGAATCAGCTCTAATATTCATTAAAGTCAAGCCAAATTGAGTTTTTATGGAATTCCGTCCATTGTTTCATGAGATGCAGCATTCGCAAAATTTTGGTAACAAACATACATATTTTCTAAAAATGATGAAATTATGTACAGGACATCTCAAAATGTGTAAATCCATCAAAAACTGAATGTCAAAAAATTTCACAAATCCAATACTTTCTTCTGGTATAACTTATAAGAAAGTAATAAACAAAATCTTTATATATTATACTTGTACTGACCTTTATTTAATGACATGCCTGAATCCTCTAAAAATTGAACCACCTTTAAAGCATTTATAAAAGACTAATAATTTGGAGAATGGGTTTCTCATGGAGTTTTGAGTTTTTAGAAAAGTCAGGAAGTTGGTAAAAAAGTTTTAAAAATACAAGGAAATAAAAGTTTGAAAAATAATGTATTCTGCTAAATCATATTTAAAAAAAAAATGCTAAAAATGATGAAGTTGGTTTTTACAACTTATTATTACATTTTCTTTGTGCTGTATTCCGTATATAAAAAAATGAGTTTTAATATTTCTTTCTTAATTACATGAATAAATTTTTCATTATCAGGCAAATGTTTTAATTTCATTTTATTTCCTTCCAGGTTTTCAATGCTACCTTGATTTATTTTTAAATAAGTATGAATTGAAGCAAACCAAAGAGAGCTTATGTATGAAAAATTGCTTTCTCAAAAATGAAATCGTTGCAATTTAACAATTTAACATTATGTATGGCTTTAAATATTGTTCATTATCATAATAATAATCTATGGATCTTCTCTATGTGCTAAAATATTTTGAAATAAATGTACTAGCAAATATACACATTTTTTTTTTCCTTTCAAGATTTACAATAAATTATTACTTGATCTATTTATATTCACTAATAATTAATAATAATTAAAACAAAATTTGTGTATTTCCACCTGCAAAATATTTTACAATGAGTGGAAAAAAGTTTGTACATAAGAAAAACCCTAAAAAATGTGATATTAAAAAGCACACTAAAAGAAAACAACATCCTTGTCTTAAATGTCAGAAAACATTTTCAACTAAACAGGATTTGAAGAAGCATCTCCTTATTTGTAAAGGAGAAAAACCATATGAATGTGAAACATGTTTACTAAACTTTGTTTCAGAAGGAAATCTGAAACAGCACCAAATGATACATTCTGGAGAAAAACCTTTTCAGTGTGAAATCTGTCCAAAATCATTTCCACGTGCAAATGACCTAAGAAGACATGTTTTAAAACACACTGGGGAGAAATTGTATGTTTGTCCAGAATGTCAAAAAGAATTTTCAATGAGACACAACCTGAAAACACATCTCAATACCCATACGGGAGAAAAACCTTACAGATGTCTTATTTGTCCAAAATCATTTGCACAAGCAAGGTATGTAAAACGACATCTTTTAACACATACTGGTGAGAAACCCCATGTTTGTCCTAAATGTCAAAAAGCATTTACTATGGAAAAGAGTTTGAAAGTGCATCTTTGTACCGATATGACTGAGAAACCTTATATTTGTCCTGAATGTCAAAAAGCATTTCCCATAGAACAAAAACTGAAAGTGCATCTCCGTACCCATACGAGTGAGAAACCTTATAAATGTAAACTGTGCCCAAAATCTTATACAAGTTCAAGGTCTCTTCAAGAACATCATCTAAAACACACAGGAGAGAAACCCTATGTTTGTCCAGAATGTAAAGCTGAGTTTCCCAGTAAAGGAAAGTTTAAGAGACATTATTCTCTCCATCCGTAAAACAAATAAAAAAGATATTCTATGCATCTGATTGATTTTGAATATCTTCAGTAATACAGTGTAAACAAACCATGTGTTTGTCCTGAATGTCTAAAGGCATTTTTACAGAAAATACACTTGAATTATCACCTCATGCATATAGAAGAGGGGAAAAATTATGTTTGTTGTACATGCCAAAGAGTATTTTCAGTGAAATAAATTGTTGCTTGTAAATAAATCTTTATCTACACAAAACTAAAAGTCTATAAATAGGTAATGCTTTTCATAAATAAAATATTTAAAAATATATCCACATGCTTACAGGAAGAAAATAATATCACTATAACAGTGGTTTAGGAAAAAAATAGTTTCCCAAGCACACTAGCCAAGTCTATTGTTTTTACCAGTGTACTGCTGATGGTCTATTGGATTTCATTAAAAATCTGTTTTTCAGCAATTTTTCTGTAACAATAGATTAAGAAAACATTTAGAGGATAATGTACAAATAAAATGAAACTTGTTAAATGTACTTATATATAAAAAAAAAATAACAATATTGGTTTTAATAATATCTCAAGTTTTTTGTGGGTTTAAATAATGCTTTTGTACATAAATATATTTATTTATAAATCTGAATCATAAACTTACTATATAAATTTGTAGTGAATATAAGGGTCTTGGCTAGAATATACTTTGATGTTTTTAAGCTATGTTGGCAGGTATGATAATCAACTTAGCCTAATTGGGGCCTGGGGCAAAAACTTCTTTGGGGGCCCCCCTCTGCTTCACTACTTGAGCAAAAACTTCTTTGGGGGCTCACCTCTGCTTCACTACTTCAGTAATGAAGAACCAAATTTTATGGAGGTATTTAAATTTTTCATCTCATTATAGATCAGTTTTATTTCTGATTGTTAACTTTGTCATCTAGCTGCAAAAAATTCATATCCTTGCTGACATTAGAGTGGAATTCAGCTAAATTTTCGCTATTACGATGGCTCAATTAAGCCGGGTTTTACACTGACGAATTTTACACTGTACTGATATTTTGTTAAAAAAAAGTTCATTAAAGAAGGAAACATAAAATAAACTTTGATTTGAGGGCCCGGGGCAATTGCCCCGTATGCCCCCGCCTTAGAATTAAGATGTGCAATTAAAGTTGAAAGAAAAAAAAATCTAAATGCAAATATGAATAAAATTAAAAGCATGGAAATATGATACTTATGTTTTAAACTTCAATTCTCATGACTTTTTTTTTTTTCTAAGTATCAATGAAAGATACATTGTTAAAACACTGTTTGTATATATATATTTTTAAAGTACTAATAAAATTACTAAAACCATCAGTTTTTCAATTCATGTATTTTTATTTATTTATTTTTTGTTTTAGCTAGAAGTATTTTAACAAAAAAAATATTTTACAATTGTTTTTGTATTGGTTGAGATCAAACAAAACTCCATTTAAAATAAATTATATAAGTCAATATAAACAACAATGTTCTACTTTCTTTACAAAACACTATTTAACAAGTATAAAAGAGTAGTAATAATAAATAAATAAATTTTGTAAGCACCATTAATTGAAAAAAATTGTGAGTCAGTTTAAATATGCACCAAGCTATCAGACCACCATTGAAAAAAAAATTGACAAGAACTGTTTGAGATGAAAATAATACCATGATTTTTCATCAGGCGAACAAAGTGGACACAAGTTCAGCACTTGTTTGCTATTCTCATGTCTATGCTTTGTTAGCATAAGAAAAAAAGCTTCGTAGTGAAAATAGTTTCACAGTACTCAAATGCTGTTCTTCATTAATATCCAACAATTTCCTCCTTCAAACATTCATGTGAAAGCACACCCATGTAATAATGCAACATTTACAGGTGAAAATAGTAGTTATATAAATTAAAATATAATAAGCAAAAAATATGGAAAAAAAGAGGTGGCAAGTGTCAAGTCAGTGTACACTAGGGTGGGCCGAAAAAGGCCGAAAAATTTTTTTTTTCGAAATTAATTTTGGTATAGAATGAAAAAGTTGTGCAATGGACCAAATAGAACTCACAATAATTTTTATCAAAATTAATCAATATTTAGCCGCGCCCCTCTGACATTGAAAAACGGAAAAAAATAACGGAAAAAAGCTTTTTTTGGAAAAAGACCGAAATTTTTTTTTTTTCGAAATTGATTTTGGTATAGAATGAAAAAGTTGTGTAATGGATCAATTAGAACTCACAAGAATTTTTATCAAAATTAATCAATATTTAGCCGCGCCCCTCTGACATTGAAAAACGGAAAAAGCTTTTTTTGGAAAAAAATATATTTTGAAAAAATATCCAAAATTTTTAAAGACATTCATTAAAAATGTTAGATAATATGTCAATTAGAACCTATAAAAATTTGTATAATTTTTTTTTCATTATTTAACCGTGCCCCTCTGACATAAAAAATTGGAGAAAAATGAAAGAAATATCGGATTTTCTGAAAACCTGTACTATGATAAACTATTCATTATTTTTCTAAATTAGTATTGACATAACTGATTAATTAATTAGTATTATAAATAAAAATTCTATAACTATAACTATTACTTTACTTTATTATTTTTTTACTTGGTTAATATATAAACATATTTTTTCTTGTATATAAACATATTTTCTCTTACATAGTAACTAAATAAAGATTAAAGCAAAAATATACAAATTTATGTTGGATTTAATACCTGTTGCTTATTGAATATTAGGTACTCGAATAATATTGTCCTTTATTGTCAAACTTTGGGAGTTCTTTTCTTGCTTGAAGTTTGCTACGATTATAGCCATCCCTTGCAATCTCACCACAAACTTTCATTGCAGCTTCAGATACTAATTTAACACATCGTTCAACAGATTGCGTATGACATGGTAATTTTTCGAATGTCATTAATTGATTCTCTTCTTTTTTGCACATTTCTTTCAAGTCTTTATCCTTTAAATGCATTGTAAGAGGTGGCTCTGTTACAACACAGTTTGACCAATCAATTAAATCAATGTAGTCGTCTGCTTCGAAATTAACTTGAGGAGGTTTGAAAACTCGTAACCATTCAAGTTCTTCATTTTTATTTGTCGAGCGCCTAGAATTCGCCTAACTGCTAGTTCCTGGATGTGTTTCCTGGAATCATGCAACATTGCTACCAATAAATTTTCGGGATGCGCATAATATGCATTGTTTGACAAAACTTTAAAAATAATTTTCTTAGATTTCTCTGAAAGCTGCTTTGAAAGGGATATCATTTTCCAAAAATGTTGGGAACCATACTGGCAATGCGATTTCATTTTTATTTCAAACCACATTGGAGCATAAACCAGCATTATATATTTCACAAGTATTATAAGATTCTCTGATGGGCTTGGTGTGCTAATGTATAACCGTAACAAACGGTTTGCTTAGTCAGCATGACTAAGTTTACCTGGATTACTGTCAGTCAACATAGGAGAAATAGTACCATCTTTTATGGCTTGACAGATGCGATACAAATATTTTTGATCTGTACTTAGCTTTCTAATATCTTGCGGATCCAAATGCTGAAGTGTAGAGTCCATTTTATCAAATTTGGCCACTGGATGTTTCTCACAGTCTTTTAAAAGCAATCCAATAGGTCCAGAATATGAATATGGTCCCCTTGTGCAACCGTCTATTTCTTGAATAAGGTATCTTAGTGGCAACTCATTGGTATGAAGCAAACATACATTCCATTGTAGTGGTCTTCCAATGTTTGTCTCAAGCAAACGTATTACTCCACCTTTCCATCCCGTATTTACATTTGTTCCGTCACATCCGATAACTGATAGGTTCTGCAAACTTATGTTATTCTTTCTTGTAAATTCTATAATACCTTCGGCTATTTCTTTTGCACTTTCACCAGCAGTTAACGATATATGACCCATATATTTGCTATCTGGTTCCTCTATTAATGCTACATGCGCTTCTGATGTTAATTTTCGATGACCATGTATTTGTTGAATAGTTTCATCTTTGCACCCATCAAAATACAAACTCTTAATAGGTTTTTCTTCAAATAGCCTTAAATCATTTTCCCTTACTTTTTTTCTTTTCTTCTCTATTTCTCTTCTCACTTTGTTTTTATCAACTATATATGTTTGTTGCTCAGGCGAAACTAAATTGAAATCAGCCAAAACTGCAGTAGTAATTATGGCCACTGCTCAACTTGAGGCACCAGTTAAATCTGCAGCCAATGCTGTATGAGGCATAGAAATTCTCATTTGATCCGACGATCTTGATGGCGTTTCAGTTTGTTTATGTTTTCTTAAAAGAGGATAAGACCACTTGAAATCTTAATCTGCATTTTTTGTATCTATTTCTGACTCAATCTCTAATTCATTATCTTTCAAAATGTTATGAGATTCTTTATTTTTAAATCCACTGGTACTGGGCATTGACATTTTATTCTTGTTTGGACAATCGGATATTTCCATTTTTCGACGTACTCGTTTTTGTAGTTGGTGGGTTGTTACTGTATCCAGATTTCCAATAGCCATTTTTCTAACTGTCCTTTGATCAATTAAAAATTCTTTTTCTCTCTCAGGAACTTTTAGTTTTTTTTCGCAATTGCACGAATATAAATCTTGGCATTTACAAGCACAAATGTCGAACAATTTTGCGGCATTTGCTTTAAATTTCTTCAATTTCGATTGTAAAAACGGCGTATTCCTAGATTTAGCAGGTTTTATAACGTTCTTATATTTACAGTTGTAAGATAAAACCATGGCAGTAACTCGCTTTAATGAGACAACAGGAATCGAAGCACGTTTCCATATATCAATAATTTTTTTTGCTACCGCTGCGGCCACAGTTCTTGAAGAAGGTTCTTGACTTTTGTCTCCCTTTATTTGCAATCTGATACTCTGATAACATCTTATTGTGTCCTCATAAGTTGGGAGATAAACAGCAACAGAAGGGAATAAATCTTTCCCTGTTCCAAACAGCGGACGACTTGAGTTTGCTCGCGTCACTTTTTTAATTACCCGTTTCTCCATAACAACCGTTTCATTTGACAAACAAACGTAGAATGAAACGAAATCCAATATTTTATCTTATCTATTAGTTAAATTGACCTTGGAAGCAATGGGAGCAGTAGAACGCCATCTGTCGTTTGAAATCTGAACAAAAAGAAACAAAAACGAAAGTAGGGCTTCAATCGATAAGCTTCAATTTCTTATGTGCATATGTATGCTTATTATTTTTAAATAAGAGAATAAAAATAAGAGTAAAATTATTTGAATTTTATTTGGATTGGTTCGTAGTAACGTATTATGTAATATTTTAGTTATATAGTATAACTAGTTTAAATTTTTTTTTAAATATACTTTTTTCAAAAAACCCGGCTTTTCATCTTTTTCTCAATTTTTTATGTCAGAGGGGCGCGGCTAAATATTTGGAAAAATTGATGAAAGTGTTTGAGGGTTCTAACTGATTCATTAGGTAACATTTCTACAATATACCAGAACTAAATTCAAAATTAATTTTTGAAATTTAATTTTTTGAAAAAAACTAATTTTTTTCTTTTTTTCAGTTTTTCAGTGCCAAAGGGGCGCGGTTAAATATTAAACAAAACTGATAAAATTTTTAGAGGTTTCTTACAGACCCATTACACAACTTTTCCGCACTATACCAAAATCAATTTCAAAAAATATTTTTTTCGGCCCACCCTAGTGTACACGGCAAGTAATATCTTCTTTGACATTTTTATAGAGTTCAATACAGAGGCCTCTTTATTTTTGAGTCGGTATGACATTTAAAATGCGTAAAAATCTTGAAATACTAATGAGTTTATTCGAAAACTGACAAAAATTTAAATTTTTACTTCACCATATTGAATTTACCATATACCTCAACATATATTTTCCTTGTATTAATTGATAACTTTCCATAATTCATAATGAAAAATACAAAATGCAATAGTGTATTTCAGAGTCAATTAACTGTAACAAGAAACATAAAATATTTATCAAAATGCTTTAAAACTTTATATATGTTATTACTTTACATAATATATACAGGGTGTTCCTAAGTTCATGGGCCCAACTTTAAGGTGAGGTAAAGTACATGTAAAGCAGTATTTTTTTTTTTTTTTAAATAGCATATGGTGTCGGAATGAAAATTGTAAGCAGGCCTCAAGCCCATCCCCCTTCTGCTTCAGTTTCTTTCCTATTTTTTCTTTTTTTCTCTGATTAGTGTTGATAATATTATTTCACATACTTGTTTTTTTTTTTTTCATGCTCTTTCTATGAATTTTTGACTTATCACCCATTTTAAAGTGCAATGCATTTCTTGTTTTAACACTTACATTTTTCATTTCTGACCCCATATTGCTAGATAAAAAATGCTTTATACCTTTGCTAAAAGTTTGACCCATGAATTCAGTGACACCCTGTATATATGGCATATTAAACCCAAATGGCTTTGGCAGGCTGCTCTGGAAATACATTTTACTCAAGTAGGCTGATTTACTTGTATATTGAAAAATTACTGTGACAGAAAAGCAAACAAAACATTATAATAACAACATATTTATTATTACATTTCCTATATATAAAAGAATAGTTAAAAATTTAAGGTGGCACACACATAATTAATACAATAATAATCAATAAATCAATCATTCTCTTCCATTTGCTATTTAAAGAACATCATTATAAAAATTTATATATAAAAAAAATAGTGAAAAACTTACAGAATTAATAGTAATTCAAAATATTCTTATGAAACAGGCTTAAAGATTTCTTCTAAATACTTCACAATACCCTGTTTTACACAAAAACTTTTTACTAGATAATCAGAAAAAGCACAAACCAATCAGATGATGCATAAATAGGGATTATACAAGGAGAGTTATTCAGATGCAAAAACACACAAACTGTCATTTGTTTGGCACATACCATTTGATAGGAGTGCCCTTCTCCAGGATGAAACCTTATATCTAATATAATCATTTGTTATTGTTAGCTAGCAGAAGCATCCAGAGGGCCACAATCCATTTTTATCATGATGAAAATGCACTTACAATATTGTCTCAGTCTTTCTAAAGTGCTATTTTCTTCACAAAATATTCTGTTTTCATTTTATTTCAGAGCACTATGAACAAAAAAAAAAAAAAAAAAAAAAAAAAAAAAAAAAAATTGGAGACTGCATATGGCCCACCAATTAGACATCTCTGATATACAGTAAACTCCTGATTATCTGCTGAGCGGGTTACACAGGTCTACAAAAATAATGTTGGTGAAATTTGATTTGATAATTTTAGGTGATACACAAGTTCATTTGATGTGCTGAAACCAAAAATGAAACCAGTTTCCTCTATCAATACATCTATCGACAAAATTTCTTCATTTTTGGTAGTTTCTAGTATGTTTCCATGATTAATTATAATTAATCGTGGAAACATACTATAAAAGTTACCAATATAGTTAGATTGGTGGAAGCTTCTTGGAAGAAACTGTCATATAGATTTTTGCCAATACAGAGTGTCTACTGTGATAGAGAAAAACTGGTTTCAGTTTCAGCACTCCAAAAAACAAAAGATCAGCCAAAATTATCAAATGAAAATTTCAGATATATAGACCTGTGTTCTCTGCGGGTGCAGAAAAATTGCATAATCAAGAGAAAGAGTTTTCTTAGCAAGAAACCAAAACAAATAATTGCCTTTTTTTTTTTTTTTTTTTAAGAAAGAGAATGTAAATATAAAGAACTGTGTTGCTTTTGCTTTATTTTTTGTACAGTACATTGTGGACATTCTAATTTATTTCAGAGCACTTTTAGTATTTGCCTTTTTTCTCAAACCACTTTTCATGAAGGGTATTTTTCTACATACTTAATCATAATTACGTATTGGAGAAATTTTCCCTACAAGTAAAATGATGCATGAAAAACGGCAGACATTTACAATGCTTTGGAATACATTAAAATATTGGTATGGCTGTGGCGCTGTTTAATTTAATGCATAAATTAGCTTACAGATTGTATCCTAACTTCATCTTAAGCACATTTTTTTTTTACATCCTACAGTATATTAAATACAAATACTCTTAATAATCATGAATTATATTATATTTTTTTATGTCATTTACTTTTCATTTCTAGCCTTTTTATGATTTATCCATAATTTCCGTTATCAGTGAGACCTGTGTCACTCAGTACTGCAGATAATCAGGAGTATACTTTTATGTAAAAGGTTTTCATTACCAAAAATTTTAACTTTTCAGCATCTTAATTTCCACCATAGTTTCTGCTTCCAATTTCAAAATCTGTTAAAGAATAATTTTTTTGGGGAAAAATATTCCACCAAAATATCTTGCAAATGATAATGAATCAAGAACTAAAAGCAAGTTTTAATAGTATTATTTGTAAACTGTTTATAAAAGTATTCTTCCAAATAAATAATAGTCAACTGATAAAAAAAATTGTTATATAGTCAACATTTTAATTAATATGGTCAAAATTTAAATTACCCTTCTAGAAAAAACTTAAAATATTTTAAAATGATAGTATAATTTGGATTTCCATTTTTAAAAAAATTCCTTTTTGGCAACCTTAAAGGCAAAGGTAGATTCCATTATGTTAATGTTACAAAAGTAAAGAAATATTACATATGCATTAACACATACTTACTTAGCCAATGGCTTTGTTCCCACACATTGCATTATTTACGTCATTATTCTGTTTTCAAGAAATTTAATTTTCAATTACAAAAGGGCTTTATTCATTTTACTTAAAATTTTAGGCTAGATTTATCGGTCAGTAAATGTTTCAATTTTTTAAAATCCAAGCTCATGATCATTCAACAAATAGAAGCCATAAAGATATACAATATGGTGACAAAACTTGCAACTTAGCAATGAAATTTATAATTTTGCGGCAAAATTTGATAAATGACGACAAAATTTGGTGAGCTTGGCGATGGAGAACAGCAGCTTTGGCGTCATTATATTTTCTTCCCACGCGAAAACCTCATATCTCTTCACAGACCAATATCTTGTTTCCACATGATAAAAAGTCAAAGGAAGCTGTAATGTATTACTCTCAATTTCAATCGTAAATTTTAAATTCTTGCCTAAACTGGCACCCTAAACTATTTATCGCAAACGATATTTTTACTAAGGCTAACATATTATTTTAATTTTATATTTTTAAATGATTAATTAAAGCTGTTACTATGGTTTTCATATTTTCAGTGATCTTTTTATTATCGTTTGGACGTGACGTAAGCATCAGATTATAAATTAAAGCTATAGAAAAAGTTGGATTCATTGCAATTGAAGCTATCGAAAAAGTTTAAATACAAAAATTGTTCTTTAGAGTAAGGTGGTAATTCACCTGATTTGAAGTTTTTTTCCTATTTCCAATATTAAAGAAAGTATGGGCAAATGAAAATTTTCACCCCACACCATTTCCACCCCATTTGAGCTGGATACTCCATCTACAAACTCAACCGAGATTTTCACTGTCCCGCCAACATATCCCGAGTTGATTAAATTTAAATAAAAATTATTCCAGTTATCGTGTTCACAACTTAACATGGGAAAAAGCGTTATACATATATATAAATACCTATATATATAAATTTTTGAACGGAGGATGGTTTTGGGTTCTAGTGGTCATGATCGGTCAAGATATGAAGAAATTTTCCAGAACTCATGTCATGAGAACCATTGCAATAGGTAGATTTCCTGTAAGGAATCTACCTAAAATGATATTTTTATTTGGCGTATTTGAATACAGGTTCAAAATGAAAGATGAGCCTGTAACCCGTTAGTAGTCGCTAGTTGGTCGATTTGCCGCCCATCCTTCATTATTGCCAGATTTTTTTATTCAATAGCCACCAAAAATTTTTAGAAGTGGCATTTGATATACATAAAATGCGAATAAAATCGAAGAAACTTCAATCATATCACTTCTTAAAATTATTGGTGACAAATAAAAAGTGTGCAATCTGTAATAGGTGGCGCTGTCTATAGCGACTACTAACAGGTTAACTAATTCCAAATATTTACTTGAAAAACTTAAGAAAATAAATGAATTTATTTTAGATCATCTGATTATTATTTTACATCATAAATTAAATTTTTTACCTTAAATAATGTCCTTATTCGTTTTCAAAATACGTATTTCGGGTACTAGCGCACCCGTCTTCAGGTGAGATGTGACACTCTTCAATCGCTTTGTTGTCTGCTGGGAACTTCAGATTCGTCGCTTCACTTCGCTTCGTATTTTTGGATTTGTTGATTAATTGGTTCCAGCCTTTCGGTATGCTTGCGTGTTCACGTTCATTGACTGCCTCTGGGTTAGTAAGGATTTCTAGAGCTTCACGTTTGAGGGCGTAATTGTGATTATTGTAAGGGGCTATTTTTTTAGTAGAGATAGTGTTAATATTAATGGGGTTATTAAGGTGGATGGATGCGAGCGTGGTGGATTGACGGTTATGTTTTAAATCTGATTTATGTTCTTTTTCATGTTCGTGGATTTTTCGTTTTGTGACACCGATATAGCAAGCGCTAGAATCGTTATTAATTGGTTCCAGCCTTTCGGTATGCTTGCGTGTTCACGTTCAAAATCCAAAAATATGAAGCGAAGTGAAGCGACGAATCTGAAGTTCCCAGCAGACAACAAAGTGATTGAAGAGTGTCACATCTCACCTGAAGACGGGTGCGCTAGCACCCGAAATACGTATTGTGAAAACGAATGAGGACATTATTTAAGGTAAAAAAATTAATTTATGATGTAATTATCGTCCTGTAATAAAATTATGTGATTATTATTTTAGTTAAAGTTGATTAGATTTTTCACAGTTTGCTCTTACTGGATATCAGAGGTTGGCAGACAGACTGTAACAGTGTAGAATTGCAAGAGAAATAGCATCAATCACTGCCTCAGTCTAAGAATGTGAAACAATACCAAAAAACTGACACTAATAAAATTACATAGCAAATTAGCATAACCTAACTGTATACAAGTTAGGGAAAGCTGGGAATACAGTTAGGACATTCCAATTTTTTCTAGCATAGGCATCAGCCTAACAGCATTGTGTGGTGGCCAAAAATGGGTAGGTGACCAGTGGCTGAGGGTTAAGGCCAATTGACTACACAAGGATCCTGGCCTTGTGGAGTACTTTCTAAGAAGTCCTAGCACATATTAACATTTGTATGAATTTTTGAGAAAAACATAGAAAACTTTAAATGGCTAGGTCGATAAGCATGACCAGGGATCAAACCTCACACTTACTGTCTACCAGCTTTGAGAGCAGAATCTCTCAGTCACTGGTGGGACATAAATACAGATGTATAAGACTTCACAGAAAATTAAACTAATCAGAATTTCTCAATGTAAAATGAATACAATACTTGACAGGTGAGTTTCACTCACCTGTCAAGGGATATAACCAGAGACATTATCTGCAGGCAGCTGAGACTGACTTCCTAGTTTATTTCAATGATCAAAAATTAAAATTTAATTATGAAGTACCTGAAAAGAGCTCTAAATATCACAGCCAACCCCTTCCTCCTTTGGTTAGCTCTTATTTTTGGGTATAAGGTTTGTTTCAATGGCAGAAGATTTTAGAATGAAATGCAATTCAATTGCTATACAATATGTGCCAGATAATATCAACAGTTCTTTCAATGTAGGAACAAATAAACACTTTTAATTTTTAGTAGAAACTTTAGGTACTACTGTTGTGTTTTTCTAGATGTTGTTTCAAAGTTCTTGCTTGAATAAATGATTTTTCACACATTTCACATTTATATGGTTTCTCAGACATATGCATACGAAGATGGATTTTCATATTTTCTTTTCTTGAAAAAGCTTTGTGACACTGAGGACAAATATAGGGTTTTTCTCCTGTATGTGTTCGTAGATGCATATTTAGGTGGTCTGGTCGCACAAATGATTTCGAACAATTTTCACACTTATATGGTTTTTCACCTGTATGCATACATAGATGTAAATTCAATTCTTTTTTCGTAAAAAAATCTGCCTGGCATTCAGGACAAACATACGGTTTTTCCCCTGTATGTTTTAGAATATGTTCTTTCAGATTCCTTGCCTGTGCAAATGTTTTTGAACATATTTCACATTTGTATGGTTTGTCACCTGTGTGCACACGAAAATGAAGATTCAATTGTTGTTTGTGTGAAAATGTCTTTTGACATTGCAGACAAACATATGGTTTTTCTCCTGTATGTATGATGAGATGTGTTTTTAGATGGCCTGATTGTATAAATGATTTTGAACAAATTTCACACTTATAAGGTCTGTTTCCAGTGTGAGAAAAAATGTGATTCTTTAAATTTTCTTTCTTTTTATAAGTTCTCTCACATAAATGACATATGTATTTTTGTTTATTATCTGTATCATCAAAGTTATCCATGCCTGATTTCTCATCAGAATGGAAAATAACACAGTTTTTCAAATTATCTGTTTCCCCAAAGTTACCCATGCCTGATTTCTCTTCAGAATGCAAAATAACACAATTTTTCAAATTATCTGTATCACCAAAGTTATTTATGCCTGTGTTTTCTTCAGAATGTGAAATAATATGATTTTTCAAATTATCTGTTTCACCAAAGTTATCCATGCTTGATTTCCCTTCAAAAATGTGAAATATGATTTTTCAAATTATTTGTATCACCAAAGTTATTCATGCCAGATTTCTCTTCAAAATGGAAAATAACATAATTTTTCAAATTATCTGAATCGCCAAACCTATCCATGCTTGATTTCTTTTCAAAATGTGAAGTAACATGATTTTTCAAATTATCTCTTTGTGTAAAGAGTGCATGAAGAGAGTTGTTGTTTTTTTCTTCAGTATTGTTACTTTTTGATACTGGGTCCATTTTTTTAAAAAAACTGCTTATGTGCAATTTATACTAAAAAAGTACTCTTTTAAAATAAACTTCACACTCATATGCATATCTTTTGAATATTTAAATAAGTTATATGCATAAATTTCATTATTCTTTTTTCTGCACAATCTGCAATAATAGTATTTTGCAATACTGTATTAAACAACTTTCTATTTAATAACAATATTCTTTTTTCTGCACAATCTGCAATAATAGTATTTTGCAATACTTGTATTAAACAACTTTCTATTTAATAACAATATTCTTTTCTGACTTTATAATTACTAAAAGCTACTTTCTGCACATAGATGAAATGACTTATATTTTACAACAGAATTTTTTACATCAAGCTTTTATACATGAAGCTGTTGCTAGTTACCCTAATTAAAAATAAAATTTTTAACTCTAATTGACTTCTGAATATACTTTGTTTCTAAAAGATGTGGTTTATAATTCTTGATAGTAATAATATTTCAAATTATAAACTTTTGGACAAAATGCAAGATTTATATATATATATATATTTAATATACTCACAGATAAATTGATATACATTTATATACTTCTTTTTTAAAAACTAATTTTAAGAATACACATTGCTGATGTTGCTTCACACTTTCTACTGCAAAATTTTATGCCAGCTTTAAAAAGTTAGCATAAGATACATTTTAATGTCTGCATGCTTACATTAATATATTTAATATGTTTTTGGAAATGTTAAATCTTTTTACTCATAAAATACACAATTTTATTTAGCTTTTATAGGAACTGTCTTCTTTTTTAAACATAAAATAATGCTATATATTCAATGCAATGAATTACTTTATTATATTTTTAATTTTTTCTCTGGAATAATTTCCAACTACATTTTAATAATTAGCAATCGGTATAATATATGAAACAAATAATTTTTAAT
The DNA here is from genome assembly GCA_963930645.1 of Salticus scenicus. Lineage (NCBI taxonomy): Eukaryota > Metazoa > Arthropoda > Arachnida > Araneae > Salticidae > Salticus > Salticus scenicus. Next base: position 52,096,232 of record OZ005658.1, on the reverse strand, counting down.
GCATTTCACAATTTCATATTTGGGGCAAAAATATTTCTTTTAAATATATATATTTTACTTGCTTCTATTTATATTACAAGAACAGGATAAAAAACCTGGAAAGTAAAAAAAATAAATTATAAATATAAAAATGGCATAACTATCATGCAAAATAGACTACATCAATATAGATACAGTGAAACCTTTGCAAGAGAGCTCAATCACTATCCCACAGAAAAATGACCTTTTTGAGGGGTAGCTTTTTAATAGAGGTTGTTGAAACTCTGATCTTAATTCAAACACATTACATAAATTAAACGGTTTTAAGTATTCAGATTTACATTATTTGTTCATATAGCTTTCTACCTATTCTTAATATTAATTTGGTTGGATTTTAAAAGCTTTTTAGCAAAATTGTTTTCCAAGAATTTTTTATAGACTAAAAAAAGGTATCCAGCTTAATACCATTCCTGAGCATAAGCACTAACTTTTCAAAATTTCATGGGGGTGGGTGGGCACAATCAATTTTCATTGCTTCCGAGTGGCAATGCTTTGCTCACCCAAGCTCCTTTTTTTGTTTTACAGTCAGGTATTTCTGTATTCTAATTAAATGTTTTTCTCCAATTTGACTTTTTTTTATATTAAAATCTAATATAAGAAGTAAGGAGCCACATTTTTTCGTCTGTCACTCTTCCGTATTCTTTATGCTAATATCAAGTAAAAGATTGGTTACCATTTAAAGAAATATGGTTTGATTAACACACACTTGACAGTTTGCACAATATTTATATTTTTAGACCTGCTAACTATGCTAGTTTATCCGTAATGGTATTAGGCCACGTCTTTTTTTCACACCAGAATAGTTGTAGAGTAATATTCAGCAATATGTTCTCATGATTAAATAAGAAGACTATTTCTCTACAACTATTCTGGTGTGAAAAAAAGGCGGGGTTTAATACCATTACGGATAAACTAGCATAGTTAGCAAGTCTATATTTTGTGTACCAAAATGTAAGACATGATAGTAATAAAATATTATAAGTCATCAGGCATAATTGGAAAAACACGCAACAACTATTCAGGTTGAAATATAATTAAGCGCAAACTTTCTTTAAGAATAAAAAGTAAGAATGTTTGCAGCATGAAAGCTGCAATGCATTAGTGCTTACTCTAATATTTTGAAAATTCTGATTTCAATTTTGAGTGAGGTTAGAGTAATTTTTCAAATTACAGTTACACAAACACAGCTGCCAAACGTTATAATTTTTAAATAGTGGTATTTTATGGAATTTATTTGTAAGCTTTTGTTGCAGTTTTTTTAGATTAAATATGATAATTTCTATTAAAAAAACATCAGTAGTCAAAAATCATAATACTTGACTGCTATGCTTCAACTAAAGCCTATTAAAAAAGCTATTTAGAAATTTTAATCAATAATTCATCAACCATAAAAATTCATTTTAGAAAAAGTTTTTTTTTCTTATACCAACAGTATTAGTTAAAAAAAAAAAAAAAAAAAAAAAAAAAAAAAAACTTACACTACAACCTCTCTTAAAAAAAAAAAAAAAAAAAAAAAAAAAAAAAAAGGAATTTTAAAAATTATGTTTAAGTTTATCTCAAAATTTAGTTTTTAAAGGCAAACTATCTAGCTGTTTGAAGCATCAGTATATAACTTCTAATTTACTATTTTTATCCTTCTCTAATCCCTAATATTAATTTTAATTAGTTGTATTCCTCATATTATATAAAATAAAAAAAATACATTACTATTCATAAAAAATTCATGAAAATTTAGTCCTGAAAAGTTATTTATGAAAATTTAGTCGTGAAAAGTCATTCATGAAAATTTAGAGGTAGTAAAATATAAAATAGTAGACAAATATACAAAGCTGTCGAATTTTAATACATATATTTACTGCGTATATCAGAGCTTACTCCCCCCCCCCCCCCAATCAATGGCCGAGAAGTTCTACTCTCAAAGATGGCAGATGTGAGGTGCCAGGTTTTAGCCCAGGCTGTGCTTATTGAACATTTAGAAGTTTTCCTTATTTATTTATTTATTTTTTTTTAATTCTTGCATAAATACGGGCTAAGAATTCTTAAAAAGACCCCCAAGGCGAGAAATATCACTCAGATCCAGGACATTTGTGCAGGCAGTTGGCTGTAACCCTTATAGCAACTGCATATATCAAGGTTTTCTATGCAAAAACACCACAAGCAATAAATACATTTGAATTTTTGGTTTTATAATTCATGCAAAGGGCAAAAATTTTCATTTCTAAAAATTAGTTTAAACCCCAGTGGCAGAAAGTTTTGTAGCTATTTGCGACAGGCTTTTAAAATTTCACAATCTGTCTGCAAAATTTGCATGTAATCAGGGGTGAAAATGGCTTAAACTCAAAAAGCCTGAAAGCTGATGGAGAGGGGGGGGAGGACATCAGTGGTGATCTTGTGCAACAATACACAAATACAATTTTACTACAGAACAATATAGTATAAACAATTGTATTCCTTCAATTTATCTCATTCAATTGAATATTTTATAGCAATGTCTGACACAACACAATATAAATAATTATAAATAATAAAAATATTAGTTTTGGTTTGATACAGAAATTTTTATAAGTGAATTGTTATCTGAAAGTTGCAGAAATTTTTTTTTATCATTGCAGAGAAAAACTGTCCACAAGCCATTTTTCTGTGTCTGCGACTATGTCGTAGTGTTTCAGCCACTGGGGTTTAAACATATAAATTATACCAATCAGGCTTTTAACAACTTGCAATAAAATGCTTCAAAATTTAGTGGTGAACGGCATACAATTGTTGTTGTTTTAGGTTGAAATAATTAAGCACAATCTTTTGTAATGCAAAATAAAGGATCACAATATATTGTATGACAGCAAAAATATAATATTGCATTCTCTTTGCCTAGTCTTAAAAAATTATCAAAGTTAAAAAACCTAAAAAATTTATCACATATACTATACACACATTATTAATTTATAGGTTTCTTACTTCTGAAATCTTTTTTTAGAGTAAAACACAATTCAGTTTACATATTCTCACTAGCAACAAAGAAAGATGTCACCAGTCTAAAACTTTGAAAGTCACCATGAAACTCTAATTTATAGCAATTTAAAGATATTGAATAAACATAGTGGTGAAATCAATATATAGTTCAAAAATAATTAATTAATGTTAATGATATCATAGCATAAGCTTTGTAAGCATTTAATTTAATAGCAAATTATCACCCCTTTTTTTTTTATGTACTAGAGCCTTGAATGTAAAAAAATCTTCAAATCAACCATTGAACTATTAATGATAAACATAAAAAATTACTATTAGAAGTCTGTTTTAAACATTTTAAATATTGGATTTTGATTACTAAAAAATTCTTTTAATAATATTTTATGAATATCAAAATATATTTGTAAAACATAGGTTTATAAAAATGTTTAAAGAGACAAATTTATTGTCCATATGCGTGATTATGGCAAAATTTGTCACCATGCTGACAAGAATCCCAATGATGATCTTAATCAGAACAGTTACTTGAGATGCTGCAAAATGTAAGTACTTTGAGCACATAATAGGTCGTAAAAAATAAAAGCTCCATTTGACAGATCTCGAATTTAGTGCCATAAATCTAGTTTTCATATTTATTCACAGTATTTTAGCTGATCTACATGTATTCCATCAAAATGGTAAAAGCAATTTGTTTTCTGTAATGTGTTTTACCCACTTAAAAAGTGGGATACCAATAAAAACTAATTTTGCCCAAAATAAAAACTTGCCAGTTGATTTTTTGCTCTCTAAAATCCCCTGTCTTTGGTTTTCACAGCACATAAGATAAAATTGTGTAATATTTCATCGTAAGATTTTAAAATTCAAGAATAAAATCTTTTCTATTCATGGACTTCAGCATATAGGGGGAAAAAAAAGACTCCAAAATGATACTTGAATGAAATTACACTTACGAATTATGAAACAAATGAAATCATATTTAGGTAGAGTAAGTGATAATTATTTATTTTGGCTTAATGTGATTTAGTTAGTTTGTACATCATTAGACCTGCATTAATAATTAACATAAGTTTTCCCCTACATGTTCCCAGATAACCCTAAAACCGATAAAAACTGTTTGTACAAGGAGTGCTTCAAAAAAGAAAAAAAAAAATTATTGCCTCTTTTTTTTGTAAATCTGGTTATATGGTAACTATTCTTTTAAAAGATTGTAAAACAGTCAATGGTCTTTAGTGTATCACAATTTCTTTGCTGAAAGTAGTTGCAAAATTAAGGAAAAAAGATAAGTCTCATTATTCTGCATATGGACAACACCAGCTCACACAATGCTTTGGTAAACTATCGATTATTTGAAACATGAAAAAATCAAATTCAGGATTCATTGCTATTTTAACTGTACTTAGCACCTGATGATTACTTTTTATTTCGGTTTGTAAAAAAAAAAAAAAAAAAATGCTTGGCCAACTTTTTAACAACTGTGAGAAAGCCATTGAAATTTACAAATTTAAAATCTTTACCAACAGAAACTCAGATTATTTGGAACATGAAAAGATCAAATTCAGGATTCATTGGTATTTTCACTGGACTTAGCACCTGATGATTACTTTTTATTTCGGTTTGTAAAAAAAAAAAAAAAAAAAAAAAAAAAAAAAAAAATGCTTGGCCAACTTTTTAACAACTGTGAAAAAGTTATTGAAATTTACAAATTTAAAATCTTTACTAACAGAAACTTAAATTCCATCAATTGTTTAAAAATTTTGTTACTTAAGATTAAGCAAAATTGATTTAAATACTTAAACAAAGAAAAAGACATTACATATAATTTAAAAGATAAATTTATTATATCAAGGTTGTTATTAAAAATGGTAAATAGAATTGCCTGATTTTTTTTTTTTTTTTTTTTTTTTTTTTTTTTCCAGAGGCATTTCCCTATTTCCAGCGAGGCACAGTGCATTTATCATACCTGCTACCATTCTAATTAATATTCTGTAGTATTGCTAGTACACACTTTTTTTCACACCAGTCAATTTTTAAATTAATTTACTTCTTTAATCACAATTACATTTGAAGAAAATTACACTAGAAACAAAGTTGTGTGGGAAAAGGAGTAGTTACTAACAATGCTATGGAATATTAATTAGAATGTTGGCAGGTATGGCATTGATATTCGTGAGGGTAAAATAAATATATCATTTAAAATGTCAAAAATTTTCAATTATAAATAAGTTTAACTAAAAGCTGTTTTTTTTTTTTAATCTTTCAAAACATGCTTTTTAAATTATTTATAGTTCCATTATAAACATGCAAATCATATTTTCTTCAAAATGTAAAAGATATAATATTTGTACCGAAGCATTTCATCTCATAACAAAATGAGTGAGAATGAAAAATTGATAAGGAAATATTCTCTTCAAAGCTAAAGGGTTATTGTATTTCTGAAAGATAATCTAACTAGACAATATCTGGTTGTGTGTGACATTCTAAATCGCAAAATATTATCTCTTCATCCTTCCTTAATTTTTCCAGATTTTTAATTCTACAGTATTTTGGGGGAAAAAAAATATAAAAAATACCATGATTTTTATTGGAGACATCATTTCCAGATTTTAAAGTTTTCCATTTGGTGTAGCAACCTGTTATACATTTCAAATTTATTTTTTTATGATAAAAATAGGCAGAATAAATAACTGAAAACAATATGTTTTTCACCCTACATGTAAGCACAAATTTAAACAAATGAAAAAATACAACTGTTTATAATATTTTGCTACATTCATTTAAGCTCTAATATGATATTAAATTTCCTTCCATTAGTTAAATATTATACTTAACAGTTTAGTTTTAGTCAGGTTTGCGGTAATTTGTGGTGGTAGAAAACTAGCTGCTTCAGAATGAAACTCAACTTAATTTAGCTGCTATATAATATATGCCACAGAATACAGGACTTAATTAATGCAGGGACATGCAAGGCCCGTGCCCCAGGCCCTAAATAATAGATGGCCCTAAAAATACAATCTTGCTTTTATTGTCACTAAAAATTGCAAAAAATGGGATAAAATGCAAAATTCCATCATTTTAGTCCCATACACAGCTATATATATGTACCTTTGCGGATGAGTGAGAGTGTGAGGTTGGGGGAAGGGGGCCCATGAAAGTATGTACTGTTGAAGATCTTTAATCTGCACACCTTGGCTCAAGAACTTTTGCAGATTACAGATTTTTTGCAAATTATAGATCAATGATGCCATTTCCTCGCTATATGAATTAGTATAATGTACATAAAACAATAAACTTTATTTAATAAAACTAGAATTAGAACTATTTGTTTTTATATAATGTAATAAATATATAAAGCAATAAAATTTATTTAATGAAGTAGAAGTAATGTACAGTTTAAACCCTTAAATGAGTAAAACATAAAAAAAAAAAAAAAAAAAAAAAAAAAAACTATACTCCTGTTTCTGGATTGTGACTAGCAGTATGCAGCCAGATACTTACAATGTGATTAGTTTGATGCAGTTTTTAATGACTGCATTGTAGATCTTATCCTCAAAACAAATGCTGGTATAAATTTTTCCTTAAATAGTTTTGTGTATTTTTGAAATACCACCTTAAAAAGAACATTTACACTAATGGTCCTTAAACATCTGTGAAAATATGCAATCTCACCAACGAATATGATGTCATTCTTTTCAACCAATGAGCAATGCCATTACTGGCAGAAATTAGAAACTGCAATTGCATGTGTTTTATTTGATCACTAATTGAAAATCATTCAGACATTGTTCCGATTTGATAAAAAAGTATAAGGCAATAAAAGTATTTTTTTTTTTTTTTTTCCTTTTAAAATTAATTATGTATATCTAAATTAAACTTTATTCTTTTTTTTTTTTTTTATTTTAGTATGTGAATTAACATAATATTTTCTCATAATGCAAAATATCAGATTTTTATTACTGCGAAAACTTTTGTTTAAATTTGCAAAGTGAGTGCGGATTATAGATCCTCAACTGTACATACTGGGCCTCATATGAATTTAATCAGACTCTGTCAGAATCAGAATACAAACAGTTTTTTTTTTTTTTTATATATAAGAATGGAGAAAAAGTTCTTGAATTCTTAGTAAAAATCTCTTTACATTTTTTTTTTTCTTTCTTTCTTTATATGTTGTTTTAGAAGTCTGGCTTGAATAAATGACTTTTGACACATTTCACCTTTATGAGGTCCCTCTACAGCGCAAATAAAGATGTGATTCTTTAAGCCATATTTCTGTGAAAATGCATTTTGACATTCGGGATAAATATGATTTCTATCCAGCATGTCCTTTCAAAATTCATGATAAAGAATTTTGACAATTTTCACATTTATGAAGTTTTATCTATCTGTATTCATAACACTTCATTAATTAAACTTAATTTCAATGAAAATGCTTTTTCATATTCAGAACAAACTAAACATGTTACCTGTAGCCTTTTTATTATTTACTGATGATAAAAATAATTATAGACATTTATCATAGAATAATTCATCATTAATACCTGATAAATTAAGGATACAGATGTTAGAATTATTTTTTATAGAAATCTGCATGACATTCAAAACAAATATATGGTTATTTCTCAGTGCATATTGAAAAATGTTTTAGAGTAATCATATGCATATGATTTTGCACAAATGTTAAATTTATATGATTTGTTACAAGCATGCACATGCACATGGAGATGAAAATTTAAATTTTACTTCTGTATAAATAATTTTTGGCACTAAAATGAAATATATGGTTTTTCTTTGGTGTGTATTCGTTGATGTTTTTTTAGATGACTTGGTAGTCTAAATGATTTCTGACACACTTCACATTTATGAGGTTTTTCACCTGTATGTATAAGAAAATGACGATCCAGAAGTTGTTTATGTGGAAATGCTTTTTGACACTGTTCACAAACATACGGCTTCTCGCCTGTATGTATTCGCAGATGTCTTTTCAAATACTGTTTCTGTGTAAATGATTTTGAACATATTTCACATTTATATAGTTTCTCATTAGTGTGCAAACGGAGATGTTGTTTCAATTGTTGTTTCTGTGAAAATGCTTTTTGACATTGCAGGCAAACATATGACTTTACTTCTGTATGTATTTCTAGATGCATTTTAAGATAGCTTAATTGCGAAAATGAATTTGAACAAACATCACATTTGTATGGTTTCTTGCCTGTATGCATAAGTAGATGACTGTTCAATTTGCTTTTTATTGCAAATATTTTTTCACAGTGAGGACAAATATAAGGTGTTTCTCCTGTATGCATTCTTAGGTGTTGCTTTACATGACTTGGTCGAGTAAATGTTTTGGGGCAAATTTCACATTTATAAGATTTTTTATCACAAATGCGTTTAAGGAGATGACGGTTCAATTTTTCTTTTCCTAAAAATGTTTTCCGACATTGAGGACAAGTAGATGGTTCTCTTGTATGTAGTTTTAAGTGTGTTTTTAAATGGCTTGATTGGGTAAATGTTTTTTGACAAATTTCACATTTATATGGCTTCTCACCTGTATGCTGGCGAAGATGACAGATTAAAGTTTCTTTTGCTGAAAAAGCTTTTTGACATTCAGGACAAACATGTGTTTTTTCTCCTGTATGTATTTTTATATGTCTTGCAAGGGCACTTAAATATGGAAATGTTTTTAAACAAATTTCACATTTATGCGGTCTGTTTGCTGTACATTTTTTATTTTTATAAACTTGTTCACGTGAATTACGTCTATTTTCTTCCTCATTTCTTTGCCTGAAGTCATCTTTGTTAGATTTTTCTTCAGAATGAAAAAGAGCATGATTTATTAATTTATCTTCTTGCACGAATTTTTTATTAAAATTATTTTGAAAACACGGAGAAAATAGGCGTTTTTCTTTAGCATCATTAGTTTTTAATATTGGTTCCATATTTATCTTGTTTACATGTATAATTTATATCTCCTTAAAAATGCACCATTAAAAGAAAGCAAAAAGCTCCGTATTAAGTACATGTATTATTTTAATGTGTCATAATATAATAATGTGTCATACATATATGAAAATTTCATACTTATAGATATGGTTATTATGCCAATTTAATTGCTTACTTTGTATTGTTCCGACAATTAGTCACATTTTCCAACATTTTTTTTTTTATAATTTTTTTTAGTTTGGTTGCCTTCTTGCACCTTCCTTAAAATGTGATTTCTCTTTCATGAACTTTTTAAAAACTTTCTTCTTGTTTTGTATGGAGGTTAAATGGCATATACTTTTTCATAAAATATCTCTTACATCTAGTTATTGTGTATGAAATTGGCAATCTGTAAAGTAATCTTCTAATAAATATTGAATCTCTTCACTTTCTTCCTAAATAAAAAATGTTTTCTATTTTTTTATATTAACGATGCTGGAAATTAAGAATATTTAATAAAGAAAATGCAATTATTTCTTTATATATCAACACTTATAATGATAAAATATAATATAAAACATTCTTTTTTTTTTGTTTTTTCAAAGACTTGCAAGTAGAATATATTATTATCTTAGAAAACACACCTTTATAACGTTGTATAATACTTTCTAATATAACATTTTATACTAGCTTAAAAGCTTTACAATTAATACTAAATTAATTAACTTTCAAATATTTACATAAATATATGTAACACGGCTTCAAATTATATAATTTATCAAAAATACTGTTTTATTCTTTTGATTTCCTATAAACTGTCTTCTTTTGGAATATAAAGTAATGGGATATATCTTTATAATAAATAAATTTTCTCTGGAATACCTTTACACTGGCACTGTATCTGTCATAATAATGTTAGTAGTTAAAATGATAAATAGGGCATATATTGAATGAAACAGTGTTGGATAAAATACACAATTTCATGAATGATATAAAGAAATTTTCCTTTAAATGTATACCTCTTTTTTACTTGCTTCTATTCATACTGTAAGGACAGCATTAAACACCTGGAATAAAAGCAAAAGGCAAATGTATTACCTCTTATTTACCACATTATGAAGGAATAAAAAAATAAATTTAAAATATACTATAATTTTTGTTAGTTAAGATAAATTTATAAATATAGGAGCAGTAAAAATTATGCATATAACCTGATCATAATGATTAATGAGGTGGTACTTCAGTATACCGTTGTTATGTAGAATTTTAATTTTTTTTTTTTTAATAAATCATACCTATCTATCTATCTATATTTTTTTGCTGTAATTTTTCTAAGACACACAGTAGATTTTTAGGATAATACTTAAACTACCACAGAAAAAATATTTTGAAAATGATAGTCAGAAACAGCCACAGCACATTATAAACCATTTAGTGAAAAAAAAAAAAAAAATATATATATATTTTTTTTTCTTCAATGGCTTTATGGAGTATCTAGTGCAATTAAGTGTGATTAAATGAAAATAAATAAATAAAAAATAGTGGGGGCTACAGCATATGATTAAAACAAAATATATAAGTTCAATACTCTTATAGTATCTTTGACATTCATTGCATAAATTGGATTTTTCATGTTTTTTAATCAAATACTATTTTAAAAGTTCCTTCACTAAGTAAAGAGTTAAAGGTTACAAAATAATATATAATAATTTGGCTAAATAAACAGTAACCAAATAAATAAACAACACAGACACAAGCATATTAGGGTACCTAGTCCTATTAGGCTGGATTTAAAAAATATACATATACAGTTTAACATCTTTAATTTGGACTTCAATAATTCGGATATATCCATAATCCGGACTTTGAAAGCCAAAATCCTCCATTTTTGTTTTGATGGATGACTACAGATGGCGCCACTAAAAAATAATTCTTTTTTAGAAAATTTTTATTTTAACCCTTTATAGGGCCATTTTTTTCTAGTAATGTTATGTTAAAATATTTTTGGAATTGAGATTGATTTATAAAAAGAAATTCATTTAGCTTATTACCTAAAATTAATTTAATTTTTTAGATAATTTTTTTCTTTTTGTGGTAAGTATGTTTCCCACCGCCCACTGGGAGCTATTCAAAGGTAAGACATCATGTATTTTGCATTTATTTTTATTTCACATTGCATTATATATTTTTTGTTTAAAGTTGGCATATGGTCACCAACTTTAGTCAATCGTACATCATCTGGGACAGTTTTCTTGCAGCTCAGGAAACTTACAGGCCGTCCTTTGCATTTACGACTTGAAAATCCAGAAATCAGTTGTCGTGCTAGCTGAAGCAGAAAATTTAATTGGTCTCTAGGTCCCGAATCTCTTTTACTTACTTTCCAGAGAATGAAGGCATTTACAATTGCTAGATCAATTAGGAAGTATAGAATTTGACATTTAAAAAGTAATAAAGCTGGTGGGAAGTATACTTCTCACAGCCTTATAAATGGTTAAACAATTCTTAAATTACATTTTCATGCGTGTGAGTTTGGCTATTAAAAGGAATGATATAAGAAAATTTGATTGTTCTCACTAACAAAAAATGAAACTGTTGTCTTTTTTAGACTTGCTAAAGTAATTTTTATTTACATTTGAAAAATATTTCAATATATACCTATATATATATATATATTTATTTATCAATTAATTTAATTTTAATAATTTTCTTATTTTTTATACAAATTTCAATTTGAATATTTGGTAATATACATATATATTAACATTATTCCTTTATAATTTTTTTTTTTTTTTAACATTAAATCTTTTACATTGTAATTAATTTGTATGATAATAATAATGCCATAAAATTCCGATTATAACCCCCATTTCTTTTAGAAACAAAAATCGTTAAAATTAGAAGGTGTGATATTAACTGAAACTTTTAAAAAGCTCAAAATTTAGGAAAACTTCAGATTGTAACATCAAAGAGAACGGAAAGTTTTGGAAAATGAAAACATCTGAAAATCACAGAGAAAGGTATAGTTGGATGGGGGGTTACTATTGGAATTTTACGGTAATAAAATTAATTTACTTCTCATAATCTGTTTAAATAACTTAAAATTTTTTTTGATTTTCATGATTTATATTATTTATTCTTTTATTAAATTATTTATAGTTATAATTTAAAATTACAAAACTACATAATTTATTCATTAGAAAAGTTATTTCTCCAAAGTAAAGCAAGATGGTGCCACCACACAAAAAGGAAGCTAGTTTTTTTGTGTGTGTGTCAGTGGCGGATACAGAACTTTTTTTTTTTTTTTTTTTTTTTTGGGGGGGGGGGGGGGGGTAAGACTTTTCAAAATGTTATTATATACCAATAAAAAATTTACAATTGTAACAGAGTTCCCCCTAGGTTTGAAAAAGGGCAGGGTGCTGCTACCAAGGAAAAAGGGGCAGGAGGGTGCTATAAAAAGAGGGCACATTTGTGGAGAATGAAAAAGGGCACATTTTATAAAAAGGGCATATCGCTTCGCAAAAAATAGCCTCCAAAATTACAAACAATTTTATTATATTTATAAATGCAGTTGCTAAGCAATCAGCAATTCCCCCCCCCCCCCCCCCACTAAATGTACAAATTAGTCAGCAAAAATTAGATAAATAAATTTATTTTTTCACATTCTTTTATCTTTAACTATAGTTCTATTAAACCTAATAAAAAGTATTAAAATTGCTTCCTGAAAAATATGTAAAAAGCTCTTGAAAATCTTATAAATGTTGAAATGAAAGTAAAGAACTATAATAAAAATTATCTTTAATAAGATTTTCGCAAATTTCTTAAGATAAAAACCAAAGACCTTTTTTAGTGATTATTAAAGAAAAATACTAAACATTCTAATCAAATAGTTTGATAAAAAGTTCGATTTAATTAATTAATGATATTTTTTTTAATAGTTTCCAATTTTTTATGTATTATTGCTAATTTCTAATGTTACAATCAGTTAGGAAATTTAATATATCCTTGGAATTTACTCACTTTGTTTGCTGGATTTCAATAATGGTAAATGAAATATTCTTTTGAAATTTGATCTCTAAAAATGTAGCTCCTACAACTATTAGGGATGAAACTACCCAACATGCAAAATCCCTGGAAACTGTTACTACTTGGCTGTAGAATGAATAATGGAGGATGGAATATTTATATAGGTTATTATTAAAAGTACTTATTTGTACCTATAATGAGTTAAATTTATAAAGTTCTTATACATATAAGGGAAATTTAACACCAAAATGAGAAGTTTCTATAAAAACAAAATAACTAGCATGAAAATCAGAGGTTGCTAAATTTTGAACTCTGCATTATCTAACCATCAAGGAGTATCACAGGTTAATATATATATATATATATATATATATATATTTTTTTTTGGGGGGGGGGGGGGGGGATAGTATGTTGTGGTCACCACAAGACTTTCTTCTATATTTTCCTATACAAATTCACTAAGGGCAAATAATTTATTAAAACTATTATTTATTAAAGTTATCTAACATGATGAATGCAAATGATTTTCATCTTAGAGAAAGCTAACACTAAATATCCAGAGAAAGTTTTATTGTCTATAAATAACATCTTAAAAATATGCTTTTATAATGAGTATCTCACATATCACATTTTGTACAGTTATATGCCATACAAACTGAGATATAGCCTTCCCATTATCGAAGAAATTTCCAGTGTAGCAGCGCCATCTATTGGTTGAAAGCATCCAATTTGAATCAGCACAATGTCTCATAATGGCCTTTGCACATGTCAAGTTTTGTTTGATTATACACAATAGAACCTGAGATATAGCCTTTCCTTAAATTGCAGAAAACACTGTGCAGAAGCGCTACCTGTTGAGTGGTTGACACTAAAAGTTGGTCTAATTTATGTCAAGGTGCATCTACATATAAATTTATATGCAATTTTGTGCAGTAGTTCCTGAAATATAGTCTTCCCATAAATTGCAGAAATTGATGTATAGCAGCGCCACCTGTTGGCCGATAAACATTTACATTGAATCATCATAATGTCTCATAAAGACCTTAAAAATCAAGTTTTGTTCGATTATATGCAATAGAACCTGAGATATAGCCTCCTTTAAATTTCGGAAATCGCTGTATAGCAGCGCCACCTGTTGAGCGATTTTCACCAAAAGTTGATAGGTACTAATTTTGGTCAAGGTGTATCGATATATAAATTTATATACAATTCTGAGCTGTAGTTCCAGAGATACAGTTGCCACAAAATTTTTATCACACATACACACACAGACAGACATTGTCTAAAAATGGTCAAATCATGTTCTAGACCTCTCAAAACGTGTAAATCCGTCGAAAACCGGAAGTCGAAAATTTTTACGAATCCAGTACTTTCTTCTATTAAATATAGAAGAAAGTAAAAAGGAAACTGTAAGAATCGAAATACTCTATTATTTTGCTGCTAAGATTAAAATCACATTGTTTTCAAAGCTAAATTTCCAAATAATTATCTATTCCGTCATTAATCGATAAAATTTGAGTTATTTTTATAGTTTAATCTCAAAATATGCAGTAATTTTGCAGCCGATTTCGGAAATACAGGATCATTTCGATTTCACCGCTAACTTTCGAAAATTTACGTTTAATTGCAACTATTTATGAAATACTTTATTATTCCGATGTTAATAAAATCCGTACTTTTATAAAAAGCTGACTTTCTAAATTCACAATATTTTTTTTAGCCGATAGCGGAAGTATTTAATCATTTTGCCGTTAATTATCAAAATTTATGTTTAATAGCAATACCTAAGATAGGCTTTAATTTTACGCTAATCGATGTAATTTTTTTTTTTTTTTTTTTTTTTTAATGATTTGTGGACTAATTACCGAAATGCGAGAGCATTTTTACACAAATTTCAAAATATCATTAAAATAAATGAACTTTTGTTATTGTCACAGATAAAAAAAATATCCTTGTCTGTGGTTATCGTGTAAATAAAAACCAAAGCACTGCACAATTTAGATTTCCTTTTCATTCCCCCTTCTTTCAGCTTTTGATTCTAATTGATTGTGGTTTTTCATCTAATGTAAACAAACACTTCTCTTTCCTGAGTCATTTTTTTTTTTTTTTTTTACTTATTTATGAGATTGAACTTAACGATGATTTTTGTGGTTCTTCAGCTAGATCATAAAAGTAATTAGATTTGCTATTTTTGTTAACGTGATTTTAAAGATTAAAAAAAAAAAAAAAACGTGATTTATGATGCAAAAGGATTATTGGAATATAAGAAAAGAGCAATATCTTCCATATTTTCCCGTTCTTTTTTTGCTAACACCGGGGAGGCACTTATTTGTCTGTTCCCCATCCCACCCTTATAGCTAGCAGGCTGCAGGGTCATTTAAAGAAGTTTGACGGCAACTATGTTTACGCTGATAAATAGTTTATACACCTGCTAAGTGTCAACTCGCTTTTGCAATAAGTAGAACACACAGAAAAGTGAAAAAGCTTCTAGAAAGAAAATTTGTATTAATAAAGCACTAAGAATATTTAAAAAGGAGAAAAAATGCGCTATTTTGGGTCGTGGTGGTTAAATTTGGGAGCAACAAGGGCGCGATTTTCGGGCATAAAGGGTGCGTTTTTTGGGCAAGGAGGGTGCATTTTCGTACTTTAAAGGGCAGTTAGGGCGCTCATAAAAATTTAAAGGGCAGGCAGGGCGCGACGCCCTTCTCAAAGGCTCAAAGGGGAACCCTGGTGTGATGTTTTACTTTTAATATTTCAAATGCATAAAATAGTTAATATTATTTGACTAAAAAAAGAATCGATAATTTATTGCACGATAACTGATGCTTATTGCATTTTTTTAAAACAAACATTCATATATTATATTTTAATAGCTTAAATGCATCCAAGATCCAAGTTCTGAAACAAAGATCTATAATTCGGAAATTTCCGTAACTCGGATTAAAGGTGTTATACTCTCTCTCTATATATATATGTATTGAAGATGTTTATCGAAACAGTGGCACACTTATGGAGGAGCTTTAGAAGGCTCAAACCCTGCTCCGCAACCAACTGACATGATAAAAAAAATACATGGGCAATATTTAAGGACAGGGACTCAGTCTATTTGTTATTTGTCTGATTAGATCATTTTATAGATAAATGTATTTTTAAAAGTTGCATCTTTATAATTTTTGTAATCGTAATTTTAAACCAAGCAATATTTTTAAAATATAAACTATTGTAATAAACTAATTAAAAAGCATAAAAATTAATTAAAACAGATACTAAGTTTTTAAAATATTATGCCTAAATAAATAAAAAATATATAAAGCATAACTAACAAGGCAACAAAAATTTAAAAATCACCAAAAGTGTCCTATACAAAAGCTGTACCCACTGCCCGGGAAAGTACGAAAATTGGGTTGTTAAGCATGAATATTATTTAAAAAATTTCTTTAAATTATTTAGGTTTAACTATCCCTATTATTTCATTCCACAGTATTAATTGGCTCTAATAATAATTAGGCTCCTGAAGAATTAAAATTTTACATTGGGTAGTAAAACTGGCTTAAGATTTATAAATTTTCAAATTTTAAAGCTAAATATGAACAAAAATAAAGAGCGAAAATTTCGCCCGAATTTGATAGTGTATAATTTTCGGAACAGATTTGATATCACTCGCCCTTGGCGATAAAAACACGATCGCCAAGTTATCTGCGAACATTTTTAATTCCTATGAAAAATCATGGTTATTTTAATAATGTACATTAAGAGAGCAATCAATAATATGAAACAATACTTTGTACAATATATATTACGAAAATTACATCTGGCATACATATACATTTCGTTTTTTATCGCCAAACACAAAAATTGCCAAGGACAAGGTATCAAATCTCTGCCTAATATTCATATAAACTTTTTAATGTCTATTTAAAGTTCGTAACTATTCATTGAAATCAAATATAAAAACATACGTTTAAAAGGCATTTATTAAAATACATTTGAAATCAATTTAAAAGCAAAAGTAAATAGCAGACGTTTAGGAGTCCCACATATCGGCAAATAATTATAACATTTTGAATCATTATAAAACTTAAGCATTGATGCGTGCAAGTCAACAAAGAAAACAATAAGTAACTAATTTAATTTGATAAATTGACTTACTTTATGATAAGCAAAACAATACTAAAGCCTGAAAATATTACATTGACACTTTGTGACTAATATTTACATAATCAAATAGATTTTCAGCAGGTATATGTATGCATTTTATGAATGCATCCATACTGAAATGCGCCTTTTCTGGCTTAATTTTGACCTTTAACATAGTATGAATCAGTGAAAAGACACTTTAAAAAATCTAGTTATCAACAATAACAATAACAATCACTTGCGAATTGGTTGGCTGGTTTAATGGAGAACTTTTGTATATTGTAAATATATCACCCATATTTTGATGGATAAGTTTTACATCGCACTAGTGCTGCGCAATGAAAAATTGGTGACGGTCTGGGACTCATCCTTACAGGTGGTCCGGAGACATACCATCACACTTTCAATTTTGATCCTCAATGGAAGGGATGGCTCTCCCTCTTAGGTGTCCCCCCTCCCCCCCGAGGTCTCGTATCTATGTTCGGTGACTAATCAACCAACCCACCCACTATTGTTGTTGTTTGTTTTGCCTAAAAATCAATTTAAAAAGTGGCAGTGGCAGATCATTGTTGATGTTGACTATTTCCATTTTTTCCGAGTCTAGAAATGTAAGTATTAGGATTTCAATAAATAATAACTTACATTGAATCTTTATTTGTAAAAATATCCCATGCCTATCTATTTTTTCTTTCTTTCTTTCTTTTTTCTTTTTTTTTTAATAAAAGATCACGGAATGTAGTATGATGCAATTTATAAATCCATACCGTGGAAAACCACAGGATTACGAAAATATTAAGGAATAGAGCCCTCAAGCCGTAGTTAGTACTTATGTTTCTAGGAGCGGCGAATGTTCTTCAGGCAAACAGGGTGGTTAGCAGTCAGGGAATTTCATTTTAAGTGAGGAAATTTTGACAAGTTTTGTGAAAATAAGCTGTATTAATCATTAAATTATTGTTATTTTAAATCATTAAATATTTCGCTAAAGTCGTGAAAATTTCATGGGGATAAAATAGTAAGAATCAAGGAAAATCTAGAAAAAAAAAAGTAAGGGAATTAAGAAAAGTAAATGCTAGCCATCCTGGCAAATTATTTCTTGAAATTTTTTCTGTCTGTTTACATTCCTTGGTAAATTATTTACGACGAGTTTCTCTCGATAAAAAAATATACTTTTCTAATTCTAGAAGTAAATTCACCTTTTAGAATTTGGTCAAAAATATAACCACAGATATATAACCGCAAATTAGTAATATGTTTTATATGACACGAATAGTTCTGGAATTTTACAAAATAATGTTTTTATTTTTATATGATGTAGATAAATTTTCCTTAAAAATACTTTCAAGTAAAAAAAAAAAAAGGGGGGGGGGTAGCATATATGAAAACAGTTGTAAAAAATGAACATATTTTAAACCCAGCGGTCGATCCAGGTTTTAAATTTTAGGTCCCCTTTTTGTGAAATTTTTATTTATTTTTGTGGAAAAAAATATATATGTAAAATCTTCCATTTTAACAGTCATTCTGAGTAGTTTTTAAATATCAAATTGAACCAATTAATTAAAAGTACTGGAAATATAGAAAAAGGATCATTTTTATAAAATAAAAAGGCGCATTTCATAAATTAAAATTTTGTGAAAGGTCCCCATTTATGGATTTAAATTTTGTGAAGGGTCCCCTTTTATTATATGGAATTTTGCGAAGGGGGCCCAATTTTTGCCTGGATCGACCCCTGAAACCACAAAATTTTGCAGAATCAGTTTGTAAAACTGCAGGTATAGAAAACATGTAAAGTGAGGTAGAATATAATCAGTGTTGCGAGATTGCAGGTAATTACCTGAAAAAACAGGTATTTTGAAAAGTCGCTAGTAATTTTGACATGAGGGTATTTCGGGTATTTTTTTAAGTTAAACGAAAAGTCAATTTACAGTTTGTGTAATTTTTCTCAGGAATTGTCAAGAAGTAACCATAGTTTTCTCGGTCTCATGACTCACAAAAGATGAATGTAAATGTAAGTAAGTGATAATAAGAACGATAACAGATGGAGATGTAAGAAAAGAATATATGGGAAAGCAAAGGGATTGATATACGTTTAATGGCTCAGGGGATGATTTAAGGGAAAGGGGGAAGAATTCTAGGAAAGAGAAACAGCCTCATTCCTCCGAGTTCTGCTTTGGAAGTTGGAAGGTTTCATGTACCGTTTTTTTTTTTTTCTTTAAAATGCCATTGATTAAAGACAAACGAATGGGAATATGCAATTCTTAATTATCACCCGAGACCCGAACACTGTTTTGACGACGTGACTTTCTGACTCCACTCGATGTAATGATGACGATTTTCCTTCATTTAACCTATTGGAGTCTTAATTTAGCCCACAAATAATGGAATATATCCAATCATAGCACAATTTTCCCCCACAAACAGTAGAAGCTCCGCCTTGTTCTAGTCGTCCTTTGGAAAACCCTAAAGGTTTTTCTACCTTTAAAAACAAGATTACAAAAAACAAAGATTGTATTCAAGACTATACTTTTTTCGAAAATTTCCAAGTAGAAAATCTGTATTCATGATTACAGGGGTCTCAGCGGTCACTTTTTCCACTAAAAAGTCACCTTTTTTCATTTGGTCACTTAAAAGTCACTTTTTTTGTCACTTGGTCACTTTTTCCACTTTTTTCAGTTAAATTCCTTTAAAATCCCTTTTTTTTCCCCAAAGTTTAAAATTGATTGATAATTTTTTTTCCTTTTAATGTAAATTTTTTTTTTGCCAAACATATGATACTGCGCCAAAATTAGAAGCTTCTGATCTAGTAGCATTAATAAGAGAAATATGGGAAGAACTGGTTTAGCCTAAAAAGTTTCTGGCCAAGCATATGATACTGCACCAAAACTAAAAGCTCCTATTCTTGTAGCAGTGTTATAAAGGATGTAAGAAGAACAGGTTTAGATCCCTTTGTCTGAGAGAGGGCTGGCAATTTCAGTGTGTAAGGCAACCCTAAGCTCTGCAACTGCATATGCACACTGTATTCTGTGTATTCAGTGGAAAAAACAGTTAAAAATGAAGATTTTGAAACTGCTTTTGATGAAGTCAATCTTCTGTTAAGTAAAGATATTGTTTGTGGTGATGCAACCGTCGATGAATTACGGAATATGCCTGAAAACCTTCAAAAATAATTTTTAAATAATGTTCGAAGCCACTATATAAAAGCTGGAGAATACTAAGTTAACAAAATCTTCCAAGAAAACAATAATTTGAAGTATTTTACATTTCTGAATTTCAATGAAATTGGCAAAGAAGAGAGCTGCAATAATATTGTTAAGATTGCCAAATCTTTGCCAGGCTCTCTTAACCATGCTAATTGATGAATGGCATATACTTCAGTTGGAGGAGCTTCCTTTATCTTCAAATGTCAGAATTGATCATGCACGGCAAAAAATATTCGAAATAAAAAATGCAATGGGTGAATTAAAATATCCAGTTATCCTGGAAGTCGTCAAAATCTGCTTGGCAGTATCGCATGGCAGTGCTGACATTGAAAGAGTGTTTTCAGATTCCAGAAGAATAATATTGGAAGATCGCACAAAAATGCTTGAAAGAACTTTGAATGCAAAACTGCATGTATTAGCTACATTAAAGTTTTGTGATTATAAACCTGAGCTGGTACCAGTAACCAAAGAACTTTTAGTTTTAGCTAGGGGAGCTTTTTCTAAGTATAAGCTATATCTTGAAGAGGAAAAAAAGAAGAAAGAACTGCTGATGAAAAAAGATGAAGAAGAAAAGAAAAAACTAGAAGAAGAAAATAATAAGAAGAAATCAATAGAGAAAAATTTAAAAAATATTGATGAACTTGAAACCAAATTAGTTGAAGCATGAAAAGTGGAAAATACTAAAGGAAAAGTTAGTGATAAATTGCTGAAAGAAGCCAATGATAGATTAAAAAAAGGAATAAAAAATGAAGATCTTCAAGAGATAAGAATTGCTTAAGCCATGTTGGAAGGGTTGAAAACTGTAAAAGAAGAAGAAAATGCACAACGGGAAAAAACAACCTCATTTGAGAAAAAATTGCAGAAAAGAAAATCTGCAATTTTAACAATTTTGTTGCAAAAAAGTCAAAAACTCAATGAAAAATGTATTAAAAATAATTGCTATCTAATTTACTGTATATAAAATAAAAATGTTAGAAAAGTTTGAATAGCTGTTTTTCTTTTCTTCTGCTTATTATTATTTTAATGTATATTTTAAAATAGTATGATTGGTTATATTAAAAAAAAAAGATTACGGAAAACTTAAAAATGTTTGGTTAAAAAATGTTGATTTCTTCAGTATGTTTTATTTCTCTTCTGCAATAATTGAAAAGTATTTTTAAACTTTTCGTGTATAATTATTAAAAAGCATCTTTTTTTCTTTTCTTTTTTGATATTATATAGAACAATGTTGCTCTCTAAAATATATATTAAGATCCTTTTTGTAAAACATTTTGTCTTTCATGTAAAAGTGGTTTCATATAGTATTTAGGGGGGGGGGGGAATATCAAATAATAAATGTAATTGCCATTCGCAGTATTCTACTGGAATATCCTGCATTTGGAAGTATGTTCTATATGCATATTTGTTTATAGATATATTTCAATTCTAAATATAGTTCATTTGATGAATGGATAATATTCTTTTTTTTTTAATGAATTTGTGTTATTACTGTAATAACTGATTATATTGGGTTGTTCGATAAATAATGTCGTTTTTTTTTTTTTTTTTTTTTTTTTTTTTTTCCCATGTTTTCAAAGTGAATTTATTTATATTAACAACAAACATTAATCAATGATATATTGACCTTTTGCCATCTTTCGGTAAGTTGAAAAATTCCACGTTCGAAGAAGCCTTGGTTTTTAGAAGCGAAGGTTTTAAAAAACGACATTATTTATCGAACAACCCAATAGTTAAATTTTACACCAAGACAAACTCTTGTATTACGTAAATAAGGTTGTTATTTTGGTCACTTTAAAGTCACTTTTTTCAGAAAATTAGTCACCATTTCCACTATTTTTGAACTATGTTTGTGCTGAGAACCCTGCATGATATAATGTTCCTCAATCATGTTATCTGCAAATATATTAATGTTAAATATTAACTTAAATAAATTATTATTGCTAAAATAATTGACATGAGCATACACATATGCTCACTCGTAATCTGGCATACACTACACACACACATGCATGTAAGAAAAGTGATTTATAAACTGATTATTTTAATTTGATTTTTATATATAGTCAAAAACGTAAAAAAAAAAAAAAAAAAAAATCATTTATCATTTTTACTTTCTTTTAAGTAAAAATTTTGTTTTGTAAAAATTTTCGATTTTTCATCGATTTACACATTTTGAGAGGTTCTTGAGCACGATTTGACCATTTTTTACAAAATGTCTGGTGTTTTGTGACAAATTTTTCTGGTAACTGCTGTATCTAAAAAATTAATGCACAGAATTTCATACAAATTGAAATATAGTTGCACTCTGACATGAATTAGTGTCTGTCAGCTTCCAATATAAATCGCCCAACAAGTAGAGTTACCACCTTTTTTTTCTCTCTAAATTTTTAATATGGAAGTATAGGACAAAATTTCATATAAATGGGCAAAATGTGAATTATTTTTAACAAATTATAGAATTAAAAATATTTATTTACAATAGTAAGTCAATTAAGAAAAAAAAAGGTACATGTAGGAGCATCACATCCCCCGCCCCCCCCCAACCTTCTCTCGAGGAAGACCAATTTTCAATATGAATACCTTTCCTTTCCAAAGAATGCAACGTCAATACATTTAAAACAAAGTTATCGATATATATATATATATATATATATATCGTATATAATATATATTTTTTTTCGTTTCTAACAAATAAAAAGAAGCCTGTATGATGTATTTGCAGAGTATAAAATTCACTTTCTTTGGATATTTAGTGGTAAACTTTTTCTTTTACAAAAATTCTCTGCTTTCATCATAGAAAATAATTTTAATAAATTATTTGCACTGGGTAATTTTTTTGAAAAGAAAAATATAAAAGAAAATTTTCTGATGATCACATCATACTAGTTTTAATTTTTAAAATATGACAAAATAAGCCATCCTGTTTCTCGCTTTACTTAAACATTTCTTTAAATTTCTAAAATACACTTTTTTTTTCCATATTCATAGAAATAGTATTGCATTCCTATAAATTTGAATTTCAAGTTTCAATTGGTATTTATGTTTTGAGATGGTTTGAAAACGATTTGACTATTTTTAGAAAATGTACGTCTGTATGTGATCTAAATTTTGTGTCAGTTACAGATCACGATATCACAAACTAGCACACATAATTCCATAAGAATTCATATTTAATTGCATCTGAACATACAATGGCGCTCATCGCCCAACAGGTATATTGCTGCTATGCTAAGCTTTTCCGTATTTTCGGGAATGCTATATCAAAGATTCTAGGGTGTATGATATAAGTATATCATATATGATATTGATGATATGATATTATATACTTACACTACTGTTTGTAAAAATTGCAACGCTATGAAAGAATGCGAATATCAGAATGATATATATTGGGCACATACATTATAGTAGGAAGAACAATTGATTAAAATTTCAGGAAATTTGGAGTAATATGTACTGAGAAAACAGTACATAAAGCAGCGACCTCTGTGAGCAATAGCAACCCTTATCTGCCTAGGCATTGAATCAAACCGCAATTGGATGACATGTATGGGTAGAGCACTTCATGAAGCTTCAACACTATGCCACAATTCATCAATCACAGTAACTGGTGAGTGGTGGGGGGGGACCAGTCGCTTTTCAACGATTAAACAGTCATTTTCATTGGTGCGAGATCAAGAAAATGCACTGGCCACAGCAACAGTCGAACATATTCTGCATCAAGTAATGTCTGGACAATACGGACAACATGCGGTTGTCCATTGTCCTGCTTTAAATATTGTGCTTCGGAGGCCTTGAATATAGGGCTGAGCGACGGGCCTTAACTCGTCAGAAATGTGATAGCTGATATTAAAAGTGGCAGGAATGAAAACAAGAGGTGATCGAGACGTGTATCCGTTGGTACCGCATACGATCACTCCAGGTGGTGACATAGTATGCGGCTACCAAAATTTTAATTTCCCTCAAAACTGCATCACTGATATGGGCACCTTTAATGTGTGATCAACGACAAACCTAGATGCAGAAATGGTGTGAAATCACCTTTCAGACAAATCACAATCCTGTTTACAGCACCAAGATTGCCTTATCCACATTTAACGACATTGTGAATAATGCACATTGCCAGCTGGGATTCGACATCGTCACACTGTCCATCAGCTGCAGTGATGGTATGGGGTCCCATTGGATACATGTCTCGATTACTTCTTGTTCGCATTCCCGGCACTCTGAACAGCAACCATTAAATTTCTGGTGAGTTAAAGCCCACCCCTCCGCCCTATATTCAAGGTCTGCATAACGCAGCATTTAAGCAGTATAATGCACGACTGCAAGTTTTCTGTATTGTCCGGACCGTCCTTTATACAGAATGTGTTTAACCGTTGCTCTGGCCAGCGCGTTCTGATCTCGCACAAATGAAAATGACTGTTTAATCTTTGGAAAGTGAGTGGCCCTCCACCACTCACCAGTAACTACGATCGATGAATTGTGGCATCGTGTTGAAGCTTCATGAAGTGCTCTACCCATACATGTCATCCAATCGCTGTTTGATTCAATGTCTAGGCAGATAAGTGCTGCTATTCACAGAGGTCGCTGCTTTATGTACTGTTTTCTCAGTACATATTACTCCAAATTTCCTGAAATTTTAATCAATTATTCTTCCTACTATAATGTATGTGCCCAATAAATATCATTCTGATATTCGCATTCTTTCATGGTGTTGCAATTTTTACAAACAGCAGTTTATATCAAATATGATATAAAGTCATAAAACATATGTAAAATGAGATAAATTTATGTTGCTAAAGATAAAAATTTAATTTATAATTTTGTAGTGGTAATAGTACCGGTTATATATATATATCTTTATGTATTTAATAATGTTTTTCACGAACAAGGAACAGTACATACCCTTCTTCTTGTAAACAAGTACTTTTTTTCTTCACTAGATGGCGCCATCAATCCACTCTTGTCTTGCAGGTATTTTTATAGGTGTCGGAAGGTAAAAAGCAAAATTCAGTCTGGCAGCACCATGAAGATAGAGGGGAGGAGGGAAAATGAGATAGGGGATTCGGCAGAAAATTTAGTTAATCAACAGGTCGCTAGAAAGCGCAAAGATTAGCCGTTATAGCAGATTAGCATTGAAAGCTTATGGAAATAATTGCTTTTTAATAAAATTTAAGTAATTTTAGGTACTTATTTTTTAAAAAATTGGCTAGAAATTGTTATACCATTAATGTGAGAATATAGAGAAATAAAGTGATTATTTGAACATTTTTATTTTAATCAATTAATTTTGAAAACTAAGATATATTAGTTTTTTAATAATGATTTTAAAGTAATATATAAGTACAGGGCTCGCGCTGGTGTGCTATAGCGCACCATTGTCCCCAATTTTAATGAAAGGGATGCAGAATTTTTTTAATTGTTGATCCCAAGGACCCGTATTTCCCCCCCCCCTCCTTTCCTGAAAATTTCCTTTATTCTAAAACAGTAAATTTTCTTTTATTTAATTTCGTGTCATCATTTCAAAGCAATTTACTTTACTGGGCTATTTACCTCTAAATTCCTCCTTCAAAAGCAAATGAACTGCCAATGGTTGGAGTTGAAATGAATATTAAATAATGCATCTAAAGTATTAGCTTTTATTATTATTAAAAAAAAAAAAAAAAAAAAAAAAAAAAGAAAGAAAGAAAGGATTTTTAGATTCTTCAGCTTTCTGTTGGTCCTGCATAATGGGTCCTATACTTTTTTTTTTTTTTTTTAGGAAGAAAATTACCTGGTAAATGTAAGTTTCTTTAATATATATATTTAAAGATTATTTTTATTAATCTTGTTATTCAAAGTCTATTGCTATTGTCAAAATGATCATAATTTTTACTTCATTAAAACCTCTTTCAATTATATTAAGTAAATAATTTTCTTTGCACTTTTTATTAATTTAATTTAGTAATGTGCTGTATTAACTACCGTAATTTTCGGGAGATAAGCCGCACCACTGTATAGGCCGCACCAACGAAAAATCGGCAAAATTAAATTAACTTTCATCAAATAAACCGCATTGCCGAATAAGCCGCGGCCTATAACATGATTAATCTACTACAAAAACAATTCTTTGCACGATGTATTTTTTTTTTGAGCATTTAATTTTTCTTTTCCTTTATTAATATTAATGCATTAATAATGAAATGATGAAATCTTATACAGTACAAAGTTGAAAAAAACAGACATTTTCGATTGCATTAATTTTCCACAACAACGTTTTTTTCTTATTATTATTTTCAACTATTTTTAATTAGATGAATTAAGTTAAAATATTAGATAAACTTGTCAAAAATAAGCTTTATATAACATCCCAACTACATTTTCAGCTGATCTCCTCCCCATTTTTAATGTTTTAATTCATCATTATGAATGATTTTCAGAATTATTTGAGATGCTTGTTGTTTTTTACCTCTTCTAAAAAATTTATATGTAAAAAGTTAAAATTATAAACTAGAAAATTTCACAAAACAAATTGTTCAAATAAGTCTAAAGATTAATTAGATAAGAAAAGTTTTAATAGAAATCACTTAATGTAGTTTTAATAGAAAATCGTTTGGTTTTACTCATTCTGTACTTTTGAAATTAATAAGATTAAAAATTTTTGCTTTCTGGATGTGTATTAAAAAAAAATTATTTTAACTAAATAAAATATTAGCTGATGAATTAATGTTACGGACTCTATCAAAATAGCCATGAAAAGCGGTCACTGAACTTGTTTGCTTGATTTTGTGCAATAATATCAAGAGTTCTGGTTGAAACTAAAAGAACAGAAAATAATAATAATAAATAAACAAATAAAATAGCATAAGTTGTTCTTTCTAATTTTGAAATATACTTTTGTTTGATAAAGATCGCTTCTGAAAATATTTTTGCAAGGAAAAAAATTTCCATATTTTTTTTCTCTCCAACAGATAGGCCGCACCGTTAGATAGGCCGCAGTTGCCGATTTTAAACTTTTAAACACATATAAGCCGGGGCTTATCTCCCAAAAATTACTGTACATAATCAAATGCAAGTTTAACAAAGGTAAGTGCTAATTTTCTATGACAAAAAATATGTTAGAAAGTTTTTATTTATTTATTTATTTTTGCAATGTTATTTATTTTTGCAATGTTTCAAAATGTACAAAGGAATTGTGAAAAAATTTTGTGTTTGTGAAAAATATTAGCAGTTAAGAGTGTCCCCCCCCCCTCCCCCCCAAAGAAAAGTGTCCCCATTTTTCGAAAATTTGACCCACATTTTTCATAGTGATGGGGTCTTGGGACCCCACTTTTTAAAAGGTCAGTGCAAGCCCTGTAAGTAATAAATAAAATTTTCCAAAATAGTTAAACTAATTTTTTTTTTCAAATTTTTATTTCTTTTTTTCATCTTTATACATACATACATATATATATAATTTTAGATGAATTGTAGCTATTTAAAAATGTTAATTGGGTGTAACATTTCTTTTTTTAAATTAATGAATCAAATAAATAAAAATAGAATAGTAATTTAAAAAACCTCTTTTTATCTTTTCATTAAAATTGCTTCGTTTTTTAAAAGCTAATGGTATAAATTTTTTAATTAAAATTGAAATGACTAGAAAAAATAATTTTAGCACATAAATAATGTAAGTTTTGTAACTCTTTTTTTTTCATTTTAAAGTTAAAATACTTTTTTTTTTTCTAATTAATTAACCAAATAAATAAATAAAAATAGAATAGTGATTTGTATAGCAGCTTTTTATCTTTTTACTAAAATTGTTTATATTTTTTTAAGCTAATGGTATAAAATTTTGAATTAAAATCGGAATGACTAGAAAGAATAATTTTATCATGTGGGAAGTGCCTGGTTCAATTCCAGGTCACACTCCTCAACTTGGTCGTTCAGAGTTTTCCATGGTTCACTTCAAAATTCGCTTAAATACAGGCTAGGTCTCTTTAAAAAGACCAACATGGAGTCAAGTCCACCTAAGTCTAGGACCTAAGTGCAGATAAATCATTCTTAGCATGTGGTGGGGAATGAAATATAAGTTTGGTTATTTTGCAAACAGAATGTTATCTTCATCCTACTAATAATTAAATTAATTTTGATAATTATTTAAATAAATTTATAATTAAATTATTTTATTTTATAAATTTCTCAGGTATTCAGTTCATGGATTTAATTTTTTTGCAAGCTGACTTTTTTTTTTCTTTCTTTTTTTTTTTTTAGCATAACCATTATTTATGAATTTTATTTATTTATTTATTTTTTATTCAAAAAGCTAATTCTATATATATATTATTTATTTATTATGTTTTTTTTTTTTTTTTTTTTGTTGTTGTTGTTGTTCCTTAGAACAGAGGTTTACAAATTCGCTTTTCACCTTTTGATTAAAATTGTTTTGTTTAAAAAAAAAATAGTAGTATAAATTTCTGAGTTGAAGTTGGGATAACTAAAATAATTTTAACATAGTAATAAATGAAAATTGTTTGAAATAAAACTTTTTAAGGCACTTTTACATTGCATACAACTGTCGGTCACGCTAGCATCCCTCCAACATTTTGCATGCGTTCTCACTGCTAGCTTTAGGGTATGTGGCTGCACTGTACCATCATATATGAATTGTGATAGATTAGTTTTATTAATATAGAAGAAATATTTTATTACAAAATTATTAGAAATCGTATTTCCATTTTGATGTTTGTTTATGAATTAAGAATAACTCTGTATCTGCAAATTCCTATAATCTGCACAACCTCTGGACAAAACTTTTGAGTGTTAGAGGGAGTTGACTGTAAAACAAATGAAAAGTTTTTTAGTAGTCCAATACTGCACTTTATTTTTCAACTTAAAATAGATAAATACAAACTATGGATTTTTATTTATTTTTTTTTTTTAAATCCTAGAGAACCTGCAGGAGAGTTTAAAAATAGGTATCTTAGTACTTATTGATACAGTTCATTGGATACCAGCTTCGAGTTTATACAAAAAATTGTATCCTTAAAAAAAAAAAAAAAAAAAAAAAAAGTGCAAATATTATGGCTAATTCCGTAATTATCACTTGTACTGTTTGAAGGTATAGTAATATGAGATAGTATCTATGCAAAAAATTCTAAAAATATTATCATTGAAAAGTAAAAACCCATCACCTGTATATATTTAGTGTTAGTTATCAAATAACATTTTTTTCTAAAAATATTTTTAATATTAATTAGATTATATTTCAGATTTGACATTATATTTATACTATGAGTGTATATAGTATATAACTTTTAATTTTGAACATCTGTTTTTTCTTTTGGTTGGTGTCTTCCGGTTTTTTCCAGTTTCTTCCACTGTCCTGGAAGAAACTGGTTTCTTCTGGAAGAAAACCAACCCTGTATTATATAAAAAGTAAAATAGAAATTTTCGTTCAAAATCGTCATATTTTTATATGTATGTATATGTTTTGATGCTGTGAACATTATACAGGGTTGCCACGCTACCTAGAAAACCTGGAGAACCTAGAATAGTCAGGTAATTTGAAAATTGACTATAAAAGTCAGAGAATTTGAATATTTTACCCAGAATCTGGAAAAGTCAGAATTTCATATGATGATTGCCAAACAAAAGAAAAAAAAAAAAAAAAAAGATCAGTTTCCCCCCCCCCCCCCCTTTTTTTTTTTTTTTTTTTAGCTTCCGCCATTTTTTTAAATGCCCCACCCTTCTTTTCCGCTGATGAAAGAAATTTCTTATCTCACTTATAAGCAACAGATGGTATCACTATATGTAACTTTTTTGTTTTCAAGTGATACCATAATATAATTATTTTGCCCTCAACACAACCAATGCTCAATATACGATTAGACTGGAATTTTCTTAGAATACACCTGAAAAAGTCAGGGAATTTTACTCTCCTGTTTGAGTGGCAACCCTGATTATAGAATGTTATACAATTTTTAAATGTATTCCTTTTACTTTTATTCCAGGTTTTTAATGCTGTCCTTTATTGAAGGAAGTGAAAAAGAGATAAACGTTTAAAGGAAAATGTTTTTACTTTAATTGTGAGATTATCAAGCATACTTCAAAGATATGCATACATCTTTTTACCTGTTGAAAATAATTTCTTAAAAAAAAAAAATAAATAAATAAATATCATCTTATGTATTAAAATTAATACCAAAAAAAAAAAAAAAAACTTCATTTTATTTATTAAAACTTTTTTAATTTAAGCAGCATTATTATCAATAACTACTTTTTTTTTTTTTTTTCCTAATGTATAGAGATTGGAGAGTTTAAATACTTTTTCAAAAGATCAGTAATATTAATTTACAATTCTGCACCCAATAACTAGAAGAAAGAAAGTGAAAAAGAAAAAAAAAAAAAAAAAAATGCTGTGAAAAATATGTGCCAACTAACTTGTGTTCAAAAAGATAAGAACTTTTGAAAGGTTCATAAAAGAAAAATCACATTAAAAAAAGAAAAAAATATATTTATTTAAAAAAACTGATGTTGGAAAACACGATTAATTATAGATATAATGCAAAAATAAACAGATTAATTATATTTGGCATAACACACCACATTTATAAATATGCAATGTTGACAAATATTTCATTACACATTCAAATAATACACATATGAATGTGAAGCTTTTCTATCTGACACATTTTAGGAAGGCATAAATTGTATATGTAAACAGAATAAATATGCAACCAGTATCCAAAACTATTGATCTTGATGAAAAACGACAGTTTTCTCCATGTATTCAAAATGTTTATAATGAAAAAGTCACACAAGATAATTTAAAGAATCATGATAATTTTCATTTTGAAGAAAATTTAGGTAAAAATGATCCTAGGCAATCACATAAGGAAGAAGAAAAAATCCATAATTCATGTGAACGAGCTTATAAAAAGAAAGAAAATTTAAAGAAGAATATTTTTTCACGCACTGGAAACAGACTCTATAAATGTGAAGTTTGTTTAAAAACATTTACTCGATCAAACAATTTTAAAAGGCATATAAGTGTACATACAGGTGAAAAACCATATGTTTGTCCTCTGTGTCAAACAGCCTTTTCACAAAAATCTAGTCTGAACTGTCATCTCCGTCAACATACAGGTGATAAACCATATAAATGTGAGGTTTGTCCAAAATCATTTTTTCGATTATACTATCTAAAAACACATCTAAAGCAACATACAGGAGAGAAACCATATGTTTGTCCTCAATGTCAGAAGGCATTTGCAATAAAAGCATATTTGAACGACCACCTCCGCATACATATAAGTGAAAAAACATATAAATGTGAATTCTGCCCAAAATCATTTGCTCTATCAAAACATCTAAAAAGACATCTAAAAGTACATACTGGAGAAAAACCGTACATTTGTCCTCAATGTGAAAAAGCATTTTCACTAAAACTAGGATTGGAACGTCATCTCCGTATGCATACAGGTGAAAAACCGTATAAATGTGAAATTTGTTCAAATTCATATAAAGAATCGCAAAGTTTAAAAAAACATCTACGAACACACACCGGAGAGAAACCATATGTTTGTGATCAGTGCCAGAAAGGATTTTCACATAAATCACTACTGGACCTTCATCTTCATATACATACAGGTGAAAAACCATATAAATGTGAAGTGTGCCAAAAATCCTTTAGACGACCAAACCATCTAAAGAAACATGAACAAATACATACTGGAATTAAACCGTATGTTTGTATTCAGTGTCAAAAAGCATTTACACAAAAAGAAAATTTGAATACTCATCTACGTATGCATATGGATGGGAAAACAACAACAAAAAAAATGTGAAGTTTGTCCAAAATCATATGTAAAAGATGAGGATCTTAAAAAACATATTTGAATGTACATGGGAAATAACAATAAGTTTGTCCAAAATGTCAAACAAATTGTTTTATGCAAACAAATTTGAACATAGATATTGTGTAGGTATACTGACAATTGTCCAGAATGATTTTTACTAGCTGTAAACCAGGAAAAATATAGAGAAAATAAAATTGCTCTGAATAGTGATTTTCGCCAAATACTTAAATTTCATTGTGAATATTTTTCATACCAAAAATAGCATAATTATTTTTATCATTTGTTGTAATGTGCATTAAAAAGTAAGCATAAAATCTAAGCATTAAGATCAATTTTGTAGTTAAAATAGAGCAATAATAAAACATGATATATATATTACTTTTATTTCTCCTGTAAAATCTTGAATAGAATTGCAATAAATAGACTAAAAAAAGAAAATACCAAAGAATAAACTAAAAAATTCCCTTTTTTGAATTTTTAAAATTAATTTTGGGATCATTCCGTGTCAAATCAAACCAAAAAAACCTGCATTTTTAACCTGACCCCCTCAGATTTTTATGAAATTGGGCTCATTTATTTGTCTTGCAGAGAAATGAATGTATGCCAATTAATAAGTTCCTATCTCTTTTAGTTTTTGATGTACAGGGCTGCAAAAGTGGTTAAAAAGTGCAAATTTTCAAAATTCTTGTGTTACAAATGCTTTTATATCTTGTTCCCTAATTGTTTTAGAGATATAAGATTGGTATCATTAAAAGACTTGTCAATACAGGATTTCAAATGATATATCACGTGCATATATTTAAAAAAAAAAATTCATTTCAAGGTCAAATATTTTGACCTTCAATATCTCAAAAAGCATTTTTATTATTATTATTATATGTTATTCTTATGTTTATTGTCTGTAATTGTGAATTTCATGGGATGTTGAGTTATAAATTAATATGCAACCATAAATCAGTATTTTCATACTAACATAACGAAAGTTTTACCTATATTTTGTTCCCTAATTAACTTAAAGATATAAGATTGGTGTCATTAGAAAGCTTATAATACAGGCTTTCAAATGATATATCATGTGTATATATATTTAAAAGTTTTCATTTTAAGGTCAAACATTTTTACCTTTGACTTTCAATATCTTAAAAAGTACACATTTAATTTTTATTTAAAAATTATATGTTATTCTTACGTTTATATATCTATAATTATCATAAGTTTCATCATGATACGGTCATGGAATACTAAGTTATAAAGTAAAATGCGACCCTCCGTCAGTATTTTCATACTAACCTAACCTAAGTTTTCCAAAATAATGGCTGCCCCACGATGAAACTTGCCATAATTATAGATAATAAACGTAAGAATAACATATAAAATTAATATTTATATATTAAATATTTATATTTTATTATTAAATAACTATATTAAAAAAAAAAAAAAAAAATTCTGTACCTACTTTTTGAGATATTGACAGCCAAAGGTCAAAATCTTTCACCTTAAAAATGAAAATTTTCAAAAATATATACATGTGATATATCATTTAAAAGCCTGTATTATAAGCTTTCTAATTCTACCAATCTTATATTTCTAAGTTAATTTGGGAACAAAATATGGGTAAAATTTACGTTATGTTGTTATTCAAATACTGATGGAGGGTTGCATTTTAATTTATAACTCGGTATTTCATGACCGTCCTATGTTAAAAATTTCAATAATTATACATTATAAAAGTAAAAATAACATGTAATTTTTAAAAGAAAAAATAAGCTTTTTTTTTTTTTTTTTTAGATATTGAAGGTCAAACTGTTTGCCCTTGAAATGAAAAAAATTAAAAATATGTGCATGTGATATATCATTTGAAAGCCTGTATTATAAGCTCTCTAATGATACCAATCTTATACCTCTAAGTTAATTAGGTAACAAAATATGGGTAAAACTTATGTTATGTTAGTATGAAAATACTGATTTAGGGTTGCGTATTAATTTATAACTCAGCATCCAATGGTATTCCCATCATGAAATTCATAATAATTATAGACAATAAGCATAAGAATAACATATAATTCTTAAAAGAAAAATATGTTTTTTGATATATTAAAGGTCAAAATGTTTGACCTTGAAATGAAAAAAATTTAAAATATGTGCATATGATATATCGTTTGAAAGCCTGTATTGAAAGCTTTCTAATGATACCAATCTTATATCTCTAGGACAATTAGGGAGCAAGAAATAAAAGCATTTGTAACACAAAAATTTTGAAAATTTGCACTTTTACAGCCTTGTATATCAACAACTAAAAGAGATAGGAACTTATTGATTGGTATACATTCATTTCTCTGCAAGACAAATAAATGAGCCCAATTTCATAAATATGAATGGGGGGGGGGGGGTCAGGTTTTTTGCTGGGTTGATTTGACATGGAATGACCCCTTATTTATATGCAGGTATGTATGTATTAAAAAAAATATGTATATTTTAAAACTGTGCAGTAAGCTTCAGAGACTGAAAAACAATAAAATTGAACAAAATTATCTAACAGATGGCTCAGGCCATATAAGAGTGCATTTCATCAAAATATTTTTTGCTTTTTTCGATTTGTTCTATTTTTAGGCATAACTTGCCAACATAAAATCATATTTTTTAATAGTAGGTAGTATTGAATTGGATAATGGATGTAATGTTCTGCTCCAAAACGATTTATCCTGGATTTTTGATAATTTTATTTTTTAATTTTAAATGTGACACACACCCTGAGATTTTTCAAATACTTTTTAGTTTTAGGTATTATAAGCAAATGAAGAAAAATTGAGTTCTTTCAAGTGCACTTTCAGACCTCCAGTTACAAATTATTATAATTGTAAATAAATATATTATTATTATTATATAAATATATTATTATATCGGGTGACATAGCAAAATGGGCCTAGGTTACAGTCTAACTTAAATCCACATCTGCTTTGAAGTAATTTTATTTAATGAAAATAATTTTGAGTAGATGTAAACAATGATTTCTACTCGAATTTCTATCATGATCACAGTTACATGACATCATACAGTGGAAGTAGATGTATTTTCACCTCTCTAGAGGAGCTAAATAGTTTGCTAATATTTTCTTGAAAATTGTCTGGAAAACTCGGGGAATTTTTTTCCCATATTTGAATATGAACCCTGTATAGTTAGTTTTATTGTATTTTAAAAGTTGTAATCCAAACCAGTGTTTAACAATTGTAATAATATTTACATGTTTTTCTTTCCTTACAAATTTAGCATTATATTAACAATAAATATTGCTGACTATGACTTTTAGTAAAATTACCTTCAACCCAGGTCTATATGGCTAGAGCTGTGTAATGTAGATGGATACAAGCATGATATACACAGGTACTCTTACTTTTTTTGCAGAGATATTTTAGTTTATTTTAAAAAAAAGAATGGACGAAATAAATATTAGCGAATGCATGTATCTACATTAATGCATATAATGCGTTATGAACACATAGGTACCAAGTCTGTTATTTTCTACAGACATTTCATACCAGAAAATTTATAAATATGTTTTAATTTTATTTATTCATCGAAAATATATGTAGGGTTTAATCCAGATTTTTTAAAATGGTACCCTATTTGTGAAAAATCAAGTAAGTTATGTGAAAATTAATTATGCTTCCGAACAATTAAACAAAATGCACAAATCAGTTTATTAATTTTAAAATACATCTAAAAAGTATAATAGAACAGTTGTAAAATAAATATATATGTGGGGCGATTAATCTCTTATGCGTAAGGTAATATGGTGTTTACTATTTAGATATTTACCATTGTCAACTGTAAATATCCAAATTGAGGATATTATTATGTGTCCGATGCAGCAAAGCTTACAGAAATTTTTAGTGTGGAGCTATACTGCTGAGAATTGACTTTGTAAAGGTGCCTCTTTGCTTAAAGTTGATTTTGTGAAAGTGCCTCTGTCAAAAGTTGACATTGTGAAAGTGCCTCAATGCAGCACTAAATTTGTTCTGGATTAACCTTTGATAAATGACAGATTCCTTTTCAAAAATACTGGTGGATAAATCTGATTTAAAAATTGATAATGTTGGCAGCTATGATTATCCATTCACAATATTGAGATTTAGAATCAAAATCTGGATGTATTTATGAAATGTAATTTGCCGATTTCTTTCAAGGATTTTTTTGTTAAACTATGAATAATTAATTTTATTTTTTTCTTTCTATTTATGTAATTTTTATGCCAAATCATTATCTTAACTTTTTATCATCATGAATCTACAAGCTTGCAGATACTTTTTGTTATTTTTAGTTGACTGCATACATACTTTGTAGTTTTGTACAAGTCTGGTTATGGTATGGGCAAACGAAGATATGGTCCAGGAGCTCCTCAATCAGTAATATTAAAGCGTAAAATATCCTTTTTATTTCAATCAAATTTTGATTGCCTTTTTTAATGTTAAAGATACCTTCTCTACCATTTACAATTTGTCACTAGCACACAAACCCCATATTATTCTATGATTTCTATTTCATTGTAGCACTATAAAGTGTGAAAAAGGCACTTTGTTTATATTTTACATTCAAAAGAAATTATTTTTATATTATTTATTATTATTTTTTTTTTTTAGAAAACAAGAACTGATTTAATGGTTGTGGATTTTTCTGAATGTGAAAATGGAATTAACCTTTAATTTACTTGATTATGAAATCGACAAAAAATGCATTTGAAACATGTTTTTTTAGTTAACCAAGAGTTATTTTTAAATATATATGTAATAAAAAATATGGACATCCCTTCATCATAGTAATTAATGATAATTTAGTGAGGTGGCACTTTTAGTACATAGAGGTTGAAAAAATTATTTATACTGTAAAAAAGTATTTTATATTCTTTATATTTTTTTCTAAGATTGATGCTATATTCTTGAGGTTATCTATAAAGTAATTATATAACACACATGAAGATCATGAAAGATACCAATTAAAAACAGTGACAGCACTCTATAATACAGGGTTGAGAATTTTCAGACTTTTGTAGGAATTTCAGACTTACTTATCTTAATTTTTTAAAAACAATTTTCATATTTTTGCTTCTAAATATTCTTATTTTTGTTCAATTTTCTTTCTTGTGACTGTTTCTAAACAATTTATTTTCATTATATTCTCCAATTTTGCTCATAGAAAGTATGATTTTGTGTATCTGTTTCTTCTTTTATTACTAAAATTAAATTATTTTTGACTTTTGTTGATACTTTCAGACTTTTTGTCTATTTTTCACTCTCATCTCTGATAATATCCTTTCTTGAACAAAAACGGCTACATGTAGTGTCTAGTGCCATGTTAGTAAGATTAAAGTGTAGTATATATGTTCTGTCCTTATAAATATTTTTGACATTTCTTTCTGTAAGTTTGATTTTCTATACTTTTTGATTTAATGGTACTTTAATATAATGATAGTAGATAAAGGGTTAAAAAAATGTTAGGTAATGATGAGTAATTCTGATAGCAAATTTTCCTATAGAAAAACTTGTATATTGGCTGTTAGAGACAACTAGTAGAGTTCTTGATGAAATTCATTGCATTGTGTTATTTGTTGTTAGCAGTCAGCACAACACAATCAGAGAATACATGAACTTATGTATCGTTGAATGTTAGCTACATCTCACCAAATCTAATGAGTGATGAAAAAGTAAAAAATTCATAGAAAATAGCATGGGATGAAAAAAAAAAAAAAAATCACTATCACAAGCAATTAGGAGGGGGAAAAAAACCCACCAGCCACAAAATACAGGAAAATTACACTACAAAAAGTGTTTGAAGCTTGGGAATGGTGTGCATGTATGCAGGTGCTGATATAAGGATTGTACCTTCCAATTTTTTTTTTTCTTTTTTTCTGATGCTAGTGGTTTTTATAACAAAATTTGCTCCTTTTTTCTGTTTGTGCATTATCAGAACGTGACTGGTATCTGTTAAAATCATCAATCAATTACTGTAAAATCCCGATTATAAGCCCCCCATTATTCAAATTAAAGTAATTAAAAAATAGGGAGGGGCTATTAATCGAGATTATTAGAAATTTCTTTAAAAAAAAAAAAGTTGTGGTGGTGCCATTTATTCCCAGAGAATGAAACTAATGTTATCTAATCCAGAATTGAATGTAAGTTATTGAAATAAATTTTAAATTATGAATTAAAAATCTATTTTATTATTAATTTAAATTAATTTTTTCATATAGTTAATATGAAAGATAGATAAAAAAAAAAAAAAAAATTAGACTGATTTTGCCATTGGTAAGGTAAATCTTCAAGTTTATCAAACATTAATTTAGAGTATACAAATTAATAAGTATATATTTAGGTAAATATGAAATGCACAAAACCAGGCTTAGGAGTGGTAAAACACTCTTGAAAAAGAGAGAAAAGAGACAAAAATGTCTAAAAAGGAGACTGAAAAGAGACTAAAGTATTTAAAAAAAAAGACTGAAAAGAGAAGTTTTTTCCTAATAAATGAATATTATGAACAAAGATGTAAAATTAATATATATACTGCAGTGGCAAACCATGGGGAAGATGGAGGGAGTGGGCACCCTGGGCCTCTCTGATCATGAGGGGGTCTCTGAAGAAACTTAATCTTTAAGTATATATATCTAGTGAAGCTGTTGTGCCATTATTTTCTTCACTGCAATTCCTTTTTAAGTTGTAGGTTCCTGTCTAAGGAGCTTTAAAGTGCAAAATGTGACCATAGAGCAACAACTCTAAAACCAAAAGAAAACTCATCTATATTTCTGCAAATCCTAAATAAGGCAGGGCAAATGAGGCCACCAGTGAGAATTTCATCCCTGGCTTCTACAATTGTAAATCTGCCACTGATATACTGTTTTTTTTTTTACATGAAAAAAAAAAAAAAAAAAAAAAATGTACAATGTATTGTTTGCAAAACTGAATGTCTGCTAGCATCGTATGTAAGAAAAATTATCTTTGTAACAAAATTTATAGTAATACCAGAATTACAAGTATTTGCTAAATCTTATAGAATCCAAATGTTTACAGAATTGTTCTATGGAAGTTCTAAATTAAAATGCATCACAGATGCTGCTAAATTTTAATTCCTGAATACTGAAATAAGAATAGCATGTACATAGCTTGTTATTTTACATAGTTTATATGTAAAATAATTTTTAATAACACATAAACTACTGGTACATATATAACGAGGTGGGGAATTCACCAAAAATCTTACTAGCCAGCAATATAAAAATGGAAACTTAAGGTTGTACATCAGTCAGATAGCTGCCTTTCTCCCTTATAGGATTTTTGTTGTTTCGTTTTATAAAAATATCTTATTCAAAAATGAACTTTTTTGAATTCTGTTTTTTGAATGTTACTCTTTGAACAGGTCGTCTTTTAGCTTAGTGAGCAATTTTTCGAAAAAATAAATTTAAATATTTTACTT
This sequence comes from Salticus scenicus, assembly GCA_963930645.1. Classification (NCBI taxonomy): domain Eukaryota; kingdom Metazoa; phylum Arthropoda; class Arachnida; order Araneae; family Salticidae; genus Salticus; species Salticus scenicus. The sequence goes on along the minus strand of OZ005658.1, from coordinate 52,056,667 downwards.
AGAGATCCACACTTAGAGTCCATAATTTATTTATTGAAATTAAATATTTAAATTATTTTTTTCGAAAAATTGCTCACTAAGCTAAAAGACGATCTGTTCAAAGAGTAATATTCAAAAAACAGAATTTGAAAAACTTCATTTTTGAATGAGATATTTTTATAAAACAAAGCAACGAAAATCTCATTGGATAACATGGGAAGGGAGAAAGGGAGCTATCTGACTGATGTACAGCATTAAGACAGTATAACAGTTACATTACATGTACTACATGATATGCCCAATAACAAAATTTTTTTATACCAACCTGCAGTAAAATGAAATTTAATTGTGACCTAAAAATTTTTGTCCAAGTTTGCTACTTTAATAGGTAACAAAAACTCGTAAAATAAGCAAAATTTGTATTTACAAAAAAAAAGTATTATTGTAATTTAGTAACATAAAATATGTTTTAAGCTTAGCATTTCTTTTTAAACTGTTAAATTGATTTACCTATATTCTGAATAAAGAGAACAAACTTAAATTTTGTGATTACTTCATTGCCCTTTGCATGTGGTGAAGGAATAAACTTATCGCACCATGACAAGAAAAGTGACACAAGTAAAATAATAGCAATTTTGAGTTTACATTAAAAAATACACATGATGTGCCATTAACGTGCAATCTCTTTTCGTGAATTTAATTTTTTTTTTTTTAAATTAACTATTACATTGATCTGAAAGTGAATCTTTGAGGAAAAATGAATAAAGAAAAAATATCATTGGAAAAAGCATGAAAAAAAGCTAGAAAAGAGACTAATTGAACAAAAAAGAGACAAATAGCTAGAATAGCTAGCCACTCCTAGGTCTGCAAAACTTATTATATACATTGTTGTTAATTTTACAAAAATACGATTTATTACTATTGTTATTATTTTTAACAAATGGCAATATTGTTGTTGACGCCATCCATTGATACAAGAAGTTATTTAATAAGGCAATCCAAATAATAATGAAACATGCACATTACAAATTAATTATTGTATTGATGCAATAAATTATTACCTTTCCAATAATTAATTTAAAATATGTACATTCAAGAAAACATTTAATTTTGATAATAAAGATAAACAGAAGACTTATTTCACTAATACAAAGATTGTCTTTTGCTCTATCAATCTTTATATAATTGAAATAATTAAATTAAAAGAGAAACTAGTAATATTTAAAAAATGCAATCTTCATTAAATAAATAAATAAAAGAACTTTATTTATTATGTAGTATACTATGAAAAGTAAATAAAGAAATGTTTGGTTATATATTCAATTATTATTTTAATGAATATTTTTCTGGAAAAAAGAATAGTGCTGCATTTATCAAAAAGAAGGTGTATAGTTTCAATGTAGAGCTATAGTTATTTTATAGTTCTCATTCCTACTTCATTATTATTACTTTTAACAAAAGGAGAAGAGGGGAATTAGTAATTTTTGCTGTAAAATTATTTTAAAGAATAAATTTATTTAGAATCATTAAATATACACAAAATTTCAGAAATTTTTTACTTGAAATGAAAAGGTAGTGGGGAAGGTCTTATTTTTAGGATTATAGAAAAAATTTAAAATTGCCTAAAAGTAGGGAGGGGGCTTATAATCGGTATTTTACGATATAAAGCTCTCAATCTTTCCCATCCTACTTTCCAAACAGCAAATTAACTAAAACTTCTGTTTAGTTTCTTTCAAAAATGAATAGGACAAAAAGAACAAATGATAGGTTCTGTTCATTTATTTCTTTAAAATAGGAATAACATAACGCATGTTAAAGCCATGCTTTTCCCATTACCTTTGAGAATAAAATTGCATAGAATAGCATGACTCGGATAGAGAAGTCAAGCTCTTTTTTCATACCACATTGTAAAGATAGTGATGATGTTGAAAGGAAAATGTAAAATGATTGAAGAATAGTGTACGTGGAAAAAGGAAATTTAGAGATTTGCTTCCTGTTCTATCGATCTAAAGCAAGAGCCCTAGGAAGTATATAATTGGCCTCATGACTTTTTGTTTCCTTATACAAAATATAAGGAAATATTTTAATACCGATTTGCGGAACGAATTTTTTAGCTTTAAAACCAATAGTCATAGAATGTTGCAAATTTATATCCGAGACTGTCATTACATGTAGTGTACTTCTTCAATTATGATTTTGACATCAGCTCTATTTTATAGATATCTACGATTTTTCTTCCTCTGTATGTACGTATGTGTTTATGTAGCACGACTCAAAAACGGTTGGACGAATAATGCTGCAAATTTGTATGTAGGTTTTTCATAATATTTAGTTGTGCATCTCTCTTTTTGGTCTTTCTGTGATTTTTCGTTTTGGAGAGATTTACGAAAAATATATTCATAATGATCAAAATATACAAAATTTTTGGCCTTTTTATATACTGTCATTGTGATTTCAATAGAAGCTATTTGTAGAGCTCGCAATGATATTGTTATGCACGTTGTCGACATTTTTGTGTATAAAAAATATTCGTAAATATATTAGCTTGTTTTAGTCGATGAAGCCACTTTATTTAATGACTATTCTGAAAATTGTCAAATAAAACTGTTCTTTGTACAACAAAGATCAATAATCAATGAATATTCTTGAAACAGTCAAATAAAACAATCATTCATACTTTAAAAGTCAAGTAAACACTGTTAAGTATGACACAGAGCAGGAATTTCTCTAATTCAGGAACAATAATCAACTGCTCACTTTGAAGTTTTAATAGAATTTAAATTCATCAAGAGTCTTGTCAGTGGTCTATAGAATTTTTGATGTAGCTCTGTGCTAGAAACCAATAAATCATTTGAAAATTCCAAAATTTGGCTCCTACTGATGTTAGAGATTCCAAACTTTGGAAAGCCTAATCTACCACTTTTTGCTTAATTTGGGTGCAAAATTGCCTAATTTGATACCTCTTCGTGGTCATTAAAAAATTACCATCTGTTTCTACTTTTACTGTAATACTGTGTAAAAGATAATACGTAAAGAAAAAAGCAAATTTCTAGTCTACAATCATCAATAACAATACTTCTCTTATTAAAATTTTGTTATCTTATAGAATTTTTGAGGAAGCTAGTTTTGCGTAAGAAGCCAAGGAATCATTACGGAAAATTCCAGAACTCTGTTCTTGTTGAAGTTAGAGTTTCTAAACTTTGGCAACTCTAAACTAAATGTTTTAGCCAAATTTGGTCATCAAGTCACCAAATTTGATGCCAAGTCCATTCTGTATTTGCAATAAACTTGATGAGATTAGTAAGGAAATTTGACAAAAAGTAGTTGTTTATGGTTGCCAAAATCAGTAAGTACTTTCTATATTTTAATGGAGTTAATTTTTTTTTTTTTTTTTTTTTTTTGTATAATGTTACGCTTTTTGCCATTAAGTTTTGTCCAAGAATAGAAAAGTGGACCATCTACTTCTGTGTGAAATTTATTGAAGTAATAGGGTGATTCCCTGGAAAACAGGACAATTATGTCCAGCACGTGACAGCTATAATTTCATTAAAAAAATTATAATTAAAAAATACAGTGGGAAAAAAAAATGTGCTTAAAAAATCATATAAGTTTATATGATTTTTTAAGCACAAAATTTTTTCCATTGTATTTTTTAATTATAATTTTTTTAATGAAATTATAGCTGTCATGTGCCAGACATAATTGTCCTGTTTTCCATGGAATCACCCAATAAGTTATGTAATATTATTCCTGAACAAGTGATATTCGTTTTCTGTGATGCATATAATCCCATAGTTGTTATAACCATTCCAATTTTTAGATGCCGGTATTTTTTTATAGAAATTTTTTATAATAAATTAAGACAAAATATTTTACAAAAATTTATCGTTATCCAAAACTTGGAATGGTTGGCAGCTTTGTAATCCTATTATCGTGACTTTTGTGTTATAATAATAGATTTCTCTGCTTGTTTTCAGTAATGTTCATGAACTAGAACTTGCCTGTTTATTTACGAACCAGTTATCACAAGGTAACTGTAGCGCCAGTTTTTAAAATGTAAAACAAAGGCATTTCTGCAAATATCGTCCATTTTTTGTTACATCTCATGCTGATGAATACCAGAAAATTAAAAAAAAAAAAAAAAAAAAATAAGTAAATAAATAAAAATTTGTGAATGAACTATTAAAAAATTTTGCTAAACTTTTAGGAAAAGATGGCTTTTTGTCAGATCATTTGGAAAATGATTATTACAAAAATGTTATTGAAGCTGCAAACATTTTCGAAAATGTGAGGAGAAACCAGGTCTACTTAGTAAGCATGACAGTGAACGGTTATAACAAGTAAAAGAAAATATTGGCCACGTATACTCTATAATTGAATCCAGATAAACAAAACATTTCATTCAGAGGACACAGACAAGGTGCTAATATTTGTGAAGAGACTGTAGGTAAATGAGGGAAAATTCTGAGAATTACTACACTTTAGAATAAGTAGTGGAGATAAAGTTTTGGATACACATTTAGAGACAGCATCATTCCAATCGACTTGTATAAGCAAAACTACGCAGAGTGAAATAATCCGATGTTGAATAGAAAATATGACTAGCAACATTATTCGTAAAATTCATTAAGCTAAATTTATCAGTACATATATTTTTTCCCTCATGTAAATATTGTCTGTACTTTCTTTATTTAAATAAAGCCATAGTTAAATTTTATAGCATTTTTTTTTTTTTTTTTTCTCTCTGTCATATAGTAATGAAATTGTTTTAGAAATTTAGTCTACTCATATAAATGTTTTGAAAAATATAAGCTGACAGAATGACTTTTCTTTCTTTCTTTCTTTTTTTTTCTTTATAGAATCTAAAAGAAACAGATTTCATAAATTAATATTCTAGTGGAAATGTATATGAATATGTTCAAATTGTTTAAAATACACAAATTAATATTCTATTCAAATAATGCTTGACAATTAGCTAAAAACATGAATAATTTGTTACTTAAATAAGTTATAAATGATGGTAATATTATCATATTCATGATTATTTTTTACACACTATTATATCAAATATATACAAGGGTCATACTCCCCACCCTTTTTTCAGGATACTTTCATGAATGAGGAAATTTCACTTCTTTTTGGTACCACTATTTTTACATAGGTATCTTTATGGTATTTTTATAGTAATTTGTCATGGTTATATAAAATGGAGATTATTGTATAAAAATAGTGGTGCCTAAAAAGATGTAATTCCTCATTCTTGAAAGTATCCTGAAAAAAAAAGGTGGGGAGTACGACCGTTGATTATATATAATTCGATATTGCCTCTCTCAAAGTCTTTCTGGATCCGCCCCTGTGCACATGGAGCCCTGAAGCTATCATCGAGACTTAGCTGCTTATAAAACTTTATAAGCAAACACAATAAATTACAAAAGAAAAAAAAACTTGCAGCTTTGTGTCAAAATGATAAAAGTAACCCTTCATCAGATGAAAAAATAGCAGCCTCATCGAAGTGGGAATGTACAAAACCTGAAACAGACAGTGAGATTAAATAACTGAAATTCATTGTACATACTGGTGTGATAAGTCTTACAAAAATTAAAGAGAAAATTAAATTAATAAATAAATAAAAGTAAAAAGTGACTACAAATAAAAATAATGGAAAAGTCATAAGGAATAATGATGAAAACAGATAATCATCCATTGTTTATTGGGCAATTTAGGTTAGATTGGCTGATCTAAGAGGCATTTAAAATATCAAATAAATCAGCACTACTGAAATGTTCCTAAGAAGAAATCTGTCTATTGTTTCCCACTGCTGATTTTATGGTCATTGTTTTGACTTTCCTAATTTTAACATTATTTCTTTGATTTCTTTTTTTCCATTTGGCTATCTATAAAGCCTTTCATATTTTTTAAAACTCAAAAATATCTTAATTTTTTTTTTTTTTTTTTTTTTTAAATTCATTTCTTATTCCTTGTAATGTTTCTCTGTTCCACTATTTTTGTAAGTAGTTTTTTTTTCTTTTTTTAATATTTTTATTTATTAGTAATTTTTTTTCTTTTTCTTTTTCTTTTTTTTTTTTGCAATTCTTGTCACATCAATATTTATTGTAGATTTTAGTTTTATTTATTTAATCGCACTACTTATTTTGGATCTTGTGCATTAACACATTGATGCTGCAGTTGTGCCTACTTTTCTTTTCTTAATGTAGTGTCAAGCTATTATTTTGACCTGAAACAATCTTTGCAAGATTTTTTTGTAATTAACATATTGGCATACAGTCTTGACTAGTTAATATGTGCACAATACTCTCTATCATAAGCTGGCGCATAATTGGCAATCAATGTATTCTTTAACCACATTTCTTGCGACCATGGAAGCCTCTGCACAAGTGCAGATTGAACAAGTCCAGTGTTAAAATAGGGGTGATTGAGAGAAAACAAGCGATAAGGGAACACAGAATAACTGGATGTTTGCCAAATAACTATCTTTCGGCCAATTTTGCATCCCTCCAAACTTTTGGACTCGGCCTGACTGCTAGTCGTAGGAAATGTGGTCGCACTATATTAATTATGTTTATTTATAAAAAATATTTATCATTACTTTTTAACACTGATTCATCAGTCCATATTACTATTATACCATGTGCGTATTGTGTGTTTAAAAATTATGTAAAAAATATATGTTTAAAAATTCCTAGCTCAGAAATATTGCTTATGCTTTTGTATAACTGACGGTCTGTTGTATATAAATAATATAATGGTTTTAAATGATTCTTTTCTTTTTGCTCAGAGCCCCAATTTTTCAGGATTGAGGATATGCTTCAAACTGTGTTACATGATTTATAAATGTTTTAGTGCAATTCCACGAATCTATCCAAGATGACTGACTTTTTAAAGCAACATCACTGGAGTGTCGGATCATTAAAGAAATTGAAAATTTTTAAATAAACTTGAAAATACTAAATAAATAAATAAATAAATAATAATGAACTGTTTTATGCCAAACAACATAAAAATCTATCCATGTACGATAATATCGTGAAATATAGGGGAGACTGGGGATACTTGATCCCTCAGCCAAAAATATACTAAAATCAATTAATAGAGCTTTGAAACCTGGCAACAATGTTAAAGTTATACCTGTACACAAAAAATGGCAACACTTAATCTTTTTCAGGAATTTTGTTTCAAGTCAAGAAAGAATTGTCTGAAATGTGGCAAGGACAACTTTTTTAAAGGTCAATATTTTAATCTTTTTATTGTCTGTTACATACAACTTAAAACAATTAAGTAAGTGTAATTTTAAAGTATAGACTGTCTTTAATAATTAAGTATTGCCTTGAGTAAACAACTTTTTATTATTTATTATTGAAATCATATGTTTTGTATAAATCTCATACGAGGGATACTCGATCCCTTCCTTTGAGGGATACATGATCCCAGGGAACAAGTATCCCTATATACGTCAAATGAAGAAATACTTTTCGAGTCTAATTATAAACAACGTCAGATATTTATAAACGATGAAGAAGACTTGCTGTACCAATATTTGGAGAAAACAAGCAGATTACATCATAGACTCAAACAGTTACATTTAAAACAGTTAGCATTTCAGTATGCAGAAAAATAACAAAGAAGTACCTCATAATTGGAAAGAAAATGTATGTGCCAGTTATGACTGGTATAGAGGATTCATGAATAGACATCCTAAATTAACACTAAGAGCACCAGAAAGTTGATTTTTGTTTTGTAGTAATTGTTGTAATTTTAGTTTCTTTAATAAAACCGTATACTTTTTTACAAGAAAAAAAAATGAATTAGTTTCAATTATAAAATATATTAAGCACAATTTTATCGGAAAATAAATGATGGTCAACTAACAGAAAGAAACTGATCAAAAGTATCATAACACATTTATAAAACTTACATGAATTTTTCTTCAAATAGCAAGGTTGTATTTAAAATAAAAATGTTATTTTGATGTTCATATTGTTATCATACTTAAGAAAGAACCATAATTATTGCTATTTTTTAGAAGTGTTTTTTAGTAAACTAAAATACATAGGTAAATTGCTTATCTAATGAATAGCCTGAGTAATTTCTGAGTAGGATCAAGTGTCCCTCACAAAAGGATCATGTATCCCTCGGTGTGGGGATACATGATCCCCTTATAAAAAAATAAAAATAAAATATTTTACTACAATTATCGGTTTACTTTCCAATAAAAATAAATATAGTCTGTAAGAGAAAAAAATTACCATTGTTCATGTCCAAAAATTTTTGAAAACTGATAATTTGCTGAAGAGAAAAAAATTAAAGTGGGGAAACTAAAGTGGGGATCAAGTATCCCCAGTCTCCCCTAATGCTTTTAATATAGGTATAGCAGCATCCATGTTTTCTTTTATCCAGTTCCAAGGTCTAATTTCTAACAAAAAATTCATTTTCTGCTTCTTATGTCAATAAAAAAATGATTAATCTTTGATTTGGTAAATGCAGATTTATGATGAGGATTCTTGACAAAATTTACACTCATGTACTTTATCTCCCCCTGAATGGATAAGACAATTAATTAATTAAACATGATTTCAATAAAAATGCTTTGTAATATTTAGAACAGATGCACACATTTTCCGTAGCCTCTCATTATTTACTGCTTGTAAAACTAATTAAAAATTTTTTGATCGAAATACACAGCATTAATAAAGTATTTTCCCTCCAAAATTAAAGATACAGATAATGAATGAAATTAAATGAAAATGTGTGGTTACTTTTCAGTGTGCGTTGAAAAATGTTTTCTAAAATCTTTTGCCTTTACATATGATTTCGGACAAATTGTACATTTATGTGGTTTTTCTCCTGTGTGTGTTCGTTGGTGTTTTCTTAGATAATCTAGTCGTTTAAATGATTTTGAACACATTTCACATTTATATGGTGTTTCACCTGAATGTATAAGAAAATGAAGGTCCAGTGATTGTTTACATGAAAATGCTTTTTGACACTGTTGACAAACGTATGGTTTTTCTCCTGTGTGTATTAGTTGATGTCTTTTTAGATAATCTAGTCGTCTAAATGATTTTGAACATACTTCACATTTGTACAGTTTCTCACTTGTATGCATAAGCAGATGTCGGTTTAAATGGGATTTTACTGAAAAAGCTTTTTGACACTGATCACAAACGTATGGTTTCTCTCCTGTATGCATTCGTAGATGTATTTTTAAATTTTGTCGCAGTGAAAATGATTTCAAACACATTTCACATTTGTACGGTTTCTTCTTATCAGTGTGCACACAGAGATGTTCTTTCAATCGTTTCTGTGAAAATGCTTTTTGACATTTCAGACAAACATATGGTTTTGCTTCTGCATGTATTTCTAGATGCGTTTTAAGATGGCTTAACTGCAAAAATGAATTTGAACAAACATCACATTTGTATGTTTTCTCACCTGTATGCACAAAAAGATGACGCTTCAAATCGCTTTTTGATGAAAATCCTTTTTGACACTGAGAACAAACATAGGGTTTTTCTCCCATGTATATTTTTAGATGCCTTTTTAGATCATTTGATTGAGTAAATGATTTTGCACAAATTTCACATTTATATGGTGTTTCGCCTGAATGCATAAGAAAATGAAGGTCCAGTGATTGTTTACATGAAAATGCTTTTTGACACTGTTGACAAACATATGGTTTTTCTCCTGTGTGTATTGGTTGATGTCTTTTTAGATAATCTAGTCGTCTAAATGATTTTGAACATACTTCACATTTGTATAGTTTCTCACTTGTATGCATAAGCAGATGTCGGTTTAAATGGCATTTTACTGAAAAAGCTTTTTGACACTGATCACAAACATATGGTTTCTCTCCTGTATGCATTCGTAGATGTATTTTTAAATGTTGTTGAAGTGAAAATGATTTCAAACACATTTCACATTTGTACGGTTTCTTCTTATCAGTGTGTACACAGAGATGTTCTTTCAATTGTTGTTTCTGTGAAAATGCTTTTTGACATTGCAGACAAACATATGGTTTTGCTTCTGCATGTATTTCTGGATGCATTTTAAGATGGCTTAACTGCAAAAATGAATTTGAACAAACATCACATTTGTATGGTTTCTTACCTGTTTGCATAAAAAGATGACACTTCAAACCACTTTTTGATGAAAATCCTTTTTGACACTGAGAACAAACACAGGATTTTTATCCCATGTATATTTTTAGATCATCATTTGATTGAGTAAATGATTTTGCACAAATTTTACATTTATATGGCTCCTTATCCATATATTGACAGAGATGATGACTGAAACTATCTTTTTTCTGAAAAAGTTTTGACATGCAGGACAAAAATGTGATTTTCCTTCTGTGTGTATTTTTTTATATTGTTTAAGATGACTTGATTGTGTAAATGTTTTTCGAACACATTTATAACGTCTGTTTCAGTGCATAAAAAATTATGATATTTTATATTTTCCTTCTTCTCAAAAGCTTGTTCACCTGAATTATGTCTGTTATCGTCTTTCTTATTTATTTCCTTAAAGTTATCGTCACCTGATTTTTCTTCAGAACAAAAAAGAATATTTTTAAATTTAACTTCTTGTTTGAATTTTTCATTACAATTATTTTGAAACCATGGAGAAAACTGGTGGTTTTTTTTAGCATAGTTAGTTTTTGATACTAATCCCAAATTTATTTTGCTTACAATCTATACCGCTATAAAATGCACCATTAAAAGGGGGGAAAAAGCTTCATAATGTATTCTTTAAACATATATTAAAATATATTTCAAAATTTCATATTTATAGATATGGTTAATATGCTAAATTTCATGTTTGTTTATTTTTATGTTGTAGTAATTATGAGTCTTGTGCTTTTTAACATTGTCTTTTATTTATTTTAATAAATGTCTTTTTTTATGAGTTGCATTGGTCTCTTTCTCTCAACTATGATTTCTTTTTATAAACCTTTAAAAACTTTTCTTTCTTGTTTCATACACAAATGGCAGATGCTTTTTTAAAAGATTTTCTTTTTTCCACACTTAGTAACTGTTGCAAAATTGTTAATCACTGGTAAATAATAAGTCCTAATCTTCTGGAAAAATATTTAATCTCTCCTCTCTACTTTCTTTTTAAATAGATAAAAATGAAATATATATATATATATATATAATTTTTTATACTAACGATGCTGGAAATTACATATATTTAAGAAGTAAAATGCAATCATTTCTTTATATATCACCACATTTGATGATATAAATCTACTTATATATACTTTCATTTTTACAGAAAATCCATTCCAGCAGGAAAAATGTAGAATATTGAAAATTTGCTTTTCTAGTGTTGCATAAACTGGATTAATACTGATATTTTACACCAGCTTAAATTTTTTAATATTAACCATAAATTCATTTGAACACTCAAATATTTATAAAAACATATGTAATACGGCATCAAAAATACATTGAATCTTTTTACTTATTAAAATACTATTTTATTCTTTTGTTTTCACATGAATCATTATCTTTTATAAATATAAAGTACTAACATCCACCACAATCAATAATTTTATTATTTTTGATTTCTCCTCTAGGGAATACTTTTTACTGTGTAATCTATATTATTAAGTTATCAAGTAAGTATGATAAATAGAAGCTATATTGTAAGAAAGAATGTTGGATAAAATAATCAATTTTGCAGGTGGAGCAAAAAACTTTTCCTTTAAAGGTATACCTCTTTTCCACTTGCTTCTATTCATAATGTTAAGACAGCATTAAGAACCTGGAACAAAACCAAAAGGCAAATATATAACCCCTTATTTACGAAATTATGAAAGAAACAAAAATATATTTAAATACAAATATTTTAGTTACTTAAGATAGATTTTAGATATGCAAATACTAAAAATTATGCCTTATAAGCTCATCATAGTAAAAAATAAGGTGGTACTTTTGTGTACCACTGTTGCATAGAGGTCACAAAAGTATACACACACTGGCCGATGAGTTAAAAACCTTCAATTAATATTTTATTGGACCTCCTTTTACACATGAGATTTTACTTTTGATGGATAACAGCACCTGTATTTGTGATGGCATCAATTCTACAAGCTTCAGGAGTGTATTTACTTATAGAGAATACCATGTACTATACTCGGGGAATGCCTAACCTGACAGCGTTATAGATAGTATGAAGACCTTTTTACTCACTTGGCGTTAATTAGGTTACTAAAACGGGCGATTTAGCAATGATTTTGTGAATTTTTTTTCCGATTGAAGTTATATATATATTTTCTTTCTTTGGAAATGAATTCACTCTAAAAATTGGTTACTTACAATCTTTTGTAGATCTATATTACTACAAATTGAGTAGTATACTTAATTTTTACCTTAAGAAAAATAAATAAATAAATAAAATAATAATAATACATAAATGTTTTGAAAAAGAAAAAAATATATATATGATTTAAATATTGTCTTCTAACGTATAGTATAATTTTGCAGAATAGAAATGTATTTGACTGAATGTGTTGCTATGGAAAACTGGTTTAGTATATATATAAAAAAAAAAAAAACAGATGTTTAACATTTGTGAAATAACAAAATGTAATAGATTTTCAATTTGCATTATCATTTATAGGTAAAACAGTAAATTTTAAAAGTAGTAGGAAAATGAGAGAATGGAAAAAGTTTAATGCTTTCATGAAAATTTTAACAGTAAAAAAAAAAAAAATGTATACATATATATTATTTAAAATAAGTTAAAAAAGTATAGTGAATATTCATATGCAGAGGCAATTTCCTTTTGCAATTTGTTTATGCATTTATTTGTCTTTATGAACCAATTTTTTATATTAGATATGAATATGAAAATTTTTGTATTCATTTCTCAATAAAGTTGCTGATCTCACAATTTATGTGAAAGAGAAATGAATTTTAATTTACCAATAAATATGATTTTTCTCGATGTCTTTATTCAATGTTGACAAACATACCTTCGTGATTACTATTTTAAAAATATTGAGTTGAAACATTCATTTTCATAACATGTTTAGGAGAATGGATTGTGATTTTTATAGATAAGAAAAAGCGAAATTGCTGTGCTATTCGATTCTTTGGACTATGAATGAGAACATGATAGCATTTTTCAATTTATTTCCATGTATGCAGTGGATAAGAATGTTTTGATATTAATGTGATATTAAAAAAAAAAAAAAAAAAAAAGAAAGAAAGAAATCTTAAAATTTTCGAAAACAATGCTTCCAAACATTTTTTTAAGGACGTAAGGACTATTTTTATTTTTATTTTTTTATTTTTTCCTTTGGCCTAGTTAAAATATATATATATTAGAAATTGAGAGATAATGTTACACAGAAATTTATATTGTAATTGTTTCTAAGGTATGTTTCTAAGGCAATTTAGCGATGATTTGGGAAAGTTTTTTTTTTTTTTTTTTTTTTTTCGATTTAAGTAAAAATATTTTTTCAGAGTATATTTTTTAGTTTCTTTGGAAATGAATTTACACTAAATTCATTACTTACAATTTATTGTGAATCCATATTACTGCAAATTGAGTAATATACTAAATCTTACCTTGAGAGAGAAAAAAAAAAAAGTTTAAATACTTAAAAAAAAAAAAAAAAAAAAAAAAAAAGTTAAAAAAATTAAAGTTTAATATTTTGAAAAAGGAAAATAAATAAATATTATCTGTATGTATATTTTTTTGTCTTTGTTTTCTTTAAAGAGAAACTTATTTATTTATTTATTTATTTTTCAATATACTTTAAAAATATTTCGAATATATTTTGGCAGAAAAATTATTTTTTCATAAGATTTAAACTGTGATTTATAAATGGCAGTATCTCCTGAGAAGAAAATGAACAAAAAGTTCTGAATGAAGAAAAGATAATAGATTTTCAATTTGCATTATTATTTACCCGTTAATCAGTAAATGTTAAAAGCAGTAAAAAAATGAGAAAGTGGAAATAATTTAATGCTTTTATGAAAAACTTAAAACTTAAAAAATATATTAATTTAAAATAAATAAATAAAGTGAATTTTCATATGCAGAGGCAATTTCTGTTTACAGTTTGTTTATACATTGTACCCCGATTTTTTATGCTAAATGTGAATATGAAAATTTTTATATTCATTTCTGAATAAAGTTAAGAAACTCACAATTCATGTGAAAGGAAAACGAATTTTAATATACTTATAAATATGATTTTTCTTGATGTCTTTATTTAATACTGATAAACACATACCTTTGCGATTGCTATTTTTAAAAAACTGAGTTGAAACATCTATTTTCATAGCATTTTTATGAGGTTGGATTGAGATTTTTTTTAGATAAGAAAAAGGGAAATGTTTCGTTATTCAATTCTTTGAAATATGAATGAAAGCATATTTCATGCATTATATTGAATGAATAATGCTTTGATATTAACGAGATATTAAATTTAAAAGCAATCTTAAAATTTTCAGAAACAATGTTTCCAAACTTTTTTTGAGGACGATTTCTTTCAGCCAGCATAGACTAAATAAAAACGATTTATCTTTTTATTTTATGATTTTTTATTATTATGATTTTTTTTTTATTATTATTATTTATTTTTTCCTTTGGCACAGTTAAAATAATTAAATTAAAGGTTTAATTAAAGGTAAAATTGAGAGAATGTTCGAGAGAATTTTTCAGAAATTTATATAGTAACCGTTTCAAAGGGCTGCAATTTATAAACAAAGTTAAGAACCCAATCCCTTTTTTTTCTTTTAAGGATATTTGTATATTTAAATCGAAAAATAGCTATTGTAGTAAATTATGTAGAGCAATTGCAGAAAATGAGTGAAAATTCCGTCATACTTGATTACTGAAAAACTTAGCAATTGAATCAATACCAATTTTGTAGCCATTTGAAACTAATTTAGATATCTGAAAATAAAATGTTTTTGACTTTTGTGTAGCTTTTGGAAGAACTTCGAGACATTTTTATGAATATAGGAGGCTTGTCAGAAGTACAGTTTCATGGATACACAATAAATAAATAGGCTTCTTTCACAAAATTATACTATGTGTAGGACAGAATTTAAATTTCATTTCAATTCACTTGACCTTTATCAGCCTTTATTTATTTATTTATTTTTCATTTAATTTAAACATAATGGTTGTTAAATAATATAGTTTTTATTCACTCGATGAAATTATTTTACCAGCTAAATACAAAAATTATAAGTAATAATTCTATTCAATGTACGCTTTTTCTAATCAAATTTTTTTATAATGATATCTTTAAAAGTAAATATTTTAAACTACAATATAGAAATTGCTACAGAATTGCTCTATATATGTTTAAAATTTTGTAATTTCTCTCCAAGGTATCGATCCATTTGTTATAAAGTCTGCAACAGTATTTATTTCCTAATTAATTTTCTTTAAGTAAATATCCATTAAAATAAATTTGTTTTACAATGGAATGCTTGCTAATTATGTAATTTCGGCTTTAAATAATTGATCTGTCTTTCATTTATATATAAATTTTATATATATATAAGTCTGATTCTTTTTATATTATTATTAAAGATAATTATATTTTTCTTTTATTGTTTTGTTATGGGAAAAAAAAAAAAAAAAAAAAAAAAAAAAAAAATAGTAGAATTTTTAGTATATAATGCATTGTATAAATTAATGTAAACACCAGATTATTTGTTGGTATTGGGAATAAAAATATTTTATTTAACAACGCATAGACGAATTGAAACTATATATCAATGTAATAATAATAACAAAAAAATATATATATTTATCGAAATATATTTTTCCTCATTCCAGTTAGTTTGAATATTTCATTGACATGTTTGGTATGAATCTGGTGTAGAAATTTCCGAAAAGTTCAAATCCGTCAAAATTTTTACTCTGTCTTTAATAGTTATGAAATTAAAGAAACGGACTGTGCATTAATTATCTTCAAATTTTCGGAAATAAAGTAATCTATTAGCCACACCTAACTGCTTCGCACTCACAATAGGGGTTAAAAGGTTGCTTCCGGTATTCCCTGTTCCGCCAATATTTCGTCAACAGACTTTCTTCGCGAAATAAAACATTCATATACAATTTATGCTTATCTATTACAAAAAATACCATGTGTTAACATAAATACGATTAGTTTAAATAAACAATCATTTTTCAATTACCAGGATTAAAAAAAATCGATTAAAAAGTTTATTACACTTAAATATAGTAAAGAACTATTTTCTATCGCGGATGTACAAATTCTACAGGCTTGTACACACTGTCAACTTATCCTTTCCCCGAGTATAGTCACACAGATTTTAAGATCCTGTAAATTTGATGGGAGAGAATACTGATGTAGGAAGCACCTTTCCAACATATCCGAAACATTTTCTGTTAGATTAAAATCTGGATTTTGTGGCAGTAAGGAAAGCTGTTAGAAATGAGACGAATGTTCATTGAACCAATCTCAAATGATTCTGGCATGATTCATTGTCACATTATTGTCTATGAAGTATTTATCACCTTCAGAATAAAAATATAATATTGCAGGTTTTTGTACACTCAAGTAACGTCACAGACCACAGTACCACTTCTCTACCAGCAGAACATTCCCCAATCAGGATATTAATATTATAAGTATAACAACTGGTGTTGCATGCTTATAATGCTAGTGAGCATTTACAGAAGCTTTCACAAGTTTCTAATTCATTTGTCAGTGTATGCATCAAGATCTAGGGAGGGGGGGGGAGAAAAAAAAAAAAAAAACCTTTTTTTTTTTTTTCAAGACTGATGATGAATTCTTAAACCTGCTCATCATCAGTCAAATTCACTCTTTCTTCCTCTTCATGTAATCGTAGGGAATTTTCGTTGTTTTGTAATATAAAATATTTCTCATTCAAAATGAAACGTTTTGAATTCCAGGTCACCATTTAAACAGGTCACCATTTAACAAACTTAAAAAAAAAAAAAAAAAAAAGATTTCAATACTTTAAATCATTTGGTAAACTCAGAGTTCTAATTTTCAATATTGAAAATAAATAGAATCAAATTTTGATCACTTCACTGCTAACTCACTGCTTGTCTAATAGGTATTATCATTACTCTCTCTCTCTCACCATCGCATGGTCTGAGCAACTTTCTAAATGCCTTTAATACTACCATATTTTAGTGAAGATAAGCCGCGGGCTATGTTTAAAAAAACATTGATTTTTGGGGACTGCGGCTTATGAATCTGTGCGGGCTATCTAATGATAATGCCAAATTCCGCCGTCCATACTTCTTAGAACAGTCAATCTCCCCCGAAAACGGAAGTTTAGTTTTCGAGTTTCTCGAGCACTGATTCACGCTTATCATCTCTAATTTTCATGTTTATAATCTCTTATTTTGATTAATTTGTATATATGTCTGGAGATCGCCATCTTGTTCCCTTGTTTTTTATTTTTTGCATCGTATTTGTATACTGGCTTTTTTTTTTTTTTTTTTTTTTTTTACAGTGTGCTTTTAAAAATAATTTATTACTTTCATTTATAATAAATTATTTTTATGACTTTGTTTGTATACTCGGATTCCACCATTTTGTTCCAGTGTTTCTCATATTTGTTGCATTACATTTTCATACTGGTATAGTTTGATTTTATTTTCTTTATACCGAATTATTTTTTTAAATAATTTATTATTTTCATTTATAATTAATTATTTTTATTAACTTGCGTAGATGTCAGAAGGCTGATATCTTTTTCCTTATTTATCTGTTACATCATCGTAACAATGCTTGCATAAGTCACGGCTTAACTTCCGGTGCAGTTTATCTAAGAGCATTGTTTTTTTCACAACATTTTAATAAGCTATGGCCTATCTACCACTGCGGCTTATATACACTAAATTACGGTAATTAAAAAAGTTATAGGGTCAGGTGGGGGAAAGTGAGGGTAAAATCAAGCTTTTTTTTTTAGAAAAGGCCCTAAAATCAAACTATTAAATTTATTTTAATGAAACTTTAGATGCCTTTTATATACATTGGATTCATATAGATAAAATATGAAGCATAACCATTCTATTTTATTAATATTATCTCACAATGATATAGTTAAAAGAGCATGTTGGCATGGGGTCAAGTGGGGGTAGTTCTAAAATCAGTGATTATTTAAATAAAAATATGTGAATATCTTTTTGGAAATAAGAATAGACAGAAATAAATGTATCTTGATTATATTTAAAATTACAAATACACAAAACTTTTTTATTTATTTTATTTATATATATATATATATATATTTTGACATATTACTTAACCCGTTAGTAGACGCTATGGACAGCGCCACCTATTAAAAATTGCGCTCTTTTTATTTAACTTTCACCAATAATTTTAAGAAGTGATGTGATCGACGTTTCTTTGATTTTATTCGCGTTTTATGTATATTAAATGCCACTTCTAAAAATTTTTGGTGGCTATTGAATAAAAAAATATGGCAAAACTGAAGGATGGGCGACAAATCGACCAACTAGCGACTACTGATGGGTTAATTAAAAAAAATAGTGTCCAGGGCTAACAAAATTAGGTGAACTTTGGGTAAGCTGCAAGTATCTAAATCAACAAGTTTTGATCCTAATTTTGATAATTCCTCATTTAACTTTTTTGCTACTTAATAAGTTTACATAAGGTCCATCTGTACCGAGCATTAAAATTTTATCCAATGGTAAATTATGAATTTCTAATGCCTTCAAAATACTTGTATGTATTAATTCAGCTTCAGCATGTCCAATATAAAGTTTTGTGCAATTATATTCAATAGAATCTCAGACATAGCTTTCCTGCTCACATACAAAAATTTTAGCATAGCAGCGCTGCCTACTGGCAATATATACTCAAATTGAATCAGTATA
Source organism: Salticus scenicus (assembly GCA_963930645.1). Classification (NCBI taxonomy): domain Eukaryota; kingdom Metazoa; phylum Arthropoda; class Arachnida; order Araneae; family Salticidae; genus Salticus; species Salticus scenicus. The sequence goes on along the minus strand of OZ005658.1, from coordinate 52,037,794 downwards.
TAATGTTTAATTATGGCCCTCTCATATACCAAGTTTTGTGCAATTATATACTACAGAATCTGAGATAAGCATTCCTGCTCATGGGAAAATTGTAGCATAGCAATGCCACCTATTGGCCGATCTACTCTCAAACTTAATCAGCATATCTCATAATGGCCCTTCTGTACTGTACACTAAGTTTTGTGCAAAGTACACTAAGTTTTGTGCTAAGTTTTGTACAGTCGAACCTCGTTAACATGAATATCAAGGGAGATAAAAAAAATTGTTCATGTTATCAGTAGTTCATGCTATCAGTAGCCAATCTTCATATAACTAAACTGATCTTCCTTTTAACGGGGATTGTGGAAACAGTTCATGCTAAAAGTAATGCACATTAACGAGGTTAGATACTGCACTTCTTGAGTATATTATAGTATCTTTTATGCAAACATAATTAAAAGACTTTCTTTATGAAGATGTTATAGTGCCCTTTTTGAATTATTGAGAATATTTTAGTGTCCCTTTTGAGAATATTAAAGAGCCCTTTTATCGAGTTCCTCCAGTGGCCCTTTTGTTCTAGAGTCAGCACTAAAAGCAGTCAATCACATTAACCATGACTCATCAGTTAGAGATAAAGATTGCTCACGTTGCTGCGCTGGGGAGGGGAATTAGATAAACATAATAAACTTATTTGACTGACTGACTGACACAGGCAGATGGGAAGAAAGATGGTCGGAGCTCGGAGAAATATTTTCAAAAAAAAGGAAAAAAACAGGAAAATTGTAAGAAGTTAGAAATAATAGGAAAAAATAGGTCTGTGGTTCTTGCAGTAACTAAAAGAGACAAGCCACAATCAAAGCTAAACTATAGATAATATGATGATCACACAAGCCGATTACATCCATACTGCAGTAGGAGCATTGGAGGCCTTTTAGGAGCATTTTAGCCATGGCCAGGTAGAATTTTTTTTTTTTTAGGATCATAGAGAAAATATAGGAGAATTTTAGGGAGAATATGAGCCCTGCATTTAAATAAATAGTATTGTTCATCATAATCGGATGACTGTAATGGCTCAGAAAAATAGCATCATAGTTTCATTTATTTAAAAATTAGCCAATGATGAAAATGGGTGAGGACCTATATATTAGCTAATACAGAACTGCCAGATATGTGCAAGATTTCTCAATTACAAATAGCACACATTGTTTTATTTAATCAAAGAAAATTTTTAATAAAGATTATTATTTAGAAATAGTGGTATTTAAAAAATTCACTACTAAATAGAAAATGCTATACAATTTCTTTCCTGTTCAACAGTCATGAAATTTCCATTAATTTTTTCAAAAAACTTATTGTTGTTCAACACGGAAGATATTTTTAGAGCACTAAAAACAAATCTCAAACTAGTTGGCATAGGTGGACTCTGCTCAGTTCCCCTATCATAAATTTCTTCTATAGAGCAGATTATTATTCGTGTTAAGAGAAATGAATTTGATCACTCAACTTGGTGGCAGAATTAAATGCTCAACTTAATAGGGTACCGACCTTTCTGTTCGCTGGAGTTAATACAGGTCGAGTTTACTACCATTTATGGGTACGTTCACAAAAATCAATCTGGCAAAAAAGGTACCTTCACAAAAATTAGTCAGCTAAAATCGGTACTTTCACAAAAACCTTAGTCATCCCAGCAAAATCTGACATTTTAAATGAGCACATTTTCGAAGAAAAGTAACTTATTTGTGCATTTCTGTTGATGCGATTCATGAAGCAAGAATCATACAGAATGTTGGTTTTAATCTACACACAAGCGTTTGCTATAAGCGAGAAATGGTGTAACATAAGTAAACAAAACGATCCTCACGTGTATCGGTACACACTCTCTGGAGTTGTGGCCATAGTGTACTGTTTGCTGATTCGTCAGGTGCTTTGACATTTTAATGACTGTATGGTGATCTGTCTATCCTCCCTGGTATAATTCATATATAGTGCAGCAATACTAGCACAAATAAAAACAACTTCTACTTACATTCTCTCTACTACTGTTTACTTCAGAGAGAAGTGAGTTTTGATTAATGTTTTGCTACTATAAGCCTCACACTAACTGCTGAGCATTATTTTTATTATTTTACTTAGTTTGAACTCTCCCCCTTCCCACACACAGAGAGAGAAAAAGAATGTGCTACAATTTTTCACAAAAATAAAATATAGTTAAGATTTTTCACAAAAATAGGTATTAAGTTTGAAATCCTGAATAGGCCCGTTCGATATATTTACCTTATTTGTTAATCAGTTATAATGGGGTCAGTTTTGTAATAATGATCCCCATAATTCAAGCTGTTGCAAAATTTTGCTCTTTTCTGCTATATTAAGAAAATCTTAAATTTCAGACAGGGACGGACTGGGTCTTCTAGAAAGGCACATACCTTGGATTTTCAGAGGGTGCAAGTTGTTAGGCATTTTTCACACAGATAAATAGTAATATCTTGCATAAAAATCTGCTAAAATTGTGTGTTTGTGTGCGTGTTTGCTTTTGGTCCAAATATTGTCAACCTCTTGAACGATTCTTTAATAAATACTTCAGTTTCTTGCAACAGCCCGAAAAATGATATTGTTTGGGGCACATTAGATTAGCAATGGGACACATCAGACATCACAAGATTTAAAATATGTGCATAGCACCAAGTGTGTACGTGATTAGGCACTAGATCCTTGAGTTTTGCTGAAGTGCCATTGTGCTTTACTTTCCACTCATATCAGATGCTCCATCAAATGAGTTGGCAATATGGCAATGCAGTCTGCATCAGCAATGACAGAGAATTGAGTTATTAAAAAGCACAAAATTAAAATATAAAACAAATAAACAATCTCTTTATATAGATGTAAAGATTACAGTATACATTCGGCACACTTACCTTTGAAAAATAACACAAGATGAAAAATGTCCTGCAGTCTTCTTAAATGAAAAACTAAGCAATAATATTAGGCTAATAAGGCAAAATTCCCATTGAAAACAAACCAAGCTTAAATTAAATAAGCATAGTCGAAAACATAGGGTAGAGTGCAAAATTTGTGCAACAATCCTCCGTGGATCAAGATAATCTTAGAAGTTTTAGCTGTTTCTATAAAAACGAACTAAACACAAACTGCAGCAAGAAAGTGTGGTACAGGTACAGTGGTTGCATGTTGACTCGTGTGTAAGAGGTACTTTGATAGAGTCTCGTCTTTTCCTTTTCTAAATTTTCATTTCAACTTATTTTCTTTTGGTGTTTTTAATTAAATCAGATTATTTTACGATAAAGATTCTTTTATTAAAAAGGTTTTTTACAGTGCGGACATTTTAATTTTTAATCTTTCTTTTTATTATTATTAAAAAAATTAAAAATTTAAGGGGAAATACATTTATATAAAATTTTGTAAATGATTTGTGTTGCGTTTTATGTAAATTTTTAATTACTTTTTTAAATCAATGTCACTAGCAGCAATTGTTCATCATCTGTTCTTAATTATGTTATTATTCATGCAATTTTTTGTATGATTATCCTGAATGAACAACAGCTGCGGCTCAACTCTTTGACGTCATATTTAACTTTTATTTCAAATATTTTATCAAACAATTATCGAATTTGGTGGTGTTGGTGGAACTGACAGTAAAATTAAGCACAAGGATAATTTTATTCAAAATTATTTCACAAATTCATAATCAGTTTACATCCTGAAACTTCCAAAACCTGGGTAAATATGAATTTTACAATTCTAGTAACCTCAATGAAAATTAAAATATTCAACAAAATGTTCTTGAATAGTATTTGACAGTGAACAAGACTGTAATGAATTTTTTGTGATCAATCTTCTTATATTTCTTGTTCTCACTGTGAAAAATGCTTATGTTTTCATCAGTTTTCTTTTTTGAATCGCACTCATTATAAATTGGAAATCTAAAAAGAAGTTAGTTGAAATGAAAAATTAAAATATAAAACGTCTTTGGCGGGACTGAATCTCAGTACCTACACATGAGTTAAGCACGCTACCAATGCACCACACTTTCTTGTTTGTGTTTCGTTAGTAGTTTTTATAGAAACAGCTAAAACTTCTAGGGTCATGTTTTGATTCATGGGGGTTGTTGTGCAAAGTTTGTACACTCTACCCTATGCTTTCGACCAAGTTCTTTAATTCAAGCTTGATTTTAAGCCCATAAACTACTCCCCCCCCCTTTCCTCACCCCCACAAAAAAAAACTTTATTAAAATATGAAATGTAAACTTAAATAAAATACATAAATAAAAATAAACATAGATTAATATATTATAGTTCTAGATGAAAAGCACAATGCTTTTATTCTACTAAGAAATATCATTTCATTTTATATTAAACTGACTCGGGAACAGTTTTAGAAAAATAACATTTTTGGTTTTCTTTTATTTTCTACTGAAGATATAGGGAGTGATACAGTTTCAGTACAATTTAATTTTTTTTTTTTTCAAAAATGTATGTTCCTGCAGAATGCATATACATTTAAAACTAGGTTGATGTTTTTTTAAATAATAGTGCTTTATATTTAATTTCATTTTTAACTGAATCATTGAACTTAGAAAAAAAAAAGGTTTATATTCATTTCCGATTTCTGCAATGAAATATGTTTCCTTACATGTTTCAGTTTACCCTCCTTGATTAAAATATAATCATTTATACAGATACTGCTTCTGTTGTACAATGTGTTGCTAGCTCATTCTTAGGACTTTGTTGATCAGCTTAAGCTGGAAAATATGGATCTGGATCACCGGCATCTCCAGAGTATATAGTAAGCTAAGTTTCATTTGAGAAAATCCCTTCCATAGGAATCCTGAAGAACAGGGTACGGTACTGTCACCAGTTCAAAATTTCGTCGCCATGACGCCAAAGGGTTGTTTTCGTCAGAATCCAAGATGGCAGCCTATATATCAAGGCCTTTTTCTTTTTTTTTTTTTTTATCAGGGGATAGATAGATGAAAATAAAATGGTTATTTACACAAAAAATAAGGGTTTTTTTTTCTTTTTTAAATTGATAGAATAATGAACGGCTGAAAAATCTTGGATTCTGATGAAAACAACATGGCGTTGTAGTAGACGAAGCAATATATAAAACATAGTATGAAATACTAAATTATTGAAGTTATACTATTTTTAATTATTATTATTATTATTTATTTTATTTTTTTTTTTTTGTCAGGGGGCCAGCCCCCTGATAGATCGATGCGGTCAGTTTAATTGCTGCTGTTTGCTCGCTTCGCAAGCATTTAAACAAAAAAAACGTCACTGGACACCCCTAATTTGTGGGGCATGAATCAGTAAAAGCATGAAAATTGATGGAGCCGCGGTCACCATCTTTTCTGCTGTTTGTTCGCTTTGCGAGCATTAAACTAAAAAAACATCACTGGACACCAGACTCACATAATATACACAAACGCGCAAACAGCATTCGTGGAAAATTTTCTGAACTTGCGGAAAATTTTCCGCGGCCAGCAATTGCGATAAATTTGCTGAGTTTGTGAAAAGTTTTCTGCAAACAGTGATCGCAGAAAAATCGTATGGCTACTACAGTTCTGGTCATGCAGTTGAAACTACTCCTTAACCTGTGAATAAATGAATATCAAAGAATTTAACCAAAAGGGCTTCATTTTTGGTTTCTGTTTGTACAATATATTATCAGCGAACGCCGATCGTCTGCACTAAACAGGAAGCAAACATAACTCATAAGAGAGCAGTGGTTCTGTTTTCTCCCCGCTCATTCCAATGTCTGGGCTTTTGCGGCAGACACCAGCCTCTTTAGGACAGGAGGGAGAGGAAGAAGCGATCAGCTTTCTTTTTCTTTAATCACAGTAGGTTTTTAATTGGCACTTGGTATTTGTCGCACTGTGCTTAGAGACGAGGGAGCCTTTTAAATGGAAAAACTCAGAGTAGGGAGAGGGGGAATCATTAGCGGAGATCATCATTTTCTTTGATACTACATCCTAACCGACATGGGATCAGGGAGAGATGATGATGCTATGCTGTTTTAGTATAGTTAGGCTGTGAGTTACAACTTTTTCATGAATTTTTTTTTTTTTCTGCCGTCTTGTTAAAACTCATTGATGCACATAACTACTTGGCATAGCTTCAAAATCTCACCAAAAAATACACAAAGATTTATTTATCACAGTTAACTTGGTTATCAACTGCCAAAAGAGTTTTTTTTTTTTTTTTTTTTTCAGAAAATTTTTGTTTTAGATTTTGTGTTTGCAGAAAGTTTTTCATTTTATCTCGAGTCTGCTGGACACCCCTAATTCGAGGGGCATGAATCAGTAAAAGCATAAAAATTGATGGAGCTGTGGTCACTATGTTTTCTGCTGTTTGCTCGCTTCATGAACATTAAAACCAAAAAAAAAAATCACTGGACAGTGAACACCCCCAATTTCGAGACGCATGAAATATGTACTGTAACGGTCAGTATTCCAATACTAGATCGCTATGCAAACATTATAAATAAATAAATAATCACTGAATGCACCTAATTAAATCACGGTGCATGAAAAAAATCTATACTGAAGCAATGACTATAATGCCCTGCCCTATCCTTTTTTTTTCTTTATTAAATTTATTAAAAAATATATAAAAATACACTGAAAAAATTTTGTTTTAAACTCATTTAAAAACAGTAAAATCTAGAAGTAATCTTACTTACAGATACCGTGGCGGCTTTAAAAAAAAGTAGAAGAGAAGATAAAAACCATCTTTAACAATTGAAGATCCTCACGTAAAAGGAATATTTTGAATTAATTTAAATTAAAATCGGCTCTGTTACGAAAGCTAAACCAATCAGCCACAGCCATACTAATTTTAATGGTCCCGCTATGTGACTAATCCAATGAGATGAAGGCGCTGATGGGTTACACTAGAAGCAAGAGGAGCAAATTCATGCGACTTGCGAATGGGTTTGCCAGGTGCAACACGTCATCGCCAGTTTTGGCAGAGTAGCGTATAATAGGATGAAACACTCATTCATACACTACTTTCATTTTTAAATCACTCAAAAAATCAATTGTTAACTTACCATTCATCTGATCACCCATTCATAAAAAACAATATCGGACGAGAAATAATCCACCAGAATAAGTAAATCCGAGAAGATGCAGAGAAATAATAAAATAATCAAAAAAACGCATGCAAACATTCAGTCAGACCGGTAAACAAACTAAGTGAAATGGCGTGCATCGTTCAAATTCAAAGGTTTGCCAAAATGTAAACAAGTTTTGCTGATAATCCGAGAAATTAAAGTAGCACCACATTTGGCGACTTTTCCACCAGTTGGCGAAAAAAAAACAGACCGAACCCTGTCCTTCAGTCACTCTCCCCCCTTCATTTTACTTTAAAATTTCTAAGCAAGAACATTATTTATTGCCTGGTTAGAACATTTTTTTTTTACCTGTTTTCCTACTCTTTTTTCTTTTCTTGAACCAACCTTGAGGTAAAATTTTATTTCTTGTAGGCATTTCCTGTAGGTTTAGAGCTGGTGCATGGTGTATGAGCAGCAGCTAAACAATCAGCATTTTGCCATTTCCTCTTTATAAAAGTGTTTTACTTTTACTAATGACAACCAGTACTGGAATGTTACTTAATTATACCAATGACATTATATTTACCAGTGGCACATTATTTCAAGTAAATATACTATTCACCCAGAGCACAATGAAACCATGTTTCATTGTACCCCACACTGAAATTACTAATAAATAAATAAGAAATTATTGAAACACTTCTAATATTTATGTATTTTATTTTGTTTTCGGAGACATGAAGACAACAATACAAAGATTACAACGTACAAAACAATATATACTTATATGTATCATTACAATACATAACAAGAGGAAAAAATTACTTATGGTAATGATAAAAATCGAATAATAATTTTTTACTAGCGTTATAGAATTATGAATGTATCCAAATCACATCAGTAGCTGGAACACATAGTTGTATAACATATACATTTGAACTGCAACATTCTGTGACAAATCTGGCTTATTTTAATAGTAATGTTTCATTGTACCCTGTCTTCACCTACATTTTATTACAGACTTTTTTTTAGCACATAAAATTAAAATTTAACAAATGCATTTAATGTCTTACTTCTGACTATTTGTAAAATAGGAAGACTTACTGATTTTCAAACTGTAAATAATTATGAACTATGATTTGTAATTCTAAATTCATTATCAATGGGTATCACAAAACTGGCTAAGAAACATAAGAATTCGGATTTTCCTTTCACAATTTTGATTAGTTAAATATTTTTTTTTTTTTTTTTCTAGCACTTAATCCGTGAGTCAGACGGAAAAAGTAAACAACAGGAAAGTAAAAAAAAAAAAAAAAAAAAAAAAAAACAGAAGGCAGTTTTCGTTGCCACTCACATAGAGTGCAAATACTTATGAAATACCTTGCTGTTTTTGTTTTTCATATTATACTCACGCCTATTTTTTTATTGAAAAAGAGTCTTGTTAATTATTTTGACACAAGACAATTTCAAGGGCTTTTATAATCTATGATTAATTAAATAATAATGCTGAAAAATAATAATTAAAAAGAAAAAATGATTGAGAATGACTCTTAAGAATGGTTCATAAAAACGAATGATTCATTTTTTGTTTTGGTGAAGTCTTGGTTTTGAGAAGAAATCTTAGTTTTGATTTTGAACACGGATCATTTTCATAGTGAAATTATAGTACGTTTTTCATTAAAATCTCTCGCATATGTGTTATGAATGATAATTTTTGTAGTCACCATCTGTTTAATAATGTTTTTAAAATATACTTTTTACTAAAATTGTTCATTCGGATGTAATGTCATTTATTTGGTTAATATTCTGAAAAAATATATATATATTACATTGTTGTGAGTGAAAATTTTATTTTTATATTCTCTAACTTCGGTAAGTTTTCAAATAATATTGCCTGGATATTCTTTTGCATTTAAATTTGTCATTCATACATATGTATTATGTATGTATTATTAAAAAAAAAAAAAAATAGTGTAGTTTTAATGCATGTTTATCGTATTTGTTTTTCATTTTCATTAAGAAAACGTCTGCTTATAACGACAAGACAAATATTAAAAAAAAAAAAAAAAAAACACGATACCGATATAAAATTTATCTTTCTTTATATTATGTTTTAACAGTTCATTATCTTTTACAAATAATTTTCTGAATTATAATACACAAGGTTTAATCCAGCTTTTTTAGAATGGTACCTCATTCGTGAATTTATAAAATTATTTTGTGAAAAAAAACACTTTAGTTTGGAAAATTAATAATGCTTCCGAACAATTAATTGAAATATGTAAAACAGTTTATTTAACTTTAACATACATTTAAAAATTAAATGAAACACCTGTGGATGAGTTATTTCTTATGTGTGATGTAAGAAGGTATTTGCTTAGGTATTTATCATTGTCTCCAGTAAATAACTAAATTGAGTTGGTATATAAAAAATATCAACCTTTACACTCCAATTTACTTAAAATGAATATTCACGGTTGATGAATTCATGAATAAAAATATTTCTAAATTGAAATTTCGTGGTCTATGGAGTTGTGCTATGATTAATATTGTCTCACCTGTTATATCTGCGTTTGCAGACTCAGTGACTTTGCCAATGAATATTATGTGAGAAATGCCTAGCTGGCTATCAGCCGGGGTAGTTCAGTGATAGAGCATCCTTGCGTTAAGCGGAGGTGCCCGGGTTCGATTTCCAGCTCTGGTATTTTTCACATAGTTTGTGTACATAAAAAATATCAACCTTTACACTCCAATTTATTTAAAATAAATTGAGGTTATTTATTATTATTTATTATCTGTTCGATGCAGCGAAGCTTACAAAATTTTTTAGTGGGCAGCTATATTACTGAGATTTGACTTTGTGAAATGCGGCACTAAATTTATTCTGAATTAATCTCCGATACAGGTATTCAGGGGTGCAGAAAATGTTCAGACCTCTGAAATTTCCCTAAAATAATGCATCAACCTATTATCTGAAAGGTTTTTTTTTAGGGGGGGGGGAGAGGGGGAAATCTTTCTTTAGTCCAAATACTGAGAGAGATTTTTTATGCTACTATATTACATTTTTCCCCCCTTAACTACATCGAAATTTAATGTTGCTATTAATGTTCACCAGATGAAAAATTAAAAGTTTAAGATAATTGGATTTATTAACTAACATAATTTTTAAGGATATAATTCTTATATAATAGTACATAATTATACATAAATTTATGCTGCTTTGTTTTATTGCACTTTGCTGTCTATGAAAATTTAAAATACCTTTTTTATTACAGAATTACGAAAAAAAAAAAAATCTAGTTTAAATAAATCACCAAATATTTATCATCAAACTTCAAATACTTAATACTTTTTTTTTTTTTTTTTCGGGGGGGGGGGGGGGGGTAACGGATATTTAATGGGAATATACTTGTAACAGAAGAATACAGCTGTTAATTTGTAGTTTAATATTAAAAAGTTTGTTTTTTCAGTAATTTTTTTTTTCACGTCCGCTTTCATTTTTATTTTATTCTAAGATAATAAATATTCAAAATTTCCCCCAGACAACCAGAATTTCCCCCGAACATCGTTCGCGCGTTCTGACATATTCTGCACCCCTGCAGGTATTATAGGATTTTATTTAAAATAAATAAAATATTTATTAAAATTTAAAATAGCTGAAAAAAATAATTCCTGTGGTTCATCAATTAAGTAGCAGTTTAAGCTGTACAAATGTAGGGAAGAATGCTCAAAGTGTTTCTATTTTTTCTCTATATTTTTATAGATCATGAAAATCATCTTATATTTTATATTTGAAAAATGATTAATTAACAAACTTTTTACATAAAACATAGCTACCAGCAAATGAACTGAACTTACAATTCAAAAATGACCTGCCACTTTAAAAAAATAAAAAGCAAACATTGAAGACAGAAAATAAAACGTTGTAAACGAACACTGCAAATACAAAATGATGTGCAAAACACATCAATCAGTAATACGCACGTCTGTATGCTGTGTGTACATTAAAACAAAACAAACAAAAAATACCTCTCTTGCAATCTTCATGAACCTTTAAAATGCACAAAATTTCATTTTGACGCAATTAGTAATACTTACGTGTATATACTTTGTATATGTGAAAACCAAAAAAAGCATCACTAAATACCTCCAGCAATCTCTATAAACGATTGAAATTTCATTTGGAAACAATCAGATACACGAAAATTACACAGCTTCAAAATATCAAGGTGAGGTTACCAAATTTCATACATTGATCGTTCAATGATGGAAAAATAATCCAGCGTGCCAAGGTTGGCATCTTTATCACCAATCAGAAACAAGATGTGAAGTGGGATAAAGCACATTTCACCCAATATTTTTAAGCACAAACTTTTAACTACAATAAACTTCCGATTATCCGCGGTGAACAGGGAATAGACAACCGCAAATAATCGAATCAGCGGATAATCTGCAAAATGGTCAAATAGGGGATATAAATCAACACATAAAGCCTTTTGAGCAATACTATTTAATTAACAGTTAAGCATGGTACAATTTAACTACTAATAAAAATTTCTACTTACATTTTGCTCTATTTTTTAACAAAAAAATCGGTGAAGATTTTTTTATTTTTTTTTGTACTAAAACACTTTTTCTTAATTTGCGATTGCAGTTTCTTTATCAGCATTTTGTCACAAAGTGATACATCGTCCTGTTCCTCGAGATATTTTATAAGTCCATCTGCATGTGCTAGGGCTGCGTTGTGGCTCATCCTCTGCTGAGTTTTATCTCCTTCCTCTTCCTCCCTATCTTCTGAAACTGTGTCTAATGCTTGGCCCACAATTTGTTCATCTGTAAGGTGTTCAATACCTGGATCATTGGCATCACAATTAATCTACTCTTCAATGTTTCCTTCATTTACTTTTTCTCCTTCGTAACAGATTTAGCTAAATTTGCCAAATCATGAGCAGAAATTTCTTCCTCCTCTATAAACTCTACCAAATTATTTTCCACATTTGGTAAAATTTTTCTCCAAGACCTTACCAATGTAGACTGCTTAACTGCCTCCCAAGCAGTGGGTATGCTATAAATGCTGTCAAGAATTGTGTAACAGCTCCAAAAGCCTTGAAGGTCATTACTCTCTTCGATCTTTTTCTGTAATAAGTTTGTTCTGTATTTTTAAATTCCCTTTTATATTCAGGCTCTTGAGGACCACGGATAATCCGACCGCCGATAATCGGGAGTCTACTGTATTAAATTTATAATTTATCTGAATAATTCTTTTCTAACTCACTATCTTAAAAAATATTATAAGGCAATTCAACTATATACATATCAATGTAATTAATTAATAACTTATTTTATTATTATAAAGCAGCGTGTGTGTTATTTAAATACATAAACACGAAAAGGAAATTTAAATTTGTGTACAAATATGATTATTTCATTTAAAATCTAAACAAAGGATCAATTAACTATTTAAAAAATATTAAAATCCTTTATGTGACAGCATTATATATTTCGACACGCTCAGTCGCAGTCATCTTCAGATGTGAATTGTGCTGCTTTCTGACTTTTGTCTTTGTCGAACTTATCTTCAGCTTTACCTTTTGTTATGTCATTTCTCCCTTTCCTCCTGTTCATCAGGTGCTGCCATTCTTCAGGCATGGTACTATGCTCTCGGTCATTAATTGCGGTGTTAGTGGTTAGTATTTTTTGAGGGCCTCGTGTTTTAATGCGTATATGTGAATTGTATTGAGCAATTTTTGTAGTAATTAGTGTATTATGGTTAATAGGGTTAATGGTGTGTATTTGTGATAACATGGTGGAGGATCTATTGTATTTTAAATCAGTGATATGTTCAGTTATACGATCTTTAATTTCCCTTTTGGTCATTCCGATGTAACAGGCACTATTGTTGTTTTTAAAATTAAAATATATTTTATAGATACTGGATGTATGTTTGGATTCGATTAGATCTCTTTCATTTCTAATTTGTTGGAAAATATTTTTATTTGGTTTTATTGGTATGCTAATTCTGGCCCAGAAACCTTCGTATTTAATTTTATTAGCGATACCGTTACAGAAAGGAATGGAATGGAGGGACTCTTTCTGTACACAAATGATTTCTTTTTAAACAGTGAACAATTCCATATAAATATGCTTATTCTTTTAGTAGGTTATAAGTAAATTCATTTTTATCTTATACAGATAAGTATAAAACAAACATTTTAAAGCAAAAACATAAATAATTAGAAATATTCTTTATTAAATATTTTTTTTAAAGTAGTATCTTTAAAGGAATAAAAAAAATATTTTATGGTTTGTATTTTATTACTTGGTTTATCACTAGATTTTATGTTCAATAATTTATAAGATTTCATCTTTTAGCTTTGAAGATATATATATATTGTGTTAATACCTACAACTAAGTATATTTATTAAATTAATCTGATTATTTTATTAAAAGCAAAATTCCATAAATTTATAAAGTTGCATATAAATTAATACTTATGCTGAGCACACATTTTGATATTACATATTATTATAACTTCTATCAGAAAAATGTCGATTATTCTCTTTGATGAGAATATTCTCAGAAAGATTATTCTCGAGAATTTTACAACTCTAACTCATATAATACATAAAAACATTTTCTTTCTGTAAAATGATGATTTTGCATGATGGTATTTTCCAAAGTTCTAAAGTTTCCTATTAATAATTTATTATCTTTATGAATTATATGGCTCTTCATCCATACACTAATTTGGTATCTATTAATGCAATTGACATTGATCTTATTGTTCTTTCATTTGCTTTCAAAACTTCACACCTGAGGTTAACTGTCTTAGCAAAGTGAAAATACTTTTTATCTCATCTCCTGGCTCCCCAATGAGTAGCATTTTAGATTTGTCCTTTTAACATCATTGTTCTTGTCTCTGAACTTTGAGTTGTCTCTTTTTCCTTCTGGTACATAAAGTGAAAATTCAGAAAAAGATGTACCTTTTCTTTCCCATTGTTGTTTAGATGTCTTTTTTTTGCTATTAGCTTCTACAACAAAAGTTAAAATAAAAAATAAATTGTATCTCGTTTTTGGTACTGGACGTTCATTTCTCCTTCTCCCCTTTCCTTTTTTGTGATCAGTCTGCCGTACTTTTAAATGTTTTCCTTATTTCTCAAAAGGCATCAATTTAAATTTCCCCTTCATTTCTGTGTTTGTAATGGTGAACAGAACTATATTTTACAGATTCTGGAAGAAGCCTTTTATAAATGTTGGTAATGATAAAGACACAGTTTGATAAAAAGAAATAAATAAATCATCGTATTTTGTATTAATATCATTGATTTTTATATTTTTAAGCATTCCAGAGGGAATATTTTGTGCTCTAAGAAGAGCTCCTTTAAAAAAATAAATAAAAAAGATTCTGTAAGGAATATTTTTTGTGCACACACTGTAAAAAAATAACTATTACTAGCTGCAAGAAACTCTCTGTGACTGTAGAAAATAATTATTTTCTTCAATCACAGAGAGTTTCCTGCAGCTGGTAATAGTTATTTTTTTTACAGTGCATAGAAAAACTTTTTATTTCAATATCAGTTAGTGATAGTTATACAATTTGATATTGAAATTTATATGTAGTATTGGTATAGGGGTTAAGGTGTATTAATTGCACTCTGGTCCTATGCCTAAGTGGAATGGCCTCCATGGGGATCTTTTTTAAGGAGTCTTACCCATATTTATGAATGAGAGTTTTATAGAAAACCACAGAAAACTCGAAATGAGTGCCATTACTTCTTTCTGTTATCTTTGAGAGCAGTACTTCTCAGTTACTTGTGAGGTGAAGTTTATATGTCATCCTTGTTTGTAGTTGCTTTTCTTTATATAAATACTAAAAATATTGAATTATAAAAAACAAAGAAAACTGTTTTAAAATAGTGGTATTCAAAATATGTGAAAGTTGGCAATTATGCTTGCGCTTGTATAGAAGAAAAGTTTGGATTTTTTTTTTTTTTCTTTATAATTTACGAAAGAATATTTTGCACTCTTAAAAGAGCATTAGATTTTAGTGTCATTTACTGATAGAGGTGCATTATATGAAATTTTTCTCTATCTCTGCGTTCTTATTTGTAAAGATTTTATTTATTTATTTTCTCAGATTTTTGGTAGAATACTTTAGGCTCCCAGAGAAGCACTTTTTAAAATATCAGCTGAAAAAAATCATATTTTTTTTTCTTTAAAACTTGTTGAGTTATAAAATATTTAGTGTCAAAAATCTGTCTGAGAATTTTTTTAATTCAACACGGATAACCATATTTGGTTAAAATTGGATATGGTTAGAGAAAGCATGAATTAACCTTACTAACTGTATCTCTCATTAAGAAATTGATTATATACTTTTTCGTACAAGGCAATTTAAAGTGAAAGTAAAAGAAATTTTAGATCTTTTTGAAAAATTTCATAAAAAGTATTAATTTTCTTTAGAGAACATAAAAATGTAAATTTAAAATAACAATTTGTTACTGTGCAATACTGAAATTATAAACTAACAGCTGCATTTTTATGTTAGAGTATATGCATACTTATTCTCTTAAAAATTTACTAGTTATATAGAATAAATAGTTTTGCGTAAAAAAATAGATTTTTATTAACTTAATTTAAACCTAACAAATTATCCTTTTATAGTAGCACTTACTTTAAAATTTCAAATATATTTTGAGCGCACCCGCGCTCATCATCAGTGCTTTCTAGTGGTTTCATCTCTGTTTACATCGTTCTTCATCTCGGGATCTTCGGTTCGTTTCACTTCAGCAGTGGTGTTTCTCTTAATTGCTTGTTGCCAGATAGGAGGAATTATGCTATGTTCGCGATCGTTAATAGAAGAGTGGTTAGTAATTATCTCAATTGCTTCTCTTTTAAGGGCATAGTAGTGGTTATTACATGGAGCTATTTTTCGGGTTTTAGCAGTATTAAAATTAATGGGGTTATTTTTATGGGTTATGGAGAGGGTAGTATTGGATCTATTGTATTTAATGTCGGCGAAGTGCTCTTTTTCGCGATCTTTGATTCGCCGACATTAAATACAATAGATCCAATACTGCCCTCTCCATAACCCATAAAAATAACACCATTAATTTTAATACTGCTAAAACCCGAAAAATAGCTCCATATAATAACCACTACTATGCCCTTAAAAGAGAAGCAATTGAGATAATTACTAACCACTCTTCTATTAACGATCGCGAACATAGCATAATTCCTCCTATCTGGCAACAAGCAATTAAGAGAAACACCACTGCTGAAGTGAAACGAACCGAAGATCCCGAGATGAAGAACGATGTAAACAGAGATGAAACCACTAGAAAGCACTGATGATGAGCGTGGGTGCGCTCGAAATATATTTGAAATTTTAAAGTAAGTGCTACTATAAAAGGATAATTTGTTAGGTTTAAATTAAGTTAATGTTATCATATCCTTTTCTAATTAAGTTAAAGTATAGATTTTTATGTTACTGAAGGAAATTTCTGGGATATGTCTGAACATTTCTTGATTCCTTGTATAAGAGTTTAGAAGAAGAAATTTCATTTTTTCAAGATTTTAGAATCATTTTTTTTTTTTTTTTAATTTAATGAAAAGTTTCATTTTCCTTGAGATTTTAAATCTGAATTCTAATTCCCTGAATATTCCAAATTTTTTCCCGACTAGTATGAACTTTATTTTTCTTATATTCTTTTCAAGTAATTCAGTGTACATTAAAAAATTATCCCCCCCCCCCCTTTTATTTTGCTTCTATTTACATAAACAATTATTATAAGAACAGTTTTTTTTATTTTCCTTTGTTTTCTTTCAGGCTTAGTTGTAAATCTGCCTTATATACATGAATAGAAGAAAATCAAAAGGTAGGTATATATGCAGCAAAGAATTTTCTTTAGACTAGATATAAATTACTCTTAATATTGCTTCTTACAACAATTATTATTATACCCACTTATTAATAATATTATGATACTCTAAGTGACAAATATATCAAGAAATTATAACATTGTTTTTCTTATTATTTCAGATTTAAAACAGTATTTCATTATTTGTGCTCAATAAGAATCATGGAAATTATGAAATTTCACTGGAAAAGTTTTAGTTTTTAGATTCCAAAAGTACTAAAATTATAATAAGAAAAAGTATTACATATATTTATAGATATTTCACACTAAAAAGGTTGAAAATAGTGTATGAAATTAAATACTTAAAATCTAAATAAAAGAATTTTTGGTGATGTGGTGACTACGATTGATGCACTTTTATTTCTAATCAAAGGTATATTTAAAACAAGAATGCATGATACTATACAATATAATCTTGTCCATTAATAAAATAATATCTGCATTTTCTTTAAAAGAAATACAGACAAGAAATTAAATACTTAAAATCTTAGTAAAAGAATTTTTGGAGATGTAGTGACTACGATTGATGACCTTCCTTTTATTTCTAATCAAAGGTATATTTAAAACAAGAATGCATAATACTTTACAATATAATCTTGTCCATTATTAAAATAATATCTGCATTTTCTTTAAATGAAATACAGACAACAAATGATGCATCTGTAATAGTATTAGATTGTTCCACCTTTAGTTATAAACTTCTAGAAGTATATTAATTCTAAATCATTTCAGGAACATCAGTATGCCAGTTGAGGTTCACAGATTCACAGGAAAAAATAAATATCTCTTTAAGATGCCATATAATAAATCATTGTAAAGATATTGAAAAGGAAATCGTTGTCCCACAAAACATGCCACATTATTGATAATGCCAAACTAACATTGGAAACTGTATGTTATCATTAAAATAATAATAATAATAATTTATTAGTATTCTGCAAAAGTCAACTCAGTGAGTGATGCAGGAAGTTCATCTAAATATTGAGAAAAGCAAACACAATAAACCATTTATCTGTCCTGAATGTCATAAAGCATATCCAAATAAAAAATATTTCGATAGACATCTTCTTCTCCATATGAAAGAGAAATCTTATAAATGTGAAGTATGTCAAAAATCATATGTTGATGCAGAACAATTAAAACGGCATGCTGTTCAACATACAGAACAACATGTTTGCGATGTTTGTCAGAAAAGATTTTCTTTGAAACAAAACTTACAAATGCATTCTCTTATCCATACTGGAGAGAAACCTTTTAAATGTGAAACATGTGAGAAGGCATTTTCACAGGCAGCAAGTCTGAAACGACATTGTCTCATACACACAGGGGAAAGACCATATGCTTGTCCTCTATGTGAAAAATCATTTCCTTTGAAACAAACTTTGAATAGGCATCTCCTGACCCATACTGGAGAGAAACCTTATAAATGTGAAATTTGTGAAAAAGCATTTGTATGTTTAGATCTTCTTAAAGTACATGGTCTAAAACATACAGGAGAAAAACCATATGTTTGTGAAGTCTGTCACAAAAGATTTTTAACAAAGCAAAATTTGGGGGCTCATCTTTATATCCATTCTGGAGAGAAACCTTTTCAGTGTGAAACGTGTGAAAAACGATTTACCCAAAAACGAAATCTGGAACATCATTTTAAACAACATACACCAGAAACCCCATATGTTTGTCCTATATGTCAAAAACATTTTGGAAAGAAAGGCTATTTCAAAAATCATCTCGCTAGGCATTCTGTATCTTTCAAAAGTGAAATGTGTTGAAAATTATTAATTGTTATTCACAAAATATCAGAAGAAACTTTCTTGGCATATGCTTGAAATATACTCATGATAGAATATCATTAGTTAATTATTCAAGCATTTCAGGTATTCACTGCATCATTTACTATAAGTCTTGAGGAAATGGAGGCACAAATACTTTATCTTCTTTAATTTAACCCAACAGAAAAAAAAAATCACAAAAGATTGGATCGGGGGATCTTGTTACCCAACAAAGTAGTGGTATATCGTTTGATCGAACATGGCTATTTCATCTATTTTTGTAAAACTGCTCAGTGATGCCACTAGTCTTTCAAAATCCTGGGTCCCTGGGACGCATGCGTTTCAGAAGTCTGGGTCCTTTTTTCAAAAAATGGGTCCCCACATAAATGAATTTATATATTACAGATATAAATTAAAATTTTATCTTATTGTAGATGAAAAACAGTTTTTTAGGAATTTTAAACCAGCTCTTGAGATTGTCTTAAAACTAATATTATGTAGGAGGTGGTTGCTGTTAAGAAACAACTGGAAACATTTAGCTTAATGTGCTCTGGAACTAGTTTAAAAAAGAGAGAGAGAGAGAATATAGTATAATAGCTAATTATTATTATTATTTTAAACTGAAACATTTTTAAAATTTTCTCAAAATTATTAGCATTAAGAGAACAAAATAAGAAAAAAAAATTTATTTACTTATTTATTTTTGAGAAATGAGAAGTTTTCAGATGAGCAGATTGATAACAAAATTTAGTTACACTTCAAATACAGTACAGGATCCATTATCTGGCAATCGCGGAACCTACCTAATTCCAGTTATCAGAATTTTCTGGATATCAGCGCCAGCCAAAAATGGAAATCTTAATACAGACATAATGTCATGTTCTTGTACTTACGTACGTTCGTTCTTCTGCTTCATTTGTTTTTATTTTGTTTGAATGAACTTAGAACTCAGCAGAGTGATGCGATTCAATGTATCGACACTTTTAACTGGTAACTTTTTCGTATCGGGACTTCGATTTTGCATTTCAGAACTTTGTTTTCGAGCCGGCCACTCGCGTGTGTTTATCGTATTGGAATTGGATAGAAATGTTTTGGATTCTTTGAAAGAATGGTTTTGTGACCATTTTTCGAATTTCATATTTCAGCTAAGCTTTGACAGAGGGTACCCATTAGTGATTCATTATGCCGTGATGCGATTCGGTGTTTCATACACTTTTTACTAATAATCTTTTCGAATCGAAACTTTGTTTTTGATTTCGCACCAGCTGCTTGTTTGTGTTTACCGTATAGGATATGTTCCTTTTCCTTTATGGTAAAATGGAGTTTTAAAGGATTTGAAATATATTTTTAAATTTGCTTTTTTTATTTCTTCCAGTTCAATTTTTTTTTTTTTAAGACTGAAAATTACGCGTCCCCTGGGACCCACCACAATGAATTTTTTGCATCCTGCCTCCAATTTTTTGTGTAATTTACGTGCTATAGCGCGTAAACGGCATCACTGCTGCTAGTGTCATTTTGACTAACAATGTCTGTAGCCACGATTTTATAATTAGAAGATTTTTTACTGTTGTTGCTAGATAAAACATATAACTCGTAATTTCAGAATTAATTTTAGTTAAAAAAATCAAGTATAGAATTTGTGTTATAGTATTATTTTTGTCCTATTCAATATGAAACATCCTGTATATTCATTAGCTTCATGTTTAAAGTTTAACATTCTTCCCTGTCAAGAAAAAATGCTTATTAAGTTCCCCATCATTTATGATTAAAGTTTAAAGCCTATTATTGCGATGTCAGTGTAATGAATTTCAATTCATTATTTGTGTGCTTCCAGAATCTAATCAAAACTGATCAATTTTGAACTGCTATTTTTGGTACAAAACAGGAGAAAATAACCATTGTAAGCATCTATGCTTTTATATTTTGATATTTCTTTGTATAATGCTTCATAATGAATAAAATTTATTAATTAATGTATTATTGTTTTTATTTATTCACTATTAGAGAGTGTTTTACTTACTTCACTGAATACGTTTGAAATTACAGTAGAAGATTTTTATAAGCAAACCTAAAAACACAATGTTGTGCGTTATATAAAATTTTGCTTTGTAGAGCACGTTTCACCCATCATTAAATTTACCTTGTAAACATGGCCAAATGTGTTAGAAACACATCAAAGAGTAGGGTATTTTTTAAGTTAAGAATGGTATCAGGATCGATTTTTTTTTTTTCAGCACAGTGTAATTTGTTTAAAATTCTAAGGTTTTAATGACAAATTTTAAACTAAACATAACTAATAAATATATTATATTGACCTTGTAAGATTCGATACAGACATAAAATGGGGTTCTTTTGTTGCCTCTCACACATTTCAAATTCATAAAAACAGCCTTTTTTAAAGATTTAGTTTAAAAAAATGATCTTTTTATAAAATTTTCTGTATTTCCAGAATTATTTTTATTGATTACCTAAAACTTGATTCAATGAATACTGTTTACTCAATAATAAGCAATTATATACATACAACGACTAATAAAATAGAAGGTGTTTTATGATGATTATTTAATTTATTCATTTCTTTCCCCCCCCCCCCCCCTCACAAAAAATAACCCCATGAATTAAAGCCTGCATAGACTCCAGACATTTAAGTGCAGGCTTTGATAACTTTGTTTTGTATTTCTTTATTAAATATGTTTTCAAATATGAATAAATTATGTCAGTATCAATATTAACAAAAATTTAAAAATAGATTTTTTGCCTACTTTTTTTTTTTTTTTTTAACTTTACCCATATAAAAATTCATTGTTATATGTGACAACCAGCCAACTTTTATTCCTCAGTTTAGACTAACCCAAATATAAAAAATGTGAAGGTCACTTAATTTTTTATTAATTGTAATTAATTACCATTATTTAAAAAAGGTAAATGCTAAATGTTCTAAAAAGAATGACAGATTTTTGTACTTACAAGTTAATTGTAAACTCAAAAATTCCCCAGCTCTAAATTTTTATCAAAATCTTTCAAAAACTTTCTAAGAAAACCATGTCTCTGACAAATTTTGCTTTATGAGACATGAAAAGGTTAACAGTGAATACTAATTTTCACAAAGATGAAAAATTAGACTGGTTTCTCATCTCAAAGCTAAGTTTTTATCTAAACTATTAGCCATTTCCTAAAAAGTTTCTGTTGTATTTTTGCAACAGATGAAGTGAAGACTAAGGTAAACTTTTAACTTCCTGAAGATAAGGAAAAATTATTTTGAATTGTGACATAAGAAAACTACCAAAACTTAAACGTTTATGAAAATCATTTGAGCTATTTTCAAGAAAAACAAATTCCAGCCATATTTTGCTATGGTGGAGTGAAAGTTAACACAGTACTGAATGCTAACTTTCCTTGAGACAAGGATATATCAGATGAGTTTCTTATAAAAAAATGAAAAAACTTATTTCTATGTTTTTATAAAATTTGTTCGTTTTGTTCCTGAGAAAACAGAGTTTCTGCCACATTTTGCAATGGATAGAAAGAAGTTCACAGTGAAGGCTAGTTTTCGTGAAGATGAGGTAAAGTCATATGGATTTGTCATTTCAAAAAACACTTAAACTTAAGTTATTAAAAACGTTATATCCATTCTCTAGTACGCCTAAATTTAGTCATAATTTCCAACTGGGAGCTGATGGGTTAGCAGCAAATGCAAATTTTCTTAAACATGAGGATTTGTCCAATAGATTAACCTCTCTAGAAACACTTAACTTCAAACTTTCATCGAAATTGTTATATCCATTTCCGAGTAAACCCAATTTCTGCCATTTTTGCAATTTGCTGATAAAGGGTTAACAACAAATGCAAATTTTCCTGCAGATGAAGATAAGTCCTATCTTTTTTTTATCCAAAAATTCACTAACCCCTAACTCTCATCAAAATTGTTAGAGCCATTTCCAAGATCCCCACGACATATACATATAAATAACAAGTTATGCATTTTACTCGTTAATATAAGAGGATATACGATATATTCATCACAAGTTAACAAAATAATACCAATAACAATTTAATAGCTAATATTGATGGAAATTCTGTGGAATTAATTTTTTTTTTTTTTTTTTAAATATAGACTAGCTATAAGCTCTGCACATAGTGTTTTGTCAATAGATAAATTTGATGTTATGTGAAGCTTGTTAATGTCATGCCCAGAAATATGCAGGTTACTACAAACAAACATTAAGAAACAATGTTCCAAAATACCATTGATTTCAATTGGAAAGAAAAAAAAATCACTTTAGAACTTTGATCTTTTTCTCAGTTCTTGACTTTTTTTTTTCTGTGCATCCAACTCATTTTCTCTTTTGCACATAAAACACATTCTCAAAAATAAATAATATTGAATAATAACATTAGAGAACGGCATACAGTGTTCTGCACAGCCAAAATGTCCAATAGCTGAATTCTGTTCTTTGAGATGCTGTAGGATATCATCAACTGTATTGATATTCAGTGATTTTGTACTAATAACATTCATTGTCATCTGCTTAATTTTCGAAATTAATCTAAATAATGAGTCAAATGGTTTTGTCAGACCATACTTGCTTTTTACAGCTAAATGAGTTTTTCTCTTTCGAGAAATGCAGTCATTCCTCTTGATTAGGCATGCTTCACACATAGTTAAAGATAGATGCCTTTTGTCAATGAACCCGATTACATAAGTGATTACATAATCTGAAGAATTGATCAAGTTGTATCGATGATCATTATCACTTATGCTTTTGAATCCACTGCTGGCACTTAAAATCTTATTGATACATTCTGGCAGAGTTGCCAGTTTGGCCTCCTTGGAGCCAAACTGGCTCCAAATCAAGGTGGTTGGCTCCGAAATTTTGTGTTTGGCCTCGGAAAGCATTTGGCCCCATTTCTTGTAAGTGTTATTTTTTGGGGAAAAAAAATTGTTTTAAAATATTTACCAATGTTGATACACTTCTCGTATAAATTGAGAAAAATTATGATAAATAAACAGAAAAGAGAAATATTGGCATGGTTATACCTTCAACATTGTCTGCCCAGGCGTTAAAGCACTGGGCTCGTAATTGGAAGATTGCGGGTTTGGTATTCGAGCCGGCCAAAGACCGTTGTGTACTCTGATGGTGGCTGGTGCATGTAAAATACGTCATGGACGCTGTGTCCTCCATGTTCCCATCAAAATTATACCTCTGGGGATCACCAAAGTGGGAGAGCCATCCCTGCCGTGCAGGATCAAAATTGTGATGGCTTGTCCTGGGACCACCTCTGGTGGTGAGTCCAGGACCATCGCCAATTGCCCAGCATTAGTGCAACGTAAAAACCAACCAACTTACTGAATAAATAATTATACTTTTGAGGATCATGGAATTTTGCATAACTCTGTGATAAATTGTCTTATTGTATAGCTTTTTTTTTTTTTTTTTTTTTCATTTGCTTGTAGAAACATTTTTTTTTTCATTAAAATATATACATATATATTAACATTTTAATGCTTTTTTGTGAGAAAAATATTGAACTGAAAGCATATACATATATATATTAAGATTATTTATATTTATTTCCTTCTTTTTTCACTCTAATTTTCTCCAAAATTAGTATATTCACACATGAGAGTGCAGAAAATTAAAAAAAGAAGATACACGCATGTTCCTAAAATTTATTTCAAATGAAAAATAGTGCGCATGGGCAAAACTATAGAAATGTGTTCATAAAATTTATTTCAAATGAAAAATAATGCTCACAGAGAAAAACTATACAAAATATTTTAAAAGTGACAAATTAAACTTTAAAAGAATAATGCACATCAACATAATAAAACATTTGTTTAAAAAAAAAAAAATTAGCTAGCAATCAACATTTAATTATTGACTGGTGGTGGTAAATGGGAAAGAGGGGGGAGTTAAAAAGTTAGTTCATGAGTGAGAAATATTAAATACAATTCTACTTTTTTATGGGTTCCAGAATATCATAAAGTAAGTTTTAAATTAATATTGATGTTTTTGTTGTGGATGGATAAATATTTAAAAATAAAAGGCTTCCCACAGAATGTTTGACAGGCGATGGTTTCAGATGAAAAGAAAAAAAAAGGGGTTGTGGGAACAAAAAAATTACATCAGTGAGAAATATTGAATAAATCTGTTCTTTTATATGTTACAGAATCTGATAAAGCATATTTAAAATGAATATTGACATTTATATTTTGGATGGAGAAAGATTGAGAATTTAAAGTCTTTCATGAAGCGTTTGAAGAACATGGATCGTTATTGGAGTTTGATTTAAACAAAATCAATCGCGGAATTAATGGAAATCACAAAAAAGCGGAAAATCGTGGATCCGCAGAAAATTCTCATGTTTGTATATAGATCTTTCATGAATGGTATTCTTCCTTCCATGTATCATATATGTCTTTCATAATCCCATCGTGTATATATTCAGTATTCGGTCAGTAGTTATGCAATTTATATATATATATATTAGAATTCAGTAAGTAAATAATATTTTTCATTAAAATAAGAAATATTATTGTGATAAGTTTTCATGTGTGTTTGCATATTTAGGTGAAAAACGACAATATATGATAAATGAAACCTACATTAAATAATATAAATTATATTTTAAATAATTTTTTCCGATTTATTGGTTGATTGTATATTGTACACACTTTATTTTGGACATTTAAACTTGATTAATGCATGCAACACCTCCTATTTCTAGATTTATTTTTAATTTCGATTTTTCAAATTTCAAGCTCAGCATAACAAGTCTCTGCTCCAATTTGAACAAAAAACGAAATGTGATTTCGAAGTCTTTAAAATATATGTAATGTTATAGAAATTTTATGAAAAACAGTAAACTGAAGTTTCTTTCTTTCTTTTTTTTTTAATGGTGCATTACAAGAACAATTAAAGTTCGTAAACCAAGAACACATAGTCTTGTGACTGTACTTTGAATCTTCAGATGTAGGTTGATGTTGCCAACTTAAATTTTGCCATGTCTCTACACTGATGATAAAAGTCCCTACTTTAGTGCTCAGGATGTCCGTATGAAGAACTTTCATTCCTAGGATATCCTGAAGATGTCCCAAGGAAAAAGGGTACCTCCAAAAAGTTCCTACTGTTGAAGAAAACTGCTAAAATTTCTTCTGCATAGGGACAGATCCCTACAGCTGGCAATATTAAGGTTGACTCTTTTTTGGCTTTATTTTGTTAATATTTGGCTCCATTTCAGAGAAAGTTTGACCTTGTTTGAAAAATATGACCTGGCAACCCTGCATTCTTCCATTTCTTCTCTAGAGTTTTCTATAGGTTCATTCTTCACATCATCTAGTAAGGTTTTAAAAATCTCCTTACTAACAATTCAGTCCTTTGGTGGCTTAATAAGGGAATAACACCCAATTAATATCTGTACAGCTGCAGAAATACTGTTGGATCAGGATGATCATTGGTACCACTGGCAGTTCACATGATGCCAAAGAATCTCTAAGCAAAAGAAAAATAAAATATCAATGCATAAACACACACACATTCGTATATATTTTGAAAAGTATGTGTAAAAAAAAAGAAAAGAAAGGAAAAACCTTTAAGGAATCTTGATTTAATCTTACTGTCATTAGATAATCATAATTATGCTGTATAACACACAAGGTATGAAAAACCTAATGTAAAGCCGTTGTTAGGAAATTAGTACATACAACATTAGATACAGCATTTGGAATCAGAATGCCAAAATAATAAATATCGAATGAAATAAGTATAAGTGAAAAAAAAACTGGAAGAAAAAGAAGAAACCAACAAGCCGACAAAACATTCTCAAAATTAAATCTCATTAACAATATAGTGTCAAATCTAAACTAAAATACAATTAATGTTAAAAATATTATTTTTAGAAAAATAAGTTATTTGATAACAAACTTTGAATATATATAGGTGATGAGTTTTTACTACTTTAGGGATAGGGGTTTTTTTTCCCTAGGGGGTTCTGCCCCCGGCTCGCTCCGCTCACCAACCCCCGAGGGAAGCTATGCTGAGCTCTGCCTGACTATTAGCTGCTTTGTTTTTCACTGAATAGGAATATTAATAGTGCATAACAGAAGACAAAAACAGAAAAATATAAAAATTCCATATTCAATGTCAAATTGAAATACGAAAAAACCACATTATTTACTTTTATTTATTTTTATGAAAATTATGCTAAAAATCAGTATATATATATTTTTTTATTAATTTATTATTATTATTATTTAATAGAAAGAAATTTGTAATATCTAAATCATTTTGCATCACGGCTTTAGTATGTGACCCTTTTTATTTCTTTTTTACAACCATGGATCTAGGCTGTGGTACTCCAGTCGCTAAAGTGTTGATCTTGTAATTGGAAGATTGCAGGAGCTGGCCAAAGACCATTGTGTACACTAATGGTGGCTGGTGCACATAAAATCTGTCGTGGCTTCAAAGTCCTCCATGTTCACATCAAAATTATATCTCTAGGAATCACAAAAGCGGAGGAGCCATCCCTTCGGTGGAAGATCAAAATTGTAAAGACATGTCTCCGGAACATCCAAGGGGTGCATCCCAGACTGTCACCAATTACCAATAGCACAGTACTGATGTGACGTTAAACCCAACATACCTAACCTACCTACTTACAACCATGGATCGTATTTTAATTTTCCCATGTAAAACGACTTCATGACAGAAGAACAACGTCAATGGGAGAAACTTTTTTCAAGGTGGCAAATAGAGTACATTCATAAACCCATCGTTTTTAGTTAATAATTTCTTAAATTAAAATGATAGAAATTTCTAAGCAGCTAAAATGTCTGCCTTGGAGTATTCGGAACTCGTTGATATCTCTCATGACATGAAGAACCTTGTCCTCTGTGAGAAGATGCGGTTGCAGACAAAATAATTTACCGCCAGTGACAGTAACTTTTTTTTTAATATATTGAGAAACTATTTATACTATTTCTGTAAAAAAATAAAAAAAAAAAAAAAAAACCTTACTAGTTTTTTTTTTTTTTAAGCATTACCAAAATACATAAAGTTACTGCACAACATATTAAATTAAAAAAAAAAAAAGTCATTAATTAAACATTCAATATTATTTTTTATAATTTGTACTAGTATTTCAATGCTAATACTTTTAGAACTTTTTGCATAGATACTTATAGTATATGTTCAAGCAGCACAAGTGACAATCATTACAGGATTTTTAACTATAACATTTGTTTATTTATTTTTTATTTTTAGAATTCAGTTTTTATACATGAACTCTTAGCTGGTACCCAATTAACTGCATATCAGTACGTAAAATACCTACTTTTAAACTCTCCTGCAAATTCTTCAGGATTAAAAAAGAAATTCCATAGTTTGTATTCATCTATGAGAAAAAAAATTACACTATTGAACTGCTATTCTCATACTGTATATGACAATAAGAAAATTATGGGGTTTGATGACACGTAATATAGTAATTCTTGCATACTGGTTCTTTTAATTTACTGGATGTCAGTTAAATCCTCTTTTATCAGAAAGTATAAGCAAAAGATCCAAACTATTTACTATCAGTTAAAAAAATAAAATTGATTTAAATTATACAAATTTATACTATTGAAATTTATTTCTTTAATGAATTTTGAGTATTCTGGAGCCGAGCATGATTTGATCTTGGGTAAAAATCTTGTAATTATTAATTAAATATATATAATTATTAATTAAATTTTTATAGGCATAATTAAGCTGACTTAAAGTTGTTTATAAGAAAAATGCATCCATTGTATCTTACAAAATTGCAACTTATAGAATAATTTTTTAAGAAAAACAGTTTCTTCCAATTAAAGAAACCCATTTTTTTTCCAGCCAGTTGTTTCTGCGTTTTTTTCCACCTTGGAAGAAACTTGCCAGCGCTGATTTTCATACAACAGGGGTTAATACAGGTCGAGTTTACTACCGTTTATGGGTACCTTCACAAAAATCGACCTGGCAGAAAAGGTATCTTCACAAAAATCATACAGCTAAAATCGGTACTTTCACAAAAATTTTAGTCCTCCCAGCAAAATCTAACATTTTTAATTAGCACATTTTCAAAGGAAAGTAATTCGTGCATTTCTGTAGATGCGATTTGCGAAGCAAGAATCATACAGAATGTTGGTTTTAATCTACACACAAGTGTTTGTTATGGGCGAGAAACAGTGCAGCATATGTAAACAAAACGATCCTTGTGTGTATCGGTACACAGACACGCTCTGAAGTTGTGGCCATAGGGCCGAATTCTGGTCAAACGCCGCAACTTTACGATAACCAGCTCACAAAGTGGGAGGGATTGCGAGAGAAAAGGGGAAAGCACTGATGTTAGTGATTCAAGCCAAACGGAGTTGATTTCCACAACTGCTGACGTCAGTAAAGTAAGAAAGGGAAAATTCGAAGAAAATATTCGAATTTCATTCAGATATTGTTCGTTTTTAACCAATCAGAATCCGTATACAGTTTTAAAGGGACGACCATATGGGTTGCTTCTATTTGTTTTTATCGTAACTTATTTTGGTTTCATTCATATTAACCATTAACGATGTGTACATCAAATAAGCATGAAAGCCTTAACTAATTCCCCAAAAAATTATAATAGGAAGAACAATTAAATAATAATAATAGCAATAGGTTTTATTATTTTCGTTTTATAAAAAGGGGGAAAAAATAGAAAAAAGAATAATCATTAAATAACCATCTGTGCGTCTGATTTCTATAAACTTTCATTTTATTACTTTACGTAAAAAAAAGTGTGTGGGGGGGGGGGGGATGTAAAAAAGCATAATAAACATTAAATAACCGTTTGTACGTACGATTTCTATAATTTTATGGCATAATATGATGATATGGTATATTTATAACACAAGTTAATACTATAAACTTATTATATTTTCAGATGAAATGCTGTTATTTTATTTTATTTTTATAAATTAAAAATAGATCCCTCCCCCCCCCCCCCAATCTTTTCCAAATTACATAAATATCTAATGCTTAGTTTTCAATTAAAACGAAATTTGCAGATTCAGTTCAGAAATTTATTTTCAATAAAATAAAATTATATTCATCATATTGTAAAATGATTTATAATTTTCCAGTTTGTGAGTATGTCCTTTTATTATGTTCTACGACAAAAAAAAATTAATAATAATAATAATAATAATAATAAAATAAAATAAACAAATTTGTAAGCAGAAAAATAGTATTTATAAAATTTGTGTACTTTTCATTTTATTAATTATTATTTGTAGTAAAAGCATTAAGATTTAATATGTTCTTGTGTTGATTTTTTTTAAATTAAATGAATATTTTTTGCAGAGCATTAATCTGAAAAAAAAAAAAAAAAAAAAAAAAAAAATATTTTGAATATAAAATATTATCAAAGCTGTATTGTAAAATGTTTTCAGTATTTATTATGTTTTATTATGTTTACAGTTTGCAAAGTAATTTTCAAGATAAGACAAACTTTATTAACATCAATTCATTATTTTAAAAATTCTGATTTGTTTTATCATTACTCCAAAATTTTATGGGTAATTCATATTCTGATATTATTCATAAAAACCAATAAGAGAAAGATTTTTTTTAATTCTTTTTTTCTATATTATTTTTAGCTGTTATCAGGACATAAGTTAAAAAAAAAAAATCGTTAGATTGGGATTAATTTATAAAAGTATATTAATAATTTTATTATTTTATAAAGTTAATTATAGTTTTTCGAATGCAGGCATTTAAAGCATTTAAAAATATAAATATATAAATGCGAAAACATTAAAAAAATAAGAAAGAGATAAGAAAGAAAGAAAGAAATTTTTTTTTTGCTTGCTACCTTAGAATAAAATAAAATAAGAAATAATAATAAAAATAAATAATAATTTAATTTAAATCGATTCTTAGTATAAAGTAAAATTGTTCACGCACAAAGAAGAAAATGAAAAAGACATAAAAAGTTTTATAACTAAGTTTCAAGAAAAATCAAAATAGGTCTGATTAAATTTCTTAGCTTAACTTATGCTTGAAATATTCATCTATATGGAGATGATTATATAAATATTCAGTGAACTGTCGGGGGAACAAAACTAAATTAATACGAAATTAATTAATTAATAAAATAAATAAAAGATAATTTTAAATAATAGATGCAGATTTGAAGTAAACACCTATTTCTTTAGTTAGTAATAAGAGACATTACTGTGAAATACATGAATATAATACTTTGAAATTTGTCTTATCATGAAAAATATGTTGTGCAAACACTAATAACAATAAAACATAAGATACAAAAAATACTGAAAATATTTCACATACCTGTATTTTAACTACGTTTCGAACTATCTTTTGAACTGAAAAGGTTATTTTTAGCTTTACGTGTATCCTTTTTTCTTTCTTTTTTAATCAGAAGAAATATATATTTTAATAATAGTATTAATTATCTTCAATCAATACTACTTATAGAAATCTCATAGAGTACATAATTTACCAAGCGCTTTGCTTTGCACGTTTGTTTGCAATGGCCGCCATTGCTCTACAAGAGTGTTACGATAGCTTTCCGCTGGCCGCAAATTGAGCCACGTGACAATCGCATCTGCGAGAGAAGAATTTTGTGATTGTTTGACCTGACTAGGAAAATTCGTTTTCGTCCGCGACTTTGCGGTAGAAACGCAGGTGCGAGCCGTAAGTGTTTGGCTGGAATCTGGGCCATAGTGTACTGTTTGCTGATTCGTCAGGTGGTTTAACATTTTGGTGACTGTATGGTGATGTGTCTATCCTCCCTGGTACAATTCATGTATACTGCAGTGATACTAACACAAATAAAAACAACTTCTACTTACACTATCTCTACTGAACTGTTTACTTCAGAGTGAAGTAAGTTTTGGATTTTGGTTCCTGTTCTGCTATAAGCCTCACACTAGCTGCTGAGAGTTAATTTTATTATTCTACTTAGTTCAACCCCCCCCCCCCCCATACACACAGAGAGAAAGAAAAAGAGTGCACTACAATTTTTCACAAAAATAAAATATAGTTAAGATTTTCAGAAAAATAGGTATTAAGTTTGAAATCTTAGATTGGCCCCTGTACAAATGGGTCTATTAACATGAAATTTGTACAAAACTATTCTCAAAGGTCACAATGCTGAGCTAGAACACAAAAAATAAAAATAAATTACAGGACTTGAAAGTTCAAAATGAGTCATTTTTATATACAAATTATCCCTTCTCTCCCCTCCTATGTCAGTGTGCAGCATGTTGGTGTTAGGAATGGACTATCTGAGGGTCTTATGCCTGGGTGGTGTGTTCTTTCTTAGAGGGGTGTCTTTCTAAAGGGTCCTATTCCACATTTTTATGAGTTTCACAGAAAACTACAGGAAATCTCATAATTTACATAATAACTACTAGTATTAAAGTTGGATTAATTATTGTAGAATTCTGAAGTTGATTAAACAGAATAGCTGACATTGGAGCTTTTTCAAATTCCTTGACGTTTAAATGATTATTTTTTACCATTTTCTCTGACTTTTGTTGTTTATTCACACAAAAAATTCACAAAATTAGTAACAAATTCAGCAATTTACAATAACGAACAATCAAATATGGCTCATTTTCACAAAATTTGCTAAAATTCGCTGCTTTTCCCAGACTCACTGAAATTCGCTGACTTTCCGTGACTAGTAGCCACTCTGTTGAAAGCAACACAATTCAAACATTTAATATATATTGAAGTAAAAACTGCCATTCACAACAATAAGATATAATAAACAACAGATAAAATATAAAACACCAAGATACCTTTCCAGCAACAGAAGTAGGTTTAAGAGCATTAGGAGGAATTTTTTAATTCATTGCATCTATTAAGTTACTGTAAAAGCACTTATTTTCGCGAGCCGTAATTTTCGCGAAAATGAAGATATTGGTGATTTCGCGAGCTGAAAATTTCACGAATTTTATATGAACAGAACCGAAAGTTGAAAAATCCTAACGTTGAAAAGTACCTAAATATAGAACCCCTTTTGCTTAAGACATTTTAAGAAATTTCCTTTTGTCTGAAAAGTTCATCCCCACCTCCCCATCGCTCTAAAAACAATTTATGCTTACAACGGTGCTTATACATCAACTTTGGCTTTGGCTCAATGCGCAAATTCCACCCCAAACAATTTTCTTTTCTTAATCCCTTTTTTCTCACGCTGTTTACCAAACTAGGGCTTCTGAACCCCCCTTTTGCATCGAAAATGTAATCACCCCACCCCACCCCCTTAACTTTTCTTGGATTCAGACCGTCAATGCATGTGAGTTTTGGTAATTGAAAAAATTTCTTTTTTTTTTTTTTAGTTATTATTTGCTGCGAAAAAAAAAAAAAAAAAAAAAATATATATATATATATTGTGAGGCTTAAATTTTCACGATTACGATGGGCTCGCGGAAATGAGTGCTTTTACAGTAGTCATCATCCACATAAATAAGATGCAGCCATCACTGTCACTTAACTCTGGCAAACGGTTTTTCAACAGTTGCATTCTAGCTGCAACAGAGTCGCTAAAAAACTGCATTAGAAATTTTTATTGGAAAACTATGAAGAAAAATAAAAATTATATTTTTACTAAAATCACAAAAGAACAGAAAAACAAACCTGGAATGCCAATGCAACATTCATTTTCTGGAAGTACTTAGGAAAAATGTGATCAATTTTTAATTTGGGACATATTTTTAATGAATGTCACTTTGGGTTGTCATAAGCAACAATAGGTTCCCAGAAAGTTGTCTTAATTGGCCCATCAGGTACCTAAAAATATAATTTTACAACCATTAACATTAATATGCAATAAGTGGAAAATAAGCATAAGTGAAGCCTGGTTAGAATGATTTTACTGCACATTCTTAAACCGACTAAAAATATATATTAAGCAAACTGAGCATGGTGTGTGGCATCAAGCTTTCATTAGGTAGAGAACGAAATGGTAACCCTTTTTTGTGGCCAACGTGAAGTCTCTCTCCCGTGACAAAGATTGTCATATTACAGCTTCTTATTGGGCAATATATGGGAGCTTACTCGTTTGGCATGATTTTTTCAAATATATGTTTTATCACCATCATCATTTATTATTTTCATTCATAATATGTAAGTTTTTAATTATTTGAATAATTAATAGACTATAAAGCAATTTTTAAAAGAAAATTAAAAGGAGTATGAGAAATTTGTAAATATAGTTTTTCCCCTAACATTAAATGCTATAACTTTTAAAAATGCTGAATGACTCATTTTTAAAATTATATCAATTACATGAATTATTAATTATTAAAAACTTTAATTGTAGAACAATCTTTATTTATTTATTTTTTTTGGGGGGGGGGCAGGGGGGGGGGTTGTTTGTTTCTTCAATATTAAAAAAATAAATAAAATAAAAATGGGTCCCAAAATTAGACTAGTTCCCCTCCCACTCTCCTCACTACATTTCACAACCTGGTGTCGAATCGATGTGCATTTTAGTGTGATGATTTATACCGCTCTTGTTTGGGCGTGCTGGTGTAATGATGTATCGATGCCTATGATGTATTGGTTTAGACAAAATAATGAAACAAATTTGATGATGTTAGATTTTTGCAGATATTTCCTGAATTGTAATAAATATATATATATATATATTCATAGAATTTTAATTTCTATATTCAAATGAATTGCAAATTTTAGAAATGAAAAATGGCAGAGGGGTGATATTTTTTACTGTCTACCATAAAGGTTTGCTTGCAACCAGTTTTTTCTTTCCCCCACATTCATGGAGACTTGCTTATGCATTACTTTTTAACCTTCCGTACTTCAGTAAGTCACTATCGTATCATTCCTACAAAATTTAATCGTTACTGATCCACATTAGAGAAAAATTACCATAGATTCTGCAACAGATCTACAAGCATTTTTAGAGAAAAGTAAAAAATTAAAAATAAAATTGAGAAACTACATTTGCCCTGTGGACCATTAAAATTTATATTTTGTTAGCCTGTTGAATATTTTTTGTGTTCCCAAATCAACAGATCATTGTTAATTTCAAGACCTGTATAAGTAAACTATTAAAGTTAAAGGACATAAAGGTAAGAAAAAGAATTTTTACTAAAACATAAATAAAAAAAATATACCATTCCACACATAGGATCTATATTATGTAAATAATATTTAAGTAGCAGAAAATAGCAGAAATATGTAAAGTCTAAAGTATTACATATATTAATTGCAATTATAATGGGTACAGATACTTACTTGAAAGCAGGGTTGGGTTTTTGACGTCAAAAAGTGGTTTTTGACATGACAAGGGTTTAAACTGTCAAAAACCTCTTCCGTCAAAAACCTGTAGTATTGTCAAAATTCAAAATCTATAAATGAGCTAGAATCTGGTTAGAAATAGGATTTAGAAATGTTTACCATATACATGTAAATATCTAAATATTATGCTGTTTATAAATTAACAAATCTGAAAACAATTTGCAGATGATTTGTAAAAATTTAGATAAACATACTAGTTTATAACCTAAGAAATATATACAAAGTATGCATAGATATATTTTGTATGTTTACGTTTATGTTTATTTATATTAATATTTATGAAATTCTAAAATTCCACAGTTACTTATGTATTTTCACATAAGCCATGAAAACACAAGAATACTGCATTTTTTTTTTTTTCTTTTTTCCTTTAAGTAAAACATAATATATGTGGGCAGTAAATTAATATGAGTTTGAAAATAATTATATTTATAATCTATATTTGTTACACTAATCATTTGATACATTTTTATCTATTTATTATTATTATTGATTGTATAAATATCTGTACCTGTTTATAGCTTGAACTATTGGTGTTTTGGAGTAAGGCGGATTGACTACTCTAGTGTCTTAAGCCTAAGAGAGAGGGCCTTCCACGGGGGTCTTTCTAAAGGGTCCTAGCCTGTATTTATACAAGTTTTGGGGAAAACCATGAAAAACTCTGAATGGCTAAGCTGACAAGCACGCCCTGGGATCAAACCTGGCACCTCACATCTACCAGCTTTGAGCATGGAACCGCTTGGCCACTGGTGGGGGCCCTACAGCTTAGACTAATAATTTTTTTTAAAATCTATACGAGTAAATATTAAATTTATTACAATTTATACATGTCCAGAAAGCATTCATATTTCTTGTCTCATGGTAATTATAAGAATTTCAGAAACAATTGAAGCTTGTTTAACATTCAGAATTATTGCTTTTTCTTCTTAAAAACTTGCAATATCAGCAGTCATTAAAAAAAAAAAAAAAGTTATATTTTCCTATAAAATATTTAAATACAAACTATGCATTTTTATTTTACTGGTTAAATATGTAATACTAAAAGCACAATACTAAAAAAATTTAAATATATAATGTTGTATTGCAAATAAAATGATTTGTCAATCAAAATGATCTATCAATGAAATTTTTATAAAATAATTTTTATATTTTTTCATAA
This sequence comes from Salticus scenicus, assembly GCA_963930645.1. Taxonomy (NCBI): domain Eukaryota; kingdom Metazoa; phylum Arthropoda; class Arachnida; order Araneae; family Salticidae; genus Salticus; species Salticus scenicus. The sequence goes on along the minus strand of OZ005658.1, from coordinate 52,001,549 downwards.
ATTTTTAGAAGCCTAAAGTTTTGTTTTTATATTAATCAAAATGTTATAATAATGTTTCTTCAAAAACATTAATATGTTTACCTTTTAAAACATACATAAATGATATTTTATTGAAAACATTAAAGTATCACATAACTAAGTTTAACATATACTATATTAAGCATAGTTATAAATAAATTTTGTAATAATATATAAAAGTATCACAGCATATTTTGAATGAACATAGAAATAATTCATAATAAAATTTTAAAATCCTAGAGTTTTGTTTTTTATGTTAATCAAAATGTTGTAACAATGTGTTTCTTAAAGAACATCAATCTATTTACTTTTCTAAAAATCTTTATAAACTATATTTTATTAAACAAAGTTTTTATATGACAAATTATAAATATAGATTTTTGACAAGGAGGTTTTTGACATGACGGTTTTAACCATGGTTTAAACCGTCAAAAACCTGCCAACCCTGCTTGAAAGAACCTTTTATCTATGATAGCATTTCTCACATTCGTAATTAGGTGTGGAAAGTCGGAAATGAACCAAAGATGACATTCTGGATCGCACATGTGAGTACAACTAACATTTACCTCAGTTATTCCAAATTTTGACCACATTTTCCTGTTCCACGAAGCCCCTCTATAGTGACAACATAAAAAAAAAAAAAAAAAACGAGTTCTCCAGAAGAATAGTGGCTTCCATAACAATCTGGTGCAAAACTGATCCTTTAAAAGAAAAGAAAAATGATATAATATTACTTTTTTATTTTAAATTAAGCAATGCAACATTATTATTCAACAACTAGTATACCAGCAGGAATTTAACATTTCAATTATAGCTTTTTAAATATCTAAAATATTATATATGGTATTATTATTTGAATAATTATGGATTCATTCATCACTACATCAGAATTTGTACTTAAAAGAGTAGGGGAATGTAATTTTTGAAAGTGATATAAGGAATTATTATTTTAACATATTATTTCCAATCAGAATTTAAAAAACAGTAACGACATAAAAATGTAATTATGAAATGAAACATTCAATATTCATACCTGTGCTCAATAATTAATACAAATTATTTTATACATTAAGGCTCTCATCAGAGGGGAAAATTGCATGAGAATTTCTCACCCTTCCTAAAAAACAACGAAAGGGGAAGAGGGGGAAGGAGGAGGGACAGAGATCAAAAAGTTACATGAGCAAATTAGGTCCTCAATTTGTTCATCATTTTTTTTTTCACCATAAGTGTAAAAAAAAAAAAAAACTATTAACAGTTTTTTAGTATTTTAACTTCTGAAAAATAAAAAATTGCACAAACTTCTCGTAATATTTAAACTTTTGGGTGAGATAATGAAAAAGTATACAAGATTCCAGCAACCTCATGCTCTGGTGGGAACCCTGTACATATATAATTTTATATTCAATTTTCTGTATCATTAAGATTAGATTTTATTCCTTTGTTATTTCGAAGCACACATACATTTTGATTCAGTTTATGCATACTAAACATACTAAAATCAAAGGTGAATTATCTGAAGCTGCTTCTTTACTCAGAAAGCATGCAACAGATTGCATTCATTTGCCTCTAAAAAGCTGGTACATTATTACCAAGGATCATTGGTACATTATTATCATAATGATATTAAAGCAGTTTTTAAATACACCTTATGATATTGGCATAAAAATTATTGTTTCTGAATATCCTAACTGGGAAATGTATAAGTTATTAAAATTTCAGATTTTTTTTTTTTTTTTAACATACAAAATTAAGTTGAATTTTTGCAAAATAGTGGATCATCATGAGAATTATTACACTGAAAATAGCATACATGGAGTTACGTAAAAGTGAGGCTAATAAAATTAAACAACAAAAACTAGGATATGGTAAATGTATTGAAGTGGAGGAAGAAAGGGTAGCGTAGTGAGCGAGGCATTTTATTCTGAGATCATAGCGGGTTAATAATACAATCCGTTTCTTATAACATTAGTGTAATAGGATACTTGACAGTAGAAATTTAAGAGAACAATTAGTGTAATTTTTATGTTTAGCCTACTCTAAAAATTCATTCAAATTAATTTTAGTAAAATTTTATTCAGTAAATCATGACATACAATATGGAATACTATAGCAACGCATATTTAAAAAATTTCAGGCATAAGGTCAGAGGGAACTGCATAGTTGTTGTGAGAAGAGAAACGTTAAATAAATATTAGATTATAAGAATCATTTATTCAATTAATTTGATATACAAATGATAAATTACTAAAATAAAGTAAAAATCATTTATAATTAATAAGTGAATGTCGTCTTAAAACGTAAATTTTTAAATTCTAGTTTTATGAAACATTAAATACAGAGTATTTACATAATAATAACAATAACTATTATTATTACAGAGTATTTATAGGTATTATATATAATAATTTTTCATACTTTAAATACTGCACCACATTAGACTTTCCGCAGATTGTAAATTAGTAAATGAAAAATTACCGAATTTCAGGAACGACTATAGTATTTCCCCACAGCTGAATTTGGCGATTATGGCTAAATCATAAACAATATAGCATAAATGATAAAATCATAATCCAAAATAAATAGCATGCAAGCTGCCATATTATATCGCAAACAGTTCAGAACGACATCGTTATCGTTCAAATCGGCGCCAAAGAAAAATCGCCAAATTCAGCTGTGGGGAAATACTATAGTTGTACCAAATTTTAATTAAAGATGTTACCCAATTTTAACATAAATGGTAGGATGGCCTGCAATCGATGTCGCACTCAATAATGAAAAAAATATGTCAATGTTGTAACCTCTATTGTTATGAGCAGCATTAATGTATCTCGAGAAACGGCAGGCATTACACGGATCAAGATAATTCATATGCAGCAAAAACAAAACAAATACTAATAATAATAAAACAAACATTTCTCTCCTTGGGCTTTTCTCTTTTTTTTGTCAATAACCTGTTTTACAACCAGGAACGAAGCATTTACTTGAACCCATCTCAATTAAATAGTTTTAAACACTTACAAAAATATTAAATTATTCAAAATTCGAAAAGCACGTCAATAGTGGTCAATAATTCATTAAGAGTGAAACTGGAAACAAACAATATTTCGCGCCGAAATAAAGGGTAATGAGACAAGTGGCGCCCCCAATATTAGCTAAAAATTCACATCACATCATAGCTTCCTCCTCTGTAAATATTACTCCGTGGTGTACACACAAGACAGGACACAAGACGTTAGATCACGCCCATCACAAATGCTCCAACTCGTTCCTTCTTCTAGTGAGCATGCGCGGGGACTTGCTTTGCTGACCAAAATTATGAAGGTCTGATTCGCCGCCGGTGCTACCCTCTATTAGCGATTAATTTAACTAAACATTTTCACTTTCAGAAATTTTATTTTACTTTCCCTTTTAACCTTTTTTAAAATAATAAAAATCTCAGACTCGGAATCTTTTTATTTTATATTAAATTTTATTTCCTACCAACAAAAAAAAAAAAAAAAAAAAAGAAAGAAAGAAAGAAAGTAGGGTTTAGAAAAAGATTCAGATAAATATTTGAAAGTGCAAGAGGCTCTTCATTTATGAAAATATTCATAGATAATTAGAGAAAAAAATCAACAATATTTTAAAATTTTAATAAAATAACAACAGAATTGTATGAGATATAATAATTCCAAATCAAGTTTAATGGTGTTTTATGATTGTGTTTATATTAATTTTTCACATCAAATACTTTGTATGAAAGCTTTAAACTGATACAAATGATGTAGAAAATTGATTTTAAATTAAATGATGTATAATTTCCTATCCTTCGTATTATACTGCTTATTAATATTTTCAAATAATTTATAACATTAAGAAAAAATATATAAAATATTTCAGTTTTAAATTGCATTATATTATTATCAGTAAATTATAAAGAAAGTAAATTTGAATTACTTTAAATCCTATATATTCAACTGTAAATATTATACCATATTATGCATAACACAGAAAAATTTCATAAAAAAATTTCTAACTATATTTGAAGTATTCTCATCAATATTATATCAAAAATTTATTGGAGTACTTAAAAGTAGACATATTCAAAAACTGAGGAAATGAGAGTTAATGTTTATCACTAACAAACATTAAGAGGTTCATTTAAACTGCTTATCCTCTTCCCTTCCTCCCTGTTTGAATCAGAATGTCATAAGACAGTATAAAAAAGTTTTAAGATATTTCATCTATTTCAATTTTATTTTCAGTGCTAGCCTCATATATAATATATAGTTAAAGAATTTGATCCCCTTTGATAAATACTACTGTTTCGAATAAATTTCAAAATTTTATCAATTGATTATATTACTTATAATTTTTCATTTAAAAATATACTGTAATAATTAGAATATATTAAACCCATGCCTTAAAGTAAATTAATGCTTTTTGCTTATTTTACTTAATTATTTATTAAACAGTGGAAGGCATGACTATGACTAGAAAAGCTATAAAAAAATAAAAAAAAATTAAGACTTATATATGTAAAATATTTATAAATAATACTGACATGAAATTGAATTTCTATATAGCTAAAAGCTTCTAAATTAGATTTAATAATAATAATAATTGTAAATATTTGCAGGGGAGAAGATAAACAGTTTTACTGATCCTCTTACTGTTTGTTATTGATAAAAATTAACTCTCATTTGCTTAGTTTTTAAGATACGTACTTTTAAGTACTTTGATAAATCTAATAAAATTCTTTTTTAATATTAATGGGAATATCTCGAATACTTGTTAGAAAAAATCATATGTAATTTTTCTGTGTCATGCATAATATAGTATAATATTTACAGTTGAATATATAGTATTTAAATTAATTCAAATTTACTTTCTTTATAATTTACTGATAATAATATAATGCAATTTAAAACTGAAATATTTTATATATTTTTTCTTATTGTTATAAATTAATTGGAAATATTAATAAGCAGTATTATACGAAAGATAGGAAATTATACATAATTTAACTTAAAACAAATTTTCTACTTCATTTGTATCAATTTAAAGCTTTCATGCAAAGCATTTGATGTGAAAAAGTAATATAAACACAAACACAATCATAAAGCACTATTAAACTTGATTTTGAATTATTATATCTCACACACTTCTGCTATTTTATTAAGCTTTTTAAAATATTGTTGATTTTTATTTTATTATTATTATTATCTATAAATATTTTCATAAATGAAGAGCCTCCTACACTTTCAAATATTTATTTGTATCTTTTTCTAAACCCTATTTATTATTATCCTTTTATTTATTTATTTTTTAATTGGTGGAAAATGAAATTTGAAATAAAATAAAAGATTCTGAGTCTTAGATTTTTATTATTTTAAAAAAGTTTAAAAAGGAAAATAAAATGAAATTTCTGAAAGTGAAAATATTTAGTTAAATTAATCGCTAATAGAGGGTAGCACCGGCGGCGAATCAATATCTTACTTAGACCTTCATAATTTTGGTCAGAAAAGAAACTTGATCGAGTCCCCGCGCATGCTCACTAGAAGAAGGAACGAGTTGGAGCATTTGTGATGGACGCGATTTAACGTCTTGTAGACAGGACGCCCCGTGAACGATTCTCTATAGACGAATGAATCACCTTTTTGTGTTTATGATTTTTGTTTTGTAAATGGGATGTCCGGTCAGAATTGTATGTATGTTATAAATAAAATGCTAATTCTATGGTCATCGTTTGATTATCATTGTTAATAAAAGTACCTATATATATATTTTTTAATTTAAGTTCTTTTTGATATATCATTTGTGAATTCGGAATGATTATCAGTTTTCAAAAATGAATAGTTAGAGTGTAAAGGTTGTTTGTAATTGTCGAAGTTCGGTAAGTTATCATACCGTCTAAAAAAATATTTTTTCTTTTTCAATTTTGCGAGTAATTTGTGCTGTGTATGTTTGTATAATGAAAAAAAAAAAAATCGTTTTTTGTCTGAATTAAAACATTTCTTTTACCGCTTAAATTGAAAAAAATATTGTTCAAAACATACTATGTGAAACTGTTGAAAATTTATGTGATCCTATTTGGTTGTGCTACCTTTATCTTTTAGATAATTTTTTTTTTTTTTTTATGTTTATGTTATTTTATGTAACATTTTTCTCGTTATTTAATACATCTAAATCGAAAGTTAAAATGTAGGTACATTTTAGTTTTAAGGTTCACCATGTTTATTACAATAATATCAAATGAGTAAGTGAGGGGGGGGGGGGGTTCAGCAACTCTAGAAAGTATGTCTAATAATTTTAAACAACAAATATTTTAATTATATAAACTTAAGTTATTAATAATTACTATAAAGTGTGACAAACATGGTGATCACTTAACGAGAAAAGTACTAGTGATATTTATTCAGTTGTTCCCATCTTTTAGAAATTTTATTCATCAGCCTTTAAAATTCATTTCAGATAAATTGGAGTGGAATGCTGTTTTTTATACCAACTATGTGAAAAATACCAGAATGCAGAGCTGTTTATCAGCCAGGGTAGCTCAGTGGTAGAGCATCCAGGCATGAAGTGGAGGCAGTGGCGTAGCTATGTGTGGGCGGTCCGCCCTGGGTGTCACTCTCATAGGGGTGACACCCGACCAATTTGCAAAGATGCTACATAAGTATTTTTGTGCAAATTGTACGTGAAATAGAGTGACAAAAGTAAAGTAGTTTATAAAAACTTATCGATTTGATTTATGTCACATCAAGCATAGTGCACAAAAAAGTCAAAATTATTGAAATTCTAATGGAAGACAATGAAAAATTTCCTTATTTTCGATTCTGAATGGGAATCTGATTTTTAAATACACAATTGAACAAATGAAAGCTGCGTTTCAGGGCCCAATAAAAAAAAAATTCTGGACTAGGCAGAGCACAACTTGACTGATGGGCCACCTAAAAACATAGGGTTCATCAAATTTGTGATTTGATTTATTACATTGGATTGAGTGATGCATATTGATAAATTTGGAATATCATAATTTTGAAATTGTTTAAGAAAGTTCATATGGGTGTAGAAAAAAAAAAAAAAAAACACTGTTAGGAAAGGTGGTATTTTTAGCAAAATTAATATATATGTATAGGTACTTTTTTAAAATTTCAGATGTCTTCTAAAATTCGGGGGATCATGAAAAACCAGGGCCTGTGTCACCTGCTTGAGTATATCAGAGATTTCTGTGACAGGACAGTGATTATTCTTTGTAATCTATCAATTGATAATTTTGTAGATTTTTTGACACTGTGATTATTGGCTTGATTGTTTGTTTGATATATTTCATGCACTTACATATCAAGAAATATTAAAAGAGTGCATCAACTCACTCACTAATGATTTAACACAGCCATGGTGATGCTGTGGGAGATAAGGTTATGAATTTTGGTGTGAATGTTGGTTTTGATGCCCGACTCCCACTAAGACTGGGTTTTGCGAAATTCCCCATTTTCCCAAGGGGAAGACAGGCGAGTGATTCCATACCAACTCACCTAACAGGGATTAATCCAGCCTTTTAAAAATGGTACCCCATTTGTGAATTTATAAAATAATTTGTGAAAACATCAAGTAAGTTTGTGAAAATTAATGGTACTTCAGAACAATTAACTAAAATACGTAAAGCAGTTTTTTTTTAATTTTAAAGTACATTTAAAAAATAAAATGAAACATTTGTAAAAGTAAATATATATATAGGCGAGTTAAGTTGTTTCTTATACGTAAGATAAGTAGGTGTTTACTTAGATATTTATCATTGTCTCCAGTAAATATTCAAATTGAGGGTATTTTTCTGTGTTCGATGCAGTGAAGCTTATAAAATATTTTAGTGTGCAGTTATATTGCTGAGAATTGACTTTGTGAAGGTACCTCTTTGCTGAAAGTTGAATTTGTGAAGGTACCTCATTGCTAAAAATTGACTTTGTGAAAGTGCCTCAATGCGGCGCTAAATTTGTTCTGGATTAACCTCTGCCTAAAAAAATTAAAGTTGGTTGCATGACCGACTCAGATTTTCTTTAAATTTGGTACACAGATTGATGTTATAGAGGCATGAAAAAGTCCAAATTTTTAGCTACCTACTCCACTTATTTATAGATATACAGGTCCTCGAAGTTTGTCCGCCCCCTCAAAATACCAAGAAATTGATGTTATTTAATTTTTTTTTCTAAACAATTGTGCTCATGTAATATGAAAGTGTTAGGTATCTATGGAAACTAGTTATCCCAGGCATTCAGAAAAAAAATACTAGCATATGGTATTAGAGAAAGTACAGCATATGGTATTAGAGAAAAACATGCATATACTATCAGCAGGATATATCTTTATGCAAATAATAACCAAAAGTATACTCTTTTCCTGTGAATAGCTAACACATGAGTAACTTATTTAAAAAAAATAAAAAAGTTTCTAGTGCTCCCCCTTTAGGAGTAAAATGGCTGCCAAGATGGCCGAAATTGCATGTTTTTGTCCTATGGTTTGTCTTTAAGCTTAAATATTTCCAAGAAGGAGTGAGAAACCCAAGTAATTTATTGTGTAGTAATTTATGGTGAACACCTGTACTCTACCAGAAAGTGAGTAGACCTTAGGTTTTATTTTCCTTTTTTTTAATTGATGTCTCAATTTTAACAAAATCCGTAAAATCAAATTTTTGTACCTTAACGATTTTCATTATAAACATTGTAGTATTTTTTTTTCTGAATGCCTGGAATAACTAGTTTCCATAGATACCTAACACTTTCATATTGCATGAGTACATTTTTTAAGAAAAAAAAAATTAAATAACATCAATTTTTTGGTATTTTGAGGGAACGGACAAACTTTGAGGACCTGTATATCTATAAATAAGTGGAGCAGGTAGCTAAAAATTTGGACTTTTTTATGCCTCTATATCATGAATCTGTGTACCAAATTTAAAGAAAATCCAAGTCGGTCATGCAACCCTCATTAGGTGAGTTGGTATGGAATCGCTCAGGCGGTAAAAACATGTTTGCAAGTATAACTTGGCTTGGATGAACCTGTTGCTACTTCGATAAGAAGCAGGTCAGTTTCCAAAGAAGATTCTAGACATCTTACAAAATTAATGGTATTTAAGTAAATGGCTGAAGGTGAAAGTTCTTCCATTATAGATGATTTATTCACCAATTACTAACAAGTGGTATTGGTTTTGTTGCAGTTTGTTTGTTTCATCTTGCGACAACACAAAGACTGAATTTGTAAATGAATTTTTTTAATGGAAATTAAACCCTAAAGTGGCTGATCATGAAGTCACAAATGAACTTATTAGAAATCTTGAAAAATGGAAAATGTTAGAAACAAAATTAAGATTAAATTCAACAATAGATCACACAGTAATACAGTTATTAGATGCTGAAATAAAATATTAAAAGAAAATTTAAATTAAAGACTTTTTCTATTAGCTTGATTCACATTAAAAAGGAAAAGTGTAAAATGAGGTGTGTCCACCTAAATTTCATATAACGAAGTAAATGAAGTAGAACTTTTACTGGAAATTCCCAAATTAAAAAGACATTTGAGAGCAACTGTTTTGAAAATTTGAAAAATCAGAAATTCACTTGGTTTGGACTTTTTTAATTTTATTGTCAAATGGAATTTTTTAGAATCACTTCCAAATCTAGTTTTGTCATTAAAGCTATTTTTAATGATTTGTGTATCTGTCGCATCAAGCGAAAGAAGCTTTAATAAATTGGAACTTATTAAGAATTATTTGCAATCCACTATGAGCAACACCTATAAGTCTAGACACTCTATAAGTGCTAGATTAACCAAAATCTGTATGATTTGTGCAGTTTGCTGTCACACTTTAAAAATTTTCGGACCATAAGCCAAAATGATAAAGAATTTTTTGTTGTGTCTCTGTTAAAAACTATAAATGCTAGATTCACCAAAATGAAGGCAGGGGTTGCAGCATTCCTATATTTTTACTTATATATTTTATTATACTTCCACCAGAATTTTGAGAAAGAAAATTTTCATGCTTTTTCTCTGAATAGGATTCATGCTACAGTGACCTGTAACATATGTAGTACCTTTCAGCTCAATCGATCAAAGCGTTCAGACAATATCGTGTTCACTCACATACATACATACTTCACCATGAAAATAACAAAAAAACCACAGAAAACTTCAAAACACCAAAATCTTAAAGTAGAATTTTTGACATGATTACAATACTTTTCTTACATATGCATGTAAGAAAACTTTGTTTTTTTCTTACATATGCAGAAAGCAAATATATATATATGTAAGGGGTGACACCATTTATAACTACCACAGGTGTCACCTATCGTAACTACGCCACTGAGTGGAGGGCCTGTGTTCAATTCCCAGCTCTGGTATTTTTCACATAGTTGGTATAAACATCAGCCTTCCACTCCAATTTATCTGAAGTGAGTGTTCCCATCTTTGTTAATATTGTATTCTCCAGAGCAAATCCAAAAGTTTATGGGTAAAGAATTGTTGGAGGATTCATTTTTTCAAATTTAGTACGGTTTTTTGGTTTTAAGACTCATTATTTAAAAAATTCAGTAATTTTAAATTTTACTACTAAATTTCAATTTCGAAATTTCTGGTTTAATTGCAACTAATTGTCAATTTTCACTGTAAATTGTCAAACATTATGCTTTATTTAAAGCTGTCATGAAATAAACAATTATTTCACTACAAATTACCAAAATTTTCGTCCAAATGTTTAAATCTGTGATTTTCTTAGAACTCATTGCTGAAATATGAAATCATTTCTTCCCTTTCTCTTGAACGAGTTTTTTAAAGTTAAAGTCATTATTTCTCCTCTCTTGAAGGTTTTTTTTTTTTTTTTTTTAGGGTCAAGTATGATATAATAAGCATTAAAATACAAGTTTTAAAAATGATCATGGAATTATTTTTTAACTGAAAGAAATTTTTAAAAAATTGTGATTCATTTTATTTAGTTTACTTATTATAAGCATAATGTTTTCATTATAACCAGGATTGGAACATGTTTGAAAATGGTTTTAAACAGACTGATAATTTTTTACTCTTCAGAAATGTCTAAGACCTAAAATTATGAGAAATTCTATTTTATTACCCTACATTTTTAGTACTGCAGCATGGGATCCGTTATCTGGAATCCCATTATCCAGAATGTTCCAAAAACTAGAATGCAAAATGCTAACTGCTAAAATTTTTAATTATCATAAGACATAAGATTGAAAGTTGGTCAGAATTATATTTTTATGATCTATTTTCTTTAATGCTATAGTGTTATTCTGGTGAAATATGATGAGAGCAAAATTGTCCAAATAATTATTTAATAATTTTGCAAATTTAGGTTTGAAAACGAATTTTTATGGTATATTTTTTATTAACAAACATTTTTGACACATACTTCTTAGATGCCTAATGACAGACGAATTTTATCCTTGACCATTTTGTCTTATGCATGAAATCCCCAATTGTTGTAAAAATTTTAAATAGTTATTTATGAACAATTAGTACAAGAGCTGATAACACACTATACGCAAAAAACTATCATAGAAATGTTTGCAAAATCCAAATGAAAGAATTTTACTCAAAAGTCCTAAAATTAAATTTTATGTATGTTTTATTTATTTTGTGTAAATAATTTATTAAATGAAGAAATCTATGAATAATGTGTTTATATACATTATTCATGTTTATCACTACTATTTATGAAATCATTTCATACCATTTTTATACATAAAGTAAAGTGTTCCGAATTATGGAAAAACCCCTTATCCAGAAAATCCCAGGTCCCAAGCTTTCTGGATAATAGATTTTATACTGTAGTTATAATTACTAATAAAATATTTTATGCTGAAAAAATAGCTAGTTTTTTCTATATTATATTTTTATTATGTGAAAAGAGACTTACAGTTACAAATTAATAATAAAACAAATTTCAGTGCCATTAAAATTTTTCTTTTAATAATAATAATGTGTATTATATGATCAGATTTGAATAGTTCCAGTTAGTGTATCTATAAGAGAAGGGTGCTACTATGTATGTAATATAAAATTAATTAATATTAGTGCTCTTATTCAAGATTTAATATTATTTTATAGAAATTTTATTTAAAAGATTTATTATTAATATTTAATACATTACAGTTTAAAAGATTCCAAAATTAATAAATAAAAATGTGTGTGCTTGGAAAGTGGCAAATATGTCAAATATTTCTTCCAGAGCACAAATGACTGTTTTCATCAGCCTCATAAAATTCTGTTATATTTTTTATGACTTCTTCCCCTATTTTGCAGTATTTCTTTTTAGAAAGTTGTGGGAGGATACCTTGCTCTTTCATAAGTTCTCTTGTCAGTTTTACAATATATTCAGATGTACGAAATTCTTTAACAATTTTGTTTCTTGACTATGAATCAGGCAGAAGGCTGATAATTTTGATTTTATTGTCATTATTGCCCAAACTGCATTTTTCTTTAAGTTTCTGTATCAAAATATGGTATTCATTTTCTGTTTAATCATAACTAGCCAGGTCTTCTTCAGCTAAATCTTCATGAAAAGACTCTTCTAATTTCCTCTTAACAGTATTTGTTATTTCAACAGTCTTTTTCTTTAGGGCTGAATGCCTAGATATAAAATTAGAGTAAATAGAAATAACATGAAAATGTTACTTAAAATCTAAAAAGTGTAGAAAGACTACATTAACTACAATAAATATTTTATAATATTTTAACATGGTATTCTAGTAAAATTGTTGGAATTATTAAGAAAAAGAAAAAGAAATCTCAAAATTAAAATGCTTGTACCAGAAACAAGTTGATTCTCTCATTTAACAAAGTTTGTATTACATAGAAGAATTTTAATAACTAGATTTCTTTTTTTTTTTTTTTTTTTGCCAATATACCTAATGAAAATTAATTTAGGAAGGAAGCAAAATCGTTTGCTATTAATTTTAAATTAAAAATAAAATAAAGATAATAATATTTATAGATGTGTCTTAAAAATCGTCTGCTACTGAAACTAAATTAATGAGATGTTTAAACAAAATTGCATATTATTAATGTTAAAATGGAATTAAATGCAACAGAATTGCATGAAAATAAAAAGTACTATTAATTTAAATTTAATAAAATAAAGTGGAATATTTTAAAAGTTATTTGAAAAAGGAACACAATATGAATTTGCAAAATCAATCCAGTTTTTGTAGCTCAGCAATACTGGGCTGTTTTGCAAATATATCCCTGTTATTAATGTTAGTATGTTCTGTTTATTTTAGAATATTTCTCGAACATAAGAGTATGGTGTAACAGGCAACCATTGATGACATATATACATTCATATTAAAGCATTATAATATATAGAAAAATGGATTTTTACTATTGTTGTCAAATTTTGTGTACATAAAATGCAATTTTTGGCCAATTTTGATATAACTCTGGAACCAGTTGAGTCTCAGTCACCAAATTTTTATCATATGTTTATTTATACAGTGCGTTGCATGAATATAAACACACCTTACCTTTAAGAATTAGAATGGTATAGAAGTGTAATAAAAAAATAGGAGTAGGTGACACTTGATGTAAATGGTATGTGTATGATTCAAGAAATGAAAATACAAGTCAAAACAATGAAAGACCAATATGATTTTTTAGAAAATAATTTTATTGAATTTATGACAAAAATACATGTTGCATGAATTTAAACACACATGTAAAAAATAAATAACTGAGTAACAAATACTGTATATAATACTATACTGCCTATACTGCCATGTTAAAAATTTAGAAAAAATATTATCATAGTGCCACCTGTTGAGCGATTGATCCCCAAATGTAATCAGCACCAGTTTATGTCAGGGACCAACTAAATACCAAGTTTGGTTAAATTTTGTTAAAATAAAAGGGTTTTTTTTTTTTTTTTTGTTAAAAGTAAAAAAATTGATAACTTTGTTTTAAATTATCACAGTTTTATAGTTCAACCATTCCTTTTAAAGGTATTGACGAGACCCTTCGAAAGATACCCATCTTGAAACTTTATCCTCCCCCCTGCGGGGGGTACTTCTCCCCCTCCCCCCCAGAGGGGGAACCATTGCCCCCACATGCACAATTTTTTTTTTCTAGTTAACTACTACCATTATCAATAATTCATATTAATTTTACAATCACAAGTTTAAAATAACTCTCATTATGCATATTTATACGAAATTTTATCCTATACTGCCATGTTAAAAGTACAAAAAATGCGATCACAGTGCCACCTGTTGAGCGATTGATCCCCAAATCTACTCAGCACCAGTTTATGTCAGGGTGCAACTAAATACCAAGTTTGGTTAAATTTCATTCATTGGTTCGTGAGCTACAGTGTCCACAAAAATCGTGATACACACAGACAGACGGACAGACATTTTCTAAAAACTATCAATTTGTGTTCAGGACATCTCTAAACGTGTAAATCCATCAAAAAATAGAGGTCGGAAATTTTCACGAATCCAATACGTTCTCTATATTACATATAGAAGAAAGTGAAAAAGGATAAAGTTTTCAAGCTGGAAACTTCTATAGTAACTAGTCTTGTAATAAATCTATGTAGGGAAAAAAATTAATGATGAGTCTTTCTTTTTTAAGTAAATTTTCCATTTATAGTTGTGATTTTTTTTTTTTTTTTTTTTTTTGGTCACTTTCCTTATGACTTAGGAAACATTATATATATGCAAAACATCTAGAGGGTCATTCTGATAATTTTGGTTTTTATTTTGTCTTGATATCTATAAAATTAACAGAGTTGATACTTTTATGCAAACCTTGTTTTCAGCCAAAAAACAATTATGAAGCAAATTTAAAATGGCTGCCAAAAAAAAAAAAAAAAAAAAAAGTATGAGCCTAAAAATTTTTAGGCAATAGTTTTCAAATCTCCTTATAATGGGAAATAATTGATAAAAAGGTTAAGAAAACTAAAAATTTGAGTAACAAAGTTAATTCTTTTTGGGTGATTTCAAATGGATTGACCCAAAATGAATGTAAATTAACAAAATTTACATTTACAATCGCAACGAATTGTTAAAATATGCTATAATTTCACCCCTAATCGATAAAATTCCTGTCTTTTTTCAAAACCAATTTCTAAAATGCATGCTATTTTTACAATAGATTGCCAAAAATCAACGAGATTTCTGCTTTTTTAGTGAATGTTTGCTGAAATATGCATAATTTTTGCATATTATTTTTAAAATATACACAATTTTCTCGTCCGAATATTTTGAAATAACTTTTGAAAGGTTTGTTTTATGTTTGCTGATTTCTTTTTAAAAATTAACTATATCACAAGTAAAAAAAAAAAAATAATAAAAGCAAACAAAAACCATTGGAGAAACCACAGCTAACGATCTTTTCCATTGGACACGCAATAAAACAGGCCAACGATTCATAGATCACGTTACAGCTAGAAGTGACTTCTTATGGAATTTTCAGATTGCATTTGTGTAAAAGATGCAAAGTGAAGTCTGATGTCGCATCATGTAAAACTTATAAAGGTATGTTCAATGGCGAAAATGGAAAAATATCTTTAAAAAATAATAATATAACAGATAGAAATGTACAGGGCATGTTTTCATTTGAAAAAAGTGAAGGGTGCATTTTCACTTGAGGGGGGGGGGGAAAGCAGGGTGCATTTTTTACTTTAGAAAAAAGGCAGGATGCATCAGTACTAAAACAAAATAGGGCAGGACGCAGCACCCTCTAAAAAATGCAGGACATGAACATTATGTGTATATATATATATATATATATATGTGTGTATACATGTGTGTGTGTACATAATATTTGAAAAAAAAATTATACATATGGAAAGAGTCCAGATATATGTATTTAGTTTTTAATTTACAACTCATAAATAGCCTAAAGTGAACATATCCAGAAAACCAAACGACCCTAATTTCTGCTGAGTCTTTACTTACTTTTGCATTTCCTGTAAAATCCTACTTGATCAAAATGGTTCAATCTACGATAAGGCCCAAAAATTTTATTTACTCCGGGCCCAAAATTTGTTTGATCAGGCCCTGTTAACAACCCATTTTCTCTGGCCTTTTTATGCATTTTAATGAAATAAAGGTAACACAAGTGTATATGTATGTATATATGAAAGAGTCAGAGGCTTTAAAATTTTAGGAGTTCTAGTTGGTCATTTTCCTGCTGATTCCATAATCCTGTCTATTATAAAGTAAAAAATTGTCATAGGAACCAAGATTAATTTTTAATCTTTTAATTCTGACAACCTGGAAATTTAGTAGTATTTGAAATCTGTAAAAACTTTGAAATTTTCTTACAAATTTAAATGGACACCCTGATATTATTGAAATGCTATAATCTGTTCACATAAATCTGTACATGTAATAAAAAAAATATATTATTACATATAAAGTATTTTTATTTTCTTTCAGATTTTTAAGGCTAATATATGCAGGAATAGAAGTAAGTCTAAATGTTTATAAATGCAAGAATTTTTCGTCAAGTATGAAACATTCTAATATCCATGTCTAATATTATTTCTTTCTTTAAATATTGTATACTTCTATCAATTACTAGGTCATGAGACTGTAAATTCATTTGAATGGTTTATATGCCAGATTTAAAAAGAAATGTTAGTTAAAAAATTAAAGCTGTGTAATATAATAATAAAAGCATTGCTCATGTGATAAAAATTGCACTGTGGTAAGATCACTTTGAAGTTAAAACATGCTAAAATACACTTCTAAATTTAATAAATAAAACAGATTTAACAACTCTTTAGAAACATAATTGCATAGTTCAATAAAAATATGATTACATCTAGACAAATTGTGTTTTTATTTATAATCAAAATTATTATGTCTGTCAGATAAATAAAGCATCTTTAATGTCATTAGATATGCTTTTATATATGTTTATAAACCTGTTCTAGAAATAATTTTAGAGCAGATGTTTAAAAAATATTAGTATTATCAACTTGGGTATAACATCATCCAAGAGATTGAAACATTTCTGACATTTTAGCCAAGTGATGTGATAACCAAGTTGGATTTGAAATTGCCTTTAATCTAACTGATATAACAATAAAAAATAAGAATATCTTTTTTTAGAAAATATAAGAGGGCTATTGTTGTATGAAATACTATGAAAATAAAAATAAAAAAATTCAGAGAAAGAACCTTTTTTATTTAAAGTAATTCAGAACAGATATGGTATTTATTAATATCAAAATTATTATATGATAAGCATATTGTATGTATTGTTTTGTTAAATAACCAGTACCAAAAAAGAAAAAAGTAATACAAAAAAGTAATTTCAATTTGTTGTTTTAATTTTCTGTTTTCTTCTCAAAAGAAAAAAATATATAGATATCAAATGTGTGCATATATTTTTATGGTAAAATCAAGGTTATTGAACGTTAAAAGCAAATTGTTTTAATAATATTAAGGGTGTCAAATATTTTTGAATTTATAAGCATGCTCATGATATAATTAAGGGACTATAACTGTATATCAATTGAAAATCACATATTCAAATGAAACAGTTAATAGTGTCTGTTCTTAAAATTTTTTAAACTTTACTAAATTTTAAACAAGATCTTATGCAAATTATGTTGTACATATTCAAAAGAAAATAATTTTTGTAAAAAATTCTATAAAATTTATCACATAATAGGTATTGAAATAAATCATTAACTGAAAATACAAGAAGGACACCTAAATATGGAGAAAAATAATAGTGATAAACCCTATATCTGACCTGAATGTCCTGGAGTATATTCAATGAAAAAAATAAAAATAAACAAACATATCCTTCTTCATATGAAACAGAAAATTTTATAACTGAAATCTTACAAAGATATAACCAAGGTGTTATAACAGAGTTCAACTGTATATCAGTTGAGGGTCACATACTCAAATTATACAGTTAATAGAGTCTTAATATTTTTTAAGCTTTACTAAATTGTAAACAAGATCTTATGCAAATTATCTTGTACATATTCTAAAGGGAACGATTTTTGTAAAACATTCTGTAAAACTTTTCACATTATGGATATTGAAACAAAATCGGTAATTAAAAATACTATGGTCCAGGAAGGAGACCTAAATATGGAGAGTGGTGATAATGGTGATAAACCTTATGTCTGTCCTGAATGTCCTAAAGCATATTCAATGAAAAGAAATTTAAACAGACATCTCCTTCTCCATACTAAAGAAAAATCTTATAAATGTGAAATGTGTGAAAAAGCTTACGTGCATGCAGAACAGTTAAAACAGCATGCTATTCAACATATAGAACAGTATGTTTGTCCTGTTTGTGAAAAAGAATTTTCATCAAAGCAAAACTTAAAAATGCATTGTCTTCTCCATACTGGAGAGAAACCTTTTAAATGTGAAATATGTCAAAGAGCATTTGTGCAAGCAGGTGATCTAAAACGCCACCTTCGTGGACACTCAGGAGAAAAACCATATGTTTGCCCTATATGTGAAAAAGCATATTCTTTGAAACAAAGTCTGAAACAGCATATGCTTATCCATACTGGAGAGAAACCTTATAAATGCAAAGTATGTGAAGAAGCATTTGTACGTCGAGATCAACTAAGACTACATGTTCTAAAACACACAGGAGGAGAAAAGCAACATGTTTGTCATATTTGTCAAAAGGCATTTGTAGCAAGTCAAAATTTGAAGAATCATCTTTACATCCATTCTGGGGAAAAACCTTTTAAGTGTGAAGTTTGTGAAAAACGATTTTCTCGAAAACAATATTTAGATGAACACTTTTTGCAACATACAGGAGATAAATCCTATGTTTGTTCTACGTGCCAAAAAGCTTTTTCATTGAAAAGAAATTTTAAAAGGCATCTTCTTGTGCATTCTGGATCCTCGGATGTTTAAAGTTTCAAAATTTTTAACTGTGTTATGCATACAATACCAAAGGAAATTTTTTCAGTATACATTAAAAAGATGTAGCATGCTTGTCTAGGATATAAAATATATATATATATATATATATATATATATATATATATATATATATTTTTTTTTTTTTCAAGATCTACGAGAAATATGGATCATTTTTCATATACAGTTTACATACATGCAAAAAAGAAATATTTTATATATATTTAAATGCTTTTGTTTTGTCTGTTACAACTAGTGTGCTGTATCACGCTAAATCAAACAGAAATTTAGAAAGTTTATTTGCAGTCAGTGTTCCATTAATAGAGTAATGTTATGATAGTAATAAGAAAAGTTGAACAGAATGTTAAGAAATTTGACTTAAATGGGAACTTGGCATTTCATTAAAAAAATTTAATTAAAATCTCATGAAGCAAAAAGAAATTTTTATGCATATATGTTGAATAAATACCACATACCATCATAGCAAGTGTTTGGAGAAATTTCATTGGCCAGTCCCAAGAGTTGTAGATTAGGTGCTAATTGCTGAATGTGACTCAAAACCTTTTTTAAAGTGTGACCAAAGGAAAGAAAAAGGTATGGTACATGTGTTTATTGTACAACATAAGATTAACTAAATTAAATTTTTATTCCTACATGTTAAAGTATCTTCTCCCCCCCCCCCCCAAAAAATAAAAATAAAAATAATAATAATAATTATTATTATTATTATATATATATGTATATATTTCAAAGGTGAGTATTACACTATATGTAACTATCTTTATCTTTTTTTTTTTTTTTTAAGTAGAAGAAAGTATTAGTTTAGTAAAAATTTCCGACTTCTAGTTTTTGATGCATTTACATGATTTGATCATTTTTTGACAATGTCTGTCTGTCGTGTGATACAAATTTTATAACGGCTCTCAAAAACTAATGCACAGAATTTCATATAAATTTATATGTAATTGTGTTTTTATTGCAATTTTTTATCATGTAGAGTTGTAATATTCTCAAGAATAATCTTTCTGAGAATATTCTCCTCGAAGAGAATAACCGAGAATATTCTTATAGAAGCTATAATAACAGGCAGTTTCGAAATATGTGTTCTGTATAAGTATTAATTTATGTGCAAACTTAGAATTTTTTGAAATTTTACTTTTAGCAAAATGATCCAATTGATTAAATAAATAATTTTATTTAGTTATAGGTATTAAAATAAAATAAATTCTTCAGGGCTAAAAGATGATAGCTTAACTTTTTCTTCAGTATCAAATTTGTTTCAAACCATTCATATAATTACAAGTACAAATATTCTTAGATTATTTAACAGAAAAGGAAAAACATCATATTAAAATATAATTACTATTTAACTAAAACAAAATATTTTCTTTAGCTTCATTTCCTTTATTTTTTGTTTTAAGGGAGTCAATTGGATCTGTACACAGGGTTCACATTAGAGGGTTGGATTGTGAGAATCTCGCAATATTTTGAAAAATTGCAGTCAAAAATATATCATAAATGTCAAGCACTCTTTGTGTACTCAAAATCAGATTGAAAATAAATTTTTAAGTAGATTGTAAGTAATAGCTTGAGCAGTTCTTTTTGCATTTCTGATGAAAATTTAGATTTTGAATATTGAAGCAGTATCTGTCTTTAGCCACAAAAGGGAAAAGAATATAAATAAATTTCCGTTTTCATCATAGAGGATTTTTTTTTTTTTTTAATTTTTCTTTAAAAAGAAATTTTCGAAATGTAAATTATGTAATGTTTTACAAAAATTTGGGAGATTCCACTTAAATGTTTCTGTTATAGTGGGAGAATCCCGCTCGTTATCAACAGCATAGAATAAGCCTGGAGCCCTTTGGTGAAACTAGTTGCTGATCTTATTAAAAATATTTAATTTAATTTTATGAATTTAAATACTTAAGTCTTTACACAAAAAAGTAATTTTTTTTTCTTTCTTTTTTAGTTATCCTTTTGAAATATGAGGATCCTCAATTATTTTGTTTGAATTAAAGGTAGTTTGCTGACAAGAATTTCCAGAACTATCTCAAAAAGTATATTTCACATATATTATTCAATTTATAATGCTTTTAAATATTTATAATTGAATTTTAAATCAATTTGTACCTATAATTTACTAGAAATGGTGAACAAAGTATTTGGTAAAAAGACAGCGAATGAATTTTAAAGTTCATTAAAAGTAGGAAAAGAAAATTGAAAAATGAATAGAATTTTTTTATTTCCTTATTTAAGAAGCCATATTGCATAGCAAGTCATAAGGCAAGTTAATTCTCACTCTAATAAACTCACTGTTTAAAAATTGTATGATAAAAGCTTTTGTATGAAGAATAATTTCAATCTTCATATTTATATTCATACTAAGGAAAAAAATTCATTCCTGCAAAACATGCAAAAAAAGGGATTTTATCATAAACAAGAATTTCAAGAACATGCCCATATTTTTAATTTTAATAAACTAAAATAATTTCTTCTTGGTGTCTGCAACAAATTGTTTACTTAAGAAAGCATTTAACTACTAATCATACATTCACATGAAAGAAATGTCTCACAAATGTGAAATTTGTAATAAATCATTTTCTTTAAAACATTCTTTAAAAGTACATCTTCAAATCCACTCAAATGAAAAGCTATATGTTTGTGATATTTGTAACAAAAGGTTTGCTCAGAGCAGTGGTTTATGTAATCACCGCATCAACGCTCATCTTCAAATTCACAAGAAAGAAAAATCTTACCCATGTGAATTTTGTAATGAATCATTTTCTGTAAAGCGTTATTTAAAAACGCATCTTAAAATTCACACCAAAGAATATCCACATGTTTGTGATATTTGTAGCAGAATGTTTACTGATAGAGGTGCTTTGTATAACCATCGCTGCATTCATATGACAAAGCCTCATACATGTAAATTTTGTAATAAATCATTTGCTCAAAATTGTTATTTAAAAGTGCACCTTAGATTTCACACTAAAGAAAAGCCGTATGTCTGTGATGTATGCAACATAGGTTTTGCTATGAAATCAGACTTCAACAAACATTCCTGTGCTCATTTGCCTAATGGTGATAATATATTTATTTGTCAGATATGTAAAAAAACATTTTGTACTAAATCAAGTTACAATAAACATTCTCTTTCCCATGTAATTGTGTATGGGAAAACTGAATGTGAATGAAATATTCTTTGTAAAAGTTGTAGTAATAATAATAAAATATCTCTTTGCATGTAATAATACTACTAATAAACGTACAAGTCTTACATTTAGATAACTATTGTGAAAAAATTTCTTTCAACATATATTTTATTCATTTATTTAATTACTTTTTCTGATATATCATAAGATAAGGAAGTATCTTGATTATTTTAATAATTATTTTTGTTTCTTTTATTTCATTTTAAAATAAATATGTATTATTCATTAAATTCATTAAAAAGCTAGCAATATGTTGTGGTAACCACATAATTTCTTCTATATTTTTCTATATAAATTCACTCAGTAAAAGTAATTTATTAATATTATATTCCACCATGAATTCAGATGATTTCCATTCTAGAGAAGTAGTATAACACTAAATATCCAAAGAAAATCAATTTTATTCTTTATATACCTAGCATCTTAATTTTTTTTTTTTTTTTTTTTTTTTTTTTTTTTTTATGAAAAAAAAAATAAAAAAAATAAATAACAACTTTATTTTAAATTATTACTTATTAATAGTTCAATCATTTGTTTTAAAGGTATTGATTAGCTCTTTTGAAAGATACCATACCTATAATGAAAATTTACCATTTGCCCCCTTCATGGAGGGAAGTGATGTTCGTACATCTACAAAATATTTTTCCCAGTTGGCTATTCTTTTTTAATATTAAAAAATAAATCTCTTTATGTGCATTTATATGAAAATTTGTTGTAAACCACATTATTAAAAATTTAGGAGTCATTACCATCCTGCTTTTTCTTATAGATGATTTTTACAGAAAGTTGATAATAGGGATGGACTGAATATTCAGAAAATATCCAGTATCTAACATATCCAGCTGATTTTTAAATATCCAAAATGCTGTCTGATATCCAGATAAAAACCAATGGATATCTGATTAATATACCAGATATCCGGCTTTTGAATATCTGTTTTTTCTTTCATTGAGATATGGTTGAAAATGCATGAAACAACTTTTGCCCCTCCATTTGGGGGTAAATTTAAAAAATAGTTTCTTAAATCGCTTCACTAAAGAAATAATCTCATAAAATTCCGCATCTGTATCTCCATTAGTTTGACTGGGCATAGCTAAGTGACCAAGAAGTTTAATAAACTCAATGACTAGTGTATAACTTAAAATATTTTTGAAAAGCAAAACAAAGTCAAATTCAGTTTAAATATTTTTATTAAAAGAACTCTTAAAGATTAAAAAAAAATTATCCAACAATAACAATTAGAAAAAATATTTAACAATTAGTTTAGCTATGTATAAAAAACTTAACAAATGTAAAAAAAAAACAACGTTTATATTCAAAAGTTATCAAAAAAAGCTTATCAAAGGTTAATTCCAAAACAACTGAACTGACCAATAAATTAAATCTAACATTTTAATTTATAAGAAGGCTTTACCTTTAAAAATTTTCCTGACTCCCAAATTCTCTAAATGAGACATCACATACAACAAAAAACGATGTCCAAAAAAAAAAAAAACTGATGATATTCAATTAATAGTAATAGCAGCTTTGAAGAAAACTATGGTCGCCAGGTTGACACATAGTATAGAAAAAACAAAAACTTGACACGTTGAAGAATGTTCATAGGTAAAGTTCAAAAAGGAAGACTGTGGTCGCCAGGTTGACACACAGTATGATATTTGTGAAAAAACTATGGTCGCCAGGTTGACACATAGCATAGAAAAGTAAATGTTAAAGATGATATTCAAAAAGGAAGTACAGTTCAAATAAATGCTGTGGTCGCCGAAAAAACTCACAGATAAAACGAACTTACTATTTAAAACTTTTAATTGCCATTTGAACACATAATTTAACAATTAACAACTTCAAAACAGTTATGGTCGCTAACATGAAAAACGAACTTTACACATTCTTACAACTATTTAAAACTTTAACTGCATACCACGAAAAAACGACCTTTGCATCCTTAAAACTTTAACTGCCAGTTGAATAATATAATAAATAAATTTATGAGGACCAGCCTCAGATAAACGACCATCTTACAGCATTTTTACCACTTGAATTCACCACCGAAATTCAAAATAAAACACCTCTATTTATATGAGACTGTCTAAAGCATGCAGTATGATCAAAGAACAAAACAGCCAATTACGGCTCAACATGGCATAAATATTCAACCGCCATTCAACGCCATCATAAAGTTTAACGAGTGTTTTAAAAGCACTCAAAAGAGTTTTGAAGTAATTTAAACAGTCGTTAATTATATTCTATTAAGTATATTATGTTCTATAAAAAATGTTTTGAGTAATTTGTGAGGACAAGTGATAGAAACAATGAAATAATTTTTAAGCTTTCTATCAAAGCACCCCCACCACAACAAAACATGATTTTTAAAAAATATATATATATATATATTAGTCAGTTCAAAAAACATTAAGTAACAATATTAATATCAACAAATATTAGTAAAAAAACAATTTAACAAATTTTGGCGAACTCAACTAGTTCTAAATCCATAGTCCATTTTTCCAACCTCCAACCATATCTAAAAAAAAATGACAAAAAAATATACCTAAAGGCAAATCCACAGTCCAATTCTCAATCTCAAATCATATCTGAAACGTACAATAACTGTACCTATAGGCAGTACAAACCTGAAACTTTAACAAATGTTAAAGGAAAAAATATTTTATAAGTATATAAAATTTAAATCCACAATTTAGGCAAATTAACTATTTCCCCCCTTATATATATGGTTAAATACTAGTTTCTCCCACAATGCAGACAAAAAAACATTTCACAATGCAATACTAAACACCTAAACATATATAAATATGACACAAACACATTAAACATTTATGCAAGGCCCCGCGACTTTCATACACTCATTCATACAACATATATATACATATATCTGCAAAGTGAAAAGAATTCAATTATTTTGAGACAAAAATACTATTTATAAAATTTGATAATTCATTTTTTGTTAGCGGCTTTGTGAACGGATCGGCCAGGTTTGATTTTGAAGGAGTATACTTAAGATCAAATTTACCCTCATCATACCAATCTCTAATAAAAAATAATTTAATGTTTACATGCTGTGTCTAAAAGTTTTCAATTCTAGATTTAGTAAAATGAATAGCAGACTCGTTATCTGCAAAAATAGTGGGTACATTAATATTTTCATTAATGAGTTTAAAATTATGACACTCTTTTAAAATATTAAAGAACCAATCTTTTTCTCTAACGCAATCGCACATTGAGATAAACTCGGATTCCATGGTTGATATAGTGACACCTTTTTGCTTTTTACTGCGCCAAGAAATGGCTCATTTTCTAAAAAAACAATCTGTCCTCCCATAGAGACATAATCATCTCTATTGGAAGCAAAATCTGCATCAGAGTATGAATTTAACTCAATGTTTTTACATTCTAAATTAAGTTTTAAATGACTAGTATATTTAATGTACCCTAAAAGTCTAAGTAACCCATGCCAGTGCTTTAAACCTGGATTTTGCTAAAACTGAGAAAAAATGTTTGTTGCATATGCAATATCAGGTCTTGTATGATTTACCAAAAAAAATATACATCCCAACTCCCAACAAATTTCTAAAAGGGAGATTTGAGGCTTCATCAATAACAGCTTGGATGACAGGACAGTCACTCTTAGAAAAACATGTATCTTTAATTATGGGTAAAGAAGAGACTGGTATTCTGTGGTTTTTAAATCTCTCGCAAACTTCACCAATATATTGGCTTTGATGGATTAACACACTCTTACTGTTATATTCAAATTCGACACCCAACAATTTTCATGTGGTACCAAGAACTTTTAAATCAAATTTAGATTGTAGAGTCTTTAAAACTACTTCTGGCTGTGACTTATTTTTTGTAAAAACAACCATGTCATCAACATAGACTAATAAAACTGCAAAACCATTATATGAATATGCATAATTACAAACTTCAAATTAAAAAAAACCCAATTCCAGCAAAACTCTGTTTAACTCGTAAAACCATAAGCTACCTGACTGGTGTAATCCATACAATGCATGATCTAACCTACAAACCATATTTTCTTTACTTTTTTCTACAAAACCAACTGGTTGCTTCATGTAGATCTCATCTTGTAATGGTGCATATAAATATGCACATTTTACATCACATTGTAAGTTGATCCAACCACAGTATGAAACCACAAGAGTTCATAAAAACCTGACTACAGAAAAATCTATTACTGGAAAAAAAGTTTCATCATACGAGTCTCCCTGAACTTGTTTATAACCCTTTGCTACAAGTCTAGCTTTATATCTTACAATAGCAGCGATTTGTCTTGTTTTCTAGTATACACCCAGCGGTTTCCTAAAACAGTTTTATTTTCAGGTAACCTCACAAGATGCCACACCTTCCTCATAGCCATTGTCTCCAACTCTTCTAGCATGGCTTCCTGCCATTTATAAAAAAAAAAAAAACTGATTTTAAGACCTGCGTATACGTTCTTGGGACCACCACTTCTAGTCAACTAGAAGTGCTGGACGCGGAAGGTATAAGAACAGGATTAACAAGACCGGTATAAGTATTAAATTTAGAAAAATCAAAACTTTGGGGATCATAATTTATACCATTAGCCAGTGGCGTATCCAAGGGGGGGGGGGGCTGATGGGGCTGCATCCCCTCCCGAAATTTGAGGCAAATATACAATTCCTATAGCGTAGGAAAAAAGTAAAGTACGCCAGTATAGAAAAAAGTAAATGATGAAAAAAATATACAATTTTAGTTGTTTACGCAAATTCTTGCAATTTTTTATTAGTTTAAGAGGATTTGGTACCATTTTCAGGGCCCGACTTAACCTAATCGGGGCTTTGGGCAAAAATTTCTTTGGGGGCCCCCCTCTGCTTCACTACTTCAGTAGTGAGGAACCAAACTTTATGGATTTATTTAAATTTTTCATCTCATTATAGATATATAACAAGAAAATTAACTAGAACCTAAAATGGCTATAAAGTCCCCCCCCCCCTCCAATGGTTAGACGAAATATTGTTCTGTCCATTTTATTTCAGATTGTTAACTTTGTCATCTAGCTGTGAAAAATTCATATCCTTGCTGACATTAGGACGGAATTCAGCAAAAGTTTCACAATTACAATGGGGCTCAATTAAGCCAGATTTTACACTGAACTGA
Source organism: Salticus scenicus (assembly GCA_963930645.1). Lineage (NCBI taxonomy): Eukaryota > Metazoa > Arthropoda > Arachnida > Araneae > Salticidae > Salticus > Salticus scenicus. The sequence goes on along the minus strand of OZ005658.1, from coordinate 51,974,254 downwards.
TGTTTTGTTTAAAAAAAGTTCATTGAAGAAGGAAACGTAAAATAAACTTTTTATTCTATTTTGGGGGCCCCCTCTGTTGTGGGGGCCCATTGCAGCTGCCCCATATGCCCCTGCCTTAGTCAGGCTCTGACCATTATGTTAAAGTTTAGCACGGGCAGGGCAAAAAATCTATTTCTACACGACAGCAATTTCTTACCCTGGCTAGCGATCAATCCAGAAAATTTTAATTTTTGTATTAAATTATATTAATAAATATATTTATCTGTATTTCTGGTATTCTTAAATATTTTTCGAATTTTTAAAGGGTGGCAAAATAAACATCCGCCCTGGTCCACACTTCGGCTAGATACGCCACTGGTATCAGGCCATCTAAGAATCTGCTGGGTTATCTGATCATATTTATCTGGCAAATAGCGCAAAACTTGAAAACATAAATATTCGTCACTGATAGATTTATTAATTGCTTCTAAACGTTCCAAAACTTTAGAAATTCTAGCAGCATATTGACCTATAGTTTCACCAGACTGTAGAAAACAATTCATAATTTCAGAAAAAATGGTCATATGATGACTCCGACTATCAGGTTGAAAATTTGCCTTTAAAGTTTTCCAGGCATCAGCTGGATTGTCACATTGTACAATTAAACTTCCAAATTCAAGTTCAATATTGAGATAAATTTTAGACAAAGCTATATTTTGTCGTCTTTTAAAGTCAGCAGTCATTTCAGCACATAGCATAGAAAAGTAAATGTTAAAGATGATATTCATAAAGGAAGTACAGTTCAAATAAACGCTGTGGTCGCCGAAAAAACTCACAGATAAAACAAACTTACTATTTAAAACTTTTAACTGCCATTTGAACACATAATTTAACAGTTAACAGCTTCAAAACAGGTATGGTCGCTAACACGAAAAACGAACTTTATACATTCTTACAACTATTTAAAACTTTAACTGCATAGCACAAAAAAACGAACTTTGCATTTTTAAAACTTTAACTGCCAGTTGAATAATATAATAAATAAATTTACGAGGACCAGCCTCAGATAAACGACAATCTTACAGCATTTTTACCAGTCGAATTCACCACCAAAATTCAAAATAAAACACCTCTATTTATATGAGAGTGTCCAAAGCATGCAGTATGATCAAAGAACAAAACAGCCAATCACGGCTCAACATGGCATAAATATTCAACCGCTGTTCAACGCCATCCCGTGGTGAAATTCTGTAATCTCAGAACAAACTCCAGATAGTAACGGATCTGGCAACAAGATTGTAACGCAATTTCTAAAGAATGTAAAGAAAACGAAGTCAGGAAAAGGAAGTAAGTAAAGCCAAACGAACATATTAAAGTCTAACAAGTGTTTTAAAAGCACTCAAAAGAGTTTTTAAGTAATCTAAACAGTCATTAATTATATTCTATTAAGTATATTATGCTCTATAAAAAATGTTTTGAGTAATTTGTGAGGACAAGTGATAGAAACAGTGAAATAATTTTTAAGCTTTCTATCAATAGCAAGGCAGACAAAGCACGTAGTTCAGACAACATGGCATATTATTAACTTGATTTAAAATACAACCTTTAACAAACTTCATGTTTCCTTGGCCGTAACGTTTTCACTGAGGTGCACCAGCTTTCTCTACGGTAATCCAGTGCTTGAAGTCTCCAGTGCTTGAAACTGTTATTTTCCTTGGCTACCACTACTCGTAAAGCATTTGGTGCCATTGTCAATCTAGCCTTGCCCCATCGTTGCCATTGCATGAATTAGGAAAACTTAAAATTTCTATGGATTCTCTGAAAGCAGCATATCTATGATTTTGATAATTCACGATTTTTCTGACGTCTTCAAATTTAATATTTATTTCTTCATTTTTATTTACATGGGTTAAAGCTGTAGTAATTTTACCAGTGGCAATGTCATGGCTATGTTCTTTAATTCTTGTTTTTATTTTTGTTTTACCAATATAATATTTTTCATTACCTTCACTATCAATGTAAGGGACTTTATAAATTCCTGCAGTTTCTAAAGGATGGATTGGGTCTTTATCATTTCTTATTATCGGAAAAATGTTGGGGTTAGGTTTAATGGGAATGTTAATGTTATGTTTAGCATCAACTTTTTTAATTGAGTCTAAACAGTAATGTCAATGACAAAGAACTGCATGAATTGTTGGTATAAAGAAGGTAGCATAATGATCGGTTATCGAAAAATAAAACTGGCCATTAACTTTATTCTAAATTTTGTGTAACAAGTTAATTACAAAATAAAATTAATTTCATTTTTAAGCTATTTATTATTTTAGTTTTTAACTTAAATAGAACATACACTACTTTTTCATAAATGAGTGGACACTTTTGATTTCACACATTTTTTAAAATATCTCAAAAAGTAGTAAGCAAATCATCTTAAAACATCAGGAGTGTAAAGAACATGTTATACCTCAAACATTTCAGTTAAAATTTCTGTGCTGAAAGTGAAAGGGGGACAAATAAAAAAATTAAAGAAAATTAAAGTGTTTGGCATCACCCTGTAAAAAGTATTCTGACTGTAGCATGTGATTATAGAGCTCTTCCTTATTATCTGTATAAATTTTTATGTCTCTATCACATGTAATCAGGGAGATATAAAGGTTTCTTTAAAAAATTGCAAAAACAATTTTCATGTTTTTTGCTGTAACACACAAGGTATACACCCAGAGCAAAGCTATTTTCAGGAAATTCAACATACAGTGATATTAGACACAGCATACTGCAATCAAAATGAAAAAATATTAAATATCTAATGAAATATGAGCATTTTTACTAAATAATTTTTAACTGTGCATGCCTAAGATTTAGCGAAATTTCATTTGCATAATTTAATAGCCAAATGTATTGAGCTGCTTATACAAAAACCCCAAACAAGTGTCGTGTAAACTCAAAAAGTTCTACGCCATAGAATGAGATGCTATTCAGTTTCTCTCTCTCTCAAGAAAAAAAAAAAAAAAAAAAACTGAACTGTAAGGGGTTTTACTCACATTTTTATTTTGATTCAATGAATGGTAATACAGTTTTCAATGATTACAAATAAATATTGAGAAAACCCCCTTATCAATTTCTTATTTTTGGGAACAGCTGAAGTTCAGTTCATTCTATCGCGTACAACTTTTTGAGTTTACACAATACTTGTTTGCTTTTTTATTATAAGTAGCTCAATACATTTGACTATTAAATTATGAAAACAAAATTTTGATGAATCTTAATATCACAGTTAAAAATTTAGTAAATACTCTCAAATTTCATTAGATTTAAAATATTTTTTCAATTTGATTGCAGTATGCTGTGTCTAGTGTTGTATGTCAAAAGTGCCCGGTCATTAATGGAAAGATAGTGTATTTTATCATTTATTTATTATAAAATGCTTGTTTAATTTGAATTTGCTAACTTTTTAGTGCAATTTTATTTTTAAACTACAGCTTTTTACGATTCAGAAATTTTTTTCAAGCGTATTAATTTTCATGCACACACCATCAAATTATTGATTAATTAAAAATCATCTACATAATAGATAATGAACCTGCAGCTTATGTATAGAATAAGACTTTCAGAAATTTGAATTATGTGAATTAGATTTCTAAGTAAACCCCCAATTATTTTTTAGAAAATCTTTATGAGGAGAATACTCTCTTTAAATGTCAAATTTTAGTGATGGTTTTTTTACAAATGCAAATCGGTAAGCATTAAAAAATTTTAAATTTGTATTTTAATATGAATAATTATTAATTATTTGCTACTGAATGCTTTCTGTCATGGAATAAGTATTGAACATTTCAAAAAATTGCTTTGCGGAACTTCCTGGAGAATATTCTCCCATTGAAAATTATGAATTGTAAAGAAAACATCGTTAAATAAATTTTGTTTGTTCTAGTTATGCATGTCAAACTGAATAATTATGAATACCGTATATACTCGCGTATAAGTCGAAAAATTTAGCACAAAAAGACAAGGTACAAAGTTAGGGGTCGACATATATGCGGGACAAAATATTGAAAAAAAAAAAAATTCCACCAGGAAAAACACCATGCACCAAGAATAATTGCACAATTGCGACCCTCAGAATATCTAAGTACTTTAAAATTTTCTTTGTTGTCATCATTTTGTTTTTACTTATTGGACAGTTGAATCTCGGAAATCTAGACCTTGAAATTCCGGACATTTTCCCAATTTTAGTCCAACCCTTATAACTAAACAGCAGAAAAAAGAAATAATTACTGACATATTCCAATATAATTTTATACTGTGTGAACGATAATTAAAAACATTATTATAAAACTGTGGTAGTTAAATAACAGAAATAAATAAAAAAAATATGAACAGAATTCCCACTACAGAGAAAATATCGCATTTTTAAACAGTCTATAATGTGGTCTACTTGATAGATCCGAAAGTGCAAAGTTTCATTTATTTAATCCTATTAAATTATTCCTTAAATAAAAATAAAAAAAGCTCAAATACTTATAATTACAAAGATAAATGCACAATTTTGTTATCTCTTTACTCAACGGAACGATAAATAAAAACTTTCTTTCAGCTGAAATTGTAATTGCCTTTTTTTCACCCTCAATCTCGACCTACTAATACACTGCCTTTTGACCTTGAAACTTATGTTGGAAGACAACATTTTCTCCAAGTTCCACTTATAGTATTTTGAAGCAGTGTTTCTGCTACATTAGCATTTTTTGCGAAATGCTAAAAGACTTATCCAAAATGCGAAAATAAAATAACATGTTTTCGCTTTTTTACTAAAGCATCTTACTAAACACAAATTGGAAAAAAAAAGAAAATCTTCGGTGAAAATATTATAACGAATCTTTCATGGGAAAAAAAATCGCAACATTGATCAAGAAAAATCCATCGGTTCGTGCATATAAAGAAAATCAAACACTGAACTAGGTATAAGAATCCCATACAGGAAATCAATTTGTAAATATAAGCGTGAGGCATTTGTAAAGTGGTCTAATATGAAAGAAAGAAAAATTATAAATTTTAAACCAAAAAGCTTTGAATAGTAATAAACAAATTTCACTTACATTACTTTCTTTTTTTGTAAGTTATGATTTTATTTTCAGATACAGTATAAGCTGAATGTAGTTTTACATGCTATAGCGATAATTATATCTCCAGAAAAAGAATGTAAGTCGTATCTAAAATGTTCATATTGCTTTAAAAAAGTTTACAACAGTGGCGGATTTAAGGGGGGGGGGGCTAGGGGGCTGAAGCTTCCCCCCCCCCAAAAAAAAACAAAAAAAACACTGACATTCACAATTGAATATTGCAATTATAAATTTTTTGTCTAGAATAACACTTTGAAAAATCTTAGCCCCCCCCCCCCCCCCAAAAAAAAAAAAAAAAAAAAAGTCAAGTTCTGGATCCGCCACTGGTTTACAATATAAAGTAATAATCTAAAAAGTTTAATATTTTTCATGTCTGCCAATAAATGTGAATATATGCTTGTATTATATTTGAATTGATCTGGTTACAGTGGTAAGTACAATTATTAATTACTCTTTTGTTTTTTATTTCTAATTTAAAAAAATTTTTACCTTCTGTGTATAACTCTTTAAAGACCTGATTAAAACCTTTTAAGTTTAATTTACAAATCAAAGTCAAACATATCGAGGCATTTAGAATAATGTGTAAACTGATATTCATTTTTTTCTATTGTTTCTGGCATTTTAGCATTTTGCTAAAGAAAATTTTTACTCAGCTTAAACCCTATTTTGAAATGACTTTAAATGCTGCAGAAAAAGATGAACAAGAGTTTTTTTTTTTTTTTCATTATCTGAATTTTTTTTTTTTTTTTTTTCTTTTTTTTCTGCTATGATGGGCTTATGCTGACAATTAAAAAAAAGTAATTGAATAACAAAGTGAGAGAAGTTTGTAAATAAAGACCATTAAATGCGAAAACACACAACAGTTTTTTTGGGTTAAAAAAAAGCACAGCACTTCTTCAGGTGAAAACAGATAAGCACAAGGGCCCCCTCAATATTCAAGAAAAAATGGTATATATTTCGGGAAGGGGCAGATAAACAGTAAAAATTGGCAAAAATATAGAAATGAACATGTATTTTCCTGCTAAAATTAAGTGCAATAAAAGGTGATTTTTAAAAATAGCATTTGCAGTAAAAATTTGATTAACCAGCATGATCACTGCCACTTGCCGGTTAAAAAAGAAAAATCCGGATAGTTGAGCATGTTGAAATTAGAACAAGATTGAGAAAGGGAAAGAGGGGGGGGGGGAGAGTCAAAGAAATACTGTAGTAATCAGTCTATTTTTCTGCTTTTAATTATTATTTATATTTTTCTTTTTCTGCTTTAATTATAAAACCTTTTGAATAATTTTGTATATCCTCTTTGGAACATGCAATATATTATTGACATGGAGAAGAAAAAGAAGTAGTAAAAACTTCATGCGAATTAAAAAAAAAATGGAGTTAATCCAACCCACAATTTCTTATTTTTGATATAAACTTTTGAAGCTGCTCATTTAATAGTTAACTAATAACCAGCATGATCGTTATCACATGAATCTACTTTCAAAACATAATAGAAAATAAATTGGCACAAGTCAAACGATAAATATTAGCTGGAAGTTCAAATAAGGTCATCTCCAAAGTGGCAGAATCATTTTTCGGTATCACACATTGGAAAATTATTCAGTCAAGGACTTTGAAGAGTAGTAGGAGAGGGTGTGAAGAGATCGTATTTGCTTTGATCTATTCTCCCTTCCACTCTCACCTGTGCTCAACTACTTATGCCTCTTTGTAGCTGTCCGGTTCAATGCTGAGTTTGACAGCAGGCTGCATGTCTCAGTGATTTCGAATGCGCTCCTTTGAAGATAAACACAGAGAAAGAAAAAAAAAATAGGCTGATCATCTGCCTGTTGTTTTACAAAGAAAGGAAAAATGGTTACAAATTACCATTTAATGGAGAGAGAAGAAAAAAACTTTGTTGAGATTTTCTAGATATTTGAGTGTTATTAAATGTTTATTATTAAACATTTAACATTTAGTTATTAAATGTTTTTGAAAAATGCGTATGTATGTAATATATATATATATATATCTTTCTTTTTTTTTAAGTAGGGGGTCGACTTATACGCGGGTTTCAGATTTTTTACCTTTTTTTTTCCGGAAAATGGGGAGTTGAATTATACGAGAGATCAACTTATACACGAGTATATACAGTATATTTTATAATTTATGTCATAAACATGAAAAAATATTTTGTATTTGATAAAAATAAGAATATTCTCGATTGTTCTCCAAATTTGGAGCTTCACAGAATATTCTCACCTCACATCTCTATATGTATGTAAGCAAAATAACATTAGACATTAGACATTCTGTGTAATATCAAGTATATTCTTTAAAATGAAATTTATATTTCAGTTTCAGATTCTTGTAGCATTCTGGAAAAACAATCACAAATCTATGATGCAAGCAGTACAACCAACTTTTAAGAAAAAGGATGACAATAAACTGCATATCTGTCCTGATTGTCATAAAGGATACTCATTTAAACAAAATTTAAATAGACATCTCCTTCTTCATACCAAAGAAAAAGCCTATAAATGTGAAGTATGTGAAAAATCGTATGTCAGTGCAGTAGAATTAAAACAACATGCTACTCAACACACGGAACTGTATGTTTGTAATGTTTGTCAAAAAGAATTCTCACGGAAAACAAACTTAAAAATGCATTCTCTTATTCATACTGGAGAGAAACCTTTTCAATGTGAATTATGTCAAAAATCATTTTCACAGGCAGGAAATCTGAAACAGCATCTTCGCTTGCATACAGGAGAAAGACCATACATTTGTCCATCATGTAATAAAACATTTTCTATTAAACAAAATCTAACCAAACATCTCCTTATCCATACTGGAGAGAAACCTTTTACATGTGAAATGTGTGAAGAAGCTTTTCTACGTTTATCACAACTAAAAGCACATGTTTTACAACATACAGGTGAAAAACCATATGTTTGCCATGTTTGTCATAAAGCATTTATCAATAGTCAAGTTTTGAAGCATCATCTTTATACCCATTCAGAGAAGAAACCTTATAAGTGTGAAATGTGTCCAAAACAGTTTTCTCGAAAACCACTCTTGAAAGAACACCTCTTAAAACATACAGGAGAAAGAACATTTGTTTGTTCTATATGCGAAAAAGCTTTTTTCTATAAAAGGAATTTGAAAAGACATTTGGTTAAGCATTCTGGATGATTGTGAATTTGAAATATGTGAAAAATCATTGTTATAATTAATACAAAACATTTTCTATATACTTTGGAAAGATTCAGCTTGTTTGTCCAGAATATAAAAATCTTATGAGAATTGGAGAATTTCTTTTTTTTTGTTGTTTAACCATAAATAAAGAATATAACATTTTTTGTGCACATTAAAGGGCAAAAAACATTTTCTCTTATATTCATCACTTTTTTTTTTTTTTTTTTTAACACTTACTGTGCCATAGCATGTAAATTAGGCTGAAATTATGTATTTGTACACTATACTAAAGAAGATCTGTTGAAATCAATTTTTCAATGTTAACATTTAAAAATCCTAAATGGTGTTTTAAGAAATCAGATCTTTACAGAAATTTTGACATTTCACTGCAGATAATTAAAAATGTGACCTCATAAAATATTAAGAAATATTTGCACATATGTTGTGTAGTTACCACATACCATTATGTGAAGAGTTCGATGAAATTTCAATGGCCAGTTGAATTGCTGCTTATTAAAAGCCATATTAACGGCATATTTCTTAATGATTTGAGGATGGTTAAGTGTTGCGTCAAAAAAAAAGAAATGGTATGGAAATGCATGTACGGCATAATATAAGATTAATCAAATTAATCTTGCATTCCCAAATGTTAAAGAATGAGTAAAAAATAAATAAAATTGATATTTTACTCATCAAAGACAAGTAATTCATATTATTTGCCAGTTGTTATATAATGTTAAATAAAAAATATATAACTGCATTTTTTTAATTTACACATTTTTAATACAAGTTAATTTAAAATTCAATTAATGTTTTAATATTGTATGTTTATTTTATGCTTTGTCAGTTGCAAATAGTTATTGATTCCCAGGTTTGGCATGTTTTGCTTAGTTGGTATCAATATTCAACCATACATTCCAATATATTTATGATTGATGAACAACATTTCTAAATAATTTTTGTCATTATCAGAATTGTCATGATTAATATGCTCATCTGGTTGATTGGTTAAATCTGTGTTTGCAGACACGAAAAAAACCATGCCAACAGATTTTATGTGTAAAATGCCATTTGAGTGATCAACCAAGGTGGCTCAGTGGTAGAGTATCCTCATGGTAAGTGGAGTTAAATTCCTGGCTCAGTTATTTTTCATATAGTTGGTATAAAAATTCAGCCTTACACTTGAACATTTCGAAATGAATATGTATACAGTTGAGGATCTATAATCTGCATACCCATAATTCGCAATTGTCTATAATCCACACTCACTTTGCAAATGTAAACAAAAGATTTTGCAGTAACGAAAATCCAATATTTTGGATGTATATGAGAAAATATAATGTTAATTCACATACTAAAATGAAAAAAAAAAAAAAAAGTGTAAAATTTAATTTAGATATATATAATTCATTTTAAAAGGAAAAAAATAATTATACTCTTATTGCTTTATATTTTTTAGCGAATCTGAACACCGTCTGAATAATATTCAATTAGTGATCAAATAAAACGCATGCAAGTACGTTTTTATATGAGATAAAAGTGCTTCATCGATGAATTGTGGCATCGTGTTAAAACTTCATGAAGTGCTCTACCCGTACATGTCATCCAATTGCTGTTCGATTCAATGCCTAGGCAGATATATGTGCTGTTATTGCTCACAGAGGTTGCTACTTTATGTACTGTTTTCTCAGTACATATTACTCCAAATTTCCTGAAATTTTAATCAATTGTTCTTCCTACTATAATGTATGTGTCCAACAAATTTCATTCCGTTATTATTATTCCTTCTTGGTGTAGCAATTTTAATGGCCAGTAGTATATATGCTGTAAAGAATTATCTTTTGTCCAAATATGAAACTTTTCTAAAGTCAGTAGTATCCAATGTTTCTTCTGACTATATCTATTGTCATATCCATCCATTAAAATTTTGAGAGACTCCAAGAGACAAATACATTATATAATTATATCATTGTTTATTTATTTAAGATAAAAACACTGTTTCATTATTTAAAACTCAATAAGAATAACCATAAAATATCAAAATTCATTGCAAGTGCTCACATTTCAGATTTTAGTTGTTCTAAAATCATAATTAAATGTATGTCCAGATTCAAATATATTGAATTCTGAAAAAATATTTTTAAAGTCAAAATATAAAATTTTATCAAAATAAATAAATGTTCAACATGAAAAAAAAAAAAAAAATAAAAATAAAAAAGAGATTAAAAAATTATTATTATGAAGCACAGTTGCATAGGCTGATGCACTTTTATTTCTAATCTAAAGCAATATATCTGTATGAAGCATACTCAGGGAACATTATCTTATTCATTTAACTATAAAAATATTTATATTTTCTTATGTAATAATAAATTAATTACCTTTATTCATCGATTATATCTGGTACTTGAATTTTAACTGATTAAAGAAGTAAACACATTTCAAAGCAAAATAGCTCTAAAACACTAGTATGCCAATTAAGGGCCATACATTCTTATAAAAGAATAGGTGTTGCATGTAATTAAAATCTTTTAAACTCAACTATATTCTAAATATCTTAAAGGTAGTCAAAAGAAAAGAACTTTATTTTATAGTGTAGAACATGATATGTTATGGATGTTCACAAAATAATATTGGAAATTATGTCTATTAAGGCTATCCTCTCCAAAAAATAAAAAGTACATATTTGTTAGCTTCTTGTAGAAAAGTCACTTGCCAATAATACAAGAAAAACATCTAACTATGGAGAAAGTAAATGGAGATAAATCTTATATCTGTCCTGAATGTTCTAAAGCATATTCAACAAAATGCAGTTTAAAGACACATCTCCTCCTCCACACCAAAGGAACTTTTCATAAATGTGCATTATGTGAAAAATCTTATGCTCATGCAGAACTGTTAAAACAACATGCTATTCAACATATTAAACAGCATGTTTGTCTGGTTTGTCAAAACGGATTTTCATCAAAACATCAGTTAAAAGTGCATGTCCTTGTTCATACTGGAGAGAAACCTTTTAAGTGTGAAACATACCAAAACATTTTTTCAACAGCATTATCTCGTCATCACGGACGTGCTCGTCATACACACAGGAGAAAGACCATATGTTTGTCCTACTTGTAAAAAATCATTTTCTTTGAAACAAAGTATGAATCAAAATCTCCTTTCCCATACTGGAGTAAAAGCTTATATATGTGAAATGTGTAAAGAAGCATATGCACATCTAGATAATCTGAAAAGACATCTTCGAAATCATACAGGAGAAAGGCCATATGTTTGTCATATTTGTTATAAAGCATTTATATCTAAACAAAATCTGAATCAACATCTGCATTCTCATACTGGAGAAAAACCTTACGCATGTGAAATGTGTGAAAAAGCATATGCACTTCTACAGCAACTAAAAGTACATGTTCTAAAACACACAGGAGAAAGTCCGTATGTTTGTCCTACCTGTAAAAAATCATTTTCTGTGAAACAAAGTCTGAATCGACATCTCGCTATTCATTCTAGAGAAAAACACACAGGAGAAAAGCCATACATATGTCATATTTGTCATATAGCATTTGTAAAAAGATATAATCTGAAACGACATCTCCTTGTCCATACTGAAGAGAAGCCTTATTCATGTGAAATGTGTGAAATAATTTTTTCACAAAAAATACATTTAAAACAACACCAATTAAAACATTCAACAGGGGAAGGACCATTTGTTTGTTCTTTAGTCCAAAAATCATTTTTGCTGAAAAACTGTTTAAAAAGACATTTTGTTATGCATTCTGAATCCATATGATTTTGAATTTTTATTTTAGTGCTATCAAGATTGTCACTCCACCTGGAAAACCTGAAAAATGCTGGAATGCTAAAAATTCAGTAGGAATTAGGGAAAATGCAGAAAAATCAAAAATTTTTGTTAAAAACCTGAAAAATACAGGTAGTTTGTCATTACTTAACTATTTCTGACTTTGTGAAGATTTTTTTTTTTTTTAATTCAATAAGTTTTAGAAATATAAATTATTATTATCATAAAAAATTGAGGCTTTTTTCAATTTACTTTTTTTTTTCTATATTATTTTTAACGTGACTGCACAAAATAATGCACAATTTTTTTTTTTTCAGTGATAGAAATGGAATATTATAATGCAAGTACTGTATGTATATATAAGTCAGAAACATGTTTACATCTGAACAACACACACTCCTACAGAGTATCCCCCCCCCAAAATTGAGTAGCAATACTTGCCGTATGCAAAACATCAGAAACTATTTTCTGCAAAAATGAAAAAGAGACTGTGTTGTTCTCAAAGTGAATCTTTTATGCCATATATATCTTCTTATGTATTTATTTTTTAGAAAAATGATTTATTATTATTTTTTTTTTTTACTCCTGATTAAAAAAAATTCATTTTTTATGTAGAATCAATGGTAAAAACATAGTTTTCTGTTTTATATACATAACAAACTTTGTTTATTGTTACAGCTATAATGTCACAACATCTAAATTAAACTGAAAGACATATTCATCAGAGATTAATTCATAACAAATTTAGTACCACATGAGGTGCTTTCCCAAAGTCAACTTTTTGTAAAGAGGCACTTTCACAAAATTGACTTTCAGCGAAGGGGCACCTTCACCAGGGGTGGCACCAGCTAGGGGGCCCCCGGGGAGTCTGTGACCCCTCCATTGGGACATATTCCTAAAATTTGTCGGGGGGAAAAAACAAAAAATTTACAGTTTTTCTCCTTTTAGCAACATTTTTCTTTTCTTTTGAAAATTTGGAGCATTCCAGTTTCTGCATTCTATATTCAATAGAAGAAAGTATTTGATTCGTAAAAATTTTCAGCTTCCGGTTTTCCATGAATGTACACGTTTTGAGTGGTCCAAAACACATTTTTACAATGATATTTTTAGAAAATGTCTGCGTGCCTGTCTATATGTGACAAAAATTTTGTTCCAACCATATCTCATGAACTACCGCACAAAATTACGTATAAATTTGTATGTAGTTGTACCATGACATAAATTAGTGTCTGTTAACATTTTGTCCAAATCGCCTTATAGGTGGCGCTGCTGTACTGCAATTTCTTCCATTTAACGGAAAGCTTATATCTCAGGTTCTATTTGGTATAATTGAACAAAACTTGATATGTCAGAGGGCCATTATGAAACATCACGTTGATTTAATTTAGGATCATGTCGGCCGATAAATTGCACTGCTCTGCTGCTATTTTTCTTGAGAAGAGGAGGCTATATCTCAAATTCTATTGTATATTATTGCATATAACTTTGTATAGGACAGGGCCGTTATGAAACATTATGTGGAATCAGTTTCAGCACATATAGCCAGATAGGCGACGCTCCTGTGCTTCAATTTTTCCCATGAATGGGAAGGCTATATATCAAATTGTATCGTATATAATTACATGAAACTTTGTATATGGGAGGCGGGAGGGCCGTTTTAAAACAATATACTGATTCAATTTAGGTGCATATGAGCTGATAGGTGGCACTGATGTTCTGTAATTTACTCTGTGAATAGAAAGACAACTTCTATTGAAAGGCCACAATTCACCTCTCTGGAGAGGACAATTCACCTCTCTGGAGAGCCAAATTTCTATGGCACAATGGGTGGCCTCCTTTAGCGAAATTCCACTGTGGTCAACGGATACGAAGTTTAATTTTTTCTTAAGAATATTCCTTCACGCACCCTGAACATATTTTTTTCTGTGGAAAGAAAATAGTATACACTCAGAGAATGGCACAATAATCTCCAAAACCACGAGAAGTACTAACAAATGGAATGGTACAAATACTAACACTAATTTTATTAACAAGATTGCAGTTTTTAATAAATTTTCATATAATAAACTCTCTATAGTGCCCCCTGTCGGGGAATTTCTGGTGCCACTACTGACCTTCACTAAGTCAGTACTCAGTGATATAGCTTCATACTAAAAATTTCTCTAAGTTTCGTTGCATCGAACAAATAATAAATACCCTTATTTTAGATGTTATGAGATAATAGTAAATATCTTAGTAAACACCAACTTACCTTACACATTAGAAATTATTTACCTCACAAATATGTTTATTTTACAACTGTTCAATTTTACTTCTAAAATATATTTTAAAATAAATTAAACTGCTTTGCAGAATGTTTAGAAGCATTATTAATTTTCATAAACTTCTTCATTTTTTCACAAATTATTTTATAAATTCACAAATAGAGTACCATTTAGTTGTACATACAAATGAAACACTTCCAGTTGCAAAGCCGTTTGCAAGCGTTCCAAATGTATGACTGCAGTCAGCAACAAAAGTATCCGAGCACTAGCAAAAATTCCTATGTGAAAGAAGCACACTTAACACTGTTTTGTTAAATAAATCCTTGTCGAATCGTAGTCTTAGACTAAGAATAGGATTCAACAAGTATTTATTTAACAAAACTACATTAAGTGTACTTTTTTTACATAGGAATTTTCGCTAGTGCGCGGATACTTTTGCTGCTGTGCTGACTGTATTGGCAAAAAACTTGCAAAATTTACGTCATCGAAATTGCAAGCGTTCCGTTTGTATGTAACCCTTAAAAAAAGCTGGATTAAATCTTATTAGTATGATTATGAACGTTTAATGGCAATCAGTTTTAGAAGAGAAATGTTTTCATGAGAATATTTTTAACCCCTTCCCAGCTTATCCCGAGCTCAGCTTGGGCAGGCAAACAAACATTGGTGCAACAGTTTCTATCTGAAGACGGAACACTGACACCAGTATTTATTATCAATAATTTCTATATTATTATTGTAGTAATTTATTGTGATAAAAATTATTGATAAAGAATACTAGTATTCGTGCTCCTTTTTGAGATAGAAACACTTGCTTACATTGCAAATAAATAGAGCCAGCAAGGGTTAAAAAGTTAAAGAGACTATTTGATAATGAAATTATGACATATCATGGCAAAAAAATTTAAATGAATCTTTAACAAAAATATCTTATTTCAACATGTGATAAAAAATATAAAGAGGTTGATGAAATTGTGGTACATGTATGTGTGCTACAATGTCAGGTCAGTCAAATTAACCTCATGAATAAAATGCTTTTGTCCTCACTTGCACTTTATTTTAAATGATCAAGGAAGTGTTTTGAACAAAACAGAATGACATATTCTTGAACTTTGTTTCTTATGACCACAGTAACCTCTGCACATTTGCTGTCTCGATGAGATTCGTGCTAAAATAGGAATGATAACCCTAGTGGTTGAAAGAAAATAGTGATAAGAAAATTTCGAATGACTGGATATTTGTGAAATCGCAACTTGTCGGTCAGTTCTACCACATATATTCATACCCATCTATGATTTTTGAATTGTCCTCAATTCTAGGTGTGAGAAACGTGGTTACAATATACTAGGAGTGATTGACACAGATGTGTAAAAGATGCCTGCCAAACTCTGAAAAATGAGCAAGATAAAAATTTTGACTGCTGAAATTCATGCAAATTTAATCATGAAAAACGGCAGTTTTTCAAGTGACGCAAGCGGAAGGAAAAACTGAACGCTGCGAACTCATATATACGGTTAGTTTGACATCAAAGAAATTTGTAAAAGCCGACACTTAATATCTCAGCAAATATGCCATATTTTGTTCTGAACTTTTCAAAATAGTCTTTTATCTTCGGTCTTAATCTATCCTGAAAATTTTACATTTCTACATGCAGTATGTTTTGAGATCTGAATCTCAATTTAAAGCCAAAAAGGGAAAATGTGTGGTGTAAGGATGTAATGGACTAAATTCATGAAAAAATATCTCTAAAACCGCACGAACGATTTTAATTTAATTAATATATGTTGTTAATGGGATATTTCTGAATCTAGTAACGTTTTTGTTTTTTTCAGGAAAACTCTTGTTTTTTGTAAAAGTTGCTTTAAAAATGGAACTATATTACTCCGCCAGTTGCATGCTTTCCTTCAGCGAAAACGTCGTGATGCGGTTTTTACTAGCAAGGCTTGAGTTGTTCCCGTTGGTTGGTTGACCAAAGTGAATGTAGTCAATGAATTATTTAAACTTTCCTTTTTTTAACGCAAAAATACTTTATTACATTTTTTATATATTTATTGTATATATACTAAGTCAAATTCACTTAAATATATTTTCTCTTCTGCTATGAAAAATATATTTTTGATTTCAAATTTCATATTTAGTCAAAAAAGTATTTAGATAACATTTTGAATAACGAAGTATTTTGTAATTTTAGACATTCCATTTTATCATGAAAATGATGAATTTACAATTTTTTAAAGCAAAAAATTTTTAATCATTCATAAACATCGATTTTATAATAGCTCAATCATTTGCGATTCCTATTCATGTATCCTTCCGCACAGGGAATGGGAAAAAATAGCAAATGAAGTTTTGGCGCCATCTTTTGTTTTTATTTTAAATTAAAACATACACTTTTGCAAATATATATATATATATATATATATATATATATATTTCTTTTAAAAAATTAAAAATCTCTTTTCAAAATACAGTTAAAGTTTATCCATATATTTACTTTTCAGACTTTAAAATGATACATATTTTAAATATTAACATAATTAAACTAATTTTTTTTATTATTATTTAAAGCAATAATGGCTAGGGGATGAAAGAGGGGATAAATACGCTGTATATTAAAAAAAAAAAAAAAATGAAAATGAAAATAGAATTAAAATTCATGAAAAATGTGTCAAATAGCAATTATTGAAAAACACGTCAAAATAAATAAATAACATCTTTACTTTGAAACCCATAATAATTTATTTAAAAAATATAATTCTCTCTTTCTTTCATTTTCTTTTTTTTTTTTTTAATTAATTAATTTCTGCATGAAAAATTCCATTTCATAAATATATTTACAACTACAATAAACAAAAAACCCTCCTTTATTTTTAAATAATTATTTCTACATGTTTCTAAGCAATTAAAAATGATTTTTTTTTTTAAAGAAAAATAGCTTAAATATCGGAATGTACATGGTTTTATCATGAAGGTGATAATTTGGCCATCTAGTGGCTTATATTAAAACCATATACATTCCTACATTTTATTTACTTTTCTTTAAAAAAAAGGCACTTTTAATTGCTTAGAAACATGTAGAAATAATTTTTAAAATTATAGGAGGTTTTTTTTTTTTCTTTTCTTATTGTAGTTGTAAATTAAGACGAATGTTGTTATTGATGCCCCTATTAACTTTGTAAACAAAATTTTTGAGAAATCACCAGAAATAAATGAAACATTGAATAGTGTTAAAAAATGTAAAAATATAACCCCTCAACCTGTTATGCTGTCAAAAAAATCATTAGAATCTTCTGAAAAAGTCGTAAGTAAAAATGACGATGACGACGAAAATGACGAAAGTGATGACGATAAGATGCTTTTGAAGGACGATAATAGTGTAGATGATGACAGTGAGGAAGAGGAGGAGCCTCGACGACAGAAACAAAGTCAGACGAGTATTTTCCAGATAGATGATGATAGTGAGGAAGAGGAGGAGCCTCGACGAAAGGGACGAAGTCAGACGAATGTTTCCTGAATGAAGTCGCTAAATCCATAAAACACTTATTCGAAGAAAGACGAGAAATGAATTCTACTTGAAAAAATTTCACAGTTAGCCGAAGAGTTGAAAGAGTTAAAAGAAAAAGTTGACGATAATTCCAAACTCCTTAAAAGAAAGAAATCGAGAAAAAAGGCTGTGACGACAGATTCCATTGAGTGTAAAAGACAGAATTTCCCAAAAGAAGAGACTGCCAGTATAAATTTGAGAAAGTTGTTCAGTCTATCACTTCCATTGACGACCACAATTATCGAAATAGCTGCATTATTTCCCAAAGCTGTGCAAATACAATTAGAAGTTTTCCCTGCATATAAGACTGCCATTATAGACTTTTTGACTGAACAAGATGCTGCAGAAACCTTAAAAGACATTAAAACTGAAAATGATCAATTAGAGGTTCTCGAGTTCGAGTGCCAAAATAACTTCGAGTCCCAAAGTAAAGATTTGCGTAATCATGACAATAAACAATTTTCCAAAGTTAAAAAGAAGAATAAAGCAAAATATAAATTGAGTAGACAACCACCAAAAACTGTTACCGTAGGCAACCAAGTTGCCGTAAAGCCAAAACTAACTTTTTTCTGTGATTATAAAACAGTGAAAATTAAAAATGAGAATATTAATGATATAATTAGAGATGGATGCCACGAAGGCTCCTATTGCACACCTACTCATGCTAAGATCCTCAAACGTGACATCACTTAGCTTAAAAGCAAAAAATATGAAAATTTGTACATAAACTGTAAATAAGCTTGTTATTATTTTGTGTTGCTTTTGTGTTTTTTTTTTTCAGTGTGACCGCCTGGAGGACCAGACCACGCAGGATGGCCGAGTGTGGTGACCGGCATCCTGCTTCCCCTATCCTTACTTCCCCGAACATTGGAATCTAAAGCTACGCAGTTTTCCTTTGCCGTACCTGGAATTCTAAACGGTTGAGCTTAGATGGAGAGTGCAGAATATTAGCGGAAGTTCGTGCCTGTGACGAGAGTGACACCATTTCTGGAACGCGCCGCTGCTAACAGCGTTTGAAGAGAGAAGTTCAGAGTCGATGAGGCATGCATACTGGACGGGTGTATTGCTTGTTTTAGACAATGTTTACGAGTGCCGGAGTTTGGCACTTTTTATGAACTTTGTGTTTCGACGTAATGAGAAAGCGAAGTAATAAATAAATTATTTATGCCACGAACTGAACTACATAGATGAAATGTCAAATGGACATTGGTTCAGTAAAATTCTAATTCATTAACGTTTTCTGTAAATAATGTATTATATTTTAACTTTCTTTATTAAATATTCAATAATTAGTAAATAATTGAATTAGTACGTTATTGTTTTAAAAGCCCACAGTAGTCGGATCCCACATCTCAGAAGTGGGATAGAACGCGAATTTTAATTTAAAGTAAATTTTAATAATACGTTAAAAAAAAAAAAAAAAAAAAAAAAAAGAAAAGAACTATTTTGATATTTTGCTGAACTTTAATTAAAATAAACTTTTTATTGACTGAACTATTTATTTATTTTAAAAACTGTTGCAAAACTGTGTTGAAATTTCTTCACATGCTTAATTCATACTGGATGAATAATTTTTAAAGTGTGTAGTGACGCTTTATGATCAACAGAAATGTACACACCTATGAAATTTGCTTAAATTAAAGCAACAAAGTGTGAAATATGTTCCGCAAAGTGCTCAAGGATTAAAAAGTGAAAAAATCAACTAGACGACCAAAATTTAGAACAACAAACCACCTGCTGTTTCGGTTCTACAAATTGTACGTGTATTTTTGTTTTGTTGCATAATGGTCTCTCTTGGGGATATTCCCAAAATTGGTGCTGCACTGAGGACAGAGAAATACAGTAAAATTAGAATTCTGCATCGGTTTTTATTCAATGACGACGGTGATCGGAGGAACAGATGCAGATTAAAAAAATTCTCAGGATTTGCGTTTGCCGTAGATGACGAAAATTATATTAAAAAACAAAAATTCATCGACGAAAATTTTTCGTTGAATGAATTAATTTTTATAAGTAACTTATTGAGTGTTTCATTTGACGGCACGAAAGAAGAAATACGTGATAGATTATTATTAAAATTAAATGGTATTGAATTACTCAAAGAGGAAAACTCCGACAATGATTTGGAAGATGATGAGTCTGAGAACGAATTTAGCAGTGATAATGACGTCGAGAAAACTGACTCCTCTGTGCAATGCCATATAAATAATGATAATGAATGCCACATAAATAATGATGATAAAACTAACAAAAGTACAAATTATAGTAATAATGTGAATTTTGGATCACTTGGTGCAACTGTTTCTTTCAATGACTTTGAAAATAACATTTCCAAATTTAGCGGCGAGCCGCATGAGAATATTACGGAATGGCTTACTGAATTCGAAGAGATGTCGAATATGTTTAATTTGAATGAATTACAAAAAATTATTTTTTTTAAACGATCTTTGAGCGGAAATGCGCTGCTGTTCATTAAATCCGAAAAAGGATTACTAACATATAAAAAATTTAAAAATGCACTCATCGAGTAATTTAAAATCGAGATAAATTCCGCCTCTTTGCATGAAATATTGAGTAAAAAGAAAATGAGAGGCGATGAAACTGCTACAGAGTATTTTTTTTTAAATAAGAGAGTTAAGTAAGAACGGGCACATTGATGATGCCGCGTTAATGCACTACGTGATCCAAGGAATCAATGATAAATATGAAAACAAAATTATTCTTTATGGTACTAAAAATCTTCCTGATTTTAAAGAGAAAATCAAAATGTATGAAGTATTTAAACGTGATAGTGAAAAAAGTAAACATAGAATTGATAAAGTAGAGTATAATGCAAAATTGAAACCCATCAAACATAATGTATATGAAAAATTTAGTCCTAAAAGAGAAGTAACTAAACTGTGCTATAATTGTGGTGATAAAAAACACTTATCTAGAGATTGTCCCCATAGAATGAAGGGTTTTAAGTGTTTTGCATGCAAACAATTTGGGCATAAAAGTTCGGAGTGCCCAGGTTCAAAACCAGAAGTTGAGGCATTGTATATTGGTGCAATCGTAATTTGAATAAAATTATACAAATAAATGATATAAATTTCAGTGGCATAATCGATACGGGAAGTGAAGCAACATTGTTGCACAAAAATGCTTTTGATAAATTGAATGTGAATAGATTAAATTCCATGAGTACTACTTTGAAAGGGATCGGGAAAAGTTCCATAAAGCCGTTAGGCTCATTGGATGTCAATCTTAAAGTTGATGATTTCGAAACTAAAACTGATATTTATGTTGTACATAATGATGTGATACCCTATGATATAATCCTCGGCATGAATGTGTTAATGCTGGGTGAAACGACGATAAACGAAAAGGGCATTTTTGTGAAAAATAAATCTAATTCTCTCGAGGTAAATTTAGTAACAGTACTTCCAGTAAATGCATATAAGAAAGAAATTAAGACGAATGTTGTTATTGATGCCCCCATTAACTTTGAAAACAAAATTTTTGAGAAATCACCAGAAATAAATGAAACATTGAATAGTGTTAAAAAATGTAAAAATATAACCCCTCAACCTATTATGCTGTCAAAAAAATCATTAGAATCTTCCGAAAAAGCCGTAAGTGAAAATGACGAAAGTGATGACGATAAGATGCTTTTGAAGGACGATAATAGTGTAGATGATGACAGTGAGGAAGAGGAGGAGCCTCGACGAAAGGGATGAAGTCAGACGAATGTTTCCCGAATGAAGTCGCTAAATCCAGAAAACACTTATTCGAAAAAAGACGAGAAACGAATTCTACTTGAAAAAATTTCACAGTTAGCCGAAGAGTTGAAAGAGTTAAAAGAAAAAGTTGACGATAATTCCAAACTCCTTAAAAGAAAGAAATCGAGAAAAAAGGCTGTGACGACAGATTCCATTGAGTACAGAATTTCCCAAAAGAAGAGACTGACAGTATAAATTTGAGAAAGTTGTTCAGTCCATCACTTCCATTGACGACCACAATTAGCGAAATAGCTGCATTATTTCCCAAAGCGGTGCAAATACAATTAGAAGTTTTCCCTGCATATAAGACTGCCATTATAGACTTTTTGACTGAACAAGATGCTGCAGAAAACTTAAAAGACATTAAAACTGAAAATGATCAATTAGAGGTTCTCGAGTTCGAGTGCCAAAATAACTTCGAGTCCCAAAGTAAAGTTTTGCGTAATCATGACAATAAACAATTTTCCAAGGTTAAAAAGAAAAATAAAGCAAAATATAAATTGAGTAGACAACCACCAAAAACTGTTACCGTAGGCAACCAAGTTGCCGTAAAGCCAAAACTAACTTTTTTCTGTGATTATAAAACAGTGAAAATTAAAAATGAGAATATTAATGATATAATTAGAGATGGATGCCATGAAGGCTCCTATTGCACACCTACTCATGCTAAGATCCTCAAACGTGGGATCACTTAGCTTAAAAGCAAAAAATATGAAAATTTGTACATAAACTGTAAATAAGCTTGTTATTATTATTGTGTTGCTTTTGTGTTTTTGGTTTTTTTTTGTATTTTTCAGTGTGACCGCCTGGAGGACCAGACGACGCAGGATGGCCGAGTGTGGTGACCGGCATCCTGCTTCCCCTAACCTTGCTTCCCCGAACATTGGAATCTAAAGCTACGCAGTTTTCCTTTGCTGTACCTGGAATCCTAAACGGTTGAGCTTCGATGGAGAGTGCAGAATATTAGCGGAAGTTCGTGCCTGTGATTAGAGTGACGCCATTTCCGGAACGCGCCGCTGCTAACAGCGTTTGAAGAGAGAAGTTCAGAGTCGACGAGGCATGCACACTGGACGGGTGTATTGCTTGTTTTAGACAATGTTTACGAGTGCCGGAGTTTGGCACTTTTTATGAACTTTGTGTTTCGACGTAATTAGAAAGCGAAGCAATAAATAAATTATTTATGCCACGAACTGAACTACATAGACGAAATGTCAAATGGACATTGGCTTAGTAAAATTCTAATTCATTAACGTTTTCTGTAAATAATGTATTATATTTTAACTTTATGAAATATTCAATATCTATTAAATAATTGAATTAGCACGTTTTGTTTTAAAAGCCCACAGTAGTCGGATCCCACATATATTTATTTTGACGTGTTTTTCAATAATTGCTCTTTGACACATTTTTCATGAATTTTAATTCTATTTTCATATTTTTTTTTTTTTTTTTTTTTTTTTAAATATACATCGTATTTATCCCCTCTTTCATCCCCTAGCCATTATTGCTTTAAATAATAATAATAAAAAAAAAAAAAATTAGTTTGATTATGTTAATATTTAAAATATGTATCATTTTAAAGTCTGAAAAGTAAATATATGAATAAACTCTAACTGTATTTTAAAAAGAGATTTTTAATTTTTAAAAAGAAATATATAATAACTTGTATTTTCCATAAAATTTAAGCTTAACTAGTTTTTTACTTAACTTGTATGAACTTTAGCTTAACTTGTATTTCCATAAATTTTTTCTACAAATGATTTTATCTCATTTTTAAAACTATAGAAATGTAGAGCTTAATTTATATTTTGTCTATTTTTTTCCACCAAATATTTTTATGAAATAATTTTTACCTGCACTTTTGATGAAAATTTAAATTGTGAATATTGGAGCAGTATCTATACTTAGTCTCAAAAGGGAAAAGAAAATAAATAATTTTCCATTTTGAACATTAACTTGATTTTGTTTATTTTTATTTTTATTTTTTTTAATTATTTAATTTGCGTTTGTAATTCTCTAAAAAGAAACTTGCAAAATGTAAATTACGTAATTCTAACTTAAATTTGAAATTTCCCACTTTTTATTGTTATTATTATTTTAAAGAGTTTGAGAATCCCACTCAATATTTTTTTCTAGTGCGAAGTTTCTCCCTTTTGTTTCCAAGTGGCTGGCTACTTGAAAATTTGTCAGCATGATAACGTTTGAAATACTGAATTAATTCAAACTAAATTTGTAGTGTGGATTTATCTCAGAAATGTATTTGTTATGTTCATTTGCCAACTACCCTCTTGTTTCCCTGTGCCAGCCCACTGAAAATTTCAAATTTACATTAGAAAGGTTCTATGAACCGATTTGCTTAAAACTCCATATATACAAGCCTTCATTAATAAATCCTCCAAGTCCATTAATAAATTGTAGCTGTCATCTTGAAGGAAAAAGAAATGGTGGCAACTTCATAATAAAAATTAAATCAGTTCACCCTTCATAGGAGCCAGAAGGACTTGTTTTAATTTTTTGATCAATAAGCCTTAAAAATTAATGATATCACTACAAAAAACCCTTAACGGGTTAAAAGTTTGTGACGCCGCTACTTTATGGCTATAAGAATTTGAAATATGAGTCTTAAAAATAATGATATCAAATTTTAAGTGACGCTTTGCAATTAGTTAAAATATACATAGATTTTCTTATTTGATCATTTACTTTCCACTTTTATTTATATTTATAATGCAAACGTAATATTTTTAGCTTCAAGATCGGACACTATATAAAATACACTCACTGATGCTTTTTCATTCACATTTCAAATTCAAAATAACAGTTTTAAAAGGAATGATATCAAAATTCCAGTGGCGTCTCGGTGTTATTTTAAAAGATTTGTTTTTAGATTCCATTTAAACTACTTTTGTTTTGTCTAATAAAGTATATTTACATATTGAAACGGTGCTTTTAATTTTCAAATATACTGTCAAATAATTATACTTTCACTGAGTTTGCATTATAAATTAAAATTATTTATTTCAATAAATTGATTTGTCTTTTGCGTCACGCTATCCAAAACTGCAAGTAAAATCTGTGTAAATTAGAGCCCTTAAATAGAATAATAGGCCGGCGCATCACCGCCATTTTTTTTTTCCTCCGAAGAGGACACCATTCCCGCTTGGCGTCCTTATCGTTCCTCTAATGATTTTGATAAATCTTGATCTGAAGCTAATCCGGTCAAGATAAGAGCAACAAGCGGCAATAATATTCCTAAAAACACATTTTTTTCACAGTACATTCTCAGGATGTCATTTTATTCCGAGGATATCCTATGGATGTACTGGGGTAAGATGTGTTGTTAGGGTGGTTTCTGTTTCTTTCACAAAATGTCGCCAAACTCAAATACACAGTAATAGAAGGTCTATGAACACTTTATATTCACTTCTTGAATGATAATAGCAGTTTATTGCTAAACAAACTTCCATATCATAGTTTACTTTGCTAAAATTATGAAATATAATAAAACAAGTTACTCTAAAGTAACGTAAGACGATAAAAAAAAAAAAAAAAAAAAAAAAAAATGTTTGTCGTTTGTTTATCAGTGAAACGCGCTGGGTACATGTGGCAACCCTAAGGCAACAAAATGCCTGATGCGCCAGCTCGTATATATAGGAGCCTTAGTGTAAATGTTTTCTTTACGTCACCCCACCTCTTAGCACAAATTTTCACTCAGTTGGATACTATGATACACTATGTTTTGGATAGCGTGATGCAAAAGATAAATCAATTTATTGAAATAAATAATTTTAATTTATAATGCAAACTCAGTGAAAGTATTATTATTTGACAGTATATTTGAAAATTAAAAGCACCCTTTCAATATGTAAATATACTTTATTAGACAAAACAAAAGTAGTTTCAATGGAATCTAAAAACAAATCTTTTAAAATAACACCGAGGTGCCACTGGAATTTTTATATCATTCCTTTTAAAACTGTTATTTTGAATTTGAAATGTGAATGAAAAAGCATCAGTGAGTGTATTTTATATAGTGTCTGATCTTGAAGCTAAAAATATTACGTTTGCATTATAAATATAAATAAAAGTGGAAAGTAAATGATCAAATAAGAAAATCTATGTATATTTTAACTAATTGCAAAGCGTCACTTAAAATTTGATATCATTATTTTTAAGACTCATATTTCAAATTCTTATAGCCATAAAGTAGCGGCGTCACAAACTTTTAACCCGTTAAGGGTTTTTTGTACTGATATAATTTTACATTGAAAAATGCAACATACTTACAAAGTTTGAATTGTAAAAAGGAAGTATTTTATATTATTTGGTAAATATCATACAAAAATTTGATTTCCCTATGTGTTTCACATCAGAATTACCTAACAATAATGACTATTCCATTCAACTGCAAAATTTACTGTAGAATATGAACAATTTTCTGAATAAAGATTAGCGTAAATTACATGCTTGATCACATTATGTAAAATGTAAAACAGCATTTTTTGTTTGTTTTCTTAATAAAGGTGAATTTCATTTCTAGTTGAATTAAAATTTAATTGATGAAATAATATTTTTCAATTCTTTTCTGTTATTTTGATCGCAAATAATTATTTCTTCTGAAATTATAGTCAAAATCTTTTAACCCATTAACACCCAGTGTTCTTATTTGAGGACAGATAATAAAATAGCACATACATTTTTGCAGTTCCTTGGATTGATTTCTGCTTTTTAATGACACTTTATAGCATCTCTCTAAATGATCCCTCAAAGTTTTATGTGTCTGCTATTAATTATAATTACGTAATTTGGATAGTTATTTTACAATTTTTCCTTCATCGCATATAAATTTGTTTTTTGCACAGATATACAAACTTAAGTGAAGTTGAATAACAATATATATTATAATACTTTACTTTCGAGGTCTGTCAGAGTATAATATGGAATTAATCTGTTATCTCAAAATTTTTATTCCTAGAAGTTTTCTTGCTAGAACACTAAATATCCTCAAATGAGGATAGGCTTTAAATTTAAAATTACCAGAACAATTGTTTAATTTGATATATTTTGCTGCCAGCTCTCTATATTAATTTAGAAATGAAATGATCAGCAAATAATATTTTGCAAAATTAATTTGAGCGTTAATGGGTTAAAAACTTCTGTTAGGAGACCTTAAATAAGAAAAGCAAAATTTTTCTATGTATGTTATACTGGCCTACCATGTACTTGCAAATATTGAAAACAAGTATTCCTTCTGTACACTATCTATACTTTCCTTATACACTATCTACCATTGGACACTTTTGGATTTAAGTGTTTTGTCAAATAGAAACTGGAAAAATTCTTTATGAATCATCTTGAAACTTTGGTAGTGTAAACAACATGTTACACCTCATATATTTCAGCAAAAGTTGTCTCCTGCAGAGGAAAAGGAGACCGATAAAATCTTAAACAAAAAACAAAATTTCATAACATTACTTTAAGCATGGCGTTTTGATTAAACTATGTAAACAACCTTTTTAACAACTCCACGGCATGGCCGGAACGTTTTCATCGAGGTCCTTCGGCTTCCTCAACGGATACTCATGGTACTGGAAGGTTTAAATAGCACAGAATTAGAACATTCCATCCAGCTCCATAAGTAGCCATTGAGAAAGCTGGGAGACCACGGTCAAAACATTCCAGCCATGCCATGGAGTTGTTAAAAAGATTGTTTATATAGTTTAAAAAACAAAATATTTTGTATCACCCTGTAAAAGTCATGCTTAAAATGCATTTTGGCTGAAGATCATGAAGATTTATTTCATTATCTGTATAAATTTATATGTGGCTATCACACTATTCATGGAGATATAACTTTTTTTTTTTTATTGGAAAAGAAAATATCCACATTTTTAATTAAAACACACAGGGTATTACACCCAGTGAAAAAGTATCCATAGAAAACTTGGCATACTGCATTAGACACAGTATATTGGTATCAGAATGCAAAAATGTTCAATACCTTACCAAATATCAGCACTTTAAGTGAATAATTTTGAACTATGCATGCACTAGCTATTAAAAAACTTATTTGTCTAATTTAATAGCCAAAAGTATTGAGAAGCTTATATGAAAACTCCCCCCAAAAGAAAACTCCCCCCGTGGTTTTCTCCGAAACTTCTGTAAATACGGGCTAGGACCCCTTAGAACCCCCCCCTCCTCCCTCAGGCCCAGGACCTACATTATCGGCCTTATTCCCAAATTCAATCCTTTATCTAGAAGGGAAAAAACAAGAATGTGCCATATATATTTTAAATCTACATCGCACACAGGCAAAGGTACAGTCAGCCAAAAAAAAAAAAAAAAAAAACGCCACCCCCCCCCCACCTAATTTCGCCGTAAATTATCGTAGAAACATTTGACTGGTACCGATCGATTTGTAATAACGTCTAGTTTATAACGGTATAGTTACATTTTGCCTAGGGGGTCGTCTACATATTAATACTGGCATTAACTTCATTTTCTTCAATGGCAACCCCTATTTTTGACTTTATATTCAGATTTCTGAGATCAAGGCGGTTCGGAAAACATACCTATTTATATACCTTAAATCAATTCTAAATAGAGTTACACGTGAAAATGTATTAGGGGTCCGTCTATACATTTAGAAAATATAAATCATGATCTACCACCCACTATACATTATTTATGAAGTTTTACACCAGAAAATTTTTTTAGAAATGTTAATTATAAAATAAAAAATCTGAGTTAGTTTATGAATTAAGAGATTATTATTGGTGTCTATTGATTAAACATCAAATTGTTCACTTCATATGAAGAAAATTAAATAGCTTGAATAGATATTAAAATATCTAAGATGTCATAATGAATATGATCTCTACGCATCGATTATGGGAAAAATATCAAATATTTAAGTTTCCTAAATTTTATGATTTTACAAAATATGCATAAAATTTGCCTAACATATATATATATATATATATATATATTCGCTTTCTTTCTTTCTTTTTTTTTTTTTTCTCTTAATACAATTTACAAGTTAAGTCTTTATTTTATAAACTTTTTATAAAAAGAATACAGATTGTAATGTTAATTTATGTATTCAAAATTTAAATAGTTAGAAATTAAATAAAAGTTAATTTTTTTGCGTCAGATTATCCACACGTTTAAATATTAATATTTTGTGATATACACATACATGAAGCTTTTCGAATGCAGAATTTTATAATTTCATTATCGAGGATTTCAAAAATGTGCCTTGACTTGATTAATATTAAGAGAAATGTTCGATATACTCGCAGATATATATATATTTATTTATTTCTCAATATATTGAGAACAAAAAACTATATTTTATAAATTAGCAATGTGAAAATGATAAGATTTCCTCGTAAACACAAGAAAACAATTAATCGCATGAACACAAATAAAATAAATACATAAAAACAGAACTTTATTACAAATCATACTTTTAAAATGTTCTCTTTTTTTTTTTCTTTTTTTAAGGAAAAAAGAAGAAGATAAGGAGGAGGAGGAAAGATCAAAACGAATAGAAAGCATATTAAATGTTAATAACCTTTAAACACTGGAAAAGGGCGGGGTTTCGTATTGTGTGTCATTTGGGAGTTGTAGAGTGCCAGAAAATTACTTTATGTAATAAAATTTTTCATTTAAAGGGTATTTAAAGCAGCATTATATTTTATACATAGACTATTCAGAAAAAAAGTACCATTCATCCGGTTCATGAAAAATAAATAACATTTTCTGGCATTGCTCTATGTATATACATTCTTGTCAACCTTACCCGGAGGATTACTGGTCCCGCCCCTTTCCGTACATTTTTTTCACATCAGTCTTTGTAGAATATTTTTTCTTTATTTAACAGTTTCAGCGCCATGTCAGCCATCGGTGGCTGACACTGATCTTTCCATTTAGGCCAAGTCAGCCGGCAGTGTAACATATGATATAAAACTACAGAATTTACATAGTTTTAAGTAATTACTGACAATTTATTTAAAATTTATTTAACTTTTATTATTATTATTATTATAGGATTTTTATAGGATTATATCGTTAAGGCCTAATGGGGTT
Organism: Salticus scenicus; assembly: GCA_963930645.1. Lineage (NCBI taxonomy): Eukaryota > Metazoa > Arthropoda > Arachnida > Araneae > Salticidae > Salticus > Salticus scenicus. The sequence continues at coordinate 51,944,522 of OZ005658.1, read as the reverse complement.
TATTGAAACTCGATAAATATAACACGCTTCTAAGCAGTGCGTGTGGCCTGAATGGGATTTCCTTAAGAATTCGCGTGGCGCTCAGTGATTTAATCGTAAATGTATTTGAAGTTAATTACTCTAAAAATTAAATTGTGTACACAAAGGGGCGGGAACTAACAATGTTACGGGTTCGATTGGCAAGTATGCATATATATTTCGCTTGATTTATAAAAAATTATAACACATTTTCTTCTTTTTTTTTTTTTTTAGTATTTTGTGTTTACATGTCTCATTAAAAATAAATACAATATTCATATATAAACATTTCATACGGTAATGTATATAAACATATTTATTAAAGAAGTTTTGTTGATATTATATAATTATTTTTCTATCTGTATAGTATATTAACACAAATATATTTTGTAAATTTAGCAGCATCGAAAAACAGAAACATAGCTTCCATATCAAAGCTTAATGTAAATAGGACGTAAGCGTACTGGCTAGTGTTGAAATTTGAAAAAAAAAAAAAAAAAAAAAAGAATAACAGTGGGCTAAAAATACCCCGGAATATATTAAAATGTTGTTTATTCTGTTTTTAGTCAGGTGATATCACTTGTGCTAAGTAGCTGGATCCACCCTCTCTTAAGCTCAGGTTCAGCTCATCATTAAAATATTGTTTTTAATATCTGCCGCTCCAAAATGTTCAAAACACAAATGCCAATTTTCATATATTTTGAAATCTTCCCGTTTCAACTTTAAAAGCATTTAGATTAATTTATTTTATTTTGAATTTTTAAAGTTAGACGATTAAAGTCTTTTAAATGAAATTTCAGGATTCTGTAAGATCAATATCTATATATTTGAATGTAATAAGACTATTCCTTTGTTTTAAATTTTTGTTCCATAATAACTGTGACTTTGATTTCGTGATTAGGAAATTGAAAATAAATACTATTGAGCTATGTTCAAATAATAGATCTTATAAACATAAAAAAAAAAAAAATAATAATAATAATAAAAAAAGCAATTTTTCACTATTTGATTCTGTATTAAAAAACTTTTAATAGAAATTTGATATTTTATTATGTTACATTATGGAATAAATTTTAAATATCACAAAGCTTACAAACGGTACAGTAACCAAATGCAAATATGTCACAACAAAATTTAAACAGAAAATTCATGGTAAAAAATCTTTTTAAAATTATTAAATATTCATAATAATAACAATAAAACGATTGTCGAATGCATAATTGCTGTTTCATGCAATCAGTTTCGCTGTACCGTGTTTTCTAAAACATGATATTTGACTAGAGGTGTACGTACTCTTGAATATTGAAATGCGAAAAAAAGTGTAACAGGGTTAAAATAGAATTTTAGCAGCGAAAAAACTAGAAAAAGATATTTAATACATATGAAAAAAGACTTAACATATTAGGGTCGAATATATTCCTCTCTTGTACCGTAAGCCACGCCTTTTCACAAATTTTCTAAAACTTTATAATATAAAACAAAATAATTTTGCATATTTTTAATTCAATCATTTAAGTTTTGTCTTCAATAATCGATGTAGTAAATACCATTGTGATTTACGCATACCAGCGTCACATATAGAGTCAAATAGGAATAAGCAAATTAATCTTTTTTTTTAAATAGTGTTTCAGCGAATCAGATCTTTTGAAATTCTTTCACAATCCCTCGCCTACATTGTGATAACTTTACAAAAATATGCCAATTTGTATAATAAACGTCGAAATATTGCTTAGGAAACAATAAAAATAACATAAAGGTAAATTAAAATAGTTTTCCGTCAAATTATATACAAACATTTACTTATAGAGGATACAGATTGTAACAAGTGACGGCCCCCTAACAGGAATAAAAAGTGAAATATCACTGTAACTCAAAAAATAATGTTAGGAACGAGCTGTAAATTTGGAAAACCATGTTTTTGATGATGCCCGTTCTATTCGTGCAAAAATTAACATAGGTCATAATTCATAATTTTTTCAAATATGAATTTAATAATAATTTTCCTAATTCAAAAAATGTTTTTTTAGCAAAAATTTGCATGGAATATGTTTGGGTCACTTCATTCTAACGAATAAAAAAAACAGAATTTAAATATCATAATTATTTCGGAAGATATGATTTAATGTTTGTCACATTCATTTAACATTAGCATCCCCAAACTTTGACAGCTTATAACTCTATGAAACATTGAGCGAAATATATAAACTATGCCATTTTCCGTGATGATTTGATCCAAAGAATTCAAATAAATTATAAAAAAGGGGGGTTACCATTGAAAAAAATGAAGTTGATGTCAGTTTTAATATGTAGACGACCCCCTAAGTAAAATCTAAGTATAACATTATAAACTAGTCGTTATTACAAACTGATCGGTACCAGTCGCATGTTTCTATGATAATTTACGGCGAAATTAGGTGGGGGGGGGGGGGCGTTTTTTTTTTGGCCGACTGTACAAATATCTTCTTTTATTAGTATAAAAGAAAGCTTTGCCTGCCTCACGGGAAAAAAGAAAAGAAAGAACATATAAGCCAACTTGATTGATTAAAATCAATATTTCAAAAATAATTAAAATAAAATATTATGGTGTCAGTTTAAAAAAAATATATATTTTTTTTTATTAAATAATTTAAACATTTAAATAAACGTTAATGATTATTGGTGACTATTTTCAGCACACCTTTAATATGGAACACACTTGGCAGTTTCAAACATTTTGTTTGCCATTTTAGCGGTAAATTGAAATGGTTATTGCAATTGCATAAGTAAAGACCTTGACATCAATCCTCACATAGCAAAAAAAATAATAATAAAAGTCACCAAAGAGGTTAATGCTTTGTCAACGTTACTTTTGTGAAAAACAAAATCAAGGGGAAAAAATTAATTATTTATAATTACCGTATATTTCCGTGTATAAGCCGAGAATTTTTGGAAATTTTTTGGAAGCTGAAGTACGCGGGTCGGCTTATATACAAGTCCACATTTCTAGCAAAAAACATACATAAGAAACAATGATTGGATGCATATATTTTAAGCTTGGTTGGTTGGTTGGTGTCGTGTCCAATTGAAGTCAAATCAAATCATTCCATGTGCCAAAATCACGGCCTTGGCAATGTCCACAATATTGTCACTGTAGAGATTTCCCTGAAAGGGAAATTCGTCAAAGGCCTGTAAGCTTCTTATGATGGTCGGGCAGTTGAAAATGTGTTCTGGGGTGAGTTCCTCCTCCAGGCAGTTCCTACATGATTTGTAAGTTCTGGTGCCATCTGTATTTATTGTCATTCCACCAAAGTGTTGGGTTCTAAGTCTGGAGATTGCCTTGGTAATCATCCTGTCTGCATTGATAACACATAGTTGGTGTTCCTTTTTAATGTGTTTTTCTTTCAGTCTGTATCTAGCAACTGCATTAGCGTCACCTAAAGTTACAGTGAATAAACTACTTGACTTCTCATGGAAAAATGTGTGCCATTGCCTCGGAGAGGTTGGACTTCTTCCTGTTGGTCCACGGAAGGTATTTTATTTCCCTTCTACCACCCACTGGAGTGGAGGCATTCCCCGATCCGCCACCTGGGGATGCGCCCTCTAGGGGTTACAGGTTCCCCCGAGGGATATTTTAAGCTTAAAAACTATATATAAAGTAAAATAGTGATATTAAACCTTATTTTTAAATAATTATCACATATAAAACTCTTAAATTAGTAATTTTAAATTTATTTCTAGAGCAGCTCGATGTAGTCATGTGTGTTTACATTTCTTTTTTTTTTGACCTGCTGATAGCTGACGTCATTGGCAGATTGCACGAACGGAGTAACTTCCCTGTCTGATTCGGAAATAGTATAAGAAAAACTTGATAAAACAGGACTCCCAATCATATTTTTAATTTGTACAATTAAATCATCTCTGTTTAAAATGTTTCTAGCCTTACACTATCAAAAGAAGTGGCAAATTTTCATTTTTTTTATATAGAAGTATTTTTTTTTTTTTTTTGTTGAAAATTGCCTTGAGGCACTGATAAAAATACTCAAAAGTAGAAATATACAAAATAATTTAGATACGTCATTAAAAAAAAATTGACGCAATCTGTCTTTAAACGGCTTATTAATGCAAACATCCAGTGGCTGCAACATCGACGTTAGGCCTCCTGGTATTACGGCGACTATCGTTTTCAGCTGTCGAAACGATAGTCACGACAGGTCATTAAGGTCAGGTTAGAAAGGTCAGTACTTGTCCTTCACCACTGTGTGTGTGAGAGCGTCTGTTCAATGCCTGTGCTAGCCTCCCTTCTGATAGGGTTGCCAAAATTAAAACTATTGCCGTTGGCGAACACTCGGCGATCGTTTTACGTCATAGCTAAGCAAGTTAAAGAATTCTATTGGATAAGCACGCATTTTGCGCAGTTTCATTGGACAGATTATCCTGAAAGTTTTTTAGTTTGGCAATATTTTTGCTGTTTTGGCGATATACTTGAACTTTAAAAGAGTATTTTTTCAATTCGGCTTATACACAGGTTTGCAATTTTGGGCAAATTTCTGAAGGGAAAAACGTACTCTCGGCTTATATTCGGAAATATACGGTAATTAAAAAAAAAAAAAAAAAAAAAAAAAAAGCATTATTATGCCAGTTTTATCAGATATATTTTAAATCTACATCGCACACAGGCAAAGGTACAAATATCTTCCTTTATTAGTATAAAAGAAAGCTTTGCCTGCCTCACGGGAAAAAAGAAAAGAAAGAACATATAAGCCAACTTGATTGATTGAAATCAATATTTCAAAAATAATTAAAATAAAATATTATGATGTCAGTTTAAAAAAAATATATATATTTTTTATTAAATAATTTAAACATTTAAATAAACGTTAATGATTATTGGTGACTATTTTCAGCACACCTTTAATATGGAACACGCTTGGCAGTTTCAAACATTTTGTTTGCCATTTTAGCGGTAAATTGAAATGGTTATTGCAATTGCATAAAGTCCGGTTTCCACTTGCGCTCATTCGGCGGCTTCTATAGAGCATTTCCTCGTGACGTCAATAATTAAAGGGCACCCTGGTGGATGGCAAAAGAGCTCGACTTTCCTGCGCCCACCATTGTTTTCAATTGACGATCCTAGTTTTATCATATGCTATTATTTTCGCTATATTTGTGGTTTTTTAAATCATTCGCCTTATTTCAAAAAAAAAAAAAAATTAATAATATTTCTTCGTTATTTTTTCCTATCAATTCATTTTTTATAGTAAATATGGTGACAAACTGATACACAATCGGCTGTACTTACTAACATGCTAGACACAGATGTTGAAATAATTTCGAAGCATACAACGATAAGAAATATATGGATCAACGCCATTAGAGAGAGAAATTACACTGTTGCACCTTAAAAGTGTGGATAACATCTTTAGATTGGTAAGAATTTTTTACTTACGTACTACATTTTTGCATCTATTTTTAATTTCTTGTGTGACTCGTTTACTATATCACGCAAGGCTTAATAATCATTCGTTGTGTTGTGTTTATTTCATACGAAGTTTTATTTAAGTTGATTTCGTTATTTAAAATAAAAGTTGAGTAATATAGTATTTAGAAACAGAGCAGTGTTAAAAATTTCAGTAGTTCTTACAGTTTACATAATTATTAATTTTTATTTTTAATAGTGTACGTACATATGTTTGACGAAAACTTGGTTTGATTTCTCTCTCTCTGCATAATTTTGATACTGTTCTGGGTTTTAAAAAAAAAAACATAACCATGCTTATATGTTAATTTATTGCTGCTTCATGTACTCGAAATTTTGAACCTTATTTAAGTTATAATTAAAGAAAAACATATTCATGTCTTTTTATTAAAAATGAAAAAGGGGGAAATATCCAAATTTAGCAGATAACTCTTAATGACCGTTATATGAAAACAGCGAAATGGAAATAAAAATATCAAATGAAAGTAATAAACAGATTAAATAATGAAATATAAAATCGATGAAACTGCTGAAATTTGTGACACTTTTTAAAAATTGATTGCTTATAAACTAATGCAGAAGAGAGTTAAAAGTTACAAAAAAATTTAAGTAAATATATTAGCACCATCAGTGTATATTACCATAGAAAAGTAAAATTAATCAATTTAATTTTCTTTCACTAAAATAAGTACTGATTAATTTGCATATGTAAAACTTATCAAAAGCATTTTGATATTGTGTTTCATGTGAGAAAAATAGGTTGCATAAATATTTAAGTAAAAATAATCACATTTGGTTCAATTGTAATTTTTATCTTTTTATTTCCACTCTGCCATAGATAAACTAAAACATTAACTAAAGTTTCCTTTGTTAAAATATTTATATAGATTCATTTAAAATAAATCTTGTAAAAATATTTATAAATTATCTTTCATGTGGTTATACTAAATTACTTGAAAAAAATAAAATAAAATAAATAAACAAATAAGTTATTTTAGTGCAGTTAGATTTTTTTTTTTTTTTTTTTTTTTTAAACTATCATTTACCATAGATAAACTAAACATTACTGTGATTTGCTATTGCTAAAATAATTAATTTTTCAAAATAGTTCTTGTAAATGAAATAACACATATATTTTGCATAAAATAATAAATCATTATTATAATTTAGAGAAACTATAATTTTTCTTTACTGTTATCATAAACAAAACTACGGAAGAATTTCCCATTGCTAAAATAGTCATTTAAAGTGTCTTAAGATTACTTAAAAACACTTTATTTTTGATATTTAATTATTATACGTGATATATTTTGTTGTATAACTGATAGTTGAAAGAAAATACTGTATAATAAATATCTTTAATATATGTTTATCTTATTTTTTTGGTATGTGTGTGGAGGGGGAGGATAAGATAAAGCTATTTAATATTTTTTTGTAGTTCAATCCAAAATATTACTTTTAAAGGTGAAGCAATCCTTAGAGTGGCTAGCTTTATGGCTCTATAGTAGTAGTCTGTATTTTCAAATAAGTCACTTTCAAAAGAGCGAAAGAAAAGATGAAGTTTCTCTCTCCTCAATTCAACCATGAACTCTGAAAATCCACACTGAGGCAGCTCTCCTACAGAACTTTGAATGACCACCCTCTAAGGCACCCCTTCTGCAGAGGACAACGTAACTGAAGTCAAAAGCCTGGTGAGTGTCTAAATTGTGCGGTGTGTATTAAAAAGCTGCACGATTGAGACACTTCTCCCTGGCAATAAATGAGTGGACATCGATCACATCTAAGAAACACTATATACAGGTAATTTTATATTTTCTTTTTCACTTAAGTTTAATTATTTTTTTTTTTTTAACTGAAATTAATATTTACTTGATTTTATGTTGTTGCTTTAAATTACTTCTGTTAAATATTAATTGTCGTAAAAATGTTATTTTATTAACTTTTTTGTCTTTTGTGTGTGAATTTGTTCAATCAGCTAATCAAATAAAACTTAATTGAATACTAAATCATAAAATCATTTCTTTTTTACAAATTGAAGATTATAAAACATATTTCTTACTCTAATACAATAAATTTTGTTATCTATTTAATTTCAATGTCTTGTCTTGGCATATAGTAATACAGTTTCATCTTCGTCTTTTTGATAATCACATCCCTGATCAAAAGATAGTTTTGTTATGACTCGCAAAGCTCAGTTGTGATGACTATATTACAGAGACACACCAAAGTAAAAGGGAACTTTTTGTTTTCCCTACTACTATTTGAATATAACTGTACTTGTAATTAGATGGTAATAAACTGTATCCAAACAGTAGTGAAAAAAAAAAAAAGGACTTTGTGTCAGTTTCTCAATTTATGATAATTTTAATTATAAATTTAAATAACAGTTCAATGTATAAATATTTACACAACATTAAAAATGCCAATGTAAAAAATATTAAGAGCAAACTGCAGTTTTCTTACCATATAGCATACTGCACTAAATACGTTGGCATTTTCAATGTTATATTTCTGTTTAATATCTAGTCTTATAACATATTCTAACAGTTCAATGTGCTAAAAATCTGTTGTTCAAATTTAATAAATAAACTTTGTCAGCAGATACGATAAATTGAAAAAAAAAAAAAAAAAAAAAAAAAAATTCATCTTACAAGGAAACATTCAAAAGGTGTCGTCTTCAAAAAATATTGAAAAAAATGTATGTGATTCTACTTTTCCTAAAACACCAGAAAGGGAAAACATTATCGGCTGAAATGAATTACAGTGACCACAAAAAATTATCAAAATTAAGCATATTTGGCAATTTTACATTGTTAGGCGATTGATTTTGAGAACTCGGTGGAGAAACAAAACACGGTTCTGTTCATATATGGCAATTTCGGTGCTAGCGAACTGAACGTCTAACAGCGCTAAATCGCCAAATATGCTTAATTTTGATAATTCTTTGTGGTCGCTATAATTCATTTCAGCCGATATTTTTTTCACTTCCTGGTGTTTTATAAAAAGTAGAATCACGTATTTTTTTCAATAATTTTTGAAGACACCTTCTGAATGTTTCCTTGTTAGGTAAACCTAATAGCATAACCCTTCATCAGGCAAAAAAAAAAAAAAAAGTTATGCAAGAGTGCTTGAAAATGCCACTTATGTCTACCTTTTTGCCTGATGAAATGTTGTACTATTATTTTTATCTGAAACAGTTGGAGTATTTTTTTATTTCATAATTTGTGTTTCATTACAAAGTTTTACATGTACGGCAAAATTCACACACTTCAAAAGACAATCCTTTAAAATTTTATACTTTACAAGTGCTGCACCTAGAACTCAGTATGTACTCGGTGTCGGTGAATACTGAGTAGGTATAAGAATTTCATACAAAAATTGCTACATTTATTAACCAGACAAAAATCTATCTAGCGCTGTAACTTTTAAATCAATAGGATTATTAGTTCACAAGATATTAAATAAAACCCCCATTTTTACTTCAAAATTAAAAAAAGAAAAAAAAAACTTCCTTACACATGTACGTTAAATTTAAATTTATACCTGTTTAAACAAAAATATCTGATAAAATTGATGTCATAATAGCTTTAAAATTTTATTTAATTTATTTATTTTTAAAATATTCATTTATATTAATCGAATTGTCTTATAGGTTTTCCCCTTGATTTTACATCCACAAACTAAAGTAGGCACAATTTTAGTAAAGAATTCCCTTGACGACTTTAATTATCTTTTGCCAGTTTGGTGATGAATTAAAATGGCTATTGCAATTGCATAAAACAAAACTAAAAAAAAAAAAAAAAAAACTTTGCAAAAATCGCCCGAGCAACTTATGAGCCAGTTTTCAAATTTCGTTAAGTGGTCCTATACTAAAGCTGTTCCTTAATGTCAATGCATTTTTAGTTTATTCAATTCCTATTATTAGTTCACACTTTCCCTGTATCTTGTACAAATCTTGCAATCGATTTTTAACTAACTTCCCGACTAGCTAGAAATTTTAAACTTTCAGGATTGCTCAGAACACGGTGACAACACAATACTTCGAAGTCCGATTTTCGAATTTTTGATTAGTTTTTTTACAATTAATTAAAATATGAAAATAATAACATCCTAATAGCGTTTCAATAACCATTAAAATATTAGCTATAATTTAATTGTTGCCAGAAAAAATTACGAGTTAATTTTTTTTCGACATAAAAATAAATACATTTAATTAAACGTGAACATTAAAAAATTATAAAAAGTTAAATTATGCATATCACAAAAATTGACGTCATTATCACTTTAAAAATTTTATGCACATTGATAAGAGCTCTATGATTCATCAGAAAATTTAAAACATGGTGTATAAAAAGTTTTTTTTTTTTTTTTTTTTAACAGGGTTCCCACTCTTAAAAAAGAAAAAAATTCAAGGACTTTTCAAGTACTTTTCAAGGCCTATTTGAAATTTTTCAAGCACCAGGGGAAAATCGCAGAATGCTAAGCATATACTCAAAACTTTAGCAACTACTTTCATTAGTAATATTTTTTTTTATAATTAGAATAACTTTTGCCTGTTTTCACAATACATTTTTGATGGATTGACCAAATTAACTTTTACAAAAGTCAAAAAATGATTAGTTCAAGATTTGGAATCATTATGATTATCCCAAAGTTTTTAGGTTTGAGTCCTGGTCTAGTCACTTTCTGCTCAAAATTAATGACTAGTCCATCAAACAGGTATGAGACTGGCAAAAAACAAAACAAATAAGTTGAAACTATATGCAAAAGCTAGAAAATGAAATAAGAATTTTATGACAAAATCATTATATTAGACAATGGCGTGCGCATGTGGAGATGGAGATAGTTTAGCCTTGACAGAATTCGTGCTAAGCCCATCTATTGGAGTAGAAAATTCAAGGACTTTGCACAAAATTCAAGTACTTTCAAGGGCCCTTGAAAAAGAAAATGAAATTCAAGTACTTCTTAAGGATTTTCAAGGACTGTGGGAACCCTGTTTAATCTTATAATTATTTTTATTTCATTTTTCACACGCACTTTTTATTTCCTAATTCAAAATTGTTAAAAAAAAAAAAAAAATTCGATAGTGTTTGTGTGTAGGAATTGACTTAAAAAATTTTCTTTTTATGTTCCTTGTTTTAAAGTAACCGTGTTTCTAATCAACATAATGAACCTCAAATAGTTGAATGTCATTTATATTTTCTTAACAGCTGTATATGACGGTACTTATCCATGACTTTCATTTGCTGAAAATAGGGCACAACTTTAGTATGAGACCACGGAGTAGAAAGAATAGGAGGGGAAAGTCCAATGGTGCCCAGCCTTTGAAAGTGGAAGACGATAATTTTGCAAATATTGAGGGCGCTGTAGTCTACTTTCTCCCGGTTTTCCTTGACAGGAATTTTCGGTTTCCGACTGCTTTTGCTGCAAAATAAACTATTATTATTACTAAAATATATTTTAATCGACACAATTTTATTGTTTTCTCTTTCAACTTTTTTTTCTTTCTTGCTTATATGTTACGATCTTTTCTTTTCGTTTATTTATCAAACTCCAAGTCCCTTTTTTAATATTTTGCCAAATAGTGTATACTTTTTCCATAAAAATTCAAAATAAAGTTTTTTTTTTTTTTTTTTTTTTTTTTTTTGTGTTGGTTTTAAGCATCTGCAACTTTCTTTCATTTTAATTCTTCCTGTATTTGGATTATTATTATTTTAATTCTTGCTGCATTTGACTTAAGGATTTTTTTTCAAACTCTTATATATATATTATATTAATAAATGCTCATACAGTATCGGAATTTTTCGTAATGTGTGAAACTGGATAATAAATCAATAAATATTTTTCAAAATTGTTTAGATTTTCTTTCTTTCATCAAAAATATGTTATCTTAAAATAGATTAAAAAGATTTTTTAATTTATGTCTTTTCTTGTAACATTGAAAGCCATGACAATGAAAGAAATAATAATAATAAAACTTGCGACATTTATTTTAAGATCATTTATATCTTTCTCTCACTTATTTTCTTCATAGAATTTGCTAATGATTTTAAGCTCAATGATAAGTTATTATTATTCAAAAGTGCAGATCACTTGGTAAAGCATTTAAAAAAAGAAAGAAAGAAAAGGAAAAGAAAGAAAGAAAAAAAAATGGGGGAAAAAATCGTGAATTAAATTTGATTTTAATCAAATAAAATTTTCAGAGATTACATTTTAAAAATTGCAAAAGAAAATTTTTTACGTCGTTTCCCCTTTACTTTTAAATTCTTGCCATACCTGTGGTGGAGAGATTCTGCTATCTCGAAGCTAGTAGACCGAAAGTGCGTTCGTCAAGATCGCGCTCGTCAATTTGGCCGATCGGAGTTTTCCGTGGTTTTCTCTGAAACTCCAACAAATACACAGGCTTGGAGACCTTAACCCTCCGTCGGGCGCACCCTGCCTGAGAGGCCCGTTCTGGTTTTTCTTCTCTAAATATCCTACACATGACTTTTAATTCAAAAACACCCATATGGTGACCTTATTAGGAGTGAATAGAAAGTAATAAACGAAAATTTGATGCATAAGTACGAATTTATTGATTGTAGTACAAGTATTTTAACAATATAAAGTATTTACCTGGCCTCTCAGGCTGGGTACGCCCGATTTTGTTCGTCCTAAGAATGCGCCTGACGTAGGGTCAAAAAGACTTTCACGGAGGGCACATTATTCAGGCCTAGAATCCTCGTGTAATCAATTAACTTCTAAGCCCCCCCCCTCTACACCCCCCCCCCCAAAAAAAAGAAAAAAATAATAATAATAACTTTCTTTCAGCATATAACGGGTGATGATTAAACAGTTGACAGATTAAAAAAAAAAAAGTAAGCAAACACCATAAAGTACTAGAGAAAAAAAAAAAATGTTTGTACGTTTAAATTATTTTTCTTTCTTTTTTTCTTTTCTTTTTTAGATAAAAAATGTATTAAGTACTTATTTATATAAAATAATATATTATATAATGGTAATATACTGTATAATGTAATATATTTAAATAATGTTATTGATAATTATATTTATTTATAAAATGTCAAAATTTTTACCGATTTGACATAATATTACTTTCTTCTATATTTAATAGAAGAAAGTATGGATTCGTAAAAATTTTCGACCTCGGGTTTTTGATGGATTTACACGTTTTGAGGGCTGTAGAACACCATTTGACCATTTTTAGAAAATGTCTGTCTGTGCGTGTGTGTGTGTGTGTGTGTGTGTGACAAAATTTTGTAGCAACTGTATCTCAGGAACTACTGCACAGAATTTCATACAAATTGGTATGTAGTTGCACCTTGACATAAATTAGTGCCTTTCAACTTTGGGTAAAAATTGTCTTACAGGTTGCGTTGCCATCCAGCTTTTTCTAAATTTTTAGCATGATGATATAGGACAAAATTTTGTATAAATGTGCATAAAGAGAATTATTTTTTAGTAATTATGAAATTTACAAGAATTAATTATATTAGAGATAGTCAACTGGGCAAAAAATGTTGTATGTGTAGGAGCCTCGCCACCCGCCCCCGCCCCCCTGGGCAAGAAGTCCCCCCCTCGAGGGAAGTAAATTTTTATGATGGTTATCTTTCAAAAGAGCTCGCCAATACCTTTAAAACGAATGGTCGAACCATCGATCTGCGATAATTTAAAATAAAGTTATAGATTTTTTTTTTTTTTTTTTATTGTAATAGTGACAGTAAAATTGACTTTTTATGGATATTTAGTGTTATACTACTTCTCTAGTATGGGAATCGTCTGCATTGTCATGGAAGATAATTTTTTTAAATAATGATTTCAATAAATTATTTTTACTGAGCGAATTTGTATAGGAAAATACTTCCTTCTATATTCAATCGAAGACAGTATTGGATTCGTAAAAATTTTAGAACTCGGGTTTTTGATGGAATTACACGTTTTGAGAGCTGTAGAGCATGACTTGACCATTTTTAGAAAATGTCTGTCTGTCTGTCTGTGTGTGTGTGTGTGACAAAATTTTGTGGTAACTGTTTCTCAGAAAATACTGCACAGAATTTCATACAAATTGGTATGTAGTTGCACATTGACATAAATTAGTGCCTATCAACTTTTGGTAAAAATTGTCTTACAGGTTGCGTTGCTATCCCGCTTTTTCTAAATTTTTAGCATGGTGACATAGGCCAAAATTTTGTATAAATGTGCATAAAGAGAATTATTTTTTAGTAATCATTATCAAATTTATTACACAATTTTATTTATTAACCATTATTTGAAGAATTATTTATAATAGAGATAGTCAACTGGGAAAAAAATTTTGTATGTGTAGGAGCCTCCCCACCCCCTCGAGGGGAGTAAATTTTCATCATGGGTATCTTTCAAAAGAGCTCGTCAATACCTGCAAAACGAATGGTTGAACCATCGATCTGCTATAATTTAAAATAAAGTTATCAATTTTTTCATTTTTACCAAAAAAAAAAAAAAAAAAAAAAAAAAAAACAATTTTTTTTAATTGTAATATTGACAATAAAATTGACTTTTTTTTTTTGGATATTTAGTGTTATACTACTTCTATAGTATGGAAATCGTCTGCATTATCATGGAAGATAATTTTTTTTAAATAATAATTTTAATAAATTATTTTTACTGAGTGAATTTGTATAGGAAAATATAGAATAAAGTCATGTGGTGGCCACAACATACTAGTTTTAAGATAGTTTAGAAAATTAAGTGGTAAAATTGGATATTGGCAGATATCCTGGCATATATATGTGGTGGAACACAAAATCGGCGATAATGCAAAATCGCAGATTTAAAGAAACAGTCGTGCCGTACGAAAAAGCATTTTCCTGTAATTTATTAAACAAAAATAAATTTAATTATATCTATATATAATTTTTAAAAATTTCGTTCAGTAACGTACATTATCAGGATTTTTTCGTTACTATAATCGCAATTAAAAAAAATGGTATTATACATACCTTTTGGAACACAAGAAATGCCGGGTTCGAAACCAAGTCGCATTAGTCATTTCAATCGTTTGGAATTTTTAATTGTTTTCACCAAATCTTACATGGATATAGGCTAGGCGTTCTTGGTTTCTTAGAAAGATCTCGACAGAGGATATTCTCCCCACGCCTAGCTCCTTCGTGTAGGCAATCTAGCTTAACCAGTACACCACTCCTCTATATATTTTAAAAATCTTAATAGAATTAATACACAGATACAAAGTTATAATATAAATCAAAATATTTAATATTTGAAACGATAATTAAATCAATTAAATCACGTAGATTGAATTAGACCTGAAGAAATCCTCTTTCAACACTCGCCACATGGCGACTTAAAAATTGATAAAATCGCCATTCCCCTCTTCCCAACTTTCATAAGTATGAATTTCCTTAATCGATTATGTGGCTGAGAGGTTCAGCTCTCAAAGCTGGAAAACAGGAAGTGCCGCGTTCATTGCAGGTTGCGCTCATTAGCCAAGCCGTTCAAAGTTTTCTATGGTTTTCCCCGAAAGTAGCGTAAATACGCATTAGTACACCTTAAAAAGATCCCCACAGAAGTCTTCCCTAGTAACTATAGAAAAATACGAATGGTTTCGTCGACTAACGTAACCTGTATTCAAACCCGGCACTTCCCTGTCTACCAGCTCTGAGCGCAGAACCGCTCGGCCACTGTTAATAAGGTGGTGGTGGTGGTGGTGTGAAGGTTAAGGCCAATAGACTGGATGAGGTTCTTAGGCCTGGGTGGTGTGCCCTATGAGGGGTGTCTTTTTGAGGGTACTAGCCCGTATTTATTCAAGTTTGGGCAAAAACCACGGAAAACTCCGAGCAGCTAAATTGACGAGCGCGACCTGGTATCAAGCTCGGCGCTTCACATCTACCAGTTTTGGACGCAGAAAAATTCGGCCACTGCTTAATAAGATGGTGATGTTACTGTGTGAAGGTTAAGGCCAATTGACTACACGAGGGTCCTGGGTCTTAGTGGTGTGCTCTCTGTGATGGTCTTTCTAAGGTGGTGCCAGTCTGTATTTACGTGTGTTTCGGCGAAAATCACGGAAAACTCTAAGCAGCTAGGTTGACGAGCGCAACCTGATATCGAACCAGGCACTTCCCGTCTATCAGCTTTGAACGCCAAACTGTTCGCCCACTGTTTAATAAGGTGGTGGTGGGGGTGGTGATGTAAAAGTTAAGGCTAATTGACTACCCGAGGATCCTAGGGCTGGGTAGTCTGCCCGCCGTTTTGGTCATTCTTAGGAGTCAAAGCCCATATTTACTCGAGTTTTGGGGGAAAAAAAACACCGAAAACTCTAAACGACTAGGTCAGCGAGCGCGACCTGGCAACGAACCCAGCACTTCCCGTCTACCAGATTTTAATGAGAACCTCTCGGCCGATGACGGGGTTTTTAATAAAGATAATTAACGTTTTTAATAAAGATAACTAACTTACCGAGACATATGTAAATTAAAATAGTTTTAAAAAATTTTAACATTAAAAAACTATTGATAATTCAGTCAGATATTTACATATAGCACATTCGTTAAAGATGAATGAGTTTTAAAATAAAAATAATACATAGTTTAAAAAAATCATATTATCCTATATAGTAAAAAGAGGTGAGGATGAATTTCCCTGTAATTTGTTGAAATGAAAATAAATTTAAATATATCTCCACACAGTTTCTAAAATTCCTCAAATAACAGAAATTATCATAAAATTTTTACTTATATTTACGTTTAAAAAAACTAGTCTGTTTTGGCCACCACATGACTTTCTTCTATATTTTCTTATACAAATTCTTATACAAATATATCTCCATACAATTTCTAAAATACCTCAAGTCACAGAAACTATCATAATTTTTTTTTTTTTTTTTTTTATTTAAATACATATATATTATATTACCTTAAAAAAATTAATAAGTTCGTTAATTTTCTGTATTATAAATAAATCAAAATAATTCTTATTAAATTTAAAAGTTTGAAAAATAAATGGATAAAGTACAACAGATTTTATTTAATTATTTATAAATAATTTTCTTTTCTTTCTTTCTTTATTAATAATTTTCGTCTATTTATTTATTTTTTCTTTCTTTCCTTAATTTTTAATATTCCTTATTAATGACATTTTTTACTTTGTATCACAGATTATTTGTACAGTACTGAAAAATTTTAAATGTCTTTTATTCTGATTTTAATCAATACGATCTCGTATTTTGTATAACCTCTTACAAAGTAATGAAAAGTCTCACCGTTATAAAAAAAAATATATGTTATTAGGAAGACCTTATATCCGCGATTGTAATGAAATGCTCGCCCTCTGGTGGGCTAAGGTGAAATTACAATAAACATGGTTTAATTCGAATTCCATACAGCGGCCATTGCTTGCCGATATTTAGTTTCACATATATTTATTGAATAAAAATGAATAAATACGGTAAAAAAGATAACACATACTTTTGTGTGCCACAGTGTAACTCCAAAGGATCAAGAAATCCAGAATTGAGCTTCCATTTATTTCCAAATGACAAATTTAAAATTTCAGTTGCTTCGGCTAATGGAAGTAAAGAATTAATCAGATGATTTGAAATTAATATTTGTTCAACTTCAGTTAAAAATCTACTTCCTATCGAACTTTGAATAAACTGAAGTATTTTTTCCAAAAGCAATCAATTTTCCATAATGTAATGGCGGAGAAATTATAGTACGAATATTAAGTAGAATAACTAATGGAACACACGTGGCTAATGTTTACTAACAACTGCAGTGTTCACAAAGCGCCGTCTATCGATCATTACAAACGCGGATAGCATTATTTCTGTTTACTTGATTTTGTTAAAGTTAAAACTTTCCATAAAAAAATTTAATTAAATGCCGTTTTTTGCCATTGAAAATCATTACGGGAGCTTTTGGAAAGGGAGGTCCTCGACTGTGGCGCCATCTGTTGTGGTAAGATAAAAAAAAGCCAGATTTGGAAGCCTCTTTCGCATCCTCTTCTATTAATCCGTGTATGAGACTCTCTTGGCGAAATCTGTGATTTTTTTTCTTTCCCATTTTTTATTCAATCTTCCAAATAAAGAATAAATTTTTATTTCTTTATTTCAATAAAGTGTTTTAGCAATGATAACTGTTTACAGTGTTACCATGAAGATAGAGAGACGGAGTAATATCAAGCCGCTAGTTCCGGGCGAAAAATGATCCGCTGATTTTAGTTGACCAGGTGGTCACTAGAGGGCGAAACTGGTCAAATAGGGGCTCGATTTGCATTGAAAACATAGGAGACAGCGTTAATTTTATTAATTTTAAATTATTTAAATTACATATTTAGTATAATAGTCTCGAAGATACTTTGTCCTTGGATGTGACATTAAATAGTCTTCTGCCAAAGAGAAAAATAAAGTTCTAGGAGAAGTGAAAAAAGTAAAAATAAATGTAAGAATGTACAAGATATGGCTATCATTTATCCGAATCATTAATAATTATATTTAAAAAAATTAAATTGGGAAAAAATCAAACAAAATGTAGTAAAGTATTTTGAAAAGTATAAAAATTATTTAAAATTGTTATTTACCTTTTTTTTTTTTTTTTTTACATTTTAAAAGCTGTTTAAAGCTAAGTTTTTAATTAATGAATTAAAAGAAAAAGAAATAAAATTGTTAAAATTGATTTTTTAAAACATTTATTAAATTTGTTGATATTCTTAAAAATTAGTGTTATAAATTTTGAATTAAAGTTGAAAAGACTAGACAAATTAGTTTCAGAATGAAAATAATGCTAATTTATTTTATACAAAATTTTTATGCAATTTTTGTTTCACAAACAATGCCTTCATTTCATCATTTTATTTTCCTTCCTCATAAAACATAATTAGTATGAAATAAATAAATAAATAAATATCTTGGTGAATTTAGAAAGATTTTTTTTTTCTTTGAACCTCAGACAGACGAGAAGTGCCAGGTTCAATCCCAGGTCACGCTGCTCTACTTGTTGTTCGGGATCTTCCATAGTTTTCTCCGAAACTCGCATAAAGTCTAACTAGGACACCACGAAGACACTCCACTTTGGTCTAGGACCCTCATGTAATCAATAAGCCTTATCATTTACGCCATCAATTTCTCAGATTTTTAAGCTTATGGGTTTAAAATTCTTATATTGTAAAAAAAAAAATTAAAATAAACGGAACCATTTTTAAAAGTAGAAATGTATAAGAAGCAGTTGCTATTAAACTAAACTATCTAAAATAATTAAATAAAAAAGAAAGAAAGAAAATTAAAAAATGTAACAAGATATAATTTAGGGATTTTTTTTTTTTTTAATAAAAAATAATTATTTCAAACTTTAATTAATTTTACTTTTAACTTAAACAAATCCATGTTAAATTGTTGACTTAGCAATTGAGAGTTTTCTGTGGTTTTCTCCTAAATTGGCTGAAAAATGGACTTGGACCCCTTAGAAAGACACACACACCAGACATTTCACGCAGACCTAGGAACTTCGATTCGTAATCCAATATTTCTGACGTTCAGGTAGTTCAAACCTTCTTTGCACACATTCAATATTTAAAAATTTTGGTTCCACGTAAAAGCATAATTAGTAGTATGAAAAATAAATAAATGAATATATTGTGTGTAAATGTCTTAATTATTTTGAAAGATTTTTTTTTTTTTTTTTTTAAATCCCATTTAATTTATTACATCTAATATATTTTATATATTTGTCAGGTTTTCAGTCCATAAATTTAAAAATCTTACATTATGAAAGAGTAAAAGTCATTGAAAATAATATTAATAATAATAATAATTTCTTGAAGAAATTTTTTCATCCTTTGGCCAAGAGGTTCTACTCTCGAAACTGGCACAAAAAAAAAAAAAAAAAAAAAAAAAAAAAAAATGGTCACTAAACCAGGTCACGATTTTCGGTTTAGCCGTAGCGAGTTATTCGTGATTTTCTCCGAAATTCCCTTAAATATGGACTAGAATTCCTGAAGAAGACCCCCAAGAAGGGCACTCCACCTTGGCCTAAAACGTACGTGTAGTCAAAACGCCTTAAAACCTCCATCAATGGACCACCAATTTCACAAGTTTTTAGTTCATGAATTAAAAATGTTTGTATTATAAAAGAAAAATATCTTTAATATATATATATATATATATATATAAAGGCTGGATGGTTGGGTGGGTTTGTGAAATTAAATAAAAAAAAAAAAAAAAAAAAAAAAAAAAAAAGTAGAAGGCTTGTTGCATTTGCTTTGTATTACTATGCAAACTTTCATTTTCCAATAAAATTTCAGATTTTTCCTTTTTGAGTTGTCAACTATATTTAATGTTCTAATTATACTGTTAAACACAATGTGATCAATCGGTGAATTTCATTGTAGCTTCGTGGTTTCATTGTTGTTCATCTGCTTTGAAATTTTGCATTTTTAAATCCATATGGTTCCTGATCTGGTTGTGGCAGGCTGGGGGAGTCATATATGCCGGCGTAAAACTAGTGTAACCCCACAGGCAAGTCACAAGTCTTGCCGCCTGCCTCCTTCTTCCTATCTTGTGTTTCTTGGGTTGTTTTTTCATTAATTTTGATAAGTTTATGGTTTTAAGTTAAGATTTGTTGTTTTATTTTATTGATTCGTTTGTTTTGCAGACTGTTAATTAATAGATCTGGTTTCTTTACATTAATGTATTTCATCCACTGATGATTTTTTTTTTTTTTTTTTTTTAATCTTATTGGTCATTGGTGTTTCAGTGATCTTGTATCTGTTGCTTGGCTTCTACTATGCTTAATAGATCATCTTTATTATATATATATATATATATACCAGGAGTGTTCTATAAGAAATGGTTGCAACTTATCCAAATCATCTAAAATTATTTTATACGAGATTTTAAATTCATTTTTACTTCACGTACGAAGCATGCATTTGGCAATGTACGAAGCAATCATCTTTTTCTCTTCCACATAAACAAAATTAGTTTGAGGGGGGAAAAAAGTAAATGTCCCAATTATTTTGTAAGGAAATATTTTTATTCACCCCACTTTGCCGAGAGGTTCTGCTGACAAACCCCGACTGACGAGAAGTGCCGGGTTCGATTCCAAATCGCGGTCGACGGCTTGGCCATTAAGAGTTTTGCATGGTTTTCTCAAACTTGCGTAAATACGGTCTAAGATTCCTTGGAAAGTCCTTCAAGAAGGGCATTCCACTACTGACTCGTGTAGTCAATCGGCTTTAACATAAATTTTGAATTAAAGTTGGAAAAGTTAAAGGGTGAAAAAAAAAATTGTTTTAGCATCTAAAATATGCAAATTTGTTTTTATACAAAATTTTGAGGTTATTTTTACTTTATATGCAAATCCTTCTTCATTTCATGATTTCATTTTTTTTTTTTTTTTCCGCATAAAACATTATTAGTATGAAAAAAAGAAAGAAATAAAATGAAAGCAAGCGCTTCGATGATTTTGTAAGGAAATATTTTCCCACTAAGTCCCATCAGTGACCCAGAGGTTTTACTCTCGAAGTTGCCAGACGGGGAGTGCCGGGTTCAATGCTAAGCTGCGCTCGCTCGTCTGCTTAACTGTTCGTAGCTTTCTGTAGTTTTCTCCGAAATTCGTGAAAGTGCGGATTTGGATCTCCACGAAGAACACTCCAATTTGGCCTAGGATCTTCGGATAGTCAATCGACCTTAACACTTATATCATCAATTTCTCAAGTTTTGAGTTTATAGATTTACTCACGCTCCTAGGACTTTCTTAATATCTTTACTATCAATTCCCTATATTTTATGGATTTAAAATTCTTATATTATAAAAGAAATAATTTCTCAAAAAAAAAAAAAAAAGAATGAATGAATGAATGAATAAATGAATGAATGAAAGAAAAAAAAAAAAAAAAAAGGGAAGAAAGAGAGAAGAAAAGTTTATAATAGTAAATTATATATTTTAATGGTATTTATAATAGGAAAAATGCATGAGAAGTGGCTGTTATTCATGCAAATAATCTAAAATTAAATTTTTAAGCGATGAAAATTAGAAATAGAAAAGAAAAAAATACAGTATAAGTATTTTAGAAATATAGAAATTTTTTTAAACTTTTATTGATTATTTTATTATTTATTTATTTATTATTAAAGACTTTTTTTTTAGCTTACTTTCTCTGTCCTTTTAGCTTACCTTCTGCCGAATCCGGGTTATAAATGGAAAATTAAATTAGAAATATGTCCTATCGTTACAAGTTCGGTGTCAAATGAAAGGGGCGATTTTTTTCTGAATCCAGGGCTGCAAACAGTTTTTCGACATGACAATTAGATCTTTTTTAACCTAGCACTTTATTTTAATTCCTGTCAGTCTTTTTAAAGGGTACTTGGCTCGTTATGCACGAGCCGTTAGGATTTTTCCGTGGTTTTCTCTAAATTTGTTTAAAAACAGACAAAGACCCTCTCAGAAAAATTCCCCTCCCCCCCCCCCCCTGGTGACCCAGTTCAGGCCTAGCGCCGTCGAGAGTTAATCGACCTTAAACCTTACACATCACTATCCATTTATTATTTTAAAAAGTTCGTTCCAAATAAAACATAATTAGCATGAAAAAAAAAAAAAAAAGAAAATCTATATTCATCTATATTCTAAATGTTGTGATTATTTTGTAAAATAAATTTTTCTTTATCCCCATAAATCTTTACATTTAACATGTTTTATGCATTTCTCAGGCTTTTAGTTTTAATTCATTTGAAAATCTTACAATCTTAAAGAATAAAATTCTTAAAATTATAACGTACGGAAACATTTAGAAATGCAAAATTGTTAAGAAATGATCTAAATAATCTAAAATTACATTCTTAGAAAATCAAAAGAAAAAATGAAATATAATTACTTTGGAAAAAATAAATATTTTTTCTGTTCGAAATAAATTAGAAAAACATGAAATATTATTAACCAATCATTACAATTAAGATTTAGTGGTGGCTATTGAATAAAAAAAAAAAATCCCTCACTGCTTTTAATAGCAGTTCATGTTTATGATAACTTATTTAACTATCAACAGATGGCGACAGCACTCTAGGGAGGCCACTGAGCTGCTCAGTGAGGGAGGCGCGTAAGATATGAAATCGGGATCAATTTCGGTACACTGCGTTATCCCTCCTTCTTTCTACCTTCATGAGTGTTACTTTTCGGGCACTTGTTTTATTAGGCTTATTAATAAAGAAAATAAGCTTTTAAAAGATTAGCTTATTATTAAGAAGCTGTTTATAAGATTAAAAAAAAAAAAAAAAAAAAAAAAAAGAATAAATAAGCAATCATGCTTATGTTGTTGCAAGTTGTGAATTTTTCTATGATTTTTACTCTAACTTACATTTTACAGAGAGCCAAAAATTAATCTTATAGAGAGGAATGCAGCTTTCAGATTGTTTTTGTTTTTCATTCATGATCAATTATAACTTGAGAGTGATTCATAATTTGATCTATTTTAGTTAATAATTTTGAATCCATTAAATGTGGGGTTCGAACTCAGGACTAGCTTGTCAGCCTGGCAGTTCAGAGATTTTTCTGAAACTTACATGAATGTGAGCTAGGACTCTTTATAAAGAGACCCACGGAAAGGCCATCACCCAGGTTTAGGGTCCTCTTATAGTCAATTTATGTTAAACAACACAACACCCTCCATTATATGTGATATGTGTGTATGTGGGGGATGATATTTTAAGGATTTTCTTTAATGAAATCTTGTGTACAAATGCGAGTAATTCAGAAAATTGTGAAGTTTAAATTGA
This sequence comes from Salticus scenicus, assembly GCA_963930645.1. Classification (NCBI taxonomy): domain Eukaryota; kingdom Metazoa; phylum Arthropoda; class Arachnida; order Araneae; family Salticidae; genus Salticus; species Salticus scenicus. Next base: position 51,921,288 of record OZ005658.1, on the reverse strand, counting down.
CATAAACAACCAGTATAATATCCAATAATGGTGAAGGGCAAAGCTGGATCGTGTTGTGTAGGTTGGGACTCATTGACTATGCAAGGGTTCTAGGCCATGTTTATGCAAGTTTCAGGGAAAACCCTGTAAAACTCCAAACAGCTAAGATGAATGTGACTTAGGATCGAATCCAGCATCTTCTCCCTTATGGTCATATCACATGAGGGATTTCGCTCAGCTTTTTTACTAAACACAGCATAATAAATTTTTCTGAATGACAGTCTAAAAAGTTGATGACACACAGACCTCGAATCTTTTAAAAACCATTAATACACATTTCACTAACAGCCTTAAAAAAAAAAAAAACTAATGACTGCTTTCTTTTTTAGTTAAAAATACAAGAAAATTTAATTTTTTCTTCCGACAGTACTAATGCTTAATATTTAATAGTCTAAATTAATGTTTTGAAACAACAAATTAGAGGTGAAATTGATAGTAAATTGAGGTAGAAGAGTGTATGTATGGGAGGGGGATTTATTTTTTTTATCCTCACAGGTACAGAGCTTCAGCACATCTAACACACATACACACAAACACAGTCAGTTTCTGAATGGTCAAATCATGTTTAGAACATCTTTAACCCCTTGAACTGCAATTTATTTTCAGTCAGTACTGCTCATGCAGACAATTTAATTTTCTTAGTTTTAATAGGTGGGATTCATATAGAAACTTACGGTTTTGTTGCTCAAATAATTTGTTATTATTAACAATAATATTTGTTTCACACATTTATATGAATGTTTATTGTTATATATACATATAAGAACTAGAACATAATTAGTGTTACGAAATTCATGACAAGCTGGACTCATCATTTAAGTTCAAGGGGTTAAATATGCAATCCATTGAAGACTAGAAGTTGAAAGATTTTACGAATCCAATACTTTCTTTTATGAATATTGCAGAAAGTAAAAATATGTTTTAAAAGAATATTTCTTATGGACTTTCATATATTTTGATAGATTCTTGTAAAAAAGGCTAGAAAATATTTTTAATTTAGGATGCATAAGGTTTAACATTTCGACTGGAAAAATTACAATTAAAAATATTTTTCAGCTCAATTTTCTATGAATAATTAAGACATTAAAAATTTTTTTTTTCAAATACAAGTTTCATGACAAATTAACTAAAACTTCTGATGAAGAAATTACTCGAATGTAAAATTATATATATAAAAAAAAAAAAAATAAATAAGCTAATCGTTATATTAATAATTTAACCAGTCACCATGTTTAAAAAGGTATAAATTTCAAAACATTCAATCCGCGATTGTAATGAAATGCTCGCCCTCTGGTGGGCTAAGGTGAAATTACAATAAACGTGGTTTAATTCGAATTCCATACGTCCGCCATTGCTTGCCGATATTTAGTTTCACATATATTTATTGAATAAAAATGAATAAATACGGTAAAAAAGATAACACATACTGTTATGTGCTACAATCTAACTCCATAGGATCAAGAAATCCAGAATTGAGCTTCCATTTATTTCCAAATGACAAATTTAAAATTTTAGTTGCTTCGGCTAATGGAAGTAAAGAATTAATCAGATGATTTGAAACTAATATTTGTTCAACTTCAGTTAAAAATCTACTTCCGATCGAACTTTGAATAAACTGAAGTATTTTTTCCAAAAGCAATCAATTTTCCATGATGTAATGGCGGAGAAATTATAGTACGAATATTAAGTAGAATAACAAAGAACACTAATGGAACACACGTGTCTATAATGTTTACAAACAACTGCAGTGCTGAGAAAGCGCCATCTATCGATCATTACAATCGCGGATTGACTTACTAATTCAGTCCTAAATAATAATAATAAAAAAAAAGATTTAATTCTAGAATTATAAAAATTTCCTGTTAAATTTTAACATTTTGAGGTAAATAATTGACAAAATTCATAAATTAAATACATAATAAAAATGGAAAACTTATTAATAAAAGAATAATTCGACAACAGAAAGGTATTAAGTATGACAAAATCTCGTAACATGACAGGTGCAAAATGCAATGCTATACAGCAACTACTGTATTCGAATAACACTCATGTTTTAGTTATAAAGTAATAGAATCCATAAGTATTATAGATACATTATTAAATAAATCACGTCGTGAATAAATCTTATGAAAATTTGATTACATTAATCATCCCATTTTTCCCCAAAAAATTGCCTTCGATGGAACACTACTGATTGGCCTAACGGCCGATCGCTTTTTCCTAAGAAATATGAATCTGTATGATATTATATCCTTTTATATGGGCTCCGTCAAGCTTAATTTTTAAATGTATTTTTTATTTCAAACACATTCTGAAACATCTGCATAAGTCGAATGAAATATAAACGATTTAAATATCTCTATGAGCAAAAACAGCCATAGCCGTCAATGATGGGAACCATGAAGATAGAGGGAAGGAGGGAAAACGAGTTAGGGTGTTCGGCAGAAAAACGGACCAGAAAATTTAGTTAATCAATAGGCCGCTAGATAGCTTAAAGGTCAGCCGTGATGATAGCAGATTAGCATTGAAAGTTTATGGAAATAATTGCTTTTTAATAAAATTTTAGTAATTTTAGGTACTTATTTAAAAAAAAATTGGCTAGAAATTGTCATGCCTGTGAGAATATAGAGAAACAAGTGTTTCTCAAAAATTTGATTTGAATAAAATCTTTTGGTTTCTTTCCAATTAAAGCATTCAATTTTGCCATTTAAGTTGTAACATACTACACATTCTTCAAAAGTAAATTTTGCATTTATAAACATACACTTAGAAACAATTTTTACAAGAAATACTTAAAACAATTTTTTTGTTGTTGTTGTTACAATGGATTCCAATGTTGAGCATCAAAGTAAGATTGTGGAAGCGACATATAAGTGTAAAGTACATTCTACTACAAATTTTTCTGGGGAGGAAAATCTTAAAACACATGTACAGGCTCAAACAGCAAAAAGGCCCTACATGTGCAAAGAATGTTTCAAAACCTTTACACAAAGAAGAGATCTTAATAAACATCTACGCACTCATACAGGTGAAAAGCCATACGTGTGTGAAAAATGTTCTAAAAGGTTTTCTGAAAAGGGAAATCGAGATAGACATGCTCGCGTTCATACAGGAGAAAAGCCATACGTGTGTAAAATATGTTCAAAAACATTTTCTGTTAAAAGTAGCCTAAATGTACACCTACGTATACATACAAAAGAAAAGCCATACGTATGTAATTTATGTTCTAAACCATTTTCTCAAATATCACATCTCAATGCACATAAAGCCACACATACAAGAGAAAAACCTTATGTGTGTGAAGTATGCTGTAAAAGATTTTCTCTAAAAAATCGTCTGCATAAACATCTACGCATTCATACAAAGGAGAAACCATATGTGTGTGAAATATGTTCTAAACCGTTTTCACAAAATGCACATCTGAAAAACCATCTATACATTCATACAGGAGAGAAACCATATGTATGTCAAGTATGTTCGAAAGCATTTTCACAAAATTCACATCTGAAAAAACACCTGCGTATTCATACAGGAGAAAAGCCTTACGTGTGTGAAATATGTTCTAAAAGACTTTCTGGAAAGAGCGAACTCAATATACATCTACGCATACACACCGGAGAAAAACCATACGAATGTGAAGTATGTTCTAAAAAATTTTCAGAAAAAGGAACTCTAAATATGCACGTAAGATCTCACACCGGGGAAAAACCATACATATGTGGAAAATGTTCTAAATCGTTTGTTCAAAAAGAGCATCTAAATACACATTTACGCTTTCATTCGAAAGAAAAGCCGTATGTGTGTGAAATGTGTTCTAAAAGATTTATTCGAAAGGAGGATCTTGTAAAACATTTTCGCACACATACAGGAGAAAAGCCATATGCCTGCGAAGTATGTTGCAAAAAGTTTTCTGAAAAAGGACACCTGAATACACATCTACGCACTCACACAAAGGAAAAGCCATACGTATGTGAAGTGTGCTCTAAAGGTTTCTCTGAAAAAGGTAACCTTAGTAAGCATCTCCGCATTCATACAAGAGAAAAGCAATAGTGTGAAATGTGTTCTTTTTTTTTAGGAACCAGCTCTAAGTAGACAGCTTCCTTATGAACAGTTATGTTATTTCAATGAATTTTGGAAAGCCAATAAAAGATATAATTTTACGTAATTTCCCAGACAGGACAGAGGCATCCAGAGGATGTCTTTTCTAGGATTTTATGACGTCCTCTGGACTACCGAAAACCACTGGACATCCAAATGTCACTCCTACGTCAATCCACAGGACGTCTTATTCTGACACTTCTTGGACAAATCTAGGACTATATCAGAACAGTTTCGGATCTTTACAGTGTCCTACACTGGTCCTGTTATTGTCCTATAAATGCACTCTGGATAAACACAGGACGAATTTTGGATTTATATGATTGTTTTGAAGTTGTCTTTTGGATAATAATGGGATGATTTCCTGGAATCGTATTAAAGCTTATTTATGGACAATCACAGGATACATTTGGATTTATATTATTGTCAAAAATTTGCCCTCTGAAGAATGACGGGGTGAATTAAGGTTTTCCAAAATCTTCTTATAGTTTACTTATGGACGATTTAAGGAGAAAACATCTAATCCCGCAGACAGCTGTTGCCAATATCATTCTATGGGATAATTTGTTCCCACAATTACTTATTACCTAATGTATTTTTTAAAATTCAATTTTCACAGTTAAAAAATTCATAACTGTTAAATTAGTACCCATTTTCAAAAAGTTCATTTTATTAAGTTTCTACATTTTAATTTTGAGGTCAAAAAATGCGATTTTTTTCTCAAGTGCAATTTCTTTATTATAAAAATAGAGAAGAAAAATATATATACTAGAACAAATGTAGGTTATTAGTACTCTTGAATTCTTTCATTCAAAAGATAGAAATAAAAAGAGAATTTATTTAACCTTTTCATTAGAATTTGAGAACTTATGGCGAAGTCAAGAAGAGATTCATTCAAACGTATCCCAGACAGCACATCGCCTCCCCAGGATATCTTCAAGAAGTCTTTTGGATGAAAAGACATCCTAGAAACGTCCTTAAGATGTACTGTGGATACGTTAAGCCTAACTGTGCTGTTATGGATGTAATACGTTGTTTTTTGTGAAATGTAAATGTGATCCTTGAATTATTTCATTAGTTTTTCCAATAATTTATTTAACCTTTTCATTAGAATTTGAGAACTTATGGTGAAGTCAAGAAGAGATTCATTCAAACGTATACGTAACGTGTTTTTTGTGAAATGTAAATGTGATCCTTGAATTATTTCATTAGTTTTTCCAGTATGTGCAAAATTATGCATGATGAAAACTAATTTTTTTTTTCTCAAGTACAATATTATAATTTTTTCAATTATAATTTCAAAAGGAATTCGGTTTGTATTAACCGGAATTTCGGATCAGATAGATTTTGTCGTATTAACAAACAAAAAAAGAAAAAGAAAGGTCCATTATAAATTTTGAAATACAAATGCATGAAAAATTTCTTTGTAAATAAAATGACAATTTAAAATTTTTGGAATCTCATTCCCAAAGATACTATGAACTCCATGCAATAATTAACCCTTTGCTGGTCCTAACACTCTTTAAACAGTGTTGCCAAATTTAGGAGCTTTCTTATTCAACTATCACCAATAATTTTAAGGGGTGTTATTCGATATATATAATCGACAAATATCCTTCATGTAATTAAGCAACCGTTACAGTCAAAATGTAGTGGAAAATCTATATAAATAAAGAGAAGAGTCTGTGTGTGTGTCTGTCTGCGCTCTGGTGCTCGCAGAGCTTCCAAATTTGGCATATAGGTACCTGGGACCCTGCAGGTGTGCACCTCATCGAGATTTTTTTCGAATTTCAATTTTTTAAATTAATATTTTTTCGATATTAAATATTGGCTTTAATGCTTCATTTTTCATAAATTTAATTCTTTGATTGTAATCGTCTGCGTATCTTAGCAACGGTTATTTCATTATTTATTTTTGATGTAATATTATCACATTCATTTGAAGGCGATTTTTATTTTTTTAATTTATTATATTTATTGAAAATCAAATGGTAATTCAATATAAATAAATTGTTATGTTTATGTATAGATTTTATAGTATAACAACTTTTTATTTTTCACTTTAAATTAATTCCTTTAAAATATTTTTTTTTTTTTTTTTAATATATATATATATAATATTTATTGGGGGAAAAATGGTAGTATATAGTGAAAAAAGATTAAACTGATTAAAATGGATTTCTTTTTCATGTATTTAATTCCTTTTAAAAGAAAACGTACTTTTTATTTTATTTTTGTTATACTGGTCGGAATTACATCGTAACACATTGTAAATAACAGGGGCTATAAAACACATTATTCAAAAACAAAAACATACAATTGATGCTGAGATACAGTCATCTTTAAAATCGTAATTCTTAAATAACAGAAGATCCACATGTCGTTGGTAAATACCTAGACTTAGGGAGGCATACTATTGTAACAATCGCAGCTATCGTAGATCACAAGTCGGTTCGTACACTCCGCATCAAAAGTATCCGAGCACTAGCAATAATCCCTGTCTTAAAAAAGTACACTTAATACTGCTTTGTTAAATAAATCCTTGTTGAGTCATGTTATTAGTCTGTCTAACGACATGCTATTCAACATATTAAACAGCATGTTTGTCTGGTTTGTCAAAAAGGATTTTCATCGAAACATCAGTTAAAAGTGCATGTTTTAGTTCATACTAGGGAGAAACCTTTTAAGTGTGAAACATGCCAAAAAGTTTTTTCAACAGCATTTGGTCTGAAACAGCATTGTTTCACACACACAAAAGAAAAACCATATGTTTGTCCTACATGTAAAAAATCATTTTCTTTTAAACGAAGAATGAATGAACATCTCCTTATCCATACTGGCGAAAAACCTCATGCATGTGAAATTTGTAAGCAAACATTTACACGTCTAGAACAACTAAAAACACATATGTCAAAACACACAGGAGAAAAGCCACTTATTTGTCATATTTGTAATAATGCATTTTTGAAAAAAAACTACCTGCATCAACATCTTCTTACACATACTGGAGAAAAACCTTATACATGTGAAATGTGCGAAAAAGCATTTGCACGTCTAGAACATCTAAAAATACATTTTTTTAAACATACAGGAGAAACGCCACATGTTTGTAATAAAGCATTTATGAAAAAGCATAATCTAAATCGACATCTCCTTATCCATACTGGAGAGAAACCATATACATGTGAAATGTGTGAAGAAGCATTTGCACGTTCAGACTTACTAAAAGTACATGTTCTAAAACACACAGGTTAAAAGCCACATTTTTATAATGTAGCTTTTAATCTGTGTGTTTTGCCACCATACTTGCCAACCTTTTTGGGGAGAAAAAAATATGAAATTTAAAAGGAAGATTTACAGTTTTGCAGAGAAAAATGAAAAAATCTATTTTAATCAATACATGACACATTTCTAAATACAAAGGATCTAACATAATTTTTGTTGTGATCTAATATATATTTTAACTTATTGAGGAAAAACAGATTCAACAAGTTCAATAATAAAGTATAAAAATAATTACTTATATAAGAAATACTGAGCATGTGGGGTCTGTGCATCTTTTAACTAGCAGAGATTCTGAGCACAATTTTGCTCGCATAAAATAATAATTGTATAAATTGTTGTAAAACTCTAAACATAACAACTCAGCATGCTGGCTGTGTTCAATTTAGCTGTTTGTTGCCAAACTGCATGGTTGTGTTGTGCACACTGTAACATTTTCTTAGATAAAAGTAAAAATGTTTGTTCGAGGAGCTTTTTTTTTTCCCCTTCATTAAATTTATTGTTAAATTTACTATTTTCTTATTTAAATGATTTATCACTTTTAAATTAATGTGTGGATTATCTTAGATCCCACATAATCTTGACCTTGTTGAACATGCTGCATTGCTTAACATAAAGTAAGCTAGGCTCATTTTCATCTTCTTGCATCACCTTCTAGATTCAGTATTTAACTTCTGAAATCATTTTATTTTCTGCTGATGGCTTTATTTTTGCAATAGTCTTGCTAATGTCTCAATTGAAAAGTATTACATCAATATGTGTTTTCATTACTGTGCTGCATTGAGCTTTTTTGGGTTTCTTCATAATTTTTTTAATGTGTAAAATTCAATTTTTTTTCTCTCAATGAAGGTAAGCCGCATAGTATTCATTTAAATTTTTTCTTCCCTAAAAGTGACTTGGGTTGCCTAAGTCTAGGGTTAATTTTTTCAGATGATAAATCATTTATCTTCAGTTTTATGTTAATACAGTACAACATTAAAAATCTGGAATCATTCGGACCTCGGCAATTCCGGATAATAGAATATGTGTAGTGGCACCATCAACTAGAATTGCCAGAAAATAAGAACGCAGAACACCGAAGGAACGATGATCAAGGGAAACAAGAACCTGCAGTGCCATTTGAGCGCTGAGAATGAACCCGGTGGGTTCAAAATATATCTGCTCGAACTAATAAGGATTTATTGTAAGGTAGTTTCACAAAATATTTAAAAAAAAATATTTTAATCCTTTATAATTAAATTATGAATAAAAACACCTATTTAAATAAATGTACAATTTTATATTGTTAATAGTTTCAAATATAAATCAGTTATTTGATCGGATTTGCTGTTGAAAATATTAATTTAGTAAGTTTTGTAAGTTATTTATTTTTTATTTAAAACAACTACTCATACCCTACTTTTTTATTTTTTAAATTAAAGTTATTAGCAAACATAATGCTTCAGAAAGTTTTTACAGAAAGTAATAAAACTGCATTCCTGAAAGATTCCAAATTTTTTTAAAATTAAAAAATTATTAAGTTTTATTCTTCAAATATAATATATTTGGACAGGTAATAGCTGAATCGCTGTTATTATCATTATCATCATCATTATTATTTTATTTAATAGTTAATCAGTAATTTAAAAACAGCTTTTTTTATTATTATTCATTTGCTTGTCATTTTTTATATTTTTATTTATTTATTTTCCTCATTAACAGGACAAATAATCATAAGCAAATTTCAAGAAATTCAAAATGGCAGACAGTAAACAAACATTTTTCTCACAGTAAAGAAGAAGAAGAAAAAAACAAGAACTATATTATTGAATGGATGAATCCTTAATTCTTTTGACTCTTAGAGCTAAAAATCCAATTATATATTACTTTAAGAACAGAAAAGTAACAAGTACTGTAATTGATTTTCAGAATAAAAAAAAGAAAAAATATATATTTTCTGTGTTTTTGTGGTTGTTCCACCTATTGTCATTTTAGAAAACAAAGATAAAATAAAAATTTCAATGTCTGGATTTTAGATGATTCTGGTTTTTAGATGTCCAGGTTTAAAATGTTCTGTATTTATATTTTTATCACATGTACATAATTTATTCTTTGCTTTATAATTGTTTAGCACTGTGTAAACGTTATTTATAATTTTTTTCTTCTGTGCATTCTTTGCTTTTTCTATTATTTAAATTGTGTGCTGTATTTAAAAACATAAAAATTATCGTGACTGGTGGTAGTAACACAGAAAGAAATGGCAATATTTCTAAAGTGCCTTTAAAACCACCTCCCATTTGGTTGGCAGACCTTATGCTATGGTTTGCACAATGTGAAGCCCAATTTGTCATGTCTGCAATAACGCAGGACGATATGAAATTTAATTGTCATCTCTGCACTTGTACCCAAAATTTTACATGTAGTTAGAGGTTTGATCTCTAATTCTCCAGCTACAGATAAATACGAAAAAAAAAAGAGACTTATTGATCCACGTGCAGAGTGTTAAGAGTCTCAAATTTGTAAACTCTTGTAAAGAATAGAGCTCGGTGACCAATGGCCTTCTCAATTATTGAGCCATATGCTTGCTTTCTTCTTCTACTCAGATACAAAGTATACTTACTGCCCTCAATGATGACCTGAAAAATTTAGCTTCAGTTGATAAAGGTAAATTGCAGTCTTGCTTCACTGTAAATTCTGCTTCTGTGCAGCAGACTAGCAGTTCCCAAACTCAATCTCTTGAGCAGCAGGTTGCTGTTTTAACCAAATAATTTCAAGAGCTAACTGCTGTTGAGAACCAATGTTTTTGCCTTTGTAGCAGGTTTGAGAAGTCTCCAGATCAGAATGCTATTCCAATCATCGACATCACAAGGGACATTCCAATATGTGCTTTTATCATACAAATTTTGTTTCAAAAGGTAGGAAGTGTAACCCTGATTGCAAATTTTCATCAGAAAACTAGTTAGGCAATCATTCACTGGCCATGATCCCGGCCACCCTCAAATAAATTACAATACATTGGCTGACTATACTTCAAAATTGGAATTTTTAATTGACACTGAGGCTAACGTATCAGTTCATGCTAAATTTTACCACCTAGAGCAAAATTTAATTTTATATGTAGCCAATGGCTCGAAAATTTATACCTTTGGCACAAAATTTTCAACATTGCACCTACATTTGAGATGTGGATTCAGATGGTCATTTATCATTGCCGATGTTCAGCAATAAATAACAGGCATCAAATTTTTGAAACACTTTAACTTACTAGTTGATTTTAAAAATATTTGACTAATTGATTTAGAAACGAAATTGTCACCCTGGGGGAAAATTTCGTACTGTTTGTTCAATCATCTATATCTATTTTATTAGGAAGTACTAAATTTGATAAATTACTTGGCCAATACCCAGAAATTATTAACCCATCTTAAATTGTTCATAATAATGTAAATAATACTACCTCAACTACTGTTTTTCACCACATTGAAATTAAGGGTTGAATTGTTTATAATAAACTATAGTGTTTATCCCTTGACTGGCTGAAAAGTAACTCGTCAGGAATTTGAATTCCTTGTCTCAAGGCATAATCAAACTCTCAAACAGTTTATGGGCTAATCCTTTACACATGATACAAAAATCTAACAATGATTACACTGGTCTACAGTGGTTCGGTAACAACGGTCAAACTATTATTTTTATTATTAATTCCAATTTTTATTTAAATATCTGCAAGTAAAAAAGTCCCACCACGTCACGTTTTTCTGTTAGAGTATCAGAAAATGGCAATTTTCATGATTTGTTATCATTTTCACAGTATCACAGGTGGTAACCCTTCCTGCTGGCAACTCAGAGTCCTGGCAACCTTGTTTGTTCCATTTTTTTTTTTTTTTTTGTTAAAATATCAGAAAATGGCAAAATTCACTATTTTTTTTTTAAAATGATTTTTACAATACAGTCGACAGCAAAGGTATCCGAGCACTAGCCAATAATTTCGATATCAAAAAAGTACATTTAATACTATTTTGTTAAATAAATCCTTGTCAAATCATGTTCTTAGACTAAGAATATGACTCGACAAGGATTTATTTAACAATTATTATTAAGTATAAGTTTTTTAGACGGGGATTATTGCTAGTGCTCAGATACTTTTGCTGCCGACTGTATCACACATGGTAACCTTTCGTGCTATCAACCCTGCCTCCTGGCCATCCTCTCTGCTGGCAACCCCGTATTCGTAACTTTTTTTTTTTTTGGTTCTGGTATTCTAGTTAACAGATATTCTTCGTTAAGTATGATAGTGCTGTTTTATAGTTAAAGTTTCATGTTCAAAATGGCAAGTTTTCAGTGTAGAACTTGTAAAACCGTACCCAATAAATTTTGCTGTATCTCTGAACTATTCATATTAAAATCACAAGGTAGACATTTAACACAAGACGTCAAAAAGCCTATTATTTGTATTTTGGTTTTAAAATAACAAATAATAACAATTTAATCATTTAGTGTATTTTCCATGTTTTTATGTTCTACTTAGTCTACAATATGTATATTATCTCCATATTAACAGTAGTCTATGCTAAATTAATAATATTGATAGCAGTGGCGTACCGTGATATTTGAAACTAGGCTTGCTCTGAAGCCAACTGTGGAAAGAGCACTACTTCTAAATTCGTTATCATTTCTTATAATTTAAGTACGTAAATTTCCAATTTCTTCAAACCATAAATATAATTTTACACACGTATTTTATCGAATTTATCTTGACAGCATTTATTTAATAATTTATTGAAGAACTAGTAGGCTTTGCATCCCAGCAAAACCTCAGATGACGGCCAGCATGAGGTCAAGTGCTGGTTGCCAGCAGTAGCTGCAGCTGGCCTGTCGGTGGCAAAAGTTAACGTTGCCGCAGGGAATATGTTACGCCGGCTGTCAGTAGGCCATATTCAATTGATCCACTGTTGGCAGCCTGCAGTAAGTTAAAAATAAGTTAGTGGGCCAGTGAATGGATCGCTGCTGGCAGCTAGCAGTATGATGAAAATAGGTAATGGGCCACTGTTGGTAACCGACATTAGGTTGGAAATTGTTAGTGGGCCAGTGTTGGGCTACCTGGTGGCAAACATAATTTTTCTATGTTATTGCTGGAAGCCTGAAGTGGGCCAGTTGTGGCAAACATAAAAAATTATATTACTGCCGGCAGTCTTCATTGGTCCTTTATATTTTCCCATTAAAGGCCCGCTTCACTCATCGTCGCCGGAAGCCGAAGCCAATGTTATTCTATGGGAAATTTTCTTTACAAATAACTTATTAACTAATACATATATTAAATTCTGTTTTCATATTCTGAAAATTCCCAACTGTTAAATTGACGGACTTTTTAAAAAAAAAATATTTTTTTATTTTTTTTTTATATTTTATTTTGAAGCTGCAAAATACGAATTTTCAATGTGTGAAATATCTCATTTTGCAAATTCAAAATAAAATATTAAAAATTAAAAAAAAATATATTTTAAAAAGGTCCGTCAATTTAACAGTTGGGAATTTTCTGAATGTGAAAGCAGAATTTAAAAATATGTATTAGTTAATAGGTTATTTGTAAAGAAAATTTCCCATAGAATAACATTGCCTCGGACTTCTGGAGACGGTAAGTGAAGAGGGCCGTTAATAGGCCAGCAGTGATTTAGTTATAGCTAATATATTTATTTTATTGGTGATACCTTTAATTTTATTCGTGCTTTTTTCTTTTTCTTTCTTTTTTTTTCCTCTCTCTTTTTTCTGATGAAGTAGCAGCCAGTTTTTTCTATGCATCCAATATTTAATTTGATTTTGTACATATTCATTTTTAAATACTATTTACAAGTATTTGATTCATACAGTATGGTTGTAAATTCAGGATTTCTAGTGCAGCATATAGGAAATAGTCAGTTGATCCATTTTCCTTATGATAAAAGTTTAATTTTTTGTTTTCAGTGCAAATATTTCTCTATATTACATTTTTTGGAATAAAGGAGATTATATCTTTTTTTTTTTTTTTTTTAAGTGTTCAAATTTCAATATGTTTAACTTTGTTACGCTATTTGATATAAATAAATGTAACTTTACATGTGAAAATTATAGAATATTGAAACAAAAATTGTTATAAAGTGAGCATTGTAAAAAACACCATAAACTAAAAAAAAAAAAAAATAATAATAAATAAATAATAAAAAATTGCAGCAATTGTTTCCGGTTGAAATAGCACGAAGACCCTTCATCAGGCGAAACACAGTGGGCACGAGTGCAGCAAAAGTAATTTGCTGCAATCGTGCTTTTTGTTAAACTCACAAAGGGATGTGTTATTATTTCAACCTAAAAGAACTGATGCAATTTTTTTTTTTTTTTGGGGGGGGGGCAATGATTATGTTTATTTACAAATTTTTCTATTTATTACTACAGTACAAAGTCTCAAATCCGGAATCGTCCGGACCGTGGCCTTTCCGGATTTCGGACTTTTCCGGATTTTAGGTCACTTTCTGATTTACGGCAATAAAAAAACGGACATCTCCATTCCGAACGTCCTTTTAGTTAATAACTAGCTTACCGAGGGTGCGATTTCTTAAGAAATTGGAGTATACTCTCAAGTAACATGTACAATACTTTGAATAAACACCATAAAATTTTGCAAACAAAACGCAGGCAGCAACGCTTGCGCTTTGTTTGCCGCACTCGTGCCTACTTCGTTTGCCTGATGAAGGATCATGTTTTCTTTCCCTCTGAAACGATTGTTGCGAGCTCTTACAGTTATTGTGTTTACTCTTATTACTTTTAAACACCAATTCTGTGGTGCTTTTTTATTATAACTCTCAAGTATCCAGAAAATCTTGAATATTTTTCTTTTCCCCTACATCAAATGGTACCCAATTGATAATTTTTTTCCCTTCTTTTTAAAACAGAGCAGGCAGATGATCAAGCTTCCTTTTATTGTAATCGGCTATTTAGAATTAATTATCACAGCTGTCACTCTTAACCAGGCCGCCACAAAGAACTTTTTCGCGTTCTTGATATAGTCCAATGGGATCATTACTCTCTCCCCAACTCTCTTCAAAGTCCTTGAGTGAATAATTTTCCGACACGTGCGATACCGAAAGATGATTTTGCAGTTTTATACAGATGACGTTATTTGAACTTTAAGCGAATATTCAGCATTTGACCTGTGCCAATTAATTTTCATTAGGTTTGGAAAGCAGATTCTTCAGCTGAAATATATATATATATATATCGTTCGGTTGAGTAAAGAGATAACGGAATTAGGGAGAAAAAGGAGATTGCGTTTGTCTTTGTAGCTGTAAATATTTGATAAATTTATCCGCGATTACCTATTTTAAAAATATTTTTAGTATTCCATAAAACTCATATATGTTATACAGGTTTTCGAGATTTACTATAGGACGCTTGTCATAAAAAGTTGTACAGGTAACCCAAATGGTTTCAGTATAAAAATTCATAAAATAATTTGGATACATTACAGTCAAAGAGACATTTCTTATCAGCGCACGTAAAAATCTTTATACAACGCTAAAATACAGATCAACATAAATTTTATAGATGCAATAAGAAATGGTTCCGATCAAAAATGATAAAATAAATATTTGTGGTTCATTTAATAGTGATGCTCAAAAATATTCTTATACGTTACGGGAAATTGAGGGGGGAAGTATTTCAGTTTCGTAAAAGTGAAATTATTTTTCTCACTTGCATTTAAAAAATAATAATTAATAAATAAATAAAATAAAACAGTTTGTTATGTCTACCACTTTTTTTTTTTTTTTCGTTTCCTATAATAGTTTATAGAAATTACATATTAAAATTATTATTTATGAAAAGTATTTTCTGTGATGGAGGGTTTTGAGATTCCTGAACACGATTTGACCATTTTTAGAAAGTTTCACTCTGTAAGTGTGTATAAAAAAAAAAATTGTGGACGCTGTATCTCACGAACCAATGGACGAAATTTAACCAAATTTGTTATTTAACCAAACTTGATTAAAATCGTTCCCGATTACATTTGTGGATCATTCACTCAACACATGGCTCTATATTTCTACTTCTTCGTAATTTTCAATATGACACAGTATAAGAAGAAATTTTACATAAATGATTTGAAATAAATGATAATTATTTTTTAAATTTTTATTATGAATTAAAAAATAAATATTTAAATGACTAACAACAAACCAGGAAAATTTTTTTGTATACGTTGAAGAATCGCTCGCCCTTCCCCATGAAGGGATAAATTTTCAATGCTGGTATTTTTCAAAAGAAACTCATCAATAACTTTCAAGTAAATGACTGAATTAAATTTGTGGAAAATTAAAGCAAATTTATAAATTATTTAAAAAAAAAAAAAAAAAAAAAAAAAAAACAAGAAGAAGAAGAAAGCATTTTTTCAGAAGTTGGCACAAAATTGATTTTATTATTATTATTATTATTTTTATTATTATTGAGAAACACTGTTCTAAAATGAAAATCGTTTGCATGCATTCAGGAAAATGATTTTAACAAATTATTTGCACTACGCGAATTTGCATAATAAAAAATATAGAAGAAAGTTTTGTGGTGCCACATCATACTAGTTTTTTGTCAAAAATTAAAAAATCAATAAATAATAATAACAATAATAAAATACTAGAAAGTTAGCGGCTATCATAATTTACTAAAACGGGTCAACTGGATATTTGTTATATAATTCTAGAAATCCTTTTGTTACAACAATAGCTTTAGAGTCAAACATTTAAAAAAAATAGTATTTAAAAAATAATACAAAAACAAATTAATAATTGAATTACTTACTCATATTCTTTTTACGAAATTTTCAATATCACACCCGCAGACAACAACAACGAACAAGAACTTCGTATGAAATGGCGGACAGCGAGGGAATTTCAAATCAACAGAAAAAGAATCACAGCGCCCTCTATGCATACAAATTGGTTATGGCCTAATAATTTGTGGCCACAACAAGAAAAACATGATGTTGGCCGTGTGGTGATAGCCTGCATAAGGCCAACTGTGTTTATGCCACTTCTGGGCCACCGACCATTTTTCTTTAGGCTTCCATCACAGCTGGCAGCCACAAACGGCCTGCTGCTGGAGTTATATGGGGCAACCGGCAACTGATGGCAAGTGCAGGATGCCAGCAGTAGGCCATAACGAGCCCACGAGTATACGTTTTGCTGGGATGCTTCACTGGTTACTACATAAAAATGAATTTTCATAGAAATTGAATCACTAATTTTTTATACATCACTTTATACATGTAATATATAAATTCATTAAAGTCACGCAAAATATGGCAGTGACTTTCTTACAATGTCGGATCCGGGTAACCACTGCTTGTGATAGCGCTTTAACTCAGACCACAAATAGTTCTTATACATGAACTTAATTGTTGAACATTTTAATAAAGTTAAAAATGTAATAAGTGTAATTATTTTTATTATATTGACATTTGATACCAAAAGAAAAGAAGAAAAAAAAATTAAAAAATGATAAACGTTTTTCCCTTTCAAAGAAATTTTTAATTTTCCAAATAAAAAATGGTTTTGAAGAGGCAACTATTGAAATAAAATATCTTATTGTGTTCAATTAAAATAAAAATCTGTCGATAGCTTCGGTTTTTAAAAGGCATCACCAGGTAGAGAAAGTGTTGCTATGTAGTAACTGTATTAAGCTAGTAATCATTGCTAAGGAATGAAGACGATTAAAAATAAAAACCAGGCAATTTGAATAAAATTTAGGAAAAGAAAAAATTTGAGGAGATGGGGGTGGAGGGAGGAGATATTCTGATTAAAAGAAAAAATCTCGATGAAGTGTGCATTTGCAGTATCCAAGCTATACCTTTGTCACATTTTGTAGCTCTGTAATCAAAGGCATTAGCTTCAGAGGCAAGTCCTTACAAAAGGAAATTTTGATACCACTAATTTTATATTGAAAAATTTCACTTCATGAATCGTTGATATTCATTTTACCTGTTTAAAAAAATTATATATTAAAATAATGGTATCTAAATTTTTATTTGTGAAACTGTCCAGAGTGCACGCAGACACACAGGGAGAGACAGACAATTCTCTTTACTCCTGTAGAAGTAGACAACATAAGTGAAATTTTGATCATAATTTTATTTCTTTCGGAAGTTTTCGTTTAATATGAGTTGTTTGGGTAAAAAAAAAGCAGTAACTTTCCTACAGTGGCGGATCCAGAACTTGACTTTTGGGGGGGGGGCTAAGATTTTTCAAAGTGTTATTCTAGACCAATAAAAAATTTACAATTGCAAAATTCAATTATGAATGACAGTGTTTTGGGGGGGGGGGGCTTCAGCCCCCTAGCCCCCCCCTTAAATCCGCCACTGCTTTCCTGTCTCATAAAATAACAGAGATATTTTTTCAGAAATTTATGCAAATTTCATTTTATTGTTGAATGATCATTTATAAATAAATTCAGTTTTTTCTCTTTGTTAAAAGTTTTTTTTTTTTTTTCCAATTAATTCATTGTAAAATCATTTTTGAACTGACAACATCGTCAGTCTATTCAGTCATTCTTGTCTTTGAGTAGATGGACAAAATGGAAAAACTAGTTCTCACTGACTTTTACGGAAGATAAGAAAATGAAAATCCCTAATACTTTAGCAGTACGGGAAAACTACAGGACATGCTTTCAATGAATAGCATAACTTGGATCCTTTAAAGAGCGGAAATCCCCTTGTGTGGGAAAATTAGTGCAATGAATATTTCCTCACACAATGAAAATTCCCTATCCAAGGGTATGCTTTAGAAAAGTAGCATGCCTTACGGAGTAATCGGTCAGGAAACGATGTTTTCAAACAATTATCTTATGTAACAGAAGGCATTTTCTTTCAGAATAGTTTTCGAAAATTAATTGACGGCTAATGGATGGATGGTAGCGAGTGATTAATAAAATTAGCTGTTAAATTATTATTCTCTTTCTTTTTTTAATTAAAATATGTTTGAAGTTTAGACAGTTTTTAACGGGTATGCGGCGCATGCCTAGCATACCCAGAGAATACGCCACTGATTGATAGTAATAATGCATGTCCTCTAAAGACTTTTGTACATTGCTTCCAGTACAGATTAAATAATCATAACAAAAAAACTGTACGTGTTACAGATTTTTCACTATTATTTTTTAATTCTGTACTACAAAATTAGTTGAAAATAATTAATTTCATTTCTGTTACCCACTAAAAAATTTTTTTTGTCGACTAGTGTTATCATTGGTTGAATGTCATCACTATTTCTGATCAGTATATCTTGTCACGCACATGCAGGACTGTACTCAAATTTTTTCAAATAAAACTGTTTTTTCTCTCCTAGACTTGGCCAGGCTTACCATTAAATTTCTGTCTACCCTGACGATATTCCAAAAACAGCTGTGACCACTTGATTCAGATTTTTTTAGTTTGTCGCCATGTGTTTCAGTTTACGTAATGTTGGTCAGCATTTCAAAGGTTTATACACCAAGTCTTGTCTGGTCTAGATTTTTGAATCCCATATTTTGATGACCTCTTTGTTGCTTCTCATAATGAAGAGCATCTATTGCAGTTTTATGAAATCTTTAATAGGTTAAAACAATATGGTCTTAAATCCTTCAAAACGTGTTCTAAGAAAATCACCTGTCTCATTCTTCAGTTGTTTAATATCGTCTGCTGGAACCATTGCCTTAAAAACAAAACCCATTTCAGATTTCTCTAAACCAAACATGATCTCTGAACTTAAATGTTTTTTGGCCATGATAAATTTTTTTTGTTTTTTACCAAATGCTGCTGATATTCAAGCTCCCCTCCATAAATTTCTTAAGGAATCTGAAAAGAATGACACTCATCCTGTATCTTGGACTAACATAAGATTACTTCTACTGCTTTTGAAAAATGCAAATCTGATTTGCCTAACGCAGCGAGTCTTAGCTATCATGCTCAATATTTATATATTCAAAATCTTACTTTATTGATTGCTGCATTTTTCGACATTCGTAAGTTGCGATCCTCCTACTTAATTAGGAATATTTGACACTGTGTAAAAAATTTATTTGTGCATTTGAAATATTAAAGTAATATTTAGAAAAATTATAATAAGGAACAATAAATACGGATTGCAGCTATAGAAATAAATGTTTTCACAAAAACTTATATTGTGGCATTATTAAAATATAAAAGCAATTAACATTTTTTTTTTTTCTTTTTGCTCAAATTTTTTATAAATGTCTGTCCTCAGTTCAGTGTAACCCTCTAAGCGTTTGAACCAGATTTTTGTAACTCAAATCCTTTCAAACGGTTTGAGGCTGGTTCTTGTAAAGCAAGAAATCTCTCTCCAACTCGTGCAAGATGTAAAATTATAACTTATAAGGATGAAGCTAGATTAGTCAACAAGATTATTTTTGTAGACAATAAAATTACTTTTTAAGTAGAAATGTCATTTGAGGCGACACGCTGAGAGGGTTAATTTCTACTATAGTCATGTTAAAAGAAATGAAATCCACCAATAATTTGGTAGGTCAGAGAATTCAGTGCCCTATACTCTAAGCTATCCTCCCTCCACTGCGATATATTATTTAATTTTGTGAAGGTCACTTTTACAGTTCAATTTTTGTGCAACTCCATCTGTAGCATTTCCAATTAAATTTTCCCCTTAATACAAGTTTATTAAAATATTGCCCTATTTTGGCATGCTAAGAAAATCACAATTTTCGAATAATTTACGAAGTTTTCAAATTAGAATGCCTATTGTCAATGATGTTTATGCCAGTATTATAAACAAAACTGGTCTGAGATGTTTACAATTGATATAAATTAACACATTAAGAAACTGACATCCTACAGCTAGACACTATGTCAATTTTGTCATTTTTGGATTACTTGCTTAAAAGTGAGTAAACTGTGGAAAAAAAAAATAAATAAATAAAAAGAGGTCAAACATTTACACCAAACTTTTTTCTCATACTTAGTATGATGTGGAACAGGGTTAGAAATTGTAAAGGCTTTCAACATTTCAAAACAAAAGAACAAGAACTTCATAAGCATGTTCGAAGTTTTCCTATGCATTGAAACTTGAATAAATATGGGCTAGGATTCCTTAAAAAACCTCCACGGAAGGCAGCATTCTTCCAGGCACAAGACCCTAAGCATAATCAATTGGCTTTAACTTTTACACCAACACTATGAATGACATTTCAAAACTGGTCAAATTACAATGAAAATAAACTTCATAATAGATTTTCTTACGAAGTTTTTCCCTATTCTCTCATGTTAAGCAACTATAAAATTTCAAGAATATACGGATTTTCAAATTAGAATGTTGAAAGAAAATATGCATTAAATAAATCTACACAGTTACCTTACATAATGTCCTTATTTTCTAAAATAAAATTACATTTAAGATTTCATTTTAGACAATTACAGTTCAGTTTTATAGAACTAAACTCACACACATGCATAGAAGTCCTTTATAAATTAGAAATTAAATATCAGCTTTTCGGGAGAAATACAACAAACATGTCCGATTATTTAGGCAGTCTGTTTGTTCCATTGAAATTAATTGATTAGTTTTGAAAATGAAAGAGATTTATCGAAGGTCTATTTTAAGTATGAGAATTTTGTGAAAAGATTTTTTTTAGGATGAAAAAGTTTTGTGAAGAGTCCTATTTCAGGATAAATAATTTTGTGAAGGGTCCTTTAACGGACCCAGGTTTGCCTCTGGACAGATCCCTGATATATTAATTTTTATCAGTTTTTATGTAAATGTTGGCAAGCATGGCCCATTCTGAAGTATGACCAAAATTATCTAAATCTGTATATAAAACTGAAAGTTTGTCTTTGTGTCTGTCAGGATTTTTAATTCGATAAATGAAGCTACACAATTCAACTGATTGCTATGAAAATTGGTGCCCTTATTATTCAAGATAAAATTTTGCTAACACTGTATTTTTTAGTTCAATCAGATAATTGATTCAAAAGATATTAAATAAAACCGCCATTTTAGCTTTGAAATAATTAGAAAATAGTGAAACTGATGCGAAAAATAAAATACTCATTCTTTCTTTTCCAGACATAAACAAAAATATATTTATTTACGATTTTAAACATATAAAGCTACAAATTTAATTAAATAAACAAAAAAACCTTACTTTAGCTTTACCGATGTGACACTTTTTGGCGAAGTACTTTCTTATTTCTTTCTTTAGGGGGGGGGGGGGGGGCCCTAATAAGAAAGTACTTCGCCAAAAAGTGTCACATCGGTAAAGCTAAAGTAAGGTTTTTTGTTTATTTAATTAAAAAATATTTATTTACACTTGAAAAATTATTTAAAAAAAAAAAGTTTTCATTTTTATTTATGTGTATTATGTCGATAACAAAAAGATGCATTCGTTTTTTTTTAAATTATTTCTTTAAATTGTTTATTTGTTCTTGACTTTGCCAAGATAAACTCCTTCATGATTCTAATAGAATTAGATGATCTACTAACACATTGTTCTTTGACTTTGAAGCAGGACCACAGACAAACTAATTAAACTTAACTCTCATCTGCACTTTCATCTTTTCTGAGAGATAACATTAAAGTTTATTTCGGTATCCAAAATCAGATTTTTTCTGTTTCTTTTATTCATGGTAATTAAAAGAATTTAAAAAATAACAAGTTCTTAATAAAATTTCACAGTGCATTTTTACTATTTTATTATTTAATTCACTGGTTTAATCAATAATTTGCTTTTAAGGAGTAAAAATAGCATGTTGCATGTTTCTTATATTAAAAAAAAATCACAAGCCTCTAAAATTTGGAATTGTCACAATCCTGGCGATTCTGGATTTTTGTGGTTTAACAGTAATAAGTCATTACTCCAGTAATTATTTGTCTTTTTTTCGGAAATTATAATTAAATATTTTTCTATATAATAAAAATAACATTTAAAAAAAATATTAATCATGCGTGCCGTCATCAACATCCGATCGTTCTGGTTCCAGTGAAAGGCATGAACATAGCTACCAACTTATTTATTTTTCCCGGGGAATTTATGTAAAAATTTTTATTCTCATTAAAAACAATTAAAATTTACCTTACATTAAATCCTTTTAAAAAATGAAGAGCTAATATATTTCGGCCCCGACCGGATCATCATGATAGCTCCGGTCGGGGCCGAAATATATTAGCTCTTCATTTTTTAAAAGGATTTAATGTAAGGTAAATTTTAATTGCTTTTAATGAATTTTAATTATTTGTAAGTAAAATTATGAATTTTTTATTCTCTTTTATATTCAGTAGAAAAAAGTATTAGTTTAGTAAAAATTTTCGACTTCCAGTTTTCAATGGATTTACACATTTTGAGAGATCCAGAAATGATTTGACCAATGTCTATATGTGCAAGACAAAAATTTGTGCCGAGTGTATCTTAAGAACAACCACACAGCATTTCAAATAAATTTACATGTAGTTACACCTATCAAATTTTGCTATAAATCGCTTAACTGGTGGCGCTGCTATATTGTAGTTTTTTTTCCATTTAAAAGAAGGTTATATCTCAAGTTCTATTGTGCATAATCAATCAAAACGTGGTAAGTGAGAAGAACATTATGCCCATTCAATTTTGGTATACATTGGCCGACAGGTGGGGCTGCTATGTTACAGTTTTTTTTGGTGAACGGGAAGGTTATCTCAGATACTGTCGCATTTAATTGCACAAAACTTGGTATATGAAAGGGCTACTGTGAAACACTATGCTAATTCAATTTGGTGCAGCTGTTCTACAATTAAGCCTGTGAATAAAAAAAATCAATATGTGAGATAACCATTATGAAAACAGATGCTGACTTAATTTGGATGTATATTGACCACCAGGTAGCACTGCTATTACTTAATATCTGTGATTTTCCACATGGCGTTAGTGTCTGTTGTTTAAAATTGCACCAAATTCTATAGGTAAGAAGCTATGATAAACTTTTGAGCATATTACAGGGTCGCTTACTGCTTGACATAGAAGTTTTGTGATGATCATAACATATCAGTTTTATAATATTTTTAATTTTTTTTTTTAATTGTAAAAGGTAAATATGAGAGATTTTAAAGTAGTATGATAAATCTTATTTAAAAATTCAAAATGTCAGCTATGTCTGAAAAACCACATATTAAGTATGGTTCTTAGCAGGGGGGGGGGGGGGGGGGTAAGTTGTTTATGAGAAGTTCCCGAAATGTTACTTTTGAGAAATTTTTGAAAGTAGAACAAATCTGTCTGTCAAGATCATAACCATCTTTTTATTTCAGAGTAGTATATATAATTAACAAAATGTATATTTTAATTACAAGTTAAAATGTATAACTAAATTTTTTAATCAAGGATTGTCTTATCTCAAAATTTCCCCCCAAAAAACTTACCCCTTTTTCCCAATTTTGTTCTAATGCTGTTAATGTCAAGGATTTATTTATTATTATTTTTTTTAATAACATTTTATATCACCAAAAATAAAATGTTTCTGGTTTAAAAAAAAAAAAAAAATCTATATGCTTTATCTTATTAATTTTTTCCTTTCTGGTTATATCCAAAGCACATTTAGCTAAATATTTTCAACTGTTTCAAGCAACAACCTCATACATAACTATTAGCTTTAAAACATTCTCAAAAAGAGCAAGTTACAAATTCATAAAAACTGTCTCTTAACTATAAGAAAATTTTAATTTATATCTTTATAAGTAAATTAAAATTCATTTATATGGAGAGCTGTTTTTTATTTATTTATTTCTTTTTCTTTTAAGTTGATAACGTTAAGCAACAATATAGTACACTTTCCCATAAAGCTAAAAATGAATTTAAAATGAGTTTAAAAATTACTCATATCAAGAAAACAGATTAGATTTTTTTTATAGAAACGTACTGGCTGAAAGTGAAGAGTTTAAAGAGCTTTGGGAGGTAATAAAAATTTTATTAATTCTCTCAAATGGCAATGCTTCTGACATGAGTGCTTTTTCAATAAATGAAGATACGTTGGTAGAAAACCTGGCTGAAAGATCCTTAATCTCACAAAGAGCTGTATATGATGCTATAAAGGCACATAATGGTATTCAAAATGCGGAAATCATAAAGGAAATGATGAGCACTGTAAAAATGGCACAAATGTGCCATGCACAATTCTTCTTTTTAGATGAGCAAAAAAAAAAAATTAAATCGATCCAAAAATCAACAAAAACATGAAACTGAAGCTCAAATTAAGGCTCTAAAGCATAAAAAACTAAAACTATTGCAGAAAATTCAAAAGGAAACAAAAAATATTGATTATCAAATTGTTGAATTATTAAAGAAAATTTAATTGTGTAGATAATGATTTAATGTGATAAAACTACCTTTATTTTGTTTTAAAATGTCCTTGTAATAAATATGGTTCATTAACTTTTTTTTTTGTTGTTCAAAAAATGTAATTGTAGATTAAAATTTTAAGCCTGTTAAATTCAATTGCAAATATTATTTTCGGAACAATCTGGAATTTCTTTAAAAAACAACTGGAAAACCAGGAAAAATCAGGGTTTTTTTTTTTTGAGTATGAACTCTGGCAAAAGAATAAATTTAGTAGCACATACATTCTAAAAGTAACAAAATTTGCAAAAAAAGTCACAAGATCTAGCAACTGTGACCTCAGTCCAGTTGATCATCAATGGCACCATCTATCACTAAAATAAAAATTAAAAAATGCTTTTTTTTTTTTTTTTTTTTTTTTTTTAAACCTTTTGATTTCAGAGGTTGTACTGTATCCTTATTATTATAGAAAATATTTAATATAGAAAATACTTGATATGCTCAACCATACATATAAAAAGAGCAGAAAAAGTTTTTTTTCTCTTAATGACATTCTCTATCGGAAGTTTTTTTTTTTTTTTTTTTGAAAAAGTATGACATTTTGTAGCTGAAGAAAGTAATAATTTTAGATTAATATATGATAATAGAAATAATAATATAACTATAATAATAATTTTTATTATATTTTTCAGAACAAAAACCTGATTAACAAGAACAATGGATACAAGACTATTTACTAAAATCTAGGAAAAGACTAATAAATTTCATTTTGCATGTACATATTTGAAGTTCCCCCTACTTACTGATTTATTACTGATATATACATAAAGTAAAATTATGAAATCTAACACTTTTTTATTCTATATTTTTATTTCTTAAAACAAAAATATAAACCTGAAGGCTATTTCCATGCATAGGTTTCATCAGACACATAAAGAGAACGTATACAAATAATTTTAAATTGCTATCTAAAAAAAAAAAAAAAAAAACTTAGCATTTAAAAAGCATGTCATAAGTGTCTCTTTTTCAATGGGTATTCAGGGTAGACAGGTTTCATTACAGGAATCAGTTTTTCGATTAGGGCAGCAGGTTTCATCTCAGGTTTCTTTTTTTCTGATTCTGAAGCTTAATTGTTGAAGTTTTTTATGGGCTTTGGTGGCTTAATAATTGAAATTTCAATAGGATCCGGTGATTTTGTAATTACAGTCTTTCTTTAATTACTTACACTGTTTAGCTGCTTAGTTTCCATATGACTTCTCTTTTCATAAGGTGAAATTTTTTAGTTTCCTTCTTCGAGAAATGTGGAGGAAGATCTGGAAACTGTTCTAGAATAGCTACATAAAATGTTTTCATTGTAACTTGAAAACTTTCAACATAAAATACTTGAAAGTAACTGTAAGTATATCACTGTTAAAAGCTATAAAAGTCTGATTCTTTGTGCATCAAAATACAATTTACAGACCTAAAGAACAAATACAAATTATAAAAATTTGAACATTAAAATGAAATTAAATGTAAAACTTAATATAAATAATGGATAAAAATATTTATATATATTTATTTTTTAAAACATACCAAGTAAAAGTACATTATTTTATTTATTTATTTTTTAATAAAAAATCTAGTTGAATGGCCTACTAACAGCATATCTTTTACAGTATTAATATGCTCTTGAATTTTTCTAAGAAATTATATATCTGTATAATTTACATAAAGATCATTGTTATAAATTTATCTTATCACTGATTGTTACCCTACTTAAAAAATCCCGAAATTACACAGAATGAGACATTTTTTTTTTCTTTTGTTCTTAAATTTGTGATTGTAACCAATAAAAGTAGTAAATTGAAAAAATATTCACACCAGCATAATCAACAATTAATTTAGTGGAAAGTGGGGCACTTTGCGGCATGGCCAACATTGGGACACAGTTTTATTTATTTAGTTTTTTTTGGGGGGGGTGGGGGATGGCGTCATTTTGTACCTGAAGAAAGTAATAATTTTAGATTAATATATGATAATAGAAATACTATTCCTCTTCCCCCCTGTTTACTGATTTATTACCGATATACATAAAGTAAAATTATGAAATCTAATACTTTATTTTTTAAAACAAAAATATAAACTTGAAGGCTATTTCCATGAACAGGTTCATCAGGCGCACAGAGAGAACATCCTACAAATAATTTTAAATCGCTGTCTTAAATACAAAAAAAAAAAAAAAAAAAAAAAAAAAAACCCTTAGAATTTAAAAAACATGTTGCAAGTGTTGCTTTTTCAATGGGTATGATAGGTTTCATTACAGGAATCTGCTTTTCCATTAGGGTAACAGCTTTAAACTCAGGTTTTTTTTTTTTTTTTTTTCTGATTTAGAGGCTTAATTGTTGAAGTCTTTATGGGCTTTGGTGGCTTAATAATAGGAATTTCAACGGGATCCAGTGATTTTGTAATTACAGTCTTTCTTTAATTACTTACATTGTTCAGCTGCTTAATTTCCATATGACTTCTCTTTTCATAAGGTGAAATTTTTTAGTTTCCTTCTTCGAGAAATGTGGAGGATGATCTGGAAACTGTTTTGGAATAGCTACTTTAAATATTTTTAATGTAACGTAAAAACTTTCAACTTAAAATACTTGAAAGAAACTGTAAGTATATCACTGTTAGAAGCTGTAAAAGTCTGATTCTTTGTGCATCAAAATACAATTCACAGACCTAAAGAACAAATACAAATTATAAAAATTTGAATATTAAAATGTGCATTAAAATGAAATGGAATGTAACACTTAATATAAAATAATGAATAAAAATATTTATATATATTTATTTTTTAAATTTATTATATAATATATTTATTTTTTAAAACATACCTAGTAAAAGTACATTATTTTATTTATTTATTTTTTAATAAAAAATCTAGTTGAATGGCCTACTACCAGTATATCTTTTACAGCAATGTACTTTAATATGCTCTTGAATTTTTCTAAGAAATTTTATATCTGTATAATTTACATAAAGATCATTGTTATAAATTTATCATATCACTGATTGTTACCCTACTTAAAAAATCCCGAAATTACATAGAATGAGACTTTTATTTTTTAAATCTTAAATTTATGATTGTAACCAATAAAAGTATTAAATTGAAAAAATATTCATGAAGCTTAAATATGAAACCGAAGCTCAAATTAAGGCTCTAAAGCATAAAAAACAAATTATAGCAGAAAATTCAAAAGGAAACAGAAAATATTGATTATGAAATTGTCGAATTATTAAAGAAAATTTAATGTAATAAATTTACCTTTATTTTGCTTTAAAATGTCCTTGTAATAAATAATGGTTCATTAACTTTTTTGTTGTTGTTCAAAAAATGTAATTGTATATTAAAATTTTAAGCCTGTTATATTCAATTGCAAATATTATTTTTGGCATAATCTGGAATTTCTCTAAAAAACAACTGGAAAACCAGGAAAAGCCAGGGATTTTTTTTTTTTTTTTTTTTTTGAGTATGAATCCTGGCAAACGAATAAATTTAGTAGCACATACATTCTAAAAATAGCAAAATTTGCAAAAAAAATCACAAGATCTAGCAACTGTGACCTCAGTCCAGTTGATCATCAGTGGCACCATCTATCACTAAAATAAAAATAGCTTTTTTTTAAAAAAAAAACCGTTTGATTTCAGAGGTTGTACTGTAATTTTTATTTCTTAAATCAAAAATATAAACCTGAAGGCTATTTTCACACACAGGTTCATCAGACATATAAAGAGAACACATACAAATAATTTTAAATCACTATCTTAAAAAAAAAAAAAAAAAAAAAAAATTCCAAGTTTTTTATATGTCTGATACCTAGTAAAAGTACATTATTTTATTTACTTATTTTTTAATAAAAAATCTAGTTGAATGGCCTACTACCAGCATATCTTTTACAGCAATATACTTTAATATGCTCTTGAATTTTTCTAAGAAATTATATATCTGTATAATTTACATAAAGATCATTGTTATAAATTTATCTTATCACTGATTGTTATCCTACTTAAAAAATCCCGAAATTACATAGAATGAGACTTTTTTTTTTTTTTTTAATCCTAAATTTATGACTGTAACCAATAAAAGTATTAAATTGAAAAAATATTCATGAAGCTTAAACATGAAACCGAAGCTCAAATTAAGGCTCTAAAGCATAAAAAACAAATTATCACAGAAAATTCAAAAGGAAACAAAAAATATTGATTATCAAATTGTCGAATATTAAAGAAAATTTAATGCAATAAATTTACCATTATTTTGTTTTAAAATGTCCTTGTAATAAATAATGGTTCATTAACTTTTGTTGTTGTTGTTGTTGTTGTTCAAAAATGTAATTGTAGATTAAAATTTTAAGCCTGTTAAATTCAATTGCAAATATTATTTTTGGCATAATCTGGAATTTCTCTAAAAAACAACTGGGAAACCAGGAAAAGTCAGGGATTTTTTTTTTTTTAGTATGAACCCAGGCAAAAGAATAAATTTAGTAGCACATACATTCTAAAAATAGCAAAATTTGCAAAAAAATCACAAGATCTAGCAACTGTGATCTCAGTCCAATCGATCATCAGTGGCACCATCTATCACTAAAATAGAAATTAAAAATAGCTTTTTTTTTTTTTTTTTTTTTTTTTTTTAAACCGTTTGATTTCAGAGGTTGTACTGTATCCTTATTATTATAGAGAATACTTGATATGCTCAACCATACTTATAAAAAGAGCAGAAAAAGTTTTTTTTTCTTAATGACATTCTCTATTGGAAGTTTTTTTTTTTTTTTTGAAAAAGTATGACATTTTGTAGCTGAAGAAAGTAATAATTTTAGATTAATATATGATAATAGAAATAATAATATAACTATACTAATAATAATTTTTATTATATTTTTCAGAACAAAAACCTGATTAACAAGAACAATGGATACAAGACTATTTACTAAAATCTAGGAAAAGACTAATAAATTTCATTTTGCATGTACATATTTGAAGTTCCCCCTACTTACTGATTTATTACTGATATACATAAAGTAAAATTATGAAATCTAACACTTTTTCATTCTATATTTTTATTTCTTAAAACAAAAATATAAACCTGAAGGCTATTTCCATGCATAGGTTTCATCAGACACATAAAGAGAACGTATACAAATAATTTTAAATTGCTATCTAAAAAAAAAAAAAAATTAGCATTTAAAAATCATGTCATAAGTGTCTCTTTTTCAATGGGTATTCAGGGTAGACAGGTTTCATTACAGGAATAAGTTTTTCGATTAGGGCAGCAGGTTTCATCTCAGGTTTCTTTTTTTCTGATTCTGAAGCTTAATTGTTAAAGTTTTTTATGGGCTTTGGTGGCTTAATAATTGAAATTTCAATAGGATCCGGTGATTTTGTAATTACAGTCTTTCTTTAATTACTTACACTGTTTAGCTGCTTAGTTTCCATATGACTTCTCTTTTCATAAGGTGAAATTTTTTAGTTTCCTTCTTCGAGAAATGTGGAGGAAGATCTGGAAACTGTTCTAGAATAGCTACATAAAATGTTTTCATTGTAACTTGAAAACTTTCAACATAAAAAACTTGAAAGGAACTGTAAGTATATCACTGTTAAAAGCTATAAAAGTCTGATTCTTTGTGCATCAAAATACAATTAACAGACCTAAAGAACAAATACAAATTATAAAAATTTGAACATTAAAATGAAATTAAATGTAAAACTTAATATAAATAATGGATAAAAATATTTATATATATTTATTTTTTAAAACATACCAAGTAAAAGTACATTATTTTATTTATTTATTTTTTAATAAAAAATCTAGTTGAATGTCCTACTAACAGCATATCTTTTACAGTATTAATATGCTCTTGAATTTTTCTAAGAAATTATATATCTGTATAATTTACATAAAGATCATTGTTATAAATTGATCATATCACTGATTGTTACCCTACTTAAAAAATCCCGAAATTACACAGAATGAGACATTTTTTTTTTTCTTTTGTTCTTAAACTTGTGATTGTAACCAATAAAAGTAGTAAATTGAAAAAATATTCACACCACCATAATCAACAATTAATTTAGTGGAAAGTGGGGCACTTTGCGGCATGGCCAACATTGGGACACAGTTTTATTTATTTAGTTTTTTTTTGGGGGGGGTGAGGGGTGGCGTCATTTTGTACCTGAAGAAAGTAATAATTTTAGATTAATATATGATAATAGAAATACTATTCCTCTTCCCCCCTGTTTACTGATTTATTACCGATATACATAAAGCAAAATTATGAAATCTAATACTTTATTTTTTAAAACAAAAATATAAACTTGAAGGCTATTTCCATGGACAAGTTCATCAGGCACATAGAGAGAACATCCTACAAATAATTTTAAATCGCTGTCTTAAATACAAAAAAAAAAAAAAAAAAAAAAAAAACCTTAGAATTAAAAAAACATGTTGCAAGTGTTGCTTTTTCAATGGGTATGATAGGTTTCATTACAGGAATCTGCTTCTCCATTAGGGTAACAGCTTTAAACTCAGGTTTTTTTTTTTTTTTTTTCTGATTTAGAGGCTTAATTGTTGAAGTCTTTATGGGCTTTGGTGGCTTAATAATAGGAATTTCAACGGGATCCAGTGATTTTGTAATTACAGTCTTTCTTTAATTACTTACATTGTTCAGCTGCTTAATTTCCATATGACTTCTCTTTTCATAAGGTGAATTTTTTTAGTTTTCTTCTTCGAGAAATGTGGAGGAATATCTGGAAACTGTTTTGGAATAGCTACTTTAAATATTTTTAATGTAACGTAAAAACTTTCAACTTAAAATACTTGAAAGGAACTGTAAGTATATCACTGTTAGAAGCTGTAAAAGTCTGATTCTTTGTGCATCAAAATACAATTCACAGACCTAAAGAACAAATACAAATTATAAAAATTTGAATATTAAAATGTGCATTAAAATGAAATGGAATGTAACACTTAATATAAAATAATGAATAAAAATATTTATATATATTTATTTTTTAAATTTATTATATAATATATTTATTTTTTAAAACATACCTAGTAAAAGTACATTATTTTATTTATTTATTTTTTAATAAAAAATCTAGTTGAATGGCCTACTACCAGTATATCTTTTACAGCAATGTACTTTAATATGCTCTTGAATTTTTCTAAGAAATTTTATATCTGTATAATTTACATATAGATCATTGTTATAAATTTATCATATCACTGATTGTTACCCTACTTAAAAAATCCCGAAATTACATAGAATGAGACTTTTATTTTTTAAATCTTAAATTTATGATTGTAACCAATAAAAGTATTAAATTGAAAAAATATTCATGAAGCTTAAATATGAAACCGAAGCTCAAATTAAGGCTCTAAAGCATAAAAAACAAATTATAGCAGAAAATTCAAAAGGAAACAGAAAATATTGATTATGAAATTGTCGAATTATTAAAGAAAATTTAATGTAATAAATTTACCTTTATTTTGCTTTAAAATGTCCTTGTAATAAATAATGGTTCATTAACTTTTTTGTTGTTGTTCAAAAAATGTAATTGTATATTAAAATTTTACGCCTGTTATATTCAATTGCAAATATTATTTTTGGCATAATCTGGAATTTCTCTAAAAAACAACTGGAAAACCAGGAAAAGCCAGGGATTTTTTTTTTTTTTTTTTTTTTTTTTTGAGTATGAACCCTGGCAAACGAATAAATTTAGTAGCACATACATTCTAAAAATAGCAAAATTTGCAAAAAAAATCACAAGATCTAGCAACTGTGACCTCAGTCCAGTTGATCATCAGTGGCACCATCTATCACTAAAATAAAAATAGCTTTTTTTTAAAAAAAAAACCGTTTGATTTCAGAGGTTGTACTGTAATTTTTATTTCTTAAAACAAAAATATAAACCTGAAGGCTATTTTCACACACAGGTTCATCAGACATATAAAGAGAACACATACAAATAATTTTAAATCACTATCTTAAAAAAAAAAAAAAAAAATTCCAAGTTTTTTATATGTCTGATACCTAGTAAAAGTACATTATTTTATTTACTTATTTTTTAATAAAAAATCTAGTTGAATGGCCTACTACCAGCATATCTTTTACAGCAATATACTTTAATATGCTCTTGAATTTTTCTAAGAAATTATATATCTGTATAATTTACATAAAGATCATTGTTATAAATTTATCTTATCACTGATTGTTATCCTACTTAAAAAATCCCGAAATTACATAGAATGAGACTTTTTTTTTTTTTAATCCTAAATTTATGACTGTAACCAATAAAAGTATTAAATTGAAAAAATATTCATGAAGCTTAAACATGAAACCGAAGCTCAAATTAAGGCTCTAAAGCATAAAAAACAAATTATCACAGAAAATTCAAAAGGAAACAAAAAATATTGATTATCAAATTGTCGAATATTAAAGAAAATTTAATGCAATAAATTTACCATTATTTTGTTTTAAAATGTCCTTGTAATAAATAATGGTTCATTAACTTTTTTTTTTTTTGTTGTTGTTGTTGTTCAAAAATGTAATTGTAGATTAAAATTTTAAGCCTGTTAAATTCAATTGCAAATATTATTTTTGGCATAATCTGGAATTTCTCTAAAAAACAACTGGGAAACCAGGAAAAGTCAGGGATTTTTTTTTTTTAGTATGAACCCAGGCAAAAGAATAAATTTAGTAGCACATACATTCTAAAAATAGCAAAATTTGCAAAAAAATCACAAGATCTAGCAACTGTGATCTCAGTCCTGTCGATCATCAGTGGCACCATCTATCACTAAAATAGAAATTAAAAATAGCTTTTTTTTTTTTTTTTTTTTTTAAACCGTTTGATTTCAGAGGTTGTACCGTATCCTTATTATTATAGAGAATACTTAATATGCTCAACCATACTTATAAAAAGAGCAGAAAAAGTTTTTTTTTCTTAATGACATTCTCTATTGGAAGTTTTTTTTTTTTTTTGAAAAAGTATGACATTTTGTAGCTGAAGAAAGTAATAATTTTAGATTAATATATGATAATAGAAATAATAATATAACTATACTAATAATAATTTTTATTATATTTTTCAGAACAAAAACCTGATTAACAAGAACAATGGATACAAGACTATTTACTAAAATCTAGGAAAAGACTAATAAATTTCATTTTGCATGTACATATTTGAAGTTCCCCCTACTTACTGATTTATTACTGATATACATAAAGTAAAATTATGAAATCTAACACTTTTTCATTCTATATTTTTATTTCTTAAAACAAAAATATAAACCTGAAGGCTATTTTCATGCACAGGTTCATAAGACATATAAAGAGAACATATACAAATAATTTTAAATCACTATCTTAAAAAAAAAAAAAAAAAAAATCCAAGTTTTTTATGTCTGATACCTAGTAAAAGTACATTATTTTATTTATTTATTTTTTAATAAAAAATCTAGTTGAATGGCCTACTACCAGCATATCTTTTACAGCAATATACTTTAATATACTCTTGAATTTTTCTAAGAAATTATGTATCTGTATAATTTACATAAAGATCATTGTTATAAATTGATCATATCACTGATTGTTACCCTACTTAAAAAATCCCGAAATTACATAGAATGAGACATTTTTTTTTTTTTTTAATTTATGGATTGTAACCAATAAAAGTAGTAAATTGAAAAAATATTCATACCACCATAATCGACAAATAATTTAGTGAAAAATGGGGCACTTTGCGGCATGGGACACAGTTTTTTTTTTTCTTTGGGAGGGTGGGGGGGGGGGAGATATCATTTTGTACCTGAAAAAAGTAATAATTTTAGATTAATATATGATAATGGAAGTAATATTCCCCTTTCTCCCTATTTACTGATTTATTACTGAGATATATAAAATAAAATTATGAAATCTAATACTTTATTTTTTAAAACAAAAACATAAACCTGAAGGCTATTTCCATGCATAGGTTCATTAGCAGGCATGAGAATTTTCCGCGGATCCGCGATTTTCCGCTTTTTTGTGATTTTCGTTTATTTCGTGGTTTTTTGTTTTGTTAAAATCAAACTCCAATGATGATCAGTGTTCAAACATTCCACGAAAAACTTTAGATTCTCAATCTTTTTCCATCCAAAATATAAATGTTAATATTCATTTTAAGCATGTTTTATCAGATTCCATAACATATAAAAGAACAGAATTATTCAACATTTCTAACTCATGTAATTTTTTTTTGTCATCCCCCCCCCCTCTTTTTCATCTCTAACCATTGCCAATCAAACATTCTGCGGGAAGCCTTTTATTTTTAAATATTTATCCACCCACAACAAAAATGACAATATTAATTTTAAACTTACTTATGATATTCTAGAACCCATAAAGAAGTAGAATTGTGTTTAATATCTCTTATTCATGAACTATTTTTTACCCCCCCCCCTTTCCTAACACCAGTCAATGTTATATGTTGATTGCTAGCTAATGTTTTTTTTTTTTTTTTTTTCTAAACACATGTTTTATTGTGTTGATGTGTTATTCTTTTAGTTTAATCTGTCACTTTTAAAATATTTTGTATAGTTTTTTCCTGTGAGCATTATTTTTCATTTGAAATAAATTTTATGAACACATTTGTATAGTTTTCCCCGCACACATTATTTTTCATTTGAAAATAATTTTATGAACATGCGCGTTTCCTCTTTTTTCAATTTTCTGCACTCTCATGCCTGCATTAGGCACATAGAGAGAACATAAACAAATAATTTTTAATTGCTATCTTAAGTACAGAAAAAAAAAAAAAACCCCTTAGAATTTAAAAAACATGTTGCAGGTGTCTCTTTTTCAATGGGTATGATAGGTTTCATTACAGGAGTCTGTTTTTCTATTAGGGTAACAGGTTTAAACTCAGGTTTCTTTTTTTCTGATTTACAGGCTTAATTGTTGAAGTTTTTATGGGCTTTGGTGGCTTAATAATAGGAATTTCAATAGAATCCAGTGATTTTGTAATTACAGTCTTTTTTTAATTACTTACATTGTTCAGCTGCTTAATTTCCATATGACTTCTCTTTTCATAAGGTGAAATTTTTTAGTTTCCTTCTTCGAGAAATGTGGAGGAAGATCTGGAAACTGTTTTGGAATAGCTACTTAAAATGTTTTCAATGTAACTTAAAAACTTTCAACTTAAAATACTTGAAAGGAAGTATAATTATATCACTATTAGGAGCTGTAACACTGTAACAGTCCGACTCTTTGTGATATTTTGTGCATCAAAATACAATTCACAGACCTAAAAAATAAACACAAAATAAAAAAATTTTAATATTAAAATGTAGCATAAAATAAAATGAAATGTAACACTTTCATCACACATGGATAAAAATATTTATTTTTAAAAACATATCTAGTAAAAATACATTATTATTATTATTTAATAAAAAATCTAGTTGAATGTCCAACTACCTACATATCTTTTATATCTGTATAATTTTCATAAAGATTATTATTATTAGCATAATATATATTATAGCTATATTATTAGCATAAAGATTATTAAAGATTATTATTAGCATTGTATAAATCATCGCTGACTGCCACCTTAATTTAAAAATCCTGAAATTACATAGAATGATATCATTATAAATTTTTTTTCGTTAAAGAATTGTAACCAATAACAGTAGTAAATTGCAAAGAATTGTAACCAATAACAGTAGTAAATTGCAAAAAATATTCCTAAATTTCCATAATACCACAATTATTGAAAAATAATTTATTGGAAAGTGGAGAACTTTGGGACATGGCCCACACTGGAATACCTTAAATTTCAGCTTTGATTTTGTAATACAGAATTAATTTTCTTAGGACATTATAGTGGGCAGCATAGTCTGTTCTTCAGTGTATTTTGGAGGTTCTTACATTAGCAAGTAAGGATTAATCCATTTTTTTTAGTTTTAAAAGATTCATAGTTACATTAATGAGCGATTTCATAAACAAATTTTTTGGTGCAAGAAATGAAATAATTTTAATCTGAACATTTGAGATTTAAAATTAGGACTTTCATAACAATTTTAGTGTTAAAAAATGCTTTGTATTGCTAAGTCTAACTTTTTGAGAGTTTCATTATGATAATGATCCAAGTGGGGCAGGTTAGGACTTGGGACACTCTCTTAACCTGCTCCACCATTATGCAGTGCAAAGAAAGCAATATTTGGATGTACAGTTGAAGATCTTTAATCCGCACACCTTGGTTCTAGAACTTGTGCGGATTATAGATTTTTGCAAATTATAGATCAATGGTGACATTTCCTTGCTATATGAATTAGTATAAGGTACATAAAACAATAAACTTTATTTAATGAAGCTAGAATTAGAATTGTTTATTTTTATATAATGTAATGAAAGTAATACTAATTAAATATATAAAACAATAAAATTTATTTAATGAAGTAGAAACAATATATAATTTAAACCCTTAAATGAGTAATACATAAAAAAAAAAAAAAAAAAAATACTCCTACTTCTGGACTGTGATTAACAGTATGCAGCCAGATACTTGCAATGTGATTAGTTTGATACAGTTTTTAATGACTGCATTCTAGATCTTATCTTCAAAACAAATGCTAGTATAAATTTTTCCTTGCATAGTTTTGTTTATTTTTGAAATACCACCCTAAAAAGAACATTTACACTAATGTCCGTAAACATCTGTGAAAATACACAATCCCACCAATGCATATGATGTCATTTTTTTCAACCAATGAGCAATGCTGTTACTGGCAGGAGTTAGAAAAATGCACTTGCATGTGTTTTATTTGATCACTTATTGAATATTATTCAGACGATGTTCAGATTCGCTAAAAAAGTATAAGGCAATAAAACTATAATTTTTTTTTTCCCTTTTAAAATTAATTATGTGTACCTAAATTAAATTTTACACTCATTTTTTTTTTTTTTTCATTTTAGTATGTGAATTAACATCATTTTTTCTCATATACATCCAAAATATCAGATTTTCGTTACTGCAGAATTTTTTGTTTACATTTGCAAAGTGAGTGTGGATTATAGACAATTGCGAATTATGAGTATGCAGATTACAGATCCTCAACTGTACTATAAAAATTTATTGAGACTTTAAACATGCTAAAATTGGGAAAATGGTTATTGTTATTAAGAAAATTGTTTTTTTCTTTAGAATTTAGACAAGAGCAAATTCTGAATGTAAAATACAATATTTGTTAATGTAACATATTAGTATACTATTATAAAAAAAAAAAAAAAAAGTAACATTTAAAATCAGATATCGAATACTAAAATTTTAAAAGATACATTTTAATTTAAAAACATAAAAACACACAACAGACGTTTCGGCTAAACACTAGCCCTCCTCAGTATCCTATACATACAAAGCACAACATTCATTCATAATTCATTCTCTTGATAGTGATCATATTCCTGACTTTGACAACATTAAAATTTCAGCTTCAAATATAAATATATACGAGTCCCGTATTTTTCTAGAGGGAGCTTTTACTAATTTACAGCATTCTGCCTTGAACGAGGCTAAGGCTGTTCCTCTGGAATATTTAATTTTGTTATGATGTTTTACAACTTTATTGTAAATGTTGTGCTTTGTATATATATGACACCGAGGAGCGCTAGTGTTTAGCCGAAATGTCTGCCGTGTGTTTTAATATTTTTTAATTAACCTGTTAGTAGTCGCTAGCTGGTCGATTTGCCGCCCATCCTTCAGTGTTTCCAGATTTTTTTTATTCAACTGCCACCAAAAAGTTTTAGAAGTCAGTGGCGGATTCAGAATGTGACTTTTTGACTTTTGGGGGAGGGGGGGCTAAGATTTTTCAAAGTGTTATTCTAGACCAATAAAAAATTTACAATTGCAATATTCAATTGTGAATGTCAGTGTTTTTTTATTTTATTTAATATATATAAAATGCAAATAAAATTGAAGAAACGTCGATCACATCACTTCTTAAAATTATTGGTGTCAGTTAAATAAAAAGTGCTCAATCTGTAATAGGTAGCGCTGTCTATAGCGACTACTACGGGATTAAAATGTATCTTTCAAAAATTTTAGTATTTGATATCTCATTTTAAATGTTACTTTGGTTTTAATATATTAATGAGACGTATAGATTATGTTTGATTTTATTAAAATAAAAAATAGTATACTATACATTGTCAATTATAAGGCTCTAAGTATATAAATAAAGATTTATTAATCAATTAGGCTTAGTATTTTTTATACATAAAATTTTCTTAGGTCAGTGTTTCAAGCTGCCCCATCAAATGGAACAGGTTGAGACATTCTGAAGATTTGAATATACAGTAGAGAGCCAGAAATCCGCACAGCTTGTCAGATACAAATAATGAAATTCACTATTAATAAGTTACAAAACTGCAATTCAGAATTTTTGAAAAATATCTTGAATACAGATTTTTTTTTTGCATTTTATGATTACGAAAAAGATAAACAAAATAATACTAATAGGAAAGACTGCAAAAGCCAAGTTGCTGCTAATGAAATTATTGACAGTATATTAAATTCATAAAATGAAAATAATGATTATTGTGATATGATGATATCAATCAGGCAAATAATAACAAACTAATTTTTTAAAATGCTTTCTGATGGAGGCATAATTTGTAAGGAAAAACTCAATAAAATTCGTAGAAAAATAAATTTGTGTTACTAGTATTTACAATAAATAAAAATATAAATAAATCATGCAGGTTCAAGTTTAGTTTAAAAGCTCCATGTGAAGAGATTTTATCTAAATTTGACAAATATTTTTTTTTCATATTTATTTATTGTTTTCATTATATATTTTTGTTAATGTTCATTATAGGGCAGTTCCAAACAGCTGATAACAGCATGGCAACGTGGACAGCGTGCAATCCAGCATTGGTTGCCATGCGTCGTTGCCATGGTGCTGTGAGCTGTTTTCAACTGCCATTTGCTTACTGTGCTTCTACTTATTTTCACGTGGAGTTGATAGCCCTCCATCTATGTCACTCTGACGTCACATGAAACTGCTCTATTATTCTTATGTACCTAGTAATTTAATATTTAGTGTTATTATTCACTAGTATGTGTTTAGTTTGAGTAATATTCTGTTTTTATTATTCAAAGTGAAAATCATTTTCTATGGGCCCCGAAATCTGCAAAATCCTAAAATCTGCACAACCTCTGGTACCGAGCTATGCGGATTTTTGACTCTCTACTGTGTATATATATATATATATATATTTATACTGATATTAAATTTGATGGAATACTGCATTGGAATAAATTTTAATTGACACAGGAATGCTTAAACTTTGTCAGGGTTTCACAAAAATTGAATAAAAAAGAAATTTTTTCTAAAAATCATGAAAGATGAAATTCTACACTGAAAAGATGAAATCCTACACACTAATACCCTTGATAAATATGAAATTTCTTCCATTGCAAATCTGATTAAATTTAACATTCATTTTAAATTAAAAAGTATATTTTACATGGAGATATTTTATATAATTAGACCAATTTAAAAAAATGCTTTTCCTTTTTCCCCACTCACATTACAAAAATATTTAAAATAAAATTGAGAAAAATTGTGCAAAAACATTGAAAAAGCTTGGACCTCTTGGCAGAACTTGAAATTTGGCACTGAAGTAGCTTGGACATTTCTCGCCAAAATGTTTACTTATGCATTTGTAACACCATATAAACAACATTTGTAACAAAACAACATACGTAATACCATTTGTAACAACATATAAACTCATCACCAAAATGACAACAAGATTATAAATAATTATAAGATTTAAAAAAAAAACCTTTTTATATACCATGCTTTTAAATTTTCTGTTGCATCTTATAGCTATAGAACTACATTAGCACTTTATCAATGTGTAGAAAATTTTAAAGTGATAATGACGTCAATTTTTATGAGATGCATAAATTTTTACAATTTTTTTTATGTTCATGTTTAATTAAATATGTAGCACGCCTATATTACAAGCCCAGTGCCCTCTAGTGACCCGGTTGCCGAGAAACCAGAAATCATTCCAGAGAAGGGAAGTGACAGTGAATGTAATGTGTGGTCGACGTTTGCCGCTATGGTTAACGATCACAAAGACACATAATGCAGGATGTGTAACTCTTTTTTTTTTTTACTATTTAATCAAATCCATTTAACTTTCCCCTGTATATAGTTCCTTTTGTTTGTTTGTGTGTTTTTCCTTGTTGAAATTACCTTGAGGGAGTATAAAACAGTCAAAACTACAGATGACTTCAAAAGTAATTATTTTATTATGATTTTTTTTTTTTTTTTTTTTTTTTTTACAAGTCATGTAAACTTATTCAAATTTGAAGATTTTCAAAAGTTTTGGATTGATTAGTGCTTCAAGTTCGAAATTTATTTTTAAATATAAAATTATTTTGTAATAAAATAAACAGCTATCCTTTCCCTACTTAAAAACAATACTTAATATAAAATATCTTTTTTAGTTAACTGTTAAACGCAATTACATTTGTTACATTTGGTGTTGCGTGAACGCAACACCAGCAAAAAATGGGTTAACCCATATACCAACATTAACACCAGAAATTGCTATGCCAACAGTAAATGAATTAAAGAAATTTCCAAACTTATAAGTATGCTTTTACACTTAATTATTTTCACAATGTGAGAAAAATGAAGAACTGTAGTTTATTATAAAGAAATACAAATATAAAAAAAATTACAATGTCGGACAGGAATTTCAATTTAAAAATTATTCAAAATTTAATATGTTATGTTCTAGCACGTTTCATCATTTGAGAACAATAACCTTAAAAACACAATTTTGTAAAAAATTAGAATTAAACTTTTCCTTTGCATCTTGTTTTTTCTGAATGATAAAGTCTTTATTTTTTAATATGTTATTCTAAATAAAATGCATTACTTCAATATCCTATAAAATTACTTAAATATTGAATAATATTAACCAGTTTTACCCACAAATTTTATTTGAATAAAACAGCAAGATGATATTTTTAAAACCAAAGTTCTTAAAAAATTTTATATATATATATAAAAGAAACCTTTTTAAGGAACTAGTATAGCGTTGGTCCACAAGTACATAATTGGCAATTTTTCTTTGGTGATTATGGCGAAATGCCATTTTCACAAATAGTTGCCATGCATTCCACGCATAAACAAAAGCAAAACACATTTTTCAAAATGGTGTCATTATTAATGTACAAAAATTAATTAAGCTTATTTTTAATAATAATAAAACAAATAGGTATTTAAAATTGACTTACCTCACTATTCATGATAAAAGATCTTCATAAATTTTGATACTTCAAAGGTTATGAATGTGCATAAATATATAAATATATGCTTCCCGTACATTTATGCAGTTTAAATGTTCTACACTTACCGGTAAAATACGATTCTTTACGAACTTATAAACAAATGGAAAAAATTTCTTCATACAGCTTGTGATGCATGAAATTTTATATAGTACTAAAAAAATTCTTTTTAATATACATATATATATAATTATAGAAAAAATACAATTGAAACAACTTCTGAACTTATAAACAAACAATATTAATCCCCAATTTCAATTTTCCTGTCCTCCCATTTAATATCCCTCACAATTTCCAAAAAAAAAAAAAAAAAAAAAAAAAAAAAAAACATTTTCGTTATTTTCCTGAAACAAATACATAGCCAATAAAAAAAAAAAAAAAAAAAAAAAAAAAAATTGAAAATTGCCTTGGCGATTGTACTTACACAAAATAAAATAATAAATTAAATTATCAAAATAAATAAATAATAATAAAAATACTACCATTTTATATAACAGTACTTCACCAGCTGAAATAGAATAGAATAATTACTTTTTTATAATTAAATAGTATGCTGGTGGTTGCCATGGAAATAAAAAAAACAACACAGGGTTGCCACAAAAGAAATATAACAAAAATAATTTTTGATAAAATTAATTTCCAGGTTGATGAATTAAATTTCTGAATAACAAAAATAGTTGCTTTAGTAGCCTAGAAGCATTAAAATAGTTGCCTAAATAGTAGCCTAGCGACCAAAATACTAGCTTAAAAATCACATGCTAACGATCATTAAAGGATAAAAACCATATGCATTTTCTTACTATTCAATTTAAATATACAAAAAAAAAAAAAAAAAAAAAAAAAAACTTCTGATTCTTAAAACTGAATAAAAAAAAAAAAAAAAA
This sequence comes from Salticus scenicus, assembly GCA_963930645.1. Classification (NCBI taxonomy): domain Eukaryota; kingdom Metazoa; phylum Arthropoda; class Arachnida; order Araneae; family Salticidae; genus Salticus; species Salticus scenicus. The sequence goes on along the minus strand of OZ005658.1, from coordinate 51,878,299 downwards.
AAAAGAAAGCATTAAGCAATGAGTCATGTGGAAACAAATTTTCCCATAGAATAACATGGGATTTGGTTTTTGAAACAATTAAGTATTGTCTGCTCTTCAGAGCTTATGTATTCTTCCTTTTCTGATTTACTAAAAGAACTTTCTTTTATAATTTTGTTATTTTTTCTTACATGAAATCAGGGTGGGGAAAGACATAACAGATCACAGGAGTACTAGTAGTCATTTGCAATAAGCAACTTGGCCAGCTTAATAGGTACATACAGTTGCGTGCAAAAGTTTCAGGTCAAACATTTTTCATTAATAATTATTATATGAATAAAGATAAAAAAAAATTGTAGTATTATCATGCAAAGTAAATCAATTATATTGTCGAGCTAAATGACTTACAAATTTAGTTAATAAAAAAATATTAAATTATAACAAACATAAAATTTGTGTGTTCAAAAATTTCAGGCCAAACAAACTTATGAAAAACAAACTATCAAAATAGCAAAAAATATTTTTTCAAACACATCAGAAGGTTAAATAACAATAATATCTTGGTCACATGTCCTTTGAAGCTATCACAGTACAACATTGATGAGGCATTGACTCTCAAAGTCTTAACCCTTTACAGTGCACTACCCTTTAAATTTGGAATTTCAACATAAAAAGTTGTAGGCTATCTACTTAGGTTTAAAGGAGTACACAGGTATAATTTTGTAAAGATAGTACTTACCGTTTTGAACCTGTGGGTGTTCCATCAGCGGAACACTGCGCCACTAGAGCTTTGAATAAGTGCATCTAAGAGCATCGCAGTGAAGCGCGTAAATGAGTAGAAGACTTGAGTAGAAGCATATGAATGAGTAGAAGCATATGAATTAAGAACAGGGTTGGCAAGTTTCTTCCAAGGCGGAAAAAACCATGGAAAAAACCGGCCGGAAGAAATAGGTTTCTTCCAAGTGGAAGAAATGGAAGAAACTGTTTTTCTTAAAAAATTATCCTATAAATTGCAGATTTGTAAAATATAATATGGATGCATTGATCTTATAAAACAACTTTAAGTAACTTTAAATATACCTATACAAATTTAATAACATATTTAGTTAATAATTATGAGTTTTTTTTTTATCAAAATGAGCTAATGAGCCTCGGTATCTGATGATCACGTTCCAAAATACTCAAAATCCAGTAAAAAAATCAATTTCAATTTAAACAGTATAAAGTTTCATAATTTAGACAATTTTATTTCTTTAACTGGTAATAAATACTAATTTGGATCACTTGCTTATACTTTCTGATAAAACAGCTCTTAACGTAATCTAGTTAATTAAAAGAACCAGTATGCAATAATAATTACTATTTAATGTATTACAAAATGTCATAAAAACTTTATTTTCCTTATAGTCACATACAGTACAGTCAACTCCCTCTAATCTGCAGATTTATAATCCGCAAATCCTAATCCGTAATTGATTTTTTAATCTAAAAGAAATTTACATCTGATGTTAAAAAAAAATTCACATTTCTCACATTTTTACTTTTTATTACCATGTTTTTATTAACTTCGATTCATGTTTGTTTGTTTGTTTGTCCGGTACAAATCTTGCAATCTATTTTTAACTAATTTCCCTACTAGCTAGACACTTGAAACTTTCACAATAACTCAGAACTCGGTGACAACAGAATATTTCGAAGTCAGATTTTCGAATAGTTTTCCTTTAATTAATTAAAATATGAAAATAATAAGTTCTTAATAGCAATAAAATAGCCATTAAAAAATTAGCTATAATTTAATTGTTGCCGAAAAAAAAAATTACGAGTTCATTTTCTTTCGACATAAAAATAAATACCTACATTTAATTAAACGTGAATGTGAAAAAATTATAAAAAGTTAAATTATGCATTTCACAAAAATTGACGTCATTATCAATTTAAAAATTTTATACACATTGATAAGTGCTAATGTACAATGCTAATATATGTTGTTCTAAAAGGAGTAATATTTTATTTTTAAAACCAACTTTTTTTTCACTATTATTATTATTTCACTGAACTGATTCCGCATGCTTAAATATTTTTTAGCCTCACGTATTTTATTAATGACTCATCAGAAAATTAAAAAACATGGTATATAATTTTTTTTTTTAAATCTTATAATTATTTTTTTTAGGGCTGTGCCGATTAATCCGTTCGGTTAATCGATCAATGTTTAGTCCCGATCAATTTTTTTAATCGGGTTAATCGAATCGATTAATTCGATTAAAAATTTTCAAAATCCGATTAAAATTTTCAAACTACGAATTAAATTAAAAATATTGTTCTACCTGCAAAATATTTTTTAACATATTTTGCTAACAAACATTCTAAGAAACATACATCCATCAAACAATGAAAAAACAGAAAAATAAAATAAATAAAAATAAAACCTCTCAAAAGAAATTGCTGCACTTTTGTTGATAGAGAAAAGGGGGAAGGACAGTTATTAAACAAAATGCCACTTCATGTGCATGCTGGAGCAACACCACCTGTGTGTAACCTTCTACAGAAAGTGTTGGCTAGGGTATTAGTATTCTGAGAAACACGAAGCTTTCAAAAAGTAGAAATGCTAAAGATTTAAAAAAAAAGAAGGAATAAAGATTTCTACTATCCTTCTGATGGGGGAAATGTTAACAGAGTTTCGCAGTATCTTCAAGCATTTATTGTCTGTTCATAACTGCTGATAGTAACTATTGATGTAGAAACCGAAAATAACATTCTGTGTTCTAGTCCGAAGTGACAAAGAAGAACTAAAGTAAAAAAAAAATGAGATTTTTATAATAATGATATGGAATTTTGAGAATTCATTTAAAAATAGTGACAAGCGAGATGGACATAAACTGCAAATATAAAACTAAAATATGTGTAAATTCATTTAATGTTTCTTTCAAAATGAATCGAAAAATTAATTTATTTAAATAATAATAATAATAATAAATAAAATTGAATAAGTGAAAATATTTATATAAAATTAACACTTAAACTCACCAATTGTTACTCTGAAAATTGATTTAAATTTCAGTTATGAAACAAATATAATTGATTAAACAAAAATTTTTGAAAAAAAAAAAAAATCAGTCAAACTTATGAATAATATAAATATATATATACACACACACAATATGAGAGTTTTATTCATCATTGAAAGAAAGTTATATAAAGAAAAATGAAAACCGATTAAAAATCCGATTGATCGACCGATTAATCGATTAATGAACTACGATTAACCCAGTTAAAACTCTTAATCGATTCCCAATTCCCACCCCTAATTTTTTTTATCAAACTTTTAGCATAATCCTTACTTTGAAACACAAATGGAGAAAGGGGGGGGGGGGGTAACATTATCCTGCAATTCATACAGACTAGCGCTGAAAATAAACCGCTATTATATGAATGTTTAACAAAATTAATCAGCGATGAATATTATTTCCTGACTTTCAAAAATATTTTGTTTCGTATTTTTTAAATATGTTTGTTTACATTTTATAGGTACCTATTATTTCAATAAGCTTAAATTATTTACCATCATATATGAATGTAATTGATTAGTTTTATAAATATTGAAGAAATATTTATTCTTAAATTTATTAAAAATCCTCTTTCTGTTTTGATGTCTATTTAATTAATAACTGACTTTGTACCTGCAAAAGAAAACTGTAAAAAAGGCAATGATCTCTAATTTGCAAATTCCTATTATCTGCACAACCTCTGGACAAAACTTTTGAGAGTTAGAGGGAGTTGACTGTAAAACATATGAAAAGTTTTTTCGTAGTTCAATACTGCACTTTATTTTTCAATTTAAAATAGATAAATACAAACTATGGATTTTTTTTTTTTTTTTTATCCGAGAGAGCTTGCAGGACAGTTTAAAAATAGGTATCTTACTTATTGATACAGTTCATTGGGTACCAGCTTCGAGTTTATACAAAAAGTTGTATCCTTTAAAAAAAAAGTGCAAATATTATGGCTAAAAATTCCATAATTATTATCACTTGTATTGTTTGAATGTATAATAATATTATGAGATAGTATCTATGCAAAAAATTCTAAAAATATTAGCATTGAAAAGTAAAAACCTATCACCTGTGTATACTTAGTGTTTGTTATCAAATAACTTATTTTTCTAAAGATATTTTTAATATTAATTGAATTATAGTTTAGATTTGGCATTATATTTATACTTGGAGTTTATATAACTCATATATTTTAATTTTGAACATCTGTTTTGTCTTTTGGTTGGTTTCTTCCATTTCTTCCGGTTTTATCCAGTGTCCTGGAAGAAACTAGTTTCTTCTGGAAGAAACCCAACCCTGATTAAGAAACACTGTATTATACCTGTGTAGTAGATTTAGCATGACCCATGATACATCGCAGGGAGGCCTGCTACTCTACACCCCATTCCCCCCCCCCCCCCCCAAAAAAAAAAAAAATCTTGGTTATATGATTTTTTATAAAATAATTTGATATTTACAGTTAGTATACATATATACAAGTCCTATGTGCAAAAATATTTACAATTAGTCTACTTTTTAGCTTCATGAAATTTTTGGAAGCACGTCACACTCTTTTGGTAGAAGCACAAACCAACATTGCAGGTTTTGCACATGAAACTAGTTTTGTGCGTTTTTTTTTTTTATAAACAACCAACCCTCTCTCGCAGCATCTGATAGCTTGACGTCATTCCCTCCAAACAGAGGAAAACAGAGTACGTAAATACAGCTGTCTTCTCTCATCATTTTTTTCGGTTGCATAATATGTAAAGCGCTAGTGTTGCAGTGTTCCAGGAGATGGAACACTTTATTTAAATTTAACAATTCCTCGTATGTTTCCTGTATAAAAAATTAAAAATAATATAAAATAAATAATTTAGAGTACAGCCAACGATATAACATAGAAATCTTTTTTCAATCAATCTTTTTTGTATCACAAAAAAACTATACAAAATTTCTTGTAAATACGACAATTTAAAATAACACGTCCCAGCTAAATATCATGGATTGCCTTGTGATGCCATCTATGGATGAAAAGGAAAGTTCAAAGTAAAAAATAAACCTATTTTTATGCATTTGCAATTGAATTTAACGGTTGGAGAAGCTAGCGAAGTTAGGTGTTCCATGTAGTGGAACATTGAATGGCAAAGGGTTAATCCATGTATGATGTATGGTCAATTTTTTTGCCATTTCTCTTGAGCTTCTTCCAATAATATTTTTTATTTGAAGAATTAATAGCTCCTGCCTTTACTTTTAGCTATTCCTATAAATGTTCAATGGGATTTAAGGCAGGAGGATGACTTCCGGCCATTCATGGATACAAAATTTTTTGCCATTGGAAAAGTTTTAAACGAATCCAGATCGAAGTTTGGGGTTATTACCTGATTGCAAAATCTTTTCTCGTGGCATCTTTCGGAGTGCATAAGGGATAATTTTATGCTCATTAAGATGTTTTGTATACAGCTTTATCCATAGAGCCTTCTACTGTTATTAAAGGACCAACCTTTATACGAAAAAGCTCTCCACGCTATGATGTTTCCCCCTCCATGTATTACAGTCAACATTTTCTATCTAGAATCATACCTGGCATTATTTGGTTGATGAATGTTTCTCTTTTCGTCATTTTCAAAAAGATTAATCTTTGATTCGTCTGAAATTTACAGTCTTCGATTGTCTCATATTCATGTGCTTTAGCAAATTTTATTCTTGCCTTCTTATTCTTTGCTCTGACGCATCTAGAATGTTCAACTTGGTTTAATCTACACCAAACAGTACTACGATGAACATCAACCCAAGTTTTTCTCCAATAAATCACACACTATAATAGCAGCATTCTTCTTTGGATCTACAACTGCCTTTCTCTTAATAACTTTATCAACTGACTTAGTCATTTTTCTGCATCTTTCAGGTACTGATTTGTCTGCCACAGTGTTTGTTCCATTCCATGTTTTAATAATATTATCAATAGTCGTCTTTCTAATATATAATGTTGAAGCAATATCACGAAAAACTTTGTTAATTTAGTGTAATTTAATAACAGTTTTATGGTTCTGTAAATGAGTGCACTGCAGCATCTTGACATCACAGTACTGACACACATATGTAAAAAACTCAATTTCCTATTGGAGTAGTGTTTCTTCTTAAATGGACCAATCATTTCCGGGCATTAAGGTTGCTGTGAACTTTTAATTGCTTGGCCCATAACCCAAAACTTTTGATTAACGGATTTATATATATTTCACTATACATTTGAATACCTTCATTGTAAAAATTTGCTTGTTATATATTTTCAATGTATATTTGATAAAGTTTACAGTGCAATATTTAAATTATTTTTACCTTAATTTATTCAAACGCTATTGGTAAAAATTAGTTTGGCCCGAAACTTTTGCATGCAACTGTATGTCATGTCTGGTGATATTTCTATATTCTCACTGGATGCTTCACCTGTTTCAAGGTCAGCATCAGGGATATACCATACTTTCAAGGTGGTTAAAAAAAAAAAAAGTGTGAAAAGGTTAAGACATGGGATTGTTTATAAAATGAATAGAAAATACTTTTTTCTGAATGATTTTCCTGATATTTCTGGAAGAATTTTGCAAAAGGTGAAAAATAGTCTAATCCCAATAGTTGCCTTTTTGTGAAAATAGTTGCTTTTTTAAGCTTTTTGGGTCAAAAAAGTTGCCATAGTCTCCCCAGGCTGAAAACAGTCGCAAATAGTTGCCTTTTAGTAGCCTGTGGCAACCCTCCAACAGGGTGCTGGTTGCTATGGGCATCTAAAATAAACAGCAAGCAGGCTGCCATATTATATTGCAAAGTATCCAGAACGACATTGTTATCGTTCATAACGGCGACAAAGAAAAATAACCAAATTCACTTGTGGACCAATATAATACTTTAACTGAGCCTATGTGGGTAAAATGGGCATCCACTTGACCATCTGACAACCCTGATATATGCGTAAAAGTAATTACTGTGGTACTAATTTTCATGCATTTTGAAATCCATGCATTGCATAGAACAATAAAGATTCTCAGTGATGCTTTGTTTATTCTTCTATTCTGATTTTTTTTTTTTTTTTTTTTTTTTAATAGATAATTTTAATACAGAAATAAATGCATAAAAATTGACTTTTTAAAAATATATTCCTTATATTTTGATATCTTGTAAAATGATTTGTTCAATGTTAATTGAATGTGCATAGTTCGGTAACTTTTCAAATTTGTTTAAAAAATTAAAATATGAAAGAAATTTATTAACTTTATGTTACACAACTTTATATTTTAGTTTTGAGATTTTTAAATACTTTCAAAGTTAATGATTTTTTTTTTTTTTTGTACTTATGCATTTTCTTTATTTTTCATATAAGGAAAATTTGTTTTTAATAGGTACTAGGATAATGAAACTTGAAGGTTATGAAAATATACCTGTTGTAAGTTACTGAAATATTATTATATTGTCATCATTAAAATAGTTCATTTCGAGCAGATTAATAAATCACATTTTAAGCTGTCTTCTGATAAATTTACTATATCGAAGGCTTCTTGGTGAGGATGAGGAAATCGCCTTTCTTATGTATAAACAAATGATGATTCAAGAAAATAATAAAATATATAAACTGACTTAATTCATATTTTTTTTTATAAAATATTACTCGGTACGAAAAAATTTAGATATGTAATTAAAAAATAACATATGATTTTTAACTTACGTAATTATTTTCTTGATATAAAAATGAAAAGATAGTATCATCGCATCAGAAATACGTCAGAATACCAGCAAAAGCAAAACACGGAAGAGCAAAAACTTTCATGTAAAAAATCTAAAATAGACATAGCTAAAAGTAAAATTACAGGGCATTGAGAAACACAAATTAATATTTTCTGTTAAGTTAAAACATGATGTTTTTACAGAAAATATAGACGGGTTTCATTGACGTCACGTTGCTATTAGCAACGACTGATACATTCATCTGGTACAGCATCTGGCGCCCAAATATTGCCGTTGGGCTACACGTTTTCTGTTGCGATCGTGTGTTCAAAGATTTTAAGCCGTATTTGTCCTTGCTTTGCTTGTATTTATTTTTTTATTTTCGAATTTTTTAAAGATTTCTGACATGAATCAGCTTTGTACTGGTTATAAAAACAGTCTGAATCTTCATAATCTAATTAGTTATAATAAAAAAATCAAATTATGTTTCGATGTTGATCCATATGAAATAAATTACACTGATTGTGATAACGACTGGAGTCTTTTTCCAGCTATTGCTCATGGTGATATCCTACATTATTTAGTATATTCAACAAGCGCTATTACACTTGAGCAAATGAAAGCATACAAGTCACTTGAAGCTCATAATTATTTTACAAGTGGATGGGTTAATCCAACTGTTTATCATAAAGCATTGGAACAAGATATGCACTTGCTGCTTGGAGAGGTATGATTACATGTTTTATTTCATTTTACCCAGAATATTCTCTCTGTATGTTTTGTTAATTTAATTATTTATCTCAATAATGCATTCAGAAGAATAACTATTATAAATAACTCTTTAAATAACAGATTTTTCAGGAAACTATATACTTAATTTATTTGTTAGCAACACAATTTTTATATTCAAAACTTGTATCTAATGAAATGATTAATACCTGCTTTAAATGAAATAATTAACTTCTCTGGTTCACCTGATAACTTAAAAATAACACAGAAACAAGATTTTTTTTTCTCGTTTCATCGTACTGTAGTTTTTTCCAGATTTCTTTGGAACTTAACTCATTTTTGGCTATGGAAGCAGAAGTTTTAGTTTTTACATTGTCAGCAAATATATTTTGTTGTTTAATAGATAAGATCTTTTATTTAAATCTTTTGCATTTACATCTAAAACAGTGTGTTTTATACCTTTTTAAGTCATAAACGGAATTTGCTATTATTTTGTCAACAAATGTGTAATTTGGAATGTATTCCTAATTGAATGAAAAATCAATATGCTACTGTCACTTATGAATAAGTGAAACTTTCCTAAGTGAGCCATTGTGCCCTAAAAAAATTATCCTTGAGAGAGATTGCTAAGAAAAAAATAATTGTTCAATTTACATTATTTATCCATATAGTTTTCGATAAATCAATAATATTAGTTTGTTTAAATTCTGATTTTGTTTTTCATGTTTTATTTTTACATACTGAAACAAATTTTTCAGCTTAGCATCTGTTCTGAGTAGAAAAAAGTTTCTAATAATCCATACATTATCACTTAAAATTTGTGAAAGAAAATACAATTTAAATTTTATTCTTAGTCAAGTTTAACATTTTTATTTTGTCATAAAGAAAAGTGAAATTTTAAAATTACTGGTTCTGTAGACCTACGAAAGACAGTGAGAACCTAGAGCATAATTTCCCCCCTATCTTAATTCTTCAGGAGGGTCAAATTTAAATGAATGTGTGCAGTACAAGGGTTTGAACTGTCGAAGAAAGTGGGGACCCGATGCCCCAGGAGCAGAAAGTGCTTAAAACTGCGACGCACGTCGCAGAACAATTGAGGCTTTTGCAGAACATTTCATCTATCCCCTAACTGGATGATGTTGATTGATACAGCTAACATTTTAAAATTAATAAAACCTAGATATGCTCAACTGACCTGTAAATCTGTTAGCATACTAGAAAATTGCTGGAAACAGTCATTGTTTCAATGTATAGACAAAATTTATAAACATTTTGTAAGTAGTATATCCACATTAATGTGACAATATTAATGCCAAAAGCCATTGAAAAAATTGCAAATTCTGGGTGTATGCCTCAGTTTTAGATTATAAAAATTTTAAACCATGTTTTATTTATAAATGTGTAATAAATATTTTACTAATAAGTATTATTTTTATGCTTATTTTGCATTTTACTGTGCTTTGACAAATTTGGACAAAATACCTGCAGAACATTTGCAAATTTTAATGTCTCGTTGCAGAACATCGGATATAATTCTGCTCCTGGGCCCGATGCGAGTTTTTTCTTAAAAGGGATCAGTCTTTTTAGACTTAAAAAATCTGTGATTTGCAATTTTGATATTAGGCAATTCATTAATTAGAGTGACTCATTTTTAAAAAGTAACCTTCTAGTTGGCAAAGCTCACTAGTAGGGGAATAATAAAATGTTATAAATGTGACATTTGTAACATTTTATTAAATGTCTCAATTACGCAGTTTCAACATTCTATGAAACATCCTTATGGTTAGCCTTTTGTAAATTACACAAGGTACAACATATATTTCACAAATCAGGATCATAATCTTTCCCTTACATAAGGAATAGCAGCAGTTTTCTTGAAAAAAAAAGGGAATTGAAATATGCCAAATTCGTAAAAGAAAAAAAAAAAATGCTGAAAATACAAAGAAAAACTTAAAATGTCATTTTTCCCCCAGACTTAATTTCGGAGGGGCACAGACTCCCCAGCGAGGATGACCACCTAGCTGATGCCTAAGCTGTCTTGCCCCCTCCTTCGTCCTAGTCTTTATTTATAATGGGTAAATTTAATTAAAAGTTTAATATTTCTCTATTTTTCTTTTTAATTCTGAAAATGAAAAGAAATCTGTTGATACTGGTTTATTAACATCAAATATCTTTAAAAACTATATCTCAGTATCAAGGTCTTTTTTTTTTCCTTTGTTTCTAAAGACAGAAATTTTTTTAAATATAATTGTTGAAACTACAGTTTTTGAAAATAAATAAGTAAAATAAATACATGTTGATGCAATTTGTGGCATTTTAAGCATCATTGATATAAATTCACTAATTACTGATGTCAGGATGCAGCACTGTAGAAAGTTTTCTCGCTGCCCAGAAAAAAATATTTCTAGCATCTAGCAACATTATTATTTATTTTTTCTCTCAAGTACCTACATTATTTTTTTATAATTTAGATACTATTGAATTTAATTTTATATTGTAATTATGTTAAAATATATATGTAGTGTATGTGTTAAGTGACATGTTTTTGAAGCTATTCAGTATGTCATATCAGTTGAACTATTTTATCCGCACACTACAATAAAAATAAATTAAAAAAATAATATTTTTCTTTTAGGTGAACCACTCTCAAAGTCTCCGTAAAAAGTCATTAAAAGTATGGATCCTTTCTAATAAAGATGGAAACATTGTAACTGGAAACTGCACATGTATGGCTGGTCTTGGAGGGTCATGCTCTCATATTGGTGCCCTACTGTTTGCAGTAGAAACTGGTCTTCGACTATATGCACAATCGTGTACAAGCGTCAGAAATAAGTGGCTTCCTGCACACATTAAAAATGCACCCTTGACAACAGTAAAGGAATTAGATTTTTCTTCTGCAAAGAAGAAAAAGAAATGCATTGATAACAGTAAGCATCAGACAAATGTCAACAATACCAACAACTCTGCAGATGAAATGAATATGAATGAGCTCCAGGATTTTTTGCAAAAAATCAAGGACACTGGTACTAATTCAGCAATTCTGAAAGTCGTCCATCCTTTTTGCAAGGACTATTCGACTGTTGCCCCTCTATCACTAAGAGAGAGGTTTTTTGATGAAAAATGCTTTGATATGCCATGGCAGGCTTTATTTTTGCATTGCCAAAAAGTATTTAAAGAATTAACAGTATCAAAGGCAGATGCAGACTTCATACAACGCAGCACAAAAGGCCAGTCCAAAAGCAAATACTGGTATTATCAAAGAGCTGGAAGAGTTACAGCTTCAGTTATGAAAAAAGTGCAATCCTCAAATATTGATAAGCCACCGAGTGCTCTTTTAAAAGAAATTTGTTATCCTGAAAACAAAAGGCAAATTTCTAGCAAAGCAATTATGTGGGGGAAAACCAATGAATGGAAAGCTGTGCAGGAATACAAAAATCAACAGATTTCACTTCATGATGGCCTGAAAGTTGAATCGTGTGGATTATTTGTAAACCCAGAATTTTCATTTATTGGTGCATCACCTGATGCTGTTATATCATGTAAGTGCTGTGGAATAGGGGTTTGTGAGATTAAATGCCCATATTCATTACGGGATATAAATCTCAAAGAAATCAATTTCTTAAATACCCCATATTTAGAATTTGATGAAGCCCATAATTTGTGTCTAAAAAAAGATCATGAATATTATCATCAAATCCAAACACAAATATTTACTTGTAATGCAAATTATGCAGACTTTGTTGTTTGGACAAATAAAAGCTTAGTGTTCGAAAGATTTCTCCCTGATTACGAATTCTGGGAAACTTGCTTGGAAAAATCAGGATCCTTTTTTGTTTTCTGCATCCTGCCTGAATTATGCTGTAAATGGTTTACCAGACAAGATGAATTAGAAAACCTTTCTGAAGTGGATGCGACCCACTAAAAAAAAGCGTGCCAAGTGGATGCGACCCACTTATAAAAAAGCGTGCCAAGTGGTGAAACCCACTTAAAAAATCATGGAGTGCCATGAGGAGAAGGGTCCACGTCCCGCACTCTGGATGGTTATAAATTACCAACTGATGTCTCCTCAATTTTTAAATTGGATTTAAACCTTTGCCGGCTTAATATTTTTTGCAGGGGTGCAAGAGTTTTTGTCTCAAAATGGAAATTAACACCAGTGCTTTTTATCAATAATTTCTATCACATTTAATGGCAATAAATTGCTTCATGAAATATGATAGGAATTATTCATAAAAATGCTGGTGTGAGAATTACATCTTGAGACGGAAATTCTTCTTGTCTTGTTTATTCCCCTGCCTGAGCTGAGCTCAGGATAAGCCAGCAAGGAATTAATCTTTTTTATTTATTCATTCATTCATTTTATTTTTGTACCTATATTCATTCCTTTTTTTTTCTTTTTAAAATAAATAACACTGAAATATTAGTAATCAGAAAATTATTATACCTGAAGTTAAATAAATTAGTACTTTAATAAAAAATTAGATGTTGTACAGCAAAATGTTACTAGAATTTTTAGTTCGAAGATTTGTCATCCCATTCTTAAGCTACTGACATTTTTTTTAAACCCAGGAGTTATATACATATAAAATGCAATCACTTAGCCTTTTGAAGATGGAAATGTAAAATTATTAGTCAAGAAAGGTTTGAAACATAGAAATCTCAATAGCATATTTACAATCTACATCAAACAATACACAAAGCATATATTTTTAATTTTTTACAAATAAATTTTTTTTCCTCTTAACAATTTTGACCCAAAATAGTCTTTGGAACCCAAGCACTAAAATGATTTAGCTTAAGGGTCCCCAGTAGTTCGATACCTTCCTTTCTCCTTCACCATGCAAATCCAATGGATTTTTATTGCTTTGTATTTTCCGAATATTTCATTCAGAAATAAAGTTTTTGAATTATATTCTTCAAACATGCAACTTTTTTTCAAAAATAAATTATTTCTTTTCGAGATTAAAAATTAGACTCCTAAGTTTGCTTGATGAATTTTTTTTTTTTTTTTCTTTATTGCTTACTAAGAAAATAATCTGGTGTGTCACTCACACGACTTTCTCTTACCCTGAAATTTAATGCTGAAATTACAGATTGGATATTAAGAGTTACAATAACGAGTACTGTTAAGTAAACCTATGTTAAAACAATTCAAATTAGTATTCAGAACAGCTCATTTGACAAATAATTCTATGTGGGGCGATCTCTCAACCCCCTGTTTCATTATTGTATCTTCATTTATATAGAATTTACATCTGTAATTAAGTTCAAAAGTTTATTTAAAATTATTCAGTCAACTTTCACAATCATTCCTTGAAACTTATCAATCTTGAACAAACATTTCTAGTAACAAACATATTAACTTCAAAATACAATATTTGGACTGCCTGAAATTATTCGTTTTTAAGTTACTCTAAGAGACACAGACAAAGATCAAACCACAAAAACTTGACTTTGGTATTCAGTAAGCCTCAAAACGTGTAAATACACACACACACACAAAAAAAAAAAACCAAGTGATGAATATTTAGCTTAAAAAATATATTATATGGCTATGAGGATTTAATTTCAATTCCTGAGCAACTTTTCTGGACATGGTAAAATATTATAGTGAAGCACTTCCACTTACAAATAAAAAAAAAAAGAATGTTATGGCTTAAATATAGTCAGCCCTGTATATCTTCTGAAAGTTATGTACACATTACATGGTGCACATACAATCCTATATTAATAACACATAGCACAACCTAAAGTATACTTCCATCAATTCTCAAGTATTGTCGTATTATAATGTAGTTCTTTTGTGTAGCCTTGTAAACGAACAGTGAATGATTTCTATACTATATTCTACATGAAACATGTTTTTATGCATATAAAAAATATATATTCGTTTCATTTGGTTTAGTGCAGTCTATTAAATGTTAAACTATTTACCTGCAATTTCCCCCATAGACGTAATGTACTATTTGAATTCTCTTGGGTGTACATTTACTTGATATCTCAATGAAATTTTAGTATAGCTTCTGTATATGATACACATTCAGAATACCAAGTTTAGACTTTCTGCTATAATTTGTTTTTGAAATATGCTGATAACAGACAGACACACAGACCAACCGCTAAAAACATTTTTTGTATTCAGGGAACCTCAAAACGTGTAAATATAACAAACTCAATTTTGAAAATTTGACCCAAAAACAATACTTTCTCTACCTCATAGGTAAGAGAGAGTAAAAAAGTGTCATGTTCGAAGGATGGAATTCAAAAAACAATTTGAAAAACTTTATTTTTGAAAGAGATATCCTGAAGATATAAAGTAACGAAAATCTCATTGGGTTACATGGAAAAGGAGATTATACTACTGGGGATTCTTAAGGGCCCGCTTCACTCACCATCACCGGAAGCTAATGTTATTCTATGCAAAATTTTCTTTACTTATAACTCATTAACTAATGCATATTTTTAAATTCTGTTTTACATTTTGAAAATTTCCAACTGTTAAATTGATTGATTTTTTTTAAAAATGTATTTTTTTTTATATCGAAGCTACAAAATACAAATTTTCAATGTGAAAATTTTCATTTTGCAATTTCAAAATAAAATATTAAAAAAATAAATTTTCAAAAAAGGTGTGTCATTTCAACAGTTGGGAATTTTCGAAATGTGAAAACAAAATTAAAAAATATGTATTAGTTAATGAGTTATGAGTAAAGAAAATGTCCCATAGAATAACATTAACTTCAGCTTCCGGTGACAGTGAGTGAAGCGGGCCCTTAAGAATCTCCAGTAGTAAAATCTCCCTTTCCATGTAACCCAGTGGGATTTTTGTTACTTTTATATCTTCCGGATATCTTGTTCAAAAATAAAGTTTTTCAAATTCTGTTTTTTTAATTCCATCCTTTGAACATGACACTTTACTTTCTTTTACCCTTAAGGTAGAGAAAGTATTGTTTTTGGGTCAAATTTTCAAAATTGAGTTTGTTATATTTACACGTTTTGAGGTTCCCTGAATACAAAAAATCATGTTTTTAGTAGTTGGTCTGTGTTTGTCTGTTATCAGCATATCTCAAATTTTCATTTTGCAATTTTAAAATAAAATATAAAAAATTTAAAAAAATGTTTTCAAAAAATTCAATAGTTGGGAATTTTTGAAATGTGAAAACAGAAATTTAAAATTATGTATTAGTTAATAGGTTATAAGTAAAGAAAATTTCCCATAGGATAACACTGGCTCGGGCTTCCTGCGACATTAAGTGAAGAGGGCCGTTAAGGGGCTGCTTCACTTACCATAGCCAGAAGCCCAAATCAATGTTATTCTATGGGAAATTTTGTTTACTTATAACCTATTAACTATAACTTGTACATAATTTTAAATTTTGTTTTCACATTCAGAAAATGTTAAAAAAAAATAATAAAAGAAAAAATACCTTTAGAGCTATAATGATGTCAATTTTACTCTGCAAGTTTAATTTTTCACAAAGTTTTATATAAAGTTTAATATTTACATGTGAATTTCTTTTCATTTAACAAAAAAAAAAAAATGTAAAATCAACTCATAAACTTTTTTTGGCAACATGTTTCTATTGTTGATGCAAATCTGGAAGTAAAATTTAACTGCTTCAGGGAAATAATTATATTTTAAAACTAGCCGCCTTCGGCGACCAGCTGATTCGCAATCCTTGAAACATCCGGCTTTACGAAACTCCCGCTCAGTGGCGTCTTTTTCCCGCTTCAGGTCCTACAACAGCTTATTTGACATATAGTGAAAATAGCTTTATTGAAAAATTTATTTGCAGTAAATTCCCGTTCTGTAGTGCCCTCTTCCTGTTTCAATATCTGAAACAGCCTGTTTGCTCACCGTGTTATGATCTTTCAAAATTCTGACTGTAGCAAAGACCCTGTCGGTGACGTCTTATCCCCTTTTTAGAACATGCAGACGGTAACAAAAATGTCTGAACACTAGCAAAAATTCCAATATAAAAAAAAGTAGAGTTAATATTGTTTTGTTAAATAAATCCTTGTTGAATCCCGTTCTTAGTCAGTCTAAGAACAGGATTCGACAAGGATTTATTTAACAAAAGAGTATTAATTGTTCTTTTTTTTATATAGGAATTTTTGCTAGTGTTCGGACGCTTTTGTTACCGACTGTACAACAGCTTCCTCATTCATACTGCAAATATCTTTGAAAATTTAACTGTAGCAAATTTCCGCTGTGTGGTGACAAAGGCGCCGCTTTATGTTTCATGATTTGAAATAGCCTGTTCGCTCACCCGTGAAGGACCTTTGAAAATTCTGATCGTGGCTGAGATTAATCTAATTACTCACCCAAAATTAGAGTTGTACAGAGTATTCGGCCAATACCTAGTAGTTGTAAGAATTTCATTATTTTTATGTATTATTGAAAGAAATGTATTCATAAGAGTTGTTTATTAATAACTAAACTGAAAAATTATGAAAATATAAACGTAGTCATTAAACTTTTACAACAAACAGCTTTCTGCAGTTAAAACGGGCTAGTAGATTGCCACCAAACTCTGTATAGAGACGATTCATGATATGAGCTTATCCATGAAGTTATCAGTTATTATGGTTTTA
The DNA here is from genome assembly GCA_963930645.1 of Salticus scenicus. Classification (NCBI taxonomy): domain Eukaryota; kingdom Metazoa; phylum Arthropoda; class Arachnida; order Araneae; family Salticidae; genus Salticus; species Salticus scenicus. The sequence continues at coordinate 51,861,257 of OZ005658.1, read as the reverse complement.
ATAATCCACTAAGCTGGAAATATCAAATATAAGATAACAATGAACCTAATTGTGTATATGCACTACAAAAGTTCTGAAATGTTTCATGAAAACATGCTGTTTGCCATTTTACTTAATTTTGTGTTCAAAAGGCCTTTATTACATTTTAAGATGTGCAAAATTCTTCATATGTACATAAATTATTCTTTCTTAGAACTACTCTGTATTCGATACTCGACTGAGTAGTAAAAGGTCGAATACTCGGTACTCGGCCAAAGTGCTACTCAATGCAGCACTACCCAAAATTATTAAAATCATGATCTAAATATTTAAGTAATATAAAATGAGAAAAAGACTGAGACAACACAATCTAAATAAAGAAATGAAATTTGACAAAAATTTATTAATTTAACTAAAATTTAAAGTTTACACAGTTATAAACAAAAGAATCAAATCATTTTCATAAGCAAAAGAAAAATTTTCATAAACTGTAATTCATTGAAATCATAATAATATTAAATACAGTATAGGATCCATTATCCAGAAAGCTTAGGACCTGGGATACTCTGAATAAGAGGTTTTTCTGTAATTCGGAACACTTTATTATATGTATAAAAAAAGAACAAAATAATTTCATAAGTAGCAGTGATTAACATGAATAATATATACAAACACTTTACCTATCGTTCTATTTGTTCATTTAATAAATTATTTCCACAAAATAAAAAACATTCATAATTAGAGATTATAAATAATAATAGTAATAATAAATAAATATATATAAAATTTAACTTTGGACCTGAGATTTTAATCCTTTCATTTGGATTGCATTGAACGATAAAACTGTCTTGTATTTCATCCAAATGAATCCTTTCATTTGGATTTTGCAAACATTTCAATGATTTTTTTTTTTTTGGCATATAGTGTCTCTGATACTAATCGTTCATAAATGTTTCAAATATTTTTAGTACATAATGCTAAATATTTTATGAAATGAATTCTAAAAATAAAAACTATTTAAAATTTTTATAACAATCAGGGCTTTTCTTGCAAGCAACCTGATTCAAGGATAAAATTCATCTGCTATTGGGCACTTTAAGAAGTGTGTGTTATTAATGTTTATCTATTTAAAAAATACCATAAAAATTCATTTTCTAACCTAAATTTGCAAAATTTTCAGTAATTATTTGGACAATTTTGTGCCCACCATATTTCCCCATAATAACACTATAGCATTAAAGAAAGTAGGTTGTAAAACTATAATTCTGACTGCTGCTATTTTATAAATTTAATTCATAAATTTTACGATAATTAAAAATTTTGGTAGTTGGCAAACCGAGTTGATGCTATTAGAAAATTTCATAATTACTTTTATTGTTTGCATAAATTTTCTAAAACAGCTTTTTTAACCTTAGGCTAGAAACCTCCAAAGTTCTGGAATTTTCATCTTCTATAAATTTATTGAAAGGGGAGGCAGATGAATCAAAAACAAAAGTAACAAAATGGGGGAGAGAATTGTTTCTCGACGATTCTACACAATGTTACTATGAAATTTTTTTTTTTTTTGGTTCTTGAGATATAGCATCTACAAAAGTTGTGAGATACACAGATACACACAAATAGACATTTTCCAAAAACAGTCAAATCGTATTTCAGGATATCTCAAATCTTGTAAATCCATTAAAAACTGGAATTAAAAAAAAAATGCATTAAAAATGACAATATAAGTAAGCCTGAAATATATGTAAAATATTATTTTAAAAAATTATAGCAATTAAAGAATAATTCTGGTAACAGATACAATGTTATATATATCAATTAATAAGTTAAAATTTGCCCCATAAAGTAAAAATACATTTAAGTACATAAACATCTGTTACAATACTGACTTGTGTATTGTAAATTAACAAAATTTATTAGAATTTAGAAATACAGATCAAAATATAAACTTTGTGCTTAATTTTTGTTCAATGTTTTGTATTAAAAAATTTAGGTACTCATCTTCAAGACCTGGACTTAAAATTACATTTGCTTATCTCATTAGATTCAGTTTCTAAAAAACACTTAAAACAAGTGCAGTTTTGCTTTTTTTCCCTTGAAAACTTAATTATAAATTTTATTGTTTATATAAGTTATGGTGTGTGGATTTTTGGAGATATTGAATTTTAGGAGTACAGATTTCTAGGAGTCTACTATATAGAAGTAATAAATAATAAAGATTAAAATGTATAAAGTTCATTCAGGTACTACAGAAGGTGTCAAATTTGTAAGAGCACAGCATGTAAAAACAATTTTGTCACACGGAGGTATGCTGTCACCTGATTTAACTGTTAAATAATCAATTGGGATAACACTTTTAAGAATTTTAAATTTTTTTTTCACATGACCTATCACTCTTTCGACATGTATGCGAACTGAAGCCATATTTCTTGTTTCCTGAACTTCTTCTGCAGACAATTGAAGTTTGCCCTTTGCCGATGCAGGTGTTACAAGCTTTGCACAGTAGAAGCCAACCGTTTCAGAAATATTGTTAAATCCCCTGTCAGCTAATACAATATCACCAGGTAATAATTTGTCTAAAATGCCACTTTCCTCTGCTATCTGTTGATCTGTAACACGCCCCCCATGACATATAGATAAAAAAGAAATTGTTCCTTGAGGTGTTATCCCAATCAAACATTTAATAGTGTTGTGCTGTTTATAATTCGACCAAGTTGCAGCACGTGTTATTAGTGAACTTGGCCGATTTATAAACAGCTCAAAACAATCAATAATGACAGCAACATGTGTGCCAAATGCCATGCGGAATGTTAAGGGCATTGTCATCATTAGAGCCTCCCTTTCTGGCCATAATATTAGAGGCTTAAAACGAACATAAAATGCATCCAGCCATTTTGCAAAAATTCGCGATGCTGATGGTTTTGAGATACAAAACCTATTAGCCAAGTCTTGAAAATCTGCATTTAAACGTAGTTTCATTAAAAATAATATATATTCCTGGAATGATGTTAAGTTGTGTGTATCTGTGTGGTGAATACTTTTCTTTACTGAATCAAAAACAATATCTAATATTTTTTTGTTTGGTAAACCAGTATAATACAAGACAGTTTTATCGTTCATGAAGAAATTTGTATCCATGGTATACATGGATAATTTTTTTTCCAAATAATATATTTTTTCTGATAAACGTTTATTATCATCGTGTAATTGGGTGATCATCTGTCCATCTAAATCAGTCATGATACATTTGTCTGTGCTGATTTCCACTGACACAGTATCATTAATTTCTTCGTAACTTCCACTGGCTCCAGGAGCAATTTCAGCTTCATTATTCTCTTTTTCCTGCAAGCAAATTTGCTTTTCTTTTAGGACCGAACGCTGCACATTCCTAGATAGAAAATAATATAAAACAATAAATAGGGGCCAGAATACTTAAGAATATGACATATCAAACATATAATTCAAATGAATTTTATATTTGACTAATATATATATATTAATTTTATTATTATTATATTTAAATGTGAATATATTTCTCACCTATTATATCTGGCAACAGAAGCCTCAATATTTTTTATTTTCTTGTGACCTAGATGTAAAGATGGTGCCCAGTCAGGATTATTCTTGTCACCTAGGCCGCAAGGCTTGCCTAAAAAGTGAAAAAGGAAAATTAATAAATATCAGCATATTAGTTTACTTCATTAAAGTATAATTTCTATCATAGAAACTTTATGTTGCTGTTAACCCTGAGGGGAGAAAAGGGACCTTAAACATTCAGAATTCAATTAGAATTTGTGTATTTAGTTTGGCAGCAGAATCCATATTAAAATAAAGCTTGTACTTCCCATAATCATAATGCATTTTAATACATAAAATAATATCTGCAATTGCCATTGAAAACAATTATTTAAAATAATAAAAAATAAATTATAAAAAAGTTTTACTGTCGAGCAAGTGGATAATACTAGTAGACTTAATTGAAATAATGGTTCAGAGGATTTATAAAATGTTTTTTATCAACAAACCACTATGAAGTGTAAAGATTAAAAATTGCTATAATTATATTTTAAATAATTTAGGTTATTCCATTTACTGTACTTCTGTCAAGCACTCTTTGAGTCAAGGTTGGCTTCATTTTGCCTTATTCTATATATAGCTACAGGCTTATTATCTATTATGTTGATGATTTTTAATGATCGATAATTTGATGGTGTGTACATGAAAATTAATATGCTCGACGAAAATTTCTGAATCATAAAAAGCTCTAGTTCAATACAATCTGGCTGTAGCAAGTGATTATGTGGCTCTTCTTTATTAGATGTATAAATTTTTACGCCTCTACCGCATATAATCAGAGATATATAAAGGTTTCTTTTTAAAAAATTGCACATTTTTTTCCCCTTTTTTAACTATAACACGCAAGGTATTAAACCCAGTGCAAAACTATTTTCAGGAAACTTGACCATACAATATTAGACACAGCATACTGCAATCAAATTGAAAATATTTTATAAATGTAATGAAATATGAGAGTATTTACTAAATTTTTAACCGTGTATATAAGATTTAGCGAAATTTTATTTGCATAATTTAATAGCCGAATGTATTGAGCTACTTATATAAAAACACCAAACAAACATAGTGAAACCTAAAAAACATCTGTGCTATTGAATGAACTGAATTTCAGCCGTTCCGCCAAATTAAGAAATTCGTAAGGGGGTTTTCTCAATATTTATTTACAATATTACAATCATTGAAAACTGCATTATCATTCATTGAATCAAAATAAAAATGTGAGTAAAACCTCTTATACTTTAGCTTTTTTTATTGAGAGAGAGAGAGAAACTGAATAGCAGTTCATTCTATGACGTAAAACTTTGAGTTTACACAACACTTGTTTGGAGTTTTCATATGAGTAGTTCAAAACATTTGGCTATTAAATGTAAATGAAATTTCACTAAATCTTACACAAGCACAGTTAAAAATTATTTAGTAAAAATGCTCATATTTTATCAGATATTTATATATTTATTTATATTATTATATTTATTAATTATTTTATATATTTCAAAAATTCTCTAAAATAAAATTATGAAACAATTTTCAAGAAATCATTAGATATGTTTTTGAGTTACCGTCTGTCACCAAATCTTGGGATAGTCAATTATTGACCGGAAAACAATTACATACAAAAGAAAGTTAGTATGGCGAATTTGAAAAATATCTGTACAGCCATTTTTTAAAGGAACACACTTGCAAGACCTGAAATTGAGCTATTTATACAGGACGCCTCTCAATTTTCCTGAACTAATCAACTATATTATTCGAAAGGACATCTAATAGAGTGCGTATAAAAGAGTATGTTAAAAAGTCAAATTAATTACCAAATATTAATTTTCTAAATTTTTATGTTGTTTACTAAGACACTTATATTTTCTATATAATGGTTTGTACAAAATATATTAATAAAAAATATATATAAGAGGATGGGGGAGATTTATCATCAATAGTTAAGCTCTATGGAATATTACAAAATACAAAAAATGTGACCAGGAAATATTAAATAGAGATACTAAACAACTAATTTAAAATGGTCAATCAGATTAAAAGAACAGTCAGTTTAAATAAACAAAAAACTAATTTAAATGGACAATCAGTTTAAAAGAATAGCTAGTTTAAATAAATAAATAAAACTAATTTAAATGGACAGTCCGTTTAAACAAACAGTTTACAGGGATGAGATTAGCAAAAATACAAAAAAGCTGAAACTATGCATAGGCAAGACGTTGAAATGAAATACTAAAAATTTTTTATCACAAAATCTATTATATAAGGGTAACAATTATTTATTTTATTCTTCAATGTGTATAAAATGAACAAATGCACTTCATAAACATTAAAAAAAGCTGAAAAAATAAGAAAAAGGTGAAAAGCTAAATGTACAAAAAAGCTGAAATCAGCTGAAAAATCTCATCCCTGAGTTTGAAAGGTCAGTCAGTTTAAATAAACAAAAAACTAATTTAAATGGACAATCAGTTTAAATAAACAAACTAATTTAAAAGGACAATCAGCTTAAATAAACAAACTAATTTAAAAGGACAATCAGCTTAAATAAACAAACTAATTTAAAAGGACAATCAGCAGTGGCGGATTTAAGGGGGGGGGGGCTGAAGCCCCCCCCCCCCCAAAAAAAAAAAAAAAAAAAACACTGACATTCACAAATGAATATTGCAATTCTAAATTTTTTATTTGTCTAGAATAACATTTTGAAAAATCTCAGCCCCCCCCCCCCCCCAAAAGTCAAGTTCTGGATCCGCCACTGACAATCAGCTTAAATAAACAAACTAATTTAAAAGGACAATCAGCTTAAATAAACAAACTAATTTAAAAGGACAATCAGCTTAAAAGGACAGTCAATTTAAATAAACTAATTTAAATTGACATTTGGTTTAAAGGGACAGTCAGTTTAAATAACAAAAAAAAAATAATTTAAATGGACAATCAGTTTAAAAGGTCAGTCAAAAGAAAAAAAAAAAACTAATTTCAATGGCCATTCAGTTTTAATAGCCAAGTTTCATACTTTTGAATTGTTTTATTTTTTAAAAAAGCAGCTACATTTCAAAAGGAGATTTTTAAAATATGAAAATGTGAGCATATGTGGAGAGAATCCATTTTAATTTAGTAGCTGTTTTAATTAGGCTTATTCTACAGAGACAAATGGTGAAACAAACAAAGTTATCGAGAAATAAAACAATACTTTAGTGTTAAACAGAAAGAAATTCTTCAGATTCACGATAAATTTGATCTCGATACTACATTTACCAATGCATGCATTAATATAAATAAAACATAAAAGATGAATTAAACAACTGATAAAATTCAATAAAAATAACATTGAAAACCTCGTTTTTCTACTTTCTTTTAGAATGATAATATATGGAATCGAATCGGTAATAGTGTCACAATACCAGTAATAAACAAATATATTTTATAAATTAGATATCACTTTACCTGAAATAAAATGCTTACTGCATACTCTAGCATAATTTGCTTGGGCGTCTGTAAAATTTTCACGATTTATTCGCTGGAGCCATACTTGTCTCCTTTCTTTCTGGAGCTCTTTAAATACGGGCGTACAACTTATTTTGATGGCCGGAAATCTGAAAAACGAAAACTCCTTGTCTCGGTCTGTTCGATTTGAACATCCCGAAACAGCACAAATAACCATAATTAATAATATAAAATCAAAAAAGCTCGGACTTCGCAGTCTACCTATATATGAATAATGGTAATGTTCGTCTGCTAATGCTCATATTTGGGCGCCAGTTGATGCGATGCCAGATTCTGCTAAAGACGTGACGTCACATGAAATCGGTCTATTGAAAATAAAGTAAATGTTATCCTATGATATTTAAATTTATTATTATTATTGATAATCGAAGGATTTTATCGATTTCATTAATCGAAGTACGCCGGTCGCGCGGATTCATTCTATTAATCCGTGGTTGGTCGGTTTGCCTTTTTTTTTTTTGTTGTTGTCACGGATTAGGAGATTCTATTTATCGTTTATTGACAAATCTTCGTGCCTTGCTTGGGTTGTTTTACCACATAATCATATCATATAGATATAAGGAGTCTTAGTTTTACCCCTTGGTTTTACCTGAATGCATACAAATCTGATGTAATATGTGTTATCAACAAAACAATACCTGAATTTATATTATGCATAAAAAATACGATTCTTTTTTCTCGTTTTAATGTTCAATTCGAAGATAATATGTCCTTTATTCATTCGGTTTTATTGGTAGAATTTTTATTAATTTCTTTAGAGTTTAAGTAAAAAAATGAAATTATGCATCTTAAGTGCAGTTGAAACTTGACTATTGTTTTCTGCTTTTTTAAAACAATATATTAAAAGGTATTTATTTTATATTAATCACATTAACATTGTGCTTTTTAAATGTATTTTGCAAGTGTAATTTTTATTTGTTAAATTATAGTTAGCCACAATATTTTGTCTTTATGTGTTGTACCCATAACGACGATCTCTGTTGTCCTTTACAATTTTTGTATTTGGCGATGGAAAACATAATATGAAAATTTACATGTGAGATTGTATTTTAGTAATACATATTGTATGAAATAGTGTTTCATCTTTCATATTATTGATTTCTACATTCTTAAAGTAACCATGATTTTTGAAATGAATTAAGTATGTTCGCCAAATAACTTGGCAGTCTGGAACAGCTTTACTATAAGGCACTCATTACTGTTGCCAATGTACAGCTCGCCGGATGAGTTGATACTCTGAATCATTACAAAACATCAAAAATATATTTTAAGAAAATAAATTATTGTTTCACTCTGGTGCTTGGTTTGAAATTTGCTGAAACAAAAAACAACAACATATTTTTAAGATAAATAAAACAAACATTTAAAACAGTAATAGAAATTTGAGTTACTTCATCCCCCCCCCCCAAAAAAAAAAAAAAAAAAAATCGGTGGGCTTTCAAGGCTAACATATAAAATTTAGTGTTGATAATGATGATAAGCACATAATATTCAGTGTAAATAATGATGTATAATATATAACTTGAAGATTTTCCACAATTTTTTCAAAATTACAGCCCTGCATGAAACTAAAGATGCATGAAATTCTGTACAAAAGCAATCACAAAACAAACAAATAAATAAATAAAATCATTGGATGCAGCTGATTCATCGTGTACAAATCTGAAAATACATGAAAATCTGTACTGCATCAATTACTAATATGCACTATTTTTTCCCTAAATGGTTCCATTTATTTAAAAAAATAAAATACACTCAAACTAATTTTTAAATCTCGGAAACATAGTAAAAAGAAATCATTCAGCTGGGCTGCATTACAATAAACACATGTACATGCGAGCGGCTAGCACAAAAAGAAAAACAAAGTTCCAAGACAAAAAGGGTTACTATTAAAAAGTGTCGAAATACTGAATCGCATCACAGCATCATGAATTGCCAAAGGGTGCCTTATGGTAAAGCTTAGCCTTAAAGGAACATAAGGTGACTGCAGAATTTTGAGTCAATATATAAGCTTTCTAATTTGAAAAATATTATACTTTCAGTGTGGAGGGGGGTGTGAGAAGTGTGTAAAATAAATGTTTATTATCTGTGTATTAGGATATCACCACATTAAAAGTGGTTTTTTTTTTCATGTGATGACATTTATGGCTGTTTTGTAATGGATTCGTCTGCAGATTTTATATAAAAACTTCTTAAAAACGCAGAATTTTAGAGCTATTTCCACTTGACCCCATGATGGGGAAAGTGGGTATCAAAGTATGCTCTTTTAAATATATAGTGAGAAAACTAACAAGCTAAATTGAATGGTTATGCTTCATATTTTATCTATATGAATCCAATGTATATAAAATGCATCAAACATTTCGTTAAAATAAATTTAATAGTTTGATGTTATGGCCTTTTCTAAAAAAAGTTTGATTTTTACCTCACTTTTCCTTACCTGACCTTATTTTATACATGGTTATGAAGTGCTATAGTTTGATATATATTTTAATAGTATCCATTTATAATTTTAGGAAGAGCTTTAGTAATGGACACCCTAAGCGAAATTTAGTATCGAAAAATATAGTATAAAAAATTCGAGAATCGGTCTTCGAGGTGCATAAGTAGAGGTAATTACGAACCTCCATGCAAATTTGTGTAACTCAGCCATCAGCCGGTTTCCTAAAAAGCTGGAAATACATACACAATGACACACACAAACATCTTATTTTATTATATGTATAGAAAATTATATAAAAAATAATCTTGATACTATAAACCTCTGCTTTTCTTTTTTTTTTTAATTTGAATGAAATTAAATTTTTATAGATATTTGAAAAATAAATGTATCACAAGAAAAATTGCATTTTAGAGGACTAATATATATCAGTCACCGGTAATTTAGCAATACTTAAAAAATATAGCATTAAAATCATGAAATGAAACATGTCAGATTCATTTTTAACTAATATGTATAAGTATATATCTGTCCATTTGGTGGACAGGCTGGCTGCTGTCAGGCGGCTAGTTACCTATAAAAATTACCATTAAAGTGTAAATATGTATTTTGGATATTGCAAAATAAACTTTGATTGTTATTTTATGAAACATAAAGAACCCCCATAAATATACATCATTGTTTCTTTATTTGTAATATTTTTTTTAAAGTGTAATCGTACATTTCAAATACCTTATATTTCATAATCAGTTATTGTTATTTGCTATTTAATATTTTATTCAAAATACAGATTATTACCGTAATTTCCAGGAGATAAGCCTCAGGCATTTGTGCCATTTTTCACGCAACTATTTTTTATTTATTATTTTCTATCTAAGTAATCGACGATTGTATTGTATATATATGAAAATGACTTTTATAAAATGGTGGTATAAAACGAATTAAAACTACCTGCGGCTTATCTCCCAGAAATTAATGGTAATCAAACCACTTCATTTCCTAAGTTATTTTTGAAAATTAAAGAATCCTTTTTTTAAGATTGCATTGGTAAAGATGTTTTTTTTATTAATTTATGAAAGATGCTAATTTTAACACATATTATTATATTATTACAATGCGCAATATTCTACATATTTTAATAAATGTAGCAAATATCAATAAGAATAAGTAAAGTTATTTCATAACAAGTAATTATGTAAACTTAAAGTTATGATAAAATATATTTAAAATTTTAAGAATAAATTGATCATAATTAACCTTTATAAAATAATCAAGAAAGATTGATTTCTTTTTGGTTGCCTTATGCTGTTTGTCCTCAATTCTTTTTAGCACCAATTCCTTTAACTCTTTGTCAGTTTTAGAAGACTTTTTGTACTGACGCCACACATCATTAGTTTTACATTGGATATCCTTCAAAGGTTTATCTGATTCAGACTTTTTGAAACTTTCAAAAAGTTTTTTATACACAATTTCTTGAAATGAAGACATATTTCCGATTTCATTTATTTTAAACACCACCACACTACAGTAGTGAGGTTTTAAAAACTCCCAAGACACCAGACAGTAGAGCAGTCGGTCACTATGGTTATGGGGTTCAATCACCAGGGGTCGATCCAGGCAAAAATTGGGACCCTTTTGCTGCCCCTTCACAAAATTCAGATTTATAAAAACAGCCCTTTCACAAAATTTTGTTTTATAAAAATAATACTTTTGTAAAATTTTTCCATGTTTGCAGTATTATTTTTAATGAGTATCTATATTTAATAAAATGCTATTAACTTGATATTAAACATTAGATAGAATTACTGTTAAAATGAAAGGTTTCTTTTTTTCACAAAAATAATTTGTTTTTCACAAAAATGGGCCCCAAAAATTAAAACCTGGATCAACCCCTGATCACTTGTCAGAGAAGGGGTGGAAACAAAGAAGATGGACTTTTACTTACATTTTGGAAACTTTCCCGGTTAACCCGTACTTTCACAATACAATGTATTGCATCAGTCCATTCTATTCTCACAATTGGAAATAGTAGTAAGTTCTCAGAAATAATAAGCCCTTATGCATCAACAGTGCTGCCAACTCTCCCGTTTTTCACGGGAGACTCCCGTTTTTTAACCCTATCTCCCGTTTTTACGTTTTAATGTGTATTTCTCCCGTTTTTCTAATATTTTCGAAAAATCGAACTAAAAACGCTAATTTTTGGACAATTTGTAAGTGCCATCTTTTCAGATTTACGAAGGCCTTCCAATTCACAATCTTTCTGCATCCACAACATAAATGTCGATATTCATTTAAAACTTATTTTATGAGATTTTAGAATCTCTAAAGAAACAGAATCCTTCAATATTTCTCGCTTACGTAATTATTTTTAACTCCCCCTCCCCCCCATATTTTCCTATCCGGTGATCAAATGCTCTTTTGAACTCTTTTGTTTCTCATTCTTTCTCCATCGCTTTATTAGATTCTAGAGCCTATAAAGAAGTAGAAAGTTTAACGGTTTACTCTCATGTAATTATCGTTTGACTCCCCCCCCCCCCCCCAAAAAAAATAAATAAATAAATAAAAAATCCCTTTCTCCAATTGGCTTTTACATTCTACAACAAAAGAATCATTTTCCCCTTGGTTTTAAAAAATGTAGGGTACTCCTAGTTTAAAAAAAAAAAAAAAGAGAAAAAAAAAACACTTTTTAGATTCTTGAGGGCGATTTGAATTTTTAAGGACACATTTGGCATTTAAAATCCAAACATTTAATTTAAAAATTTAGTTATAAATACACATACAAAAAGAAAAAAGTCTGTTTTTAAACTTTTCTGTACTTTAATTTGTTGTTCATGTACTGATTGTCACACACAATAGTTTTATTTATATTTACAGCATTTAGGTTATTTTCTACAAATGCAGTAATTGGAGGGGGGGGGGGGGGAATAGATTGGGGCAAAGTGTTTCTTTTTTTTTTTTTTTTCTTCCAAACAAAGATCAGGCGAGATGCAGCACCCTCCTTAAATTATCTGGGGAAAACTCTGGATCAATGTTCATAAAAACATTGATCCAGTTGTTTTATTAGATTTTAGAACCAATTGAAGCGATATAGGGGTTCAAAATTCTTTACATATGTAGTTATTTTTAGACTTTGTTAATGAACTTGTTAACTATTTGTTTTTCCCCAATAAGTTTAAAATATAAATTATCAAACAAAAGTTATATTAGGTCTTTTTAGTTAAAAAAGTATCATGTATTGAATAAAATAATTTTGTTTTGTTTTTCTCCACGAAACCGTAAATCTCCCTTTTTCTCCCTTGAAATTATGTAAAATCTCCCTTTTTCTCCCTTGAAATTATGTAAAATCTCCCTTTTTCTCCCTTGAAATTTTGTAAAATCTCCTGTTTTTTTTCCCACCAAGGTTGGCAGCTCTGCATCAAACATGAACAGTCACCTCTAGATAAAAAAAGATTGTTTACGTTTTCCTTGTGCAGTCAAAATAGTTGACATCAGAACTTAAAGTTTAATATTCTTTTGCTATTTCTTTTTTTCAATTTGAAATTTTTAATAGTTTTTTTTTATTTATTTTTTATTTTTTACAAGTTAAGAGATTTTGAAAATGCCTTACGTAAGCATCATTCAACCCCCTCCCCCCTTTGTCAGCAAAAATAAGCAAATCGCTAACCCCCTCCCTCCCCTAGGTGCTTACGTAATATTTGAACAACCCCTTTGGAGGGAAAACAAACAACAAAACAAAAAAAGCTGTTTTCAGTAACTAGCTGCAATTAAATATAAATTTTTTTAAATTACTGCAAATATTTCTTCTAATGGCCTTGAAAAAAAAAAAAAAAGTTTTAGCAATTTTCTATGGAATTGCCACATAATTTATCAATTAGTGGGGAAAAAATGTGCTTTTTTCTACAATCGCACACAAAAAATGTTTTTCTTTGTGTGTGTAATTAATGATAACATATTTAAAGATTCAGCTAAAAAAAAAAAAAAAAAAATGTTAATTAGTGGCAAAAAGATCTTGTGTTTCAGCAATCAAAAATATTATGTAATTAAATAAAATGCTTAGAAGTTATTTAAATAAAATTTTCAATAAATTTCAGTTTTCTAGAATTGAAATGTAATATTCCCCCCCCCCCCCTCCCTTTAAAAAAGTGAATAGAGCGCACTGCAGAACTCTTTATGAAAACCATTTATCAGGAGAAAAATAGAAAAATGATGTAGCAATAAATGAAGCTTGGGTCTATTTAAGTGATTGCAACAAAAAAAAAAAAAAAAAAAAAAGAGATCAATTTATTATCATGAAAGAGGAGAAAAAATTTTTGCTACATGGTTCAAAGAATCAAAAGAAAGTTTTTCTAAAGGTTTTATGATTGTCGGTGGTTTTTCATACAAAGGCAAGATAAAGGTAAAAAATTTTGACAAAAATGTCAAAATCAACTCTAAATATTATCAAGAACATATTTTAACTCCAATTTTAAATATGAAATTACAGATCTTTATCCACAATGCCATCAGTCCGTTGAACTGCATCAAGGCGAAGCAAGCAGCCACACATTAGAGGTCAAGACTTAAAATTTTTAGAAGTGGCCACTGGACATGAGGAACTCAGTGGCCACTCATGAGTCGTCGTCGTTATACATCGGATTCATACACATAATATATATATATGATATATATGTGTGTGTGCATAAAAGCATAAAAACACAAATGATATGGTCGGAAAATTAAATTAAGAAATAGTGCTCTTTATTGTATTTTAATAATAATACAATAGTCACTATTGTTAAATGACTATTGTATTATTAGTCATTCAATAATAAAATAAACATGTATATATAATACATGTGTGTATTTCTGCCAATAAAAATAAATTGGTATTATTTGGAAAAAAAAATTACGCACTTCTCTAGTTTACATTTTTTAATATCTGAAATGAAAGGAGGTAGGAGGAACACAAAATAGATTGAGTAATTGAATCATTGAAAAGTGATTCGGTTTTTGAGGGAAGATATGACCCCGTTTGAACTTCCACTGAATGCTTATGATTTTATTCTTGTTAGTGTTTTAAGAGTGAGTTCCATAAGCATGTAGTTATAATAGGATGTAATCCAGCTTTCTTAAAATGTTATTAATAACTATAGTACTTAGAAAGAAGACTTTAAAATTGAAAGTTTTAGTAATGAGAGAAAATACATGGACTTTCATAGATAAATATTAAAACATGCATTTTGCTATGGGAAAACAGCAGGCTATAATGATGATATGATCTGACAATGTGATTTCTCATACACAATTTGTGTTTTACAAGAATGTTTATTTTATCTCCCATTGCAAAAGAAATACAAAAATTTGATTCATTTAATAAATTTCGTCTAGTCTGGCACTTCCATCTGCAGAAAATAATTATGCTCAGTATTAGAGGAAAATGAAATTATTTTGAGTCTGAGGAGGGGTTGGGGAGGCAAAGAATCTGTACTAGCCTATTATCAGAGTTCAATTTTATTAATTGGCATGTGATTGCTAAAATTAGAAATTTGCTAAAACTTTTCTGTAAACATGATTGTCTGGACATTATTAGCATCACTTTCACTAAAATGACTACCTAAGCAGTTATATATAGCTTTTATCTACTTTAAACATTTTCAGGATTATTTCATTTAGACAAATAATTCTTTAATATAACTGCAGTTACTTTTATATCCACATAAAACCTTATAAAAATTTCATACCATTAGAAAAACAAATTTTTCAAACATTTATAGAATAAGATTTTTATGTATGTACATTACTCATACATTAAAAAAAAATATATATATAGTATTTAATTATCAGTTTTAAACATGTATGAAATCAACTGAGCATTAATTTTCTTAAACTAATTAAAAAAAAAAAAATTCATACCTAAAAATCTGTTTTTCATCCCCCACCCCCTTGTTTACACATTTGGTATAGATATGAAATATAAATATATAATTTAATTGAAAAAAAATAAATATATTCATCAAGTTAAGTCTAAAAATAATTACATATGTGAAAAATATTGAGCACTTCTATCGCTTTATTGTTTCTAGAATTGATCATTTATCACTATCTAGAAATGTGGAAAGGGGGGAGGGGGGATTAAAAAAATAATTACATGAATAAGAAATATTAAATTCACAATTCTACTTCTAGAATCTAATAAAGCATGTTGAAAATGAATATTGCCATTTATATTATGGATGAAGAAAGACTGAGAAACAACTGCAGAACATTTGATCGGTGATCGCTAGTTGGAAATAAGAAAAGGGGGAGAGAGGCAAAAAATAATTACACGAACAAGAAATATTTAACAATTCTATTTCTTTCTGGGTTCTAGAATCTCATAAAGCAAATTTTAAATGAATATTGACATTTACGTTATGGAGGGAAAAAGATGGGAAATCGAAAGACGCGATCATCATTGAAATCCCATTAGGGCAATCGCTGATCGTTAATGGGATTTCTTTTTTTATTAAACGAACGATATCCACGATTTTTTTAAAAACGGAAGAAATATTTTTGCGAATTCGCGGAAAAAATGGCGATCATACCAATTTTTTTTGATCGCCACTTTTTCAAATTAAGTCGCCACGTGGTGAGTGGCGACCGTGAGTCTTGACCTCTACCACACATCACAATCCACAATTGCTTTTCTAGAAAAAAGGGAACAAGAAATGGGAATTAAAACCATACCCTTCACTGATATTCCTGTTAAATCTCCTGATGTATCACTAATGGATTTTTATGCTTTTGGATTCTTAAAATCTGCCTTATGCAAACACCAGCCTACAACGCTTTGTGGACTTCGGAAAGTCGTTGAAGAGGAATGGAACAAAATACCTCTTCCGATATTACAAAAAGCATTATTATCATGGAAATTAAGATGTAGAATGAAAGTTAAGAACAAAGGCTATCAAACTGAACATTTAAAACATGAAATATGAGTGTAATTTTTTCGGTATACTCCATCAAAATCGTCTAAAAAATGTGCGAACACCCTCTGTATTTGACTGAGGAGTAGGGATAATAAAGATGTATGGGGGATGAAAGATGATTCCTCTTTTTACTTATTTGACTAATCTCGTCCCTGACTATCTGATCTAGATTATTCTTTTGTAAGCATGAATCGTGTATAAATCTGATGATTGGAGGTTTTAGTATATTATTATTTCATTAAAAAAGTTGTTTTTTAAATACTTAATGACTTGTCAGGATGAACATGACTTGTATGTGGATAAAATATTTAGTTAGCGCCTTCCCCTCAAGTGCTATGAAAGCTTTTACAATGTGCCTCTTAAATTTTGAAGTTTTAGTTTATTTTACGTAGTTTTATATATATATATATATATATATATATTACAATTTTATGTATGGAAAAAGTTGCTAAAAAAGTGTAGAAATTTTTCTGTTTATTTCATTGACAATACAATCCATTAAAATAAATTATTATGCTGTAACAGTCTTCTCTTTTTTCTTAAAAAATGGTTTCCCCTTAGCCCTTTTTTTCAAAGAAATGTGGTCCCCCTTTTCACCTTTTTGTAAAAAAAAAAAAAATGAGTGGGAGCCCTATATAAGTGATGCACATGAGAGAGATTTTAATTAGAAACATCACTTAAAGTTAAATAATTATAAGATAAAAAAAAAAAAAAAACTTTTTATGTACCATGTTTTTAAATTTTTTGTTGAATCATATAACCTTGACAATTCTATGTATTAAGAAATACTTTTTAAATATTTTTTTGGTTAATTATCCCATCAACTTAAAAGAAAATAATATATAAGCAATATTTAAGCACACGGACTCAGTTCAGTGAACTAATTAAAAAAAAAAAAAAAAGTTGGTTTTAAAAATAAAATATTAATCATTTTAGAACAACATATATTAGCATCATGAACTACATTAGCACTTTATCAATGTGTAGAAAGTTATAATGATGTCAATTTTTGTGAGATGCGCCTAATTTAATTTTTTTAATGTTCACATTTAATTAAATGTATTTATTTTTATGTCAAAAGAAAATGAACTAGTAAATTTTTTTGGCAACATTTAAATTATAGCAAGTATTTAAGTGGCTAATTTTAAAGCTATTAGGAGGTTATTATTTTCATGTTTTAATTAATTAAAAGAAAACTAATCAAAAATTTGAAAATCGGGATTTGAGGCATTGCATTGTCATCATGTTCTGAGCAACAGTTTCAAATGTCTAGCTAGTTGGGATGTTAGTTAAAAATCGATTGCAAGATTTGTACTGGACAAACAAACAAACAAGCAAGCAAGTTAATGAAAACATGGTAAAATGATACTTAATGTTTAACTTAGAGTTTTGGAACAACATGGACAAGAGTAAAAGTTTAAAATTACTAATAGAAAGGCAGAACTTGCTGAAGCTCAAAAGTTTATTTACAGAAAATTTGAGAAGATTACAGGTCTAAATCAAGTATCAACTTCAATTTCACCAGTAAACACAACTTAAACAACAGCTGACAACATTAAATTCACAGCATAAACTGTAGCATAGCATTAATACACAGCAAAGGCTGTAGCCAAAGAGGCTCAGTGGGTCTATAAGTAGTAATCAAATCTTTGGCAAAATTAAATTAAGACTGACTGATTTGGCGCAAAGCAACTCCTTAAATATCAGCGTAGAAAATGGAGAAAATTCCAGAAACTTTGCAGTCAATCAAGTTAGAGCTTCCATATTTGGTATATTGATAATAAGGATTTTCTCACCAAGGTTGCCAAAAAAGTTGCCAAAGAGTAAAAAGTCTCCAAATTTGCCACCAAAGCCACTACCTGCCGTAATGAGGCTTTTTAACAGGAAATGAGCTATTTTAATGCAAAAACAAATTAGAAATGCTGAAAATTAACATTTTATCACCTGACTAAGCCTCTTTGAATGAGTTTACATAAAATTTACTACGAATTATTTACAAATTTGTAACAATACTTTGAGCTCTCAGATATCTTTTAGCTTAAGTATAAGTGTGCTCTTACGTTTGGCATATTTTGTGAGCACGCTAGACTGTCAAAGAGTTGTTGCCTGAATGAGTGTTTTCTCTGATTTAATGTCTGTGATGGTGGGCAAAACATTAACTGTACATGATACTGAGTTTAGCTACAAAAATTATGTGTTTTAAACATTTGAATTGAAAGTATGAACATGATGCCATATTTTGTGGAGAGATTTTATGGAAAGTGTTTTATATTAATTAGCTTAATATATGTTATTTTTGTCGAACTCTGTCGCAGGGGTTCAGATTATGTCAGAATGCCCAAAAAAGGTTCGGAGAAAATTTCAGCTGCTTGGGAAAATTTTGAATATTTTCTTAAGAGAAAATAAAGATGTAAACCTAAATAACAATCTGCTTCAGTGGCAGATCCAGAACTTAACTTGTGGGGGGGGAGGGGCTTCAGACCCCTAGCCCCCCTCTTAAATCCGCCACTGATCTCCTAAAAAAAAAAAAAGAAAAAAAAAACGAATTTTGTAATACTTAAAATATAATGTAATACCTGTATCTTTATGTTATATTGCAACTTATTTTCTTAAAAACACTTATTATGTAGAAGATATGGCTTTATATAACAAAATTTTTAGGGAAATTCAGACTGTGTTTGGGGGAAATTTCAGAGGTGTGAACATTTTTTTGCACTGTTGTATTTAAAGGAAATGAAAATTACTGAAATCAATGGATATTAATGAATATTACTATCATCAAATTTTTTTGGAAGCAGTTTATAAGTCTTGCATTATGTTGTGAAGCAGATTGTAAATATGAAGTTAATTTGAGGTAAATTATTTATATTTGTTTGATATTGTATTTAATGATAATTTAGCAAATAAATATTTATCTCTAACAGTAGTGTTTTGAAGCTGGAGGATTATGCAGAGTTTGATATTACACGTTTCTTTAAATTATGAATGACAAAAATAAAATTGTTTTCTCTATTTAGTCTATATATATTTTTAAAAAGTTACTGTTGCTGACATAATTTTTTTTTGTCAGCGACCACATCTCCTTATCAAGAGCAAAGACCTCTGCATCATGAGGGGTATCAATATGTGCTGAATACTCCAAGGAAGACATATCAGGTAATTAGAAATTTCTATCATTTTAATTAACAATATTGTTAATCAAAAGCATCAGGTTTATAAAGGTACTCTATTTACCATCCCTCAAATAATTTTTGTTATTACATTACATCATTTTCCACAAGGAAATTAAAATATTATTAATGGTACAAAAATAAATAAATATAACAAAAGAAAATGCAATAAATGTCAATGTTGCTATTGGTAATGAAGATATTTATTGTCTGCAAATAAAAAGCTTGATCTTAGATATTTTTAATAAAAGAAAAGAAATTAAATGTATAATTAATTGCCTTTAGACACTTTTTTCTACTTCTAGAAAATTGAATTTCTTACTGGCAATTTCTTATATTGTTTATAAATTTTTTTATGTGTTCTTTTTCTTTTTTTATGAATAACTAAATATCTAATGCTTGTAATTTTCACTTTTAAACCTTTTAGCTAATTTAGGGCAATATGTAATTCTCTCTATGTATATTTCTAATGTACAATTAGGTAATAATTTTATTCATTTGAAAATATCTGAAAAGAAAAACAAATTATTATTATTTTAATTTAGAAATTTATTCATCAACCATGAAAGTTCATTTCAGAAAATTTTGGAGTGGAAGGCTGATTTTTTTATACCAACTATGTGAAAAATACCAGAGCCGGGAATTGAACCCGGGTCTTCTGCTTTACGTGCGGATGCTCAAACCGTTGAGCTACCCTGACTGATTACCAGCTAGGAATTTCTCACATAACATTCGTTGGCAAAGTCACCGAGTCTGTAAACACAGCTATATCAAATGACATTAATATTCATGGCGCAACCCCAATAGACCACAAAATTTAAATTTTATTTAGAAATTTATTCATCAACCATGAAAGTTCATTTCAGAAAATTTTGTGCGTTAATCGGCAGCATAAAATTACTGCAGTATAAAATTTTGTAGTATAAAAGATTTGTAGTTACTGCAGTATAAAATTTTGTATATTTTGAAAATTGTGCATGTTGAGGTAATGATTTTGTTTTTGTTTCATGTATGCAAGATGTACAGACATGCATATTACTGATACCTGCGATATCAGATTTTATATATTTTTGAGATTCAAACATTTCTAGGGAGGGTATAGGGTAGGTGCTCTAGTAATTGACATCTATCCCAAAATAATTGATAAATAAGAAAAATAAGAAAATCATATATTTTACTTATAAGAATTTTAACATTTTATGTCAAACACTGGAGCAGAGAGTGCTAATAACTGGTTAAATGAATAACTAGCAGTGTCAAACACTTGAACATAGGGTACCAATTGCTGATAAACTGAAAAACTGGCAGTGTCAATTACTGGAACATTGAGTGGGTGTCAAATAAAAATTCATTAAAAAAAAATAATTGTTATCAAATGTATATATTTTAACATATACATGGTTCTGAATGTCTTTCATACCATATGTACTAACTTAAGATTTCTAAAAATATTTTCTGATGACTAGAACATTAAAAACATCAGAGATCGTTCTAAAAGTGTCAATCACTGGTGCACTTACCCTCTAGTGATTTATTTATTTTTCACATATGCAAGTGTACAGATGTGTGTATTACTTATTACTGCAATACGAAATTTTGTATATTTTTTAGATTTCTGCACTTTGAGGTAGAAGTGTCCAGTAATTCTTTTTTTATTATTATTATGTATATGAAGCATGCAGTGCAGCTATGTGTGCTACTGATTGCCGCTGTAAAAAATTTTGTATATTCTCGAGATTAATTCATTTTAAGGTAGGCGTATACAGTGATTTTTTTTTTTTTTTCCATGTGTGAGAAATGTACAGAGATGCATGCTACTGATTGCTGCCATTAGGAATTTCGTGTACTATTTATATTGTGTGATTGCAGGGGAGATTGGAGCACAGTGAACTACTTTTATACTTTAATTATTATTATTATTATTATTATTTTTTTTTTTTCACAAAGAAGAAAAAGCTATGTACTTGAAAAAAATCAGCAAACATTGTCTGAGCTTTTCTTGACATGCCTTTTTTTTTTTTTTTTTTTAATAACAGTATTTCCAATACATTATGAATAAAAAGATAAATTGTCTGCACTCACAAAGTGGACTACTGTGCCCCATCACCATGATGTAGTGGCCCACATCTACAGTTTATTAAATTAGATATTACTTTTCTTTTATTAATATTATATAATTTAAATAATTATTAAATTCAGATATTAATAATTATTATTCTACTATTCAAATATTTATTCTTTTTATTTATTTTATTATAACATTAGGATAATATGCTACTTTGAGTTATTAATACTTTATATTTGTATATATAAATTTAATTAAAATAAGTAAACTATTAAATCTAATTTGTACTAAGGCACTTTGGAAGGTGGTCCACTGTGCCCCATTCCAGAATAAAACAAATAACAATAATAAAACTATACATAGACTATAAATATGCTAATAATTTTTAGGAACTGAAAAACTGCAATATCTTGCCTTCCTTTAACCACTTAACATTCTTTTTTTTTTTAATCTGCTGTTACAAAATGTTTTTTTTTTTATTTTTTTACTATGTCTTTTTAAACTTCATTAGTGATAGAGTAAAATAACATAAGTAAATTGACCATATATAATGTTTCTCCTACCCGAATAAAAAAATTTGAAAATTATTTTAAATGCATGAGGTAGCTCGTTGTAATGGATAAAAAACAAAAAATGGATGCCTGAGTATACTCAAGCTAAAACGTTAAGTCGTTAACAGATATATAATACTTATAGCGACTAGTTCAGTCTTTATAAAAATTAAAAATAAAAATACTTCAAGCTGAAAAAATTACTTTAGAGGAGTTCAAAAAAAAAAAAAAAAAAAAATCTAAAAATGGCTGCATTACCATTTCGCATGTGGAACGTTTGTCTGCATACAACTAATACTATGGTGCCATACATGAGTATCCATATAAACTGAAAGAGTTGAATATTAATAGATTTATTAAAACCCAAATAAACTACTACGTCAGAAACGCCAAAGAAAAATATTTAAGATGCATACAGCTCTTTCGGTAGCCTTAAGCGTACCATCTTCAGTGCAAAAAAGAATTCTGAAACTGGAGAAGTGCACATATATATAGGAGAGGGACCGAATTTAGTTCAACCAATAGGATTACGGGAAAGGTGGGGAGTGTGGCCAATAGGAATTTAGGAATTTTAGCTGTGTAATCAGTAGAAAAATTAAGAAAATGTGAACTGAATGTAAAATTTCCAACAATCAGACTAATAGGGAACAACAAAATCACAATTTACAAGGTTTTTAAAATTTTATATATATGAAAAGCGTCAAAGAAATCGAGTTCATGAATGGATTTAGGTCTGCAAATTATTTTAGCTGAATTAAATTTGAAATTATGGTTTTCCTCCCAGCAATGTTTAGAAATAGCCGATTTATTGGTTTCTTGTTTGTGGACGTAATTCATATGTTATTTTAGACGAAATTTAAGACTGTGTTTAGTTTGGCCAATATATGATAAACCACACTGACAGGAAATACTATAAATGACCCAAGAATTATGCATATCAATGGGATCTTTTAACTGAGAAAGTTAAAAGATCCCATTGATATAATTCTTGGGGCATTTATAGTATTTCCTGTCAGTGTGGTTTATCATATATTGGCCAAACCTTTTCTCAGTTAAAAGATCCCATTGATATGCATAATTCTTGGGGCATTTATAGTATTTCCTGTCAGTGTGATTTATCATATATTGGCCAAACTAAACGCAGTCTTAAATTTCATCTAAAAGAACATATGAATTACGTCCACAAACAAGAAACCAATAAATCGGCTATTTCTAAACACTGCTGGGAGGAAAACCATAATTTCAAATTTAATTCAGCTAAAATAATTTGCAGACCTAAATCCATTCATGAACTCGATTTCTTTGAAGCTTTTCATATTAATAAAAATTTTAAAAACCTTGTAAATTGTGATTTCGCTGTTCCCTATTTGTCTGATTGTTGGAAATTTTACATTCAGTCCACATTTTCTTAATTTTTCTACTGTTTACACAGCTAACATTCCTAAATTCCTATTGGCCACACTTCCCACCTTTCCCGTAATCCTATTGGTTGAACTAAATTTGGTCCCTCTCCTGTATATACGTGCACTTCTCCAGTTTCAGAATTCTTTTTGCACTGAAGACGGTATGCTTAAGGCTACCGAAACAGCTGTATGCATCTTAAATATTTTTCTTTGGCGTTTCTGACGTAGTAGTTTATTTGGGTTTTAATATTCCACCGCCAAGTCTCCTGTCATTATTAATAAATTTAAATAGGCGGTATCCATTGCGCTCCAACTTCCCCTATGTTCTAAATTTTATTTTTTTATTTGCAGTTGATTATAATTTCATAATGATTTAATAATTTTTTTTTTTAATTAAATTAAATGTTATTTTATGATGATTTTTCTTGTTTTCTATATATTAATTCTGATCTAATTGCTTTTTTTTATGATGTGTTTTCTTGCTTGGTAAGATTGCAGGGAACCTTGCTTTTATGTGTCATTGGTAGATGATTATAATTCTGAACACTATGCAGAAATGCACCATATTGTTGGTTTTTGAAAAAATCATTTAGAACTTACCTAAACTAAATTTTCCCTGATTATATAATTTATTTTCTAGAGTCAGCATCTTCTTTTTCCATTGAGGAATTGCATGTTAACAAATTTAAATGTTTAAAGTAAAATTCACTTTTAGTTTTTAAATTATATTCGAATGAATTTTATAATTAAGAATTTTCAAATATATTTAAAACAATATTTACACATACACAGAGCTGCCAACCTTGGTGGGAAAAAAAACAGGAGATTTTACATAATTTCAAGGGAGAAAAAGGGAGATTTATGGTTTCGTGGAGAAAAACAAAACAAAATTATTTTATTCAATACATGATACTTTTTAAACTAAAAAGACCTAATATAACTTTTGTTTGATAATTTATATTTTAAACTTATTGGGGAAAAACAAATAGTTAACAAGTTCATTAACAAAGTCTAAAAATAACTACATATGTAAAGAATTTTGAACCCCTATATCACTTCAGTTGGTTCTAAAATCTAATAAAACAACTGGATCGATGTTTTTATGAACATTGATTCAGAGTTTTTCCCAGATAATTTAAGGAGGGTGCTGCACCTCGCCTGATCTTTGTTTGGAAGAAAAAAAAAAGAAACACTTTACCCCAATCTATTTCCTGCCCCCCCCCCCCATTACTGCATTTGTAGAAAATAACCTAAATGCTGTAAATATAAATAAAACTATTGTGTGTGACAATTAGCACATTAACAACAAATAAAAGTACAGAAAAGTTTAAAAACAGACTCTTTTCTTTTTGTATGCATATTTATAACTAAATTTTTAAATTAAGTGTGCCAAATGTGTCCTTAAAAATTCAAATCGCCCTCAAGAATTTAAAAAGTTTTTTTTTTTTTTTTTTTTAACTAGCAGTACCCTACATTTTTTAAAACCAGGGGGAAAATGTTTGATTATTTTGTTGTAGAATGAGAAAGCTAATAGAAGAAAGGTTTTTTTTTTTTTTTTTTTTTTTGGGGGGGGGGGGGGGAGGTGGAACTGTTAAACTTTCTACTACTTTATAGGCTCTAGAATCTAATAAAGCAAGTTTTAAATGAATATTAACATTTTTGTTGTGGCTTGTAGATGGAGAAAGAATGAGAAACAAAAGAGTTCAAAAGAGGATTTGATCACCGATCACTAGTTGGAGATAGGAAAATATGGGGGGGAGGAGGAGTTAAAAATAATTACGTAAGCGAGAAATATTGAAGGATTCTGTTTCTTTAGAGATTCTAATATCTCATATTTATGTTGTGGATGCAGAAAGATTGTGAATTAGGAGGCCTTCGTAAATCTGGAAAGATGGCACCTACGAATTGTCAAAAATTAGCGTTTTTAGTTCGATTTTTCGAAAATATTAGAATAACGGGAGAAATACACATTAAAACGTAAAAACGGGAGATAGGGTTAAAAAACGGGAGTCTCCCGTGAAAAACGGGAGAGTTGGCAGCACTGCATATATTTATACTTAGCTTATTGCGCTAAACAGTATTATAGAAATCTTAATAAATTGGCAGTAAAGGAAAAGCGATTTAAAATGAGAATCACTATGGAACAAGACTTAGTTTTACAACAGTTTTAGATGTTTTGTTTATGTTTGGCAATTTTCTCATGCAGATCAAGAGGCCAACAGCTTATGATCAAAGTATTGTAATATCCCGAATTTTCTCTAAAAAAACAACAAAAAATTTAAATGCAGATTTATCTTCTAAAACTTTTTCTTAACTCCTTAACTGCTGCAGGTGTGTATAGACACTTTTCCAGAGTACGATAATTTTTGTTATGTTGCTATTCTCATGGTTTTTTAATGCAATTAAATGACCATGACGGTGTTTTCAAAAGATTTACTTTTTTCAAAAGCAATGAGGAGTGGAAGGAATGAGAAAGGGAATGTTTTTGGAACAGTGAACGCATAACTACTATACGCGTCTGTGTAAAAAATGGTGTCACTGGGAATCTAACTCATAATCTTTCGTTGGCAGGTATTGGGTTAAGTGTTCCTAGTGATTATTGGTTCCTGTAGGATTAATGCCCATACTAAAAGTGATTTCCATCTTCAGATTATACTTTTCTAACCTTATGGGAACAAGCTTCTGGTTCTATTTATTTATTATTGAAACACAATTAATTTTACATATTTTCTTTTTTTCCTTTAAACTGGAAGATAGCAATTACTTTTTTAATATAGGTTATAATTCTTTTAATTTATAATTACTTTTATATTTACATCATAATTATCTTTTAAATAAATTGTTATGCTGAATAAAAACAACATGTGACAGTTTATCAATATGTTGCTGATGATTTGTATTCCTGAATTATCTGGTACAATTGTTTTGTCAGGGCTAAAAGTAGCACCCAGAGTTTGTACTCAGGAAAATATATAATTTAAAATAAGTGTAAAGTGCAGCTTCAGTAATGACAAAATTATATAATAAATAGATATTTTAATAACAATAAAACTTGACATTTTGTAAAAATAAACAATAGAAAAGATACAAATTATTGAATTTTGGATTGAGGTTAGGCCTAAATCAGCTAAGCTTTCCAGTTTTCAAATCAGTAAAAATTCTTTTTGTAGCACTATATAGTGTAGGAATTTCATCTATAACTGGACCAGTTTTTTTCTCGCCACAGTAAAAAACATTCCTACCGCCAATATTAAGGTAGTGAGTAGAAAGTTTGCACCCTCTTCTAGAGTATAAATAAGCAATATTTGTATTTTTTCAGCAGTAGAATTACTAAAATTAAAATATTTAATGCATGATGATATTAAAACTTAAATAATTTAATAAACAAATTTTTTTGTATTTCAGGCTTAAAAGATGTGCCAGATTTACTGCCTGATTTAATTTCTGTCTACTGGATTGCAATAGTATTGTTTTTAAACAATCACAGAAGTGTAAACACAATAATAAAATATTTCTCATTTAATAAAATTCCACTGACTGATTATCACTTTATGATGCATCTATTGTTATTTTAAAAATTATTCTACAGAGTCTATATCCAGCTATACCTTTAACATATAACTGTATATACTTTAATTTGGACGAATTTGGCAGCTTTTATGCACTGAAAAGTGTTCCTGTAGGTATTCTGAAAAAAAAGAAAAGGGTGGGGGGGAGGAAAAGACAATTTTTAATAAGATTTTTTTTTCTTTTTTTGACAAAAACAGTTGAATTTCATTCTACACACACTACAAAATCAAAAATTTTAGCAGACGGCCTTTTACTTTTTTCATACTCTGGAAATCAGACGTACCAGTATTTCCAATTAACCCTGTAATGGCCGCGAATGTGTTTTTGTCATTGTTTGTCCCCCCCAAAAAAAACAGATATTTAAAATATGCATAATTATAGTTTTTAAGCTTATTTCTTTAAGTATGGATATGGAAGGTCATATAATAGTAACTGAGGTCCATCTTTAAATGTATAGTAAAAAATTCATTGTTTTAGTACATAATCAAGAACATTCAGTGAAAACAACTGGAATTTTTCCCCTTTGAAGAACCCTCACATACTTAGAGGGTTAATATTAGCAGCGGTTATTAGTTTTTACATTGAATAAATGAAATTACAAACAAACATCTGCATAAGAATCTGTTAGCCAGGAAAAAATATAGAATACGATTTATAAAACTCGACTCTTCTTGTACTTTTTGTTTACAGTGTATAAATGCATTGAAAATTCCTCTCTTGATTAATAAGCTTTTTGGTATGTATGAGTAAATGGATATAGTGACATTCTAGAGTAGAGTTGCACCGAATAGTAATTTTCGTCAAATACCAGATACCAAATATTTGCTCAAAATTTCAGCCGAATAGTTTACTTTTTGTCATTAAATAATTATTTATCTTTACTCTCAATATTAAAAAGCAATGACTTCATGATATGGTGGGGAAGAAATCAGATTATTAGAAATCTGATTGAATAATCTAGGACAACCTAGAAACAAGAAAATATAGTTGTACATCATGTAAAATGTTTATGAATAAAAACACAACAGGTTATATCTAGAAAAAGTAGAAAAAACTTTTGTTCTTCCATCATAATTTGAAATAGCTGAAATTTAAATACAGAGCCATATTTTTGATAAACTATCATTTACCCTTAATTAATATTTTATTATTTGTATTTTGTACTGATTGTTTGTTGGTAAATGCAGTTTTATATACTTTTACAGTTTCCCTTTTGTTAAACTAAAATATTTCTTAAAGCAAATGTTTATCATTGATTTTGTTTTTGATAAAAAAAAAGTTTGAAAGTTAGTGTTAGGTCTTCAGTCAATAATAGTAATATATTTATTTGTAAAGACAGGGTGATTATAAAAAAAAATATATATATATATATGGGACCATAGCTATCATACGGTTCACAGTAATTGAATAAGGGTTTGGTGCAAGGTATTTTAGGATACGCTCTCAAGAATCATATAAAAAATTAACAGTTAAACTAACAGTTATGGTTACAGTGACAAAATTTCAAATGGCA
The DNA here is from genome assembly GCA_963930645.1 of Salticus scenicus. Classification (NCBI taxonomy): domain Eukaryota; kingdom Metazoa; phylum Arthropoda; class Arachnida; order Araneae; family Salticidae; genus Salticus; species Salticus scenicus. Next base: position 51,832,548 of record OZ005658.1, on the reverse strand, counting down.
ATGCCAACTTTTTTCTATTGGAATGTGATCTTCATAGTAAAAATCATAGATACCGTTGGAACAGTGCCTCCAGCACAAAAATAGCCAGCGCTAAACAGACTAACAAGTAAATGAGAAAACAACTGTGATGTACCTACCAGCGCACGATTTTAATTTTTAATCACGTCAGATTTCATACTGAGTCTTCGGCTCTGACTAAAATCTACTGATTTTGTTTTGAAATGAGAAGAAACCTACATGTGCTTAATTTGGAATTCACGTTTCCATTTACTGAAAGTGAGCCTGGTAAATTCCTTCAAATAATATAGCCATAATTGGTTAACACTCACTTGCAACTTATGGACACATTGGAACCGATATGGGTACATTTGGAGAACAGAGCGCAGAATATTGCGGATTGTAGAATTCAGCAACTGATGAACCTGTGAAATATCTTGTGTACTTGCTCAGGGAACTTTGCTTATCGTCAGGTGTACTTCTGCAACTATCTGGAACAGAAGGTTGTTCAGGCTGAGATCTATTGCATGTGCAGTGCAACAATTTCTTGAAATTTACATATCAAATACTATACAGCTTTTAAAGTATGCAGACCTCAGCGTTGCCCATGGTGTCTGGGATACACACCCAATAACGCAGTGTCTCCATGGCATTTTGTTCTTTCAGGTATTAAATCTTTACAATATCCTCATGTTGTTTCTTTGTAAGCAGCATATTGTTCACAGAGCATGAAAGCAAGATAGACAGCACACATTTCACGATGCCTTATTTTTCACCTAGTGCGATCACACCAGTTATGATGGTGTCTTTCGACTAACCACGAAATTAGAGCCCTTATTCAGTAGCCTTACATAAATTTAAGCATACCTTGGTCTTTTTTTCTCCTTTTGAAGCAGAGTCAGTAGACTTCAGTCAAAGTTGAAGATTCTGTATGAAATCTGACGTTATTAAAAATTTAAATCGTGCTCTGGTAGGGACATCACAGTTGTTTTTCTCCTTTTCTTCTTAGTCCACCTAGCGCTGGCAATTTTCGGGTTACTGGTACTGTTCGAATGCTGTTTATGGTTTTTTGCTACGGAGATCACATTCCAATTAAAAAAATGTAAGTGTTGCCATTTGAAATTTTGTCACTGTAACTGTTAGAGTTTCCCAACAAACACATGACAGTCGGGCCTATTACGGAAGTCGTATGGCATGCCGAACAGTGATTATGGCCCACATACCACCTTCAGTATCGGTTCCATAAAGTTTTTGTCCTCTACGCCGCAACGTCGCCAAATGGCATCGGCCCATATTTGGATCAGTATCGGAGAAATATATCCTATCGGCGTAACGATAGTCTATGTGTTTGAAACATTAAGTAAAGTGTTTTGGCCCACAAGCGTATTTCCGATCACAAAACAGTCATCGGTTTGCCGACTCTGTTGCGATTCCGGACCGAGCACACTTTAACGAATAGATCGGCATGCCGTAATTGCCGATGCTGGACTGTACAGCTACCGACAATTCTCTGTTTGTTGGGTTAACTTTTTTTTTTTTTTTTAATGATTTTTGAGCACAAACCTCAAAATACCTTGTACCAAACAACCAAACTTTCATTTAGTTTTTGTAAACAGTATGATAGCTACAATCTCGTATATCAGGAAAGTATTTTTATAATCACACTATATATATAGTAAAAAAAAAAAAAAAAATAGAATGCAAAAATAAACAGATGATTACATTTCCACGATAATCCACAAGAGCCTAAATAAGTTGCTAAATATCTATAATAAAAATGTATAATATTAAGAAAAGAATATGATTATATATTTTAAATGATTATTTGGATGCAGACTCTAAATTAGTAAAAGATAAGTAAAATTAATAGATAAAAATTAATACAATAGAAACTTTATTAGCTTAATATTTTTTACTGATTTCTTATTCTTTGACATAATATTAGTGAATTAAAAAAAAATGCAAATCCACTTTATTCACTATTTGATTGCCGAATATTAAGGTATTCAGCCAAACTAAATATTCAGTGTTGTCTGATGAATAGGCCGAATACTGAATCAGGAGCGGACTGGATCCTTGGGAAGGGCGCATACCTTGGATTTTCGGAGGGCGCAAGTCACTATTAGTTAGTTATATATAACGGAAAAGGGATGGTTCAGGCATTTTACAGATAAATAGTAATATTTTACATAATAATCTGCTAAAGTTGAGTGTTTGTGTGTGTGTTTGTGCCACATTCCTTTATCTTTTGAGCTATCGGTTCCAAATTCTGCACACACATTATTTAACAAGGGGGGAGGACATAATGATGTATTTTTAGTTATTAAATTTCAGTTAGCTTTTTAATTTTTTGTATATTCAATGGAAGAGAGAATTGAATTCGTAAAAATTTTGGACTTCTAGTTTTCAATGGATTTACATGTTTTGAGAGGTCCAGAACACGATTTGACCATATTTAAAAAAAGTATTTGAGTGTGTGTCACAAGAATTTGTGGTGACTGTATCTTAAAAGCTACTGCTCAGAATTGCATTTAAATTTATATGCAGATGCACCTTGACTTAAATTAGTGTTGCCTTAATTTCTGGTGCTAATCGCTCAATAGGTAGCTTCAGCAGTTTCAGGGAAGGATATATCTCAAGAACTATTGCACAGAAATGCATATAAATTTATATGTAGATGACCTTGATATAAATTAATGTCTATCAACTTTTGGTGCCAATCGCTCAACCTGTCGCACTGCTATACTGCAATTTCCTCAATTTCAGGGAAGGCTATATTTCAGGAACTACTGCATATAAATGCATATGTAGATGCACCTTGACATAAATTAATGTCTATTAACTTTTGGTGCCAATCGCTTAACAGGTAGTGCTGCTATACAGCTATATCTGCAATTTCTGGGAAGGCAATATATTTCAGGAATTACTGCAGAGAAATGCATATAAATTTAAATGTAAATGTACCTTGACATAAATTAGGTTATGTCAACTTTTGGTGCCAATCATTTGACAGGTGATTCTGCTATACAGCGATTTCCACAATATCTTTGGTTCTATTGCGTATAATCGAACAAAACTTGATATATGTAAAAGCCATTATGAGACATCATGCTGACTAAATTGAGTGCATATACGCCATAGGTGTTGCGGTTATATTGCAGTTTTTTCGGAGAACGTGAAGAATGCTATCTGCACGGTAAAATGTCACTTTTATTGCTAATTTAGTGTAATAATCAGTATGTATGCTCATCAGTGCCTGGTTCTGTCACGCCTAGGCTTATGAGATTTCCTTGGACTCCTAATTTTCATACTTTAATTTAAAAAATCTAATTGTCTGATCGATTAACTGTTTAATCCGACGGATTCAGGAAAATTCCCCCTTTCATTTGGTACCATTTGTAACGAATTTATGATTAGATTTTTTAAAATTAATTAAAATATGAAAATAAAAACTTAAAATACATTTAAATTTTTAATTGTTGCCATTTTTTTTTTCAGCATAAAATGAAATATGCTTTCCCGTAAAAATAAATAAATAAATGAATAAGTAAATAAAAATAAACAAATAAATAAATAAAATAAAACAAAATAAAAATAAATTTGCTCATGCATATGAAAAAATGACGGCTATAAAATAATAATTTTAAAGGTGACGAAGAGATAAACAAAGTGAGAAAATTTCGCACGGGCTTGCTAGCAAACGAATTATTTAAAGTGAGAAATAAATAAAATGAAACGATCATTTTTCAAGGGGCGCCTTAGTCGCCCTACAACAAACTAGTAAAGAATAAGTACTGAGATGAAATTCGTTTGCATTCATAATGAATAAAAAATAACAAATAATTTGCATTGTGTGAATTTGTTTGAGAAAATATAGAAGAAAGTTTTGTGATGGCCACTGCATACTAGTTTTTAAATAATTTTTAAGAATTTAAACATTAGCTCTATGGGAAATTTTTATTCTTTTTCATTATTGCAGTATTTCTGATTTTCATATGAAAATAGAGGCAATAATGCAAAATATAAAATAAATGTCAACAGTACATAACTTTTATTTGTTTACTTACATAATATTGCAATTACATAAACACTACCATCTATTACAATATGACTTATACATAAGACTCAAAATACTTTTACGAAAAACTTGTCGACTTTCTTATGTGAGAAAGTAGTTCGTGAAAAACAGGCAAGTTCTGGTCGACGAATGCACTTTATTTTGCATAACTTCTTGAATCTTTACAACAAAACTACTATTACAACGAAAAAAGTCAAATAGTACTATTAAATTTTTTAATGTTTTGCAATAAATCCAATGAAACTGTCACTTGTACCGCAAATGTCACTATCCGACGAATGCTCTGGAATATCCCCACTGTAAAAAAAATTGTAAAATCACGGGGTTTAATCGTTTAATTTTACGGGAAATGACTGTTTTGCTATCTAAACGGCTAAAGCCCATAATTTGATGTCATGAAAGCATAATTTTAGAATACTGGCATTTTTTTACAGGCAAAAGTTGTTAATCTTTACTCAAATCTGCCATCAAACTGTATTTTTACGGTCAAATCCCTTCAAATTGTAAAGTGCTAGACTTATAGTGACGTCATATAAGAATCACATCGTATTTGAAACTGAAAATATAATTGTAGTTTTATTGGTTGAGAGAGTTTATTTAAACACTCATGGAAATAGCGATTGATACATTCAAAGTTCTATGTTTATCAAAACGTAAAATTACAGGTGAATACATTATTTGTGGTCCAAATGTTTTTTTACGGGCTTTGCCTGGAATCTCTGCTGCTGGGCATTGCCCGTAATTTGGCTTGAATTTTTTTTTATTGTACAAGAAAGCAGTCACTTGCTCTTGTTCCACAGGAATAAAGCAAATAACATCAAATACTCCAGAGCATAAATTATCGCTAGCTAACGAACGAAGTTCTGTCTCTTAGAGCACAATTTCCAAAGTGCAATCGCTCAGAATAACTCTGAATCGTAATGACAGCACACTCATTCACAGAAGTCAACGCACTCTTATTTATATCTTTTGACGATGGGATTTCGAGGTATTTCAATTCAGAAACCCATGAAAAGTTCTAGAACTCGGCCCCCATGCATAGTACCGATTCGAAACTTCGGGAACCCTAAACTACTATTTTTGTCAAATTATAGCTAAATTCGTTGCCAAGTTTTTTGCCAAGGGGGATTTCATTGGAAGTGAATGAACTTCCCCTTTGCCTGTAAAAATAATTTCACTGCAACAGGAGACAATTGAGACAGGAGAAGAGATTTAATCCGTTGTAGCAATACTAAAAGTCTTTTAGAGCTTTGATAACAGAAGTTGCTTATTATTAAATCATTATCGATTGCTGCAAGTTTTACCCTTTAGGTCTGCATCACAAGAAGGGCCCCAAGATTTGACTGACATAATATTGATCTTAGTCTGATTTTAATAAACTTTAGGGTAGAAAAAACCCTTTCACAGTTGACTTGTGCCAAAAGGCTGATTTACGTCAAAAGGAGACGTTTCTTTTTTTAATACAACTCTTCATTTTTGATTACAACAACGAAAACGAAGAAAATTTTCCCATAGATCTAATATTAAAATCATTAATTAAAAAAAGCAAATTATACTTTAAGGACTAAAAATACATCATTCTCTGTCTTACCTGTTAAGTAGTGTGTGTGCCAGATTTGGAACCGATATCTCAAAGGATCAGCAAATTAAATATTATGATAAGATCCCCAATTTCTAATTTGGGAGGGTGTGCTAAACGTGGCAGTGCTGAATGTGTTGTTAGTTTCAATCCAGTTATTTCATTTAATTATACTAGGGCATCTCCGAAATTCATTTGTATTTAGGATTTAAATTAATTCAATCACTCACCCCAATCTCCCTCAAAAAATTGTCTTATTTCCATATTTCCAATGAGGCTGTTTATAAAAATTTTATTTGATTGATGCCACTGGTTCGACACTCAGGTATAAACTCTTGTGCACTCCACCCTTCTTTACTTATGGGATAGAAATCGTGCTAAGTCTAAAGGCATATCTATAAGGCTTGTGTATTGCAGCCCCGCTCCGCCTCAAAATCTCTTTTCAGGGGTTTAAACGACCCCACGCGCTAAATAAGCAATGTTTCCTTTCCTAATCATGCAGTTTTCATGGAATAAAGTATGTATTACTTTTGTTTTCATAAAGGCTCGGATTTGCCCCTCATATACAATGATAAAATCCCCCCTCCCCCCCCCCCCCCCCAAAAAAAAAGATTTTTTTTTTTCACAATACGATTCTTTAAACGATTGTGGTTGATTATTCGTAGTTGATCTATTGAGTATCTGATTTCTGAAAAATTGCCACACCCCAAAAAGTGCTACTTTACCTATGCATAAATCCAGGCATGGTTTTTCTGCCAACAAGGAGAATTGAGTATTAAAAAGGATAAAATTAAAAATTATTACAAAGCGAAAAACAAACAAACTCTGTTTCTTTATATATATGTAAAGATTTCTACTCTACAGTTTGTATTTACGGACGCGGTAGCCCAGTTGGTAGAGCGCCGAGCTTGTAATTAGAAGATTGCGGGCTCGGTACTAGAGCCGGCCAAAGACCGTTGTGTACACTAATAGGGGCTGCTGCAAGTAAAATCTGTCATGGCCACAGTGTCCTCCATGTTCCCATCAAAATTATACCTCTGGGGGTTACCCAAGCGGAGGAGCCATCTTCTCCGTGTAGGATCAAAATTGTGATGGCATGCCTCCAGACCACCTCTAGGGTAGAGCCCCTAAATAAAATAATTGCCCGGCGCATCACCGCCATTTTTTTGCCTCCGAAGAGGACAGCATTCCCGTTTGGCATCCTTATCGCTTCCCTAATCATTTTAAGAAATCTTGATCTGAAGCTAATCCGGTCAAGATAAGAGCAATAAACAACAATAATATTCCTAAAAACACATTTTTTTCACAGTACATTCTCAGGATGTCATTTTATTCTCAGGATATCCTATGGATGAACTGGGTAAGATGTGTTGTTAGGACGGTTTCTGTTTCTTTTACAAAATGTCGCCAAAACTCAAATACACAGTCTTCAGAGCACTTTATATTCACTTCTTGAATGATTATAGCAGTTTATCGCTAAACAAACTTCCATATCATCGTTTACTTGGCTAAAATTATGATATATAATAAAACAAGTTACTTTAAAGTAACGTAAGATGATAAAAAAAAATCTGGAGTGACTCCACTCGACTTTCCGAACATTGAGTAATTAACAGTTTTGTAGATAAAGTAAAGAAAGAGGAGTTGTTAAAAGACAAAAGAGATAAAACCATAATAAAGTGTTTAAATATTTTTCTCTATATATTACACGATGTTTTATTTAACGCCACTGAACTTTGAGCCCATAGATCATAATGATAAAGTATTTTCGTTGTGTCCCTGTAAAAAACCTATAAATGCTAGATTCACCAAAATGCTTATAGTTAGTGCAACAGTAATTTATAATATTCATATAAATTTTCAGCTTAATTGAATAAGGCGTTTAGATGCTATCACAATTTTAACTAGTATGTTGTGGCCACCACATGACTTTCCTATACAAATTCACTCAGTAAAAATAATTTATTAAAATTATTATTTAGAAAATTATCTTCCATGATAATGCAGATGATTTCCATAATAGAGAAGTAGTATAACACTAAATATTAAAAAAAAAGTCAATTTTATTGTCAATATTACATTAAAAAAAATCGATAACTTCATTTTAAATTATCGCAGATCTATGATTCAACCATTCGTTTTAAAGGTACTGGCGAGTTCTTTTGAAAGATACCCATCATGAAAATTTACTCCCCTCAAGGGGGGAATTTCCCCCCCCCATGGGGAGGGGGAGGCGAGGCTCCTACACATACAAAAAAATTTTTCCAGTTGACTATCTCTATTATAAATAATTCTGGTAAATTTCATAATGATTATTAAAAGATAATTTTCTTTATGCACATTTATACAAAATTTTGTACTATACCACCATGTTAAAAATTTAGAAAAAGCAGGATGGCAACGCAACCTGTAAGACAATTTTTACCAAAAGTTGATAGGCACTAATTCATGTCAAGGTGCAACTACATACCAATTTGTATGAAATTCTGTGAAGTAGTTCCTGAGATACAGTTGCCACAAAAGTTTGTCACACCCACGCAGAGACTGACAGACATTTTCTAAAAATGGTCAAATCATGTTCTACAGCTCTCAAAACGTGTAAATCCATCAAAAAACAGAGGTCGAAAATTTTTAAGAATCGAATTCTTTCTTCTATTGAATATAGAAGAAAGTAAAAATTTGGTCCCACAGGCCATAATGATAAAGAATTTTTGTTTGTGTCCCTGTAAAAAAACTGTAGGTGCTAAATTTACCAAAATGTATACAGTTTGTTCAACTGTGACCTATAACATGTGTTCAAATTTTTTGTTCAGATTAAATAATCGTTTAGACACTATCGCACTTTTAAAAATTTGGCCCCGTAGGCCATAATGATAAAGAATTCTTCTTTGTGCCCCTGTAAAAAAACTGTAAGTGCCAGATTCTCCAAATTCTATACATATTGAGTAACTGTGACCTATAATATGTGTATAAATTTTTTGCTCAATTGAAGAAGGCGTTTAAATGCTATTGCACTTTTCAGATTTTGGTCGCATAGACCATAATGATAAAGAATTTTTCTTTGTGTCCCTGTAAAAAAACTATAAGTGTTAGATTCACCAAAATCTTTAGGGTTCGTTCTATGGTGACTTACAATATACGCACCAACTTTCAGCTTATTCGAACAAAGCGTTTAGACGCTAGCGTGTTCACTCACAGACATACACACACGCACACATACATACATCATCGTAAAAATAGTGAAAACGGACTCAGGGGACCTCGAAACGTATAGAAACATCAAAATCTCGAATTCGGATTTTTGATATGATTACAATACTTTCCTCACTATAGTGTTCAGAAAGTAAAAATGTTTATCGTTTGTTTATCAGAGAAACATGATGGGTACATGTGGCAACTCCAAGGCAACAAAATGCCTGATGCGCCAGCTCGTATATATAGGAGCCTTACTCTAGGGGGTGAGTTCCAGACCGTCGCCAATTGCCCACTGTGCAGCACTTGTGCGACGTAAAACCCAATCAACCAACCAACCAACAATTTGTATTTACCTTTGAAAAATAACACAAGATGAAAACTTTCCTGCAATTTTCTTAAACGAAAAATTGTTATTAGGTTAATAAAGCGAAATTGTTTTAAATCACGCACTGAAACAATGAGATTAGACAGCTATAAAGGAATCATGTGTATGGATCCTGCGGAAGGCATAAGTAGGGGTCATTCCAGTCATACATCAGCCACGGGAAACAGGCAAATAACGCTTTTTGAATTCGTCACTCTCATCCATTTATTTTTATCACAGACTTTCTATTCCAATAAATGGCAACTCTGATCTCCCTAAACTATCTTTTTTTTTTTTTTTTTTTTTTTTTTAAATGTTAAAAATGACAAACTCTGGCATTAAGAACAACAATAAAACAGATGTCATGGCTTTGTTTATTTTTTGCATTTAAAGAATAATAATAATTAATTGACAAGTGGAACTGTGAGTAATACAAAGAGGGTGCTGACTAATCCAGCCATTTCTACAAGTCCTGTCGTGTTACCCATATTTCTATTGACTTCATAAAATAATGTCTTTATTATTTGTACTAACATTTTCTTTTATCAATAAATCAGAACATCATTGCATTGTAAGACTAACAAAGGGCATTCATTTTCTTGGCAATAGGTTAGCACATGGTGTATGACTGACCAGGGCGCATTGAATGCTCATTCATCTTTACCTAAAGCGTAAAATTAGTCTCTAATAAAAAAAATCAATAAAAACTTTCTCGACTATTGTCCATGAGGGCACATCGGCCCGAGGGCCGGTGTCCGCCCCTGTACTGAATAGTAACCGAATATTCAGTGCAACTTTATTCTAGGGTATAAATAAGTAAAATTTGTTGTCATTTTTCAAGAGTGAAATTTTCATATTAAAGTTGAAATTTTTAGTGCATAATGTTGAAACTGCAAAGCAAATAATAAAATAAATAAAATTTTTGTATTTCAGGTTTAAAAGATGTCAGACTTACTGCAGGATTCCCTTTTTCTCTCTGTTAAACTGCATTAATATTGTTCTTTAATAATCAACAGAAATGAAAACAGAATAATAAAAAATTTCTTATTAAAGAAAATTCCAGTGACTGATCACCACTTTATAATAAGGCATTTGTTATTTTGGAAATTTATGTACTAAGTATCTACAAATACATATAAATGTACAAAGAAAAAGAAAACTAAAGTTCCCTAAAAATTTTCAGATTTGTAAAGCATGTCTCAGAAGACTATCATTGAGAATAGCTTTCCAGATCAATGCCTCAACAATAATGCTGAAAAAATGTTTACATGTGTAACATGCTCTAAAGTTTTTCACTCTGCTACTTATCTAAAGAGACATTGTTACACTCATGCTGTAGACAAGCCATTCATTTGTAATGTGTGCTGCAAAGTATTTGCTTGCATGAGTAAACTAAAAAAACATCTTCTAATTCATACTGGAGAAAAGCCGTTTAACTGTGATGTATGCTCCAAACAATTTAATACAATTGGTAATTTTAAAAACCATCTTATGACTCATACTGGAGAAAAGCCATTCATTTGTGATGTGTGCTCCAAAGGATTTAGCAAAAGAGATAATCTTAAAAAGCATCTAATGACTCATAGTGGAGAAAAGCCATTCATCTGTGATAAATGTTCCAAAGGATTTCGTAGAAATAGTACACTTAAAAAACATCTTATAACTCATATTAGAAAAAAGACATTCATTTGTGATGTGTGCTCTAAAGTATTTACTTGCTCGAGTAAACTAAAAAGACATCTTCTAATTCATACTGGAGAAAAGCCATTTTCCTGTGATGTATGCTCCAAACGTTTTAATATAAGTAGCAATCTTAAGAACCATCTTATGACTCATACTGGAGAAAAGCCATTCATTTGTGATATGTGCTCCATAGGATTTAACAAAAGAGACATTCTTAAAAAGCATTTAATAACTCATACTGGAGAAAAGCCATTCATCTGTGATAAATGTTCCAAAGGATTTCGTAGAAATAGTACACTTAGAAAACATCTTATAACTCATCTTCCAATTCAAAAAGAAGAAAAACCTTTTGTCTGTGATGTGTGTTTAAAAAAATTTCCCAGACATGATGTACTTAAGAAACATCTCATTATCCACAGTAGAGAAAAGCCATTCATTTGTGATATGTGCTCTAAAGCATTTGTTTCCATGAGTAAACTAAAATCACATCTTCTAATTCATACAGGAGAAAAACCTTTTGTCTGTGAAGTATGCTTCAAAACATTTTCCAGGAATAAGGATCTTGAAAATCATCTTATTATTCATACTGGAGAAAAGCCTTTTTCTTGTAGTATATGCTCACAAGCATTTTCTAGAAAAGCAAATTTAAATAAACATCTTCTTCTCCATTCAAGAGATAGGCCTTTTACATGTGATGTGTGTTTCAAAGGATTTCATAAAGAGGGAGATTTAGAGAAACATCATGATCTACATACTAAAGAAAGACCTTTCATTTGCATGATCTGCACTAAAGGATTTTTGAGGAAGAAAGATCTCCAGAGACACTTTATTACTCATACAGGAGAAAAGCCTTATGTTTGTGAAATATGTTTGAAAGGATTTACTAGAAACTGTTATTTAACAAAACATCTTCAAATTCATGCAAACAATGATACATCAAGTACAATTTAAAAGACCTTTTGAAACATAACCCACACATAGTCACTTTGTAGCAAAGAGAAATCTAATCTTTTAATTTTTATATATTTTAATATTTCATAAAATTTAGCTGAATAACATGTTTATGTACACTGCTCAAAATAATCAAAGGATATTATAAGTCTTATATAAAATAATGGTGTAAGCAAAATTTGTTTTGCAGAAAATGGAAGAGAGTCACAAATGAAACTTTTCTCATTTTCAAACATTTAAATATGCAAATTTTGAGTTTGACATAAAAAATGATGCTTTAATGGCAGCAAATAAATAATAAAAGACCAAGTGGAAAAGAATGATCAACATTCGGTAACATTGCATTACTTCAATGAGAGCGATGTCTCATTGAAATCATTTAAGTGAATCAGAAGCTTAGAGAGTTGTTGGTTGGTTATAGGGGGTGGGGGCAAGCACAAGTCGAAGTAGAAGAAGCCTCAAGAATTTCACAATTTCAGGATATGGAACAGGTTTTTTTAGACTAGAAATGCATGCAGAAGACCAGGGCAAGGTCATAGACATGCAGTAACACCCAATGAAGATCGATATTTAATGCTAATAGCTTGGAAACATTGAAATATGAAAGCCACTTTTTTCAACAACCTTTTTTCTCGGCTACTGACACAGCATTTTTGACCGAAACTGTCTGAAATTGGTACCACGCTATGACAATAGGTTTAAGGATCTCATCCCTACATCGGCGACCTGTTTGAGCTTTATTTCGAATGATGTGGGGATCGATGCAGTCATCAATAGAGATGCCAGCATATACCATCTCCCTACCTGCCACACACACATGCACACAAACACCAAATTTGACACTTTTGTGTATGCCGGCATGATTGTTTCTAGTGTAATGTTCCTTTCAGATGAAAATACGTCTATTATCATGAGGAAGAGGAAAATGGTATTAGTCAGAGAAAAGAATGTTGCACCACTCATTTCTGCTCAAGTTCACATGCTCTGTTGCCTGCTCCCTGCAGGTGCAACAGTGCCTTGCTGTTAACATAACGCATACTGTTGGTCGGTGAGCATACAGACCTACAGCAAGGAGCTGGTTTCAGAAAGTTTGAGTTGGAACTGTGGTGCCAGTAGCAAAGTGAAGGTGTTGTTAATGAAGAGTGGCATTCATATTTTGTTGTCCCTGAGCCGTTAGCATTGAATATCAATCTTCATTGGGTGGTTGTTGTATGTCTACGGGCTGCATTTTCAGTCTCTAAAAGTCAATTCCAGATTTTGGAAATTATACTTTGTGGAATACCAGTTGCTTCAGATACTTCAGTTTGTGATCGGACCCCTCTCTAAATGACCAACAGCTCTTCTAAATTGGTTAAATGACTTTGCTGAGGATCGCAATCATCGAAACACTGCACTTACTGAATATCGACCATTCATTAAGTTGAAAACCAAAATATTGACTGCCGGTGCTGGTTTTGTTATTTGTACTACCAGAGATTATGCTTATAGAAGCTATTTTACTTTATTTTTTAATATTTTATGCAAGTCCTTAATATTATGTGTCATTTTTAAATGAAAATAGATTTTAAAGTGACAAAATCAAAAGTTTATAATATGCCAAACGTAACATCGATTGATTGTGTATAAGTCGTAAATAACATTGACTGTGAATAAGTCAATAGTTTAAAGATATGAAATAAATGTTAGTTGAAAAATATAAACATTATTGCCAGCAATCATCTTTACTTTTATATATTGCCAGGAGGAACTGAAAATTTATTTTACTTGAAAATACTTAATGAAAATTTGACTAATGTCATTCTTGAAGTCAAATATTGACAAGACTTAAATTCCAATCATAAATATCACCGGCATTTCAGATTGAATACTTGGAAACTGATAACTTCACTTGAAAAAACAATGACTTTTTTAAACTATAAATCTAAATTATAGATACATTTTAATTTTGAACTCATAACTTTGAGTTCAACTAAAAGACATTTAAAACTAAATAAAAATGTCTTTTAAAACATAGTTACAAAAAAAAAAAGAAAAAAAGATAATAAAGTTTATACTTGTCAGAGAAACCTGGAATACCCAGGGAATTTGGATTTTGTTAAAAAAAAAAAAAAAAAAAAAGTTGAGGGAAGCTCAGAGAAAAAAAAAAAAAAAAAAAATGCCATTAAAAATCAGGGTAAAAATTAATTATAAAACCACCTGGGAAAACCAATATTTCCTTTCTCTCAAATTATATTTTTCTTGTTTAGCTTCATATCAAAATTTATATGATTAAGTATCGTGAAAATACTCATGTAAGCAATGATTTCTACCTGCATTTCTATCATGGTTGGCAGTAACAGGATATCATATAGTGGAAGTAGATGTATTTTCTCCTCTTTAGAGGAGCGTTTCTTGTAATATGCTGCTAATATTCTTTTGAAAATTGTCTGGAAAACTTAAAGAATTTTTTCCCCATATTTGAGTGTGAACTGAGAATGATATGAAGAAACGTACCTTATTTATACCCTAACACTAAGATTATATAGTAGTCACTCAGCAGCTTAAATGAGACAATGCTGCTGATTCACCAACTTCCTATATGTGACTACTGTAATTTAGTGAAGATAAACCACGGGCTATCTTTAAAAAAAGCATTGGTTTTTGGGGACTGTGGCTTATCTATCAGTGCGGGTTATCTAATGATAATGCTAAATTCCGTCGTCCATACTTCTTGGAACAGTCGATCTTCCCTGAAAACGGAAGTTTAGTACTCGAGTTTCTCGAGCACTGATTCACGCTTATAATCTCTTATTTATTAACTAATAATCTCTTATTTTGATTAATTTGCATATACATCTGGAGTTTGCCATCTTGTTCCATTGTTTTTGTTTTTTTGCATCCTATTTGTATACTGGCTTTATTTTTGATTTATTTTTATTTTTTTTATACAGTGCCTTTTAAAATAATTTATTACTTTTATTTATAATTAATTATTTTTATGACTTTGTATATATGCCCAGATTCCCCCATCTTGTTCCCGTGTTTCTCATATTTGTTGCATTATATCTGCATACTGGTATAGTTCGATTTTATTTTCTTTATACCAAATTATTTTTTAAATAATTTATTATTTTCATTTATATCAGGTTGTAACATATGAAATTTCCGATTCTCACCAGTAAAATTTTTGAGATTTGGTTCCTTATAAACTTTTTTGATACAGTCGTTAATTATGTATCATTTTAAAGCTAAAACCTTGTCTTTTTCATCTGATGTGTTTCAAATAAAAATATTGTGATTTGGTGGTAAATTTATAGCTTTAATCGTAGGATGAATTCTAGAGATTTTAGAGTGGTATTTTTGTGTGAGTGGAAAAGTAAGCATAATGCTGCAGCAGCTGCCCGAAACATTAATGCTGCATTTAAAAACTGTTCTGTAAATGAATGTACCATTCGACGTTGGTATGCAGAGTTCGAAACTGGGGATGAGAGTCTCACGAACGAAGACTGGGGCAGACCAGAGACTGTTGTGGACAATGAAGTTTTACGAGCAATAGTTGAAAAAAATCCAGCTGATACTGTTAAAGATTATGCCTAAGAACTAGGTGTATCTCCTACAACCATTTCATGTCATCTAAAATTGATTGGCAAAGTTTAAAAATTGGATAAATGGGTACCACATAAATTGAATGAGAATCAGAAGCGCAAACGTTTTGAAATCTCGTCTGCCCTTTTTCTTTGCAACCAAAATTATCCTTTTCTCAATCAAATTGTAACTTGTGATGAAAAGTGGATTCTGTACGACAATCGTAAACGTTCAGCGCAGTGGCTGGATGCTGCCAAGGCTCCACAACACTTCCCAAAGCCGAAACTCCATCAAAAGAAGGTTATGGTTACTGTTTGGTGGTCCTCAGCTGGTTTAATTCACCATAGCTTTCTAAAACCAGGCGAAACCATCACAGCGGAGAAATATTGTAGAGAAATCGATGAAATGCACCAGGAACTTACACATAAACAGCCGGCATTGGTCTATAGGAAGGGCCCTATTCTCCATGATAACGCTAGACCGCATGTTTCAATGATCACTCGTCAGAAGCTGCACATGTTAAACTATGAAGTTTTAGACCATCCACCATATTCACCTGACCTCTCACCTACAGATTTTCACTTTTTCAAGCATCTCGATAACTTCTTGCAGAATGAATGCTTCAGAAATCCAAAGGATGCTGAAGCGGCATTCAATGAATTTGTTGCTTCCAGGACGACTACATTTTATGATATACTGGCATAAAAAAACTTGTTTCTCGTTGGAAAAAGTGTATTGAAGCTAATGGTTCCTATTTTCATTAATAAAGTTTGCTCTGTAAAAATATATTCTTTCTTTAAGTAAACCATGCAAATCGGACATTTCATATGTTACAACCTAATAATTATTAATTTATTATTTCTATTAACCTGCATAGATATGAGAAGACTGATATCTTTTTTCCTTATTTATCTGTCACATCATCGTAAGAATGCTTGCATAAGCCGCAGCTTACCTTCCGGTGTGGTTTATCTAAGAGCATTGTTTTTTTTTTTCATAACATTTTAAAAAGTGTGGCTTATATACACTAAATTACGGTAGTTACCCTAGTAATGCGATAATTGCAACACTATCATGCCATCTATAAGTCTAAGGCAAAAAACTTCGTTTCTATTTCTATTGTTAATGTGTTATTAAAAGCAAACACGTTTTATTTATGAGACAAAAAATTTTTAAGTTAAAATACACTTAAAAAACAAAAATTACATATAAAAACAATTAAAATCAGACGTTTCGAAACCCGTCCGGGTTTCCTCATCAGTAATACAACACAATATGCAAACAGGACATGAACACTCAAGGAATTTAAAGGAGTACGGAATATTGAGGAGCCAGTGCGCATGCTTCATTGATAGTGTGGAGATGCTTGGCAGTGTGCCAGCTTTCAAGGAAAATACGCGATTTATAATTATGAACACCAGAATTTAAAATTTTTATATTATCGAAGTCAGGAATATGATCGGTTTCTATTGAATGGATTACAATTTTAGAATTTTGGTTGCAATTTTTAAAAGATCGTCTGTGTTCTTGTAGTCTAATTTTTGCTGTACGGCCAGTTTCACCTATATAAACAGATTTGCAATTTTTACAAGGAATTAAATATATTACACCAGTTAAATCCAGAGAAGGGGTTATGGGTTTAAAGTTGAAAAGGACGTTTTTTAATTGTTTAATTGGCCGGAAAGCAGTATAAATGTTATGTTGTTTAAGTAATTTAGAAATAAATTCTGAAGGAAAACCAAAATATGGCATCGAAATATAACTGTTTTTATTAATAAGATAAGACTACAAGAACACAGACGATCTTTTAAAAATTGCAACCAAAATTCTAAAATTGTAATCCATTCAATAGAAACCGATCATATTCCTGACTTCGATAATATAAAAATTTTAAATTCTGGTGTTCATAATTATAAATCGCGTATTTTCCTTGAAAGCTGGCACACTGCCAAGCATCTCCACACTATCAATGAAGCATGCGCACTGGCTCCTCAATATTCCGTACTCCTTTAAATTCCTTGAGTGTTCATGTCCTGTTTGCATATTGTGTTGTATTACTGATGAGGAAACCCGGACGGGTTTCGAAACGTCTGATTTTAATTGTTTTTATATGTAATTTTTGTTTTTTAAGTGTATTTTAACTTAAAAATTTTTTTTCTCATAAATAAAACGTGTTTGCTTTTAATATATATAATTGAGACGGTTTGATGTTTGTGTACGTTAAAGTTAATGTGTTATGTTTGGAAAAACATAGACAAAAATTTAACTTTATTAAAAGGCTTCTTATGCTGAAACTATTTAAAAGAAGATTAAATTTAGAAAAGTAAGGTTTAAATAAAGAAATTCACCTCTAAATTTATATATTATGTAAATAAACTTTATACCTTAACTGTAGCTCTTTAAAAAAATTAATTCAAAATGTATTTACATTTGAAGTTAAATAACACAACTGTCATTTTAAATCTAAATATTATATGAAAAATATACTATTTATTGTTATAAGGATTCTCATAGTGAGTAGCAGTAAGAAGAACGTAATTTAAATACATACCTACCAACTTTTACACATTTGGCTTGAAATTTATACCTTTTTGCTACTCATTTCAATTTTACACTTAGAGGGTTTTATTACACATTCCAAAAAAATTTCGTAGATCTGAAAAACAAGCTGTGATTTCTATAGCAATATGGCCACCATCGATTCTCATCCATAGAATAATAATAAAGGAAGAAGAAGCGTGTATGTTTTGGTTTCAGTTTGTAAAATCCAGGAATGCCTGGTATAGGGTTGTAACTATGCTTCAATCTGATTGGTTGGCGACTTGTTGGTGAGATTTTTGAATCGTCTTGTTTCTCTGTCAATCAGTCAGCGAGACAGCACCCACAACAAACAGTGATAAATGTGCCGAGGATGGGTGCCCTACTTCAAGGTTTTAAGCAGCAGGAGCAGCTTTTGCTGGCAATTCACTTGAAGGGGTTTGTAAGCATTAGAGTATTGACATGCTCCTTCTTCCTCTATTATTATTCTATGTTCACATCACAGATTATTATGTAGATAGGACACTGCTGTACGTTCAATGGTAACCAAATTTGGAATACAGTGACCTTGTTGGCAACGACTGTAAGTTTCTGGAGCTCTCCAGCTTACACAATCACTCGTCTTTTCTTTTTTTTTGTATATGTTCATAGCGCAGTACTAGTGCGATGTTAAACCCAATAACTAACCAACCATTATATTGATATTTTCGTTTGGCAACTTTGTTATTGTTTACAAACTTAATTGTCAAAAGCAATTTATTTTAGGAAGCAAGTACTATATATTAAGTAAATACTTTTCAAAAATATACAAAAAACAAAAATATTTTTTCGTTTTAAAGCATTTTGCATTATTTAAACGAAACAATGTTAAATATTTAAGATTTCATTCTTTTATTTCAGAATTACAGTTTGTTATTTTAAGTTGTACATGAATATGTGCTGCAAAATACATTTCAAAACTTTATAAAAATTAATTTTATTTCTTAAAAGAATAGCTGTGAATGTTTTGAGTATGATTTTGTGAAGTTTAAAAGTAACAGAATGTGAAGAAAAAGAAAACTTCACATACTAACCTGTTACTAACTACTCGCTAAATAGAAAAACAGTTTTTGATCAAAGATGCTATTCATGTAGACATAACACATGTAGTTCCCCTCTGTTAACAGTGGTGGTGCTACTATCCTTCTGGTTCATGTTTTCGCTTCACTGACCTATCTGTATGATAATCTGTGATCCACGTCAGATTCCAAGTAGGTACAGACAGCCTAAACTCTTTTCTGAGCATGAGTTGAAGCGTCATGTTGCTCATCACCATCATAGTGGAAGTATGCTGTTCATAATCATATCAGTAATCATAACTGTTTCCCTTATCAGTTGTTTTTTACCAGGGCACCTACAACGAACATGCCGAGATGTTTCCGTGGAGGAAACTTCCCAATACCGAATTTCCAAGATCTCGGCACTCCGTCTTCAAGACTCATATTCTGTCCTACTGTGATCGTAACGGAAGCCAGGGTGTCTGCTAGGTCATTAAAGTCATGAAAATCAACAATGGGTCATGAAAGTCATGAAATTTAAGAACAGGTCATGAAATTTGACCGTCGGTTTGAGTCACATATTCGTTCAGGTAACCCAATTTTACTGGTCGGGTTGAACAATTTTTTTCTCTTGCAGTTCGGATTGAGTTTATTGAATTTTTTTCCTTACGAGTCGGGTTGACTTGAGAATAAAATAATTTCATTAACGGGCAAAAACATAATTCGACAATGCATCCTTTGGTGCATTGTCACTTTGCTTCTAGCACTTGTGCCCACTTTGTTCGCCTGATGAATAGTTGTTTTTTTTTTTTTTTAACCCGAAACAATTGTTGCAAGTTTATTGCATTTTATGGTGTTTATTCAAAGTTTTGTACTTATTACTAAACTTGAAGCACATTTTGTAACACTTGAAGTACACAACACACCTAAATGGTTAAAAATTGTTTATCCTTTTTTCAGATTTTAAAACTTTTAACTGTGTGCATTAGTAATTACATTTTAAATTATTTACCAGTTGTATAGCAATAAAAATTTAAAACCCGAATAAACTACTACATCAGAAACGCCAAAGAAAAATATTTGAGATGAATTATTAATTTTCATTTTAGGTTTTGAGTCGGGTGTGGGTCATTAAAATTTTCTATTATGAGTTCATGTCGATTTTCAGGTTACTGTTATTTAGTAGCATAAATATATAAACTAAACATGATTATAAACGTAGTATAGTCATTTGTATCTTTAAAAAATAAAATTATCATCTACGAAAATCTACAGGCATCCTAACCTTTGTTGCCCCCCCCCCCCCTCAAAAAAAAAAAATAATAATAATAATAATAATAATAAAATAAATAAATAAATTTTCTAAAATATATGTATGCTCAAAATATTTTGTTAATCAAAACAGTATTAATGTATCACTGAATGAACTACTTTTTTCTAATTCAGAATGCATTCTATTTTGAAGTACTATAGGAAAAACATCGAAATGCAAAGTTTGAGCTATGTATAGTTATATACTTACAGGGATGAGAATTTTTAAACTTCTGTAGGCCTTTCAGACTTTTCTTAATTTTCTTAAAACAATTTTCAGTTTTTTTTTGTTCTAAATATTCTTATTTTTGTTCAATTTTCTTTCTTTTGACTGTTTCTAAACAACTTATTTTCATATATTCCCCATTTCTGCTTATAGGAAGTATGATTTTGCGTATCTGTTTCTTCTTTTATTACTAAAATTAAATTATCTTTGAGTTTTGCTGATGCTTTTAGACTTTTTGTCTGTTTCCCACTCTCATTTCTGACTTTAGTTTAATAATTCTGTTATTCTATTCTTTAGTCTTTTTGTGAAAAAAAGAAATGTTTGTAGATTTGAAAAAAAAAATTTAATACATATATTCCTCTCCTTAATGCAAGGAAAATAAATGACGATTTTCAAATTCCCCAAAAAAACTAATAGTTACAATATTATAACACTGTACAAATAGTGTACATATGTATGTAGTTATATATGTCTGTTTTAGATTGATTTTCATTACTATTTACTTAAACTGTTAATATATATATATATTTTTTAACAGCTAATACTGTTGTTAAACAATAATAATAATTTAAAAAAAGCAAGGGGATATATTGGTAAACAAAAAAATAAAAAAATAAATAAAAATGAATACGTTAATTTAAAAAGAAAGGTTGGATATGTCGCTAAAAAAGGTCTTGAAAATTGTTTTGAGGTCATGAATTTTTTTTCTGTCAAGTCAGTAGACACCCTGGAAGCGCATATCGGAAGCCAAATGTCAGCATTGGACACTAACTGACCAATCACAGTGAGTAAATGGTCAAAAGCGACTATACACAACGTTGTCAGCCATATTTAAATTGTAACTGATGAAAAAAAAAGCAAAAAATATGTACCAAAGTTATACTTTTTGGAAAGAACTTTCAAAACTATTACTTTTTTGTGTCAACACTATATACATTTAATGATTAGTTTTAAAGGTATTCTATTAGAAAGTTCACGAGTAACAAGAGGTACATCACTTTGTCAACTGCATTATTAAGTGAAAGAAACAGTCTATAATTAAAGGCTAAAGAATAATTTTCTAAAAAATAATCAATTTTGAAGTATTCAGAGCTATAAATTCTAAGATAAACCATGTAAATTCATAGTTTGTAATGAAAGAATTGGGAAGATTCTATTTAAGGATTGTAAAATGTAATAACTTAAGACCAAAGTGAAATCACAACAAGTAGCCAGTAGCAGAGTAACTTTCTGCTATCTGAGAGTTCCCAGTTTCGATCACCGTTTAGTCCTTTTTAGGTTGATTTCTTTAGAAATCGACCTATTGCAATCACTTCATTTATCTATATATCTATAATGAAAATTTTGTCATCACGATAACTCCCGAAATAATACTCCAAATTTGGACAATGAACTGATCTTATAAATATCTTGGATGAGTTCGTTAACCAAGTTGCTCCGACTTTTTGTTTTCAAGTGGCAGCTACTTGAAAATTTCAAACCGACATTGTAAAAAGCATATTTAATGCAATATTTGCTTGAATTTTGATGTAAATACAGGCCACATAAGGGCCTCAATGAAGTTTATCTGCCATTTTTAATAAAGTGGAGGATATCTTAAGTGGGGCCACTTGAAATCAGGATACCACTTGAAAATTTAAAATCACTATAACTTCCGAAATAATACTCCAAATCGAACCAAATTTGGACAGCGTCTTAACTTGTGTTATGAATATCTTGGATGAGTTTCTTAACCAAGTTGCTCCACCATTTTGTTTTCAAGTGGAGACCACTTGAAATTTTCAAATTCAAATTGTAAAAAACGTATTCCGAATCTGTTTGCATTTTGATGTATACATAGACTATATAAGTGTCTCAATGAAGTTTATTAATGAACGTACCGCCATTTTTAATAAAGTGGCGGATATCTTAAGTTAATTGGGGCCACTTGAAATCAGGCTACCAGTTTGAAATTTAAAATCACGATAACTTCCGAAATAATACTCCAAATCGAACCAAATTTGGACAGCGTCTTAACTTGTGTTATGAATATCTTGGAAGAGTTTCTTGGATAGGTTCGTTGACCAAGTTGCTCCGACTTTTTGTTTTCAAGTGGCAGCCACTTGAATATTTCTAACCCACATTCTAAAAAGTGTATTTAAAGCAAGATTTGCTTAAATTTTTATGTAAATCTAGACTACCTAAGGGTCTGAATGAACTTTATTAATGAAATTTATCTGCCACTTTTAATAAAGTGGCGAATATCTTAAGTGGGGCCACTTGAAATCAGGCTACCACTTAAAAATTTAAAACCACGATAGCTTCCGAAATAATACTCCAAATCGAACCAAATTTGGACAGCGCCTTTACTTGTGTTATGGATATCTTGGATGAGTTTCTTAACCAAGTTGCTGCACCATTTTGTTTTCAAGTGGAGACCACTTGATATTTTAAAATTCAAATTGTAAAAAGCGTATTCCAAATTTGTTTAAATTTTGATGTATACATAGACTATATAAGTGTCCCGATGAAGTTTATTAATGAACATATTTGCCATTTTTAATAAAGTGGCGGATATCTTAAGTTAAGCGGGGCCACTTGAAATCAGGCTACCACTTGAAAATTTAAAATCACGATAACTTCCGAAATAATACTCCAAATCAAACCAAATTTGGACAGTGTCTTAACTTGTGTTATGGATATCTTGGATGAGTTTCTTAACCAAGTTGCTGCACCATTTTGTTTTCAAGTGGAGACCACTTGATATTTTAAAATTCAAATTGTAAAAAGCGTATTCCAAATTTGTTTAAATTTTGATGTATACATAGACTATATAAGTGTCTCAATGAAGTTTATTAATGAACGTATCCGCCATTTTTAATAAAGTGGCGGATATCTTAAGTTAGGTGGGGCCACTTGAAATCAGGCTACCACTTGAAAATATAAAATCACGATAACTTCCGAAATAATACTCCGAATCGAACCAAATTTAGACAGCGTCTTAACTTGTGTTATGAATATCTTGGATGAGTTTCTTAACCAGGTTGCTCCACCATTTTGTGTTCAAGTGGAGACCACTTGAAAATTTCAAATTCAAATTGTAAAAAGCGTATTCCGAATTTGTTTGAATTTTGATGTATACATAGATTATATAAGTGTCTCAATGAAGTTTATTAATGAACTATGGATTTTCTCGCCAAAAGTCACCAAAAATGTCGCCAAGTGGAAAACTCGCCAAATCCATTGCCTGCCATATTGCACCTTTTTAATGCGTTTTTAAGGGAAAATTAGGCTATTTTAAAGTTAAAACAAACTAGAAATGCAGAAAATTAACATTTAATCAACTTACTAAGCATTTTTGAAAGAATTTCTACAAAAAAAAAAAAAAAAAAAAATTGAATTATTTTTAAATTTGGAGCAATATCTTAGATTAATTAGTTCATTGAGCAAGTTTCTCTGCCATTTTGATGCAAGTGGCAGCCACTTAATTTTTGAACATGATGCCTTTTGAGATTCCGAATTAATTCCAAATATATTTGTACAGTAGTCTTATCTCACAAATGCATTCGATATATTTGTCAACTTGGCCCACCATCTTGCTTCTAAGTGCCGGCCACTTGGAAATGTTAAATTCACCTAAAAAGGTGTTTATGAACCGATTTGCTTAAAACTCCACATGTAGATAGCCTACATCAATATTTCTAGTAGTTCGTTAATAATTTGTTGCCGCCATTTTGTTTCAAAATGGCGGCTATTTGATAAGGAAAAAGAAATCAACCTACCCTTCCGAATAAGCCGGAAGGACTTGTTTTCTTTTTCTTATAAAAAACGTAGAATATTTGCTTAAAATGAATAATTTATCAAAATTTAAATGTTTATTCTTAAACCATTTAATTTATTTTTTAAATAATTTTTATTTAACTGGAAGAAAAAAAAAAAGTTAAGTTTAATTATGAAATAGAAGGTTAAATCAGGAACTACGCAGATATTCAGTGGCAAGGAATAAAAAATAAATAATTTATTAAAAATAAAGAAAAAACCTTTTAAGTTAAAACTTTAATTTTAATTAATAATATTTTTTTATTTAAAAGCAGAAGAATAATCAAGCATTTATGAAATAATTTATTTCGACTGGAATTTTTATTTTTTCTAGGGAGGGTTGTTAAATTTAATTAATAATTTACCAGAAAATAATATAGCATCAACTCGAAATAATATGTATGTGTGTATATATGTACGTAATTATAATATTTTCTTTGTAATATTTTAGCAAAATATTACAAAGAAATTTAAGAAATTGTATTTTTAAAGTTAAAAAATTACAAATTATTTTCCGATTAATAATAACTATAAAAGTAGAAATATTATCGAAGTGAAAGCATTTATTTTTTTAAATATTTTATTACAATTTAAAAAAAAATGTTCTTATATTTACTTTTTCTAGTTATTAAATTAATTATTCATATTCTCCTTGTTAGTTATACATAAAAAAAAAAAAAAAAAAAAAAAAAAAAAAAAGAAAGAAAATCAGGAAGTGTTACATATATATTCAAAGAATATATTTTGTGAGATTTAAAAATTTATTTTTCAAATGTATTTATTCATTTATTTATTTTATTTTATAAATACATTTTATTTTATAAATAATTTTAAAAATACAGAGCGCCTCGGGTTCGGTACTCGAGCCGGTGAAAGAGCGTCGTGTACACTAATGGTGGCTCGTGCACGTAAAAATCTGTCGTGGCCGCAATGTCCTCCATGTTCCCATTAAAAAAAAAAATTATACCTCTGGGGGTCACCGAAGCGGAAGAGCCATCCCTTCGGTGGAGGATCAAAATTGTGATGGTATGTCTCCAGACAACCTCTAGGGGTGTGCCCCAGGCCGTCGCCAATTGCTCATCTGCGCAGCACTAGTGCGACGTTAAAGCCAACCATCCGTCCGATATTTAAATGTAAAAAATTCTTACAACTAAACCCTCAAAAAGATTTGAACTTGTTAAATTAAATTTCATAAACTCTGTGAATTGTGTTTGCGATGAAATCACAAAAAGAATGAGTGTAATTCTACATATGTTTGTAGCTGCAGCAAAAAACATTCCAAAACTGTTCGCAGGCGTTAGAAGGGGGAAAGAAAAGATGACGCCCGTCACTAAGAGTTCAGAGGAAATATCGATTTCGGAAAAAAAAAAAAACATCAAAATAAAAGTGTTTCTCGTAAACCTGAAAGTAATTCTTTGCCTCAGAATGCTGTGTTAAGTAATCATTCAAATGGAAAATGTGTCCTATTTTTTACAGGAAAAATATTTTTACGAAAATATGATGAGACATTAATCGAATGTAATGCAATATTTGATTCAGCAACTGATCAAAATATATTATCGAGAAAAATGAGTGATATATTTGGAATTAAATTAGAAAGAATACAAATTTTTGTTCGGGTTTAAATTCAATAAAACAAAACTTAAAGGGAAAATTAAGTACAATATTTTCAAATGAAAGTGGTAGTTTTAATGAACCCATTGAATTCTTAGTGGTAAAATTACAGGGTTAATGCCAAGTGTTAATTTAGACATTTCAACCTTAAAAATTCCTGAATTTTTAAAATTAGCAAATAATTCCTTCCATGAAGCTGAGGAAATTCACGCATTATTAAATGCAGATATTTTGTTTAGAATAATGAATGTCTACAGGGTAAATGATGAATTATTATTTAGAGAAACTGAATTCGGTTGGGTGGCTGCAGGTCACTTAGGTGAAATGAAAGCTAATAATGAGAATTCGTACCGCCTTTTCAAAAATGATTGTTCCATTGATGATACCTTAAAACAATTTTTCGAACTAGAATCCCTTGGAATTGAAGATGACCCTTGTTTTAAAGAAGATCATCAGGCTGTGACGATATTCAAACAAACTGTTAAATATGAAACTGAACAATACATAGTAGAACTGCCCTTTTGTAAAGATTTGAAAGAATTATCAAGTAATCTTCCAATTACAAAACAGCGATTTTTTAATTTATGGAGAAGGTTTCAGAAAAACAATTACCTGTATGTACAGTATCAAGATATAATTAACAGGGTGGATCGAAAAACGCGTTTTCTCTCCAATACAATTCCAATAGCGCGGAAAACTTGCCCATAGGCATCATTATAAATGAAAAAAATATAATTTTTTTTTTTTTTTTCAAAATTTGAAATCGCGCAGAAGGCCTAAAGTTACAAAAAACAAAACAAAATACCGGTAAATTTTAAAAAAAATGCAAAAATTAAAAAAAAAAAAATACATTTTTCGTTCTAATAGTGAAAAAAGTGTTTTTAAGAGTGTCCTTAATGCATACAAAATATAATTAGACCCATTCTTGTTTTACTGAATTCGCGCAAAAGGCCTAAAGTTGCGGGTTGTATCGTAAAAAAACGATATTTCATGATTTTCGACGATTTTTAAACATGTGCCAAAACCCATAAAAGTTTTATTTTTAATTTGTAATAGTGTAAAAACCATTCAAAACAATTTTCCCAATCCATAAATAATACTTTCAGACCTGTTATTCTTTAATTGTATTCGCGTAAAAAGGTCTAAATTATAGTATAAGTTAAGTTACAGAGTCCCGTAAAAACGCCGTTTTCCATATCTGATGAGTGTTTATTTAACACATTAAGGTTTGTAATAAGACTCTAACAAGTGATTTACAAAAAAATGTATTAGCCAAACATATCATATTGCAGCTCTCAGCTCATTTCAACATTTAATTTGTTCTGAAATGACCCAGGACTCACGGCGAGGACGTGGCTGCAAGGCGAGTCCCACCTCCACCCTACCCAACCAACCAACCAGGTTGAATTTTATTTACAATATTTACAGTAACTATTTACTTTGTGCACTGCATATATGCTCGTTGTAGGCAAAAGGTTATTTAAGTAGAAGCCCCTTTGAATTCTGACTTTGAATTAAATGTGGGCATCAGTTGTCTTGATTTTAAAGTCGCTCTAAAATAAGCATCGCGATTTTAATGCCCGCACACTTTTTCTGATGCTTCTGTAACCAGTTTTACACACCTCAACTGACTGGGTGTGGCATGGGAATTTGAAGTAGTTATACTCTGGTAGCGCTTTGTCTTTCAATAAAGAAGCAATGTATTCAGTTGGCATCTTGGACAGTAGTGGCTGACATTTTAACGAGTTACCTTATCTTATAGGCATTTGTTTGATCACTTGGATGGAACGACAACAGGACCAGCATCATTTAGCGGTCCAGTTGGAAAACAACTCCCTGGATGTGAGAAACTCCCTGTTGTAGATTTTGAGCCGATACAATCAGAAGTCATTGGTATCACTAAAAACAATCTGAGTAAAGAACAGAAGTATCTTCTAGACATTGTAAAAGCGGTCAACACAGGAATCTGTAATCCAGAATTGGTTGCTAGGGATCCTGGACGCATCAGCCACTCTCGTTGGCTAACCTGTGCTAACCGGGTTTTAAAGATTGTATGTATCCCACAAATTATCATACAGATAGGACAGTGAAGCTAACACGCGAACCGGAAATATAGTAGCACCACTAGTATCAACAGAGGGAAACTACATGTGTTAAGTCTACATAAATAGCATCTTTGTTCGGAAATTGTTTTTCTATTTCGCGAGTAGTTAGTAGCAGGTTAGTATGGGAAGTTTTCTTTTTCTTCACTTTCTATTGTTTTTGAATTCACAAAATTATACTCAAAACATTCACAGCTATTCTTCTAGGAAATAAAAATTAATTTTTATAATGTTTAAAAATATGCTTTGTCAAACATATTCATATTGAAGTACAAATTAAAATTACAAACTGTAATTCTGAAATAGCAGTATGAAATCATTAAATATTTAACGTTGCTTGGTTTAACTAATACATAATGCTTTAAAATGAAAAAATGTTTTTATTTTATGTATATTTTCAAAGTTTATTTTCTTAATATTTAGCACTTGCTTCTTAAAATAAATTGCTTTTGACAATCAAATTTGTAAACAATAATAAAGTTGCCAAGCGAAAACGTATGTGAGTTTTCTTTCCTTCACTTTTTCTACTACTTTTAAATTCACAAAATTATAACATTCAGAGCTATTTTCTAAGAAATAAAACTAATTTTTATTATGTTTGAAAATAAATTTGGCCAAACACATTCGTGTTCAAGTGTACAAATTAATATAACAAACTGTAATGCTGAAATAGCAGTATATGGTATGAAATCTTAAATAATTAACATTGCTTGGTTTAAATAATACAAAATGCTTTAAAATGAAAAAAATATTTCTGGTTTATGTATATTTTCGAAATTTATTTGTTTAATATTTAGTACTTGCTTCTTAAAATAAATTGCGTTCGACAATTAAATTCGTAAACAATAACAAAGTTGTCAACATCAATACATTGGTTAGTTGGTTGGATGTTGGGTTTAACGTTGCACTATTACGATATGAACAAAGATACAATAAAAATAAGACGAGCGATTGCGTAAGCTAGAGAGCTCGAGAAACTTACAGCCGTTGACAATAGGGTCGTTGCAGTCAAATTTTGGTTACCGAAGAATATACGGGAGTGTCCTATCTGTATAATAATCTGTGATGTATCCCAAACTAGCCCACCAATTGAGTTACAGACTCTTGCAAATTACATAGTGAAGTCATATGCACCTGTTTGGTTTGATATAAAGAAAAACTACACTGTGAAAGATGGACCGAAGCATATTTTGAAGGTAGTTAAAACAACCAGGCATCTACCGGACAATATCAAGCAAATCATTGATCCAGTAATTCAAAGGAATGCATTCTTCTGCCACCCTGAAAATATGATGTTGGCTATGATAATGGATGAGAGACCACTCATTAGAGAACTTGGCTACAGGAGAATCCTTAAATCCAAGAAATGAGCCATCAGCTGAAGGTTATGTAAGAGACTTCAAAATACCTTCAATAAATTTTAGTGCAAACGACAATACTGAACTATTTGATTGGTCAATCTGCAAATTAACACCGCCGCCACTACTGTCCAAGATGCCAACTGAATACATTGCTTCTTTATTGAAAGACAAAGCGCT
This sequence comes from Salticus scenicus, assembly GCA_963930645.1. NCBI lineage: Eukaryota > Metazoa > Arthropoda > Arachnida > Araneae > Salticidae > Salticus > Salticus scenicus. The sequence goes on along the minus strand of OZ005658.1, from coordinate 51,802,973 downwards.
ACCAGAGTTTAACTACCTCAAATTCCCATACCACAACCAATCAGTTGAGAGGTGTGTAAAACTAGTTACAGAAGCAGCAGAAAAAGTGTGCGGGCATGAAAATCGAGATGGTTATATTAGAGCTACTTTAAAATCAAGGCAGCTGATGCCCATATTTAATTTAAAGTCTGAACTCAAAGGGGCTTCTCTGTAAATAACCTTTTGCCTACAACGAACATATGTGCATTGTGCATTGTACAAAGTAAATAGTTACTGTAAATATTGTAAATAAAATTCAACCTGCTTGGTTGGTTGGGTAGGGTGGAGGTGGGACTCGCCTTGCAGCCACGTCCTCGCTGTGAGTCCTGGGTCATTTCAGCACAGATTAAATGTTGAAATGAGCTGAGAGCTGCAATATGATATGTTCGGCTAATTCATTTTTTGTAAATCACTTGCTAGAGTCTCATTACAAACCTTAATGTGTTAAATAAACACTCATCAGATATGGAAAACGGCGTTTTTACGGGAGTCTATAACTTAACTTATACTATAATTTAGACCTTTTGCGCGAATACAATTAAGGAATAACAGGTCTGAAATTATTATTTCTGGATTGGGAAAACTATTTTGAATGGTTTTTACACTATTACAAATTATAAAACTTTTATAGGTTTTGGCACATGTTTAAAAGTCGTCGAAAATCATGAAATATCGTTTTTTTACGATACAACCCGCAACTGTAGGCCTTTTGCGCGAATTCAGTAAAACAAGAATGGGTCTAATTATATTTTGTATGCATAAAGACACTCTTAGAAACATTTTTTTCACTATTAGAACAAAAAATGTATTTTTTTGTAATTTTTGCATTTTTTTTTTTTTTAATTTTCCGGTATTTTGACTTTTTTGGTAACTTTAGGCCTTCTGCGCGATTTCAAATTTTGAAAAAAAAAATTTAATATTTTTAACACGCTTTTATTAGCTTCACCTGTATGTACAGTCGGTAACAAAAGTGTCCGAACACTAGCAAAAATTCCTATGTAAAAAAAGTTCACTTCATACGGTTTTGTTAAATAAATCCTTGTCGAATCCTGTTCTTAGTCAGTGTAAGAACATGATTCGACAAGGATTCATTTAACAAAACCGTATGAAGTGTACTTTTTTTACATAGGAAATTTGCTAGTGTTCGGACACTTTTGTTAGCGACTGTATGTATGTATGTATGTACTCTCTAAAATATGAAGAGTGAGATCTCACTCTAAAAGAGTGGCATATCACTCTTTGGACATGCCAAAATGGAGCCAACCTCTAAAGAGTGAAAAGTCTCTTTTCAAAAGAGTGAGATTTCTCACTCTTTATTAAGAGTGAGATTATTCGCAGCAATTTAAAGAATATGACTGATTATTTTTCTTTAAAAAATTGCGTACACTAGACGATATCGTTTCATTTCGCCTTGCGAATGAATTCCAGTTCAACGGTGGAAATAATGCAGTTTGGATTCGTCGGGAATCGAACCCAGGCCGTCCTCGTAGCAAGCGAGTGTCTTACCACTGAACCACTGAGCGCATACACTTGTTGCTTATTTTACATTATTAAATCATTCTTATACGTGATCAATCATATTTTATTTTTTCCTTCATTTATCAACAGTATAAAATTACAGAATTCTAATGGATATTTTAAAATTATAATTATTTTGAAATTGCTAAAATTAGAATTAATTTTAAAAGAAAATGTGTACTTGAAAAATAATTTCCTAATACAAGCATTCATTTAAATTAGCTTATAAGGAAAATAAGTTACTCAAGTGTACATATTTAAAAAAATAAAAAATAAAATAAATAAATAAATAAATAAATTTTCGCATACAAATCTATAGAGTTTCCTGAAAACTCTTCCCTTCAGTAGTATAAAACTCGCTGTTGATTTTAAATATTAGTAAAGAATTATACCCATTTCTTTTAATATTTCACATATGTTAGCTGTCAATGAATATAATAAAAATATGGTAATTATAGATTTTAAGGCGTTATGCATTAAATATTTCCATTGATATTTTCACTTATACTTTATATATTTCTGAATAAAACTATTTACTTTCCAATACGAGTTTTGATATGTTTCTTGAGATTTTCGATTCTTTACTAATAATATTACTTCGATTTTGTCAATCGCAAAGAAAAAAATATTTACCGAATTACCTTTTTATTCATCAGAAATTTGGTTATAAAAAATAAGTCTAGGAATAAGTTCTGTTAAACAAATGCATGCATCAGATCGTTCAGAAATTGTCCATTTTTCATTCGAATTATGATTAACAGATGGCGGCAGCTATTTCTCACTCTAGAAAAGTTTGATCTTGCAATACATGATAACCTCACTCTTTGAGGCAAAGTGACTATACGTCACCCTTTCACAAAAAGTGAGAAATGTCGCATTTTCAAGAGTGATAATAGTGTTTTCTCACCTTTATTGGTGTCAAAATAGGGGTCACTTTTTTAAGGAGAGAGATTCTCACTCCAGAAATTTTAGAGAGTATGTATGTATGTATGTTTGTTTGTTTGTAACTTCTCTGGGAGCAAACAAATTTATATTGTAAAAAAAATATTTTCCCTACGTGAACGTTGTAGCGTTGAGGTAAGGCGCCGCGCTACGAACCTAAAGATCCAGTGTTCGATTCCCGTCACGGGAGATTTTTTAAAGAATAGTTTTTGCTGAATTCTAAGTTATTTTAATTAAAGATTTAAATGTATGTAAATATTACGGTGTGTCACTCACGCGATTTTCTCTTACCCTGAATTTTAATAGTAAGATTTTGTGCGTTTTAGTTCACATTTCTATAAAAGCGTGTTTTTTAATTTTTTAAAACTATAATATTATTTCATTTAAAATGACGCCTATGCGCAAGTTTTCCGCGCTATTAGAATTGTATTGCAGAAAAAACGCGTTTTTCGATCCACCCTAATAATTAAAGACTACATGAAACAAGAAGTAATTGAAAAGGTCGAAAACCCTAAGATAAGTGATGACAAACCAGTCTATTACTTACTCCCCCAAGCTGTGAAAAAGAAGGTCGGGTCACAACTTCTACGCATATTGTATTTAATGCAGGATCACATCAACTTAATGAACTCTCTCTTAATGATTGTCTTTTGCCGTGTCCAAATTTATACCAAAATCTTCTTGTTGTGCTAATTAATTTTAGAATCAAGAAAATAGCTATATCATCGGATATCCGTCAAGCATTTTTTCAGATTTGTTTGGCAGATAAACACAAGAACGCAGTAAGATTTTTTTTTAAACCAATATTAATCCTCGTATTGATTTAATACCTAATCTTCAAATTTATCGATTTAACAGAGTACTTTTTGGGATGAATTCTAGACCTTTTTTATTAGCAGCTACAGAGAAGCATCACATAGAAAAACATTACAACATAAGAAGATTACCCAACAACCGTATATCACCTAGATTCATTTATGTATGTGGACGATTGGATTACTGGTCAAGAAACTTCAGAAGAGGCACTAGAAATTTCCCACTCTGCAAGGAAGATCATGAAGGAAGCTGGAATTGTAATGAGAAAATGGATCTGTAACGATTTGTCCTTGATGAAACAGTGGGCCAACGAAGGGTTCGATACTTAACAAACTGATACCTCCATTAACTTAGTGACCGACAACACAAACGTATTAGGCATATCTTGGCAAACAAAATATGATTGTTTGACCTTAGATCTTAAAGGAATTCTTGAATTGGTTGCACAGAAAAAAATACCAAAAGAACCATTTTGCAAACCATCGGAAAAATCTTTGATCCGATGGGATTGCTTACACCATTTACTGTCCGAATGAAATGTCTTATGTAGGAACTTTGGAATAAAAAGGTCATATGGGATGAAAATTTGCCTCCAGATGTATTAAAAAAGTGGCTGGTTTGGTGTAATGAGTTACCACTCCTTAAAGAACTTAGTCCCAAGACTTGTTCTAGATTCTTCTAGTGAAGATGAAATACAGATACATAGTTTTGTGATGCCTCCAAACTTGCATATGGGGCTTCAGTTTACACAAAAGTTAAGAAACAAGATGAGGTTCTAGTAAATCTCGTTACTTCAAAAAGTAGAGTAGCTCCATTAAAAGCATTGCGTTACCCCTTGGCGAAAAAACATAATCGGGCTTTGGCGAGCGCGAGTCATGATGATAGGCGGTAGGGTTGCTCGCATATCTGATGACAAGCGGACGTCAGCATTCGTATTAGCAATAACAATAGAATTTGTTCAATAATTTTAAATAAGTTTTAGGTGCTTTTGTTTCCTGAATTAGATACTTTGAAGTATGATTTAAAACATTCATTTTGTAATTGAATAGCTATTTTTATTTTCTAAATAAGTTTCTAAACGTTCATTGCTAATTGGAAACATCCTACATGTAAACAAATTGTCGTGTTTATATTATGTCTAGATAAACTTGAAAAGAGATTGACGTATATTTATTTTATATTTTGCCTATGTATGAGTTATTATTTCACATATGCATTTAAGTGAATTAGTAATTAATAACGCTGGAATCCAAATGTTTATTTTGTGTGTGAGTGAAGAACTTATTGCAAGGTATGTTCACAACATTTAATGGTTTTATAATTATTAGTTTAATGTCTGTAAGTTGTATAAGTGCCTAGAATTAATTTTTATTTTATTTTTTTTAATTAAAAGATAATATTTTGTACATTATTTCTATAACATATTGAAATATTAGTATCTGATATGATATTATATCCTGATGACTCATCTTATATCAGGTAATTTGTTTAGACATTTGAAAACAAATTTGACTTAAAATTATGATATAATTGTGATCATTCTCCTTTTAATTAGTATATTAGTTAGATGTTTATTTTGTTAAATATCACCGTTTGAAATGAAATTGGTCGAACTGATGATAACATGTAATTATCAGTTCAATCATTTTTATAATGATAATATCGATGAATATATTTATTACACACTACATTTTGAATATTATAGTGAGATATATTTACATAGAATAGATTGCATTATGTAGACTGCTGATTAAGTAGTACACATACATTCTGAGTGAAGTTAATTTGAATTTATAAAAACAAGAATTAATTTTTGTTAATTGTGAATAATAATACAGTTTATGGTATGACTTAGCGTGTTTTTAATAAATCAATAATTTGGCACAATTTTGCTATTATCCTTGGAATTTACAAACCTTTAGGAAAGGAAAGTTTATCAAAGAATGCCATACTCAAAATGGCATAAAATGAAATTGCATCAAAATACATTAAAAAAAAAAAAAAAAATTAAATGCAAAAAATGTATAAAGTACAATTAAAAAAAAAAAAAAAAAAAAAAAACAGTTGAAAAGCTCAAAATTATAAATAATCACAGTTTAAAGAAGATCGAAGAGAAATGAAGGAACAGTGTTTCTTGGAAAGTTCTCTAGTTATGAAGTTTATCCTATGCCAGCTGGACCATAGCTTCAGTGCACGAAATTGATTTTGTGCCTGTAGACGTGGGCTTGCTAGCGGTTTTTATTAATATCGACATCAGATAGAAGAAGAAAGAGGAGGACAAGCTTATTGAAGACAGGGTTCCTTGTGACATGCTGTAAATAAATCTAAAAATAGATCAGCATTGAAATTTGACATTTGATTTTCTTGTATCCTTTTTAGTTGTTTGCCATTCGAACTTTTGCATGTTTTTTAATTTTATGGTGTTTGTTTATAAAAATTTTATTATAGTTCATTTATTTTATTTATTTATTTATTATTATTATTATTTTTTATTTGTAGGTAGGGTAAGTGCACAAGTGATTGACACTTTTAGAGCAATCTCTGATGTTTTTAATGTTCTAGTCATCAGAAAATATTTTCAGAAATCTTAAGTTAGTACATATGGCATGAAAGACATTCAGAACCACATATATGTTAAAATACAGTAGAAGATCTTTATAACGCAAACCTAAAAACACAAGGTTTCGCGTTATATAGAATTTCGCATTATATAGATCACACTTCACACATCATCAAACTTACATTGCAAATATGGCTAAATATGTCAGAAACATATGAAAACAGAGTAGGACATTTTTAAGTTACATTCCTTGAACTTGGAACAGAAATTGGATGGATAATAGCTTTCATTGTTAAATTTACTTTATAAAGATAGTTCATACATGCCTGTACAAAATCATTACTAGTGCTGGACGATATCAGAAATTAAATATCGCGATATATCACCATGTTAATATCGATATTATGTGATATATTGCGATATTTCTTTCAAGATAGGAAAAAATAGAAATTTGTTATTTTTTAAAGACATATGCACACGAATTTTAAAGTATACAAGTATAAAGTGTTTTCCGTGTATTTTCTGGTATATTACTACCATAACTTTATCATAAAAAAAAAAAAATGCATAAAAAGTGAATCAATATTTTGTGTTTCTTATAACTTATACTGTTGCTTTTTAGTATACCTCTGTATAGTTTGTCCTCTATTCTTCCCATTTTAAGCTTTAATTATTTTAAAATCATATTTTAACACAGCTAATATGCGATCTGTGTTTTATTTGTACCAAGTATATCAAAATTCATAATTCTACTAAAAATAAAGCTTAATAAAAATTGTCTTAAGATGTAGGTATTAAATAAAAAGGAAAATCATTCTAAATAGTTAAGAATTGCCATTGGATACACCTTTTTTAGTCGTAGAGAGTAATATTTTTTACTTAAAACTCTTATATGCATCCTAAATGTCAGTTACTTGTCATTTTTATTTTTGTATCTGCTTACCAAATCATTACAATATTTTTTAAATGTATATGTGTTCAATTCACATTCGTAATAGTTTCATATATTCGTAATAGTTTCATTATATATATATATATATACATTGTCAGTATAAAAATTATATTATTTAAAGAAAATTATGTTAAAGTTTCATTTTGTTACTTAAAGTAACTCATTTCGCAATTACATGTACGGCTTAAAAAAAAAAAAAAAAAAGAAAGAAAGAAAGAAAAGGAAAGAGAAAAAATAAATGCTACATAAAAAAAGTAATAAACTATCCAATATTATATAATTTAATAAAGAAACTGTCACTGTAAAATTACTGAAGATAAAACTTTATTTTACATCAGTCAGATAGCACCCTTTCTCCCTTCCCATGTTTTCCAATGGGATTTTTGTCGCGTCGTTTTATAAAAATATTTTATTAAAAAATGAACTTTTTCGAATTCTGTTTTTTTGAATATTACTCTTTGAACAGGTCGTCTTTTAGCTTAGTGAACAATTTTTCGAAAAAATAAATTTAAATATTTTACTTAGAGATCCACACTTTACCCATAATTTACTTATTGAGTCCATAATTTACTTATTGAAATAAAATATTTAAATTCATTTTTTCGAAAAATTGTTCACCAAGCTAAAAGGCGACCCGTTCAAAGAGTAATATTCAAAAAACAGAATTCGAAAAACTTCATTTTTGAATGAGATATTTTTATAAAACGAAGCAACGAAAATCCCATTCGATAACATGGGAAAGGAGAAAGGGACTGATGTACAACCCAAACAGTGATGCCAGATGGTCGAAAATTATTTCCCCAAACAGGTCTTCAAATTTCCCCAATTCAGGAGGTTTTTTTCGAAAAAATCCCCAATTTGATTTCTACTAAAAAGGGGAAATAAAAATTTTTTCAAAAAAAATATCAAGCAGATTTTTCTGTGATAAAAATTCAGATTTTTCCCCAAAAGAAGGCATTTAAAAAAAAAAAATCCCCAAATACCAATAAAGATACTGAAAGTCTCTAGTCGTAAGGATAAATCATTACGTTATCAACATTGACAGAGAGTTGAAGAACTCCCCAGATTTGTCCCCAAAAATTTTAGAATTCCCCCAAAAAGTCCCCACAAACATTTGGTCCAAAAGCCTCAAAAATCCCCAAAATGGGGACAAAATCCCCAATCTGGCATCACTGAGCCCAAAGCGAGTTAAACACATGTCGCATCTTATTGGCCAGAAGATATGGATACTTTGAAATAAACCAATATCAATGAACCAATAGCAGGAAATGAGCTAAAACAAAAGATATTGTTTTCATTCGTCATACTCGTTTGTTTTTATATCGCCTGTCTGTGGTATTACACCTACGATCCGCGAGCGATGATGTGCAATATTATCAAAGAACTTATACTAACGGTAGTATAAATTCTTTCATATTATCGTTTAGAGCCAGGGAAATGCATGAATGTAGAATGAGAAGTCAATATACTCTAAGAAGTCAGTATACTATGGGAAGTCAATACAATATACTGTGATAGTTTAATTTTCCTGATGAATATCATTGACTTTTTGTTTTAGGACAGTGATATTTTCAAGAAAGTAGATACATTGCGGTTTGGAGAGGAAGGATTGTTTGGGGTTGGGAGTTTTAGTCAGTGAGTGGAGGGGAAAAAGGGGGTTGCATTAGTATAAGCTATTCAGGTCTCTTTTTTTTTCGGGCTTTGCTTGGCGCGCGATGATGCAGGTTTGTGGCGCGCACAAGGGGTTGCGTCACTTCCGCTAGCCAAACGGTTTGTTTGTTTTTTTAGAAAACACGGGGAATAAGCTATTCGGCGTTCTCTTTATTCCGAGCGTGGTGACTGGTGATAGGTGCTAGTGAGGAACATTATTTATCGGCGCTTCGATCGATCGCTGAGTGTGCGCTAAAGAAATATCGTTAGAGGGATATATCAGCAGAGCTAGATCTTTAATATCGTTATTGCGATATTTAAAAAATATTGATACTTGGGGATATATTGATAAATACTCCAGCCCTAATCATTACTATATTGCTCACTAAAAAAAGTAATGATAGCAATTTTTTCATTAAAAAGATCTAAATTCAGCAGGTAAAGAAAAACAAATGTATCACACGTACTTCTCAACAGAGTAACATATTTTTACAAAGTATTTTTTAACTGAAAAATTCATTGTTTAGATCCAAGAATTTTTGCGTTATATATAGAATTGCGTTATAAAGATCTTCTATTGTATATACATTTTATAACAATTATTTTTTTTATGAAATTTTATTTGACACCCACTCAATGTTCCAGTAATTGACACTGCCAGTTTTTCATTTTATCAGTAATTGGACCCCTATGTTTCATTGTTTGACACTGCTAGTTATTCATTTTATCAGTTATTAGCACCCTATGCTCCAGTGTTTGACAAAAAATGTTAAAATTCTTATACGTAAAATATGATTTTCTTATTTTTCTTATTTATTAATTATTTCGGGATAGATGTCAATTAGTGGAGCATGCCAATCACTGGAGCACCTACCCTATAGCTTTATCTGACGAATTTCAAATAAGCAATTTCAGTGTATAAATCTATAGTTCCAAAAAATTGCATATTATCCTTAAATATTAAAATATGTATTTATATAGTTACTGTTTAAAAAAGACTGAAGATGAAAAGAAAGAGCAGTTTTCCTGAGAAAGTTCCCCATTTTTGAAGTCTTTGCATCCTACGCCAGCTGGAAAATATCTATAGTGCACAAAATTGTTTTCGTGCCTGTAGATGTGGGCTTGCTTGCACATTTCATTAACTCAGATGGAAGAAAAGGGAGGAAAAGCTTATTGAAGAAAGAAAGCTCATCATGACATGCAGTAAATAAATCTTTTCTTAAAATAGATAAACATTTATCATTTAATTTCCTTGCATTCTTTTGAATTGTTCGCCATTTGAACTTTTGTATGTTTTTTCATTTTATGGTGCTATTTATTTTGCTATTACTTATTTTTTATGGTAATATTCAATTGTTTCATTCAAATTGAACATAGTTTGATCAATTAGCAACAATTCAGCTTTAGTCCAAAGAAAAAACACATTTTTCATTAATTGGCAACTTTTCGCTTACACTCCCTGACTCAGAATTTTACATATTACATATAAATTTAATAAGATAAAATTTTTCAAAATGCTCCATGCAAAATAATTTTTAATTCTTCTGCTGAGATCTTAATCATGAGAGACTTGGAGATTTAATCACCACACACCCAAAATTTTACAAATTTCATGAAAATTTTTAAGTTATACTTCATTTTTAACAAATTGTTTTTGAAGACTTAGCCTCATCTAGTAAATTTAAAAATTACAATTTAAGTATAAGTTTATTATTACCGCCAAGAGAGAAAGAAAAAAAGCATAGCATCCTAAAATGATTAAAAAGTGAAATATTTGTGGCTGCAGCTATGGGTCTGCTAGCATATTTCACAAATATCATGAAACAGAAGAGAAAATAAGAAAGAACTGGCGTTTTAAAGTAATAAGTACACAACTTTGAATAAACACCATAAAATGCTATAAATTCAGAATGATTGTTTTGGATCGAAAGAATACATGACCCTTCATCAGGCGAACAAAGGAAGCACGAGTGCTGCAAGCAAAGTGGCAACACACGCTGCCGCTTTGATATCAGCATTTGTGCTTACCGACAGTGACACGATCTAATTAAAGAGAAAGCAAGAGACAGAAGAAAACATCCACTACCGATGGCATGGACCACGAGGAAGTAAGCTGATGAAGGAGGAAACCCCCTCACAAAAGCAGCTATTCAGACTTCCATAAAGCTGTAATGTAAGGTTTTATTCTTTACAAAAATTTTCAGCAAATCGCTAAAATTGATGCCAAGATCAACATTTGCGTCGGCTACAAACTTGGCAACCTGACGAGATTAGTAATCGAATTTGGTGACAAATATTGCTTCAGGAGAGCCAGAATTTGTAAACCTTTTCTCAATTTTAACAGAATTATCTGTTTTGGTAAAATGTATCATTTCTCACCACTAATTTTTGCCTACAAGAATAAAAGTAGGCAATTTATACTGAAATGATTTTCATTGAACACTAAGCTGTGTTTAATATTTAAACTTAAAAACTTGTTCACATACCATAAAATTAATAAAACCACTACCAGTTACAAAAGGACATGGTCTTTCTTCTTCAGGTGCAAAGCACTTGCTATTACCTTGGAGAAAAAAGCAAGACTGGTGGTTTTTGTACCTGAAGAAGAAAGGCCATGTCTTTTAGAAACTGGTAATGCTTTCATAATTTTATGGTGTATGAAAAAGTTTTTTTAATTTAAATATTCATTGTACATCAGTTTTTTTATTTTTGTACTGTCTAAGCTGAGTATTTGCCAATGGTATTTTCTGTAATAAGCCATAGAAAATTCCTGAAAAATTTACAATTCGTGGTATATACACTGATGGAAAAAAAAATCCCAACACCAAGAAAAAATTATTGTACAGTAATGAAATTTCAGCAATACATTTGTCTAGGTAACATATTTAATTGAATAAAGTTTCAAGATCACAGGTAGAGCCATTGCCGAGAAGAGCCATTTCAAATGTCAAATGTTGGTACATTAGTAACCGGTGTAACCGCCAGAATTTTGAATGCAAGTATGCAAACGTGCATGCATTGTGTCGTACAGGTGTCGGATATCAGTTTGTGGGATGGAGTTCCATGCCTGTTGCACTTGGGCGGTCAATGCAGGGACAGTTAATGCTGGTTGTGGATGACGCTGGAGTTGTCGTCCAATAATGTCCCATATGTGCTCGATTGGAGAAAGATCTGGTGATCTAGCAGGCCAAGGGAACATGTCGACACTCTGTAGAGCATGTTGGGTTACAACAGCAGTATGAGGGCGAGCATTATCCTCTTGGAAATCACCCCCTTGAATGCTGTTCATGAATGGCAGCACAACAGGTTGTATCACTAGAATGCCGTACAAATTTGCAGTCAAGGTGCGTGGGATAACCACGAGAGTGCTCCTGCTGTCATACGAAATTGCTCCCCAAACCATAACTCCAGGACAGGACTAGGCCCTGTGTGTCCAGGTCGCTAGCAGGCGTTCACCTGGCCTCCTTCTAACCAACACACGGCTATCACTGCGACCAAGGCAGAACCGGCTTTCATCAGAAAACACAACAGATCTCCACTCCGTCCTCCAATGAGCTCTAGCTTGACACCACTCACGTCGCAAACGGCAGTGGTTTGGAGTCAGTGGAATGCACGCTACAGGGCGTCTGGCTCGGAGCTGTCCTTGAAGTAACCGATTTGCAACAGTTCGTTGTGCCACTGTGGTGCCAACTGCAGCTCGAATTTCAGCTGCAGACGCAGTACGATTAGCCACAGCCATACGCCGAACACGGCGGTCTTCCCTCACAGTAGTGCCACGTGGCCGCCCAGAACACGGTCTTCTCGAGGCAGTACCTTCCCTTGACCACTGCTGCCAACACTCATGCACAGTGGATACATTCCTGCCAAGTCTTTCTGCAATATCGCGGAAAGAAAACCCACCTTCTCGTAGCCCTACTACACGACCACGTTCAAACTCAGTCAGCTGTTGATAATGGCTTCTTCGTCTTCTTAGAAGCATCCTTGACTAACATTAACCCACTACGTCAAATCTCAACTGTAAATAACGATCACGAATCTTACAGCGCTTATTTAAAGCAAACCTCATTTGCATGTTCATAGAGTCGTTACTAGCGCCACACTTATGTGCGTAGATCGAAATTTGAATCGACGTCATCTTTCAGATGTATAAACACGCCTACCAAATTTCGTTTATCTAGCACAGCTCCTTCCTGGTGTTGGGATTTTTTTTCCATCAGTGTATGTATAAGGAAGTCGTGGTGTCCATGTCAGATTCTTTTTTTTTTTTTTTTTTTTAATGCTAGCTAAGCAAGCATACATGCATGGTACCGTGACCACTGCTATACAGATTTTCATGCAAAATGTGTAAGTTGTATCCAGTGATGTTTTTTTCTGTTTTGGTTTAAATGGTTGCAAAGTGAGTTCACACGCATGGAAGTGATCGCTACTATACAGATTTTTATGCATAGTGAAATAGCTCAATTTTAAATATTTGTTTTATTAATCTTAAAAATAGGCTTCCATATTAAGGAAGTATTAATAAAAATATGTACAACTGTATTAAAATATAGCTATAATTTATTAAAATGTATGTACGTGTAACATCGTTAAGGCAATTAATTCGTCATTCAATAAAGATTTTCTTTTTCAAGTTTAAATTATTAAAATAAATATGGCTGCAATATTGACAAGTAAGTTATACTAGGGTGCCTTGATAGAAAGAATGACAACATACGAAGGACTGTCATTGGCCAAAATTTCTATATTACCAAATCTATGAAAAAAAAAAAAAATGATCAGGTGTACTTTGAAAATTAAGTGAATGACAGTAAATTTTACTCTTTAAATTTTTTTAAATTTTCATAGGAAAATGTATTATTTATTACTAAGTACAAAACTTTGAATAAACACCATAGAAGCAAACACTCGCAACAATTGTTTCAGGAAAAAAAAAGAAAAAAACCCTTCATCAGGCAAAAAGAGTACACACGAGTGCTGTAAAAGAAGCGACAACACACTGTTGCAGATTGCACTGTGTTTTCGCTTTGTTACAGCACTCGTGCCTACTTTATTCACTTGACGAAGGGCTAGGTTTTCTTTTGACCCGAAACAACTGTTAGAAGTTCTTGCTTTTATGGTGTTTATTCAAAGTTTTGTAATTATTACTTTTAAAAGCCAGTTCTTTGATGCTCTTTTATAATGTACAGTCGGTAACAAAAGTGTCCGAACACTAGCAAAAATTCCTATGTAAAAAATGTACACTTCATACGGTTTTGTTAAATAAATCCTTGTCGAATCATGTTCTTAGACTGTTTAAGAACATGATTCGATAAGGATTTATTTAACAAAACCGTATGAAGTGTACTTTTTTTACATAGGAATTTTTGCTAGTGTTCGGACACTTTTGTTACCGACTGTACTAGCAGGAGCAGGCTTTGCCTGCGTCGCTGGTCATTATATTGAAATGAATTTTCAAAACGCTATACCTTTTAATAATTTTAAAAAATCATTGAAATCAGTCAAAATCTAAGTTAAAGTTCTCGCTACCTTCGGTAAAGGTTTTTCCACTTGCCACACTTCACAAAATCCCTTTATAGTACATGTTGCATACGCATACCTAACCAACACATTACAAATCAGGATCCTGAGATTATTTGAAGCAGCACTATATTTTAAAATGTGTTTTTACCCCCTCCCCGCTCTTAAATGGAAGAAGGAGGAGGGAATTTTGCTAAATAATTTTATATTATGAGTTCGATATATATAACTGACCCACGCATCGAAAATCTCCTTCTTAAGATAATTTACTGCAGAGTTACGCATGTAGAGTTACTGCAGAGTTTACCTCCACTCCTATGGTGCGGTAGTGTGGAATTTCACAAAATCACTTCGTAGTGTGTGTGGAATATGCATAAGCAGTCCACACATCAAAAATTGCTATTCTATGATTATTTGGAACAGAGTTACGCATGCAAACATGTTTTTTAATCTTCCCCCCCCAACCCTCAAGAGGGGAGATGGCACGGAATTTCAAATAATCTCTTTGTAGTTTGTGTGTGTTGAATACACATAACCAATCGACATATCAAAAAATCACTTTCATGAGATAATTTCATAGCTGCTGTTTTTAATCTTTTAAATCAAAATTCACATTGGTATTTTTAAATGGAATATGTTATATATATTTTCGACGATTAGTATTACTAAAATCAGCTATAAAATTTTTCGAGTCTGAACTCCCCGCCAAAAACTGTAGACTTGGTATCTATGTAATTTGGAGCAGTTACACTTTAAAAGGTGCTTTTGCCCCCTACTCAACACCCTTAAAGGGAGGAAAGGGGAAATTTCACAAAATACCTTCATAGTGTGTGATGGAAACTCATAACCAGCTCGCACATAAAAAATCACCTAAGATAGTTCGGAGCAGATTTGCACTTGGAAATATGTTATCTCCTCTCCAACCCCCAAGGGGGATAATGTGGAATTTCACAAAATCTCTTTGTAGTATATGTCTTGAGAACGCATAATCAATCGACATGTTAAAAAATCACTACCCTGAGATAATTTGGAGCGGAGTTACTCTTATAAACATATTTTTGCCTCCCTATCCACCTGCAAAGGAGGGAGGAAGAAATTGCATAAAAATCCCTTTACAGTGCGTGTTGGGAAGGCATAAACAACCGACACATAAAATTAATCTTGCTGAGATAATTTGAAGCAAAGTTATGCTTGGAAACAGGTTTATTGCCCCCCTCCCCCAATTGGGAACTTTCGCAAAATCCCGTTACAATAGGTGTCAGGCACACATAAATAAGCCACACACTAAAATTTGTGATTCTATATATTTCCCCGGACAAATTTAGTGCTAAAAGGGGGACTTGAATTTGCCCCCTCGTAACTCCTTCCCAAAATCGAAAATTGCAGTAAACCAATAATGATTTTTTGGAAATATCCTCAAGTTGACTCTTAGTGATTTTCTATATCTTTGTGCTATTATTGGTAGAGTTTAGAGACCCTCGCTTTCTCAAGATGGGATCACGTTGACCCATTTTGAAGTGAAATTTAGTTAAGCCCGCCTCATTCAAGAAGTACGCTAATTCGTCAGAGATAGCAAACATAACCAGTGGAATGTTGCAACTTCTAAATTGTACAAAAAGGTGCTGTGCTGGTGATTTTCGCCAAACATGCCAAGCGGCACCTGAAAGCGGTTTTCCTGCAGTAACGCCTTGATGTTGGGAAAGTGAGGCTTAATTAAAAAATGCGTATTTTCTAAATTTGCCTCCAAAAATCATTTTTATGCCCTTAAAAATCTGAAATTCTAAAATTGCAGAAAATAATTTTTTTTTTTGTACTCAAGTCTAGTCTCTCCCTCTGAAATTTTTTCACCGTGAAGCAATTTGGAGCAGAGTTATGTTTATAAAAATTATTTTGCTCTCTGATTTTGCAAAATCCCGTCCCAGTGGTCATCAAGGTCCTAAAACCGACGTGCTCACCAAAATTTGCACCTGTATCTCCCATAGAATCGCCACGACTGTGTTGAGTCAGTAATCAGTGAGTTTACTCTTTTATATATATAGATTATTTACTGTTAGAATAAGTTATTTTGGTGGATACATCTCAAATACTTATATCAACATTTTTATTAGAGTATATCAGGTATACTTCGAAAATTAAGTGGATGTCCTTAATTACTGTAAATTTTACTTTTTAATTTCATGTTTTCAGATAGCAAAATGTAGCCTTTAGAAGTTATTTTGAGGAATCCATCTAAATTATCACAGATATCAAGTTTTTCTTACAGTGAATTATGATTAAGCTTTTAATGAATAGCATATATTTCTAAATTAAATATATTTTTATATTTCTTTTATTTTGTAACATTTTCATTAAAATATTCATTTCATCATTATCATGCGATTATCAGGGGGAAAATAATATGCACATAAAATGAATAATGATGAGCAACTAGTGAGTAATGCCAACTTCTAGTGCCAATCTTTGTAATGACAACAACATATGTGCTGAGAAAATGGCTGTGATACTATTTAATCACTTGTATATTAACTATATCAAAGTATCCTAAATTATATGACTAGTTGGCACAGTCTACTGCATCAACATAACTAAAAATTTCTCAATAATAAAAATTTAATTTTCAAATATCTATTTTTTTTTTTTTTTTTTTTTTTTTTTGGTCCCTATTCAAGTTGTAACAATATAAAAGGCTACAAAAAAGGCCTTTGAATGGAGAATTGTTTGCATGAAATTTTAAAAATGAAAGGTTATATATATATATATATATATACATACATATATATATTAAGATTATATAAATACTTTTAAATGTTTGGACATAGTTCATTTTTACTAAAGCAAGTGTAGAAACTTAACTACAAATAATTAATTTTCGACGGACCATCTTCGTTGTTTTAATATTTTTAATTTGTACGATCACATACATCAAGTATTTACACTATATACAACGAAGAAATAATAGGTAGCACATAAAATAATAATTGTGGGCGTCAATAAATTTAAAGTTCTGTTGCCCACGTCCATTGTGCTTGGCTTCTCATAGCCTTCTGCCCGGTGATCCGCGACGGGGTGGCGCGCATGCGTCAACATCCCGCCCGGCCTTGCTATGTTGTCATGCAAGAACTTACAATATTTTTTTTTTTTTTTGCAAAACTTTAAATTTACAATTTCACATAACATAAATAGATAAAATAATAACAAATAAATGAATGTAACATAATATCAATATTTCGCACAACACATAGAATTAGAAAAAAGATTAACTGATTATAATAAACAGAAATTTTCATAATTAACTAACAAATTTAGAGTAATATATATAATACAGTAAATTAATATAATAAATGTTCATATTCATTTTTACTCCTCGATAGGCAGCTCACACAATCTGGAGATGGATCTTTTGTAAATCCCTTTGGTAGTTTTTATATCTACCAATCTAACTTTATTATCCTGACCAGGATATAGCTTTATTACACGCCCTAAAAACCACTTGCATGGTGGAAGATTTTCTTCCCTGACTAAAACCATGTCTCCGATTTTTAAATTTTCTTTATCAATTATCCATTTTCTGCGCTGTTGTAAGTTATTCAAGTAAGAAAGACTCCATCTTTTCCAGATTGCCTGAACTGACTTCGTAATATTTTGCCAAGCACTTAGGCGATTTTTCTCAACATTAGTTAAAGAAGGTTCAACAACAGCCGTTATTGGCCTTCCAATAAGAAAATGGGCTGGAGTTAAAACCTCTAAATCTTCAATACTTGAAGTTAGCGGAGTCAGTGGTCTCGAGTTCAAGATCGCTTCCACTTGAGTAACAAGTGTAAGCATTTCTTCAAATGTAAATTTTGAATTACCCGCTATGCGTTTAAAATGGTATTTAAACGCTTTGATATTTGCTTCCCATAGACCACCCCAATTTGGACTCCTTGGAGGAATAAAAACCCATTCTATTTTTTCCTCTGCAAAAAATTTGAATAAGGATTCTTCCTTATCTCTTACCAGTTTATACAAGGCATTTAGTTCCCTGTTGGCGCCTACCATATTGGTCCCATTATCCGAAAATATTTTATGACACTTGCCCCTTCTCGAAATAAATCTTTTTAACGCAGCTATCAGAGCTTGTGAAGTTAAATCACTAATAAGTTCAAGATGTATAGCCTTTGTTACTAGACAAATGAAAATACAATGGACCTTTCCTTCCGTATTTATTTTTGATTAAAAAGGGTCCAGACAAATCTACTCCAGTTGAATTAAATGTTTTATCTGGCGTTATTCTTTGTTTTGGCAAGTTTCCCATTTTTTGTACACATACTTTCGGATTTGCTTTAAAACAGACTAAACATCTGTGCACAATTTTTTTACAAAGATTTCTCCCATGAATGGGCCAATATTTTTGCCTAACCTGAAACAGGAGATGTTGGGGACCAATATGAAAATATTTTTCATGATAATATTTTACAATTAATTCCGTTAATTTATTTTTTGAAGGAAGTACATAAGGATGCTTAATCGAATAAGATAACTGCGAATTTTGCAGTCTCCCCCTACCCTTATTAAACCATTGTCATCCAAAAATGGGGATAAATTAAAAATTTTACTCTTATGCGATACATTACCGCCACTTTTCAAGGCAGCTATTTCAGTAGGAAATTCTTCCTCCTGCAGCTGTTTCAGTAGGAAGTCTTCTGCCTTTGTCAGCTCTTCAGGCATCAGCGGTCCTTTCTTCTTTTCTAAAGGATTTCTTAGATTGTGAAGAAACCTGAAAAGAAAACTACATATACGTAATATTTTTAAAAATCTATTACTACGATTAATCAGATAGTTCAAAATGGTAAAGTCCTTTTTCAAATTTAGAGTCACTGCATTTTCAGATTTTAATTCAGGAGTGTAGTCTTCCTCATTTAGTTCTGAAAAGTCAATAAAAGATTGCTTGTTTTTCGGAAATTCAGGATCTTTCAGAAATTCAGCACCTGTCCACCATGTGGCGCTGGTTGTTAGGCTTTCAGCAGTCATCCCTCGAGACAACAGGTCAGCAGGATTTTCTTTACTTGCACAATGGAACCAAGAGTTAGGGTTTGTCAGGCTGGCAATTTCTTGAACACGGTTGGCGACAAACTGCTTCCATCGGGTTTTAGTACCCTTTATCCAGAAAAGCACTATCTGCGAATCAGTCCAGTGATATTCAACAGAAGGTCTTTTAAGGTTTACAGTATTTTTCACTTTGGTGATCAGACGAGCTGCGACCAGGGCACCCAATAATTCAAGGCGAGGTAGTGTAACACCGCTGAGGGGAGCTACACGGCTCTTGGAAGTCAAAAGTTTTACTGAACTACCATTTTTTGATTTTGTTCGTACATAAATGGCAGCGCCATATGCTTTTTTGCTAGTATCGCAAAAACTATGTAATTCAACTACATCTTCTGGGGAAGTGGCATCAAGGACGAATCTATGGACTTCAAGCTCTTTTAACAAGGGTAATTCCGAACACCATTTCATCCACTCTTTTTCGATATTTGGTGATAATGATTCATCCCATTTGGTTTTAGTTGTCCAGATATCTTGAATGATAATTT
The DNA here is from genome assembly GCA_963930645.1 of Salticus scenicus. Classification (NCBI taxonomy): domain Eukaryota; kingdom Metazoa; phylum Arthropoda; class Arachnida; order Araneae; family Salticidae; genus Salticus; species Salticus scenicus. The sequence continues at coordinate 51,783,430 of OZ005658.1, read as the reverse complement.
TTGCCCTGACAGTGAATGGAGAAATTAACCCTAAGGGGTCGAAAATTCTCCCTACGGCTTGAAGAATGGTACGTTTTGTAATTTTATTTATGGATATAAAGTTCAACAAACTCTTGATATCTACAATCAAATTATCTTTATTAGTATCCCAAGATAGTCCCAAGATCTTTGTCTGATTTATACCTAAGCTGATGGTAGATTCTACAGGGTATGTATAAAATTTTTCGCTTTTCCACTGCTCTGTTAATTCGGTATCGTTACTTATCCATTTTCTAAGGGACATTCCTGCGGTTTCCATAATATATTTTGCACTTCGTGATAATTCAAGTGCTTCGTTAAAATCATTACCTCCAGAAATTAAGTCGTCTACGTAAAAACATTTATCTAAAAGTCGAACAGTAGCGGGAAATTCTTCTCTATACTTCTCAATGTGATGTCTAATAGTAGCAGCGAGTAAGAATGGACTTGAACACACCCCAAAATTAACTCGATTGAAACGATAAATCTGTAATTTGGGTTTTTTATGCGCATGCGGTTCTTCATCACTCCAGAAAAAACGCGTCTTTATGTTCATCAGCGAGACAGATTTGTAGAAAGGCTTGTTTAATATCAGAACAAAATGCTATTTTGTTTAATCTAAAATTAATTAAAACATCCAAAAGATTCGGATTTAAATTTATCCCCTGCCATAGGCAATCATTCAGTGACAGCTGATTATTTTGATGACTCCCTGCATCAAATACGATTCTTGTTTTGGATGTTAAGCGACCTTCCTTTCTTACTGCCTGATGTGGCAAATAATAAATAGGTTTGTTTAAATTATTTTCTGCTGTACTGGGTTCAAATATTTCTATTATTTTTTGATTTACGTAATCACGAATAATCTCTCTATACTGTTCATATAATTCTCTATCATATTTAAAACGTCTCCATAAACTTAAAAATCGTTGTTTCGCTAACGTGTAATTATCGGAAAGTTCATTATAGGGTCTTCTAAAGGGCAAGTGTACAACGTAGCGTTTGTTTTTAAACTGGATCGTTTCATTAAAAATTTCTATAGCTTTATCACTTTCTTTTTGAATTGGATCGTCTCTTATTCCAATGCTCTCTAGATCGAAAAAGAGTTTAAGAGTGCTACTAAGGGAATCGTCTGACAAAACGAAACACTGTTTCGAATTATTCAGTTCTGTTTCTTCAACCTTTCCACACGCTAGCCATTCAAATTCGGTTTCCTTAAAAAACAAATCGTCATTTATTTTATAAGTATTATCCTTTAAAACTTTGAATAATATATCTGCACTGATTAACGCTTCTATTTCATTCGGTTCAAAAAATGTCTCGTCACTCAATTTCAAAATTTCTGGAATTTTTATGTCTGAAATGTTTAATTTATTGCATGGTGTAAGCCCAGTTATTTTATCTACAATCAAAAATTCTACTGGTTCACTAAAAGAACAATCTTCATTTGAAATAAAGGTATCTAATTTCCACTTAATATTTTGGGTCAATCCATTCAAACCTGAAACTGGAGTTTTTATTTTTTCTCTTTTAATTCCTAAACATTCATTCATCTTTTCAGTTAATACGCACACATTTGAAGCGGAATCCAGAACGCATCTTATTTTTATTCTTTTTTTGTTTTCGCATTGAACATAAATATAAGCTGTGGAAAACAGAATACTTTTTCTATTTTCTTTTAAATATCTGCTATTATTACTCAAAACGGAAGCATTTAATTGCGCAACCCGTTTGTCTATATCTGGTAATTTGGATGAATTTATTTCATCTGAGTCTGGAACCGGGGTTTTGGCGCCAGAAGAAAAACATATTAATCTGTTGTGCTTCATTCCGCAGGTGCATTTGAATTTCGATAAGCAATCATTTTTCTTATGGTTTTGCCTAAAACAAACCTCACAAAGCTTGTGAAGGCGTATTATACTTAATCTTTCGTTAATGTTTAATTTCAAAAATGCATCACCTTTATAAATAGGGTGATAAGTATTTTTACAAACGACACAATTTTTGTTTTTATTTTCATGCATTAAAAGAGTTTTAGATTTGTTAATAGCCGGAAAGTTTTTGTTAGTATTTTTATTTCCGCTAGTCATATTCGTTCTATTAATAGATAATAAAACTGATTCTCGTTGTTCCAAAAATTTGATAAATTCTTCAAAGGTGGGAACATTTTTGGATTTATGGGACAACTCAAAATTCTTCCTAGATTCTCTGTCTAACTTTGCTACGAGAATATTTATAATGAAAACATCTGATAATTTATTCTGTACATATTTAAGAACTTTCAAGGCACGCAGATTTTTCTGAATACAATCAATCATGTTTCTTATCTCTTTGGGATTTTCAGTTTGAATTTTCTCAAAATTCAGAATATTTTGTACATGAATATCAACAATTAATCGCTCGTTATCATAGCGATTTTCTAATGCATTATATAATGATTCAAATGTATCAAAATTACTAACTAGATTTTTAGCATCATATTTGAGACAAGATCTAAGATAATATAATTTCTGCGACTGATTAATGTGAACATTATTGGTTATTAAATCATCAAATTGTTCTTTAAAAGAACTGAATTCCTCATATTTTCCTGAAAATTCAGGTAATACTAAAGGAGGAATTTGAGTTTTTATTTCAACGGCATCTTGAGATGCATTTTCAGTCGCATTTATTTTTTTTATGAGAATCAAATTTCTTATAAGAATTAATAAGAGTATTAATTCTTACCTCTAATTTTTCCAGACGTTCTTCACATGAGTCAAGATCGTCATCTATGGTTGCTTGTTCAGCATCTTTCAAGTCTTGAATTTCGTAGTATTTTTGTCGTAATTCATCGATTTTTGTTTGTAGTAGTTCGACGTTCTTTAATTTCACTTTCATTTCTACTACATCTATCTCGTAATTTTCGGCATTTGTGCCTTCTACATAGTTTTCAATTCTAGTTATCTTCCCTTTCAAGGAAGATTTCAATTTATTATTTTTATCCATAAGTCGCTGATTACAAGCTCCTTTCTCGACGGAGCCACTTTTTGTAGGAACTTAACTACAAATAATTAATTTTCGACGGACCATCTTCGTTGTTTTAATATTTTTAATTTGTACGATCACATACATCAAGTATTTACACTATATACAACGAAGAAATAATAGGTAGCACATAAAATAATAATTGTGGGCGTCAATAAATTTAAAGTTCTGTTGCCCACGTCCATTGTGCTTGGCTTCTCATAGCCTTCTGCCCGGTGATCCGCGACGGGGTGGCGCGCATGCGTCAACAGCAAGATTATTACTGAAGTAAATAGAGTTAAAAATCATTTACATAAAAATAATTAGAAATTTCATTCAAAGGAAGAGATTATAATACATGCAATTAATCATATTATCAATGTAATCAATCTATACCGGCACAAACATTTGAATTAGTTCAATTTTTAGAAAGTGAGCCTTATTTATTTATTAATCTAATTAAGTAAATAGAAGAAAATCAATGTGTTGCTATTTTAAAAATTAATCGAGCTTAATGAATAAAACTGTGCATACTATACTTAATTTCAGAGTTAGGCAAAGAAAAAAAAAATCTGCATTAATCAAAATTAACATTACCTTACAAACATTTTACTTAATTACTTTTGTAATTACTTAAGTACATCATTACTTTACCAAGGATTACAATTTTTTTTTCCCTTAACGAAAATGAGACAGAAAGAAGGAATACTTCAGAAGAAATATGTAAACGTATAAATTGATTTATTTGAATAAAAATAATTTATATTGAATAACGAAAAATATTGAATGATAAAGTTAATAAATTAGTGGAGAAATTTATTATGATACGTTTACATATTGGTAAAAAAAGTTATCTGTAATAAATTTGTATTTTTATTTAGCACATTTTAAACATAAAAGAAAAAAAAAATGTCTTCTGTAAAATAATCGCTTTTCATTCAATTAAATGTGAAGAAAATTATTTTTTTTTTATTAAACAAAATGTTTTATTTTTATACTATGATACGAATGCAAGTACGGTGGATGTGAATCGATGATTCATTCATTCTTGATTCATTCTGACAGGTTTGATTCAATCAATGATTAGTTTCCACATTTTCATATTTTTCCCTTAAAATATGTTGTGCGCCAAGAATTTTCTCGCCAAGGCTCTGAGGAGTAGGCATTTTCCAAATTCGCAAGTGGAGCTCCTCGGGGCCTTATTAGCAGCACGATTGAGTCACAAGGTTCAGGAAATCGTAAGACAGAAAACATGCTATACTGTGTTTTATTATACAGACTCTAAAATTGTCTTATTTTGGATTATAAATGATCAACAAAAAGATGTAAACAATTTGCTTCCAACAGAGTTCAGGAAATTACGAGGTTGACAGATCCTGACATTTGGTTTCACTGTGCTGGAAGAGAAAATCATTCAGACTACCTGAGCAGAAGTCTCACTGCAGAAAGGCTCCTAATGATCAGTGGTGGTATGGACCACAGATTATCATACAGATAGGACAGTGAAGCTAAAACGCGAACCGGAAATATAGTAGCACCACTAGTGTCAACAGAGGGGAACTACAAGTGTTAAGTCTACATGAATAACATCTTTGATCGAAAATTGTTTTTCTATCTCGCGAGTAGTTAGTAGCAGGTTAGTATGGGAAGTTTTCTTTTTCTTCACTTTGAATTCACAAAATTATCCTCAGAATATTCACAGCTATTTTTCTAAGAAATAAAAATTAATTTTTATAATGTTTAAAAATATGCTTTGTCAAACATATCCATATTCAAGTACAAAATAAAATTACAAACTGTAATTCTGAAATAGCAGTATGAAATCATTAAATATTTAACGTTGCTTGTTTTAAATAATACAAAATGCTTTAAAATGAAAAAATGTTTTTATTTTATGTATATTCAAAGTTTATTTTCTTGATATTTAGCACTTGCTTCTTAAAATAAATTGCTTTTAACAATCCACTTTGTAAACAATAATAAAGTTGCAAATGAAAACATATGTGCAGTTTTCTTTGCTTCACTATTTCTACTACTTTTAAATTCACAAAATCATAACATTACAGCTATTTTCTAAGAAATAAAACTAATTTTTATTATGTTTGAAAATAAATTTTGCCAAACACATTCGTGTTCAAGTATGCAAATTAATATAACAAACTGTAATGCTGAAATAGCAGTATGGAATAAAATCTTAAATATTTAACATTGTTTGGTTTAAATAATACAAAATGCTTTAAAATGAAAAAAAATATTTCTGGTTTATATATATTTTCGAAATTTATTTGCTTAATATTTAGTACTTGCTTCTTAAAATAAATTGCTTTCGACAATCAATTTCGTAAACAATAACAAAGTTGCCAAATGTAAACATCGATACAATGGTTAGTTGGTTGGATGTTGGGTTTAACGTTGCACAAATATTAGAATGAACATAGATACAATAAAAATAAGATGTGCGATTGCGTAAACCGGAAATCTCGAGAAACTTACAGCCGTTGACAATAGGGTCGTTGCAGTCAAATTTTGGTTACCGAAGAATATACGGGAGTGTCCTATCTGTATAATAATCTGTGGTATGGACCTCCCTTTTTTATGTCTGATGAAAACAAAGGAACTATTAATGACTATCCGGAACCGAGGGAAGAAGAATATATACACTAGCTGAAAAAAAACTCTGCAACTTTACTAATGAAACATGACTCTACCATTTTTAATTATTTGATAAATCGTAGTAATAGATTTTTTAACTATATTACGTATATGTAGTTTTCTTTTCAAGTTTCTCCACAATCTTAGAAATCCCTTAGATAAGAGGGTAGGCCCATTAACATCTGAAGAGCTAGAAAGAGCAGACAACTTTTTGTTATGTGAACTACAAAAAGAAGAATTTCCCAGTTAAATAACTGCATTGAAAAATAATGGTAATGTATCTCATAAGAGTGATATCTTTAATTTATCCCCATTTCTGGACAACAATGGTATAATAAGGGTAGGGGGGAGGGTGACTGCAAAATTCACAGTTATTTTATTCAATTAAGCATCCTTGTTCATTACCTCCAAAAAATAAATTAATCGAATTAATCGTAAAATACTATCATGAAAAGTATTATCATATTGGTCACCAACATCTCCTGTTTCAAGTTAGGCAAAAATATTGGCCCGTTCATGGGAGAAATCTTTGTAAAACAATTGTACACAGATGTTTAATCTGTTTTAAAGCGAATTCCAAAAAATGTCTACAAAAAAAAAAAAAAAAAAAAAAAAAAAAAAAAAAATGGAAAACTTGCGAGAACAAAGAATAACTACAGATAAAATATTTAATTCAACTGGAGTGGATTTGTGTGGACCATTTTTAATCAAAAATAAAAATCAAAGAAAAGGTCCAGAAGTTAACATTTATGTTTGTATTTTCATTTGTCTAGTAACAAAGGCTATACACCTTGAGCTTATTAGTGATTTAACTTCACAAGCTCCGATAGCTGCGTTAAGAAGATTTATTTTGAGAAGGGGTGAATGCCATAAAACATTTTCTGATAATGGAACCAATATGGTGGGAGCCAACAGAGAACTAAACGCCTTGTATAAATTAGTAAAAGGTAAAGAAGAATCCTTATTCAACTTTTTTGCAGAGGAAAACATAGAATGGTTTTTTATTCCTCCAAGGAGTCCAAATTAAGGTGTCTATGGGAAGCAAATATAAAAGCATTTAAATATTTTAAATGCGTTGCTGGTAATCCCAAATTTACATTTGAAGAAATGCTTAAACTTGTTACTCATGTGGAAGCGACCTTGAACTCGAGACCACTGACCCCGCTCATATCAAGTATTGAAGATTTAGAGGTTTTAACTCCAGACCATTTTCTTATTTGGAAGGCCATTAACGGCTGTTGTTAAACCCTCCTTAATCAATGTAGAAAAGAATCGCCTAAATGCTTGGCAAAATATTACGAAGTCAGTTCAGGCAATCTAGAAAAGATGGAGTATTTCTTATTTAAATAACTTGCAACAGCGTAGAAAATGGATAATTGACAAAGAAAATTTAAAAATTGGAGACATGATTTTATTCAGGCAAGAAAATCTTCCACCATGTAAGTGGTTGTTAGCACAAGTTATAAAGCTCTATCCTGGTCAGGATAATAAAGTTAGGTTAATAGATGTAAAAACTACCAAAGGAATTTACAAAAGATCCATCTCCAGATTGTGAGTGCTGCCTATTGAGGAGTAAAAAGGAATAGTGATCATTTTATCATATTATTTTACTATATTATTCATATTACTCTAAAATTGTTAGTTAGTTATGAAAATTTCGTTTATTATGATAAGTTAATTTGTTTATTAATTTGAAAAAAAAAAAAAAAATGTTATAGTATGTGTTTTGTACGAAATATTGATATTATGTTATATTCATTTATTTTGTTATTATTTTATCTACTTACATTATGTGAAAATGTAAATTTAAAGTTTTAATGTGCTTTAAAAAAAAAAAAAGAAAAAGAAAATAATAATAATTGTACTTTCTTGCATGTGAACATAGCAAGGCCGGGCGGAATATTGACGCATGCGCGCCACCCGTCGTTAATCACATGTCATAAGAGGAGAAACTAGTTGGCATAGGTGGACTCTGCTCAGTTCCCCATCATATGTATGTTCTCATAAATTTCTTGTACAGGACATATTATATTCATGTTAAGAGAAATGAATTTGACCAAACGCTTGACACAGTGACAGAACGAAATCCTCGCCTAATAGGCTACCCACCATTCAGTTCGATATATTTATCTTATTCTAATCTATTAATTTATTTTATTGGGATCAGTTTCGTAGTTTATTTTTTCATGCTACTATTACCAATGCAACAATCCCAAAAATGCATATTTATATGAAATATCGCCCCATTTTGTTATGTTGATGAAATCTTAAATTTCGAATAACTTACGAAATTTTCCTATTAGAATATTTGTAGTCAATCATGTTCATACGAGTATCATAAATGTTATTTTGAAATTGTCTGATATATTTATGGTCCTCAAAATGGACGTTTATGCTCGATTTTGCCTTATTCTGCCATTTTAAGTAAATTGTAAGTTCCAAATCTCTTACGAATTTTTTAAATTGAAAAATTCATACTCTATGGTATTCATGTCAGTATCCTAAATAATATTTCAAAAGAGACTGACATCTTTATGATGAAAATACCCCTCAAGATTGACGTTTGTGTAAAATTTTGCCCTATTCTGTTATGATAAGAAATTCGTAAAATTCTAATAACTTATGAAATTTTTATATTGGAAAATTCATAGTTAATAATCTTCATGCCAGTATCCTAAATAATATTTTAAAAGTAATCTGACATCTTTACGATGAAAATATCCCTCAAAACTGACGATCTTGTGAAATTTTGTCCTATTCTGCCTTGTTAAGAAATTTGTAAATATCCAATAACTTGCGAAATTTTTAAAGTAGCATGTTTATAGTAACTGATGTTCATTCCGGCATCAAAACTGATATTTTAAAACTGGTCTGACATTTTTACAGCTAAAAGTTTTCATTTAATGCAAGTTTAAGTGAAATTTTGCCCTATTCTCCCTTGTTAAGAAAATCGTAAATTTCAAATTTCGAATGTTGCAAATAAATAGGGTTCTTGCCAGTGTCGAAAGTAATATTTAAAAGTAATTTTAAAAGTATTTATATAATTTAAAAGTATTTAAGTAATATTTAAATTATTTTATTTATTTTAAGTTTTTTATCAACAATGCTGTTGGGGTTTCAGAATAGGGCTGATTTACCTATGATTAGATCTTAGGTCTGGATGGATTGCCCTTTGAGAAGGGGGGGGGGTCTTTCCAGAACAACGAAGCTTTTTGGTTAAAGCCATGGAAAACTAACAACTAAGCCGATGAGTGCAATCCAGGTTCAAACCTGGCACCTCCTGTCTACCATAAAAATTAGCGATTAAATCTGGCAGAAAATAACAATTCAGGATTGCCAGAATTAGTACGTCCCTTTTTCAATTTGAAACGGAATTAACTATTTTGGTATGGTGTAATGTTTCTTACTAAGTTTTACCAAAGAGTTCATATTCTTGAAGAGTCCATTTACATTTGATTGAATACTATTAAACTCTGAGCTCATTTGTCAATTTGAGATTCTGCTATAAACTGCATAATACTATCCTTAACATGGTATTCATGCTCTGTGGTGTATATAATCTTATTATTGTGATTTGTGAATTTTATGGATCAAGTTTTGTTTTATCATATTGTTTCGGTGATATTCATAGATTGAACATGCCTGTTTATTTACAAATTCCTTACTATAGTGTAACCACGTTTCCTACGCCTAGCAATGAGGACGAGTAACAAATCTTGGAGGGTTTCCAAGTTGACCAACAGGTTTGAATTTAGTAAACATCCAGTCATTCGGTATTACCTTATCGCTTATTTTCTCTCAAATTAGTTTGTTTTCAAAAACCGTTTCTTATTTATTTATTTATTATTATTATTATTGTTATTATTATTATTAAAAAAGATAATAAAAAATAAAAGCACTTATTCATTTTTCAAAATTTTAGTTTAAAAATTATAACATCAAGTATTTAAAAAAATCAATTTTTAGATGACAAAACTGATTGTAAATTTCTTGAATATGAAAACAGAATTTAAAAAATAGATTAATGAAGACAAGTTGTCAATTTCAGGAAGATACTGCGCCTTGTCTGGAAAATAAAGTAAAATAAATAAATAGACTCTCTACCTTCGTGATATATATTTATGGAATATTACTTTATGTTGGGCGACCAAAATTTTGTATGATGAAATAGGGACATGCCCCCACATTTTACTTTGAAAATGGGGATGCCGTGTATTTAATTCAAATTCTTAATTAAAGTACAATAAGTATACACAGAAAGTAGATACGCAATACATACACACTTATATATTTTTATTTGCAAGAAATTTGAGCATACATCTGTGGCTGTACAGGCGACTATAACTCTATGATTTGATCATGGGAGCGCGTGTGGTGTTCTCTGTAAAAAGTATTATTAGTTACGAGAAGTTTAAAAAAGGGTTGGTGTTCTAAATGTTTGTGTTGTATTATGCATTATAATGTTCAGTAAAAATTGAGGCTTAATTAAAAAGTTTCCGGGAAATGAAAGCAAATTTTCATTGACTGAAGTTAGCCAACAGATACAAAAAGATCGAAAAGCACAGTAATAATATTTTATTAATTATTATGATGATGATAACATTTTAGTCGTGAACGACACTGGCGGCTATGCATCTTCATCAATGATTATAATATCTGATCATATTGGGAAGTACTTCAACATTTCCATGATTCGGATAGTCAGAACCTTAAAATAAATAAGGAAAAATATGTAGCGTATCCGCGCTTGCAATGAAATGCTCGCCCTCTGGTGGGCTAAAGTGAAATTAACAATAAAACTGGACGGATAGCTTTCACGCTTTCGTCGAGACAGCATTGCTTGCTGCTGCTATATATTCGATAGGATGAATAAATCCGGCAAAAAAGATAACACATGCTGCTGCGTGCTACAGTGTAACTCCAATGGATCAAGAAATCCAGAATTAAGCGTTCATTTGTTTCCAAATGACAAATTTAAAATTCCAGTTGCCTCCGCTAATGGAAATAAAGCTTTAGTCAGTAGACAGTCTGAATGGATTAGACGTTTACGAATTTGGAAAGAAGTATTGTCAAGTATGACTGTTTGTTCGAAACATTTCGCACTTGAGGATTTCACAAGTAATAAAACGTTTAATTTTGTTTTAATTATAAAATATTTTAGATAAAGCTGATCGTTTCCCTCGCTAACAAACAAAAGCAAAGCGATCACATTTCATGGATGTCATGGAACAAATGTAATATTGCTCCACAAGTGCATTTGGTAATTTTTCTTTGGTGATTATGGCGAAATGTCGTTTTTGCAAATGGTTGCGATGGATTCCAAGCATAAACAAAAGCGTATTTTATTGCAAAGAATCAGAAAGCACCATCATCGTTCAAAACGGTGCCCAAAAAAAAAAAAAAAAAAAAAAAAAAAAAAAAAAAAAAATGGCAAATCCAGTTATGGACCAACTCTATAGTTGTACCTTTATCTTTTTTTAACATACCTTTGTTGTAAGATAACCTATAGATGCAGTTAAAATACAGTGGAATTATTAAATAATAAAACGCAATAATTTTCATTGCATCCTATTATGCAATCAATTATGGCGGAGAAAGAACAATAATAAATACACGTGGCTATTATATTTACTAACAACTCCAGTTGAGAAAGCGCCATCTATCGATCATTACAAACGCGGATATCTTTTGGTTTAGTAGGTTTGTGTTAAATCCACTGAGCTGAAGAACAGCCAGAGGAAATGCTAGACCGGTTTTCGCGTGCCGTTTTTGCAAAGCTCGTCTTCCTTCGTATAGTTTTATATTCTGAACGTTGTACGGCAGAAAGCATTTGAAACCCAAACCATTGTATTTCAGCGTAAAATAGTGTAAATTAATGCATTCTTATTGGCCTTATATGAAACATATTTATGAATTTTATTCATAAATATGAAATAAAAAGAAATAATATATATATTGATTTCCAAAGCTACATCACTGAAAAAATGAATTTTATTAAGAAAAATTACATACCTTTTAAGTACTGAAGCAATTAGAATTCCATATCATGCTGCTCCTTTTTCAATTCCTACTATTAGTTCACACTCTCCCTATATATATTCTGTACAAATCTCGCAATCGATTTTTAACTAACTTCCCGACTAGCTAGAAATTTGAATTTGGAACTTTCAGGATTGCTCAGACAACACAATCCAATTTTCGAATTTTTTATTAGTTTTCTGTGGCTATATATAGCCATTAAAATATTAGCTATAATTTAATTGCTGCCAAAAAAAGTTACGAGTTAATTTTCTTTCGAAATAAAAATAAATACATTTAATTAAACGGGAATATTAAAAAACAAAAAAGTTCAATTGTACATTTCACAAAAATTGACATCATTGTCACTTTAAAATTTTATGCACATTGATAAGAGCTCTATGATTCATCAGAAAGTTTAAAGCAGGGTATATAAAAAGTTTTTTTTATTTTTATTTTTTTATCTTATAATTATTTTTCTTTCATTTTGCACGCGCGCTTTTTATTTCCTAATTCAAATATATAAAAAAAAACAACTTTTTCGACAGTAATACAAGTTTTTATTAAAATCACACAATCAACTGATTGAAAGAAAATCATATTTATTGATTTTTTTTTATTTTTCCGACTGAGTGAAAATAAGCCTTGACCTTGTAAGTCAAAGATCCGGGGTTCGACTCCCGGTCCAGGCATTATTTTCACTCAGTCGGAAAAATAAAAAAAAATTTCAATTTTTCGATACTATTTGTAATTTGTAAGTAGGAATTGACTGTAAAAAATTTTCTTTTATATTATTTTTTTTTCTTTCTCCGTAATTATCGTTATTATTATTATTATTTTTTAAAGATCTTATTTTTATGAAAAAGCAGAATTTATGAAACTGTTCAAACAATTCGCCATTAGTGCCTAATTATATACATTCTAATTGTACACATTTTAGTCGCTAGTTAATTGAATATGTCTAGCAGTTTTTCTTCTTCTCCAATATTTAGCAGATGAAAGTATTCGATGCGTACAAATTTTCGACGTCTGGTTTTTGATGGATCTATACATTTTCAGATTTTCTGAACACGATTAGATAATTTTTAGAAAATGGCTGGATGTGTGTGACATAAGTTAGTGTTGCATCTCTCGATCAAGACTCAACAAACATTCCTTAAAATTTATATTTAAATAAAACATGGAATAAATTAATGCTTATCAGGTATTTGTGATATCGCTCAACAGAAAACATTGACTTCCCGTTTTTATCGTAATGACAATATAAGCCAAAGTTTCGTATGAATGAACAAAATGAGAAATATTTTTAAACAAATATTATAAAAAATATATATATATAAATATAAAATATATATATATATATATATATATATATTCATATATATATATATATATAGCGCTTGCTCGCTGCTGACTTAAAGCCTTCTTTCTTTAATCCTTTCTTTGAAAGTTTTAATGTTTCTTGATCTACGTACAATTTAAATTAACAATTAACTAGCTTAAACTTTAAAATACTTTTCTGTGTATTTTATCGTTAATGGAAATGCTCAATCGTTCATTCTTTATCGATTAATCGATGTTTGCAATGCTTTTATTTTTAATTTCATTTTTTTTGTTGGCATCATCCTATTCTCCAGTTTGTGTTAAAAGTTTTACATGTGGCTACTATGCTTTTTTCTAGTTTTCTCACTGGATTCCATGAATATTTAATTTAATTTTTTAATTAATTTCTCATTCAATACGGTTTTGCTGCTTGGATCGGGGCTGGAACAATTTAAATTGCTATGAATAGCTATATTGGTTTACGAAATTGATGCAGCTTTCACAGCTTTATGAAGTACATGCCCCCTGATGAATATTTATTTCTAATTTTAAGCATTTTTATCCATTATTTCTGTGGACATTTATTTGTTTTCTCTTTGGTTAAGTTTAATGGTCCTTTTTTTTATTATTATCATTCATGTCGGCGTAAGTAATCTAAATTGTTTTTGTCTCTTATTGGTTCTTAATCTGAATCGCAACAATTTTGTGTCAGTCTTTCCTATTAGTTAAAGTCAGTTCTATTATTTTGTGGTGGTATTGTTTTGTATCTATTAATTGCTAAATTTTAAGATTAAATTTTATTACGATATCTATCATTTATATATATATACATATATATATTTAGAATACTAATAATTATAGCCTCACTCATTCCTACCAGTGGCCGAGCGATTGAACTCTCAAAGATGGTAGACGGAAAGTGCTGGGTTCGAACCCAGTCGCTCATAGACTTAGCTGTTCGGAGCTTTCTGTGGTTTTCTCTGAAACTCGCGTGAATATCGAGTAAACACTCATAGAAACACCCCCCCCCTATAGAGGGTACACTATCTAGGCCTAGAACACTTGTGTAGTCAAACTGCTATAACTCTTGCACTGATTACACTAATACCAACACCAACACCTGCCCCACTCCTTTCACGGTGTAAATTTTTAATATGATATGAGTTTTATTAAAATTAACTCGTCCATACCTTAAAATGAATGGTTGGACCATCCACCTGCGATGATTTGAATCAAAATTATCCGCATTTTATTTATTTATTTTAATATAAATTAAAAAAGTATTTTCTCCCCCCCCCCTTTTTTTTTTCCCTGATACTTTTAAAACGAATCATTAAACCACACATCAGTGATGATTTTAATTTTTTTTTTTCATTTTAACAAAAAATTAAAAACATGATTTTAGGATTCAGGGGACCTTAAAGCATGTAAATATAACAAAAACCCTATTTCGAAAATTTGACCCCTTTCTCTACCATATACTATCTATATATAGGTAATCAAAAGTAACATTTATACATACATATATATATATATATATAATTTTAGCAATTTCTTTGTGAATTACAATTTTCTTAAATAGATTTATTTTGAAATATGCAGTGTATTTTTCATAAAGAATATACAATGCTTTTCCTATGAACATGTATATTTTTAATAAAAATTTTTAAAACACGATAATTAAGAATATATAACCTAGAAATTAATTTTTAATCATTATAAAACAAGAAGTATTTTTATTCTATTTAGCGAAATCTTGTTTATACCTTAATGGAATAAAATTGAATGAATATGATATAGTGAAACTTAGCCCATATTTACGCAAGTTTCGGAGAGAAATACGGAAATCTCCGAACAGCTTGGCCGATGACCTGTGCTTGAACCCGGCACCTCATGTTTTCCATCTTTGACAGCAAAATCCCTTGGCTACTGGTGGTGCTTAGATGTTATATATCCATGCGCATTATGCTATTTTTGATGGCACATACATAAATTATTGAAAATCTATCATATATGATTTAAGTTAAAAAAGGCATATATATATATATATATATATATATATATATATATATATATGTATGTTTTATTTCATTTTTATACAGAATTTATTTCGTTACTTTTTAAATGAATGAAAGATGTTATTTTATTTTTTCAATGATTATAACTGTATCAATCGTTCTTGGAAGAACCCATCTTGTAATTACAGATCAGAAAATAATGTGGGTTGGATTGAGTTGTGAGGTTAAGATCCTAGGCCTGTAGGTGGAGTGCCTTAAGTAGGGGGTTTTTCTAAGGGGTCCTACCCCGTATTTACGCGAGTTTCAGTGAAATCCACGAAAAACTCCGAACGGCTAGTTCAATGAGTGCGAGATATGATCGAACCCGGCACTTCCCGTCTAACAGCCTTGACCGCAGAGGTAAACAATGTGATTGGGAGACATAGATACATTACATAGCAAGATTTGAACAGGTAGTTAAAATGTTGTTGCAAGTATAATTTATTGAAATTTTTATAATGAATCTACTAATATAAAGTATTCAAATGATAATCCGATAATTTGTAAGCTTTTAAAATTTAAGCATATACAGATTGATATCGTGTTCTAAATGGACCTTCTTCGACATTTACATTTGTCTACTTTTATATTGGTTATTTTCGTTATCTATTATCTATAATGTACATTTATTCCTTGTATCTTAATCAAGTTAACGAAAAAAAAAAAAAAAAAAAAAAAAAAAGAAATGTATACATATGTCTGCAAAATTTCATGGTATTTACATAATGTGACAAGAATTTGACAATAAAATTAAACTAAAATTTACCCGTAAAATGTTATGCTTTTTTTTTTTTTTTTTTTTTTTTTCTGAAGAGATTTTCATGATTTGTCTATTCATACAGCCATATACAGAACATGATATCACCATTTTTAATTTTAATTCATTGAGGAGCACATGAGTATTCTTTAACCACATTTCTTGCGACCATGGAAGCCTCTGCGCAAGAGCGGATTGTATGAGTCCAGTGTTAAAATAGGGGTGACTGAGAGAAAACAAGCGATAAGGGAACACCGAATAACTGGATGTTTGCCAAATAACTATCTCTCGCCCAATTTTGCATCCCTCCAAACTTTTGGACTCGACCTCACTGCTAGTCGTAGGAAATGTGGTCGCACTATAATTGACGACCCGACGAATACACAAGACCTTGGAGCCTCAAAGATCGAGAAATCTTCTTGACATCTGTTCTGCGCATCTCATCACCGATTTGCGTACGTCATGGAATGTTTACACCACGGAACCAATCAGCTTCAGCTTTGCTATTTGCTCACTTTGTTTACGATAGTTTAGCAGAAAATATTTTCCTTGGAGATAGAAAACATGCAAAAATAGAGAATATTTTGTATTTTAATGTAATCTTTTAATTAATATCATTTCAATCAAATAAGAAATAATTTTTAAAAAGTTGTTGAATTCATTTATCGTCATTAGAAGTACAATTATTTACTTGTCTCGAAATATTTTAGTATCAATTTAGAACAACATAGAAAATATAATTAGTTTAGCATTTGTTAAATAATAATCATATCTTTATTATTAAGATGTGTTGTTTCAAGTTCTTATCAATTACGTTCACATGTAAAATAAAATACAAAATAGTGATGTGATTTTAGATTGTTGATCTTTGATGACTGAATTGAGTGCAAAATATTTGTGTTTAAATATGTAACTTTATTTAGTCCTTCAATACGTCTGTCTCTAAAGGTGTTAAACTTATTATTATTATCTTATAAATGCTTATTTATTTTAAAACTTGTTTTTGTTGATGAAAAGGGAAATACTTAATATTTAAAGATGTTGAGCAAAAAAAAAAAGAATAGATTTACACATTACAGTAGGTTACTCAATAAATTATAAAATGTTATTTTGACTCATTATTTAACATTTTCAGTAGGAATTCTCATTCTCAGTTCGATTTTAAAAGAGCAAAGCACGTTTGTGGCAATGAATATTTTACTTTGCAAAAATCCATAAAACCTGTGAAAAAATGTTTACAAAGATTTTTATGTAGTCATTATGAAAATAATTCAGATTATTTCTAGTCGAAAAGTAGATTGCATGCACTTAATATTTTGCAAAGGAATGAGGCCGTATAAAAACATTTAATATTGCAGATAAATTGTAAAATTTAGAAAAATATTTTAAAAGTAAGCTTTAAAATATTTAATTATTCTTTCTAAGATATTTTCTTTATTGCTTTCAGTTAATGAACACATGAGCAGGGTAAATATCTGCACATGTCATTTTGTCTATGTTTTTAAACAGTACATGGAAATAAATTAAGTACTTAAGCAAGAAATTTTCCATGGGAAATATTATTTATACTATGGCATGTCTGTATTTTAATACATCCTAAAGAATAAGTAGTATTATGCATTGAATTATAGAATATAAGTACTTTAAGTTGTATGAAAAGTATTTTAAAAATGAAGCACATTTTATGCTAGATATTTTTAAAAAGCACTGCAAGTTTAATGTTACTATTATGTGTATTAATTATCATACTAGTTAATTTACAATTAACATATCCTAAAATCTAAATTTAATAATAAGATAATTTCTGTTTTCAAGTTTTTATTTTTTACTCCACCTTCTTTATTAAGCCTAATTGTAAGTATTTTGTCCTATGTTATTTATTATTTATATATTTGTAGAATATTAAATCATTTTTATTTCCTTAAAACAATGCTATATATTTTCCTCTTAAATATTACATTTAGTATATAAAATTATATAATAAATACCCGTGGTTTATCTTTTAATCCAAATTTTGCTGATGTCATTCTTTTTCTTAGTTAAAAAAATTCAAAATGGCTGCTAAGCATAAAAGTTATTGCATTTAATTGCAAAAGCCTAAATCATTTATTTAATTATTTACGTTATTATCTGTAGCTGAAAAGTATCAGCTACATTGTTTCTAGAAAAAATGAGATCCAGCTATGGATCTTATACACAAGTAATTATACACAAATGTTAATCTTACATACAAAAAAGTAAACATGCAAAAACATGACATCGCATATTTTTATATTTACTATGTGCCATGAAATGAGAGTATAGTTAAAAGAAAAAAGCAGAATACAACTAAAATCATACTTTGAGCAATTTTCACTTATATTCTATTATTTATTTGAATATTTTTGAGTGGTTCTCCATTTTAGTGATTACAAAGTACAAAACTTTGAATAAACACCATAAAATGCAAGAACTCGCAACAGTTGTTTCGTGTTGAGAGAAAACACAACCCTTTGTCAGGCGAACAAAGTAGGCATGAATGTTGCAAACAGAGGTAATGCACACAATAATTTTAGGTTGAAGGGCTTTCGTAAGGTGAACTAAATAGGCAGGAGTGTTACGAATAGAGTGGCAATCTATCTACTTTGTTCGCCTGACAAAAAACACGAGTTCTGAGGTGCTTTTTTATAATATTAATGATTAACCCCTTAGGTACGGATTTATTTGAGAAAATATTTACATGTGGAACGAATATAATTTTTGGTTGCTTGGAGTAGTATGTAAAAGCAGTACGTTTTATGTAAGAATTTATTTATTTCTAAAATATTGGTGACATATGTAGTATTAAGATGTCTTCAAGTAATTAGAATTGCAAAACAAAAAAAGTGAATGACGTGTCTCAGACGTCAAATGTACCCAAGGGGTTAATCATCTGTCTGCCTTAAATGTCATTTTAAATATATTTTTTAACTTAATGTGATGGAAAAAGGAAAAAAAAAATTAATTGGTCTAAATATACAAAAAGCATTAAAAAAAAAAAATTTTTTTTTTTTTTAATATCAATTTAAATAAGTTTTTTTTTTTTTTTTTTTTTTTTTTTTTTTTTTTTTTTTTTTGGGGGGGGGGGGGTATCAACATAAAAATAAATAGATTTAATTTAAAAAAGAAGAAAATGAACATATATATTAGGGTTGCACCGAATAACAGTTTTGGCGGAATATCCTTCAAACCGGAAGAGTAACTATTTGCCTGGCTGATTTACTCTTATATTAAGTTCTTATTCTTATTGTGTCAATCAGCCTAATTCTTTGCAAACTCTTTCAGCAATACCATTTACATTTATTAATATTTTATTTTTTTTAATTATGTACATTAAGGCTGTTTAGACAGAAATCTATGGTTTAAAGAACTGCAGGGAATTTTTCTGCTTAAAATAATGGCATGGCAACTTCACCAAATATATATACTTAACCTTTACACGACGGCAGATTCTGACCAGATAGTGTTCATAAAGACGGCAGTAAGACGATAGATGTCCCCCCCTGTCGGCGTGTTTTATCTTCAAGCGTCTCGGTGTTAACAATGGCTGTAGGAAGTCCCGTCCGACCCATATAGCAAAGTGACATCTTGTACTAAACGATTTCCCTTTAAAGGGAAAACCTTCACACTAAAATCTCCATTGCACTCTCTTGTAGGGAAAAAACTTGTTGATTTCTGAACGAATCTTTTTACATTGTGTTTATGAATGTTTATTTAAAAAGGGATTTTATTCTGTTGACAATATAATGTTTCATGTTTAATTTGAAATATACGGAATTACTAGCGAAATAATATTAATCGATAGTCCTGATCTTTAATTGTAAATGTGCTTAAAATTATGTAATTTAAAAAAAGCAAAAGTAAAAGAAGGAGAAATGAAAACGAAAGATTTATTTAAATTCTATGTAAACTGTATTTGGAAGAATTTTTCTGAGATTTATTACTTTAAATATAATACTTTTAAAAAGAAGTGTTGAAGCTTTTAATAAAAATATTACAAAATAAAAACTGAACAATGTTACGCATGACTAAATGATTATTTCTGTAATATCAAGTACTAATTATTATTTATTTATACATTTTATTATATTAAGAGGTTACATGGTTTTCAAAGGCTTAAAAGAAAGAAAGAAAAAACCTTTTTTTAATCTTTTATCAAAATTTTGAGCATATAAAACAACATTTAAACATTTTATGTAAGTTTCATTAAAAGTGGAAAATTCACACAAAAAAATATATATACTTAAAAATTATTTGTAAAATTACATGACTAAAAAAAAAGAAAAAAGTATATTAACTTGTTAAAATATTAAACTTGCCAACATGATAATTACACCTGCTTTATAATTATGTGTTAAACATCTTGTATTAATGAATCATTTATGACCTTGCATGTGTTTCAAAGGCTAATGAAGTAAAATAAAATATAGTAAAATAAGAGCATATATAAGAAATAAAAAATGTTATTCAATATTTTGAGCATATGAAAAAGCAGCATTTAAATGACTCAATTCTACTTGGAAGAAGTGTTTAATAATTCAATAAGATTGTTACATTAGTTTTTGAGAAATAGTCTCAATCGCTTTTCTAAATGTATTCGAAAACCAAGACCCACCCGCTGAATATTCCAATATTTTCAATGAAAATTTTATAAAATGTTGTTTAAATGTTGATTTTTTATATAGTCAAAATGCTGACTTTCTTTTATTATTATTTATATATATATAGATAGATAGATAGATAGATAAAAGAATAATAATCAAAGCGTATAAATTTTAAAAGTATGTTTACGTGCAAATAAGGAATTTGTTATAAAAACTTCTATGTAGAAAAAAAAAAAAAAAAAAAAATCTAGATTCTCTATTGTGCTTGAATTATGTATTTTAAAATAAACAGATGTGAGATACAAAATTCTCGCAAAGGGAAAAAATTGGATACCACTATTTTCTATAGTAATTTTAAACTTCATTAATTGCTGATATCTATTGATATATTTTCCGAAAATTATTCTAGGAAAATTTGGGTATTCAAATTCATCTCTGTAAAAAACAAGGTGAGGAATAATAAATAATATATGTCAGTAGTACAAGATTAGAAAGGAATGAAATGATGAAATTCGGGAGAAACTCATTAAAACTCTTTTAATATTGTAAATTTGTCAGATTTAGTGAAAACGAAATAATTTAATATCCATAGATTATTATATACTTCAACTAATAGCACTGAAACCAGTCGTATGTTGCATATCATGATCGAAGACGTAACCATGAGGAAGGGATTGGTGACCGATTAAAAAATGAAATTCGTAATTTTATTTGATAGTTTACAGTTAATGAAACTAATGCAAAATAAATCTTATTATTCATTTAAATTTTAGAAAGAAATTAAAACTTCTTCACACACCATAAATTTTAATTCAGCACAACCGGTTTCGAAAGGACGTAGCCTTTCTTCATCAGGTGCAAACACGTGCTACTGCCTGAGAGGCAAAAGCAAGACGTCTTGCTTTTGCCCCATTTAATTTCATCCCCTATTTCTGAAACTTCATTATCAGGCTCATCCAAAGAATTTATTGAAATTTACAAATCATTATCTTCTATTTCATCATTATTTTCCACATCAAATTCTGAATCTGAATCATCAAAATCTTCATCCTCTAACTCAATTAAAAGTTTTTCAATTTCATCTTGCGTAAGATACCTTTCACGTCTCGACATTTTAATATACAATATAAGACATTTTAATATAGATTGGAAATTAGAAAAGGTGATTTTGTTCAAGCTGAAACTTTAAGACTGAGAGCAGGTGTTTTTTTTTTTTTTTACTCTTAGTGAATACTCTAAAACTAGCTTTTCTCTGTCTCTTCTTTCCCAGAGTGGCTCTTTTATTTCACTCTTCTTTGTTGCAGTGGCCCTTTAATTTAATTCATTGATAATTCTTGAACTTTCCTAATCCTTCGCACTGCAGTTGCTGGACAAGCAACTGACAGCAGTAATAGAATATTCACTGCAATACTGGTCAAGGACAAAAGGGATTACAGCTTTTTCCGATCCGGTCAAATACGAATAAAGAGTATAACAAACGAATGGTAATAAACTAATTTTAAGATAAATCAAAGTTATATATATATACATTTAATAAAATAAAAATTAATTCTATCGTGAAAGAAAAATAATAATAATAATAATAATAATAGTAAATAAAAATTAAAATGCCGGACTGTTTCGGCGACAAAATAGCAAAAGTCACCAAAAGTTCTTTACTAAAGTTGATCCGAATATTTACATACATCTTTCAGAGAAATTTAAGGGGAAAGAACAGCTTTTGCATTGGACCCCCTTGTCAAAATTTAAAATTTGGCGCCGAAGAAGACTATTATTATTTTTTTTTTTCCTTCAAACTATAATATCGTTTTCAAATTATTCAATTATATTTTCGATAAATGCTCAGCTGTCGTAAAACTGGTATGGTAAAAATCCGTAGATTGAAACTAATAATCCTCCATCCTTAAAAAAAAAAAAAAAAAAAAAAAAAAAAAAAATCCTCCTTGAATTTTCCACAGAATTTTTTTTCTTCCTCAAAAATATTAAACTGCGGAATAAGGGATAGCCTTTCTTAGTATTCTGATATATATCAACTCGTGAAATCTCTGGTAATAACAGATACCGTGATTATCCACTAATACACAGATTATAAATCCTTTTTACTTTCCAAACACTATAGTGATGAAAGTATTGTAATCATGTCAAAAATCCGAATTTGAGATTTTGATGTTTCTATTCGTTTCGAGGTCCCCTGAGTCCGTATTCACTATTTTTACGATGATATATGTATGTATGTGTGTGTGTATGTGTGTGAGTGAACACGCTAGCGCCTAAACGCTTTGCTTGAATGAGCTGTAAGTTGGTACGCATGTTGCAAGCCACCGTATCACGAACCCTATTGTTTTTGATGAATCTAGCACTCATAGTTTTTTTACAGTGACACAAAGAAAAATTCTTTATCATTATGGTCTATGGGACCAAAACCTTAAAATAGCATCTAAACGCCTTATTCAATTGAGCAAACAATTTATACACATATTATAAGTCAGAAATACTCAATCTGTATAGATTTTGGAGAATCTAGCTCTTATAGTTTTTTTACAGGGATACAAAGAAAAATTGTTTATCATTATGGCCTATGGGGTCAAATTTTTAAAAGTGTGATAGCGTCTAAACGCCTCATTAATCTGAGCAAAACATTTGTACACATGTTATAGGTCACAGTTCCACCAACTGTATAGATTTTGGTGAATTTAGCACTTACAGGTTTTTTACAGGGACACAAATAAATTTTTTTTATCATTATGGCCAATGGGGCCAAATTTTTAAAAGTGCGATAGCATCTAAACGCCTTATTCAATTGAGCTGAAAATTTATATGAATATTATAAACAACTGTTGCACTAACTATAAGCATTTTGGTGAATCAAGCATTTATAGATGTTTACAGGGCCACAACAAAAAATTCTTTATCATTATGATCTATGGGCTCAAAGTTCAGTAGCTTTAAATAAAACATCTTGTAATATATGGAGAAAAATACTCAAACACTCCATTATGATTTTCTCTCTTTTGTTGGATTAACAACTCCTCTTTCTTTACTTTATCTATAAAACTGATAATTACTCAATGTTCGGAAAGTCGAGTGGAGTCACTCCAGATTTTTTAAAGTAGTGGGAAGAATAGAAACATAAAATTGGCTTAAGCAATCAGACGCCTAGCAACTGATCTTTGAGACAGACTTCCGATCCCATTTACACGAAACAAATTATTGTACACGACAGAAAATCTACAAGGAACTTAATATCACGAATATGAAGAAAATTCGTAGAGCCGTTCTTCAACATTTTTTTTCTATTGACAGTACTTTACAGTAAAATTAGATTTAAAAGTGTATAAAATTGTTCACAAAAGAAATCTCGAAGGTACTTATTAAAATAGAATATATATATAATACCTTACTTCAATCTCACTACATGCCGCTAGATGTTAGTTATATGTAGCCGTTTTTTTCAAGAAAGGAATTTTATAAAGCACTGCTACTGTTTTTGATTGACATTATTCACGATTTTTACGTGTGTTATAATTAATTTACATATATAACACTTCAAGAATCTACCATTAATATTTGATAAAATATGAAGAATAAAAAAATACATAATGTTTTTTTCATATTTTAAGGTTTTAATCTCTTTTCTCATTCTATGAACCAATGATATACTAAAATGTTACTTCACTAAATTTTCGTTAGTTACAAGGATGAGGTGATATGTATACCTTTAATTGCTTATATTTTTTAAATATTACTGTTTAGTAAATAAAAAATAGATTTCCAGTACATTTTCTGTGTATTTCAAAATGTAGTAAATAAAGAGAGAAACAAACTAGCGAAAGCGATGTTTGAAATTAACCTACTTGTACAAAAAGGCTATAAATTTTCACACACACACAAAAAAAAAGATAATGTATATGCAGACATATAAAAGGCGGTTTTATGTAGCAATTTTGAAGAAAATCGCTGAATTCATTTTTGAGATTCTCCCTCGAGCAGCTGAGTGGTTCTGCGCTCAAATCTGGTAGACGTGAGATGCCGGGTTCGATCCGAGGTCACGCTTGTCAACCTAGCTGTTCGGAATTTTCCGTAGTTTTCTCCAAAATTTGCGTGAATATGAGCTAGGACCCCTTAGAACGACCCCGGAGAGCACTTTCTTCAGGTCTAGTACCTACAAAAGTCAATCGGCCTCATTCCCAAATCCAATCCATCCTTTTTGAGATACGCCCACCAGCGGTCGAGCGGTTCTGCGCTCAAAGATGGTAGAAGTGAGGTGCCGGGTTCGATCCCAGGTCGCGCTCGTTGGCCTAGCCGTTCGGAGTTTTCCGTGGTTTTCTCCGAAATTTGAGTGAATACGGGCTAGGACCCCTTAGAAAGACCTCCACCGAAGGCCCTCACCCTCTGGCCTAGGACCCAAGAGTAGTCAATCGGCCATATTCCGCAACCCCAACACCTTTTTGAGATACAGACTTATTGTCCCAGTTCCCGTTTCAATTTTCATTAGAAGCTGATAAAAACATCTGAACTGTTTTAATTATGAGGTTTGGCCGTTCTTTCTCATTTGGAGGTATGACAGTCAAAGATGCTTGACATATGCTTTATTACATATGCATTGTTTAAAGAGTATAATCATAATAATCCTTATCATGATAAAAATCGGTTTTTAAGGTTCTTAAGAACGGTATTCCTTCACCTCTTCTCTTGTAATAATAGTATATAGATCTGAACATCTTAAACCATAGTCCAGAAATAGCAACTCAGAGTTTAAATTTACGAAAGGTTAAATAATATAAAACAATAGTAATAATAAATAAAGTTATCAGAAAAAGTAAGGAAAAAAATAATTAATTAAACAAAACAAAACAAAATAAATAAATAATAATTAAAATAAATGAGGATATTATAATAATGTAAATAGATCTCGAATAATATAAATTTCCGATAAAATTACGGAAGGTCAAGGCAGTGACGAGGCAGAAAACAAAGGCAGTGAATAATAATTTTTAAAACATTTCTTTGTTTTCAGAATAACTATAAATCTGGGATCGTAATCATAAAGGTAATTTCTTATTTCGTATTAAAAAATAAAGCTAGTAAGCTAAAGGTTTAGATAACCACTGCAATTTAAAATTAAGATAGCCGTAAAATAGAATAATTATATATATTAAAGTTGCCAAGAAGATATAGATTTGTTCTCTTGTAAAATAAATAAATAAATAAAAATAAATACATTATTAATGAATATAATATTTTTAGTAAATTATAATGCATTTAACTATACAAAATATGGATTTCCTTTTATTTCCGTGTAGTGAAATAAAATTAAAACAAGAAATGTCAAAATATAATCTGTAAGTATGACAGAAATTTGTATGAATTCTAAAGTTTTATCAATAATAAAGAAAGCAACAAACGGCAAATGTATTATCATTCACCCAAAGGAACTCAGGAAATTCCATTTCAAAATATTTTAAAAGTATTTCCACTCATATTTTATTATTGAAAGAAAGGAATTCTGCTTGTATGTGTTTTGCATTCAGGTTTAGGGAAAAAAGAGGGAATTGAGATTAGCAAAAATAGTAACATCGGAAGGGTGATCATTTTTAACAAGAGTGACAGTTCTACCCGCCCCTAAAGCAGGTAAACAATATCTGAGGGGAAAAGGACAGCTTGGTCGATATATAATCCAAAGCCGTCTTTTACGAGGTGTTACTCTTTGGTTGAAATACCCACCAGCCGGCCTTTAAAGGTTAAAGATGAAGTTTTCCCGAAGGCTGCCTTATGACTTGAGGCCCGGGGCAGAACACCCCCTCCGCCCCACCTTTTGTATGCCACTTCAAAAATGCCTCTTACTCTCGTATGAATAAATTGTGAAACAGAGATGTGATGTTTTTTGTGCATGTTGGGGTATTTCATATGCATTTTTCAATGACGATTATGATTTGTGTTATTTTTCTTGCCAGATTTGAATGTGATCTTTGTTTTATCTCTTGAAGTTTCCTAAATGGCAACATCATGTGAATTATGTACGCTCTTTCTCGACTCAACTTTAGAAACATGCATCGTTATACTGTTATTGAAAAAGAGAAATTTTGTTTGTTTGATATTATTATTAATGTAACTAATACTTAATTTTCTTTAATGTTACTTGAAACTAGTTAAAACAATTGTCTTCATTTAAGTATTATCTATTTCTTAATTACTCTGAAAAATCTTAATAATAATTAAAAATAATTTTTTTTTTCAAATGATTAAAAATTTTTAAAAATTGAATTTTTATATGTTCAACTAGCTGAACAGTTTTAGATTTGGCCAAACCGAATATTCAGTGCATTACTAATATATATTGCATTAACTTGTTTTACCTTTTTTATAATTTTAAGGTTAAAATTGAGTTTTTATTCAACATCTTGAACTAATTATTCAGTATAAAAACTACTGAACTAAGCATTATATACAAGCTTAAATGTTATAATCACAACCTATTAAACAATCACAAATCTTGTTGTGTTTCATTTCAAATGAAACATTTGTTTACCATACCAACAAAAAGCTATGAGTGATGTAAAGAAATTTTGTGGCTGCCAAGAAGCTCTCACAAGTCAATTGCAGGTTTGCTATTTGGATAAACATGGCTGCTAGCCACTGGTAAAGATTGCTAAATACATAATGAGAATTTTATTTTTATTAAGGGAAATCATAATGTTTCTGGGCTTTTAAATAAATTGCAGACATCTTGCAAATTTGTATGCAAGTTAAAATATTTAATTTAAAAATATTATGGTTATTCTGAAAATGTAACATTTGTATATTTTATAAATTTTAAGCTTTTTTAATGTATATGAAACATGAAAAATCAGTATAAAAAAAGAAAATATCAAAGCAGTACTTTAACATTATTTAAGGGGGTATTCTGGTCTAGAAGCCTGAATTTTAGGCATTTTTTAAAGTAAGATAAAAAAAAAAAAATGAAAAACATTTTTACTATCCATTTTTTTATGTTTTTTATTGACATTTTGAGAATGTAAAAAAAAAAAAAAAAAAAAAAAAAAAAAATCACAAAAAAAAAAAAAAAAAAAAAAAAATTCGCCGAGATACAGGCCGATGGAGTGGGGGCTTAAAGAAAACGGTGCGTCCTGGTTGACATGATTTCAACCCTTGTAGTTATCTAAAACAAAAAAATCAAACAAATTCTTCATTAATAAAGATATCGCTATCGGGCTGACCATTAAAAAAAAAAAAAAAAATGACAAAATGGCGTCGACTTGAAAAAAAAAATTTTTTTACCCGACTTTTTTTTTAAAATATTGAAAATCAAAATTTTTTATAATCCAAGGCAGACGCGATAGAGAGTTGTATAAACAAGATATATACCAAATTTCAAAGCAATCGGTTCAGTAGAACTTGAAATATCATGTCAACCACCTCAAAAAAAGTAGTTTTGAGAAAAACGCGTTTAAAGTTTAGGAAACAATTCTAATGGAATAACTCTGAAAATAATATGTTATACTCACTTTGCATCAATCGGCGATCCCAGATCCATACATTGGACCTTCCTCCTTCTCATAATTCAGCTCTTGAGAAGTTCTTTCAGCTAATCGAGCTGTTCTACCTTTTTTTGAAGCAGCAGAAGCTCGTAGTTCAGAGCGGTCAATTCTAGCTTCGTTTCGCCTTACAGCAAATGCATGAGCTGAGCTACAGTACCAACGGTGATGCCCATAAGTTCCATTATTTTCAAGATCGGTAAAAAACCTTCATTAAAAATAGCGACAGCTAGATAATTTGCAATTTGAATTGTATGAGTTCCAGCGTGAATATGCTTCGGAGCAAAAGTCCATATCAAAGAATTCAGTGATTCATTATTATTTTGTGTTTCGGACCCCAAACATCGATGTAATAAATCATCAGATGATAAGCTGGTATAAATAGGCTTTATTACATCCAAAACTTTTTCATTCAGGGGGGGGGGGGGTGTTCATGGACAAAGCTCTTAAGAGCTGTATCTCCGAAAATAATTCGAATTTTGAAAAATCCTTTTAGGATCATATTTTTGAAAGTCTAAACTTTCAAAATATGCAAAAAAAAAAAAAAAAAAAAAAAAAATCGATTTTTTTAAATTTCTAGACCAGAATTTACCCCCTTAATAACAAGACTGATTATGAAAAAATAATTATTTAAATAAATAGTACAGTAACTGTTGCTAAGGGACACAGACAACTGAAGTGAAAGAACATATAGTTTGAATAAATGTAATGAAAAAGTAACACAAAAAGTATATATATAAAATCTTGACAAGGTGCACTTCTGCATGTCCTGAGCAACCCCTCTGCCAAGTTTTGTAGCTCTGAGATAATTGCCATGAGCTCCAGATCTAAAAATACACAGATACCTTAGAGCAAAAGATCCGATGACTTAATAGTATTAAAGTGATATTACCTAACTTTGCCAGTAAACAAAGCATATGTTATTCTGTGGGGAAATTTATTTCAACTATTATTACCTAACATTATTTTCCTATTTTCATACTCAGAAGATTCATAACCATAGTACTTATTTTCAAAAAATTGACTTTTTTAGAATTTTAACATTTAATTTTCTAGCTGAAAAATAGCACTTAATTTTCATTTTTTTTTTTTTTTTTTTTTTTTTTTTTTTACCGAAAAGTAAAATAATAATAATAATAAACTAGTATGCTGTGGCCACCACATGACTTTCTTCTATATTTTCCTATGCAAATTCACTCAGTAAAAATAATTTATTAAAATTATTATTAAAAAAAATATATCTTCCATGATAATGCAGACGATTTCCATATTAGAGAAGTATTATAACACTAAATATCCAAAAAAAGTCAATTTTACTCATATTACATTAAAATTTTTTTTTATTAAAAATGAAAAAAATTGATAACTTTATTTTTAATTATCGCAGATGGATGGTTCAACCATTCGTTTTAAAGGTACTGGCGAGCTCTTTTAAAAGATACCCATTATGAAAATTTACTCCCCTCGAGGGGGAACTTCCCCCCAGGGTGGAGGGGAGGCTCCTACATACACAATTTTTTCTCCAGTTGACTATCTCTATTACAAATAATTATTTTAAATTCAATAATGATTATTAAAAATTAATTATCTTTATGCACATTTATACAAAATTTTGTTCTATGTCACCATGTTAAAAATTTAGAAAAAGCAGGATGGCAACGCAACCTGTAAGACAATTTTTACCAAAAGTTGATAGGCACTAATTTATGTCAAGGTGCAACTACATACCAACTTGTATGAAATTCTGTGGAATAGTGCCTGAGATACAGTTGCCACAAAATTTTGTCACACACACAGACAGACATTTTCTAAAAATGGTCAAATCGTGTTCTACAGCTCTCAAAACGTGTAAATCCATCAAAAACCGAGGTCGAAAATTTTTACGAATCCAATACTTTCTTCTATTGAATATAGAAGAAAGTAAAAATGGTCAAATCGTGTTCTACAGCTCTCAAAACGTGTAAATCCATCAAAAACCCGAGGTTGAAAATTTTTACGAATCCAATACTTTCTTCTATTGAATATAGAAGAAAGTAAAAATGGTCAAATCGTGTTCTACAGCTCTCAAAACGTGTAAATCCATCAAAAACCCGAGGTTGAAAATTTTTACGAATCCAATACTTTCTTCTATTGAAAGTAAAATACACATTCAACAATGGGTAATTGTTGAAACAAATTTCCCTATAGAATAATACGAGTTTGACTTCTGGCAAGGTCAGGTGTTGTTCATGCATAAGGAGCTCTAGACAGTAGATGAAAAAATGGATATATTGGTGCTTTGGAAAAAGACTGATTAACAAATGAGAGTTGTATCCCTCAGTGGAGTGTCCTTTATGGAGGCCTTTCTAGCAGAAAACTGAGGTTTTTAACAAGTGAAAGATATTTTGATAAGCAATTATGTGAACTATAATATTTAAATATCTTTTTATGCAGATGCTCTACCACCATTTAGGTATACTGGCTGATTACCAATCGGTAGTGCTGGGCGATGTTGACATTTTTTAAATCGATATATCGTTCATCTTAAATACCGATATAAGGATATATCGATTTAATGTAGCGTTACCAACTGTAAGGATTAGTCCCTACACGTAAGGACTAAAAAAAATCGACTGAGACAGGGATTGAACTGAAAACCTTCTTGTCTCAAATCAAACAATCTGGCACTGTACCACACTTTTTTGCCCACTAATTAAGTTTCGAGCATTTTGATAAAAGGATTAAATTTTCTAAGGTTTTATCTTGGCCTATGGGTGAGTTGTTGCACAAAATTTGCCCTTTATCCTATGTTTTCGACCACACTCTTTAATTTAATCTTAGTTTAATTTCAATAGGAATTTTACTGATTCATACTTCCCTTGTAAGTGGATGTATGATAGCTACAAATTTTGGCGCAACTTAAATTCAATCGCAAGAAGTAGAAAACTTTAAAAAAAAGGTTGAACCATTTTATGATATTGCTTATAATTTTACTCCATATACAGTTGGCAGCAAAAATATTCGAGCGCTAGCAATAATGCCTATATATATATATACAGTGGAGCACCTTTTATACGTTTCTCATTTATACGTTTTTCGACTTCGGTCCCAAATCATTCCATTGAATTCTAATGTTAAAATATTTCGTTTATACGGCACGAGTAAATTCTTAATTTCACTTATACGTTTTTTTTTTCTCCTTGTAGAATCCCAAGTTTGAGTTTCATTCCAGGATAAAAAAAAAAAAAAAAAAAAAATGAATGCTCTTATGTTTTATTCTTATCTTATCTTTTTCAATTATTTTTTCTTAGATTTATGGTAACAAAGTGTGGCTATAGAACAAATTGCGACCTGCATCGATCTATGGCATCGAGAGCCTGGGTCAAGGAGGTGTTTTTTAGCAGTTGGCGACTGGGTGCAATGGTAGCCAGTGACCACTTGAAGACCTCCCACTTACTCTTTTAATTGACTCCAGGGATGGGATATCAAAGGAAAAAAAAACAAAAAAAAACAACTTTATAGGCATTTTGTAAACTTTAAGATTTATTACTCACTTCCGTTGGGCGAGTACAATTGCAGAAACAAGGATTCCCCCCCCCCCCCTTTCTTTTAATCGTTTGCAAAACTGCCATCTGCATTTAGAGAACAAAAGGCTTTGTCTTTAAAGGTTAAAATCGAAATCTTGAGAAAATTTTCTGAATTTCTGTCTTTTTAATTATTCAATTTTTATTCTACCTTTTAAAAATATTTTAAATTTAATTAAAAGTATATCTTATTCGAATAAATGTAAAGGAAATCATGAAAATTGATTAGACTTTTATCTATAATAATAATTACTAATACGACACTTTATTGTGTATTAATGTTAAAATGAATTTTCAGTTGTACGTTTTTTTCAGTTATACGTTTTTTAAGAATGGTCCCTTAAAAAACGTATAAACGGTGCTCCACTGTATTAAAAAAAGTATTCTTTATACTGCTTTGTTAAATAAATCCTTCTCGAGTCATCTTCTCAAACATTCAAGAATTTTATCCTAGTTGACTATTACTATTACAGAAAATTGTTTTTTAGTTTCACAATATTCCTTACTGTTATTTCGTACATTTATAGAAAAATTTATCATATACTGGAAAGTATTTATTATATCCTTATGTTCTAAAACGGGACGACAGTGCCATTTGTATACTGATGTGTACAAAATGCGAATAAGCGCTAATTTATATCAAGGTGCAAGTATATAAACTTTTTAGGAAATTCTGCTCATTATTTTTCGCGCTAAATTCGTTGGAAATTTTTTTTTCACACTCAAGCAGATGGATTATTTCTAAAAATGGTCAAAATGTTCTTTAGACTTCTCGTAACGTGTAAATTCATTGAAAACCAGACGATAAAAATTTTTATAAGTACTTTCTTGTAATGAATACCTACAGAAGAATGCAAAAACGCGAAAATCAACAATGAACCATAAAAAATTACATTTTAGATTTGTAGTTAAATGGGTGTTAGTATGATACAACACCCATTCCACTTAAATGGAATTTTGAAATTTGGAGTTGAATGGGAAATTCCATAATATTTAGTTTTAACGCCCGATAATTCGATTCTGAATATTTTTTGAAAGTGTAAAATTATTGGGAGGGGGGAGGGCGAAGGGGCAAAAAAAAAAAAAAAAAAATTACAGCGTTTGAAATTGGTATTATTAGGTTTTAAGGAAAGATAAATCGATTGTGTATATTTTCAAGTGCAAAATTATTAGAAGGGACAGAAAGGAGGGGGGGGGGAAGGGACAAAAACGTAGAAAAGGAACGGTTGTTTCGGAGAAAACAACGGAAAACCCAGAACGCCTTTATTCTTTTATATTTTGCAGAGTTTCAAATTCTGATACTCCTTTCACATTTCATACTATTGATTTTTAACAATATTTAGCCCTGAATTACGCAAGTTTCGGAGAAAACCACGAAAAAGTCAGACATAAATCATTTTATAATAGTGTTTATATCATTTTTGTATCTCAGCTTATAATTAGCATAATTTCAAAAGTAATATGTCATTTTGAAACTTATTTGTATTGAATGTCAAGAGTAGATGCCACAAATTTCTGTCACCTTTCATTGACCGACTACCGTAAGTAATGGAATTAGAGATTTCACGTGATTTACACGTTTTAAGGTGTCCTGCTTAGGTTTTTCTTTTGTATCTCAGCTACTAATTAAAATAATTTTATAAGTAATACATCATTTGAAAGCTTTTATGATTTGGAATTGAACAGTAGATTACAGAAATTTCTACCGCCAGATGGCGCTGCAATATTTTAAAATTTCAATATTTCGAATTCTAAATATGATTAAATTATCAAATAACCTACATTAAATTTATCCAATAGAAGGCGCTAATCGCAATTATTCGAGATTTCACCTGATTTATATGTTTTAAGATGTTCTCAAGGGAGGTGAAAAATTAGAAATTAAGTTAGACCATTAAAAATTGGTATATATAGGTTTTGGGTGCCTACGAGTCAAATGAGGATATTTTCGAAAGTGTAAAATTAAGGAGGGCCAGGAAGGTTGGTGAAGGAATATACACACGCAGCGAACGTATATATGAATTCGTGAGCACTGTGCGCACACAGGTCTACGCTGACGAAGGCAGAGGGGACCCGGTATGAGTTTTTACCCGATCAGAAATGACTTTTTTTTATATAATTCCTTTTCTTAAGGTTTATGAGTAATAACATGGAATTTAGAGAAATCATAAGGGTGGTGAAGGAATACGCACTCGCAGCACTCATATATATGCACACGCTGCCGAAGGCAGTGGGGACCCGGTGCGACAATTTTCCCGATCAGAGGGTTTTTTTTTTTTTTTTCTTTTCACATGATAAAAATTAATGCAATTTTGAGAATTCATTAATTATAATGATTCATTTGAAAATAGTGACCAGCGAAGCGGGCGTAGCCTGCTAGTTACTAATAAATGTAAGTCGCCCCCCCCCTCTTATCCCCTAGTAGATTAACTAAACTAACTCGCTACTAACACATTTATCATCTGTGTTAGAAGCAAAAAAAATATGCTTTCATTCAATGCACCATAAAAGCATATAAACATTAATTAAAAAAAAAACAAAACTTTTTTTGTTTATATAAAGTGAGAGAGAAAGAAAATTTTGGAGAGTACAATGCCTCTTCCTCCCTGAGAAATTGCAGAAGCATGTGCTTCTGAAGTTTGTTACATATAAGTAACAGTCTTTATTATATGCAAGGATGATGGTGAATTCATGAAAAAAATACCTGAAATTTCGGTGAGAAAAATTTTTCGTATAGGTAGAAAACATATAATTCATTACAGAGAGCTCTAATCTTCTCATTATAAAAAATAAGAATTTTAATTAGGTTTAGCAGTCATATGAAATTTATATTTTAGTCTTTTTTATAAATTTAACTACTAAAAAAAACTGAAATCAGGTAAAATACTTGAATACAATCACCTTTGTACATGTCTACGCATAGGTGTAACTTAAGCGAAAATTGTGTGTGTGTATGTGTGTGACATTCCCTTAGACACTTTACCAAAATAAAAAAATCTACAGTGACTCCACTAGGCTTTCCGAACATTAAGTACTTAACGGTTGTATAAATAAAATAAAGTAAGAAAAATCGTTACATACACAAAAGAAAAAATTATAATATGGTGTATGAGTACTTTTCTTCATATAGTATGCTGTTTAATTCAACGCATGTTACGCTTCAATTAATTGAGTCCATAGGTCATGATAGATTTTCGCTGTGTTCTTGCATTCATTAATTCACACTCAGTTTTTATCTCTGATGAAATACTCGATATACATTAAAAATTAGAAGCATTGGGCTCTAAAATACTCTTAAAAAATAATAATAAATAAATAAGTACAGTGATGGATGCAAATGTTAACTCACAGCTCACACTCCCTTTCAAACTCAAATAATCAATTACATTAAATATTGGCACTGTTAAAAACAGGTCTAATGAAATAAACAGATCTTACTCCTGTTTCATCATTCATTTTCATTATGGTCAGCAGCCATTTTGAATCTTTCAATAATGACTTGAGCAAAATTTGGATTGAAAGATAAACCATGGGTAAGTTTTGTATTATTTTATATACTAAATGTTATATGTAAGAGAAAAAAATATACAGTATTGCTTTAATAAATTAAAAAAGAATTAGTATTCTATAAGCATTTAAATAATAATAATCACAGGAAAAAATACTCACAGTTAGGCTTAGTAAATAAGGTGAAAGAAAAAAAAGAAAAAAATGTTTTTATAGAAATTAAAAAATGATCTTATCTTATTAATTATTTTAGATATTAGAATATTTTTATTGAAAATTAACTAGTATGATAAAATAATCAATACATATCTACTATAATGATTACACTGAATTTGCAATGATTTTTAATAATATCTAGTATAAAATGTCCTTCATGTTCAAAATACTTTTCATACAACTTAAGTATATTGCATAATTCTATACATGAAACATATACTGTAAAAATGTTAAAATAAATTATGTGTTATACTCTAACAATACTTTCTATTAAGAGTTTAACTTAAGTACTTAAATTATCTAACTACTTAATTTCTTTCTATGTACTGTTTAAAAACATGTGACAAATGATGTAGAAATTTACTATGACCTTGTGTTTATTAACAGAGAGGGAAAAAGAAAACACAAAATATCTTTAAAAGAATAAATTGATATTTAAAGCTTACTTTAAAGTTTAAGAACGATAATAACAAAAGATTGTAAAGAAAAAAATTAGGCCTTTGACGGTTGATTTTAAACCTGACACCTGGAGTCTCCTCCATAGCTGCATTGTGTAGGGGTTTAGTTGTTTTCCAGGTGCCGGCCCCTTCCCTACACTAGGCTATGGATTCTTCGACTTCAGCTATAGTAAAATACATAAGTTTTTATAGATTACTAATTTTAAAAATGAGGTCTTTTACCATGTAAGTAAAATTTATGATAATTATATTCTTACATGTACAGTAACTTGTCATAATTCATTATTAAAAAGTTCGTTATTATAGTTAGTTTTTTTTTTTTTTTTTTTTTTTTTTTTTTTTTTTTTCAAAAAGTTTACAAAACACTATTTTTATAAATAAATAAAAATATTTTTTTAATTAACATAATCAAGGTAGACATCAAATTAAATCTTATGAAATTCTCTTTAAAATGAGGAGTCCGAAATTTCTCTATCTCTTATAAAACATAATGTGTTTATTTAAGCTAAAAAATGTCCAATTTTCAAACTCAAAAGAAATAAAATATTTTCAAGAGCATTTTATCATTTAATTCAAAAAGAGGAATGATTCCTGAATGTTTAAAATTAAAAACACACTTCGCATGGGTTGATTTTACAAACAAAAAAAATTTTAAAGCATGTGTCGTACAAAATAGTCTGCCTTTAACTAATTCAATAAATATTATAGATTATATTTTAAACAGGGCTTTGCACAGTACTTTTAAACTTTTTAATGCATAACTTTCTGCAAATTAACGTTTATTTATAGATTTTGCATTAAAAATTAAATTAAATACAAGTGGTAGATGATAAATTCGCGATTAAGCTTACTTTTATCTGTTTACACTGTATTTCAATAAAACAACGATAATTCATAATCTAAACGTAATCAGTTTCTTTTTTAATTTAATTTAACAGCATCCAGCTTCAAATACGTTAAGTAAACATGTAAAATTAATATTTACAAGAGGATTATTAAAGAGTAAACTTTTGACAAAATTGTTACATCATTTTTTTTTCTTTTCTAAAATAAAAAAGCTTTAATTAAATCAAATACAAAACTAATCTGTCTTTCTTTACTTTTTAATTAACAAAACAGTTAAATATTTAAAATTATACATGTACAAGTAACAAGCAACATACTTGAGCATTTCATGCAAGTCCATTTCTTAAAATATCCTAATCTGAAAACACATGGACGAACCCCTTTCTACAAAACAATTTATATAATTCAAACTTCCCACTACTAAAATATATATTACAAGCTTTAAAAATATGTAAGTATCACACTCAAAATTTTGTTAAATTTGAAATATTAACGTTCAGGTTGACATTTCCGTGGAATTGCCTTATTACGAATCAACAGCTATATAGTAAAATTAAATTAATGTCAGGCACATTTAAGATTATATATGAAAGAAAAAGATATACATTCAACTTATTCAAAAAATACTTCTATGTAGATTTTTCATTTTCAAAGTTATAAATTTAATATATGTTTACAATAAATTTTGGTGAGTATTATATAATAAGACGATTAAAATATGTATAGCAAATAAAAGTAGTCTTAAAGATGCAATAACGAAGTTGCAGCAATTCTATAAACAATACACTCGCGAGATATTCATCAAACAAAATCGATTCAATTTCAAAGCATCCAAATCAAAAGGAGGAATAACTTGAAAAAATATAAATATGTTTTAAATGAATAATTAAAAAATTTTCTCTCAAATAGCTCACTCAAACAAAACAAACTATCCTTCCAAATCCAAATACGTTCAGTTAAGCGAAGCGGGATTCGTATCGTATAGAGCTTGCGCCTGTTTACAAACAAACACTACGACTTCCTCTGTTGGCTGGCAAAACAAATCGTTTTCTAACATGGCGCTGAACGATCATACTTATGCACAGAAAGATTTTCAGCTGTCTAAATATGCTGAAGACCTAGATTCAGCTTCCAAAGAACTGTATAAGGAAAAATTAAAGTTTCCGTTACCTAATGGATCAGTTTTTTACTTGCCTGATCCTTATAATTTAAAAGCCGACATTTGGAAAGACGATGCAGCATTATGGCCCAGAATGAAGCAGGCAGATATTGATGAATATTTGTCTTCTGCACCCGGAAAAAATCACAAATCAAAAACAGCATATCAGTATGTTGTTTCAGGTCAGTTTATAGAATATGATGTAATAATCATCCGGATAAAAAAAAAAGTGATAAATTACTTGTTATACGTTGAACTATGCTAGATTGCAATGAGATACCAAAGTATCTTATATAGTACATTGTGTTACTTAAAATCTGTACAAAATAAATGAATAGAAATTAACTGTTTTATGAAAAAAAAAAAAAAAAAAAAAAAAAAAATCCAGGTTTAATAAAGGGAAAATGCAACTGTATTTAAGCAGAAATATAGTTGCATCATCCTTCTGTTATATGCATTTTAAAGAATGCTTTTTTCTAGAAGAAAAAGGCAAGAACCTCTTAATTTAAGATTACTTATAAAATTCACTGAAAAAAATGCACGAAATGTATACTGATTTTAGAAAAAATAAATGTTTTTTAAGAGTACTCCTGATTTTTTTTTTTTTTTTTTTTGCGGGGGGGGGGGGGAGTACACAGTAAAAGGAAGGGTCATATTTATAATGAAGACATTTAAATTTTTCGACATGCATTTCCGATGATTAATTTAGAAAACTTCTTAACCTTTTTCACAAAAATCATCAATGTAAAAAATTTTGTTTTTTATAAATTATCCTTGTATAATTTTTTTCTGCTTTCAATATTATTTCAAATGATTACCTATATTTTGTTCAGTGAAATACTATTCACCTGATAATTATGTAAAATAACTATTAAAATGCAGAGTTTTAATTTTTTTCCCATAAAATTTTCCCTGACATTATACATAAAGTAACTGTTAAAATGCAAAGTTTTAATTTTTTCCCCATAAAATTTCACAAAATGATTTTATTTTCAAAAAATTTTCTTCCTTTTTTTTTCTTAAAAGTAGACTTTTAAAATGCAAAATTTAAAGTTTTGAAACAATATATAATCTACACTTAAAATGGAAACAGTGTCATATTCGCATAAATAATCCCTGTTTATATTTTATAACTTTTTGTTATGCTATGTGCCTCTAAAGTAATATATCTCTTAACAGGAAAAGTTCAAAATATTGGAGTATTTATTCCAAATGGACTACCAAACTTTGTTATATTATCAGCAAAAGTGAAGCCATCTCAAAAATGCAATGCTAATGAATATGATGTGTGGGTTTTTTCTGAAGAAGATGGAAAAATTATTACTGGCCATTGCACCTGCATAGCTGGGTAAGTATTGAACATGTGGGAAGATTTTATCACATTAATGTGCTCATTGTTTAATTATTATTATTTAAATATAATTCTAATATTTTTAAAAGATGATCTTTAAAAACAGAAAAAAATTACATGCATTTATATGAAACTGAATATTTTTTCTGCATATGTAATTTGTTAATAATACTAACACTTAGCTTTTTCTTTTACAGACTTGGTGAAACATGCAGTCATGTTGCAGCTGTATTGTTTAAAGTTCAGCTAGCAGTAAATATTGGGATTACGTCTGCTCCTACAGAAAAGAAATGTGCATGGAACAACACTTTCTCAAAAAAGGTACTTTTTTGAAAAAGAATCGTAAATGTCTGACATTTTCATATTTATGCTTGCAAATATATATTATAATTATATAGTAACAGATTACATAGTTTAAATCTACATTTGATAGAATTAGGAAATGCAGTGAAAAATGTTTAACATGAAACTGAAAAGACTGAAACATTTTTTCGTGTAAAAAGAACTTATAAGAATAAAACCAGGGCCCGAAATTTCAACTTAGATTACACTCGCTAAAAAAAAAAGTTACTCACCACAAAATATGATTTACTTACTCTATTATTTACGTATAAGGTGACCAGAATTTTTTATTGGAAAAAGAGGAGAAATTACGCTTTCTTTTTTTTTTTTTTTTTTGTAAGAAAATAGAAGACATTTAATTTTGAAAATGAGGTCATTACTCTATACACGTGGAATTACTTAAATTATCAATATTCTCCAAAATCTCATTGTCTGTCATAATCGATGATGTACATACATCATCATTCACTGCAACATAGTGTAGCAAACATGGCACTGAAGATCAAAAGCGGAATTTTTTTCATGTTGAATAATTTTTGTTTCACGTTAAAAGAAAAAAAAAAAAGGATTAAATTATATATTATGTTGTCCGGAACGCTAAGTCATTTTGTGTTGACTGTTTTTTCAAGTTAAAGGTTTTCACAGTATATATTATATTTGCTAATTCTGTCTAAAATTTTTAATGCTTTTTAATTTTAGTTAAAGAAAACTGCCATTTATATATTATGTTATTCTTAATGGTAATCAGATTTTTTTTTTTTAGGTGAAATGTGTTCCATTAAAGGAAATAAATTTGGAAAAGACGAAATGGAGTTGTGCACAAAACAAAAAGAAGAGGCGAGTCTCTGTTATTGCCCCTAAGGAAACTGCCCCTTTAAATGATTCTGAAATAGCAGACCTTGCAAAAATTGTGCCAAATGCAGTCTTCCTGTCCTCAATCGCAAATGATTCTGATGACAGCAGCACTGATAGTGTTTCTGATGAAGAAACTGACCTTCCGTGTACTTTGAAGGATATTTTTAAGGAACATGACATTCTGAATAATGAAATGCTCCAACAATTTTTTCCAAAAACAAAAATAGAAAATTTAGAGAGCAGGACAAGGAGCCAGGCAAATGCACTATGGTTTGAACATAGGTGTGGCAGATTAACTTCCTCGAATTTCGGAGAAATTTTCAAAAAAAAATCTGTTACTAACGAATTTGTTAACAAATTTCTAAATATACCTGCTGAAGTAAATACAGCTTCAATTAAATGGGGGAAAAAAATGGAAAGACGGGCATTTGAGGTGTATTTGACAGCAGGGGAAGCAAAACATGTGAATTTTCATGCCAGAAGAGCTGGCTTTTATATCATGGCCAGTGATCCATACTTGGGGTCATCTCCAGATGGAATAATTGAATGCGATTGTTGCGGCAAAGGTGTCCTTGAAATTAAGTGCCCTTTTAAACATCGAAATTTGCATCCTGCAGCTATTGCTGCAATAGATAAAACATTTTTTTTGGATGCAAATGGATGTTTAAAAGAGAACCATAAATACTATGCACAAATTCAAGGTCAGCTAGCCGTAACAAATTTAGAGTATTGTGATTTTGTCGTATGGACCACAGTAGACATGTTAGTTTTGCGAATCGAAAAAGATACTTTTTATTGGGAAAGTAACAAA
Source organism: Salticus scenicus (assembly GCA_963930645.1). NCBI lineage: Eukaryota > Metazoa > Arthropoda > Arachnida > Araneae > Salticidae > Salticus > Salticus scenicus. Next base: position 51,742,334 of record OZ005658.1, on the reverse strand, counting down.
CCCATTTTAGAATCTTTCTTTTTTAAAAATATAGCTCCCCAATTACGTGCAAAAAACAATTAATATTTATGCATTTCTTTATCCCCCCCCCCCTTCGTTTTTTTTTATTTCACTCCTGTTTTCCAAGCCAGATTTATATACAGTATAGGATCTGTTATCCGGAAACCCGTTATTCAGAATGCTCCAAAAACCAGAATGCAAAATGCCAACTGCCAAAATTTTTAATCATTGTAAAATTTAAGAATTAAAGTTATACAATAGCAGCGGTCAGAATTATAGTTTTACAATCTACTTTCTTTAATGCTACGGTGTTATTCTGAGGAAATATGGTGAGCAAAAATTGTCCAAACAATTACTGAAAATTTTGCAAATTTAGGTTAGAAAATGAATTTTTATGGTATTTTTTAATTGATAAAGATTAATAACACATACTTCTTAAAGTGCCCAATAGCAGATAAATTTTATCCTTGAACTCAGGTGGTATGCATGAGGTCACAATTGTTATAAAAATTTTAAATAGTTTTAATTAATTTCCATTATTTTTAGAATTCATTTCATAAAATATTTAGCATTATGTGCTAAAAATATTTGAAAGATTTATGAACAATTAGTATCAGACACACACTATAAGCAAAAAAATATCATGGAAATGTTTGCAAAATCCAAATGAAAGAATTTCACTCTCAGGTCCAAAATTAAATTTTATATATGTTTATTTATTTTTCATTTATTATTACTGTTAGTATTTACAGTTCAAAATTCTAATTAAGAATTTTTTTTTTTTTTTTTTTGTGGAAATAATTTATTAAATGAACAAATATATATATAGGTAAAGTGTTTATATATATTATTCATGTGTATCACTGCTATTTGTGAAATTATTTTCTACCATTTTTATACATATAATAAAGTGCTCCGAATAACGGAAAAACCCCTTATCCAGAATATCCCAGGTCCCAAGCTTTCTGGATAACAGATCCTATACTGTATATACAGTACACTCTCGGAAATCCATACATTGCAGATAATGTAAACAGTGAAATTTGTAATAAAGTTTTCAAGAAAAAACTCAAGACATCACTTATTTTAATAATGTTTTTTTAGAAACTGAATCTAATGAGCTAAGGTAATTTTGATTGTCCAAATCTATAAAAATTCTAATTTGTCATTTGAAAAAATGTATACATAAAACTTTATATATTTTACTACATTCATTACTCTAATTGCATTAATTAATTATCATTCTTTTTTTTTTTTTTTTTTTTTTTGTTAAACAGTTTACATGCTTGTTTCATCATTTTTTAATGCATTATAGTATTAAAATTCAAGTTCAGAAATACAGATAAATAATATCTAAAATATGCAGAGTCTCTTATCCCAAGCTATGTGAATAAATATTAAATACTTGATAACTGATGAAGCCACTTCAGATTTTTTTTTTTATATAAAAAGACCACGTCCTATGTTACCATAGTGCATTTACAATTTTTTCAGGGGTCTGTTCAGACTTTTCAGACAGGGTCCTATTTTTGTAAAATTGTGAAAAATCTATACATAATTTTGTGAATCTAAATTTAGTGTGAAAATTAAGTTCTTCCGAACTCTTCAGCTAGGGTTTTTTTTTTTTTTTTTTTCCTGAAATTGTAAAAAAAAGTAATTCTGTGAAATTGTCAAAAATCTACACACAATTTTGTGAATCTAAATTTAATGTGAGAATTAAGTTCTTCCAAACTCTTCAGCTAGGTTTTTTTTTTTCTGAAATTGTAAAAAAAAAGTAATTCTGCAAAAATTCTGTGAAATTGTCAAAAATCTACACATAATTTTGTGAATTTAAATTTAGTGTGAAAATTAAGTCCTTCCGAACTCTTCAGCTAGATTTTTTTTTTTTTCTGAAATTGTAAAAAAAGTAATTCTGCAAAAATTCTTTGAAATTGTCAAAAATCTACACATAATTTTGTGAATCTAAATTTAGTGTGAAAATTAAGTTCTTCCAAGCTCTTCAGCTAGGGTTCTTTTTTTTTTTTTCTGAAATTAAAAAAAAAGTAATTCTGCAAAATAAAATTACACTGAAGGTTTCATTTTAGACAATGACAGTTTACTTTTACAGAAGTAATTCACACATATGCATAGAAAGCTTTTATAAATTAGAAATTGAATGTCAGCTTTTCATGGAAGTACAGCAAAGTACGTCTGCTTATTCAGGCGGCCTGTTCATTCTATGGAAGATTAGTTTTCGAAATGAAACAAGTATAACTAAAGATCTGTTTTTAAGAAGGAAAATTTTGGGAAGGGTCCTTTTTAAACATATAAAATTTTACAAAGGGTTCTCAAACGGATTCAGGTTTTCCTCTGGACAGATCCCTGTTTTTAAATCACATCCTGCGTTGCCTCTGATAATCAAGTACATACATTTCATTCTCTTTTTTAATCAGTATTGATTTTTCCTTATATTAAGTAATTTTATTTGAAATTTTTACATTTTTAAATCATTAAGCATTATATACATTTTTATGACTCTTTAAAGCTTTATTATACTTTTTGTACATAATTTTATAGTTTTATATGCACCCCTACTGCCTTTTATTGAAAATAACCTTATAATAATATTTATTAAAGGATTTATTTTTGTAGTTATCGATTCTTCATTGCATTAATCCTCACAATCAGTATAAAACTGAATCCAATTTATTATTGTTTTCTTAAAACAACTTTGTAATTTTTCATACAAGATTATTGTTTAAGAGATTAAAGGCAAAGTGGATATTTCCCAAGTACCCTGAATACAAGTGTACAGGGGGTGCAGAAAATGTTCAGACCTCAGAAATTTCCCCCTAATACAGTATAAATTTCCCTCAATAATGCAAAAACATACTTTGCTATACAAAGTCCTTTAATAAATCTTTAAGAGAATAACTATACAATGTAACAGAAAAATATCACTGTTAGTGTACATTATAAGAACTTCAAAGTAGCAAATTGTTATATTTCATTTACATTTTTATTTTCTCTTAAAAAAATATTCAAAATTTCCCCCGAACCTCGTTCGGGCGTTCTGACATATTCTGCACCCCTGCAAGTATATACATAAATATTTGCCTTTCTTACCTTTTTACTTTTTGAACAATAAAGTGAGGAAAGTATTGTAATCATGTCAAAAATCAGACTTTGAGATCTTGGTGTTTCTACATGTTTTGCATGCCCTGAACAGTGGCAGATTTAAGGGGGGGGGGGCTAGGGGGCTGAAGCCCCTCCCCCCCCCCAAAAAAAAAACACTGACATTTACAATTGAATATTGCAGTTGCAAATTTTTTATTGGTCTAGAATAACACTTTGAAAAATCTTAGCCCCCCCCCAAAAGTCAAGTTCTGGATCCGCCACTGGCCCTGAATTCATATTTATTGTTCTTACGATGATATATGTATATTTATATGTGAGCTAACACGACGGTGTCTAAATACTTTGTTCTAATGAGCTTGGTGATTATGTTCTAGATTACCTCAACACAAACTCTTTTGATTTTCATGAATCTAAAAGTTTTTTACAGTGACACAAAAAATCTTTAAAAAATGTGGGCCCATACACCATAATGATAAAGTGTGATAATGTTTAAATGTCTTATTTGATTGAGCTGAAAATTTATACACATGTTATGGTTTATCGTTGTACAAACTACAGAGATAAATCTGGCACATTTTTTTTTTTTTTTTTTTTTTTTTACAAGGATGAAACAGAAAATTCTTTATCATTATGCACCATGGGTGCAAATTTGTTAAAGTGCAATAGTGTCTAAACTTTGTCTTTGATCGAGCTGAAATTTTATACATATGAGCTGTATGAATTTTGAAGAATCCACCTGTAGTCTTTTTACACAGCACAAAGAAAAATTCTTTATCATTGTGGCTTATGTGCTCAAAAAATTTAAAGTGTGACAGCATCTGAACGCCTCATCTGGTTGAACTGAAAATTTATATAATTAGTATAATTCACCATCACGAATTTTATCGATTTTAGTTTGTCTGGCATTTATAGATTTTTACAGGGACACAATGAAAATTTCTTTATCATTATACCTATGGACTCAAATTATGTCAAATCAATACAACTAGAAACCTAACCCACTCAGATTTTTAGGAAACTGAGCTCATTTATTTTTGATGTACTGAGAAATGAGATTATGCCAATTAACAAGTCTCTATCTCTTTTAGTTTTTGGTATACAGAGCTGCAAAAATTGCAATTACCCATTGCTGCAAATAATACAGGCTTTCAAAATGATATACCACTTGTATATATTTTTAATTTTTTTTTTTTATTAAGGTCAATATTTCATACATGTGACCCCATCAGTGTTTTCATACTAACATAATGTATAATTTAGCCATATACATAATAAACTTAGAAATATAAGATTGATATCATTAGAAAGTTTATAATGTAGGTCTTAAAATGAAAAATTTAAAAAATATATGCATGTGATATATCATTTCAAGGTCAACCATTTTTATTTTTGACCTTCAAAATCTCAAAAAAAAACAATAATTATAGAAAATAAACCTAATAACATATAATAATAAAAATAAATAAATAAATAAATTTGTAAGTTTCAATATTGAATAACCGTGAGGTACTGAGTTTATAACATAGCCTCCTACACTAGATGCCTTCCACGTGGTTCAGAAACTTGGCGCCACCGGGTACAGATTGCATGACTTTTATATTCAACAGCCACCATAAATATTTAAAATTGGGATTTGAAATATATAAAACCCAAATAGAATCAAAGAAACATTGATTATATATATCATATATCACTTCTTAAAATTATTGGTGACAGTTGAATTAAAAATTGCACAATCTGTAATAGGCGGCTCTGTCCACTACTTGAACTAGTAACCAAGTTTCCAAGCCATGTAGAAGGCATCTATTTAGTGTAGGAGACTATGGTTATAAATTAAAATGCAACTCTACCAGTATTTCCACACTAACATAGGTTTTGCAAAAAAGAAAAAAAAAAGCCGTCCAATGTTAAAACTTAAATAATTATAGATATTGAAAAAATATAAATTTAAAAAATGAAATATGCTTCACGTCCCCTCCGGCTTGCTTGACTTTAATTTCCTATAAAGGTTTTATTTAATTGCTTTTTTTTTTTTTTTTTTTTGTTCCGGGGGGGGGGGGGGTAATTAAGAAATATAAAGTGTTTTATAAAATGTCTAATACTGATATTTTAAATTTTTGAAGACATAAAACAAGTTTCAGTTTGGTTCATTTTGTTATGCCAAAATATATCCACTGTACTTTAAAATCTGTTCTTAAATTTAAGGCGGGAGGGTGAAAGATAAATACACTTTAAAGCCAAAAAAAAAAAAAAAGAAATCATAAACAACATTTGAGATTGCCAATTGGAAAAAGTTTCTAAAAGTAGGAAAAAAACTAGTATGATGTGGCCATCACATGACTTTCTTCTGTATAATTTTACACAAAATTTATTCAATACAAATTATTTATTAGATTATCAAAATTACTTTTCATTATAAATGCAGATGATTTTTATCTGACAGAATTATAACTTAATGTTGAAAGATCTCATTTTTTTTTTGCAATTATCAGAAGAAATATGATTTTTTTCTTGTTAAAAGATTTAAAAAAAAAAAAAAAAAAATAGATAACTTTGTTTTAAATTATCACAGATCTATAGTTCAACCATTCTTTTTAAAGGCATTGACAAGATCTTTCGAAAGATACCCATATTGAAAATTTACCCCCCCCCCCCCCCTTCACGGGGAAGCGATGCTCCCACATGCACAATTTTTTTCCCCTAGTTAACTACTACTATTATCAATAATTCATATTAATTTTATAATCACATGATTAAAATAACTCTCATGTTCATTTATACTAAATTTTGTCTTATACTGCAATGTTAAAAATTGCGATAACAGCACCACCTGTTGAGCAATTTTTCCACAAATCTAATCAGCAGTAGTTTATGTCAGGATCCAACTAAGTGCCAAGTTTGGTTAAATTTCGTTCATTGGTTTGGGAGATACAGCATAGACAAAATTTGTGATACACACACACAGAGACAAACAAACAGACATTGTAATTTTCCCGTAAAAAATAACGTCATTGACTGTAATTTTTCTTATTTTAATATACAGAGAAAACAAAATTTAATTTTCAAACCAAATAATGTAACGAGTTCAAAGATGAAAATGACAAAATATATTATAAAATCAATTTATTTCTCATACGTTTACAAGAAAAAAAAAATGTGTCAAATAGTGACACATCCATATGCCAAATACTCCTATATAGATAATACAAAAATAAAAATTATAGGATTTCTAGTACATGCAATAGAAAGGGAAACAAAAGGAAAACGAAATAGGTATTTTAATGAATTAAAATATATATATATTTTTTTTTTCTGACAATAATGCTATCAGAAGTTTGTAATGACAACAGATACAAAAGTTTTACATTACAAAAGTACAACAATAACAAAAAAAAAAAAAAAAAGGAAGAAAATTCTGTTAATATGCTATTTTTCATACACATCATTAAAAAAAGAGCAGTTATATTAGTTTATATAGATTTTCAAAAGAAGAGATTCATCAAGAATTACAAATTTAAACGTTTAAAAAGGAAAAACAGAAGATTTACTGCTTATTCTAGAATTTGTGAAAAACATTTCCATTGAAACAAAATACCATAGATGCTAAAAACACTATGTAATAGAATTAATTAATTTGAAATTTTTTAATGCATAAAAGAGATAACAGTATTATGTTTTACTGGAATGAATAAGTAAAATCTTATTTGGTTACATTCTATGTGAAAAATATACATGAGAAAATAGAAATATGCTTAAAAAGTACAAAATTAAAAAAAAAATTAAAAAATTGAAAGTACAGTACGAAGCTGAAAATCCCGAATCGTCAACCACAACCATTGTGGATTTTTGGTCATGTCTAAAAAATATAATATTTTGGTTTATGCACTTAGATAATATGCAAATTCAAGTAAAAAATAATATATTAAGATTTTCAAATATATTCTGCATTTTTTTTTTAATCAACTGTAATAAATAAATAAAATTATAAATTAAACTTAAAAAACAAAAAAGATTTATTGAAATATTTGTGTACAAAAATTAGTACAATAAAAGAAAATAAATAAGAAAAACATTTCCGTGATTTTTCTTTTTTAGTACTGTTTTTTAATTAAAAGGTTGAGCATAACTAAATAAAATATAAAATTTAGTTCTCAAATAGATAAATGTTTCAGAATTGTTACTAGTATTATAATCTTTTCCCTTCTCTTTCACACTTTGCAAATGCCGGTTTTAAAGATTATTAAGAAATAAAATACTTTTACGGTTCTTTATTTAGATATATTTATAATAAAAAGTGCTGTTGATGATGATGATTAATGGCGACAAAATTATCTGGATTTTCAGCTTCGTACTGTAATAATAATCTGTATGCTAAAAAGCTTTCTGGTGAAATTGGAACAAAATTTATTGGCGAGTGAAGCAAAAGAATATGTATACAATATTGTGCTGTATTACATACAAAACTTTGACCAAACACCATAAAATGCAATAACATCGCGACAATTGTTTCGGGTTGAAAAAGCACTCGTGCCTACTTTGTTCGCCTGACGAAGGGTCATGTGCTTTTTCGACCCAAAACAATTGTAGCATGATTATTGCATTTTATGGTGTTTATTCAAAGTTTTGTACGTACAGTACACTCTCAAAAATCCACACAGCTTAAAACGAAGTGTTTTGCGGATTTCTGAATTTTGCAGATTTTAGAGTAATTTCTTTTATTTACATCTTAGAACCTCATTTGAGTAGCAAATCTTTAAGATACAATTTATAAGTTATATATACAATGCTGAAATATAGTGTGTCTAATAAAAGTACAAATATTCATGAAATTTTAATTTAAAGAACAATTTTTATATATCACATATAGTTACAAATTACCTAGATTTTTGAAAAGTCTGATCAATACTAGTTTAAGTAAGAATATTCATACATATTTATTTTCGTATAACCTGCAAAAAAGTCAGCAATTCTTGGTCAATCACATAAGTTTGTGCTATGAGAAAATTTGAGTATTTATCTGCATGAGAGAAAATCTTTCATCAAAACTGTCTTTCTCCTTTTCCTCTAAATGATTATCATTTATTTTTTAATAATTATGTATAATTACACTTATCATTTCCTCCTCTGCAATATATTGAGTGATTGGTGATTCATCAGCATCAGTTAAAAACTGATTTGTCTCTTAATACAGCTGAATTTTTGCAATCCACTAATCAACAAATCAATTGTGACAATGTTCGTTTACATTGCAAATGATATGCGGATTTTAGAGAATTGCGGATTTTAGGGTTGCGGATTTTTGAGAGTTGACTGTAATACTTTAAAACGTCCTGTGGTGCTTTCTGATTACTTACTGTGCTTTCTGATTAATACTGTGCTGATTTTTTTCCTGGAAAACTTAAATTTCATTGTTTAAATGGATTGTGATGTGCATATTTTAAGAGTGTGGATTTCTGGGAGTCTACTCCATTTGAATGTCAAAAGTTAAATAAATAAATAGCTAAAAAAATCTCATCCCTGGTCTTTAATATAAAACTGCTAGCTTGCTCCTGATAAAATATGTATCATTTTAAAGTCTGAAAAATGAATAAACTCTAACTGTATTTTCAAAAGAGATTTTTAATTTTTAAAAAGGAAATATATATATATATGTATTTACGGAAGTGTATGATTTAAATAAAAAACGATAGATGGCGCCAAAACTGTATTTGCTGTTTTTTTCCATTCTTGGTGCGGAATGATACATAAATATGAATCGCAAATCATTGAGCTATTATAAAATCGATGTTCATGAATGATTAAAAATTTTTTCGCTTTAAAAAATTGTAAATTCATCATTATTATGATAAAATGGAATATCTAAAATTACAAAATACTTCCTTATTTAAAATATTATCTAAATATTTTTTTGACTAAATATGAAATTTTGAAATCAAAAATATTTTTTTCGTAACAGAAGAGAAAATATATGTAAGTGAATTTGACTTAGTATATATACAACAAATATTTTAAACATGTAATAAAGTACTTTTGCGTTAAAAAAAATCTAAATAATTCATTAGCTGCATTGAAGTCGGTCAATCAACCAGCCCACATACCTCACAAGTAAGAACTGCATAAAAGCGTTTTCACCCGAAGAAACACATGTAATTGGCGGAGTAATATAGTTCCATATTTAAAGCGATTTATATAAAAAACAAGAGTTTTCCTGAAAAAAACGAAAACGTTACTAGATTCAGAAAGATCCTATTAACAACATATATTAATTATATGAAAATCCTTCGAGCCGTTTTAGAGATATTTTTCAGAATTCCTGTCTATTACACCAGCCGTTTTCCCCTTTTGGCTTAAAATTGAGATTCAGATCTCAAAACATATTGCATGTAGAAATGTAAAATTTTCAGGATAGATTAAGACCGAAGATAAAAGATTATTTTGAAAAGATCAGAACAAAATATGGCATATTTGCTGAGGTATTAAGTGTCGGCTTTTACAAATCTCTTTGATGTCAAACTAGCCGTATATATGAGTTCGCAGCGTCCTGTTTGTCTCTCCGCTTACTGAAAATATTTCTCCACCTGCAATCTGTCAATGAGGGTCAATTTTATTGCAAGCCTCTCTATGTCTGATTATCAGAATAATTTCACTGTTATAGGCTTACCGGGGATTATTCCGGTTTGCTACTTCCTGATAATATTTAAATTAATTTACCACTTTCTCAAAACTACCCCCCCCCCCCCCAATACAAAAAAAAAAAAAAAAAAAAAAAGAAAGAACTAGCAAACCACAATAATTACTAGTATGCATACAGCACAAATTGAAGTTATTGAGATAATTATACAAAGAGAGACATGCAATTAAATTGAATCTTCATTAACGCATAGCTGTCAGGGGAAAGAGAATATAAATAAATTTAAAGAAAAACATAAAAATTAATTATTTTCCTCCTTATCTTTTACAACAGATATTGACATATTACTTAATCCAGCAGTAATAATTAATACGCTATCAATGTATTTTAAAAATTGTATTGGTATAGTTGTCTGTAAAATGCGGAACTTTTTCAATACACGTATTACACGTTCAACGTGAATTCGTACATTAGAAACTTGTTTAGAGAAATTTACTTCAAATTTCGACAACTGTTTTTTTCCCTTCGTAAAAGCAGGAACGATTAACTTTGCCTTTTTTGTTTCGAAGTATTCACTAAGAATAAAACCTCGATCCGCTAATACGACATCGTTGGCTTCAATATTATTTAGAAAACCAGATTGTAGTGTTATTTCCTTATCTGAAGCACGACCCCCCCATGCTTCAGAAAGGAAACAAATATGACCACTAGGTGTTACTGCAACTAAAAACTTGATTGTGTGAGAATGTTTATAATTCGACCAGGTTTGAGATTTAGCTTCTTGACTGTTTGGTTTTTGTATTGGAACTTCAGTACAATCAATTATGCATACTGTATGTCTGAATTTTGAATTCTGAAAGCATTTTGGGCAGTTTTTTTTTAATGCCTTCTTTGATGGCCAAAATATTAAAGATTTTAGCTTACCAGCTAATGAAGGCATCCATAAGTCAAAGATTTTTTGCACACTTTTTCTTGATACATTAAATCTGAAAGCTATATCACTCGCCAATAAATTTTGCTTCAATTTCATCAGAACAATTAAAAGTTGTGTCTTTTTACTGATAAAATTGTACTCTATTTCTTTATCCATAATTTTTAAAATCCAATCAAAAACAGATATGGACACTAAACCGGTATATAAATTTAACATGCTGCTATCTCCTAAAATTGAGCTTGTTGGATCTAAGGAAGCAACACGTTCTTGTAGAGCTCTCTTTTCTGCTTGGAGATTTTGAAGCTCCATGTACAAAGATTTCAATTCGTCAGACCTACTAGTATCTTCTTCATTTTCTGGTTCTGGACCACTTTCTTCAGCCGTGTCTGTATCTAAAATTTAAATAATTTTAACTGAGTATTATAATGCATATATCAGCAGAAAAATTCAAACTTTTGCATGTAAAATCAACATAATCTGTTCTCTTTAACTATACTTCAACCACATTTCTCACAAATATCATGGAGGACGAATAACAAGGCTCGGAGGGATGCCAAATTGAAAACAAAAATTTAAAAGAACCAAATACTCTTATACTAACAGCTATACGAAAGAAATATAGTAACCAATGCTAGACAATGATACACAGTGGCGGATCTAGAACTTTTTTTTTTTTTTTTTTTTCTTGGGGGGGGGGGGGGAAAGGGAGGGCTAAGAGTTTTAAAGATGTTATTCCAGATCAATGAAAAATTGTGATTTTTTTTTTTTTTTTTTTTTTTGGGGGGGGGGGAGGGGGGCTAGGAGGCTTCCTCCAGATCCGCCACTGTCATGGACCTTAAAACGTGTAAATCAGGTGAAATCTCGATATCGAATTTTCAGACCAAATACAATACTTGCATTACCTACAGTAGTAGGATAATGGAAGTAAAAAAGTACATTTAATAGTGCTTTGTGAAATAAATCCTTATAGAGTCATGTTCTTTGCCAGTCTAAAAAAAATGATTCAACAAGGATGTATTGAATAAAACAGTATTAAATGTACTTTTCTAATAAAGGAATTATCGGCTATATCTCGAATAATTTTGTGGCCGACTGTAAGTCTGCAGCCTCTGTTTCTCTTTAATTGGAATATAATCTAACTCTCTAATATTGTGAATTAACTACATAAAGACACAAACTTCTATACTCTCAATTAAAAAAAAAAAAAAAAAAAAAGATAAAATTATATGGTTTAAAAATTATGATTTTTCAGTAAGTTGGCTTTAAAACAGTTTTTTTATAATACTAAGAAAAAATGATTTAAAAAGAAAGAAATCCATGAACTGTAATTCAAACATAATTTTGGAAATACTGTTTAAATATCATATTTAACATTACTTAATTTTCAACTTCATTTCAAAATAAAAGGCAGTAGTAACAGAAAATAATTTGTTGTAAATTCGTTACCTTCATCGGAAAAATCTAATATTGACAAAGGCACTGATGATGTGTTATTTTTCTTCTCCAATGTCAGTTTCCTTTTTTCATAAAGGTGGGCAGTCTTTTTTGATTTAGTAAAAGTGAACACATTTGGAATATAATCGGGATGATTTAAATCTGTGCTAGGCTTGCCTATAAGATTAAAAAAAAAAAAAATCTTGTATGAGATTCAGAAATTAAATTAGTACAAGCAGACGCTTATTTACAAATTACTACTGTTAGATATTAACACATTCTTGCTACAAAAATGATTTTTAAATAAAGGTACCTGATGTACTTTTGCATAAATTGTACATTAATTAGTCTTAGAATTATAATGCGTGAAGATTTTTTGATAATCACAATATTTTATTTTATATATTCTGTTACTTTAAAAAAACGATAACATCTATATAAATTTATTAAGTAATAATATAAAATTTGATGCAAAGAATAAATAAATACTTGTTAGCGAGGCACAGGTTAACAATGGCTTTGAATGTCAAATAAAATATATCATTAGTGGATGATAAATTAAAAATAAGAGCTTTGAAAAGAAAAAGACTGCTGGCTTTAAAGAGACAAGTTATGTGCATATTGCACAAATGTTGTTGTTCAACATTTAATTATAAAGAACTAAATTGAATGTAGATTAGAAATTTTTATAACAGACAGTTTTATTATCAAAACTACTTAGTATAAAGAGTAGATTCTTTTAACTGAATTATGCCAAGCAAGGGCATAGCAATTCAAAAATCATGGGAGGGGCCAAGAAATTTTATTTTAAAAATCACAAAAATAATGAAGGAAACCAATTAATAATTAATTGTTAATATTCAATAACTATTAGCCTTAATTATAAAATATCACTAATTATCATTATTTATACGACTTCAGTTTCAGTTTTAAATGGATGATTCCTTTATTACATATTAAAAGGAAATTTAACAACCAATGGAGAGGGGGGGGGGCTTGAGTCCCCTGAGCCCCTCTCTTTCCTACGCCCTTGATGCCAAGGCCCCTATAACAGAGAACCATAATTTTTTTACAAACACCATTAATACAATACAATATTATACATGCTTCATCACCTGAAACAGTAAAATTTAATTTACACTTAATTATTGTACCATGATGTTATAATTTAAAGATCAAAGCATAAAGTAATACTTTTTCATTGTTTCTTCTGTTAATTTCATACAATGGAAACGAAATAATTCATGCTTCGAAGTTCAATTAATTAGATTGTTTTGTTGTTGTTGCTTTTCTTTAAAAATTACTTCTTTTTTTTATTTAATGTTAATGTGTACATCGAATCCCTATGCAGAGCTTCACTCGAGGTCTCCTTATGATTTATTATCTTTTTAAAAAGAATGTCAACAAAATCAATTGTGTGTCCATTTAGAGTGTAAATTAATTGTAAGAGCATGAAAGAAACCTTTGTTATTATACAGCTCATAATTATGTTAGATATTATTACGTAATTAAATGTATGTACAATATTTTTTGAAATGGTAAAACAATATTACATATATATATATATATAATTAAAATAATAATAATAATAATACCTGTTTGAAAATGCTTTCCACAAATTCTAGAGTATGCAGATGGTCTCCAGTTGTCCCTTTTCAAAGCTCTAATCCATAATTCCCGGCGATTTTCTTCTTTTGGAAATCGGAAAAAACTGATACTACTGCCCTTTTCGAAACGATATGTGCATCCATACGCTACACAACTAATCACCATATTGATGATTCAATACAATTATATCTATAATAATATGTAAATAAAACAGTAAATCTATGAAGGCATTAACCGTTTAACATAGAGAAACATTAGTAAACAACTTTGTTTTGCCAGCCGGGGACGACAGGGGGCGGGGCAGTGACGTCACCAGCGCAAGCTCTATTTGTTTTTGTCAGCAAAGCTGATTGGTTCCGTGGTGTAAACATTCCATGACGTACGCAAACCACTGACGAGATGCGCAGAACAAATGTCAAGAAGATTTCTCGATCTTTGAGGCTCCAAGGTCTTGTGACGAACACTGCCTGCCGGACATTGACTGTACTAGTAACTGTAGCAGATGAATTTAGAGATGAGACGGGCTCAGCCCGAGCCCGTAAGCCCGAGCCCGAGCGGGCTCAAATCTTACGCAAGTCTTCGGGCTCCGGGCGGGCTCGGATTCAAGCGAAAAGTTCCGTTTATTTTATTTTTCACTAACTGGAAAATGTAAAAAAAAAAAAAGAAAGAAATTTTATTCATTTTGAGAGCACCTTTAGTAATGTTATAATAGTCATGATCTATATTAATAAAATCAGAGTTTTGTCTGTAAATTTGTCGGAATCGAAAAATTTTGCGATATCTTCACGTTTCACACCCCATGAAAGCCGAAAATGACTTCAGAAAATTTTGCCTGTGTGTGTGTGTGTGTGTGCGTTCGTTTACCCTTCCATGCGAGGACCACTGTCCGTTTACACACCAACACTGCGAGGACCAATTTCGTTGCGAGGACCGTTTTGCCGGACCTCGGAACGAAATCGACCCATATTCGTAATCTACTATGCCATACAAAGATCCTCATATATTTTTTTGGTGGTCCTCGGTTTGTTTATAATGTACGGATGTGTGTGTGAAGTGTGTGACATAGATGGCGCTGCTGTTTCTAAAACGCAATTATCTATTATTCTCTTTTCTTCACACGGATTTATGGTATGTAGGGATATAGATGTAGGGATTTCGTTTGGTAAGAAAGCTTCAGGCGCTAATAAGAGTCTATAGAGAAGTGAGAAATTCCCCTGTGTATTCGTATTGTAGAAGCTGAAAACATGTGTCGTATGTAATTTGTAAACTGTCAAATGACACACCCCTTTGTATGTAGAAGAGGGTTAGGAATTTTTGTGGATATCTTCAAAGCTGCTAAGTCTCTTGCTGTGATTTTTTTTGAAAATGTGTGTCTTTCATAAAATTGCTATAGATTATGTTTCCGATTTGAGTAATTCTTGTAATTCTTACAAATTACTTCTAATATTACAAATATTTTTGTAAATCACTAACTTCATAAATTATCGTTATATTTTTTTCAACAGAGAAACTTATTTAATAAACAGAATATATCTTAATTGAAGAGTTCCTCTCTCTCTCTTTTAAAAAATATTCCAGAATTTAAATTAAAACTTTTATTCAAATCGAAAGAATTATTTCTGCTGGATAAAAGTGCAGTGAAAAATGTTTTAAATTGAAATAATAATAATAATAATTTTTTAATCCAACAAATCCTATTCGCTTTTTTTTTTTTTTTTTTTGTATGTATTTATATATATATATATATATATATATATATATATATTGTTATATTTTTAAGTAAGACCTTTTGTTGGTTATAGTATAATGCGTAAACACACTGAAATCATTGCATGGCAAAATTTTCATTTGATTAATGGATTGGAGTTTAAAACATCGAGTTAAACTAAACATAACTGTTTTATCTTTTATGTAAATTGTAATTTTTAATGCAGGTACACTGGACTGAAATATAATATTTTCTATTAAATGATACGAACTTTATACAACAACAATATAAATTAGAAACCTACTCTTACTAATAATAAAAATACTTTTCAGTCAAAATAATTAGGCGCCGTTTTTCACCCAATAATAATAATAATAATAATAATAATAATAATAAAATAAAGCATAATTACAGTGTGATAGCAGACCTTCTTTTTTATCACTTGTTGAAGAATCATATGGTCTTTCAAAGCAAAATATTTGTTACAATTTAAAATTATTATTATTATTCGTGACATTTGCTTTTGATTTTATTCTTCGTTATACAATTACTATTTGATAAATATACAATTATTACGTTTTTATTAACATCGATTCTTATTTGTTAGTCCAGTACAAATCTTGCAATCGAGTTTTAATTAACTTCCCGATTAGCTAGACATTTGAAACTTTCAGAATAGCCGAGAACATCGTGGCAATGCATTTTTTTTTTTTAAATAGTTTTAGACAATTGTTTTGGGTCCCCGCTACCTTCAGTAGCGTTTATATGATTCAACAATCACATAACTTCCCGACTAGCTAGGAATTTGAAACTTTTAAAAAAGCTCAGTAAAAGAAGACAATGCATATTTTTAAATACTTTTAGCCAATGTTTTTGGGTCCCCGTTGCCTTCCACCGTGGGGATCTTTCTTAGGGGTCCTAGCCCGTAGGATCTAAGGGGTCCTACGGGCTAGGACCTCTTAGAAAGACCTTCCACGGAAGGCATTCCCCCCCCCATAGGCCTAGGCCACATAAGGAGTCAATCGGCCTTAAAGAATCCTACAACGACAACCCCGCTGCCTTCGGTAGCGTTTATATGATTCAACAATCATATAACTTCACGACTAGCTAGACATTTGAAACTTTTAGAATAAATTAGAACACGATGACAATGTACGTTTTAAATATTTTTAGCCAGTTGTTTCGGGTCCCTGTTGCCTTCGGTAGCGTTTATATGATTTAACAATCATATAACTTTCCGACTAACTAGACATTTGGAACTTTCAGAATAGCTCAGGACACGGTGACAAGGCATATTTCATAATACTTTTAGTCAATTGTTTCGGGTCCGCACTGCCTTCAGTAGCGTTTTTATGATTCAACAATCATATAACTTCCCGATTAGCAAGACATTTGAAATTTTCAGAATAGCTCAGAACACGGTGACAATGCATTTTTTTAATACTTTTAGTCAATTATTTCGGATCCCCGCTGACTTCGTTAACGTTTATATGATTCAACAGAAAATTTAAAAACATGGTTTATAAAAAGTTCTTTTTATCTTGTAATTATTTTTATTTTTATTTTAGTTCAATATTTACGCCTGCTGATTATTATATTTCAAAATATTTTCACCGTGAAAGAAATCATATTAATATAGTATATATAGGTGAGATTTCCTACGGAATTAATATTAGATTTAATAAACTAAATAAGGAAGACCAACATCTGGAAATCGGACATTTTGCAAAACAGGAGGGGGGGGGGGATGATTTAAATGAACCTAGAAGGATGGACATCTGCGATTCAATTTATGATAAGTTAAACCACTGGAAGAACTGTGAATCTGTATCTAACGTTCAACATTTTAAAGTTAGAAATAAGTAAAGAATTTCTAAAAGATCATTAATTTAATCGATAAAGATAAATATAGCGATAAAATTTTAATTAAGAACATAATTTTCTATGTAAGAAAAACACAATTGATAGATTTATATCATGGGTTGAATTCTAGTGAAAATATCGGAACTATAGCAGTTGACATGAGTTTAAATTTATTAAAATATAGAATGAGAAAACAATTTTTAATGAACTATTTAAAAAAAAAAAAAAAAAAAAAAAAAAAAAAAGAGAGAAATAAAATCAAACAATATAATTTACTTAGTGTTGGATTATGTTGGTCAACATTATGAAAAAGTTAACTTTAACAATATAATAAATAAATACAACAATATTGCCATATATATATATATATATATATATATATAGTTAAGGCTTTTAAATATGATAAATACATAAGTAAAACGACATAATTACAATAATTTCGCAAAGAATTTCAGAGGGGCACAGAAAAAAGCGTATGCTATTGTCAAGAAACTAAATATCTCAGATACGTTTATGAAGATTATGGATATCTTCTTAATAGAGATTTGGATATAGTTCCGAATACTTTTCTGCAGAAATAAATGAAATACGGTACAAAGTACAGATTAAAAGGAATCTTGTCTAGAAAGATAGTTTATGAAAGAATTTACAAAAAATATCGATTTTTTCATATCGAAAATGGCTTTTAGATACAGATTACCTATTGAGTATTCAACTAGTGGAGGTATCATATACACAGAGATTTGAAAGATATTTATATAAAAAATTATGATGGGATTTCAAAAATAATATTTATGCAGATTTAAAAACTTCAGTTAAAAAATGACAAGCTAAATTTATAATTTTATATATCGACAAATCTAACAGAAATTTTGCAATCATATGTAAAAAACATTATGCTCAAAGACTTTATGATAGCTATGTTAAGGAGAAATTTATTCTCCTTAAACAAAAAAAAAAAAAAAAAAAAAAAAAAAACAAGAAATCAGTAATAAATTAAAGGCATTTTATAAGAAATTAAAATTAAAACAAAACAGTCAAGATTTTCTGTATTTAGTTCTTGTCCCCAAATTTCATAAAACCCGCATTTCATTTAGAACAGTTACTTGTGGTTTTGGCTCATACACTAAACGCCAATAAGTCGTTATTGAATAAGGTAAATAATATGTTGTAGAAGAAAATATTGCTTCCTGAAAGTTTTCAATGAATTCCGAGTTTCGATGAATTTATACTTTTTGAGATATTCTAAACATAATACACCCATTTTTGGAAAATGACTACTTCTCTGATCGTGGGTATGGTGTGTTAGCAAAATTTCGTTTATGAGGTGTTGGCGTTGGGGATTAAGGCCAGTTGAATATTATAGGCATAGGTGTCTGGGCCTAAGGATGTAAATGCCCTCCAGCAGGTTTTTTTAAATGATCCTCACCCGCATTTGCGCCAGGTTTGGAGAAGAGCACAGAAAATGCCGAGTGGTTAGACCAACGAGTGCAACCTAAGATCGAACCCGGCACCTCACGTCTATCAGCTTTCGAGAGTAGATTCACTCGACCTTAGTTTACGAGAAGACGAGAGTTTACGAGAAGTATACTGCTTACCTCGTCATCTGAGGATTTGTAAGAAATGCTTCAGGAATTAAACAAAGAAAGCAAACTCGGTGGATTGAAAATGACCCACAGTGCCTCAGTAAGACAAAAATTATGGCAAATTCCTTTGTTTCTTCACTGAAGGTATGGATTAATATGAATCACTATTGATATGGATAAGTTAAAAACGGTATGCTGTTCTACATATCTGAGACAAGTCCTTCCGATGAATAGAGGGCACCATGAAAGAAATTAACAGCCGAGTTAAACTTGCGTGGAGAGCATTCTGAAGAAATAGCGCTATATTCAAAAGCGATCTCCCAATTTCTTTGAAAAGAAAAGTTTTTGATCAGTGCATTTCGCCTGTTTTAACTTATGCTTTCAGAAACTTGGACATTAACATATAAAACAATACAAAAACATCAAACAACTCAGAGATGCATGTAGTGAAACATGTTAGGATTCACCTGAAGAGACAGAAAGCCAAACACTTGGATAATTAAGCAAACCAAAGTTAAGGATGTTATTTCTGGAGTTAAGAATTTAAAATGGAGTCACCTTGCGAGAAGAAATAATGATAGGCAGACATCAAAGTCGTATTTTGCATTCTGAAAGATAAGAAAAGACCGAGGAAGGTATCACTGTGTCGTTGGAGCGATCAAATTGTGAAGTTTGGAAAAACAGAATGGAGAAGAATTGTAGAAACAGGTCAGATTCACCTAGGCGAGGCCTTCATTCTGCTGTGTATTGATAAAGCCTGAAACTTACGATCATGTCGGGGCCGGTGAAAGTGTGGGTGAATTAACACGGCGCTGTGCTTACTCAAAAAAGGTGGTCGAGATTCGATTACTGGGCGATACTAATTTTATTTAATTTAGGGGGGAAAAAAATAAAAATAAAAATTTTAACAAAGTACAGAAATAAGTAAATTTAAAAAGTAAATTAAGAAATGAACTATAAACTCTTATACTATTCGTTCTTCAATTTGAGACCCCCCCCCCCCCAAAAAAAAAAAAGAAAAAAGAAAAAAAAAAGAAAGAAAGAAAAAGAAGTTGAGTCTATTTTCAAGAGGGGTTCTGAGAGGAGTATTTCGCAAAATTTTATCTCTGGTGCATTTTTGTTTATTGATTTCACTTTTATTTTCGGTCTTTAATTTTCACCTTAAATTTGAATTGAATATCAGTATATAAAATTTGATTCAAAATATCAGTACACATTTTTCATGTGACTTGTTCAAGAGGAAATAAAGTTTGTAGGTATTGTACTAAGATGATTTTGAATAAAGTTTCTTAAAATTCTGAGAGAAATTAGCGGAAAACGGCGAGATAATGATTCAGATAACGCTTCTTAGAAAACAGGCTACGAAAATTTCCGGGGTTTCTACTAAAACTTCTGAAAGGTTTTATCAAGGTCATTCAAACACCATGAAAGTCAGTTTCATATTTTATATTCATGCTACTATTTCCAATGCAAAATGCATATTTATATGGAAATTTTTCAATTTTGCTATGTTGATAAAATCTTAAATTATGAATAACATACGAAACTTTCCTATTATAATATTTGTAGTCAATCTTGTTCAAACAAGTATCTTAAATGTTATTCTGAAGTTGTCTGATATATTTATGATCCTCAAAATGGACGTTTATGCTCAATTCTGCCATTTATGCAAATCGTAAATTCCAAATAACTTACGAATTTTTTTAATTGGGAAAATCGTAATCTATGATATTTATACCAGTATCCTAAATAATATTTAAAAAGGGGTCAGATATCTTTGCGATGAAAATATCACTCAAGATTGACGTTTATGTGAAATTTTGCCCTATTCTGCCATGTTAAGAAATTCGAAAATTCCCAATAACTTACGAAATTTTTATATTGGGAAATTCATAATCAATGATATTCATGCGAGTATCTTAAATAATATTTCAAAAGTAGTGTGACATCATTACGACGAAAATATTTTAAATAATATTTTAAAACTGATCTGACTTCTATGCGTCATTTTTTTTTTTTTTTTTTTTTTTGAGATACTGTGTAGTGTACACAGACTAACATACTAACACACTAACGGACTAACAAACTAACAGACACCCTACAGACGGACACCATACAAGTTTTGTCATTTTCGGAATCCTCACCTGAAAACGTGTAAAAAAGTCAAAAAACGGAGGTCGAAAATTTTCACGATTACCGTACCTAGTATGATGGGGAACTAAAAATGTATAATATGTAATGAATAATAATGGGACAAATTTCTCCGTAAGTTAACATGAGCTTTCAATGACTTTGACTTTAACTAAACCTTAGTCCTAATTTACCCTAATTAATCCAAAGAGCCTTAATCCTAAATTTGATCCAAAAGAAAAGACAAAAAAAAAAAAAAAAAAAAAAAAAAAAAAAAAGCATGTTAATGAAGGAACACCTAACGATGAATTTGACTATAGCGATATTAGACGAATAAATTGGTTCCTCTGTTGAGAAATACTTCATGTTGAATTATCGTGTTGTGTTTAAGGAGGAAAGGAAGAAATCGAATTTTTACAAATAATAATAATAATAATAATAATAATAATAATAATTTCAAAAATCAATAAAACACAAGGCGATTATGATAGACAAACGAATTCAAATATCTTTAATAAAATAGGCATAAAAAAAACTTAACTTACCGGGAAGTACAGTGATCATCCTCATTGATAAAACACCTCCTATAATACTACAACCATACAAAATCCCTGATGCGATCAGCCGAAGAAATAAAAACTAAATTATTTCGCAACAAAATACAATGCTAATTTTTCAGATGTGTTAAAAGTTGAATTATTAGAATGTATTAAATTAAATCCCCCTCCAATTAAAATTTACAAATTTGACTAATTGCTACAAAAACATGCACTTGATATACTCCGCCTCCTATCTAAGGCTGTTGGTAGTTAATTTTTTGGGAGGAGGTTCAAATTATAGTACACAATGTTAATTCTTTAGAATATAGTATAGATTGAAAATTTTAAACAAATTTGCACATTTCAGGGGAGGGGGGAGGTAATGGGTCAACTACTAGCAAAATCGCATTTTGAAACGGCCCCCCGGTGGCCGAGTGATTCTGCGCTCAAAGCTGGTAGACCTGAAGTGCCGGGTTCGATCCCAGGTCGCACTCGTCGACCTAGCTGTTCGGTGTTTCCGTGGTTTTCTCCAAAACTTTTAAATATCGGCTAGTCTAGGACCCCTTAGAAAGACCGTCACGGAGGGCACTCCCCCTCAGGCCTAGGACCTACAGCAGTCAATCGGCCTTATTCCCAAAATCCAATCTAATCCCACTTTAAAACTATTGTTCTATATAACATAATTGTAGAGAAAATAACAAAGAATTTATTTCCAGTTGTTAAATATTCAAAAATTTTATCAATGATTATATTAGACAATGATAAAACTTTAAGAAATTTCCATTAATTGCTCAATTACTGGTCTGTTCACAATAATACAACAATTGAAACAGAGCAGCTATAAGCGATCATCATACATATCATGTTTTGTGAATTTATAATTTAAAGGATTTGAGACTTGAGCCTTCGTACATAATAATTCCAACTAATCTTTGCAAAATATTTTACAAATTATATATTACAACAAAAAAGTGTACACGCGCAGGAAAGGAAGTGTTGAAAGGGAATGAATACTTTATAGTAATTTGGGTTAATATTACAACTTTTCCATAAGAAAGCACTATCTGACTATCACTACCAGAAAACCGGTTAAAAAACATCCACTTAAAAAATTATAATCATTCCGTACTTTATTAAAAAAAAAAAAAAAAAAAAAAAAAACACCGTTGGATTTTTTTGTTGGGGAATAAGAACAAATGAAGAGTTTCATACACTTACAAGCGAAAAAGAATGTGGTTATGCAACTTTATAGGAGTATTTAATTTTTTAAACAATTATTTTTATAAAATCTCTTTTAATTTGTCGATTGTTGGTTGGGTTTTACGTCGCACTAGGGTTGCGCAATGGGCAATTGGTGATGGTCTGGGACTCGCCTCGAGAGGTGGTCCGGAGACATGCCATCATAATTTTGATCCTCCACGGAAGGGATGGCTCTCCCGCTTCGATGACTCACAGAGGTATAATTTTGATGGGAACATGGAGGACATTGACATGACAGATTTTACATGCACTAGTCACCATTAGTGTTCACAACAGTCTTTGGTTTTCTCGAGAATTAAGCCCGCAATCATCCAATCAGGAGCCCGGCGCTCTACTGACTGGGCTACCGCCCCCCCCCCTACTACCTTAAAAAAAAAAGAAAACAATCAAAACGTCTAGTGAATAAAAATTAAATATCCGCAATTTATAGAAAAGCAAAAAATACTATTCGATTTTCTTGATCGGAGACAGTACTTGAAAATTTTAATTTACTTAAGATTGAAAATGAATGCAAGAATGTCTTAGAAATTAGACAATATCAATTGATCTTAGGTTTAAAATTTTAATAATAAGCCTTAAATTTTCTTTGGCTTTGCCTCATTCTTCAAAAGTAATTTCATCAAATTTTCAAGAAATAAAGTCGCTGAAATAAAGAATATATAAACATTGTCACAGATATTAACTTTATAATACTCGTAAGTAATTTTTTAAATATCTATTCGTATAAAATATCTTTTCATTTATTGAATTTTAAATGTAATTGCATTGTCATTTTGGGAAAATAAGACAACTTTTCTATAATAAAGCACTTCCAGAAAACCAGTTAAAAACATTCATAGAAAAAAAAATCGAACTTTATAGAAAGGCGAAAACTACTCTTCAATTTTCTTGTTCGGGAATAAAAATTCATGAAAAACTTCACATGCAAGTGAAAATTAATGAAAAAATATGCAAGAAAATTAGTCAGTTTTTAACTGATCTCAGCTTAAAAAAATCATAATATAATAAAAGCCTTAATTTTCTTTATTTTGGTTATAGTTCCTCTGTCTGTGATCTAAAAAGAAAAAAAAAAAAAAAAAATCCCTTTTCGGCAAGCTTATAGGCAAAGGTTTTCCTTTACGTTAATGTTTCAAAAGTAAAGAAATATTTCATATGCATTAATACATACTTAGCCAACGGCTTTGTTCCCACACATTGCATTATTTACGTCGGTATTCTGTTTTTAAGAAATGTAATTATCAACTAGTACTATTCATTCTACTAAAAATTTCAGTCTAGATTTATTGATCAGTAAATGATTCAGTGTTTTAAAAATCCAAGTTCATAATCATTCAACAAATAGAAGACATAAAGATATACAATTTGGTGACAAAACTTGCGACTTAGGATTGAAATTTGTGAAAATTTGATAGTTGTTGACGAAATTTTTGACTTGGTGACGAAATTCGTTATTTGATGACAAAATTTCGCGAGCTCGGCGATGAAAAATGGTAGTTTTGACGTCATTATATTTTCTTCCCACGCAAAAACCTCATATCTGTTCACAGACCAATATCTTGCTTCCACAAGATAAAAAATCAAAGGAAGCTGTAACGTATTACTCTCAATTTCAATCGTAAATTTTAAATTCTTGCGTAAACCGGCGTTCTAAACTATTCCCCACAAACGATATTTTTACCAAGACTAACGTATTATTTCAATTTTATATTTTTAAATAATTAATTAAAGCTGTTACCATGGTTTTTATATTTGCAGTGATCTTTTTTATTATCGTTTGCACGTGACGTAAGCATCAGGTTATAAATTTAAGAAATTAAAGCTATAGAAAAAGTCGGCTTCATCACAATTGTCGAAAAATCACTTTTTAACTTGTAACTTTTAAGCAATTGAAGTTATTGAAAAAGTTTAAATACAAAAGTTGTTCTTTACGATATGGCGGTAATTCGCCTGATTTGAAGTATTTTCCTATTTTCAATATTAAAGAAATTATGGGCAAATGAAAATTCCCATCCCCCACCATTTCCACCCCCTTTGAGCTGGATGCCTCATCTACGAACTCGACCGAGATTTTTATTGTCCTGACAACATATCCGGAGCTGGTTAAATTTAAGTAAAAATTACTCCAGTATTGAAAAATGTATATGAAGTACCCCTACGCGCACGTAAAGCATCACCTCTCTACTCTTTTTCGCAATTTATCTACCTGAGAAGCTGTTATATCCGTTTTGTTGTAGATTAGTCAATGTTTTTATTGTTACCTTTAAGATGATTTCTTTTCTTTTTTTTTTTTTTCTTTTTTTTTTCTACTGCATTTTTGAGTTGTGGCACTTATCTTGCTGGGGTTACTTAATGTGTATACTGTAATAACGTTTTATTTAAATTCAGTAAAATATTTATCCATGTTCTCTGTAAATTTACAATAATTCTTAGTTAAAAGTAAGTAATCGAAATTATCAATTTTTATTATGTATTTTTATTTATTTTGTTTATTTAACTTCTCAAAAAAAAAAAAAAAAAAAAAAAGCATTCTTAGTTACAAACATATTCTCCTCAATAATTAATTATAGTCATTAAAATTTATATAAAATAGATTTTTTAATATCTCCATTTACTTTCTCTGTAATTTTCGATAAATAACTAAAGACAAGTGATTATCAGTAGTTTTTCTTTGGAATTTTTATTAGTGTAGATATCGATAATTGATTAAAAGTGTAATTATTGATGTAATTTTTCAAGTATTTCTGTATATTTGATGCAAAATACTGCAATAGAAATTATTTTCAGTAAACTTTGCAGCTATGTCATTGTAATAACCGTGTGTGTTGCATTAACTACAATATAAACCAAAAAAAAAAAAAAAAAAAAAAAAAAAAAAGGAAAAGAAAAGAAAAAAGTTCTTAAAAAGTAAATTTTCCGAAAATTCTCCATCTTTGATTGCAAAAGAATTGTGTTATTCTACTCGACTTTATAATACTGACACTCGAAACAAAAATCAAAATAGTAATTTTACTTACTTAATTGCAGAATTTTATGAATAAGATGGCCCAGAAGACGAAAATTTATTTTTTCCATTTATTGTTCAATTTTCTATTATTATTATTTTCGCGTGCAGCGTAATATTTCATACATTTCACTCAATATGACAAAATTATTTATTTTAAAATTTAATAGAAATATAGCCATGCTTAAAAATTAATATATTGTTACGAAATTGTAAATAATTGTGTTTATTTTTGTATAAATTCTTTCAAAGAGGCTTAGTAAGTTGATAAAGTGCTAATTTTGTGCATTTCTAGCCGTTTTAGCGTTGAAATAGCCTTATTTTCCCTTAAAAACGCATTAAAAAGCCCCAGTAATGCACGTAATGGATTTGGCGCCAAATTTGGCGACTTTTTCCCACCTTGGCGATTTTTTTGGCGACCTTGGCGAGAAAATCCTTATATGGGATATACCAAATATGGAATCTGTAAGTTGATTGGTTGACCACTTTCTAGAGTTTTCTCGAAAAATCTGGGCTCCATGGAACAGCATATAAGGAGCGCTTCCTCGCCAAGGGCAGTCAGTTCAGTTCAGATCTCAGCGAGCTTCGCTAGTGCTTGCATTGCTCTTGAGCCTCTTTGAGAGAGACTTGCTTCAAGTGTTATTGGTATACAGTTTGTACTGTGGATTTGTTATTGACAGCTGTTGTTTAAGCTGTGTTTACTGTTTGAATTGGAGCTGATACTTGGTTTATAGACCTGCATTTTTCTGGAATTTTCTGTGAATAAATTACTGAATTTTTGTACGTTTGGCCTTTCATTCTCAGACAACTCACGAACCCCCAAGTACGCAACATTTCTGGTGTCAGGAGCGGGGTTGTCTGTGAATGGTGATAACGAGGGCTATGGAGCAAGAGATGAAAAAACTTCTAGAAGCCTTAGCTACCCAGATAAATGAAATGAAAGCCGGACAGGAAAAGATGGAAACCGGATTGATAGAGAAAATGGAAACAGGACTGGAAAAGATGGAAACTGGACAAAGAGAGTTGAAAGACAGTTTGACCGAAGAAATTAAATCTAATCAAGACGAGATGAAGAGAGAACTTTCGACAGTAAAGGAAGTGATTGAAAGTAAATTATCGGATATGGAAAACAGAATGGATGGAATAGAAGAGAAAGTTATAAAGATAGAAGAAAATTTTGAAGAGAAAGTTTTGAAAGTGGAAAAGAATTTTGAAGAGAGATTTATGAAGATAGAAGAGAATTTTGAGGAGAAATTTAAAGAAAACTTTGATCAAGAGCTGAAAGGAAAGGTTTCAGAGATAGAAAGCAAGTTTAAGAGAATGGAGGAAGATCTTGAGAGAAAAATGAGAGAAGAGTGGAGCGGAGAGGTAATAGGGAATGATTTGCAGAGCAAGATTCGGAATCTCGAAGAAAAGTTAGAATCCAAGCCCCAGGAAACTGAAAGGAAAGAGAGAAGAAACCAGAATCACGAATTTATTAAGCTATCTACCTACGACGGCAGTTCCTCCTGGCATGTATATAAGACGCAGTTTTCCATCGTAGCTGAAGCTAACGGCTGGGACTCTACCGCCAAGTCGGTCCACTTAGCAGCAGCATTACGGGGAGATGCAGCCGAGATCCTGAGAAATGTTTCTAAAGAAGAAAGGAACGACTTCGAGGCCTTGACTAGAGCACTGGAGCTACGGTTCGGAGAGAAGTGTTCTAAGGACTATAGTCGCCTCCAGCTAAAGTCCCGTTACCAGAAAACGGGCGAAAGTTTGCAAGAGCTGGCAGCGGACATTCAGAGATTGTCACACCTAGCATTCTCAGACTGTCAAGCTGACACTCGAAACGACTTAGCTCTTCAGTACTTTATCGATGCTGTTCGGGATCCAGAAATTCAAAAAGCGCTGAGACTCTCCAACATCAGAGACGTAGAATCAGCTTTAGGCTATGCACTTAGGATAGAGGCAGCCCAACAAGCCTCCCGTAAAGACCGCCATACCATAAGAGCAGTCTCATTAAATGATACGCCTGCTGATGAGAATGAAATGAAGAGAAGTTTCGCAGAGATCTTAAAGAGATTGCGCAGCCTGGAAAATAATATAGGAAAAAAGGATCGGAAGATAAAGTGCTGGGGCTGTGGAGGGGATGGTCATGTGAAGAGAAACTGCCCCGTACGACCAACTATAGGAAATCACCCGGCTTCACCATCACTGCAGGGAAACTAAGAGGAGGCCATCTCGCGGGGCGGAGGTTGCCTAAAATTAAAGAGCCCCAATTTACAGTATTTCATGTTTCATCGATGAGTGGCGGCGATAATGGACTTCACGTCTATGGCCAAGTCAACAACGCCACCTGCCGGATGATTCTGGACACGGGAGCCAACGTGACCATCATTAGAACGGATTTGGCTCAAGAACTAAAAGAGAAGATCATCTGGACGCCGCCCTGTGTTAAACTCCAAACTGTGACCGGAGACGAAATCAAAATATATGGAAAAATGAACTTGACCATCACTTTTGGGAATGCCAGTTACCATCATATGGCATATGTGGCTGATATAAGAGATCCTTTAATCATCGGAATTGATTTCCTGAGAAAATTTAACTTTCAATTGGACTTCAAGAATAATGAACTGCATTCGAGTTCGGAAGACATCGCTGTGTTCAGCACTGAAAATCAAGACATTCAGACAATTTGCCAGATAACAGCCAAGTCTGAAATTTCCATCCCTCCACACACAGAGACAATAGTTTCAGGAACACCACCTACAAAGCAATACTTCCGCTATGGACTGATTGAATACCCGAATACAGACAATAGCCCAAGAGGAGTTCTGGTAGCTTCATCTCTAGTTGATCTCTCAAAGAGTACTATTCCTGTGAGAGTCGCAAACATCAGCGATAAGGTCCGAACAGTGAAGAAGGATGAGGTGTTAGCAGCCTGCACTCCTGTAACATGCATCAACCGCCCCACGCAATCAACTGAATCCAAGTCTTCTGAACAATTAATAACGGAATTACTCAAGAATGCAGAGTTAGGAAAGGAACAGAGATGTGCTGCGGAGAAGCTACTCCAAGAATTTAAAGACCTTTTTTCTCGAACACCTGAAGACGTCGGGAGAACGAACATCACCCAGCACAGAATTGATACAGGAAATCATCCTCCAATCAAACAACATCCAAGAAGACTTCCATTTGCTAAACAGGAAGAGGTCACTGAACTTCTAAGTGAAATGCAGCACAATGATGTCATCGAGCCATCAACGAGTCCTTGGGCCTCTCCCATAGTACTGGTGCGAAAAAAGGATGGTTCAACAAGATTTTGTGTGGATTATCGTCGTTTGAATGACATCACGAAGAAAGACAGTTACCCTCTTCCCAGAATTGACGACACATTAGACACACTTGCTGGCAATAAATGGTTCTCGACGTTGGATCTGAAGAGCGGTTACTGGCAAGTAGAATTACATCCTGATGATCGTGAGAAGACTGCATTCACCACGGGACAAGGACTGTGGCAATTTAAAGTTATGCCATTCGGATTATGTAATGCACCTGCCACCTTCGAACGCCTGATGGAGACAGTGCTAAAAGGACTTTCCTATGAAGCCTGTCTGGTGTATTTGGATGATATTATCATTGTGGGGCGCACCTTTGAAGACCATCTACGAAACATCCGAAAGGTGCTGGAGAAACTCAGAATGGCTAACCTCAAATTGAATCCAGGCAAGTGTAACTTGTTCCGTCGTGAAGTGAGCTACCTCGGCCATATCATCTCTGCCGAAGGTGTGAGAACTGATCCTGAGAAGATCTCTGCAGTCGAGAACTGGAGTCGCCCTGAAAATGTACACCAACTACGAAGTTTCCTGGGGTTATGCACTTACTACAGGAAGTTTGTCAAGGGTTTCTCAAATATTGCCAGACCACTGCACAAGCTGACGGAAGCCAAACAGAAGTTCCTGTGGACGGATGAATGTGAAAAAGCGTTCAAGCGACTTAAAGAGGCCTTAACATCATCGCCTATCTTGACATATCCACAGCCCGACAGACAGTTCATACTTGATACAGATGCCAGCCATGAGAGTGTCGGTGCTGTTCTGTCGCAGGAAATTGATGGTCAAGAACATGTCATTGCCTATTGGAGTAAATGCCTGTCTAAACCGGAGCGAAATTACTGTACCACCAGGAAAGAGCTACTCGCCATCGTAAAAGCCATAGAACATTTCCATCATTACCTCTATGGCAGAAGATTCCTGCTCCGGACTGACCATGCATCTTTAACGTGGTTGCTCCAGTTCAAGAACCCGGAAGGACAGATTGCCAGGTGGATACAACGCCTGCAGGAATATGACTTTGAGATACGTCATCGTAAAGGGACTCTACATGGTAATGCAGATGCCTTGTCACGGAAGCCCTGCTCGGAAAGCTGCAAGTACTGCTCTAGAGCCGAACAGAAATACCTGCCGATAAATCCGGTTACCTGCCAAGTTACTGTCTCAACACCATCAGATCAAGATCCCGATCCCTGGAGTGACGAAGAACTTAGACAAGCCCAGTTGGAAGATCCTGACATAAAGCCAATATTACAGCTGAAGGAGACGACCAGCAACAGACCTACCTGGCAGGATATTTCCAGATTTAGTCCCATTACGAAAAGTTATTGGGCACTTTGGGACTCTCTTCATATCAGAAACGGCGTATTATACAGAAAGTGGGAATCTGATGATGGGAAAAGCTTCAGATGGCAGATTTTATTACCAAGATCAAAAATTCCAGCTGTTTTAGAACAACTGCATAGTAGCTCTACCGGAGGCCATTTTGGGGTAATGAAGACTCTGCAGAAAGTTCGGGAACGCTTCTACTGGTGCAAGGCAAAGGAGGATGTGGAGAAATGGTGTAAATCCTGTGATGCTTGTGCGGCACGTAAAGGCCCGCAGAAACGAAGTCGAGGAAGACTGCAACGGTATAACGTGGGAGCACCATTTGAACGGATTGCAATCGACATCTTGGGTCCTTTGCCACGGACCTCCAGTGGAAATAAATACATTCTCGTCGTGATGGACTATTTCACCAAGTGGCCTGAGGCATATCCCATTCCCAATCAAGAGGCATGCACAGTCGCAGAAGTCCTAGTGCAGCAATGGGTGTCAAGGTACGGCACGCCCCTACAACTTCATACCGACCAAGGTAGGAACTTTACCTCTGATGTTTTCAAAGGACTGTGTGAACTACTCGGCATAGACAAAACCCGGACAACACCCTTACATCCCCAGTCGGACGGCATGGTCGAGAGGTTCAATCGTACCATCCTGAATAACCTCTCCCTTCTAGTATCAAGGAACCAGCAAGATTGGGACTTGAAGTTGCCATTGTTCCTGCTGGCTTATCGAAGTGCTGTCCATGAAACCACTGGCTACACTCCAGCCCAGATGCTGTTTGGACGTGAACTTCGTCTCCCTTGTGATCTCCTGTTTGGTTGTCCACCCGATGCGCCTTCATCGCCCGAGGAGTACATCCAAGATCTCCAGGCACGATTTGAGGACGTTCACAACTTTGCTCGGGAGCGAATTCACATTGCATCGGAGAAAATGAAGACAAGGTACGATCTAAAGGCTACGCAACATGAGTTTCAGGAAGGAGAGAAGGTCTGGTTGTGGAATCCTGTTCGACGCAAAGGACTCTCTCCCAAGTTACAGTGCAGCTGGGACGGACCATACACAGTCTTAAAAAGGCTGAATGATGTAGTGGTGCGGATCACTAAAACACCTTCATCAAAACCGAAGGTGGTGCACTATAATAGGCTAGCCAAGTACCACAAGTAACGGTAAAATTAAAATTTAAAATGTAAATACTTGTAAAATTTGCGCATGCGCACTGTAAATATTTGTATATAAATATTTGTACATATTTGTGAATTTTGTAAATATTTCCCACTTAATTTATATTTCTATGTTATCTTTATGTGCAACTTAGTTTTTGTGTTTTAGATTGTGTAAATTTGTTTAGTTTCGCCTCTTGACCAAGGGTTGCACTGCCCGGGACGTGCAGTCCTTGGGAGGGGGGCAGTGTTACGAAATTGTAAATAATTGTGTTTATTTTTGTATAAATTCTTTCAAAGAGGCTTAGTAAGTTGATAAAGTGCTAATTTTGTGCATTTCTAGCCGTTTTAGCGTTGAAATAGCCTTATTTTCCCTTAAAAACGCATTAAAAAGCCCCAGTAATGCACGTAATGGATTTGGCGCCAAATTTGGCGACTTTTTCCCACCTTGGCGATTTTTTTGGCGACCTTGGCGAGAAAATCCTTATATGGGATATACCAAATATGGAATCTGTAAGTTGATTGGTTGACCACTTTCTAGAGTTTTCTCGAAAAATCTGGGCTCCATGGAACAGCATATAAGGAGCGCTTCCTCGCCAAGGGCAGTCAGTTCAGTTCAGATCTCAGCGAGCTTCGCTAGTGCTTGCATTGCTCTTGAGCCTCTTTGAGAGAGACTTGCTTCAAGTGTTATTGGTATACAGTTTGTACTGTGGATTTGTTATTGACAGCTGTTGTTTAAGCTGTGTTTACTGTTTGAATTGGAGCTGATACTTGGTTTATAGACCTGCATTTTTCTGGAATTTTCTGTGAATAAATTACTGAATTTTTGTACGTTTGGCCTTTCATTCTCAGACAACTCACGAACCCCCAAGTACGCAACAATATCTTAAATAAATAAATGAATAAATAAATATTTTTAAGTTAATAATATGCTGTTTTATGTTATGCTTAATTTTCTTAATGAGAATTATATTTCCTTAAATTTCTTTCAAAACAATCTTAGATAAAAATGAAAAATTTTAGGAATTAAACATATTAGAACTTATAAAAAAGAATTCGAAGAAAAATGAGTTTAAAGTTTTAAGCAAAACTTGCACAAAATATTAAAATCACGTCTTTTGATTTAATTCTGGCATAGGTGTCTGCTTAACTGGGTCAGCGGGAGCGGTCACCATAGCTTTTTCTTTCTTTTTTTTTTTTTTTATTTTTTTTTATTTTTTTTTTTCACGGGGGCGAAAATATATGTTTTCCTGGATGCTTCAAACTTCCAACAGGTCGAAATTTCAAACGCGAAAATTAGTTTGATCATATATTTGAATTTTACAGTACATACGTTTTTTATTTATTTTATTTATTTATTTTTTCTTCTCTCTCTTTCTTTACTGATGGGTTACCAGCAGGATCTACTGTACTTCATACAATTCCCATTTGGCAAGAGAAAAGCTAAACGACCTGTCCTTTATAGACTAAAGATAGGTTGAGGCAGAAAAGCTATTGTTCACGGTCAAGGCGGTTTGGAGTATGGGTGCAACTTTCGGGAATTCTATTCTCAAGAAAAGTGATACCGACAGAAAAGCTTTTGTTCATTCAGTTCAGCCCATAGCACAAAAATTTCATGCTGAAAGTTTCTTTTAAAGGGGTTAGTAAGGCGAAAGATACTAATATTTAAAAAGAAGCAAACTTTTAATGCTATTAAAAATACAGACATTTAATTAAATATTTCTCTTTAATTTAAATTTTTCTGTATATGTTTGTCCATTATTTATTTATTTATTTATTACCCACTGTTTGAGTTCGATTAATATCAGTATTCAATTTTACGCACGAAAAGAGAAGAGGAATTTGTTTGTTCGTTGAAGGAGTTAATAGTCCAGGCAACGAAGGCCAAAATTTGACGAATAGAGGAAAAAAATCGTGTAGTTTTGAAATTTTACATACTCATAGCCGAGAGGGTCCTGAACAACATACTAAAAATCCCCGCCCGTGGGGGGTGAGCGGGAGGCAGGGGGGCATTTAAGGGGGGCAATTTTCAGTTTTTATTGAATATCTTAAAAACTATCGTATTTAGAGAAAGAATTTCAATTACAAAATTAATCTACGTAAAATTTCCTACAAAAATGTATATTACATTTTGTTTATACGATCATTAGTTTAGAAGATATAGGGAGATGAAATAACACATTTTCTTGAAAAAATCTTTTTTGCAATAGTAAAATCAACTAAAGTGTGCAATTAAAAGGGTTCTTGTCAAATATTTTCTAATGTAAAAAACAAATATATACATATGGAATATGCAAGGTTTATACAGCATGTTTTGTAAGTTTTAAATAATTTTAAGGCTAGTAGGCGCAAGTGGCGGTTTGAGTAAAAATCTGGATAAGTCCAGTCAAAATAGGAAAAATAGAAAAAAAAAAATCGTGTAGTTTTAAAGTTTTGCACACTCATAGCCGAGAGGGTCCTGAACAACATACTAAAAGTCCCCGCCCGTGGGGGTGAGCGGGGGGGCAGGGGGACATTTAAGGGGGGCAATTTTCAGTTTTTATTACATATCTTAAAAACTATCGCATTTAGAGAAAAAATTTCAATTACAAAATTAATCTACGCAAAATTTCCTACAAACATGTACATTACATTTTGTTTATACGATCATTAGTTTAGAAGATATAGGAAGATGAAATAACACATTTTCTTGAAAAATTCTTTTTTGCAATAGTAAAATCAACTAAAGTGTGCAATTAAAAGGGTTCTTGTCAAATATTTTCTAATGTAAAAAACAAATATATACATAGGGAAAATGCAAGGATAATACAGCATGTTTTTAAGTTTTAAATAATTTTAAGGCTAGCAGGCGCAAGTGGCGGTTTGAGTAAAAATCTAGATAACGAAGACCCAAAACCGATCAACTTAAAAAAAAAAAAAAAAAAAAAAAAATCGTGTAGCTTAGAAATTGAGCACAGTTATAAAGTTAAGTGCCCTGAATAACATACTAAAAGTCCCTAACTATGGGGGGGGGCATTTAAAGGGGGCACATTTCAGTTTTTATTAAGTATCTTGAAAACTATCGCGTTTAGAGAAAAAAAATCTCAAAGCTATAAGATTTTTTTTAATGTTGATAGGTTTTGGGTCTTCGTTATCTGGATTTTTACCTAAACACCACTTGCGCCTACTAACCTTCAAATTATTTAAAACGTACAAAACATGCTGTATTATCCTTACATATTCCCTATGCATATATTTTTTTTGTACATTAGAAAATATTTTATCAGAACCCTTTTAATTCCACAATTTAGTTGATTTTACTATTGCAAAAAAAAAAAAAAAAAAAAAAAAAAAAAAAATCAAGAAAATGTGTTATTTTGTTCCCCTATATCTTCTAAACTATTGATCATACAAACAAAATAGAATATACAATTTTTTTAGGAAATTTCACGTAGATTAATTTTGCAATTGAGATTTTTTTTTCTCTAAATGCGATAGTTTTCAAGATACTTAAAAAAAACTGAAAGGTGCACACTTTAAATGCCCCCCCCCCCATGGTTAGGGACTTTTAGTATGTTATTCATGGCACTTAACTTTATAACTGTGCTCAATTTCTAAGCTACACGATTTTTTTTTTTTAATGTTGATCGGTTTTGGGTCTTCGTTATCTAGATTTTTACTCAAACCGCCACTTGCGCCTGCTAGCCTTAAAATTATTTAAAACTTACAAAACATGCTGTATTATCCTTGCATAATCCCTATGTATATATTTGTTTTTTACATTAGAAAATATTTGACACGAACCCTTTTAATTGCACAATTTAGTTGATTTTACTATTGCAAAAAAGAATTTTTCAAGAAAATGTGTTATTTCATCTCCCTATATCTTCTAAACTAATGACCGTACAAACAAAATATACCATACATTTTTGTAGGAAATTTTGCGTAGATTAATTTTGTAACTGACATTTTTTCTCTAAATGCGATAGTTTTTAAGATATGTAATAAAACCTGAAAATTGCCCCCCTTAAATGCCCCCCTGCCCCCCGCTCACCCCCCACGGTCGGGGACTTTTAGTATGTTGTTCAGGACCCTCTCGGCTATGAGTGTGCAAAACTTCAAAACTACACGATTTTTTTTTTCTATTTTTCCTACTTTGACTGGACTTATCCAGATTTTTACTCAAACCGCCACTTGCGCCTACTAGCCTTAAAATTATTTAAAACTTACAAAACATGCTGTATTATCCCTGCATATTCCCTATGTATATATTTGTTTTTTACATTAGAAGATATTTGACAAGAACCCTTTTAATTGCACACTTTAGTTGATTTTACTATTGCAAAAAAGAATTTTTCAAGAAAATGTGTTATTGCATCTCCCTATATCTTCTAAACTAATGATCGTAAAAACAAAATGTAGTATACATTTTTGTAGGAAATTTTACGTAGATTAATTTTGTAATTGAAATTTTTTCTCTAAATGCGATAGTTTTTCAGATATGTAATAAAAACTGAAAATTGCCCCCCTTAAATGCCCCCCCTGCCCCCCGCTCACCCCCACGGGCGGGGACTTTTAGTATGTTGTTCAGGACCCCCTCGGCTATGAGTATGCACAATTTCAAAACTACACGATTTTTTTCTTCTATTTTTCCTATTTTGACTGGACTATAAGGTCAATTGACTACACTTGGTAGGCCTATAGGTGGAACGCGCTCCATGAGAATCTTCCTAAGGAGTTCTAACCCGTATTTACACTAGTTTCGGAGAAAGCCACAGAAAACTCCGAACGGCCAGGTCGACGAGTGCGTCCTGAGAAAAGCGGTGCTTCTCGTCTACTAGCTTTGTTCTCAGAACTGCTTGACCACTGATGAGGCCGAGAAGGGGAAGGAGTTGTCAAAAATGATAATTAATAGGTTAAAAACTGCTGTTTTAGAAGCCCAGATCTCATTATTAATCAGCAAACAAGTAAATACGGTCATTTCTACAAGATGATTTAGATTGTCAATTTATGAAATTAATAAATATATTGGAAAAAGTAATAAAAATCTTTAATATCTAAGTTTACTGAAACACTCTTAATACGTATATTAAATTGTTTACATGTAATTATCTATGTAAACAATTTCAGTTATCGATTCTCTGTTCTTATATATTTTCGATGTAAATAACAGTATCGGCATTTTTAAAGAAATTTTAATAAGAAATCTCTTTATAAATGAAATAAAAGGACACGGCACAAAGAGTCCTGTTTTGGAAAGTTCTAAAGAATGTTCTGAAAAAAATCCTTTGAAAATTATCTTGAAAAAAAAAAAAAAAAAAAAAAAAAAAAAAAAAAGAGAAAAAGAAAAAGAAAAAGAAATAAAGAAAATTTTCAGCTTTAACAACATAAAATGTACTTTAAGAGTAAAACTTTTATGTTTTGAAAATAAAGACGTAATAAAATGTATGATTAATTTGTGCCCCCCCCCCCCCCCCCCACTTTTTTTTGTGTATGTGTGTCTATCTATATATAAGAAGAACGTATTCAATTTGTGGAATATTTCGACCGTTGATATAGTTACACGTCTTAAGACGTTTTGAACACGATATGATTATCGATATGACTATTTTTAGAAAATATCTGTGTGTTTCTCTCTCTGTGTGTATAAAAAATTCTGTATTTGGTCGGTTGTATCCAGAACCAATGGACGAATTTAACTGAATTTTGATTTAAACTAAAGCTGATTACGTTTGATAATCAGTCGCCTAACAGTTGACGCTGTCATCGTCTATTTTATGTTAGTTTTTCTTTTTTCATAACTTTTAAAATCACAGTATAGGAAAAAAATTAATTTATATACCAAAATTGATTTTCTCTGTTCAAAGTAAAAATATATATTTGATAGTAATAGTTAGAATACCAAGAAAATTTTTCTTTATGTATATCTTTATTCTATCCCCTACCCTTTCTCTCCGGTATGTAGATTTTAAAATCGAAAAAAAAAGTCACCGGAAATGAATTTTGGTGGTCTTTATAAATGAAATACAGCTTTTTAATAACTTTTAGTGGCATTATGTTTCTTCTATTTTTAAAATTGTTTTTTTCTTTTTAAATGATTCTTTTTCTGTTTCATTTATGTATATATGAATTATTTTTAACATATCGCAGGAAAAAATGAAAAATTCAATATTCTACTATGTGTAAGGAGTATAAATATTTGCATAGAACACAATGCTATGGAATACTTTTGGGTGCCCCTATGTACAAATAAGTAGAAGTATGCACTCCATTTTCAATAAGGAACATGCTATAGTGAACTTGAATAACATATATCATTTTCAAGAATTTCCATGAATTTTTATGGGAGTTGGTGCACGGACAGACAGACGGATCAACAGACGAACAGACAGACCCAAACCGAAGTCAATAACAGTTTTCAGGGCTGAAAGTATTCCTATATTTCCTATTTTTCTTATATATTTCAAAAAATCATGAAAAATGCCCTATATTTTCCTATAGTTTATAATTCTTTACATTTTCCCTATATTTCACAAAAATTTTCCTACATTTCCTATATTCTGGTACTTCAGTTTAAGTTCTTCTTACTTATTTTCTGCTTTCCCTGCTAGGCATTAAAAGAATTCATAATTCCATTACCATTTCAATATTAATTTTCACTTATTATTATTATTATTATTATTTTTGTGGAAGTATGGGAAAGTTGGGGGGGGGGGGCACAATTCATTAAATAGGCACTACATGTAGTTAACTAACATGTAGTTAAATTGAAGGTTCATGATTTTTCTTTCTTTTTGATTTTTTGAGCATTATGATGTAAAAGAGGTGTCATTATTTTGAATATAATATGTGGATTCATGTTAAATGATATAAACTGGTATGAAAGTTAGACAAGCAAGAGATGGTAAATTTGGAAATATGTTCTTTTCTAAATAATATAAAAAGTAAACAGTAATATATCAGTACATTCATTTTATCTGTTAAATTAGATGAGATTAAATTAGGGTGTTTTGTTTACGAAGTCATTTAATCATTCCGAGATTACAAAATAATGTTAGAGAAAGTTCGTTTTTACTCAACCTCTCAATCTTCTCTTGAAATTATGTTCCTACTTTTGTGTGAAAAATATTCCTATATTTTCCTGTTTGATTGCTTTGACCCCTGAGTTTTTAACCTTCTTTGTAAACTGTTAATAACATTCATCAAGTAATTCCAGTGCGTTAAATTTATTATCGCAGTTAGAGAGTTTGAACATCGCATTTAGGATATAGTACCTAAAATTCGAAAAAAAAAGAAATCCTAAATGCGACGCGGGTATATTTTTTCATAAATTAAAGACAATTTTTTAATTTCTTGAAAAGAAATGACCCAAACACAAGTTCAGAGTTAAGCGTATAATGTTCAACTCTTTTTTCTTTCTTTTCATATTTATTTAGTTACTAAAATATCATAAATTTCCTAAATGCGATAAACTTACCAAAAATCAGGTCGCATTTGGGATTTGGGCACAATGATCTTAAAAAAAATAAAAAATAAAAATCTACATTTTTGTCATATATTTACTCCGTTATTTTGTTTTATTTATTTATTTATTTAATTTTTCAATGATTTATTGATAAATTTCACTAATTTTTTGCTTTCTTAATTTTTTCTGTAATTATCTTTATTTGACCTTTGATCTCTCGGAGGATTTTGGGAAAGTCGAACGCCTGCCATTATCGACCAACTAAAACCTATTAAATTCTTCTAAATATTATTATCTTATTATTTTCTGTTATAGTATGTTCAGATTTCTTATGTATGATGCCATATATCAATGTCTCAGAAATAACTCATTTTTTATTATCTTGCTACTATAATTACTGTTGATATAGTCGTTCTATGGAAAATTTTAAACTTAACTTTTTGAATATATTTTGCTCT
Source organism: Salticus scenicus (assembly GCA_963930645.1). Taxonomy (NCBI): domain Eukaryota; kingdom Metazoa; phylum Arthropoda; class Arachnida; order Araneae; family Salticidae; genus Salticus; species Salticus scenicus. Next base: position 51,702,818 of record OZ005658.1, on the reverse strand, counting down.
GTATAGAACTTCCCTTCAGTATGTAATAATTTATTGATTATTCATGGTGCTTAGCGTAAGATTATAAAAATAAGGCATATAACAGTATCCGAATTCGAAACTCTGCAAAATATAAAAGAATAAAGGCGTTTAAGTTTTTCCGTAGTTTTCTTCGAAACTTGTGTAATTCCGAACTAAATACCGTTAAAAATCCTTTGTACGAAATATTAACCAAGTATCGGAACTTGTAACTCTGCAAAATTTAAAAGTATAAATAAAGGCGTTTTGGGTTTTCCGTAGTTACAGAATTTGACCGTCTTATATCAGTTTAAAAGTCCGCAATAAAAAGTACTTTAAAATATTTTTCGAATGGTATATTATAAGCAATTTAATCATAATTAGTATTGGAGATTGTGAAATTTTATTATATTAAAGCGCTATCTGGTGACAAATTTGCGAGATCTGCTCTTCAATTTCAATTCAAATAAGTTTTAAAGTAATATATTATTTTTGAAACTATGTTAAATAGAAGCTACAGAAATAATATAAGCATTCCTATAATAAGATTTATCTGATTTTCTTGTGGTTTTGGGGGAAACTTGCAAAAATCCAATCTGAATAGCGTTAAAAATTCTTAATGGAAAATATGAACTGAGTATCGGAATTCGAAAGTCTGTAAAATTCAAAAGAATAAAGACGTTCCGTAGTTTGTTCGTAGTTTTCCCCGGACCCGAAAAACCCGTACGAAATTTGAACACCGTTCAATTTGTCGGATCTTAAAACTTAATAATACCAATTTTAAACGCTCTAACACTATTTCTACAGCAGCCCCTTCGCATTCCTTTCCCGTCTCGCCTAATAATTTTACACTTTTGAAAATATCTGCAATCGGTTTCTCGGGTCTTAAAATCTAATAATGCCAATTGTCAACTCTCTAACTCCATTTCTACATTTTTGTCCCTTCACCCCTCCCCTTTCTGTCCCTCCTAATAATTTTACACTTTCAAAAATATTCGCAATCGATTTATCGGGCCTTAAAACCTAATTATATCAATTTTAAACGCTGTAACTGTTGTTCTACATTTTTGCCCTTTCGCCTGCTCCTTCCGCCCCCCCTTCCTTCAAGACACTCCTAATAATTTTAAACTTTCAAAAATATTCATAATCGAATTATCGGGCATTAAAACCAGGTAATAGTAATTTCAACGGTACATCTCAATTTAAAACTAGTTGGCATAGATGGACTCCGCTGAGTTACCCACCATATATATGTTCTCATAAATTTCTAGTGTGAGACATATTATAGCATATTAAGAGAAATGAATTTGATCAAACGCTTGACAAAGTGACAGAATAAAATCCCCGCCTAATAGGCTATCCACCGTTCACTTCAATTTGTTTATCTTATTCTAATCTATTAATTTATTTTATTAGGATCAGTTTCGTAGTTTAGTTTTCATGCTACTATTTCCAATGCAAGAATCCACAAAATTCCTATTTATATGAAATTTTTTTAATTTTGCTATGTTGATAAAATCTTAAATTACGAATAATTTACGAAATTTTTCTGTTAGAATATTTGTAGTCAATCATGTTCAAACAAGTATCATAAATGTTTTTTGAATTTGTCTGATATATTTATGATCCTCAAAATGGACTTTTATGCTCAATTTTGCCCTATTCTGCCGTGTTAAGTAAATCGTAAAGTCCAAATAACTTACGATTTTTTTAATTGGAAAATTCATCGCCTTTAAATGTTTAAATCGCGTTTTTATCTGTTAGTTATATATATATATATATATATATATATATATATATATATATATATATTCTAAAAGATAAAACAAAAAAAATGGTGACAAAACATAGAAAACTGTAGAAAAAATAAATAAATAAAATTCTTAAATAAATAAATAATAATAAAATTAATTAATTAAAAATGATGTTGAAAAGGTGTTAGGTCCCCTTAAACGTACGGGGCTAAGGTACAATTATATTGACATGGATTTCTTAAAATAGTGATTTTCCTTCTGTAAAAGAATAAAATTTAATTAAAGACTATATAGTTAACGGAAAAAAACGGTAACGGAAAGAATGGTACCCTTGAACATCGGAAACTTCCAGTAAATATAGTAATAAATATCATTTTTGTATATATGCCTTTTCGTATATGTATCAGTAGAGAAAAATCCTTAGACCAATTTTCGGTCTTTCATTTACATTCCCTTTCCACCCTTCAAATGAAATAATAATAATACTGTTTACTTTCTTACGAGAAGTGTTGTGCATTTTCCCGTTACAGTTTCTTTTGCATTGATTCTCTTTGTAATAAATTTATGAACAGTTACCACAAAATAATAATAATAATAATAATAATAATAATAAATAAATAAATAAACAAACAAACAAATCTAATAATAATTGTTTTCTATTTTCATATAAGGAAGTATTGGATTCGTAAAAATTTTCTACTTCCGGTTTCGAACGGATTTACACATTTTGAGATGACGTGAACATAATTTACCATTTAAACTAGTATGAGGTAGGAAGCCTTTATTATCATATTATGAATATATAGGCTCCCTACTCTCCCCCCACCCCTCGCTTTCAACCGGTTTTAGCAATAAATCTCACCCCCGTACTGACAACCTAAAATCGGCTGCTGAATTGTGGTATTGGAACGCGCAATTTGAATCATTTTATGATAAAACTCTAAAAATGAATGAAACTCTATAATTAATAATAATAATTATTAAAAAAAAAAAAAAAAAAAAAAAAAAAAAAAAAAAAAAAAAATGCAATTTTGTATTTTGTATTGCTTAGCTGGCTGGCTCTTCTTTCAAAAGTTGACCCGTCCAGCTGAACTTCTAAATCCATAGCAGCTGTTGGGAGATAGCGTTTTTAACTACTTCACAAAAGAAGCGTCGTTTGGACAAACCGCTCCTGCATTTCAAAGCAATCTTTCATTCGTAAGAAAATTCCGCGTCGCGTGTGGTAATGTTGAGATATTTACAAGCCACATTATAGGAGTTCTTAAAAACGAAACGAAATGTTATTCAAGTAGATCTCGATGTTTTCAAAGCTTTAACTTGATATTTTTTGTTGGGTAATTCTTCAGGAACACATCAATTGCGCTTACGTTAATCCCCCCTATTGTTAAAAATGCATCAATTGCGCTCGCGAGAAAAATTACTAAAAACGTTCATTGTCACCCTCCCCTCCCCCTTGTATACCGGAAGGTAAAAAATGATAATTTCTAGAAAGGAAAGAATTCTTTGCTTACTTTATTGTCACTATCATATCGATTCTACAAAATATAATCCTAACTGGTCCACGTTAGAGACATATTATACAGATATTAAACTATTAATCTCACGTGGAAGTACAGAATATGTTTACTTATCAAGATGTTTCATTTAGTATTCTGTATTATTAACACAAATAATAATTTTTTTATTTTCATTTAACCCATTAGGCGTCAAAGCTCCCGCTGTGGGAACAATTTTTTAAGATTTTTTTCCCCTGCAAGTAATTAAGATAAATATATTTTTTCTTTTTTACAATAAATATTAAAATTCCCAGCTTCGTTTTTTTTTTTTTTTTTTTTTTTTTTTTCCCAATTATTCAAACAAAGATGTTTGTTTTTCTGCAAAACATCAGCGACGAAAAAAAAAAAAAATCAAGAAAAATAACTAATTCGATTACAGGGGTTTAAAACATTGGATATGAAATAAAACAATTCTTTTCTTAAATTATAACAAACAGGGATCAAGAAAACTAATTAAAGAGGATTTTGCCTTTTTTTCAACATTTGTTCTACCCCAATTAGGTGTCAAATCACCCATTTGGAAACATGTCATATCTTCTAACAGAATATATATATATATATATATTTAAGTATATATGTCTAGAAATGCACATTGAAACCCATTTATAAATTTTCAGTGAAATTCATATAGCGGCGTTTAATGGGTTAACAAATATAATAAGCAAAATAATTCATACGAGTAAAATGATGTAATCCAAAAGTCACATAAAAAAAAAAAAAAAAAAAAAAAAACATTATTCAAAAAGTATTGACTCTAACTCTATGCGGTTTTCACTGAAAAGTATAGAACAGCATGGAATTTTTTTTTTTTTTTACATATACAAGAAAAACTTAGTTATACTTTGCACCAATATATCGCGCAGTATTCACAGTATCCTCTTACATTTTAAACAGATCCGCCTGATCAAATGGCGCCATATTGCGAATACTGAAGTTTTATTAAGGAGAATTTCTAATGTTGAACGACTGACAATCATACTAATGATTGACGACCGTTACATTGAACATTTACAGTCTAGTTACTTTGTTGAATGTATTGCGTCACAATAAGAAAGAACTTTTAAAAATAAAGCGTCACCTAATAAAGGAAATTTAAGCTGATTCGCTAATAAATCTTTTGTTACCTAAAATATGCGTATGCATTATGCATAAATTAAATAAAAAGACTTTTTAGTTGTGACATCAGCTGGCACTCGACAATATGTTTGCGTCTTAAAAAGTTCGCTTTGTACCGAATTTTACATTATGCCGTCATCGTACCTGAAGATTGTTCTATCGTTCTCTGTACTTAGGGTTTAGGAGGGATTAAAACCTACGAACGCAATTGATATTTTTATGCTTTTGGGGAGGAAATATGCTTTGGACGCAATTGATGCGTTTGATTTTTTTTTCCTTTTTTTTTTTTTTTTTTTTTTTGTAATCTCCATGAATTTGATTCCGAAAACAGAAAAGTATCATTTTTTTTTTATTTTTTTTATTTTTTTTATTTTTTTGGTTTGAATATATTATTATTTATATAATTCTTAATATTTTTTCTATTTATTATAACTACTTTAACTTTTTTTTTTTTTTAACGCTTACATATATTGTTGTGTTGGTATTGTTTTGTATCTATTAATTGTTGAATTTTAAGGTTATATTTTATTACGATATCTATCATTTATATATATATATATATATATATAACTTAGCTACATGTTTTGACGATAATTTGACGGTTTATAGCAGTGACCGCGAAGGAAAATCCATAGTTTATTTCTTTTTTTATATTTTTTCTATGCTTTACTGGAATTGCAACTCCTGAAGTTATTTTCAAGTGTTTATTGGCGCGCTTCGGCTGGTCAATATATTTAAATGCATTTTCAGAAGAAATCAATCACTGTTTATTTTTTATATTCCCTTATAAATAAAAAATAAAAATAAAAATAACTACACTGAAATTGTTCTAACCTTAGCCGCTGCCTACGACTGCCCTTTTTCTACCCGCATTTCATTTGGTCCAGGTTCCCGCTGAATGCAGAAAGGTATTTTCGGGCACTTCAATTTGGGTATTTATCAATGACAAGTGGATCTGCTATTATTTAAGAACTACGATTTTAAAGACGACTGTATTTCAACATCTAATAAACATTTTAGCTTTTAAATCATGTACTTTATAGTCCCCTCTCTTTACACCATATTACGATTTGATTCCGCCCAATAAAAGAAATAAAATAAAAAGTGTATTTTCTTTTAAAAGGAATTAAATAAATAGAAAACAAATAAATTTTAATTAAGCTTTAATCAGTCTCATCCCTTCTACTATATACTACCATATTTTTTATTTATTTATTTATTTATTTTTATTTTTTAGTAAATGCTATAAATATTAATAATAATAATAATTTTTTAACAGGAATTAATTTTAAAAAAAGAAAAATGAAAAGTAAAAAGTTGCATTCTATAAAAATGATACATAAACATAACTGCTATAAATATGTTTTTAAATTTAAATTTAATATACTTATTTTTTTTTTTTTCTATTGCATTACCATTTGATTTTCAATAAATATAAAAAGAACTTTGTAACAAACTTTGTAAAAACACCATAAAATCTAATAATCTTGCAACAATTGTTTCGGGTCGAAAGAGCACACGACATTTCGTCAGGCGAAAAAATTAGGCACGAATGCTGCAGTCAAAGTGGTAGCGCACAAATCCGCTTAAAGTGAAGTGTAATATTTTTTTGCTCTTCGCTATTAATATATACGATATATACTGATTAATCTTACCTATCGAGATCTACGCATTTTCCTTTCTTTCTAAGGATCAGAAATGTGGTCCTCTCAACTGTGACGTGCAACCGGGTCTTGGTCTGCAATACATATACATATACGTATTAAATTATTCGTTTTTCAGAAATTTACCGATAATCTTTTTTTTTTTTTTTTTTTTTGTTGCGATTGAATATTGAATGAATATTTACATATTTTAAATTTCATATTCCGTTTGCATTAGCTGCTATATGTGTATATATATTCAAAGCACTACATGTAGAAAATAAAAAATAAATCAAATAAAGAAAATAATTGTTAATATATATATATATTAATCATGCATTCTTTTTAACATAGCGATTTAATAATTCTTTACACTTTAGTTAATTGTTATTTTTTGTAAAAGTAAAAAATAAATTTTGGGCGAAAAAGTAATTTATAAAATGAAGTTGTTAAAAACCCTGTATATTTCCTATCTTAAAAAATAAACAAAATAAAATGCATCGGATTTAACTATCATTATTATAGACAATATATAACACTGCTTTATGGTATTGCATAAATCCAATGGAAATTTAATTTCTTATAATATTTATAAAGTTTCGAAAGCAGAAGTAAATTTTTGATGATAGCAACAGATATTTCGCGGAATGTCTGTTGCACATTCTCCACTCTGCAGTGAAATCTGACCAGACAAATAATCCATTCTTCCGTTAATCTAAAGGTGTGGTGAAATGACAGTCACATGAATAGACAAATAAGGCCGCTCTGTCTCCATAAAGAGGTAAAGTCTTGGCGGTTTACCTAGGATTCTTAAGTATAAAAAAATAAAATAAAATGAATATACTTGCAGCACAAAGTAAAGGCCTCCTTTCGTTTCTGTAACACCCTCCTTCAAAAGAGGTTTGTGAATTGTGAATTTCAATTGAAAATGACAATTCTTTAGTTGCTTTCCTGATAGAAAAAATGGTATTTTGAGCAGGTTATTTTTATTTATTTTTTCTCAGAACAGCAAAATCTGGTCTCTTGGGATGTCGCATGTTTCAGAAGATATGCTTTTTAAAATAAAATACGCTTTTAAAAATGATAAACATCTCTTTATAGTTTTTCACAAGGTATAGTTTTCACAATTCTTTGAATACTGAAAACCAAAGTGTGAGGTTTTTGTAGGTTTGAATTTTTAAAAGATGCCGATTTCACACAGTCACACAAATACAAACACACACAAAAAGAGTTTTCCGTTGGGGTGACATTTTTAATTTAACATTTTTGGAAGCACTCCCAGTATTTTTGACAGTTTACATAAATTCAAAAATACAAATGATGTTTAGAGAGGTACAAAATGATCCCCGATTTCATCTTATTTATTATATTACTGTATGTTTTACAGAAAGGGGGGGGGGAGTATCGTGCCCCATTAACCAGTTATGCTAGCTGCTCTACTCGAAGAACGTTATAATTTGTTAGACAGTACTTTGGAAGAATCTTCAAGCTTACAACCGTATATATTAATAATTAATATATAACATATGTTTATATATATATATCTGAGAAAATAATTGTGCAATCCTCCTATTCATTTTAAACTAATATAATGTTTTAAAAAAAAAAAAAAAAAAAAAAAAAAAAAAAATCAGAAGCTTGTATATATTTTTTAAAAGTGTTTTAAAAATATAATTTTTTAATACCTGAAGTTAAAAAAAAAAAAAAAAAGGATTCTTCATAACCTTGATGTTTTGTCTGTCTATGTGCCTATATGTGACATTTTTGATAAATGAAATAAGTAGCCGAATTTCATTAACGTCTATTTCATTAGAAGGCTGATATATTTCGGATGACTCTTAACTATATTTCATATATTTTGGTTTCATTTCATTTTATTTTATTTATATTTTTATTTATTTTTTCCCACAGAATACCTTGCATTGATATATTTTTATAAATTTTCAAGTTGACAACCTTCCAATTTTCAAATTAAAAAGTTAATAATAACAACAAAAAGAAATAGGACTGACTTCAATTAAAGATCTTTCGAAGAAATTATGTTTAGATGTAAAATAATAAAAGTAGTATTAATAGTAATAAAGAAAAAAAAAAGTCTGTTATATGTAATTAAAGAACATCCCAAAAAAATGGAGCCATTTAGAAATAAAATAAAATAATAATAAAATAATAATAATAATAAATCTTTCACTTACAAATAATTTATAAGAATTGTTTCTTTAAATTTGCAGGATTTTTCTCAAAAAGTGGTAGATTAAAAAAAAAAAAAAGAAAAAAAATTATAAATCATTTATGGGATCTCCAATATTATGTAAACTTAAATACAGAAATCCAGCCATCATTCCTTTCCGAGGGCCAAATGCGGTCCTCCCAATGTTAATGTGTAAACGAGTTTTGGGCTGCACTTGGTAGGGTAAACAAACGAAAATAAACACACACATAAATAATTGTTGAAAATTTGGTTCAAAAGCTTTCTTAATTTACATTTTATTTTATTTTATTTTATTTTATTTTATTTATTTTCTGAAGAATTTGAAGTGATATTTTTAAATTTTCGAGCTGGCAATTCTCCATCTTACAAATCATATTAATAAATTAAGGAAAAAATAATACGGCTGCCTTTATATATAAATAAAGAACTTCGTCGATAAACGGTATAGTTTCGAAATAAAATTATATTTATAAATCTTTCATTTGTATCAACATATGAGAATTGTTTATTTAAAACTGCAGGATTTTTCTCAAACAGTGGTTGATTTCAGAAAATTATAAATCATATATGGAATCACCAATATTTATAAAGCCTTGGACTTTGGACCCTAGCATAGTCAATTAGCCTTAAATCTTACAACCAACCAACCAATCAATACTTATAAAAATATACTCATCTATATTTATTATTTTATATATTTTTCCTATGTAATGGAATCTCTGCATCTCCTTTTCTTTCCGAGGATCAAAAATGGGGGTCCTCGCAATACCCATGTGAAAACGGGTTTCGGTCTGCATTTCGTAGGGTAAACAAACGCAAATACACACACATAGTATATATATTAACTGAAAATTTGGTTCAATTTTTTTTAATTGTATGTAATTTTATATTTATTTATTTTTCCAGAACACACTGAAATGATAGCTAAAAATTATGAAGATTCAAATTTTCCTTTTTTCGAATCGTATTAATACATGACGTAAAAAGAGAAAAAAAAAACTGCCTACGGAAATTCACACATCATTCCATTCCGAGGACCAACTGTGGTCCTCGCAATGTTAATGTGTGAACGAGTTTCGGTCTGCACTTGGTAGGGTAAACAAACAAAAATAAACCTACACATAAATAATTGTTGAAAATTTGGTTCAAAAGCTTTTTCAATTCTAATTTCTTTCTTTCTTTTTTTCTTTGTATTTTTTTTTTTTTTTTTTTTTAATATCTAATGAATTTTTTTTTTTTTTTTTCTATGATATATTAAAATTTTTTTGCTGGCCTCTTTCCCTCTTCGAAACCATATTAATAAATTAAAAAAAAAAAAAGGCTGTTATATGTAATTAAAGTACTTCCTCAAAAAAAAATGGTTTCATTTTGAAATAAAATACAATAAAAAATGATAATAATAAATCTTCCGCTTACAAATATTGTATGAGAATTGTCTCTTTAAATTTGCAGGATTTTTCTCAAAAAGTGGTTGATTTAAAAAAATAAATAAATAAAAAAAAATATTTAAATCATTTATGGTTTTTCAAATTTTTTGTAAAAAATATAATCATCTATCTCTCTCTTTCTCTCTCTCTCTCTATATATATATATATATATTACGTTTCATATTTTATAATACATATACTTATCCTATCTATAGAGTTCAACGCATTCTCCTTTCTTTCCGAGGACCTGAAATTTTGTCCTCGCAATGTCGATGTCTAATCGAATTTCGGTCTGCAGTTGGTAGGATAAACAAACGCAAATATACACGCACGCATACATAATAAACGAATTTCAGACCTTGCGGATCTCTCACTCCCAATTAAACTGCCCATCTGGCAATCTGCCTTTTTTTACATTCTTCTATATGTAATATAGAGAAAGTATTGGATTCGCGAAAATTTTCGAGCTCCGTTTTTTGATGGATTTACACATTTTGGGATGTCCAAAACACGAATTGATAGATTTTTAAAAATGTCTGTCTGTCTGTTTCACTTTTTTGTGGACGCTTTATCCCACGAACAAATGAATGAAATTTAACCAAACTTGGTATTTAGTTGCACCCTGACATAAACTGGAGCTGATTATAGTTGAGGATGAATCGCTCAACAGGTGGCGCAGTGATCGCATTTTTTGTAAACTTTTAACATGGCAGTATAGGACAAAATTTCGTATAAATGTGCATAATTAGAGTTATATAAAACGTGTGACAATAAAATCAATATGAATTATTGATAATAGTAGTAGTTATCTAGGAAAAAAAATTGTGCATGTGGTTCCCCCCTGGGGGGAAGTACCCCCCCCCCCCCGGGTAGGGGTAAAGTTTCAACATGGGTATCTTTCGAAAGGTCTCGTCAATACCTTTAAAAGGAATGGTTGAACTATAAGTCTGTGATAATTTAAAACAAAGTTATCGATTTTTTTTTACTTTTAATGAAAAAAACTTTGATTTTTTTTTTTTTTACGAAATTTAACTAAACTTGGTATTTAGGTGGGCCCCGACATAAACTGGTGCTGATTACATTTGGGGATCAATCACTCAACAGGTGGCGCTGCGATCGCATTTTTTCTAAATTTTTAACATGGCAGTATAGGACAAAATTTCGTATAAATGTATATTCAGTTATTTTTAACTTGTGATTGCAAAATTAATATGAATTATTGATAATAATAGTAGTTAACTAGGAAAAAAAAATTGTGTATGTGGGGGCATCGCTTCCACCCTGGGGTGGGGGTGGGGGGGTAAATTTTCAAAATGGGTATAGTTCGAAAGATCTCACCAATACCTTTAAAACGAATGGTTGAACTATAAATCTGTCATAATTTAAAACAAAGTTATCGATTTTTTTTACTTTTAATGAAAAAAAACTTTGATTTTTTTTTTTTTTTTTTTTTTTTTTTTTTTTTTTTTTTTTAACGAAATTTATCTAAACTTGGTATTTAGGTGGTCCCCTACATAAACTGGTGCTGATTACATTTGGGGATCAATCACTCAACAGGTGGCGCTGTGATCGCATTTTTTCTAAATTTTTAACATTTCAGTATAGGACAAAATTTCGTATAAATGTGTATAATCAGTTATTTTTAACTTGTGATTGCAAAATTAATGTGAATTATTGATAATAGTAGTAGTTAATTAGGAAAAAAAAATTGTGTACGTGGGGGCATCGCTTCCACCCAGGGGGGGAAGTACCCCCCGGGGAGGTAAATTTTCAAGATGGGTATAGTTCGATTGATCTCGCCAATACCTTTAAAACGAATGCCTGAACTATAAATCTGTGATAATTTAAAACAAAGTTATCGATTTTGTTTTTTTACATTTAACGATTTTTTTTTTTTTTTTTTTAATATTGTTACTGAGTGAATATGTATAGGAAAATATAGAAGAAAGTCTTGTGGTGGCCACTAAATGCTCTTTTTCATCATAAGGTAAAATAATGTTTAAAAAATAAAAATATAGATGTTTGATACTTATCATGCTTATCATAATATTTCTTTTAAAATATCGTTTTTATTCTCTGACAAAAAAAAAAAAAAAAGATTCTTTATAATAGTGAAGCTTTGTCTCTTTAAGTATCCATCTGCTCTGTTTTAGCGTCTGAATAATAGCCCAATATATTTGCAGTATCTTTTATTAGAATGATGACATATTATGGAAGATTTTTAACTATGCTTGAGGAAATGTCGCTTCAAAGATCTTTTAAAATTTAAAGCAATATTTTATGACGAAGGTGGGTCCGCACTCGGTAGAATAAACAAGCGCAAATACATACACACATACATATTAACTGAAAATTTGATATAATAATTTTTTCTTAAAAAAAAAAAAAGTTTTATTTATTTATTTATTTATTTAATTTCCCAGAACACATTGAAATAATATTTTAAAAATTTCGAGCTCTCAAGTTTCCCGCTTTCCAATCATACTTATAAATAACGTAAAAAATAAAATAAATAAAAAATGAAAAAATGAAAAAAATAATAAAACTAAATCCACGCATCTTTCCTTTCCGAGGACCAATTGTGGTCCTCTCAATGTTCATGTGTAGCCGAGCTTTGGTCTGCACTTAGTAGGGTAAACAAACAAAAATAAACACACACACACACAAATACATATTAAATACATTTCATACTCTGCTAATTTATTTATTTTAATTGACTGCCTATCTGGCAGCTTGTACTTTTGTTTACTTGCAAATATTTCGGGCACTAAATGCTCCGATTCATGTTAAACTAATGGAATGTTTAAGAGAGAGAGAGAGAGAGAGAGAGAGAGAGAGAGAGAGAGAGAGAGAGAGATTGATTGAAACTTTGTCTGTGTTTCTATCTGCCCAATTATTTTGGGGATGTCTTTTAAAACTCTGATACATTCTGTGTGGTTTTTAACTATGTTTGATAAAACTTTGATTCAAAGACTTTTATTATTATTGTTATTATTAATATTTAAAATGACGTTTCTTCCATAAGCATTTGCACAGAAATTAAAAAAAAAATTCGAGCTGGCAATCTTTTCAGCTTTCAAATCATATTAATATATGAATAATAATAATAATAATAACAATAATAATAAAATAGAACCGCTTTTAAGTACATATGAAGAACTTCCTTAACAAATGATGTTTAGAAATAATAATAATAAAAATAATAAATAAATTTTCCATTTAAAAATAACACATGGCAAACAATTTCTTTGAAAATGCAAAGTTTTTTTTTTTTTTTTTTCTCAAATACTGTTTGATTTTGAGAGATAAAAAGAACTAATATGAAATCTCTAGCATTCATAAAAATGTATTCGTATATGAGAAGAAATATACTGATTCACTCTACCAATCGTGATTCCCGCATTTTCCTGTTTTCCCGAGGACCAGAAATGTGTCCTCGCAATGCTGATGCATAACCGGGTTTTGGTCTGCATTTTGTAGGTTAAACAAACGAAAATACACACACACACACTTACATATTATTTGAAAATTTTGTTAAAAGATATTTTTTTAATTTAAGATTCTTAAAAAATATATATATATTTACATTTAATAATCCTCGATGAATGGTAGCTTTTATAAATTAAAGAAAGAAAAAAGAAAAAAATAAGAAATATTTCGTTTGAAAATAACATATGAAAACTGTTTGCTTTAAGCTGCAGGGTTTTTCCTAAAAACAGTAAATTTCGTAAGATTATTAATTATATATAAGATATATTTATAAAAATATACAAGATATATTTATAAAAATATATCCTTATATAGGTTATATTTATAAAAATATACTCATGCGCATATATTATATTATACATTTTATAATATAGGTATCTTTGGTCTGCACTCGAAAGAAATGTAAATACCCATAAATAACAAAAATTTTTCATACCCTGCTGATTTCTCACTCTTAATTAGAATGTCGATATTTACTCGCCTGTTTTTACTTGCACTTTTCAAACACTAAAAACTATGTCAGTCAATAAGTAATTTAATGTTTGAAAATTAATATTTTAGAAAAAACGACGACCTATATCTTTATACATTTTTCTTTAAGTTTGTGAAAAAATTTTGTTTTTAATCTCCCATTAATAAAAGGGAGTTTTAAAAACTTGAAGCTATGTTTGTCTATCTGCGGCATTTTGACATCTAAATAAACAGCTTAATTTCATTCTGTTTTATTATTATTATTGTTGTATTAGATCTCTGATATACATATATTCTATAAGATTCTTAGCTATATTTCATAATTATCAGTTTAAAAGAATTTTAAATTTTAGAATATATATATATATATATTCTAAAATTAAAAAAAAAAAATATATATATATATATATATATATTTTTTTTTTTTTTTTTCAGATCACGTTGCATTTCAATTTTTTCGAGCTGTCTGTCTCCTAAATTTCAAATCATCTTATGTGAAATCTGCAAACAGGCAATCTTGTATTTTTGAAATTATGATAAATTAAAAATCACTTCGTTTTTTATGTTGAATTATATAAACGTTAATAAATAAATAAATAACAGCGAATTTTAAACCTTATTCGAGAAAAGTTAAAAATTGGCCATAAATATTAATTTTAGGTGTTAGTTTGAACTTCGCTGAGTTCGTTTAAAAATAAAAGATTTTACACTTATTTTATGAAATATCTAAATTATATATAATTTAAATATATTATTATCTCCTCAAACTTTAACTTATTTTAACTGTTTAAATATATAAGTAAAAGTATACAACCGGTATATCCCTTCGAGCTGCTATATCCTGGAAAACCAGGGAAAAAAAAAAAAAAAAAAATGCAGAAAAATCTGCAAATAATCTGAAGGTATTTGAAACAAATATTATAATAATTGCAGTTTGGAAGCAAAAATCCCCCCCCCCTTTCTTAAATTTTTTATTGTTCCAAAATGTTTTGATAATCTGCAGTTTTTTTTTTTTTTTTTTTTTTTTTTTTTTTTTTTAAGTTTTTCTACATTTTTTTTTCTATTAAAGCTGTGAACTTTATTGTGATTTCAGAATTTAATCGGTTAAAAAATTAAAATTGGTGCAATTTTTTATGTGTTAACAAACCATAATACAAAAAATCACTTTATTTTGAAAATGTACAAATAATTTTCCATTGAATAATGCAAATATATATATATATGTATATGTATGTATATTTTCTTTTTTACTTCTCTTATAATTAAAAGGACGGGAGGAAAAAAACAATTTCAAATAGTGCAATTTATTTTTTCGTGTGCATGTTTTCTGCGTAATATATGTAAAAACACCTTTACCGATATTTGTTTAATTCAAAAGAAAAGAATGTGGTTTTTGACTCCCCGCACTTGATAGCTGACATTCCGGTCTTAAACGAGACAATCCCTTTTTACTGGGGATTTTAAGAAGATATTCCCTAATAAACCCACAAATTTTCCCTTCTTCCGGTCCTCGCTTTGAATGCAAAATGCGGAAATTTTATATTTAATTTATTAAAAAAATTTTGGATCATCTGGGTTCTCCCATGTCTATAATTAAGAAAACAATAATTTATATTTGGATATGTTAATTTATACCGGAGATATAAATAATTTTAGGTGGACCTCGCAATGAATGCAAAATTACGGGGACCTCACTTGGTAGGGTAAACCGGTATGTGTGTGTGTCTGTGTGTATGTCATCGTGTCCGAATGTCGCTTTTTTTGTCCGGGCATCACTCGAGAACGGCTGGACGGAATTCAACGGCGCTTGGCAGGAACTTAGGTCTTCACCCAACTTAAAATTATATCTATCAACTTTTCAGAAATTCTCCCCCGTTCCCCCACTAGGGGGTAAAAGACTAAAACACATTTGTCCGGGCATCATTCGAGAACGGCTGGACGGAATTCAACGTCGCTTGGCAGAAACTTAGGTCTTCACCCAACTTGAAATTATATCTATAGAAATTTTCAAAATTATGATTAGTGTTTAAATTGTGGGTAAAAAACGCCTGCGCATGCGCCATAAATATTTTTTCACTAAAATGCTTTGAATGGAAAATAAAATATAAAAATAATTTTTTAAGTTAAAGACATTTGTATTCGCGTGATTCGCACTACAAATTATGAAAAGATTGAAATGAAGTGTTGCCATCTAATTTTCATACTTTAGTTAATTTTAAAAAATCTAATTGTCGTATCGAAAAACTGTTTACACCCCAGGATTCAGAAAAATCACCTCTTTCATTTGGTACTAAATTTGTAACAATAAGTCCGATATTTCTAATTTATTTTTCATTTTATCCGTTTTTCCGTTGTCACTTAAATTTCATACTTTAGTTATTTTTTAAAAATCTAATTGTCGCATCGAAAAACTGTTTGAACCCCTTTCATTCGGTATCAAATTTATAAATATAGGTCTGATATTTCTAATTTATTTTACCCTTTTTCCGTTTTCAAACCAGATTCGATATGGAACAGCTTTAGTATTGGATCCCTTTGGCAAAATTTGAAATTCGGAACCGAAGTAGCTCGGACGTTTCTCGCCAAGATCTTTAATTGCACAATTGAGATAGCCAATTCAGTTCATCGCAGAAATGGCTTAAAATATTTAAAGTCACCAAAGGCTTCCCATACTAAAGCCTGTGCGTTTTGTATTTATTTATTTATAATATTTTCTATTAAAGACTTCTGTGGTCACGAAATTTGGTGCGTAAATTGTTTGTTTGCATCCGGCACTTATTGTAACTGGATTTCACGAAATTCAAAATTCCCCCCCACACACACACACACCTTCTCCGAGTCGGCAATAAACGGTATAACTTTAGTATAACCCCACAGCTGAATTTGCCGATTTTTCTTTGGCGCCGTTTTGAAAGATAACGATGCCGTTCTGGGTTGTTTGCGATATAATATGCAGCCTAATATGTTGTTTATTTTGGATTTTTGATCTTATGATTTAGATTATGATTTTATGATTTAGATTATGATTTTATCATTTATGATTTATGATTTAGCCATAAGCGCCAACAAAAAAAATCGCCAAATATCGTTGTGGGGTTATACTGAAGTTGTTCCCAATAAACATGTGTAAAAACATGTTTTTCCGTTTGAATTCGCTTTGAATTATCTTAGAATGGCGAATTTTTGTGCGCGGATATTGATTAAGTGTACGCATTATGTACATTAGCGGGATTTTGCAAAACTTTGAACTCATCCGCTGAGGAAGGGGAAGTAAGAAATATGTTCCGAAGGCAGTGGGGACCCAGACTGGATATTGATTAAGTGTACGCATTATGTACATTAGTGTGATTTTGCAAAACTTCGAACTCACTGCTGAGGAAGGGGAAGTAAAAAGTGAATAAGTTGTGCCGAAGACAGTGGAGACCCAGAGTCCTTAATTTGCGAGCGAGAAAACCTCTACCAATCACAGCGAGAACTTAGGTTATTAATAAAGATATGGTATTTTGAGACTTCATTTAAGTTTAATGTCCAGCGAAGCGGGCAAAGCCTGCTAGTAGGTTATAAATCACAAAATAATCTTGCAAACCTTAGTAGCTTTGACTTTCCTTTTTCTAAATAGAACTCTTTTTTTTCAACGGGATGCATATTATGTCAAAGTGTTATACAGTAATCCTTCCTCCTTCGTTATATCGGGCCCGGGGCCTCATTATATCACTCATTCGGATAAATTTTTTCCCCCGATAGGCGTGTTATAAACAATGGGCTGCACTATAAATATCTATTATATAAATATATACATGTATACAGAGACACAGACATTATAAATTGTTATAATAACATTTATAGTTTTTTAAATTGAGGATTGATAATAAAAAAATTAATTTGAAAATTGAAAACGGTATTTAATTTTACTATTGTGTATGCGTTGCATAGCGTACCACTTTCAATATCGGGCTCTGATCACACAAAATTTTTCGGGCTCGGGCGGGCTCACTTCAAAAATGTTTCGGGCCCGGGCGGGCTCGGATTGCCAAAATAGAGCCCGAACTCACCTCTAGATGAATTCTTGAAAAACCCGCGCGCACGAATACTGTGTAAAGGCATAGGAAGCATTTGCGCCTAAACATGTATGAAGTACGTTCGAAAGTACTTTCTAAGAAGAAACAGTTAAATAGACATGTATACATTAACACTACGGAAAAGTCATATTCTTGCGAAGTGTGCTCAAAAATACTTTCTCAACAGAAAGGCCAAAGTACACATCTATGCGTACATACAGAAGAAAAGCAGTGTAAGTGTGAAATATGTTTTAAAAGGTTTTCTCAAAAAGGAAATTTGGTTCAGCATTCGCGCATTCATACAGGAGAAAAGCCATACGTATGTCAAATATGCCAAAAAGAATTTTCTGTAAAGAGTAGTATAAATATTCATCTACGCATCCACACAGAAGAAAAGCCATATGTATGTGAAATATGTTCTAAAAGATTTTCTGTAAAAGGTAAGTTGGATAGACATTCACATACTCACACAGGAGAAAAGCCATATATTTGTGAAATATGTTCTAAAGGATTTTCTGAAAAAGGGAAACTGTATATACATTTACGCACTCATACAGGAGAAAAGCCATACGTGTGTGAAATATGTTTTAAAAGATTTTCCCATAAAGGAAGTTGGATATTCATTCACGTACTCATACAGGAGAAAAGCCATACGTGTGTGAAGTATGTTCTGAAAGCTTTGCTGCAAAAAGAGATTTGGATAGGCATTCACACACTCATACAGGAAAAAAGCCGTACGTGTGTGAAATATGTTCCAAAGGGTTTACTGTAAAAGGAGAATTGGATATTCATACAGGAGAAAAGCCATATGTTTGTGAAATATGTTCGAAAAGATTTTCTCAAAAAGGCAATTTGAATAGACATTCACGCGCTCATACAGGAGAAAAGCCATACGAGTGTGAAATATGTTCTAAAGAATTTTCCCAAAGGAGTAATCTAATTACTCATCTACGCATCCACACAGAAGAAAAGCCATAAGCCATAGATATATGAAATAAGTGATTTGGAATTTTTTGTAAAAAGTAATCTAAATACTCATCTATATCTTAGAAAAAGCCGTACTCGTATGTAATGTGTTCTGAAAGATTTAAAAGAAAAAAAAAATATTCAAAACAAAACTTAAATAGAAATTTACCGCACACATGAGAAAAGACATAGGCCCTGATACATTTTTCTTTTTTTAAAGATATATTAAATAAACATTTATGCATCCATATACGAGAAAAGTAATATGTTTGCAAGATTTATTATAAAAACTTCTCAATAAAGAGATCTAACTGAGTATTGAAAGTTAAAGTCTTATATGCGTGGAGTATATTCTGAAAACTTTACCAAAACGAAATTTTTAATAAACATTCACGCATTCATTCAGAACAAAAAACCGAATGTGTGTAAAAAGTGTTCTAAAACAATTTCTGTAATGAATAGTCTATTTACACATCCACGTATTTATACAGAGTTAAAAACACAAATAATATGTATTGTGAAAGCATTTTTTTTTTTTTTTTTTTTTTTTTTAAAGGAGATACTTAAAATCATCTAAGTATTCATTTTCATGAAAAACAATAACATAGCCAACGTATGTGGATTATGCTCTAAAGGATATTTTAAAAATTAATCAACAGATGTTGATTATTTCGACTTAATTTGCACATTATTTAGAGCAAAATCATAAATAGTATACTACGCGCAGTAAGGTTTGTTAAGGATTTTTTAGAAGGGATATTTACTTGTACATCTACGCGTTCTTTTAAACTTATTTTCTAAAATGAAATCCAAAACATTTTAAGTGCTGTATATTTATGTAGAATCTCATATTATTCTGGAGAACAGCCGTATTTGTATAAAAAGCATACCTGTAAACCATCTCATTAATAAGTGTAAAATTGTTAACGTCCCATTTTCCACACCACTTTATTTTTAGAGTAATTTTCTCCAAATGTTGTTACCATTAAATAAGAATATAATTACTATAAAAAATACTGGTGGATACATATTTAAAATAACAGAAATGTATGATATATAATAATTCCAAAATCATGTTTATTAGTGTTTTGTGATTTTCTCTATATTAATTTTTTACATCAAATACTGCGTAGGAAAGATTGAAATTGATACAAATTAAATGGAAAATTGATTTTACATTAAATATGTACACGTTCCTATTCTTCATATAATACTGCTTATTACATATTTCCACTTAATTTACAACATTAAAAAATAAAATATTTCAGTTTTAAATTATATTACATTATCATCAATAAAATTCAAAGGAACTAAATTAATTTGACTATACATATATTATGCAGGACACAGAAAATTACTTAAAAATTTTCATACAAGTATTTGCGATAATACCATTAATATTAAATGAGAGGTTTTTCGTTTTAAAAAAGCACTTAAAAGTAGGCATCTAAAAAATTGAGCAAATGAAAGTTAATGTTTATCACTATTGCTCCTATTATACACAACGAGTTTTCGCACAACTTTTGAACCAGTTGTTAATTTGAGGCAATTTTGTTGGCACAAATCACCTCTTCACCGAGTGTAATAGGAATTAGGAATATGAACAGTTTTTTCTGTCTTTTTCAGAAAAAGTTGTTCATAGGAACAACTTTTTCTACGGTGATAAGCCAATGACAAGAAAGCTCCTTACGCGCTGAGAAAAGATAGCGCCGGAAGAATTCATTCCCCGTGAATGTCTTCGCTCTCTCGCTTCGTGCCCATTAAAGAGCGACAGGTTGGTGTGCCTTGACAGGTACTGTACAATGTGCAAACCAGTTTTTCGAAGAATTCTCGATTCGACTATCGTAACCCTCTTTCAGATTTTGGCTTCCAAAAATTGGAGCAATAATTGTCTCAAATGAAAGTTGCGTGAAGCATCGTTGTGTGTAATAGGAGCATTGTAAACATTAAAAGGATAAACTTATCTTACTGTCCTCACTCTTTCCTCTCATATACTAAAGCTGTAATGTAAAATGGTCTAGATGTTACGAATCTCTTTCTATTCTTAAAAAAAAAAAAAAACTTACGCATAATATTTTATTTAAAAAGAAAAGAAAATGTGGTATTTAATATTATGTATTTCAGGTTGACATTGAATATGGGTATTGCTATAGCATTTTTCTGGTTTTATCATGTGTTGTACACTTTTAATATTCTTATTCAATGAAACACAAAGCAACGAAGAGGCGGATAGAGCCTCACAGGGGTTAATAAGAGAAGCGAGCTGAGGGGAGGCTAAGCCTCCCTCTAGAGTTTGTGAGTGGAGTGAGCAGGAACAGAGCCCCCTTGTTCTTTAAATAAAAGTTTGTAATTAAAAAGTTTCAGAAACTTTTTTTTTTCGTATGGTGAATTTGATACATTAAGTTTTAAAAGTATATCATGTATAATTTATTTATTTATTTTTTGTATTAGACTTTAAACGCAATCAAGAATTCTTTATAAAATACATTTTAAAAGTATGTAGTTTTCTAGCCTTTTGTAATTATGTAACCCAGCTCTGAGATTGCATTAAAATACAATTTTATGCAAGCACTTAAAATACATTTAAACACATAAAATACAACTGCAACAATACTGCATAAAATACAATTGATACTTGCAGTTTGTACTCACAAACTATTGTTTACCTCTTTTCATGGGACTTTATTGAGGTGCATTTAAAATTTTTAATACACGTTATCAAATTAAAAATCTAGGTCTCTCATTTCTGATCTAAAAGTTTCAATTGTGAACTCAGCAGCAAAAGTATCCGAGTACTAACAATAATCCCTGTCTAAAAAAAAATACATTTAATACTGATTTGTTAAAAAAAAATCCTTCTCGAGTCAGTCTAAGAACCTGATTCAACAAGGATTTATTTAACAAAACAGTATTAAGTGTACTTTTTTGATATCGGAAGTAATGGCAAGTACTTGGATACTTTAGCTGCCGACTGTACATGGTTCCTGGTTTCAACGAATAAACAACCTTGACAGTGATACGGCAAAATGACATCAATCAGGATTTCCTCTATATTGTAATTCAGCTGTTTCAAAGATATAATTGTGACCTTTTTTTCTAGCCCTCTTGTAAGATGGAAAATAAAACTTTTTAATTGAAAAATTTTTTCTAGAAGAGTCATATAAAAATTTAAAATGTGTAACTTTTTGAAAAGTAGTGGGAAGAAATTTTTTTAGCATAATCATATTCCCTAACTTTATTTGAACAGTTTTCAAAGTTACAATAACTACTTATTTTTAATGGATAAAGAATTAATTTGTGTTTCAGTCTTTTTAGGACACCCTGTCTGTAACATATTCTTGAACAAAAAAAAAAAAAAAAAACTGATTGGAGCACTAAGTAATTCCCTTATACACTGCATGAAATATATATATATATATATATTGTTACAAAAACATTGACACTTTTGTATAAAGAAGAGTTTTCTAAATAAACAGGAAGGTTCCAGTCCATGAATATTCCCAAAACAAGTCAATATCGAACCTCAAAATTCAAAATACAATTATATACACTGCAGAACATGAATATCACTGTACAGAAACAGTATTCCACAATTTATTTCAGAATTTCTCATTGACTAATTTACAGCTCCACGTTCAAAATAATTCATTCATCGATAAATACCCAAATTGAAGTGCCCGGGAAAGACTTTTCTGCAGGCAGTGGGAACCTGGACCCGATGCAGTGCGGGTGGAGAAAGATTTGCCGTAGACATTGGGTACCCAGAGAGAGGTTCAGAACGATTTCAATGTAATTTCTTTTATTTTTATTGTGATGAAAAAAATAAATTCTGATCCAATTTTTTTTTTTTTTTTAAATTCATTTAAATATAGTGACTAGCGAAGCGAGCGTAGCCTGCTAGTAAATAATAATTAAAAAAATAATTTATACTGCATGAATTTGTATAAAATATATAGAAGGAAGTTTTATAGGTGACCACAACATACTACTTTTCTTTCTTTTGCAGATAATCCAGATTGAAAATTTACTTATTTTCAAAAACGAGGAAATAAGCAAAAATATAGGGTGGAAACAAACCTAAAATCTGAAAATATCTTTCATCGTTGTGATCCATCTATAAAAAATATTAAACATTACTTTGAGAGAATATGCATGAATGAACTTCTGTATGCAATACAAAAAAGTACTGGATTAGTAAAAATTTTCGACTTTCGGTTTTTAATGGATTTATACATTTTAAGAGATCCAGAAAACAATTTGACTATTTTTAGAAATTTTCTATTTGTATGTGTGCATGTGTGTGTGTTTTATGTGTGTGACAAAAGTTTTATTCCTGCTATATTTCAGGAACTGCTGCTCAGAATTATATGTAAATGTATATACAATTGCACCTTGATGTATAATAGTGTTTATCAATATTTGGTGTCAATTGCTTAACATGGCACTGCTATACAGTGATTTGTGCAATTTCAGAGAAGGTTATATCTGAGTAACGAATGCATAGAATTGCATATAAATCTACATATAAATTTACCTTGTTATAAATTAGTACTTATCAACTTTTGTACCAGTATCTCAACAGGCGGTGCTGCTATACAGCGATTTTCGCAATTTAAGGAAATGTTATACTCAGATTCTGTTGCATATAACGGAACAAAACTTGATATGTGAAAAGCCCATTATGAGACTTTATGCTGATTCAATCTGGATGACTGTCGGCCGTTAGGTAGCGCTCATATACTACAAATTTTTTTAGAACAGAAAGGATGTCATCTGCATGGTGAAAAATTACTTCCGTTGGACATTTTGTGCAACAATACCTCTCTGAGTTTATAATATTCTGCATTCATAATGAAAAAAATAATAAATAATTTGTATTGCGTTAATTTGTATAGGAAAATGTAGAAGAAAGTTTTATGATGGACACCACATACTAGTCTGTATAGAAAACTCATGGATAATGTCCCAAGGAAAGAGAATAGATTAAAGTTGTGTTTAAAAAGGGTGTGATATCAAATTCCCAAGCTTACATTCTAATACTTATTTAATATTCCCTTTTAACTAAATTTTCAAATGTAAATCAAGTGCCTTATGGTATGTTGATAGCAATCCTTCTTTCCTGTACTAAATACATCATAATGTGTTTCTGAAAGTTACTTTTTATTTATTTATGCATGATGGGCTTGGCGGCCATCTTTCAAATAATGAATAAACGTTTACACAGTTTGAAGGAAGCTTCTTAAAATAAATATCTCGTATAAAATTAATTTGGCTTTTCCATTCAACAGAGACGGAAATATTTCGATAACATGATTTATTATTATAAATATTAAGTGTTATGTGCACTTCCATCCTATAAATACCGGGAATAAAAGAATTTAAATTAACGTAAAAGCATGAAGAAGGGGAAAAAAAAGCATAGAAGCTCCCCCCCCCCTTCCCGTTATATTTACCCAATCTGAATGTAGCTTTTTGGAATATTTATCTCGTAAAAATAGTATGGATATTCCATTCAACAGAGGATAAAATATTCAGATTAAAAAAAAAAATAATAATAAAAAATCGCAAAAGCCCTGTTATGCACACAAGTTGAATCAATTTAAGTTTTAACGGTATTAAGTTTGGTGCACTCCCATCCTATAATTATTGCCCATTGCGCAAAACTATTGCGACATAAAACCCAATTAACCAACCAATCAAACGAACTCGTCCTATATTTGATGAGATTTTATAAAAGGATTCAAACTAACGTAAAATTCTGAAAGATGACCGCCAAGCCCATCATGCATAAAAAAAAAAAAAAATAATAATAATAATAATAATTTTCGTAAACACGCTATGATGTATTTAGTACAGGAAAGAAGGATTTCTAGCAACGTATCATAAGACACTTACTTGATTTACATATATGAAAATTTTAGTTAAAAGGGAATATTAAATAAGTATTAAAATGTAAGCTTGGGAATTTGATATCGCACCCTCTGTAGACACAACTTTAATCCATTCTCTTTCTTTGAACTTGGCTTTTTTGTACTTTTTAAATGTCTTTTTTGTAGATACAATTTATAGAATAAAACATATTTAAAAAAAGTGTTAAAAATATATAATTAAGTAATAAAATGCCTTTTATCTTTTATTATTTTTTTTTTTTTTCAGGAGTACTGTATAAATAAAAATTAATACAATTATTTAATGCATAAAGCATTCAACGATACGAAGTACGGGAGAAAAAAAAAAGATAAGGTTACAAATATTAAAATTCTGAATTTTCTTTTGTTTATTAATTTAAAAAATATAAAAATATTTCAATTATTTATTTATTCATTCATTTATTTTTTCAGAAGAAATCAAGACATCGTTTGAAGTAAAATTCTTTTATGGTGTCCGAGCGGTTCTGCACTTAAAACTGGTAGATGGGAACTGCTAGATTCGATCTTAAGCCGCACTCATCGACCAAGTAGTTCGGAGTTTTCTGTGATTTTCTCCGAAATTTGAGTAAATACGGGCTATGTCCACTTAGATATAGGTCTAGGACCTTAGTGTAGTCAGTCAGCCTTAAGGCATACAACCGATTAACATATAAAAGTTTTTAAAAGAGTTAGTTGTCATGTAATTTCACTACCCAGTAACTTGCTTAACACTCACTGGTGATGCTAGGATAGAACGTTCGTTTGCAACGCGGGCGTTACGGGTTCGATTCTCGTATAGTCATTTTCGGAAATTTGTAAATTTGCGTTATAAATCACTAGTACCTAAATTGTTAGAATTTTATGTTTTAAAATTATAAGTGTTTATTTCTTTATTTTATATTTTTGCTTTATTTTTTTTTCCTTACATATTCATTGAAATATATGAAATACGAAAATAAATAAGTAAATAAATAAATAAAAATAAAATAAAATAATAAAAGAAGAATAAGAAGAAGGAATATACAGAAAGTTAAAAATAATAATATGCTTCAATTTCCTTTTATGTATTAATTTAAAAAAAATAAATTTCATTTATTTAGATAAATTTATAAAGATAAATTTAATAGAAGTAAATTCCTTTAATATGCAAGTTTCAAAAAAGTTAAATGTCATATTTTGCTAATCAGTAACTTGCTTAGCATTCACTGGTGTAGGATAATAAAATGTTTTCAACTCGATCGTTACGGGCTCGATTCTCGTTTAGGCATTTTCAAATTCGTCAAGACATTTTCAAATTTTTAGACTTTTTTGTTGGTGTGTTTAAAGTAAATAATAAACATTAGTATTAAGTTAACTGTTCAATTTTCCTAAACTGAATTATTTTAAGAAAAACATGTTGGTGTTGGTATTAATGACAGTTGCTTATACGAACGGTAGACGTATGTGTTGGATAACCTCCATGGGGAAAGGGATTTTTCTAAGAGGTCATAGCCCGTATTTACACTAGTTTCGGAAAAAATGCGGAAAACTTTGAAAGGCTAGTCCGATGAGCGCGACCTGGGATCGACTTCGATACCTCCCGTTTACCAAGGTTCCAAAACTGCAAGTAAAATTTGTGCAAATGTTTTCTTTGCATCACACTGTCTCTTTGCACAAATTCTCACTTAGAATTCTTATACTAGGATACAAAATAACATTTACATATATTTTACTCATAGTTTTGGACGCAAAAGACAAATCGATTTATTGAAATAAATAATTTTAATTTATACTGCAAACTCACTGAAAATGTGATTATTTGACCATTTGAAAATTAAAAGCACTGTTTCAATGTGTAAATATACTTTATTAGACAAAACAGAAGTAATTTTAATGAAATCTAAAAACAAATCTTTTAAAATAACACCGAGGCGTGACTGGAATTTTTATATCATTCCTTTTAAAACTTATTTAGAAATTGAAATGCAAATGAAAAAGCATCAGTGAGTATATTTTATATATTTGTCTTATCTTGAAGTTAAAAATATTATGTATGCATTGTAAATAAAAATAAAAGAAAAAAGCAAATGATCAAATAAGAAAATCTATGTATATTTTAACTAATAGAAAAGCGTCACTTAAAATTTGATATCATTATTTTTAAGACCCATATTTCAAATTCTTATGGTGATAAAGTAGCTGCGTCACAAACTTTTAACCCGTTAAGGGTTTTTGTACTGATTTACTTTTCGCGTATCGCGAAGTCCCTAACTGTACTACAGGAATTTCTCCATTTAGGCTTATGCATGGGCGCGAAGCTGGAGATCCATTTGCAGTGTTAAAATCAACCTGGTCAGGAGAAATCCCTTTACCTCTCAATTTAAGTAATACGGCTGTAGACTACTTACAAGAATTGAAAATTAACTTAGAGAAAGCTGCCGATTTAGCATCTTTAACTGCTTCAGAAAAGCAAGAAGCTTATGCTTACTATTTTAATCGTCGCAAAGAAATGAAAGAATTCAAAGTTAGTGAATTAGTTAATATATTAATTCAAGATTCTACTGATAAACTGTATGCGAGGTGGACAGGTCATGATGAGATTTTAGAAAGAATTAAACCTCCCGCGTATAAAGTTAAATTGCCTGACGGTAACATACGACACATACATGTAAATAAGATAAGAAAATTATAAACAGTAGGTGTCATTTTCGGTTTAGGAAAGGATAAGTATTAATTTTTAATTTATACCCTCCCACCTTCCTGTGTGGAACCAAGTTTAAAATGAAACAATAATGATTACTTAAAAAGCTTTATTTTTCAAAAAAAAAAAAATTACACGGCAATGCAAAACTTATTAATATGCTTACAAGTTTTTAAAAACTAATGTAATTTTATTTTATAATTTTTACTCTTTCTCAACATATACAATCAGACATTTTTCTGAAAAAAGTGAAAAAAGATATGTACTAACATCATGCATTGGCTGGATATTTTTATGCATGTATTATAATAAATATATAAGAAAATGTAACACATTTCATAAAACTTTTATATACATACAAATATAGAACATTTTGCATTAATTGCTTGTCAGCGATATATTATTGTTGCATTTGCATGCGATTAATACATGAGTACCAAAAAATGCATATTCCATCATTTTGGTTTTTCATTCAATATTACCATAATTTAATACATTAAAGACAATTACTCGTAGTATCTAATGCACATTTCATTTTATTGATTTGAGTAAAGGGAGAAATTTGAATTTTGTGTGAAGCCATTCAATTAGTAAAATAATTAGAAATTTCTTCTTCTTATTTCCCTTCTTTATCAGTTTATCATTTAAAATAAAAAGAAATTTAACACTTACAGTATCTTTTCTTTAAAGCTCACTTTTAAATACACAGTTTACCGCATTCTTTAACCCATTAAACGCCGCTATATGAATCCCACTGAAAATTTATGAATTTTTGCATATTTTGGATTTTAATGTGTATTTCTAATGATATGTAGTTTAAATAATTAACAGAAATATATTTCGTTAGAAGATATGATATTTTTCCAAAATTGAAGATTTGACACCTAATTGGGGTAGAACTAGAGATGTGAGCGGGGAAAAAACCCGGGTTTAAACCAGGGAATAAACCCGGTTTTTGGGGAAGGGAATTTTGAAAGTTTCCAAAACAAGGGAATTTTGAAAGTTTTCAAAAGTTACAAATTTAGCTTTATTATTTTTTTTTCTGAGATTAGATATGCTCTAAGGCATTTCAAAATGTTATCTAACATTTAGATGTTTTTTTATGATCTTTCAATTTTTAAATAGTGCTTTTCACGTCTATAAATTTAAAAAGTGCAAGTTTCAAATTTCATTAATTAACAGGCTTATTTTCTGTTATTGCAGTTTATTTATATCTTAGTTCTGACTGTATACACACTGAGTTCAATATAACGCTTCTTTTTTTTTTTTTTTTTTTTTTTTTTTTATCGCAGTCGGAGTTTATCATGTTTCACTTGTATATCTTTAACATTTTATTTAAAAAATAAAACAAAAATGCTTCAAAATTTTCTGCATTTACTACAACAATCAATAATATTACAATGGAAAATATTATTTCAATTAAAATTTCAACAATATTAATATGCAAAAATAAAGAAAGAAAGAAATAACAGCCAAATTATTAATTATTAGCCATTGAATATTTGATGTATTGATTTGATGCATTAAAAAATTATTGCTCTAATTCTTAATAACCGAAGAACTGTTCGATTTTGTTGCCCGTGCTGTTTAATTGATTATAACGAAATTTCATGAACTATTGTGAAATTTTGTTCGATGAATTATAACAAAATTTAATAATTTTAAAGTATTCTAACCGTAATTTAATTTCATTGTATTATTTTTTATAACATATTTTATTATGGTATTCATTTAAAAAAAAGTTCTAAAGTTATTTAAATAGGCAGACAAAACTTCATCATCTATTATTGTCAATAACGTAAATGTTTAATTTTTTACATCTTTTTGTAAAATAATCACATGATTTTTTATATCACTTTTATTTAAGCAAATAGAATAAATATGATATTGAAACAAGTTGTTTGTACACTTAAAAGAAGTGAAATTAAATATAAACACTGGATACTGGATATTAGTTTCTTCCCATCAAAGTTTCCAAAGTTCCCAAAATTACCGGTTTAAACCCAAAAATTCCCATGTTTATTCCCCTGAAGCAAAATTCCCGGGTTTTTTACATCTCTAGGTAGAACACATGTTGAAAAACTGCAAAACCCTTTTAAATTAGTTTTCTTGATCCCTGTTTGTTATAATTTAAGAAAAGAATTGTTTTATTTGATATCCATTATTTTAAAGGCCTGTACTCGAATGAGTTATTGTACAACCGCGATAACTTGGCACGCGAATCACGTGTTTTCAGATGATTCCATTACTGGAATAAGGTGAGAGGTTGTGTTTCTATGGTAACACAGAGTAGAGTGGCTTCCAGATTTGGCGTTGTTAGCCCGTTTCTTAGTGTGAAATTATAATTTGAAGTTGTTGATAAACTTAATGTTTGGAGGTATTTTTAATTACTATTTAAAAGAAGTGTTCGGAGGTATTATTGTTTACAAATTTTAAAGTTTCGGCGATCAAATAACTTTCAAAATGAAATTTTGATTTTTTAAAATAAAGTAATCTTAATGGCTTCCGAGAAGTAATTTTTAAGTACAATCATTATCAGCAGAAAGGGATGAAAGAAGTAACTTAATTAAACTTTCAAAAAATTTATTTCTACTATGTACAGGGAAATAAAAGAAACCATGATTAATACCATTACAGTTTTGATAAAATAAACATTAAATTATTGTAATTGTCATTAAAAAGCATGACACAATCATATAATGGTTGTAATAAAAGTAGAAAGGAAGAAATTTAATTAATCACGATAGTTAATATTTACAAAACATTCAATTATGATACATT
Source organism: Salticus scenicus (assembly GCA_963930645.1). Taxonomy (NCBI): domain Eukaryota; kingdom Metazoa; phylum Arthropoda; class Arachnida; order Araneae; family Salticidae; genus Salticus; species Salticus scenicus. The sequence goes on along the minus strand of OZ005658.1, from coordinate 51,672,759 downwards.
GTTAGATTTAAATAATTGAACTAATCATGATAGTGAATATTTACCAAAAAAAAAAAAAAAAAAAAAGGAACTGTTTTACGTATACTTCGAGAAGTTATAAGCTAAATTGAGTAAATTTTAGGGATTCAATTAATTTATATACTAGAAATAAACATGCACGAGAACACAAATTATAAGCAATGTTTAAAGCTATTTTATTTTATCGATTTTCTGCATATCTGATAAAAAAAATTATAAGAAATAAAACAATATTTAAATTGACAAAAATTTAGCAATTTTCTATTTAATTAGCATCAATAGACCCTTTGACTGCTCGTATAGGTGCCAAAGAAGCTGGTAAGTCAAAGAATTGTTTGGCGAAAAGAACTGCCGCCAAGCATCATTAGCATTTCATTCGGCCGCCCCTTCTTCAAAATGAACTATTCCAAGGTCGTATGCCATCTTTTCGCGGTTGCACAGTACTTTTGGGGATGTTTTGCAGAAAAACAAACATATTTGTTCGAATAATTGAAAAAAAAAAAAAAATATATAGAAGTTACAGTCGGTAACAAAAGTGTCCGAACACTAGCAAAAATTCCTATATAAAAATAGTACACTTCATACGGTTTTGTTAAACAAATCCTTATCGAATCATGTTCTTACACTGACTAAGACAAGGATTCGACAAGGATTTATTTAACAAAACCGTATGAATTGTACGTACTTTTTTTACGTAGGAATTTTTGCTAGTGTTCGGACACTTTTGTTACCGACTGTACATTACAAACTTTTTGAAAAAAAAAAAAAAAAAAAAAAAAAAAAAACAATGAAACTAGAAGTTTTAATATTTAATGTAAAAAAGAAAAATTATATTTATCTTAATTACTTGCACAGAAAAAAGTTCTTAAAAAATTGTCTTAAAAATGACTGACCAGATCAAAGTACCTTTATAATAGAGAAGCATTAAAAATTGCTACAATTATCAAATTATGGATGTATTTTTTAATTACTAATAAATAAGGGCTAAAAATAAAGTATATTATAGATTAATAATTTAGTTTCTACAATTTTTTAAAACTTAGAAAAATGCCTTCCAAAAAAGGGAGTTCCTAGAAAATGGGGACAGTATATCTATAGAATCTGTAAAATATTAGGTCCCAAGATCTGTGGAAAAGGCAGATTTGCATTGAAAAAGAACAGGATTTAAAAAAAAAAAAAAAAAAAAAAAACTTGTTTAAACCTGGTTTTTTAGTAGTATATATCTTTATTATACATATGTTTGCAAATTAAAATTCCCACTTTGAATAATAGTTAATACAAAAATTCTAAATTTTATTCATCTAAAAATGATTAAAACGAATAATTATAATAAGGGTGGAGATATTTTGTATATTTTTATTATTATTATTTTTTTAATAAAGTACATTACAAGTAAGAGAGCTTTTGCTTTGTAAAATTTAAATTTGTATTTTCTGTTAAGAAGTTTTGTTATATAATCTAATTAAATTAAGATTTTATATATCATTTCAGTGAAAACAATCAGATGATCTTTTTTTATAGGTTAACAATAAAGCATTTATTTCTTTCTGCAATATGAAAATTTTGCCATCTGAAATCTTTTATTTTGTGCTTAATGTTTATTTTTTGTATACATTTATTTTTTTCCTTTTGTCAATTTTAACTCTGAATAAAAAACTGTTATATAAAAGTTCATTGGATTTTATTGCAACTGAAATGTTTTATATTCAAAACTTTTTTAAAATATAGAATGACTTTCACCTTAACTTTTATTGTTCACCTTAGAACTTTCATTTACCATGTTGAATAAAGTTCCGACTTTTAAAGTAATATCTTAAAAATAATATTTTCCAAAAGTATGATTTAGCCCCCCCCCCTTAAAGTGGGGGCCCGGGGCAACTGCCCCATTTGCCCTTGCGGTAAGCAGGCTCTGAGCATTGTAAATTCATGCTGTAATTATTTTATATCGCTGTGAATAAATGTGTATCGCTGGTGGAGGTTTCAAAATCGCCCGTTTCACTGCCGCACCGCACCTGTTATAAGTATCTATATAAATGTGTGTGTATGCCAATGATGGTTCTAAAAATTTTGTTGAACATAATTCATTAATATAATATCTACAGGTCATAATGGCGAATAATCATTAGCATGTGGCTAATTCGAAAGTACCCACAAGGACTATTACGGTGTGATCGAACTGATAAAAGCAGTAAAAATTCAAAGTACTTCAAAGCAAGTCTTCGACTGCTTTTATCGATTCTATCACATCAGAATAGGCTGCTCAGATTTCTTTTACAAGAGTTTTCTTAACACTAAATGTCCTTTTCAATAAAAACTGTTCCAGCATATGCTACAAATAAGATGGTTTTTATTTCTGCGAGTTTGGAGATGATTTATTAGACTGAAACTTTAGCGAAATTCTTTGAAAGATATTCTACAAATATACAGTTTTTCCTAGTGCGATGGCTCATTTTAAAATACCCTTTGAAGATAAACAGCGTTATTAAGATCAGTTAGCAGATTAACCTTTGAAAAATGTGGAACAAATAAAATACTTATAATTAGTATGAAAATAACTACGTAATAATGATTTTTTCTTTTAATTGTATTTTTTAGAACTAGCGGTTACATCCAGACTGCAACGCTCGCTCGCTCGCAAGCGAGTGATCACAAATCCGAAATTTGTGATCGCCAAGAATGTTTCATTCCAAACGCAACAATTTCAGTCGCTCACAAATGACGACGGCTGATCGCAAGTTTGTGATTTCCGGTTTCCAATACATCGATTATTTTAAACGATAAACCGTAATGATTGGCTAGAGAGAAACATGTGACCTAGCATATGCTTGCGTTTTTGTTTATATTTATTTATTAACGTATCCGTAATTAAAAATAGAGAAATGTTTAAATGTAATTGTTTTCCTGGAAATGTCTCTCCCTGTGTATTATGAGAGGGAGATAAAATAAAAAATAAAAGGATATTCACACTTATATATGAAGTTTAATGCAGTTTATGTTTAAAAAAAATTAGTTGAACTTTTTTTGTTATAGGTTGTTTACATGCAGCTTTTTAAAACTTAGTTTAGAAATATTAATGTATTTGTATCTTTTATATTTTTAGCTTCAGAAACGTTATGTATACGCATCAACTAATCTAACATTTAATCCATATTTTAGGCATTTATTTAAAAAATTCTAAAGTTATATTTGCATAGTACATGAAAACTAGCATTTATTTTATTTGTTTAATAGGTAATTTTCAACAATTAGAAGCTTATAAAGCTTTTGTAAATTGATATAATTTTGGATAAACTGTCAGGCTCTTTCATATTATTTAATGACTAGGGACAAATGATACATTGCTTAATTATTAAAAAAAAAATTAAGGTTTATTATTATCAGTACTTTTCTATTTTGCTGGTGCAAATCTCACCATACGAAAATGTTAATAATGCTGCAAATCTTGCCAAGCAAATTTTATTGATGACAACACACAGTTTACGTATAAAAAATTTTTAATAAATGTTAGTTCTAAGAATTTTTTTGCACAAGAAGTAATTTTAGGCTAAATGTGTTTTGCTTGAAATAAACTGACAGATTCTTCCTCTGTTCAGGCAAATCCCAAATTTTTATTGATTTTGGTTTCTCATCCATTTTTGATGTATTAGGAAAAAGATGTGACTAATAAGAAATGAATGCAGCTTGTTTTAAAAATGTGGCGGTAAAGAGTTACCAGTAAGGATATTCCATTTGGTGTTGGTAGTATCTATTTTGGCGACTTTATAGAGCTGTACTTTACTATCATTCATTATTATAGGCAAATATCCATTTTCCTTCATTATGATTATTACATCATTAGTTATATAGTAAAGATATGGAAGCACTTGGATGCAGACAGCAGTAAATTTTGTTTGTGTAAATAGGGTAATGTGGAGGTATTTGAGTTAATAAAATTTAACACGTTCATCTCCATGTCTTCCAGATATGGGTGACGCTCTTCTCGTTCAAGTTAACACAAGATCTTGGGCATCGGGACAATGAAGCAAGGGGGGGCACTTGCCTCTCCCTGGAAAATTCTAATGAGCATTTTTTTCTTTAACTTTAAAACTATGCTATCAGAATTTTATTTAAAAAAAATATTTTTTCAGGTTGTGCCCCCCCCCCCCCTGGAATTTTTTCTAGTGACACCACTGCATGAGAGTAATTGTGTCATTTTTTATAACGCTAGTAGTCGCATGTCGGTCTATTCCCCGCTGTTGTTTAGTATAAAGGGAAAGCCGAAAGAAAGCCAGTAGAGAAAGATGAGCTGCCTTTAATTCATGCAAAACTTTTCCCGCAAACCTCTAACCTTTCTGAAAAACTAGAAGTAGGGGAAAAAATAATCAACGTTAATAGTCGCATCGCAGTCAAATACCGATTTTAGAAGTAAAATGTTTTTAACTGCTCAAAAAATATCGAGAATGACTTAAAAACAGACTATGTTAGAGAACATCCACTCAAGGTTAGTTACACAGAATTTTCTTACTTTATTTTTAAGGGGTGATCTGTTGGGGAAATTTATAATCAGTGGGCGGCAAATAGACCAATATGTGACTACTAATGCATTAATAAGATTTTTAAAAGGAAATTAATGGAATAAGCACTGAAATATAAATAAAGGATATACAACATAAAAATACTAAAAATATACACATTATGCTGTACTTTTTATTAATTTATATTTAGGAAAACATTACATTATACTATATCACATGGTGTTCGTTAAAACACTCTAAGCACATTTGAGGTGATTCTGGACAATAGAAACAATAGGTTGCATATATAGTGTTTCTTTTACATTTTTCTTTGCTTCTTGGCATTTGGCAGTTTGCTTCCTCTTCTGGTAACATAGAGCACACACATACATACTTCTTATAGGCTCGCTTTGCTGATTCTTACAAATCTATGAAGGGTGGGACACTTCCTTGTTTTACTCCTATTATTGTCGGGCATAGCGTTTTCTGAGGACAACTATTTGATAAAAAAAAGTTTCTGGAATTTTCTAATTTCTATTTTTTCATTTGTGGCTCTCTGGTACACGTCATCTCCGACGATCGGATTTGTGCCCAGTGAGAAGCTCAGCTGAATCATGCTGGGCAATGAACGTGTTAATAACGCTATGAGTCTGACTGAGGTACCTTTAATGAGGACCTTTTTTAAGGGATTCTAGCTCAAGTTGTGTAAGTTTCAGACCGCATTGAAAATTCTAAATGGCTAGGCCATTGAGCACAACCTGGGCTCGAACCCTATAACATTCAATTCAAAGTTAGAATAAACTAATTATAAAACAAACAAAATCCTAACTAGGTAGAACAAGCGGGCAATGTTTTTTTAAAGTGGTTTGTTTTGTTTAGTTATAAGCTTCATTACTAATGAATATTAAAATTTATAAACTTAAACCCATAATTTAAAAAAAAAGAAAGCTTTCACAATTTTTTCTATGTCAATATTATAGTTGACAGGCAAAAATTGGATTTAGGCAAAAATTGGGACCTATTTGCACAGCGCGCATATCCCCTAGCCTGTGCTGCCGAAGGCAGTGGGGACTCGGTCTAACTTTTTACTCGATGATAAAGGATTATTTTCGTTTTCTTTTCTTAAAAATAAAAGTTTGACTTGAGAAAGAACACATGCACGTGCAGCACACATGGGTCTGCACTGCCGAAGGCAGTGGGGACCCGGTTTGAGTTTTTACCCGATGATAAATGAATTTTGAGAAATCATAAGGAGGGTGAAGGAATATGCACGCGCTGCGCATGGGTCTACGCAACTACAGCGTCTAGAATAAAGTGTGGAAAGCGGCGAATAAAATTGTACTAAAAAAATTAAGCCTGTCACCAGATGTCATTGTAATCGAAGCTAGTGTCATGACAACAAAACCGAGACTCCCTATGGGTTAATTGTATGCTTAGATCACGTGATTAAACTGACGAAACTGGGAAAAGCCAATCAGGTCTTCGATTTGAGCAATAGCTTCGATCACAGCGACATCTGGGTAAGCTTAATTTTTGTAGCATCATTTTAACATCACGGTTATAGGCGATTGCCACACTGTTTATTCTAGACGCTGTAACACAGCCGAAGGCAATTTGGACCCAGTGTGAGTTTTTAGCCAAAGCTGAATGATTTTTTTTTTTTTTTTTGCAATTCTCTTTCTTAAAAATGAAATTTATGAGTAATAATAAATATGGAATTTTGAAAAATCATAAGGATGGTAAAAGAATATGTGCGTGTAGCGCACGTGTCTACTCTGTCGAAGACAGTGGGGACTCTGTTTCAGTTTTTACCCGATCACGATTTTTTTTTCTTTTCTTAAGAGTAATGTTGATGAGTGATAAGATGCAATTTTGAGAATTCATTCATTATAGTGATTCATTTAAAAATACTGACCCGCTAGCGGGCGAAGCTCGCTAGTGTCAGATATAAAATCCATTTCGCAAATCAGGATTACAATATTTTCTTATACATTGTATAAGGAAGTAAAAAGAGATTGTTTTTAGTAAAATTTTAACGTATTTCAAATGCTATTTTAATTATGTTTTCGATGCATTAGGTAGTCAAACCTTATTAACATGAACTGTTTCCACTATCCTCACCAAAATGAAGTTTGGTTATTGATAGTATGAAAAAAAAATTTTTCCTCTCGAGATTCACGTTAACAAATTTCAGTTGTATTAGGGTATTATGCATTTTTAAAAAGTTTTTTTTTCTTTTAATGTTATGATTGATCGACTATTTTGATGCATTTTCAGAACATCAATAAATCGGTAATCAGGCAACAACTGTTTCCTGCTGATGCTTCAGTGTAAAATTAATCGTGACACAAATCTGATGTAATAGGTATAATATTACAGGATTATCGTTTATGATTTAAATTTAAATACCTTATATTTATCCTTTCTTTAAACGGATATATTTCGGCATGCTTATTGCAGCCCTCTTCAGCGTCGAAATGACTTCTATGATTTAAATTTAAATACCTTATATTTATCCTTTCTTTAACCCTTTCGCTACCACTGGGACTTATATGTCCCAAGCTTAAATTGCAATATAATATGAAATTTTTTTTCTGAATGTTTTCTGTTCTTGTTTTTTGCACCTGTAACTACCATGAATAGGTGGATAGAAATATCAGTTGAAAAAATTCACTGTCTATTAAATGGACCACTTCAGATAAATTATTTAATACTTATTTTATTTTTCTCAGAAAAAAAATATATTGGTAGTGAAAGGGTTAAACGGATATATTTCGGCATGCTTATAGCAGCCCTCATCAGCGTCGAAATGACGCTGAAGAGGGCTGCGATAAACATGACGAAATATATTCATTTAAAGAAAGGATAAATATAAGGTATTTAAATCATAGACAATGTAACTTTTACTTAGAAATATCATTCATGACCTATGAATATTTATTTAGAGAAATGGAAGTGTAAGGTTGAATTTTTTTGTACAAACTATGTGAAAAATATCCAAGCTGGGAATCAAACTCGAGCACCCCACTTACAGTGCAGATGTTCTACCAATGAGCCACCTTGGCTGATTATCAACTCGGCATTTCCCACATGACATCTGTTGGCAATGTCACTGTATTTGCAAATGCAGATTTAACGGGTAAACATATAAATTTTAATGATAGCACAACTTTGATAGACCCTGTAATCTTTACTTAAATCATTCATGAACGATGATTTATTTAGAGAAATTTGAGTGTAAGATTGAATTTTGTATACCAACTACGTGAAAAAGGCCAGAGCTGGGAGCTGAAATCGAGCACTCCGCTTATTATGTATCGCTGAGCTACCTTGTCAGATACCAGCTCAGCATTTCCCATATAATATCTGTTTAAGTACCCGAGTTAAATTCTCAGCTCTGTCGTTTTTCATATAGTTGGTATAAAAAAATTATCCTGACATGTTAATGGATATTATGTAGGAAATTTGAAGTTGATAATCAGAGAGTCAGTTGCTGACAAGAAGCTGAACTCATGTTATTCTATGGAGAAATTTGTTTCTATAATTCCTCATTGCTTAATGCATTTATTAATTATGTATTCATGTTGTGAAAATCTATAACCGTTCAATTAGTATTACTTTTTAAAAAATTAATGTTTCACTTTTGAGTTTAAAAAACAAAAAATATTTAAATGTATTTTTAAGCTGAATAAAATGTTAGAAATTGTGAAAACAAGTAGTAGTATGGTTCTGAATTTTCTGAAGGTGAAAACAGAATTTAAGGTAAAAAAAAAAGAAAAATAATAATAATAATAATAATCATGTTAACAAAACATGATCCTTCGTCAGGCGAATAAAGTAGGCATGAGTGTTTGTTTGCAGCACTCATGCCTACTTTGTACACTTGGCAAAAGATCCTGTTTTCTTTCAACCCAAAACAATTTTTGTGAATGAAAGCGTTTTATGGTGTAAATTCAAAGTTTTGTATGTATTACTTTTTAACGTCAGTTTTGTGGTACAATAAGGTTTTTTGTTTCTTGGAAAAGATACTAAAAGCTCTCATTTGAAGATATATGTCAAGTATAAAAATATAGATACAATGGTTTTGTATGTTCACTTTTTTGTAATATTATGGATTACGTAGAAAATTATAATTGTAACATTTATATAGTTCATAAATTTTAGGCTAATTTAACCTTTTTACAGGCCAACGTTCCCAATTTGGAACATCAAATTAAAACTTATAGCACACATATTTAAAAGATGACTTGATTTTTTTAAAAAACAGAAGGAACATTTTTATCATTAGTTGGTAACTGTACAAAAAATCTTAAAAATCATCATTTTCATATTTCTTTTATCGAGTTATTTAAATATTCTTATTGTAAATAACTGCTACCACATTTAACTGTAACTGTCTGATTAGTCATTTTTTTAATTTATGGTATATATTTATAGTTGAAAAAGTACAAGCCACATTCTTTCTCTATTAGTGCTGTAATTGTGTTTTGAAAAATAAAATATTTTATCAAAGAATAATGCATATGTATAATTAATAGCTGCAGCTATTTCATTATATTTAAATTCAATATTAGCTGTTAGTAAGCTTTAAATTTAAAATTTTGCTATTAAATATATTAATGTTTCTCTTTCAGGCTACAATGCTTTAATTCAAGGCTAATTGGTTATTGCTTGATGCTTGTGTGTTGTATTCAATTGACTATATCAAGTTATTTAGTTAAAATGAATGTAGTATATGAAGAAAAAATTCAGTAACAAAGTAATAAGCAATTGGGAAAAAATAGATCTAGCAGCAGTGAATTCAAACACAGCAAAAAAGAAATAATAATAATAATTAAAAAAAAAATGGAGTGAAGAAAGTGTATTGAAGGGGAAGGAAAAAAGTCTATTTATTGTGTAATCATGTAACCATAAACAAAGTAACAGGAAGGGGAGGGAGAGCAGCATATCTCCCCCTCCTCCTCCATTTTTAATGGATAAGATTTTGTAATTTATAGTGTTTAATCATAAAGTTTTCATTTAAAGCTTACAAACAGTTAAATACTGAATTTAAATGTAATGAACCAGCTACAGATATAAATTATGCACATGTATAGTTATTTGACAGTAAAATATTTTTATTCTCCAAAACTCATTTTCAACACTAACAATGAAGTTGTATATTTTCAGCTATAGAGTTTTATATATAATAAAATAAATAATTGACTAATCAGGCTTTTACAATCAAATGCAATAACTGTTATTTACAATAAAAAGTATATTTAAGGTTTACTACACCGAATTATAGTTTTACGAAATATTGCGGCCACATCATCTTCTTATTTTTTTTCGCCTAAACAGAATAAATAGATAATGGAATAAATAATTGACTAATCGGGCTTTTATTTACAACGAGAAGAATATTTATCCAAATGATATCATACCAGATTGTAAAGTTTTAACGAATATCATAGTCATCTCATTAAATAATAGAACATATTATTCTATATTGTAAATAAACAATTACAGAAACATGACATATTACGTTTAATTTACATTAAATAAGCCTAACATTTATAAAATATACAAATGTTACAATTATAATTTTCCGCATAATCCATAATAATATTTCAATGTTAAACATTTAATCTTACATGAATATACAAAACCATAACGTAACATATTTTACACTTACATTTATCTTCCAATTCCAATGAGAGCTTTAAGTATAATTTCCGAGTAAAGAAGAGTTTCACTATGTTGGATAGTATTTAATTCATATTGTAGATTAATGAAATATTATAATATTTGTTTCGGATTATGTATTATCATTTCAAGAATGATTATTACAACAGACAAATTATATCCTTGTCTGTGACTATTTTCTTCGATATCACTGGACAACAGCGGCCATGTTTTTTGAGGCGATAGTACACCTGCGATCGAGTTGTGAGAGCTCCGAGGCAGTCACAAATTTCCCCCTCATCGCTCACAACTTTGCGATCAGTTTTGTAAACAAATGTTGCGTTTGGATTGAAACACAGCCAGATTTGTGATTGTTTACCTATTTGTGATCACAATGTTTCAGCCTGGATGTAACTGTTAATTCACAGTAAGGAGGACTTTGGTTAGCGTGTGCGTGAAGATGTCTATTCAAATGTTCCTTTACAGAAGATGTATCGGAGCATTCTTCACAAGCAAATAGCTTTTTTTTCCCTTTTGTATGAATAATATAATTTTGTTTTAGTTAAGAACTATTGCAGAATTCACTCGAGCATACATCAAAATGCATGGATTTTCACTCGTGTGAATGTAGAGATGTGCAATTAAATTTACTTTGAGCGAAAATGCATTGCAGCATACTGACAAAATAATTCTTTTTTTCCCCTACAATATGAATAGCACAATATTTTATAATACTTTTAAAAAATGAGTAGGTGTAAGTGAAATCAGTTTTGTCAATATCCTTTTTGAGAAAATGACTCGAGCATACTTCAAAATGCATGGATTTTCACTCGTGTGAATGTAGAGATGTGCAATTAAATTTACTTTGAGCGAAAATGCATTGCAGCATACTGACAAAATAATTCTTTTTTCCCCTACAATATTAATAGCACAATATTTTATAATATTTTAAAAAAATGAGTAGGTGTAAGTGAAATCAGTTTTGTCAATATCCTTTTTGAGAAAATGATTTGAAGCATACTTCACAAACAGATTTTTTCCCCCTTTGTATGTATGCGAAGATGTATTTTCATATTGCCTTTTTGAGGAAATCCTTTAAAGCATGTTTCACAAACAAATGGCTCTTATTTTGTGTGAATACGATAATGTCGTTTTAAATTAGACCACTAGAAAATGGTCTCGAGCATCCTTCACACACAAATAGTTTTTCCTTTGTGTGCGTGCGTAGATGTCTATTCAAACTTCGACAACAAAATAAAATACTTAGTATGAAAATAACTACATAATAATATATTTTTTTAATTGTATTTTTTAGAACTTAATTCACAGTAAGGAGGACTTTGGTTAGTGTGTGCGTGAAGATGTCTATTCATATGTTCTTTTACAGAAGATGTATCGGAGCATTCTTCACAAGCACATAGCTTTTTTTTTGTATGAATAATATAATTTCGATTTAGTTAAGAACTACTGGAGAATTGACCCGAGCATACTTCAAAATGCATGGAATTCTCACTTGTGTGAATGTAAAGATATGCAATTAAACTTACTTTGAGCGAAAATGCATTGGAGCATACTTACAAAATAATTTTTTTCCCCCCACAATATGAATAACACAGTTTTTTATAAAATATTTTTAAAAAATGAATAGGTTTTCCTTGTGTACGTGAAATCAGTTTTGTCAATATCGATTTATAGAAAATGAATAGAAGCATACTTCACAAACAGCTTTTTTTCCCCTTTGTATGCATGCAAAGATGCATTTTCAAATGGCCTTTTTGAGCAAATCCTTTAAAGCATATTTCACAAACAAATGGCTTTTCTTTTGTGTGAATAAGATAATGCTGTTTTAAACTACTACCACTAGAAAATGGTCTCGAGCATACTTCACACACATATGGTTTTTCCTTTGTGTGCGTGCGTAGATGTGTATTCAAACTTCGTTTTTCAGAAAATCCTTTAAAGCATATTTCACATACGTATGGTTTTTTGTCTGTATGAAAAAAGTAATGCAGTTTAAATGCCCTGTTACTAGAAAACTGTACTGTGCACACTTCACAAATGAATGACTGTCCTTCTGTACTATTAGAACATTTTTTTCGGTCACTGTATCTAGAGTAATTTACAGAATCATGTTTAATAGCCTTTTTTTCACTATTAGTGGACAGGTGCTTTCTTAAACAGTGCTTTTGAAGATGTACTTTCAAATTTTTCATGTAAGAATATGTTTTGAAGCATAATTCGCATGAGAATGGTTTTTCACCCGTGTGTGTGCGACGGTGTACACTTAAATTTCCTTTTCGAGAAAAAGTTTTAGAGCACACTTCACAAGCAAAACATCTTCTTTGATAATTTAGATGTTGTTTCATTGCCTTTTCATTCAACTCTTTCGAATATATTTCATATTTTGAACATTTCACCCAAGTACAACTTTTCTGAGACATGTTTCTTCGTATTTTTTTTTTTTTTTCAAAATAATATCAAATAAAATTTTACAAGTTTTTTCGTGGAGTAACAAAGTGTATTTCAGAAGTAAAATTTTCCTTGTGTACAGTATCACCTTCTTGCAAATTTCGCTATTTACTTTTCTCCATCGTAGACGTAGAACACAAGTTGAATGGTAGATCGTAGTCGTAGTATCGTCTAGCAAGAAGATAGAGGGGAGGAATGAATACAAGATAAGAGGTTCGACAGAAAACGGACCAGAACATTTAGTTAATCAACAGGTCACTAGCACGGAGTAGTCACTAGATAGCGCAAAGATTAGCTGGTATTGGAGATTAGTATTGAAAGCTTATAGAAACAACAGTTTTTTTTTTTTTTTTTTTTAATTATAAAATTTAAATAATTTGAGGTACTTATTTTAAAAATTTTGGCCAGGAATTGTCATGCCCCTAGCTGTGAGAATATAGAGAATAAAGGGATTAAGTATTTGAAAGTTTTATTTAGTTTTAATTGTTTCTTAATTCATTAATTCTAAATGCTTATATTCATTAATTCTAAATGCTGTATTACTTTTTCATGTAGAAGCTATTTCAAAAAAATTCTATTTTAATTTAATTAATTAATTCTGAAAACTAAGATACATTAGTTTTTTAATAATAATTAAAAAAATAATAGGTAGGTAATAAATAAAAATTTCAGATAATCTGTATACTTTTCAAAATAGTTAAAATAATTTGATTTTTCTTTTCTAAATTTTCTTTCTTTCTTTCTTTTTTTTTTATTTTTTATTATTTTTATTCTTTTATCTTTTTCTTCTTCCTTTATATATATATATATATATGTATATAACATTTTAGCTGATTTGGATTAATTTTAGGTATTTAAATATTATTAACTGTGTGTAGAATTTCTTTTTTGAAATTAATGAATCAAATAAATAAATAAATAAAAATAGAATACTGATTTAAATACCTGCTTTTTACCTTTTGATTGAAATTGTTTACATTTCTGAAAGCTAATGGTACAAATATTTGAATTAAAATTGGAATGACTAGAATAAATAATTTTAGCATTAAAATAATGTAAGTTTGATTTAGATAAAATTTTAAAATAATTTTTACATCACATACAAAGCATATATTTCATAAGTGTATTGTTCTTCGAAATAAAACATGCTCCATCTGTAGCCTGTAGGTTCTGCTCTCGAAACTAATAAGTTCGAGTACTTGGTTCGATTCCAGGTCACGGACGTCAAATTAACCGTTCGGAGTTTTCCCTGGTTTACTTCAAAACTCGAGTCAGTGCAGGCTAGGTCCCTTTAAAAGAACAATACGAAGGCAATCCACCGAGGTCTAAGATCTAAGTTAGGTAAAACATTATCGGGGGGGGGGGGAAGTAAATGTTTTGATTATTTTGCAAGAGATTTTTATGTTTACCACACAAAGTTTAATTTTTCAGGTTATCAGTTCATAAATTTAATTTATTTTTACCATTTTTACCATTACCATTATTTTTTTTTTAACATTCCGAAATTTGTTGATAGTTTTAGGATTGAGGCCGATTGACTGCACTCGGGTCCCAGGCCTGTGTGGAATTGCCTTTTACTGGATCTTTTAGAGGGAACTTAGCCGTGTTTAACTTTGTTCCGGAGAAAACCACCCAAAACTCCGAATGGCTAGACCGACAAACGTGACCAGGGATTAAACCGAGCACCTCACGTCTACCAGATTCAATGATAGGACCTCTTGACCGTTAGTGGGTCCTAACATTCTAAAAGCTAAAACTTTTTTTTTTTTTTTTTTTTTCTTTTACGAATAAAAAATAAATTTGGACCCAGCACCTCACGTCTACCAGATTCACTGATAGACGTGAATCTGGTCCGTTCGTGTGACTCTTGACCGTTAGTGTGTCCTAATATTCTAATTTTTTTTTTTTTTTTACGAATAAAAAATAAATTTGGAATATTGATTTAAATAACCGCTGTTTTCTTTTTAATTAAAATCTTTACCGTGAAGTGTCCGGTCGTGTGACTCTTGACCGTTAGTGTGTCCTAATATTCTAATTTTTTTTTTTTTTTTTTTTTTTTTTTTACGAATAAAAAATAAATTTGGAATATTGATTTAAATAACCGCTGTTTCCTTTTTAATTAAAATCTTTATCATTATATATTTAAAAAAAAAGGTACAAATTTTTGAATCACTGGTAAAATGACTAGAAAATATAATTTTAGCAGATAAATAATGCATATTTGTATTCGATTAAATTTTGAAGTAACTTTTATACTGTATACAAGGCATACATTTCATCAGTTAGATAATTTTTTTACTTCAAAATAAGCTGGTTGACGTGAAGTGCCTGGTTCGAATCCATGTTGCGCTCGTCAACTTCACCATTCGGAGTTTCCGTATTTTTCTTGAAATCTCGAGTAAATACAGGCTATGTCTCTTTTAAAAACCAATACGGACGCAATATACCTAGGTCTAGAGAACCCAAGTGCAGTTAAAAGAGTTTTAGCGGGGAAAAAGGGGTTGAACTGAATGTGTTGATTATTTTGCAAGGTAAATTTTATCTTCATCTCATTGAGTTAATTATACCTAATGTTATTTATAAATTTCTCAGGTTTTCAGTTCATAAATTTAAATTTTTTTAGATAAAACTCTTTTTCCTTTTAAAAGTTAAAATACCTTTTTTTTTTTTTTTTTTTTTTTTAATTAACGAATCAGAAAAATAAAAATAGAAGAGTGATTTAAATAGCAACTTTTTATTTTGACTAAAATATATTACATTTTTAAAAGCTAATGGTAAAAATTTTTGAATTATAATTGGAATGACTAGAAAAAATAATTTTAGCATGGAAATAATGCAAATTTGATTTAGATAAAATTTTAAAATGATTTTTACATCACATACACAAAGCATACATTTCATCATTTATTTATTTTTTCTTCCAAATAATACATATTCCACCACCACCAGTAGTCGTTAGGTTCGAATCTAGTAAGTGTGAAGTGCTTGGTTTGATTCTCGGTCACAATTCTCAAATTAACCGTTCAGATTTTTCAGTTGTCTTTTTCAAAACTCGAGCGAAAAACAGGCTTGGTCTCTTAAAAAAAAAAAAAAAAAAAAAAAAAAAAAAAAAAAAAAAAGCGAAGGAAATTCATCTAAGTGCAGGACCCAAGTGCCGATAAAACCCTAATTAGCAGGGAAGGGGAGGGGTAATGTGTTGATTATTTTACAGGGAGAATTTTATCTTCATCCCACCGAGTTTACTACACTGAATATATTTTATAACTTTCACAGGTTTTCAGCTCATAAATAAAATTTTTTTACTTACAGCCTTTTTTAACAGTCAACTAACTTTTTTTTTCACATTTTAATAGTTAAAATACATTTTATTAATTATTATTAATGGATTAAAAAAAAAAAAAAAAAGACTAGTGATTTAAATAGCCGCTTTTTAGCTCTTCATTAAAATTGTTTAAAATTTTAAAAGCTAACGGTATAAATTTTTGAATTAACCCTCGCTTTCCCAAGATCAAAGCGTTACTGCAGAAAAATCGGAGTCGCTTGGCACGTTTGGCGGAAATCACCAGCACCGCGCCTTTTTGTATTTTTTAGAAAAAATCGTCGTGCAACATTCCACTGGTTACGTTTTCTTCCTGCGTAGGAAAGCGGGTTCGATTCCCGCGCTTGACCTGGGTGTTATTCCATTTCTTCGTATTGTAATTCTGTCATGTGCTATCTGTAATTATCAGACGAAGATTTACAAGCGAACTGCAAGTCAAACATACAAATCTAATGTATATGTTATCATTAAACAAACAACTTTCATAATAAATGGGGCTGATGTGTAAATTATTAAAATTTGTACACATTGATTAAACCTCGCTTTCCCAAGATCAAAGCGTTACTGCAGAAAAATCGCTTTCAGGAGCCGCTTGGCACGTTTGGCGAAAATCACCAGCACCGCGCCTTTTTGTATTTTTTTAGAACAAATCGTCATGCAACACTCCACTGGTTACGTTTGCTATCGCTGGCGAATTTGCGCAATTTTTGAATGAGGCGGGCTTAACTAAATTTCTACTGCAAAATGGGGTCGAGCGAGGGTTAAAATTGGAATGACTAAAAAAAATAATTTTAGCATAGAAATGATGCGAATTTCATTTAGATAAAATTTTAAAGTTATTTTTACATCAAATACAAAGCATACATTTCATGAGTAATTTTTTTTTTCTTTTTTAAATTCAAAATAAAATATGCTCCACCAGTTGTCACGAGGTTCTGCTCTCGGAACTGGTAAGTGGGAAATGCTTGGTTTGATTCTTAGTCCCAGTCGTCAATTTAACCGTTCGGAGTTTTTTTTTTTGTCATTCACTTCAAAACTCGAATACATACAGGCTAGGTCCCTTTAAAAAAAACAATACGAAGTCAATCCACTTAGGTAAATATATATATATATATATATTATAATGGGGGGGGGGAAGGAATGATGTAAATGTGTTGATTACTTTGTAAAGAAAATTTTATCTTCATCTCACTGAGTTTATTGCATTTAATATATTTTATAACTTTTTGACATTTTCAGTTCATGCATTTAAATTTTTTTTACAATGTGATTTTTTTTTTTTTTTTTTTTTTTTTTTTTTTAATATGATTTTCATTCTAAAAGGTATTGGTGGTTTAAGAATTGAGGCCGATTGATTATACGAGGAGTCTTTCTAAAAGGTCTTAGCTTGTGTTTACGCTAGTCTTGGAGAAAATCACAGAAAACTTCGAAAGGCTAGACCAACGAAAGCGACCAGGGGTTGAACTCATCATCTCATGTCTACCAGGTTCGATGAAAGGACATATTGCCACTAAAGAGTAGTAACATTTTAAAAGCTAAAACACTTTTTTTTTTTTTTTTTTTTTTTTTAATGAATGAAAAATAAATTTGGAATAGTGATTTAAATAGTTGCTTTTTACCTTTTAATAAAAATCTTTTTTATTTAAAATAATAATAATAATAACAATAGTACAAATTTTCGAATTAATGTTCGAATGACTTGAAAAACTAATTTTAGCATAGAGATAATGCAAATTTGTTTTAGATAAAATTTTGAAGTAACATTTACATTGCATACAAAGTTAGAGATGAAAAAACCCGGGAGTTTTGGGGAAAAAACTGGGAAATTTGGGAACTTTGGGAATTTTGCGGGGAAAAAACAAATTAGAAATCTCTAAAGCAAATAATATCTTGTTTACTTATAAAAGACAATTTTAAAGAATTTGATATACTGATAAGCTTATAACATTGTTTTAATTTATCATTTTATTTTCAATTTATCAGAACTGCAGCCAAATCATTAGCTATTCATATATAAACAAGTCATACTTTATACATCTGAAAAGATATTCCAATATAAAACTATTTTTACTATATTTAATATAGCGATATTTATATAACTAAATATAATTACAAAAAATATTAGCTTAAAAGATAATGATATGATTTAGAAAAAATGATTCTTTGAATCATAACATGTTATAGTTTTCTTAGGATTGTTGATTGGCAAAAATTAGACTTAGGATTGTTATAAGCATTTTTCTCCACAGACACCTCTTACATATAGTTTTTAATTCCACAAGATAACATTATTTCATAAGCCTAAAATTCAATTAACTTTATTACATTATTCTAGATAAAATAACATGCATTAGCTTCTTTTGTACTCAGTAAAAACAAATGTTTTTTTTCCTTTAAGCACTGAAAACTTTATTATTATAATTGTTATTAATATAAAGTTTTATATAAATAAATAAAATTATAGACTTTTTATTTGTTATTTAGCTGGTGAAAATGCTAAGTAATAAAAAGTTGGTAAAAATGCTAATAATATAGTGAAAAAAAATTACCGTTAGTGTTAGTGACGAATTAATTATAATTAATTATTTTCTTTGTTTACGGAATGAACATGAACATCGAAGATGCTAGAATTAGCGGAAAAGGGAAATGAAATCTACGCAGAAGTTAAAGTTGAAATTAATTTAAGGATCGGAGGCTATTTATACACAAAAAATATTTAATAAATACAAAAATTATAAAAATATTCATAATTTCAAAATTCCCAGTTTTGGGGAATTTTGAAAATTTCCAATTTTATCTTAAATTCCCAGGGTAAAAAAACGTTTTTTTCCCGGGAAAAAACGTGTTTTGAAAGCCTTGCATCTGTATACAAATTACATATTTCATCAGTTAAATTTCTGACTTCAAAATAAACTAGTTCACTGGAAGTGCCTGGGTCGATCCCATATCGCGGTCGTCAGCTTAGCCGCTCGGAGTTTTCAGTGGTTTTCTTAAAATTTCTGTAAATAGGAGCTATGAGACTTAAAAAATTGTCCTGTAGGAAGAAAATGGATCTAGCTCTAAGTCAGTCAATGAGCTTTAACCTCCAGATAAAACGTATTTAAACTTGTGGGGAGTGAATTTTCTGTATAATGTATATATTGAAAATGCCTTAATTATTTCGTCAGGCATTTTTTTATTCATCTCAAAGAGTTGACTGCATTTAATATATTTTGAAAGTGATTGAACGAATGGTTGAAGAATCAATTAAATATTCCAGGCAAAATAATAATCATGTTTTGAAATAACCATTAATGAAATGAAGCAATTTTTAGCAATTCTTTTCTATAGCGGTTATCATATTTTGTGAAAAGAAAATGTACAGGGAAAATTTACCCGACACTAGAACTTTAATTGTAAGCAAAGCGATGTCAAGGAAGATATATTACGAAATAAAGAAGTATCTTCATTTTAATGATAACCTGCGACTTGACCTAGTGACCTGCGACTTGACCTATATATTTCAAAGTGAGGTATAATCTGTTAAATGAAGCTCTTCAACAATTTGGAGTATTTTCGTAATTTTTAAGGATTGATGAAAGAATGGTTAGATAATTTGGAAAGCATGGTTGTAAGATTTATATAAAAGAAAAACCAGTAAAATTTGGACATGAATTATGGATTACGACGGATTCCCGCATTATATTATACCGTACCAAAGTGCAAAGCAAAATAAAACGGAACCTACATCCATCGACAGCATGCCATCAACATCCAAAAAACAAACTATGGAAACTCCAGAAGGGCAGAAGAAAGAATTCCTAAGGTGAAAAAGAATCAATCATGTAAGAAAACCGTGAATGAGCCATTATCTCACATGTCCAGAACTTGCTGTCAATTAATAGAAATCCTGAGATACATAAAATTTATGTAGATAATTTCTTTACTTTCCATGAACTATTATACATTCTTGGAAATAAGAACTTTTTCGTTACAGAGAACACTAGAGTGTCTAAGTGTCCACTTATGTCTTTAAAAAAAATGTCGAAATTGGAGTGTGGCTTTACTGACAGCAGTTTCGATAGAAAGAACAAAATAGCAGCAGTTCAATGGAATGACAATCGGGTTGTTTCAGTAACAACCTATTTCGAAGAAACAAAAAATTATATCTACAGTAGAAAGAAGAGTAAAAGGTGGCAGAAAATAGGTAAAAATATCAGTGTGTATTATTATATCCTATCCTACAACAAATACAAAAACTGATTTGACTTGTTTGGTAATCATGTAGCATCTTATTTTACTTCTATTCAACTGCAGAAATGTTATATTTTAATGCATTTGAAACAGCATTTGTTGCTTCCTTGGAAGTTCAATCACCTATTTGGAGATCATAGTCTGAGCCTACTTGATTTTCGAAGACCCATAACAGTTGCCTATTTAGGAATTTCTATTCCAAGAAAATAATCTTGCAGAAAATTGGGTCTTCAACAGGTTAACCCGTTAGCGCCTAGTGTTCTCATTTGAGGACACCTAATAAAATGACACGTATATATTTTTGTGGTTTCTTGGAATGATTTCTGCTTTTTAGTGACAGTTTATAACGTCACTCTAAATGATCCCTGAAAGTTTTATGTGCCTACTATTAATTATTATTTCATAATTTGGATAGACATTTTATGATTATTCATTTGTCGCACATATCTTTGCTTTTCGCGCAGGTATACTAAATTAAATCAAGTTGAATAACAATATATATTATAATACTTTACTTTCGAGATCTTTGTCAACATATAATAGGAAATTAATTTGTTACCTCAAAGTTTTTCTATCTCGAAGTTTTCTCGCTAGAACACTTAACGTCAATAAATGAGGATAGGCTTTAAATTTAAGACTATCAGAAGAATTGATCAGTTTAATATATTTTACTGTCAGTTGTCTATATTAATTTAGAAGTGAAATAATCAGCTAATAATATTTTGCAAAATTAATTCGGGCGTTAACAGGATAATGAAGATTTTTTAAAGCTTCAAAATAAACATGTGCTCATAAAACCCACAAAGAAGATGACCTTGTGCAGAAAAACCAACCACAAAATGTAAAAAATGTAACGCTGGACTATGCTTTTAAGATACTTTCTCGAATTCTTCCTATCTAAGAACGAGTAGCAGTGGATTATACAGTCGGTAACAAAAGTATCCGAACACTAGCAAAATTTCCTAATATAAAAAAAGTAGAGTTAATGTTGTTTTGTTAAATACATCCTTGTCGAATCATGTTCTTAGACTGACTAAGAACATGATGCGAAAAGGATTTATTTAACAAAATAGTATTAACTCTACTTTTTTTACACAAGGAATTTTTGTTAGTGTTCGGATACTTCTGTTACCGACTGTACCATTGTTATATTTTTAAGACAGCCTCTACCGATCAAGCTAACAAAAGTTTGATGAATTTTTTGACTTTGTGTGTATACATATGTTTAAAGAAGCACATATTTAAGATTTTATGTAAAAAAAAAAATAATAATAATTTTTTTAATGCTTGGTACGATATGGGTTAAAATGATTTTACTGAAAATGTATCCAATATGAATTAAGTTGTTCTCCTTTAATTGTAAGTTTTGTCAATGTCAATGCTTTATTTTTTTTTTTGAGGGGGGGGGGGGGAGATGTGGGGTATCTTTCCTTGGATCCGTCACTGGTGCCGATAGTTTTGGTTCGCTTCCGGGTTAAACAAACAATTTTTTGCATAGACTGCTTTGCTTACCATGCATTTTTTTTTTCAATTTATTTATTTTTTTTTTTATTTTTTTTTTTTAATGAGATAGATTTATAAATTATTAATTAAGTATGATTAAAAGCTGCTCAGCCTACGGCTATACAATCCGCTGGAGTAATGTGAAAAATATACAGTTTTACCAGTAAGTAAAGTATATTTTTTTCGTGTGTAATCATACTGCATGAATTTTTTTATGTGCAGTATTATCAAAGAACATAAACTGATTATTATTCTTTGGTATTACTGTGTGAATTATTAATTTTTCTGCGTATATATATATATATATATATATATTTATTTATTTATTTATTTTCCTGTAGTAATTGTCATATATTATTATTAGATTTTATAAAGTATTAATTGAAATAAGGAAATTAAATTGTAGTTAGTGCGAGGAAAAAATATGTACCCATATTTTAAGACTTGTATTATTTTATCTCGATAAAACATTATAAAAAATATATAGGAGTGTTTAAATAAAATATTGAATTTATTATTATAATTATCAGTTTGTATATTGAGTGAAATGTTAGGAATAACGTATGGTACATAAAAAGGTTTAACGCACGAAGACTTTTTCATATTGCATAAAACCATTTTAATTTATTATATAATTTAAACAAAAAAGTTTCTTTAACAATAAAAACATCAAAAGCTTATATATTTAATTAAAAAGAACTGTTCTTCACAACAATTTAAAATTTAAAGCATTCATTTTTATTTAAACAAAACAACTAAAACATTTGACACTTATAATATTAAGAAGAACATGAGTGTCAATATTAAATCATGTAATTTAGTTATTTATTATAATTAGGTCCTGCAATTAGTTTTAAACTGCCTTGGTTTTATGAGGAAAAAAAACGATAAAATGTATTTACTCTTGACTTGTCAAGTCTTATTTTAAGATTGGAAATGAGAGTATTTTTGTAGGAAGAATAGTGTGTGTATTTAAATTAGTTTTTACCTTATTAAAACTTAATATATATATATATATATGTGTAGGAAGGCCCCCATCTCGCAACTAATGGTGGAGCAGCCGGAAAACCTCTCAACTCCAGAGAAAGAAGAAGCAGCAATGAACCTAGCAGCAGTAATTATGCGCCAAAAAATGTTGACAGCAGTGAAAGATGTGCTTTGATGAAGAGAGGACGCGCACCACCCGGTGTGGTCCAAAACGAAACTTTTGTTATTCAACGACGTTCCTAAATAATTAATTTTAAGAAGTAACGATGTTATTTTTATGAGTCGAATCATCTTAATATTTGTGTAAATACTACTGTAAATATTTTTAAATAGCTTAATAATTTTAATTAAAAACTGTAAAAGTAATGGATAGCCGTCCTTTCCTGAACGGAGTGATTCTAGAGTTTTCCTTTTTTTTATTTCTAAGTTGCTCGGCAATACTAAAAGTGATGTCCGGAAGTGACATTATTGCCCATGAACTGTGACTTTAGTACTTAAAAACTGTGACTGATCAGTACTTAAAAACTAAAGATAATATGGCTAGTCACTTTTCAAGTGAATCAGCCTAAAACTTTTTAAAATTCTTGTATTATTTCCAAACGTTTAAACAAATTTTTGAACTGTTGTGTTATTTCCAAACGTTTAAGCAAACTTTTAAAATTTAAACTGTTACGTGCATTAGCTTCTAGAACAGTTGTGTATCTGATTCTAAATAGAGTGATAGAACCGAGTAAAATAAATGTTTCTTCACATCCAAATCTACAGTGATGGGCGCATACGAATGACAACGGAATTTTTGAAAAGAATAATATGTTGACAAAGCCAGTGGATAGATGTACTGAGTTCAAGTCGGTTTACCAAATTATTTTCAGGTGAGACTGTTTACTTATTAACTATTCTGAATCATGAAAAATTTAAGTACTAATGGTATTTTTGAAGATGCTGTGTTGATTTCATACATTAAGAAAAAAACTCAAGATAAATATGAAAACAAATTAATTTTTTTATGGTAGTCGTAATTTAATAGAATTTAGAGAAAAAATTAAGATGTATGAACTTATGAGAAATGATCATTCTCCAGCTTCTCTCAACCCATATAACGTTGACGGTCTTCATGCACATAATCAAATGCCCGATTTTGGGAAGCTTAATTTACTTTGAGCAATTTTATCAAGCCTTGCACTTTACTTTTGGTTTCAGAGGCACCACTTATTACAGCACCTTTCTTAAGCGACTTTGAAACTTTGCACAGCTCTTCACAGATAATTTATTCCTCCTCTGATAATGTTTGTTCAGGAGCTACTGCAAATAGTCATAGTTCTGCAGATGAGTAAACTGGAAAAAAAAAATGAGAAAGTATATTACAGTCTAAACGACGAAACTTATTTATTTATTTTTTGTTTCTCTTTGTTTCCTATATTTACTTTTTTTTTCCTTAATTACTTTAAATTCCACACATTGAAAATATCATATTTTAAAGATATGCCTTAAAAATATATTCATAACTTCATTTTCAAATCATATACATACGCTAAGCTCCTCTAGAAACAGATAACAAAATAAAGTACATAATGATGCAGAAATTAAGAAAGTGCTTCACCCAGTCTGTTAATTTCTGGCAAACTAGTGCACTCACACAAACTTAAATTATGCAAATGAATCAAACACAGCACATTTAACTTAGTTGCTGCCAAAAATTCACATGTAAAAGTAAACAAGAAATATAGCTTTATCAGAATTAGTATAAGTCTTATTCAACGATTATATATATAAAATTATGTAAACACAGTACTCAGTGGTGGTGATAAGTCGCATTCATTATATAAATGCAATATTTAAAAAATAAATTATCATCTTTTGACAATAAAAAATGCAATTCATGAAATAAAATATAAATTCTATTTGTAATGGAACTGTATTAAAATTTATGTGATTACAGAGTAATTTACTTGTATTAAAACTTACATGCTTAGTTTCATGTGAACTAATTTTTTAAAAGTATCCATAAATTACAAAATTACTTCAATATAATGTTATGAAAATGGTAATACATATTTTAAAATACTCATCTAATTCCTTTTACAGAATAAGTATGTTAATAATGAAAAACAAAATTTTAAAGTAAAATTATACTTACAAAATTTACAAGTCATAAATTCTCCTAAGAGTAAACATTTTTAGTCAATATTTTCTCCACTTTCACACAAACGAATGAACATTTGATCCGAAAGAGAACTTAATATGTTATGCTAACACACTAAAACTGACATAACCCAAAAATTCTCATTCATACGTTACTAGTTCATTAAACTATGGAGGAGTTGTCTCTTCACGCAGCTTTTCTTCAGAACAGATTCAAGTTTTTCCATCCGATTAGATTCTAGCTCAAGAGTGGCATGTTAACTTAAAAATACTTACTTTACTGAATTGCCTTTGAAGAATCAGCATATATTATCAATAATAACATAAAAATTTAAAAATAAAACAATACTTACCAAAATTTGTATAGAACTGTACTATTTGTAATAGAATTATATTAAAATATATGTAATTAGAGAATAATTTATTTGTATTTATTAATAATTTATAGTTTCATGTGAACTATTTGTTAAAAGTAAGTATCCATAAATTACAAAATTACTTCAATATAATATTATGAAAACGCTAATGCATATTTTAAAATACTCTTCTAATTCCTTTTACAGAATGAGCATGATATTAATAATCAAAAACAAAATTAAATTTTCGTGAGTAAAATTATACTCACGAAATTTACATGTCATAAATTCTTCTAAGAATAAACATTTTCACGTCGATATTTTC
Source organism: Salticus scenicus (assembly GCA_963930645.1). Classification (NCBI taxonomy): domain Eukaryota; kingdom Metazoa; phylum Arthropoda; class Arachnida; order Araneae; family Salticidae; genus Salticus; species Salticus scenicus. The sequence continues at coordinate 51,647,250 of OZ005658.1, read as the reverse complement.
TTCACTTTCACACAGACGAATGAATATTTGATCCGAAAGAGAACTTAATATGTTATGCCAATATATTAAAACTGGCATAACATACAAATTCTCATTCACACGCTATTAGTTCATTAAACTAGTGAGGAGTTTTTCTCTTCATTCAGATTTTCTTCAAGATAGAGTCAGATTTTTCATCCGATTAGATCTTCGCTCAAGACTGGCATGTTAACTTAAAATACTTACTGAATTGCCTTTGTAGAATCAGCATATTGTCAAAATTAACATAAAAATTTAAAAATAAAATAATACCAAAAATAAGCTTAATTCTTATATATCAGTTAAATATGGACATGGAAAAGTAATTAAAAATGGGGAGGGAAAAAACAGACATATTAAACTTTTATACAATGTACATCTTTAGCAGAAAATAATATAGAAATAGGTTTTAATACCGTTATATTTATTTTATCTGTTCTAGGTTCTGAACAGAAAATAATATAGTGTTCATTATATATATAAACTTTCTGGCGGTGACGCAAATATAAAAATACTAATGTGAGATTATCAGCATAAAAGCACAGGTTAAATAAATATTTCTAGTTATCTGTACATAATATGGAAACAAATAAGATACATCATAATCCAACAAATAAATAGTTTTATTACCTTATATTTATGTTGATGATTGAGCCATCAGTATATTATAAAATTATTGCTGATTAAAATTGGTTCTATGTTTTTTTTTTTTTTTTTTTTGTAAGATACTTAAAGGGAAAACGATAATTCTGTTGATTGTATGAAATAAATTGAATTTATAGAGACATACTGTCTTAAAAAAAAAAAAAAAATACTCATACTTAACGAAAATAAATTAATTACTTATATGCAGTTTTAACAGAATGAAATCCTTAATTATGTAGAAATTTTTGATTCTACAAATTTTAAAAAGCCTCTAATCTTCAAAATACAAAAAACTTTTTACAAAATACAAAACTGAGCAGAACGCGTGTAATGGACGCTCAATGAATTAGGATGCGAAATCAGGTTTATCCACGCTCTTTTGAACGGCTATATTGACTAGCAAATATATCATAACTGACGGAGGATTCGGATGCGAAAACATTGGTCCCAGAATTATTTTTTATTTATCGGATGGGCGGATGACGTCACTGCCTTGAGTTTCACCTAAGGCTCCTAAATATACGAGTTGGCGCATCAGGCATTTTGTTGCCTTAGGGTTACCACAGGTACCCAGCGCGTTTCTCTGATATACAAACGACAAACATTTTTTTTTTTTTTCGTCTTACGTTACTTTAGAGTAACTTGTTTTATTATACTTCATAATTTTAGCTAAGTAAACTATGATATGGAAATTTGTTTAGCGATAAACTGCTATAACCATTCAAGAAGTGAATATAAAGTGTTCACAGACCTTCTATTACTGTGTATTTGAGTTTTGGCGACATTTTGTAAAAGAAACAGAAACCGCCCTAACAACACATCTTACCCCTGTACATCCATAGGATATTCTCAGAATAAAATGACATCCTGAGAATGCATTGTGAAAAAAAATGTGTTTTTAGGAATATTATTGTTGCTTATTGCTCTTATCTTGACCGGATTAGCTTCAGATCAGATTCTTAAAATCATTAGGGAAGCGATAAGGACGCCAAGCGGGAATGCTGTCCTCATCGGACGCAAAAAAATGGCGGTGATGCGCCGGCCTATTATTTTATTTAGGGGCTCTAGTTTCACCAATTTTATCGCATTCGGACGTACTCAGAATTGACTACTAGTAGCGCTACTCTTGCTTATAATTGCAAACAGACACAGACATCACTCATTGCAAGCGTTACTAATAAATGTGTATTTGTAACCCCTTGCAAAATTTTTATTTTGTAATTGCAGACGATTTATTTGCAAGCGTTACGTTTGCATGTACTCCATAATTACAGACCTGAAATTCCGCGTTTGTGCTGGTGATGTGAGTGATTTCTAAAATCTTTTTGCGGGCCCTCCATGGCCGAGTGGTTATGTCACCACACTGCTAATAGGGCAGTTTTTTGTTGGTAAACAAACACCTCAACTCTCGGTAGTGGTAGGCAGAAAGTTGACAGAAACACTGGCTGCTACCATTGATTTCGTATGGCTGTGTTTACTCATATATATTTAAAATCACTCTTATTTAGTTCTGTTTATGCAGATATTTCAGATTGTGATAGACAATAAAGACACACTTAAAAATTAAGCTTGTTGGAGCCATATAAACAGATAGGATATCATGCGGATCTATATTTCTTAACAGAAAATGATCGGCCTTTCGGCCAAAACAATCAGTGTTCCGTCGATCGCATTTTGTTCGGGAAAAATCATATGAATTATAAAGTTAGTAAAATTTCCAGAAGATTTATTCTCAGTATGGTACAATTTATTCCTAATACTTATGGATTCTATTGTTTTATAACTGAAACATGAATATTTTCCGAATACAGTATTTGCTGTACAGCATTATATTTTGCATCAATCGTGTCATGAGCTTTATCATACGCAATAATATTTTATCTGATTCTTTCTATTGTTGAATTATTCCTTTATTAATATGTTTTCCATTTTTATTGTGTATTTAATTTGTGAATTTTACCAATTATTTACCTTAAAATGTTTAAATTTAATGAGAAATTTGTATAATTTTTGAATTATTTACTGATTTAATGGACACTTTTCAATTTAAGATTAAATTAGCCAATAATGTTTTGAAATTTATCTGTGATGTGAGGGGAAACAAAATAATGTATCTGTTATATATATGTATATATATATTTCAAGTAATATGAATTTTTTGAATAATTTTATTGAAATTGAAAACAATCTATTATAAATAGTTATTAACCGTCATTAGTGCGTAGATAAAATAAATAATGATTTCTTTTCGTTATTTATTCTGTATTAAATATATATATACATTATTTAAAGGGAAAAATTAGCAATAGCTACTTGCCACAAGACCACCAAAGAAAAGAAAAAATAAAGCATTTAAACATCTATTACTTTTAATGGCCCCTTTTTTCATGCCTTAAAAGAATTCTCGTATTTCCCGCCCCATACACACACTCTATATAATTTCTATTTACCATGAATTTCACCTGTAATATGTTATTTCATTGGCATATATTTAGACTATTAAATTTTATGCATTAGTGTTGTCAGAAAAAAAAATTAATCTATTAGAAAAAACTTTTAAAACCCAAATTCTTATTATAGCGTATCATATAAATCTTTTCGAAGTCAGAATAAAATTTAATTTGCAAAAAAAAAAAAAGTAACTTTTTTTTTTAATTAACCAAAATTGGGGAAATTTAAACTGTGTTAAGAAAAAAGAAATTATTTCTTAAAATTCACAATCGATGGCAGCATCACACGATTGCCTATAAGTTTTGTGATTTCATTTTCTGATTAAGGGCCAATATCTGCAATTTAATTATTCGTTTGAGGCACCCTTTATTATTATTTTAGTTTATTATCATTTTTTTATATTATAACTTAGCATTTTACTGATTTGGTTAATGTTTATGTGTTTTTCCTAATCACTTTTATATTGTATTGTTAATTGTTTCATTGACATCTTAGTGAATATTCCGCCCAATAGAGGGCGCTTGTAGTCCACGAAAAACTCTTTTTTGCTTCTAAAAAGAGATGTAAGAAAAAGTCTTCTTAAAAAACCTCTTCAAAAATTCTTAGAATACTGTGTAGTCAACGATAAATTTTCTGTTATCAATTGACATCTTTTCTACTAATTGTCTGCAAAAATTAAAACTTCGGACCTTCAGGGTATCGAACGCGGGACCACCGGATTACGATCATGTTGCTGTTACCAACTGAGGCACGGAGAGACAAATGAAAAAGCCTGTGTTTACCTTAAAATAGAGGCGCATTTTTTATTTGGTTGAAATTCACAAACATACCGTAGTGAATGACAGTAAATACATATGAATTTGGGAAAAAAAAGTCAAATTACCTAGTACTTTTTAACTGGAAAAGAAAGCAGCCATTAGTTTTTTTAAAAATTGCCGTTCGTGAAATATGCATAAGTGGTCTTCGGAACATTCGAGGTCAGCGGGTAAACTTTTTCAATTGTCTTTCAGAAAAGTTGACTGTGTTGTTTCTAGTAAAAATGCTAAGCAAAATCTTGCATGTGATACCGCCTCAAGAAAGAAGGTGTTGGGTTTGATCCTAAGTCACATTCATCTTAGCTGTTTGGAGTTTTACATGGTTTTCTCTGAAACTTGCATAAATATCGCCTTAGAACCCTTGTATAATTGTACTGATTGTTCATATCAATTTAAACTTCACAATTTATTCACTGAATTACTCGTATTTGCACAGCAGATTTCATTTAAGAAAGTCTTTTTTTAAAAGATTCCCCCCCCCCTCCTCACAACATTATATGTAACGGAGGGTGTTGTGTTTTTTATGGTAAATTGACTATGGAAGGCCTGGGTGGTGTTCTTTCCGTGGGTCTCTTTTTAAACAGTCCTAGCTTGCATTCATGCATGATTCGACAAGGATTTATTTAACAAATCAGTAATAAGTGTACTTTTTTGATATCGAAATTATTAGCTAGTACTCAGATACTTTTGTTGCCGTCTGTAGTATTCATTGAGATCATACTAGCTCAAGTATAGTATAAACTTGAAAGAAATAGTCCTGTCGTACTAAAAAAATGGTGGAATGTATTTAATAAGTTAAAAATTCTTATCACTATGCTATGATCAATTTAAATTCAGCATATAAAATTGATGTTTCCCCAATCAATATTTTGGGTAAAATGTTGAAATCATATAAGTAACAGCAAGCCATGAAAGATGTAATTAATCTAAGATAGTAACATCCGCCCCCCCCCCCCCCACACACACAAAATAAATAAAATTATAAATAATAATGTCATGATTAATCAGCAGCCAGCACCTCTTATTTCGGTAAATTATTTGTATAATGAAATATTATCAGCATGTATAACTATTTACAATAAATCAAACACTGTAATAAGATTTTTCAAGACTATTTTGAATAAAAAATAATATTTTAACAGAAAAATCAGTTTTAAACAGTGTAGTTCATCAAAAATAGTTTAATCTTCAGTTGCACTAAATAGCAGTACATTATTATTTATTTCATTTGCCGAATTAAACAATATAATGTTATCTTATATTTAATTTGGTATAATAATATTGAGTAAGGTAGAATTTTTTAGATAGTATTACAAGAAGTATTTTGCAAATATTAAAGTACACTTAATATGGTAATAATAGTGAGAGGGAATAACAATCAAACTTATAATTAACTTTTATATTATACTATTTTATTAGATTATGACACAAACAAATTTTGCATGGTTAATATATCAATGGGAAAAAATAATTAAACAGAAACAGCAAATTGCGTTTTTACATACCTTACAAGAGCTACTTTGAAGTAATCAATATTTATTTTACTCTAACCAAAAAATAATGTTTTTTAAAAATATGCAGTTTACATATAGTAACATCGAAACGATATAATAACGTTTATAATAATCAACAATGTCATTGAACAACGACCGATTTGGATATCTGCATCATCATTATCAATTCTACATGAAATTTACTACTACAATGTAAAAATTTTTCAATGTTTTAAAAGACAAATGCAGAACAATCTACTCATTTTATTGATAGAAAAATTAATTAAAATTTCCATTAGTAATAGACAATGAAAGTTCTTGTTGTTGTCTAATGCCACTCGGAAATTCCGAGCCCCGGTAGTGGAACTACCGGACTTATTTTAAGGCAAGAGGGTTGCGTCTTCCGTTATTAGGAACGCCTCATAGGGAGGAAGTATGACTTCTAGTTCCATAAGCTGGTGAAAGATGGCAGCACCAGCCAAACTCGAATTTTGAACCGGATCAGAGCGAGTTGGACCCATGTTCCGGTACCCCCAGAGGTATAATTTTTGATGGGAACTTGGAGGACTTTGCGACCACGACGGAATTTAACGTGCACCAGTCGCCATTAGCGTACACGACGGTCTTCGGCCGGCTCGAGGACCGAACCCGCAATCTTTCGATCACGAACTCGCTGCTCTTACCAACCAGGCTACCGCGGCCCGACAATGAAAGTTTCAAAGTTAATTATTATGTACGGTATTCTAGTGCTAAAATGTTAATAAATGAATTAAAAAAAAAAAAAAAAAGAAAAGACGGTCGTTTATTTACGTTTACATTTCATTATAAGCAAAATATTTTTGTAGAGTTACGCAGAGATTTTAATTGTGTTATTAACGATTACGGAAGGCTTCAATAGTTAACTCTCATCAATGCTCGATTATATTTAATTTTTTAGGTAAATGCGTTAAAGTAATGTTTATTACGGCTTGCATAAGACACAAATTATACAAGAAGTTATACAAGCTATGCTAAAAGGAAATAAATGTATAGTTGTGAAATTATTCAATATAATTATTAATACAGATTTTTACCTGTTTGAAAATGCTATCCACAAATTCTAGATGAAGTGTTCGGCTCCCAATTTTCTCCTTTTAGCATTGATCTACAATTTTCTTCTGTTTCTTTCTTTCGGAATGCGATGCATTCCAATAGCATTTCTCTTTAACATGTCGGTAGGTGCAACCGACTGCCAACAACTGGAAATCATAATTTAACAATTGAAAATGATGAAAATAGGAAGAAATAAAAACAAATATTATCCAAAAAAAGAAAAAAAAAGTCGTAATGGCGAAAATAAAAGCACGCGGTACAGAGATTACCAACGGTAAATCAATGGTAGGCGCAGGAATATCGAGCTTTTCTGTCTACCGCCAGGGTGCCCTTTATTTATTGACGACACGAGAAACTGCTCTATCGCCTTCGAGCGTAGGAGAGCGGGTTCGATTCCCGCACTAGCCTTGGGTGTTTTTTTTCCCATTTCTTCGTATTGTATACAAGCGAAGAAAGTCAAGCATACAAATCTGATGTATGTGTTATCAATAAACAAACAAACAAACCTTTTTGCAATCAGGAATAACAAAATATATCTGCACAGCAATACAGAAAAAATATCCATAGATATAGTAAGAAGACATAGATTGATCATCGGGGGGAAAAAAAGGATTTCTTTTTACTCGGAGATAAGTCGACAATACTGCCGCCTTTCTCGGAGTGAATACACGCGGATAATTTAGCAAATAAAACGCATGAATAATTTATGTACGAAAGGTGAATGAAAAACTTCAGATACTAATTTTTCTTTTTTAAATAAATAATGACATTTAAAGAATTTAATCATTTAAATGTACTATTTCTGACTGTAACATTTAGCAACAAAGTTGAAACATTTATGACTTCGGTCTATCTGTCTGTCCGTGCTCTAACTCCCGTAAATATTTAGTTACAATAGAAAAGTACTAAAATTACAGTTTTAGTTGTGTTAAATTTTTTTAACCCTTTCCAATTAGAAATTAATATTTTATGTTTTGTTAAGCGTTTTTAACCCTTTCCAACAATGTTGAAAAGTGTTAATTTGTTGAAATTGCATTTTAATTTTTATTAATCGTTTTCTAAATGTTTTTAACACTTTCCACTAAGGTTGAAAAGTGTTAATGACTTCGGTTTGCCTGTCTGTCCGCGTTCTAACTTACGTAAATATTCATGGAATTTCTTGAAACTTATATATAATATTCAAGTTTACTATTGGATGTTCCTTATTGAAAATGAAGTGAATATATCTACTGGCTTGTGTACAAGTACAGGGAAGGGACACGCAAAAGTATTCCAAAGCGTTGTGTTCTCTGAGAGATATTTCTGTAATTTGGTTCATAGTACATGCTTTGGAATACTTTTGGGTGTCTTTATACACAAACCAGTTGTGCTATTTACTTCATTTTCTATAGCAAAAATTTGATAATGAACTTGAGCAACACATTTGAATTTCCTTGAAATTTGTGTAAAATAAAGAAATTAAAATATAGTTCATAAAAATACCTGTCATAGAACACATACTTTGGAATACTTTTGAATGTTCCTGTACACACAAGCCATTAGAGATAATCACTCCATTTTCAATCGGGAACAACCGATAGTGAACTTGAATATCATGCATCAGTTTCAAGGCATTCTATCAATATTTACGGGAGTTAGAGCGTGAACAGACCGACAGACAAATCGAAGTCTTGAACACTTTTCAACCTTATTGGAAAGTGTTAAAAACATTTAGAAAACGATAAAAACGATTAATAAAGATGAAAATGCAATTTGAACAAACTTCTAAAAATATCCATTAATGTAACTGGATATTTTTGGTGGCTCTTTAAATCTAATGTTAATTATAGTGTATTCCATGGAAAGCATTCTTTTGTGCATATGAATAATAAATTTTAAATTTATTAATATTTGTGCAAAGTAAGGTTCTTCAAATTTGGTTTATGTAAATACCCCTTATTAGTGATGTAAAATACCCGGGTATTTATTTTTAAGGGTAAATACCCAAGGTACATACCCAGGTATATACCGAAAATGGGTATTTACCTGGGTATTTATTTTTCAATGAACTTTATTCGAATAAAATGTCTTTATTTGTGTATAATATGGCATTTACATATAGAGAGAGAAAGGAAGAGAGACAGAGTGTGTAAAGAAAAGTTAGAAACATTTGAGACATATAAATTTTTCAATTTTATAAAACTAAAAAAAAATTAACCAGAAAAACAAATGCAATATGACATCATGCATTTTGTATAAAATATTTGATTTAAATATTAGCTCTTTTTTAGTTATAAAGTATTTTCAGATTTTTAATAGCAATGTTAATTAATTTAAACTGAAAGAAACTGCTGAGTTTGGTTTTAAATGAAAAGGGAAACTGATAATGAAAAAAAAAAAAAAAAGATAGCTAGATACAATTGCAAGGGGAATTGTGATACTATTTTAAAAAGTCCTGAAAATTATTGCAGGGTTTTTTGCAACCATATTAAAATAATCCTAAAATGACATTAAAAAAAAAAAAAAAAAAAAAAAAAAAAAAAACCCGAAAGACTGAGAGATAGAGAGCGGTGTTTAAACTTGAAATATATATAACTATAGACTTTTTAAGTTATGTAATAAGATCAAAAATAAAATACAGTAACCACCACTTAATAAATTCATTGGTAAATAAAATCAGCTGGTTAATCTGATCTAATTACCAGAACTGTAATCAAATCAATACAAACTACTTTTTAAACCGCCGCTTAGTAAAATCAGCTTCGTTGGTTAATAGACTTAAAAAAAAAAAAAAAAAAAAATCTCTTCAGCAGCAAAAAATGTAATTCATGCGCATTAACATTTTTTTTTATTTTATTTATTCTGATTTTTTTTTTTTTTTTTTTTGAACTAAAAAGGAAAGCAATATTGCTGTTATCTCTTTTTGTCAAAAATTTTACACTTGCAGCATAGTTACAAATTAACCTTGCCCAATCACTTGTCTCATGAACAATTTCAAGGAACATTTTCTTGAGGTAATAAATTACAAATTTGATTTGGTTCGCAAGTGATTTTTGTTCTTTTTAAATTTTTAATTATTAAAAGATAATTTCCAATTCTTATTTTGAAATAACTAAGAAACATGAGATTTAAATGGAAAGATTTTAAATAAATAAATAAAAAATGCTTGAACTTTTGGGAAAGTAATAATGATTTTCTTGAAAGGAAAGATCTTCGAAACTTGGGATGTATTTTATTTATTTATTTTGAATGAACAATCAATTATCTATCAAAATTTAATTAATATTGCTTATATAAAATTACATTATTCATTACCTTTTGAAATTTCTTTCCATATTCAGGAAAATAATACCGCTTTCTTCAGTGTAGCTGCAGGATCTTTCGCCGGATATAAAAATCAGCTGCTTAATAAAATCACTTTGGCTCAGGAGTCAGGACGAATGTGATTTTAATAGCAGCGGGTACTGTATAAATCAAGCATGTTGCAAATTTTGATTAAGTGATATTTTGAATTTTACAGCTTCAAAATACAATGCTTAAAAATTTTTAAAAATCAATTTTTAGATAATAATAATCAATTTAACAGTTTTGAATTTCCCGAATGTCAAAACAGAATTTAAAAATATGTATTGGCTAATGATTTATAATAGGGCAAAATTCCCCATACAAGCCCCCAATATTGGCTTTAGTTTCCGGCGACAATAAGTAGAGAGTTGCCTAACAGTCAAAGCATTCGCCTAAAGTCAAAGCAGGTACTTTTTCTTTCCCTTTTTTTTTTCACTTAAAATCGATCAAATATATTAACATTTAGTAAGTAAAAGCCCCTTTATGAAATTAAAAAAATAAAAAATAAACAAAATCCAGAAAATATAATTAAAGCAGTAATTAATACTCTTCATGCGCATAAGTCAGTCAAATTATTGTATGCACTAAAGTATATATACATTTTTTCCCCCAAAATACCCAGTTTTTGGGTATTTACCCAGGCCTCGGGTAAATACCTGGGTAAATACCCAAAAAATATTTACCTAGCCACTGGGTATTTACCCCATCCTCATCAAAACCCCTTATAGAACACAATGCTTAGGAATATCGGTTATCTCTGTATACAAACCAGTGATGGTATTGCATTTTCAATGAGAAACCTTCAATAGTGGACTTGAATAACATATTTCAATTTCATTAAGATTTGTGTAAAGTAACGGTATTAAAATATGGTAAGAAATGCCTTTTATAATTGCTTTGGAAATATTTCGAGTGTCCCTGTCCACAAATCAGTAAAGGTGTTTACTCCATTTTCAATAGGGAACATTCGATAGTTAACTTGAATAACATATATCAGTTTCAAGAAATTCCATAACTATTTACAGGAGTTAGAGCCTGGACAGACAGACGGACGGACGGACACAGAGAAACCGAAGTCATAAACATTTTTCAACCTTATTCGAAAGTGTAAAAAAAATATCAAACTTTAAAAGAAGTATTCTAATAATAATCAAATCAGTATTTAAACGATAATAATAACAATGTAACTGATTAAAAAAATTAAATTTTTCATAAATTAGTCAAATATGAAATATAAATTACTTACGAAAACCTGTAAAAATTTCCCTTCCTCCATTTTGCAAAACAATTGTATGCCACGCAATATTTCGGCTTTTTAACAACTTATTAACATTCTATTCTATTACAATTGCTCAATACCACTATATGGCTGATGCCAAAAAATTTTTTCTGCGTCAAAAATCTTTGCATGATAAAAAGGGGATAATAGATCTATATAAATTACTATATCTATGAAAATATCTAAACATGTATCAGGTGAGTAATTTCTAAAATCTTTTTGCAATCAGGAATAACCAAATGTATCTGCACAACAATACAGAAAAATATCTAAACATGTATGAAGTACGTCCCAAAGGATTTTCTGAGAAGAAACAGGTAAATAGACATGCACAAATTCACACTGTGGAAAAGCCATATTCTTGTGAAGTATGTTCTAAAAGATTTTCTCAAATGGGACACCTAATTACACATGTACGAATACATACAGAAGAAAAGCCATACGTGTGTGAAATATGTTCTAAAGGATTTTATAAGAAAGGAAATCTGTATGTTCATTCCCGCATTCATACAGGAGAAAAGCCATACGTATGTGAAATATGCTCCAAAGCATTTGCTACAAAAGGAAATTTAAATAACCATTCACGCGTCCACACAGGAGAAAAGCCATACGTGTGTGAAATATGTTCTAAAGGATTTGCCGTAAAACAAGTTTTGGATACGCATTTACACACTCATACAATAGAAAAGCCGTACATGTGTGAAATATGTTCTAAAGGATTTTCTGAAAGGAGTAAACTAAATAATCATCTATTCATCCACATAGGAGAAAAGCCATACGTGTGTGAAATGTGTTCTAAAGGATTTACTGAAAAGTGTAGTTTAAATTTTCATTTACGCATCCACACGGGAGAAAAGCCACACGTGTGTGAAATATGTTCTAAAGGATTTGGTAAAAGGAGTCAATTAAATAGTCATCGACGCATGCACACTGGAGAAAAGCCATACGTGTGTGAAAAATGTTATAGAAGATTTGCTTTAAAACAAAGCTTGGATAGGCATTTAAACACTCATACAGGAGAAAAGCAATACGTATGCCAAATATGTCAAAAAGAATTTTCTCGAAATAGTAGTCTAAAGAATCATCTACGTACCCACACAGAAGAAAAGCCATACGTATGTGAAATATGTTCTAAAGGATTTGCTGCAAAAGGAAATTTAAATAGCCATTCCCGCATTCATACTGGGGAAAAGCCATACGTATGTGAAATATGTTCTAAAAGATTTTCTGAAAGGAGTAAACTGAATAATCATCTACGCATCCACACAGGAGAAAAGCCATACGTGTGTGAAATATGTTCCAAAAGATTTGCTACAAAACAAATTTTGTATAGGCATTCACTCACTCATACAAAAAATAACCCATAGATATATGAAATAAGTCATTAAGAATTTTCTGCGAGAGGTAGCTTAAATACTTATCTATATAATATAAAAGCTGTACTCGTTTTAAAAGATTTGTCAAAAGAAATTGCTTTCAGGAGAAAAACCATATGCTCTGACAGATTTTTCAAAAAGTGATGTTTGAATAAACATTTATGCATCCATACAAGAGAAAAGCTATACGTTTGCGAGATACATCATACAAGCCTTTATGAATAGTGATATGTTTCTGCGTATTGTAAATAAAAGGCAGGTATGTGTGAAGTATATTGTAGAAAAATTACCAAAACGAAATTTTTAATAAGTATTCACGCTCTAACAAAGGACAAAAAACTGTATTTGTGTAAAAAGTGTTCTAAAACAATATCTGTAAAGAATAGCCTATTTACACATCCACACATTTGTACTGACGTAAAAAATATATGTATATGTGTTGTGTGCTAAAGTATTTTCTGAAAAAGGAAATACTTGAAATCATTTATGTATTATGCTCATGAAAAACAATAATAAAGCCAAAGTATAATGGTATTCTAAGAATTTTTTCGAAATAATCATCAGTGCGCTTATTTAGAGGATAAACGAATGTAATATGTGCACTAAGGTTCATTAAAGATTTTTTCGAAGAAATACTTAAAGAAACTAAATACTTTGTAAAGTAAAATCCAAAACAATTTAAGTGCTACATATTGATGTAGAATCGTTTGTTATTACAAGGGAAGCCAAGCCACATTTGTGTAAAGAGCAGGGCTTGGCTCCAAATAAAGGTGGTTGGCTCAGAAATTCTGTGTTTCGCTGTTCGCTTTGGAAAGCATTTAGCTCCAAATTTGGCCCCATTTCTTGTAAGTGTTATTTTGGGAAAAATATTATTTTTCCTCTTGATATTTAGCAATGTTGATGCTCTTCTCAAGTAAATTGAGAACAATTATGATAATAAATAAAAAGAGAAATATTTGGATACTTTTAATGTTTTCCTGTCGCCCAGATGGTGTAGTAGTTAGCGTCACTGACTTCTACACAGTTAGGCCCGGGTTGAAATACCAGATAAGGCATAGATGTATGAATCCCGGAAAAAAGGGCACTCTTCTAATTCGCAAATTGCAAAATAATAAATATCAAATAATGAATTTAAAAAATGACTTTCAAACTAAATTTTTAGAAATTTCAAATGATTTGGTACAACATTCATTTAGGAACAGTAATGGCACCAGAAATTCCCCGAAAGGGGGGACACCACCGCTCCGACAGGGGGGCACTGTATAGAGAGAGATTATATGACTATTCGACAAAAACAGCAATATTATTATTAATAACAGTACGTTAATATTTGTACCATTCCATTTGTGGTTTTGGAGATCATCGTGCCTTTCTCTGAGTGTATGCTATTTTTGTTCCATAGAATAAAAAGGTACAGAGTACATGAAGGAAAAATTAAAAAAAAATTAATCCCAAATACAGTCAAATTTCCCTAAGAAGGCCACCTATCGTGCTGTAGAAAATTGTCTCTCTATCCAGGCCTACCAGCGGCTGAGCGGTTCTGCGCTCAAAGCTGGTAGACGTGAGGTGGCGGGTTCGATCCCCGGTCACGCTCGTCGGCCTAGCCGTTCGGAGTTTTCCGTGGTTTCCTCCGAAACTTGCGTAAATACGGGCTAGGACCCCTTAGAAAGACCTCCACGGAAGGCACTCCCCCTCAGGCCTAGGACCCCAGTGTTGTCAATCGGCCTTAATCCCTAACACCAACACCTCTCTATCCAGAGAGGTGGCCTTTTAATAGAAGTTGTCTTCCTGTTCACGGAGTAAATTACATAACAGCAGTACCACCTATTGGCTCATATGCACTCAAATTGAATCAGTATAGTGTTTTAAAATGGCCCTCTCATATGCCAAGTTTTATGCAATTATATATCATAGAATCTAATATATAGCCTTCCCGTTCACGGGAAAACTTGAAGAACAGGAGCCTCTCATATCTAGCTATATGCGCTCAAACTGATTCCACATAGTGTTTCATAATGGTACTGTCATATACAAAGTTATTTGCAATATTATACAATAGAAACTGAGATATAGCCTTCCTAATCTCGAGGAAAATGGCAGCAGAGCAACGCAACTTATCTGCCAATATGCACCTAAATTAAATCAGCCTAATGATTTATAATGGCCCTCTCATATATCAAGTTTTGTTCGATTATACAAAATAGAACCTGAGATGTAACCTTCCCTTAAATGAAAGAAATTGCTGTACAGCTGTACCACCTATTGAGGGATTTGGACCAAAAGCTAACAGACACTAATTTATGTCATGGGGCAACTGCATACAAATTTATATGTAATTCTGTGCAGTAGTTCTTGAGATACAGTTGGAACAAAATTTTTTATCACATATAGACAGACAGATATTTTCTACAAATGTCATGGTACAAACGTGTTCTGGACCTCTCAAAAAGTATAACATCATGGAAAACCGAAAGTCGACAAGTTTTACGAATCCAATACTTTCTTCTATTGAATATAGAAAGTAAAAACTGGATTGCTCGAAATTTGTAAAAGGAAAAAAAAGTGCTGCTAATAGTAGAAAAACTGAAAATTCCATAATTTCCTCCCCCGAGAGATTTTTAAAATATGCCCCGATGGGGGGGCCTGTGCCCCCCCGGCCCCCTACCTGGCGCCACCCCAGTTAGGAGAGGGGAGGGAAAGAGGGGGGCAGGAGAAGATCGAAAGAAAATAATTGTTTTTACAAAAACTCTTATCGATTTTAGTGAAACTGTGTATAATCACGTAAAATTTGTAAAAAAAAAAAAAAAAAATGACAGTGTCAGGCAACCTTTGGGGGGCGGTTTATAGAGGGGGAGGGCAAAGGAAATAAAATTATCTTTTTATATCACCGTTTTACCGATTCAATGACATATTCTATAATTATCACTTCCTTTTTAAGAAGATCACAGTGAGTGCATTATATACTGGGGGGGAGAGGGGGGGGAATATGGAAATAGATTTCATTCTTCTTTAAACTACCCTTTTATCGATTCCAAAAACCGAATAACCACGTATAATTTGTGAAAAAAAATACAGTATGTGTCAGACATACTTTGGGGGGTGGGGGAGGGTTTAAAGAGGGCGAGGGGCAGAGGAAAACAAAATAATATTTTTATATCACAATTTTACCAAATAAATGATACATTTTATCACTAACACTTAATTTTTATGAAGATAACAGTGAATGTATTATATACCTGGGGGGGGACAAGGGGGAGCAGATGAAAATAAAATATATTCTTCTTTAAACTACCCTATTATCGATTAAAAAAAATTGTATAATCACGTATAATTTATGAAAAAATTACAATAAGTGTCAAACGTACTTGGAGAGGGAAGGTTAGGAGGGGGGAGGGGGGCAGAGGAAAATAAAATGAATTTTTATATTACAATTTTAGCGAATTTAATAATATATTCTATAACTACCACTTAATTTTTATGAAGATTACAATGAGTGTATTATATACTTAAGGGGGGGGGGGGAGGAAGGAGAGGTTTAGATGGAAATAAAATATATTCTTCAAACTACCCTATTTTATAGATTTAAACAAAAACTTGAAAATAATTGTTTTTACAAAAACTCTTACCGATTTTAATGAAACTTTGTATAATCACGTACAATTTGTAAAAAAAAAAAAGACAGTAAGTGTCAGGCAACCTTTGGGGGGGGGGCGCTTTAAAGAGAGGGAGGTGCAGAGGAAAATAAAATTATCTTTTTATATCACCGTTTTACCGATTTAATGACATATTCTATAATTATCACTTACTTTTTATGAAGATCACAGTGAGTGCATTATATACTGGGGGGGGGGGGGCAAGGAGGAGGGGAATATGAAAATAGATTTCATATCCCCTTTTATCAATTCAAAAAACCGTATAACCACGTATAATTTGTGAAAAAAATTACAGTAAGTGTCAGATATACTTTGGGGGTGGAGGAGGGTTTAAAGAGGGGGAGGGGCAGAGGAAAACAAAATAATATTTTCATATCACAATTTTACCGAATTAATGATACATTTTATAACTAACACTTAATTTTTATGAAGATAACAGTGAATGTATTATATACCTGGGGGGGGGCAAGGGGAAGCAGATGAAAATAAAATATATTCTTCTTTAAACTACCCTATTATCGATTAAAAATATTTTGTATAATCACGTATAATTTATGAAAAAATTACAATAAGTGTCAAACATACTTGGAAGGGGAAGTTTAGGAGGGGGGGAGGGGGGCAGAGGAAAATAAAATGAATTTTTATATCACCATTTTAGCGAATTTAATAATATATTCTATAACTACCACTTAATTTTTATGAAGATTACAATGAGTGTATTATATACTTGGTGGGGGGAAAGACAGGTTTAGATGGAAATAAAATATATTCTCCTTCAAACTACCCTATTATAGATTTAAACAAAAATTTTGTATAATAACATACACTTTGTGAAAAAAACAGTCTAAGTGTCAGACATACTTCGGAGGGGGGTGGGTTAAAGAGGGGGGCAGAGCAGAGGAAAGTAAAATGATTTTTTATATCAACATTTTATCGATTTAATGATATATTCTATAACTATCACTTACGTTTTATGAAGATCACAATGAGTGTATTACTCATCTGGAGGGGGGGGGAAGGGGCGCAGATAAAGGTAAAATATATTATTCTTTAAACTACCGTATAATCGATTAAAAATAAAAACTTTGTACATATACAACTTTCTGCTTATGAAAAATTACAGTGAGTTAACACATATCTGGACGAATTGCTACGGGGGGGGCAGAGTGAAAAAAAATGTTTGTTTTTATATCACCATGCTACTTTTATTTATATTAAACTTTGAACCACTATCACTTTCATTTTATTAAAATTATAGTGAAAGTTACCTATAGTTGATAAGGATAGGGGGGGGGGGCAGTAGGGGCAAATGAAAAATAAAATAATCTTTTTAAAAAACACTTATTACCGTTTGTTTCATTGTTTTATTTACATTTTGTGTAAATATCAGTTAGTATTAATAAAAAATTATGGGAAGGTACTCAAAAATTTAATGTATGATTTAAATCTGTAAAAAAGTTGCTAAAAGATGAAATTTGTTCTTTTAATCTGTCTCTTTTGTCCACCACCCCGCCCTCACGTAGAAATAAAAAACTTACGTTCTCGTTGATGCTTAGTTTTACAAGGAGAAATTAAGAAAAGTGCCCCTTTTCCGCAATCCGGAAAAAGGGCACTTTTTTAATTGTTACTTGTAAAATACTTGTTAAACATGGACAATAGCAAAAAATTTTTTGTTTCTACAAGGGGAGGGAGAGAGACAGATCAAAGAAAAAAAAATCTGTTTTAGAATAATCTTTTACCAATGTTTGATATTAACTTTTAATTAATGTCTGATATTAACAATGTATTGAATTTTTGGATTGCGGAAAAAAGGGCACTTTTTTTAATTTCTCCTTGTAAAACTGATGCTAAACATCAACGAGAGTGTAAGTGTTTTATATCTACATGGGGGGGAAGGACAAAAGAGACAGATTAAAAAAAAGAAAATTCATTTTTGAATATTTTTTTTACAGATTTAAATCATACATTGCATTTTTACATACCTCAGTATAATTTTTCATTAATAGTAATTGATACTTACACAAAATGTAAATAAAACAATAAAATAAACGATAATAAGTGTTGTTTAGAAAGGTTATTTTATTTTGCATCTGTCCCCCCTACCTCTCCCCCCCTTATCAACTTTAGTTAACTTTCACTATAATTTTAATAGTGCCTCACTTTCAACGAGGGCAGGAAAAACCTTCGTCACCTGCACCAATTGCCAAAATCATCAGGCTTCTCCTGAGCACCTTTTGGAATGCATGGGACTCTCTAAGGAGGATCTTTTTACCAATCCTCTTCTGGTCTTTGACTTCCTAACAGTCAACGAACTCGTGAATCTTGTCCGAATCCGTCAGACAAGGAGGATAAGCAACAACAACAACAACAAAAATAATTTTAATAAAATGAAAGTGATAGTGCTACAAAGTTTCATATAAGTAGGTAGCATGGTGATATAAAAAGAAACATTTTCTTCACTCTGCCCCCCCCCCCCCTTAGCAAATCGTCCAGATATGTGTACACTCACTGTAATTTTTCATAAGCAGAAAATTGCGTAGATACAAAGTCTTTTTAAAATCGACAATGTTGTAGTTTAAAGAATAATATATTTTACTTCTATCTGCGTCCCCTTTGTCCCCCCCCCCCAAATGTATAATACCCTCATTTTGATCTTCATAAAAAGTAAGTTATAGTTATAGAATATATCATTAAAGTCAGTAATATGGTGATATAAAAAAATATTTTATTTTCCTCTGTCCCCCCCTCTCTTTCCCCCCACCGTCCTCAAGTATATCTGAACTTACTGTGTTTTTTTTCACAAATTGGTCTCTATTATACAAAGTTTTTGTTTAAATCGACAATAGTGTAGTTTAAAGAAGAATATATTTTATTTCCATCGGTCCCCCTTGCCCCCTCCCAGGTACATAATTCACTCATTGTAATCTCATGAAAATTAAGTGGTAGTTATGGAATATATCATTAAAATTGCTAAAATGGTGATGTAAAAATTCACTTTATTAACCCCCCCCCCCCAAAAAAAAAAAAAAAGTATGTTTGACACTTACTGTAAATTTTAATAAATTATACGTGATTGTACAAAAAATTTTTTAATCAGTAATAGAGTAATTTAAAGAAGAATATATTTTATTTCTATCTGCCCCCCTTGCCCCACCTCAGGTATATAATACACTCACTGTGATCTTCATAAAAAGTAAGTGATAGCTATATAATATATCATTAAAGTCGGTAAAACGGTGATATAGAAGATAATTTTATTTTCCTCTGCACCCCCTCTTTACCCCCCCCCCCTCAAGTTTGCCGGACACTTACTGTAATTTTTTCACAAATTGTATGAGATTATACAAAATTTCCTTAAAATCTGTAAGAGTTTATGTAAAACAATTGTTTTCTGTCGATCTGCTCCTGCCCCCCCCCCCCTTCCTTCTCCCCTCATCTTCCACGAGGTATATACTAAATGAATGTTGTACCAAATCAATTGAAATTTCTAAATGTGTAATTTGAAAGCCATTGTTTAAATATCATTATTTGATATTTATTATTTTGCGATTTGCAGATTGAAAAAGTGCCCTTTTTTCCGGGATCCTAGATGTATATGTCTTTGTTTCTTGTATCTGTTCTTGTAATAAAAACTTGTAAACCCTTGTGGTGTGGATTATTCGAGATATAAGCGGCCCTAGAGGCAAGCAATAAATCTCATGTACTCATCAAACAAAACCATGTTTTTATTTTTATTTTTTACTGAATAAATAATTAAACTTTTAAGATATCTTGGAATATGGCATATCTCTGTGTTTAAATTATCTTGTTCTATCGCTATATTAATATTATTTTTTTTTCCATTTACTTGTAGATTTTTTTTTCATCCGTATATATATTATATACAACATTAATGTTTTTTTGTGGGAAAAATATTGAAATGAAATGTATACATATATATATATATATATATATATTATATTAAGAAAAAGGATTATTATTTTTTTTTTTTAACACAAATATTATAATTTTCTCCAAATTATGCTTAAATGAAAACAATTGTTTTATCTAGTTTCAAGTAACATGAAAAGAAAATTATTAGTTACATTAATCATAACAATTAATAATATCTAATAAAATTGTTTTTATCAATAACTGTATAACGATATATGTTTCTACAGCTACTTTAAGAAAGACTATACGTAATTCACATGATGTTACTATCTAGGAAACTTCAAGAGATCAAATAAAGATCACATTCAAATCTGGCAAGAAAAATGACACAAGTAATAAAATACCAATTTTGAACTTGTTATTGAAAAATGCATATGAAGTGCCCCAACATGCACAAAAACACCGCATCTCTATCTCACAATTTATTTATTATATTTATAAATAACGGAGAGATTACTGCGTTTTCTTCACTTTTTTATTTCAAAAATAATTCCAGTTTTTAAAAAAAGAAAAAATGTTTCGTGTGCATAAATGATATTTCTGCTGCTGCAGAGATTTTTTTTTTTTTTTTTGAGTTTATTAACCAGTAATTCTGATTTTATTAAGCTACGGTTTTAAAATAAGTTTATATTGATTCGATTCCGGTCCTTGTAATTTGATCAGATTAAGCGTCTGATTTTATTAACTATTGAATTTATTAAACGGCAGTTACTGTATTACTAAATGTAAATGGTATTACTGAAAAAGTTTGTAAAAATTAGGTGATTGACACCTGAATATTAGAGTAAATCAGCCAGTCGAAAATTCGGTATTCGGCCGAATAGTTACTATTCGGTTTGAAGGATATTCGGTATTCAGCCGAATAGTCAGTATTCGGTTGGCCGAATATTCGGTATTCGGCAAAACTGGTATTTGGTGCATTCACGGAATCCGTGGAGGCAGCTTTTCACAATATTCTTTCTAATGGGATCTTCCCACCGTCGTCTGCTCAAACACGTGATAGAGGAAAACGAATAATCGAATTCAATTAAATATTGTTCTTAAGAACCAAAATTTGAATATTAAAATAATTATTTTTTTTTTAATAAAATAAAAGTAATATTGTGCATTTGTAAACAGTAGAATAATTGTATTTGTAAATTTAAAATTTTTTAAAAAACATTTTATGTGTTTATTTATTTTTACCTATAAGAATCGATTTTTGTATATTGTAGTGTAACTGTAACATTAACTGATCTAGCAATAAATAATAGGTTCTTGTGGATTGTTTATGGATTACAATTTTAAAATTTAAAATGTTTTCGTTTAATTTAATTGCATAAAGGTGATTCAACAAGTTAATTAACTTAGTTACTGGTCTAAATGGATTTACGCAGCACGATATTGCACTGTCACTGATTTAAGTACCCAAAATCAGAGTATTAAACTTGTTCTTCGTGAACATTAATAAAAAACATAAACTAAATGATGATTGTAAATGTATACAGCAAACAAAAGATGATGAATAATGATATAGAATGGATTAAAAATGATGATGTATAAATAAATAACACTGATCAAATACGATTGATCAAAAATAAGAATAGAAAATACGTTATTTCAGCAATCTCTATAGATAAACAAGAGCTCGTCTGCTATTTGTTTTTCCTCTATCATGTGACCTCTGACGTCAGGTGGGAAGAGCCCATTGTTCTAGAGCCCCCAAAAAAT
Source organism: Salticus scenicus (assembly GCA_963930645.1). Lineage (NCBI taxonomy): Eukaryota > Metazoa > Arthropoda > Arachnida > Araneae > Salticidae > Salticus > Salticus scenicus. The sequence continues at coordinate 51,625,461 of OZ005658.1, read as the reverse complement.
AATAGGCCGGCGCATTTCCGCCATTTTTTTGCCTCCGAAGAGGACAGCATTCCCGCTTGGCATCCTTATCGCTTCCCTAATGATTTTAAGAAATATTGATCTGATGCTAATCCGGTCAGCGTATCTCCGAAATGTTGGCGCGTACAGGCGAACCTGGCGAATTTTTGTAGCTCGCGCCAAAACCCTCTCTGCCGCAAAGCAACCCTTTCTTTCCACTTCATTCACGATTCGTTAAGGATTCGAGCAATCCCCCCCCCCCTCCCCCAAGAGAATAAACTATTAAAAAAGGTGTCAATGGAGTTTTAGTATCGTAATTCTTAAATAATATATTTAATGCAAAAAATTATTAGAAATCCTCCACCCTTTAAATTTAATTTAGCAAGATTAATGAAAAAATAAAATTGTAATATTCTAATTTTTAAGCTTTTAAAATTGTTCTTGAAATACATTTATTTATTTATTTTGATTTCTCTTACCAATATATATGGCAGAGAAAGTATTGTTTTGGGGTCAAATTTTCGAAATTGAATTTTTGTTATACATACACGTTTTGAGGCTCCCTGAATCATTATTGTTAAAAATGTGTCAATGGAGTCTTTGTATCGTTATTTTTAGATAATTTAATTTAATACCAAAATTTATTAGAAAACCCTTTAAATTTATTTTATCAAGATTAATGAAGAAGTATAAAGCTTTTAAAATTATCCTTGAAATACATTTATTTTATTTTATTTTATTCTGTTTTATTATTATTATTATTATTTACTTTCTCTTCGTCAAATAAAATTGTTTCTAAACCTATTTTAGATTATTTGAAAAGTACATTAAACTTTACATTCTTACGCTATTGATCTTAAGATTAAATGTGCAATCTGTCATTATAATATTGAAATGCAGGGTAAAAAAGAAAGTCGTGTGAGTGACACACGAGATTATCATTATTATGATCATTATTTAAATTATTTTACCCATATATTGTAAGAAAAGTTTTATTTTTGATTCAGATTTTCGAAGTTGAGTTTTTGCTACATTTGCTTAAATATCCTGAAACAAAAAATTAGGTTTTTAGCGGTTGCCTGAATGTGTCTGTGTGTTTGTTATCACCATACTTCAAAAATAGATATTGGGATTCGGATGAAATATTAAGTAATTCGTGTACAGTGACTGAATTCAAATTCATTAAGTCTATGTGTGAATTTTCTGGTAAATACAATTTAATATTTTTGGATGAAACAAAATAAAATAAATTGAACTTATATTTTATGTGCATGAAAGAATGTTTCGTGTACAATGTAGAATGTATATCCTTTATTAGAAGTTTACACAGAACTCCACAAAAGAATTCAGATATATTCATACAATGGAATTGCTGAAAGGTCATTTCATGTCGTGCTATGTGTTTTAAATTCTGTGCTAAATTAGTACACTATATTGTGTTTGTAAAATATACAGTAAATATACAGGGCTACCCCAAATTAAATGAAAGCATTTCTTTTTATAAATAAAAACCAATGTAATAAATGCAATTAACCCGTTAGTAGTCGCTATAAGCAGCGCCACCTATTACAGATTGCGCACTTTTTATTTAACTCGCACCAATAATTTTAAAAAAGTGATGTGATCAACGTTTCTTCTATTTTATTCGCGTTTTATGTATATCAAATGGCACTTCTAAAAATTTTTGGTGGCAATTGAATAAAAAAATCCGGCAGAACTGAAGGATGGGCGGCAAATCGACCAACTTGCGACTACTAACGGGTTAAAGTTTAATTAATTTAAAATTATTCTCTTATTCTAATTTACTTTATCTTATCCGTAAAAGGTCGCGAAAGTATGGGCGTGTTCAGTAGAGCGCCCGATCCACGACCGGTCGAAAGATTCCGAGCCAAAGCGTTCAGTGGTGTCGACCGATCCAGAGTCACTTCGTTCAGTGGAATGGACCGATCTCGACCGGTCGTGGATCAGAAAGCCCAGAAAAATTTCTTGATCCATTGGGTCACGTGATGGATCAAATGCGCAATAGGTTGAAAATCAGGCTCTGATTGACATTACGCAGTGAAAACCTGAACAATGAACATCTGTTTTTGACAATGATTGTTTATTTGTTTGATTAGCTGAGGATTAATACAGATGTACCTATTTATATGCATTGTTTGTGCTGTAGAAAATGAGGTAAGTAATTCCATAAAATGCTAAACTATATTATGTTTATTTATTTATTGTGTAAAAAAGATTTTTTACGTAATAACGATTTTCGATACGTAATTTTTTTTATTGATGAACGTAACATTCAAACATAAAATTAAAACAAAAATTTACACAATTTTAATTGAAACAAAAAAATATATATTTTTTTAATTCGGACGCTATCATATTTTGTTAATTTAATATATAAAAATAAGCTGGGAAAAATTATATTTCTTTTTTTTTCAGACAAAGCTTTTCATTCATGCGATTGTTTTTTGTTTACAAATAGAAAAGTTTGTAAACGCTTGTATTTTTTACCTTTTAACAATAACCTTAAAACAATAAGCTAACTATAAGTAAATAAATTAAAATCCTTCCACATATTTTTAATTTAGGTAAAAATAAGTTTAAGATGTCAATTATTAAATTTAATAAACAGAACAGACTGTAAGAAAAGTAGCTATAAAATTATGCAGTGTTGTTTACATTGCTAGTTTATTTTAATATTCAGTCGGTAATAAGAGAAAAAGCTCTTTATATTGATTCATAAATCGAAGAAGAAAATAAGATTAGTTTTTATATAAATCCACTATATTAACTGAACAGCATATTTCATATTTTATATAATTTATTTATTTATTATTTTTTTTTTCAAAAATTTTTTTGTTGTACATTTCTGTTCAGAATAAAATTCGAAGAGAAAGAAAGGTGTTTTAAGTGCTCATTTAAGATAAATCTACTCTGCTCCTTTAAAAATAAATGTAACGTAACATTCTTAACATTTTCATGATTAAAATTTATACGTGAATTTAGAAAAATCATAACCAAAATAATGTATATTAGTAATTTGTCAGTACAATCAATTAATAGCTTCTTATTTTTTGTTAGCAGAGTACAGAATTCTAAATAATTAATAAGAAAGAAGTAAAACTGTTATTGCATAAAAAATCTTTCTTTCTTTTTTTTTTTTTTTTTTTTTTTTTTTTTTAAGAAAAAACGTAATATAGTTTAGCATTTTATGGAATTACGTATTAAAAGTCCAGACAAAATAAACAACAGAAACACAATAGATAACTTGCTAATACAGGTCAAATTAGATAGATGGCGTCACGTCAAAATTGTTCCAAAGCGTTCAGTAGATTCCTGGCCCGATCCAAGACCGGTCCAGGATCAGTGACGTCATCGCCCGGTCGCATTGATCCATCTCGGGTAAGGCTCCTATATATACGAGCTGGCGCATCCGACATTTTTTTGCCTTAGGGTTGCCGCATGTACCCAGCGTGATAAACAAACGGCATCCATTGTTTCTACCGTCTTGCTCGTAATTTTAGTGAAATAAACTGCAATATGGGAGGTTGTTCAGCAATAAACTGCTGTAAACACGCCAGAAAAGGATACAAAATGTTTAGGTTTCCTTCGGATAATGCAAGAAGGAGAAAATGGGCTGCGAATTGTCGTCCAGATTCTTGGATCCCGGGACGTAATGCACAGCTTTGCATAGTAAGTTTTATTGTTATTCACTTATACTTTTCTTTGCATTCCTGACATTTATAAAGTAAAATATTTAAAAAAAAGTATTATTTAAATCTAAATATGTATTTTAATAACCATAAATTATTTTAAGAAACGCTTTTTTACTGTGTGTTTGTAGAGTCTTGGCGACGTTTTTTTGGTTCGCCAAAGTTGTCTTGTTTCCGTGTCCTGATAGTATTAGGTCGTTGAAAAAACTTTCCAATTTTAATTGGTACGCTCTTTTTTTTTCCCCCTTTCAAATGTTATGAATTATTTAAGAAACAGAAACAGATTACTTGTGTTGCTTATCATTTTTGGTCGATTTTATTTTTAGATGAAAATTTCTTAAAACTACCAGTGAAGCGATAAAATCGCCAAGCGGAAATGCTGTCCTCTTACGAGGCAAAAAAATGGCGGTGATGCGCCGGCCTATTATTTATTTAAGGGGCTCTAATCTCGGGCGCTCTACTGAACACGCTCTATTGCTTTCGGATCAAGTTTTCGAAATTGAATTTTTGTTACATTTATATGTTTTGAGGTTTCCTGAATCCAAAAATTATGTTTTTAGTGGTTGGTTTATGTGACTTGTCTGTGTGTATTATAGATATTGAGTTTGTAAAATGGGTGCATGAGTTTTTAAATATCACTTATGTTATTGATAAGGACAATATTGCTTTGGAACAATGTAAGTTGTAAACTTCGCATGCTATTCAAAATTTACGTTTTCTTTTTAACATGGCAAAATAGAGCAAAATTTCGTTTAAACGTCCATTATGCCAATATTTTGTCGTAAACATGTCAGATTAATATTTTTAAATATATTTTTTAATACACTTCATTAAATATGAACATTTTAATTTGAAACTTTAGTAATTAAAAATTGTGTTTCCTTCATTTGACAAATTAGGCCAATACTTCCCACGAACTTGCAATATGGGGATCAGTTGTGTTGGAAATTAATGTACGAAAACAATCCTAATAAAATTAGTCATTTAATTACGATAAGTCAAATGTATCGAATCGGATTGAGGGTAGCCTATGAGGTGCGGCATTTCAGACTGCGACTGTGTTGAGTGTTCTATCATACTCATTCCTTTTAATATGAATACATTTCGCTCTCAATAGAAATTATTAACAATAAATATAGAATGAGAATGGTTATGCGCATCATTATTACTTTGATTTGTATAACATATTAAGTTAGATTGTTTATGATTACTGAAAAATAAATAGAATAGCATTAATAAAATGTTAAACGTTTTATTTTATAACTTTGTATGTTGGGGGTGGGGGGGGGGTAAAGAATGAGAAATGGACATGTCCGAGGAGGAAATTATACGTAGAAAATTTTATGAATTTCAACCATAAAATTTAACACGAAATATCTATTTTATTATGATTAAGATGGTCTTTAAAAATACATAATATATAAATATAAGGTGATAATTTATGAAAATTCAAGCACTGAATTGTAAGAGAAATATAGTTTAAATGTAAAATGGCGTACTACTGATTTGTACTTATGAACATTCTTCATGCATTTTACTAAGAATTTGTAATTTGTTTGAACAATTTTTACAAACTTTTTGGCCAGGATCTCAATATATTACCATTATTATTATCTACTTCTCTATTCGAAAAACTATTTCTTAATTTGAAGATATGTTTCGTTTTGCGATTTAAATCCTACATTAATCATCATAAGAAAAAATAATAATAAAAGAAAAAAGAAAGCAAGAAAAGCGCCGGATGTTTCTTTATACAGGTTAAGCGGCGTGAAGTTTCTCTTTGCACTTCCAGATTTGGCAAAAATCGCATTCTCTGGCGAAAAATTGTGAATTTGTTCTGCGTGCGCCAACATTTCGGAGATACGCATCCGGTCAAGATAAGAGTAATAAGCAACAATAATATACCTAAAAACACATTTTTTTCACATCAGGATGTCATTCTATTCTGAGGATATGCTATGGATGTACTGGGGTAAGATGTGTTGTTAGGGCGGTTTCTGTTTCTTTCACAAAATGTCGCAAAACTCAAATACACAGTCTGCGAGAACTTTATATTCACTTCCTGAATGATTATAGCAGTTTATCGCTAAACAAACTTCCATATCATCGTTTACTTAGCTAAAATTATGAAATATAATAAAACAAGTTACTTTAAAGTAACGTACGACGATAACAAAAAATGTTTGTCGTTTGTTTATCAGACAAACACGCTGGGTACACGTGGCAACCTTAAGGCAACAAAATGCCTGGTGAACTAGGTAACGAACATATCTGGGCATCTATTCTCCGATCCGACCGCCATAGCGACCGTCCAACAACGACAGTCTTTAAGGGGTACATACAAACGGAACGCTTGCAAATGAGCCGCTTGCAACTTCGATGACGTAAATTTTGCAAGTGGATTGCAAATAGTCATACATTTGGAACGCTTGCAGGCGGTGACGTCAACTTGCAAGAATTATCGATTGCGATGAATGATAAACCAATAGGAAACAAGAATACACGAATCGAACAATATTCGACAGAAAGTTAGGAAAATTCAGTGGGTTTTTGTTTTTGTTTATTTGTGACTTTTGAGGATCGCTATAATTTTTTAGACATCACTATTTTATATATCAGTGTATAATTTATAACCATTTTAAATGTGGATAATAGTGTATAAATAACCAGAATAATTTATTTAAATTTCAGAAATACTCTGATATACTACTAACAGACCATGATACAACTTTGTATTAATCATTTTCATATTTTTCCTCTGATTATTCAAAAGGATTGGATATAAATATTTTTTCTAAAAACTATTTTTTAATACTGGTGGGATAATCTTGTGCACTGTCCTTTTTTCTCATAAGGCCATGTATTAGCTTATCCTTCTATGTAAATATTACTAAGAAAAATAGTCTAATTCTGTGATTAAATATTACTTAGTCCTGATTTTTCTAAATTTCATTGTTAAGTAAACACATGGGCTATGGTTGTTCAGAGAATTACTTACTCTAGTAGGAGTTCATCTTACAGTCCATCAGATAAGTTTGAATGTCATCTTACAGTCCATCAGGTAAGTTTGATTAAAATTATTATTTATTTGTTTATAACGTTCAATATGTATTTTTCAATACTTATAATGAAAATTATTAAAATCATATTCATTATGAATGCAACTTCAATATTTGCACGGAAGGGCAATCCAATGCATAGTATTATGTAAAAAGCGCTATAAGGATATCCCATCAGCTTATTGCCTTTATTTTATACATACATAAAATTTCAGGAGGGGCTGCAGTCCACCAGCCCTCCCCCCCCCCCCTCTCCTGGATAGGCCACCATTGCCATGGTTAATATTCACATGTATGCTCACTTCACGAGCATTATAATAATTACAAAATAAAAAAAACTTTTTATATAGCGTGTAAAATGGGCACAAAAGGGCTTCTGAGAGTTCTTGCATTTTATGGTGTTAATTCAAAGTTTCACATTTTTTTTTATTTTTTACGTCACTTCTATGGTGGTTCTTTTTTTTTTAATAATCTTTGTTTCTTCTTGCACCAAGTAAGTAATTTTGTGAAAGTTTGTTTTCTTTTTATTGTTTTATTTGTTAAATCCCCCCCCCCTTTTTTTTTTTCTTCTCACTTTTTGTGTCTTTCATTTCAAGTTTTTATTTTACATTTTTTTTATTGTTTAACCCTGCCTTTTTTGTGTTTTTTGAAGTGAAAACTTCTTTAGGCGTGTTGAGCACTTTTGGGTGAACAAAAATCATGGAACTTGCGTCATCGTCAGCGAAGGCTTTCCATGAGAATCGAAAGTGGAATTTGAGTTTTCAGCTGATTTACACAGTTTCAGGTGACCTGAAAGGGTTTTCATTTGTATCTCAGCTACTAATTAAAATAATTTCATAAGTAATACATCATTAGAAAGCTTTGTTGATTTGGAATCTAACAGTAGATTTCAGAAATTTCTACCGCCAGATGGTGCTGAAATATTTTAAAATTTCAACATTTCAAATTCTAATTATGATTAAATTATTTTTAATACATCATTCGAAAGATATTTTAAAGTTCTTTCATATTATCGAAAGTGGAATTCGAGATTTTACCTGATTTACACGTTTTGAGGTCTCCTGAATGGGTTTTCTTTTGTATTTCAGCTACTAATTAAAATAATTTCAAAAGTAATACATCATTAGAAAGCTTTGTTGATTTGGAATCAAACAGTAGATTTTCAACCACCAGATGGCGCTGTAATATTTTAAAATTTCAAATTAAAATTATGATTAAATTATTTTTAATACATCATTCGAAAGATATTTTAAAGTTCTTTTATATTATCGAAAGTGGAATTTGAGATTTCACCTGATTTATGCGTTTTGGGGTATCCTGAATCGGTTTTCTTTTGTATCTTAGCTACTAATTAAAATAATTTCATAAGTAATCAATATTTTTACCTAATATAAGGCTTAGTTCATTTAATTTGGGTAGCTACAAATATTGTGACGAATCATATAATACAGATCATAAACACTTCTTTACAAATCGAAAATAATAATCTAATAGCTCGAAGGTACAATTCAGAAGTTACTTAGTTTTCACTTCTATTGGCAGTCCCCAAACACTGCTTTGATTTTTTTTTTTTTAATGTGTGTGAAGTGCCCCAACATGCATGCAAAGCATAACATCTGTCTCACAATTTATCCACGTGAGAGGCATTTGTGTCAATTTTTATAAACTTTGTTATTTGTAAGTTGATTTTTCTCAAATGCTGCATTCTTGTGTCATTTTTCAAACCCCGGCACAAGATACTGTTATTTAAAAAGCTTATATGTTTATTAAGAAGACTAACAGTTAATAATTTTCTTCGCTGTGAATTCAGCATAACACTACTATTTAGGTATAGTAATATTTTCTAAGAATTTTCTACATTGAAGTAAACCACTGTTTCTGAATAGTAATTTTTTATAATTTTCATAATTTAAAATAAATAAATAAAAATTACTAAATATAAATGGTATTATTCAAAAAGTTGAACAAAAATAATAATAATATAATCAAAAGACATAAAACTGACCTAATAAAATAGACATCTGAAAATTTTCCAGTACGAGAAAGCTGATACTCATATAAATGCATATAAAACAGAATTTACATAGCGAGTTAAAAAAATAAGAGAAAAAAAAAATCAGTTTAAACTTTTTTATTTTTGAAACACTAATTTTAAGATCTAAAACTGACCTACCTAATCAGTGTAACTGTTAATTTTCCTGTAATAACTATGTAATACATGAGAAAGGATATCTAATGGGTTTATGCAACAATTTTCAAGAAAGTCATTAGAATCGCTTTTTAGATACCGACTTTTACCAAAACTTGGCGTACTCAGTTGTTGACCCAAAAATAACAATTACATACAAAAGGATATTTAAAAAAGAGATTAATATGAGAAGTTTGAAAAAAATCCGTATAGCTGTTTTTAAAGGCATGCACTTCTGAGACCTGAAATTGAGATATTTATACAGGACACCTATCAATTTTCCTGAACTAACCAACTCATTCATATTAAAGAACATCTAATCAAGTGTATAAACAGCAGCTTTGAATAAAATCATTAGAATAGTTTTTGAAATATGGACTTACAGCCCCACTCCTGGTTCCTAATCGTCGAATTTTCATCAAAAGTTTCGGGGAAATGATAGTCAGAAGATTCCACACACACATACTGACCAATTGCTAAAAACTTTTTTTGGACTCAGGACACCTTAAAACATGTAAATCAGGTGAAAACTCGATATTGAATTTTTAAACTGAACACAATACTTCCATTACTTACAGTAATAGGGTAGTAGTAGTAAAAAATTAAGATAATGACACCTGAATATAAGTGTAATCAGCTAGCTACATAGTTACTATTTAGCTTGAAGAATATTCAATATTTGACCAAATAGTTAGTGGTGATAAAACAGCATAATAATAATAATTAAAAAAATAAATTACTTATATAACCAGACTTGACATTGAACAGAATGATTTACACAATGTTGAAAACACCTATGTACAAAATGCTAAAACCAAACTGCAATTTCAGTAGCAAGCATTAAGTATATCGTTATCAGCTCAATCAGGTTTGACACTGATGATGGTAGGTACGCTTAATGCTACAGAAACTGCAGTTTCGTTCTAACATTTTTTTACATTGGCGTTTTTAACATTATGTAAATATTTATAGTAAATTGTTTATCATTCTTGATAATAAAAAAGTAAATCCATGAAATAAATGATACTTTTAACAGCAGTGTATTAAACTTCAGTATTTATGCATCATTAATTAATCTGTAAAAGAACTTGTTTTGTCAATATGTTAAAACTGACATAACAAATTCTAATTCAGATGTTTATTCGTAAAACTAAGAAAAAATACATTCTTCATTTATCAGATCGACATTCACCTGCTAGAATCTGGTTCAAATTTATTCATATTTTAAAATACTCACTCAATAATAAAAACTATAAAATTTTGAAAAGTATATTATACTTACAAAAAACATAATCCTTCATATGCCTTAGTATATTTTTCAAGTAGACGACTGCTTCACTTCAGAAGAAGAAGCACTTTTCAAGGTTTTGTGCTTCATTGAACAATCTGAAAGCGAATTTAGTACATTATGCCAATATAATAAAACTGACATAACAGCCAAATTCTCATTCGGATAGTTGTTCGATAAACTGGAATATTCTTCATCAGGTCACACTGAGGTTCTTCATTTAGCGAGATTTTTAATTCAAGATGCATTGATATTTAAAAATACTCATTCGACTGAAGAGTTACCATATTCTTGATCATAAAAAAAAAAAAAAAATTTACAAAATAAAATTATCAGCCTTTTTACTTCTTAATATTTTTTTCTGTCTTATAAAATCAGAAATTTTATAAAAATCTTTATCGAATGGTATTCAAAATATAAATCATATAATATTAATAAAACAAAATAATTGAGGGGTGAATAAAAATTAATTTTATAACACTACTTTAATATTTTGCTTATTTTTCAATACTTAAATTTAAATAAATAAAATAATACTTAGATGAATATAAACATCACATAGAATTGGTGTTGCTATCATGCATAACATAAAATGTAACATTTCTCAGTTAAGTAAAAATATTTATCATTTGATAATAAAACTTTTAATTTAAATCTTACCTTTAACAGAACTCCATTTGAACTTCAGCATTTATAACATTGTAGCATCATTATCCGAAAAAGAGCTTAATATGTTATGCCAAAATAGTAAAACTGACATAACACATAAATTCCCATTCAGATGTTAGTTCAAAAAGCTACAAATGTTTTTCAATGTTTATCTCTTCAAATCTTCTTTTCTTAACCACACATTTAAAAAATAAAACGCATAATCATCTAATTTTAAAACTAAAATCAATACTCTCAATGTATTTTTATTGCCAATATTTAAAAATATAAATAGTTAATGAAAGATTTTAGTTATAATAAGCAAGACAATATAAAATAACTATATTGCTGTTGATTCTCTCAATGCAAATTTAAGTAGCATTTTAAATAATTTTATATTATACACATTGGTTAAAAGTGCAGAAATAACTGGGAGAGAAAATAAAATAAGTATATCTAATACCATCAATACTAAATCAGTTGTATGCAATTGTAAGTAACATATAATCTACTCTTACAGCTTATGAACTTTTAATGATTTTGATTTTTAATAATGACAGTTGATATTTGGATATCGAGCTTACCACATACTGCATTTTCAATAGATGTATACACTCTTGCTAAAGCAACATTAACTCTTCCCTTCTTTCTATCTTTTGCAGTTTTAGTCATCTACTCACTCCAAACCATGTAATTATAAGGTAATAAATTTAATAAATGTTTAGATTTCAATGAAGATTGAACAAATATGTATTAAAATTGTTCATAGAAAAAACAATAACTGATTAAAATTAATCATATCAAATTCTTCAAACAGATAATTCACTTGGAACTAAAAAGAATATTTGAAGTCAGTTGACCAGTTAAAATGAACTGCAATAATATAATACTTCAGAAAACATACATATATGTGCATATATCATAATATAAACAAAACGAAAATAAAAAATTGAAATGTAGTTCGATTACGAATCCGTCCGATATCTGTAAATAAACTTCCATTATTTCAAACTAAAGAAATCTTATTTGTCTCTTAAAGAACTTATGGTTTTGTAACACCATTGTAGTCGTATGCTTTCAGATAAATGGATCAAGCATCTCAAAGTATTGAATCAATAATAAGGACTCAAAGCATCTAAAAATAATAATATATTAAGAAAAATGATCAGAATTGAACTTCTTATACATCGTGCATGCAACGTACCGGTAAGGCACGCTAGCTCATATTGAAAAACATTATTTTTAAGTTGCTGTTACAGTTACAGTTAATGATCAACATGTTGTTACAGTTGCAGTTAATGATTAGCATGTTATTACAGTTGCAGTTAATGATTAGCCATGTTATTACAGTTACAGTTAAAATGTCAGAATGTGAGTTTATCAGTCAATCACCAGTTGGTGGTTACAGTTAACCGCCACAGTACTCCGCCCCAAGTACTGTAAGTACTGAACCATCACAAATATCGCGGATTGAACCGGACAACTCTACCGGAACGAGTAGTTTGGTTTGGAGGTAGACTTGGTACCACACTTGTCGGTTCCCCTAAGTTAGGTGTAGGAGTATGGGAACTGTCTGTAGCCCCAGCAGGCGGTGCTGACGGAATGTCATCCTGAGCTCGGAAGGCTGGCTTAAGTCTGTCTATACCAATTACACATTCTTTTCCATTTATTTGGATGGTGAAATGTTTGGCACTACGTTTTGTGACACAATAAGGTCCATTGTATGGCTGTGTCAATGGTGCTTTGACTGAGTCATTACGTACAAAAACATGGGTACAAGTCCCTAATGAAGGATGCACAAAACATGATGGTTTGCCATGGAAAGACGTAGAAGTTGGCGCAATATCTCGCATGGTATGGCACAGCTGCTGTAAGAAAGACGCTGGGTCTGTTTGTGGCTCCTCTTTCGAAGGTTCCAAAAACTCCCCTGGTAAGGACAGTGTTGTTCCATACAGCATTTCGGAGCAAGTACCACCAAGATCTTCTTTAAATGTGGCACGGAGACCTAAAAGCACAATAGGTAAAGTCTCCGTCCAGCGAGGACTGTTATGACATTTTAGGGCCTGCTTAAGAGTCCGGTGAAATCGCTCTACCAGTCCATTGCTTGATGGGTGGTAAGGGGTGGTGCGAATACGATGCATGCCCAAAATTTTCATTAAGGAGGAAAATAAATGGGATTCAAATTGTCGTCCCTGATCTGTAGTGATTGTTCTAGGGACACCAAATCGGGCAATCCAATGTGCCACCAAGGTTCGTGCCACTGTTTCAGCTGTGATATCCTGCACTGGTATTGCCTCTGGCCAACGAGAAAATCTATCTATGAAGGTTACCAAGTAGGTATATCCCTCAGATGGAGGCAAGGGTCCCACGATATCCAGGTGCACGTGCTCGAATCTCTGTGAAGTGATGGGAAACTGCTGCAGTGGACTACGAGTATGTCGATGAACTTTTGACTTTTGACAGTCTATACATGACTGTGCCCATTTGGCAATGTCTTTCTGCATGGAAGGCCATACAAATCTCTGTTGGATCAGCTTTCGAGTGGCTCTAACACCTGGGTGTGACAAGGAATGGAGGCTCTTGAAAACTCCGAAGCGCAATGACTCAGGAACATATGGTCGCACTTTACCAGTGCTCAGATCACAATAAAGTTCTAAGTTAGGACCTATTGTCATTTTCTGGAGTTTGAGGGATAAATCAGGCTTGACAAGGATATCAGCCAATTGCTTATCTGTCGCTTGCTCTGCAGCCATTGTGGAAAAATCAGTAGAAGTATGTTGGATATTATTTATCCGTGACAGGGTGTCAGCAACTACATTGTCAGTTCCAGCAACATGCCGAATGTCTGTACTAAATTGGGATATGAAGTCCAACTGTCTCAGCTGGCGAGGAGAACTGGAATCTGAAGTTTTTGAAAAAGCGAAGGTCAGTGGCTTATGGTCTGTATATATAATGAAGTGTCTTCCCTGCAAACTGTGCCGAAAATATTTTACAGCTGAATAAATTGCCAACAGCTCTCTGTCATAAGTGCTGTACCTTTGCTCAGTAGGACTCAATTTACGCGAAAAAAATGAAAGGGGTTGTAAACTATTATCATTTAAGATATTTAAAACAGCGCCTATTGCAATGTTGGATGCGTCGACCATTAGGTTAATTGGCTGGTCCGGAGCATGATAAGCAAGAGTTGCAGAATGAATTAGATCGTGCTTACATGCCTCAAATGCCTGGATTAATGTATCATTCCAGGGGACCGGGCGTTTATCATTCTTTTTAGAATCTTTTAGCAACTCGTGTAAAGGTGCCTGAGTTTTGGCCGCATTTGGGATAAATCGACGATAAAAGTTGAGCATCGCCAAAAAACGTCGCAACTCTATAATCGTTTTAGGTTTCGGAAACTCGGCTATTGCCTTAGTCTTTTCAGGAAGTGGCTTTACACCAGAGGCTGTTATAAGGCATCCCAAAAAGGAAACCGAAGATTTTCCTAGAACACATTTAGCCGGGTTCAACTTAAGCCCATGGAGTCTGAGGCGATCTAAAACTTGCCTAAGATGCTCCTCATGCTCATCTTCGTTAGCTGACGCAATGAGAATGTCATCGAGGTAAGGTATACAGAAATCAAGATTACTTAATATTTGGTGAATGTACCTCTGACAGGTCTGCCCCGCATTTCGCAAGCCGAATGGACAAAACAAAAATTCAAACAAGCCAAATGGTGTTGTTACGGCTGTTTTTTCTATGTCTGCAGGATTAACAGGGATTTGGTGGTAAGCGCGAGCTAAATCCAAAGTTGTAAAAATTTGTTTCCCATGAAATAACTGAGTACAATCTTGGATATGTGGAAGTGGGTAACGATCTGGGACAGTAATGGCATTCAAGCGTCGGTAATCACCGCAAGGACGCCATCCACCATTCGCTTTCCGAACCATATGAAGAGGGCTCGCCCATGCACTTTTGGAAGGCCGCACAATACCCTGAGCCAGAAGAAATTCAAATTCCTGACGAGCAGCTGCCAGAAGTTCTGGCGACAATCGACGGGGTTTAGAGAATACAGGTGGGCCTTTGGTCTCAATATGGTGAAAAACCGAATGCTGTGGTTGTTCTTTTGGGGTATGGGAAGGGTTAGTAAGTTCTGGGTAATTGGCTAAAATTTTGTCAAATTTGGAAGAACCGAAAAGAATGCTCACAGCACTATTGCCGGGCAGAATTTGAGTAGCTTTACCCTGCGATGATAGCATCGTTTCACCATCAATGATACTATTGTGTTTAGCATCTACCAGTAGATTGAACCTTTTTAAAAAATCTATGCCTATGATAGGTTGGCTAACTTTAGCAACCACAAAGGACCAAGTGAATGTTCTACGTAAGTTTAGATCAAGGGTAAGCCGTTGAGTTCCGAAAGTTGGTATTTTTGTGCCATTTGCGGCATAAAGAACAAGCCCCTCATTAACAACTGGTCGTTTGATGACACTAACAGGGATGACCGAAATATCCGCGCCCGTGTCAATGAGAAATTTTAATTTAGAGGAAGGATCGGCCAAAAGGATGCGATTTACATGGCGGTCGCAATCATGGCCCAGATGCGAACGCCGAATTAGTTTTCCTGGGTTCGAAAAGAGCATGGAGAATTACACTTTTTCGCTCTAGCACCAAAGTTAGTATGATAAAAACATTGATTATTCGCTGGTTCTTTATAGCGACTTTTGGAGCGGCTACGATTACGATGACTATATTTGTTGCCCCGTGAACGTTCACGCCTGTTTACAATAGCAGCCAACTCACTCATCTGCTGAGTAAGCTGCTCGATTTTAACCTCTAGGGATGAATTGTGTGCTGGTGGAGCACATATACTGCTGCTAGTAGCATTAACCTGCGGGGTTGATGACAGATCATTAATTTTGTCCGCGACCCCTGCTAATTTTGACAAGTCATCACTTAATGCACCTACAATGCTACGCGTAGTTTGAGGAAGACGTGCGAGCCATAAGGATTTAAGGAAAGATTCCCCAACAGCATCCCCAGCTAAGGAACGCATACGTGTCAGCAAATGGGATGGGCGAGAATCGCCAAGTTCAACACCCTGCAGTAAGGTACGTATCCGGGATTCCTCACTCTCTGAGTGAGATTCAATGAGACGCTTTTTTAATGTTTCGTATGGGTTATCGGATGGAGGAGTCATAATAAGGTCGCTAACAGACGTAAGAATATCTGCATCGACTGCCGCAACGACATGATTAAATTTTGTACTTTCACATGTTATTTTAGCTAAAGAAAATTGTGCCTCCAATCTGAAAAACCATAATGGTGACTTGTGACTTGTGAGTGAAAAGATCGCGCATCAACTTCCTTCTCAGCAACACGCGATATCTTTATGCATCCGAGGTATGTGTCATCATTCAGCTAATGCAATATTTAAAATCTCAAGATAAGTGATTTGAGAAAGATGTCGTGCATTTATTTTCAACTATTTATATGATACGCAGTGTTTACGATTACGACTGTGTGCGAAGCCTCGTGCACGATATATCTTCAAATTTTTATTACCGGGATACTCAATTATGGTCAGTAAGCATATTTTACTCCATTATTTTATGCACTAATGTTGTATTTTTCCCTAAAGTATCTAAAAATTAAGGTTTAAAATATGCTATTTTGCAATAGTATTTTTTCAATTCTCTGTTATGGGTGCTTTATTTTTGCTCATATGAAACCTTTGCTCGATAATTTTTGTACATAACTTTCTTAATAGTAATTTTGTATTCTGTATTTCCTATTTTATATTGTATTACGTACATCTAAGCTTTTATATATATTTTTCATTATGCATTTTTCATCACGTCCGGGTCACCATTATGGTTTTGTAACACCATTGTAGTCGTATGCTTTCAGATAAATGGATCAAGCATCTCAAAGTATTGAATCAATAATAAGGACTCAAAGCATCTAAAAATAATAATATATTAAGAAAAATGATCAGAATTGAACTTCTTATACATCGTGCATGCAACGTACCGGTAAGGCACGCTAGCTCATATTGAAAAACATTATTTTTAAGTTGCTGTTACAGTTACAGTTAATGATCAGCATGTTGTTACAGTTGCAGTTAATGATTAGCATGTTATTACAGTTGCAGTTAATGATTAGCCATGTTATTACAGTTACAGTTAAAATGTCAGAATGTGAGTTTATCAGTCAATCACCAGTTAACCGCCACAAACTGATTTAATATCACACACACATATATATATATATATATATGCATATATATGAAGAACTGATTAATTCTTCTTCAAAATAATAATTCGCCATCTTTCACATTTGCAACTGCAAGTTGACTTACGAGAGGTGCAAAGCTCTTGCAGATTTGCAAGTGGGTTTGCTCTCAGTTTGCAAGCGATATGTTCCGTTTGTATTGAAACTTCCGTTGCAAGCGGCTCTGCAACCGGAAGTGTTTCATTTGTATGTACCCCTAAATTCCAATTTTACCGACTTTCTTTCCTCCCACTGCTAAAGAGCGATTCTCCCCCCAAGGTTGTTATCTAAGGTAGTAATCGAAGCAGTCTTCTTCCAGTGATTTCAGCCAATGGCGTGTTGAAGTAGACGCTACACCTGTGAATGGACGTCGTGTAAGGAAAACAACATTGCAAGGCAATATGAGGAGAGGATCCCACATCCAGAAATGCGCGTTCTAAAAAAATTCATTGTTCAGAGTTTGCCTTCCTTTATTATCAATACTGTGTAAAAAATTCCATTACAAGACAAGAATTATTATATGTTAAAATTTTATCCTTACTAATATGAGGGGATAAAGCTGTTAGAGTGTACAAATTTAATAGGGAAACAAATAAAATAAAATAAAATAAAATACCGCAATGATCTTTTTTTAATATGGCTTTTTCTTTCTTTCTATATTTTATCTCTCTCTCTCATTTTTATTTATTTTTTTTCTTTTGGCGGTTTAAATTATTTTGATAAGTTTGTTTATTTAAAAAATGTTTTCATCTGCAGAAATAAGATTACTTATTGAAAAATGTAATTCAACTCAAATCTATACATAATGCAATTATTATTATATATATATTTTTATTATTTGTGTTAACCTACTTGTTTCATGATATAAATTTTCGCTTAATTTATTAATAAAATCTACAATATATTAAGGTGCCTGTTAAATAATAAATTAAATTAAACATGGAAATAAGATATGTAGGTTTTGCCCACAATGCAAGTAAAATATAAGTAGATTATTTTGAAGCAAAAGTAATTTAATTTTTCAAACTTCTTATATTCAAATGAACACTATTATAAAACTATTTAACTGATTTAATCATTTTATTTTATTCACAAATAGCTAGTAAACTGAATTTAAATTTACTTTATTATTATTTATTTATATTATATTATATATTGAAACTAAACATGATAGAAATCTGAAATTTTTTATTTTAACTTTACACGAAATTTCATTTTATGCGTAGCATAAATGCACTTTTAGAATTAATAAAACTATTTTTTAAACACCTCCTATTGGGAGCTTCATTACTCCAAAACTGAGTTTTTAAAAAAGTCTGAAAATTTGTTAATTCGAACCTCCCTCTATCTATGCTTAATAAATATATTATAAATGAATACTGCGTTTTTACTTAGAAGATTTTATACATTTTTATTTAAAAAGTAATATGTTTTTCATAGGATTAATAATACAAAGATTTTCCAATTATATTGAATACACAAGGAAAATAATTTTTACATAAACAAAATATAGACTAATATAGGTAATTATTATATTTCGAAAAATATTTAGCATTAAATAATAAGTAATAAAAAGCATTAAAAAATTGCACTAAACATTTTCTTTTTTTTTTTTGATAACATTCTGAAAACCAGTAAAGTTCAAAAACTTTTCATTAGAAATATTTAATATATATATAAAGAGTGAGTAAATAAACTATATGTAACTTCAGTTTAACATTTACTTTGAAAGAAAAAAAATCGAATGAATAAATTACATATTTTTTAAACAATGATCATTTTAAAAGGAAGATTTTTTCCTGATTTTCCGAAAATGTTTAATATGTATTTAAAATCGTTTGTTTCTCGGCTTCTACTACTTAATATATATATATATTGAGAGAGAGAGGAAACATTAAACAAAATGGCAATCCGATTAATTTTTATTTACTTATTTATTTTATTTTTTAACTTTATATCAAGTTTTATTTTATTAATAGCATAAAAGCACTTGTAGAATTATTATTTGTTTTAACTATACCCATAATGGAAATATCATCCTACTCCAAAATCAACTTTGTTAAAAATCTGAAAGGTTGTTAATTTGAACCTCTATCTATGATTAATAAATAAATTCTAACTAAATATAATGCGTATTTGTTTAAAAGATTTTATTTTTATTTTTTATTATGTTGAATACACCGGGAATAACTCTTTTTCAACCAACAAAATACAGAATACTGGTACATAATTATTACAATTGAAAAATATTTATCCTTAATAAGTAATAAAAATCTTTAAAAGAAATTGCATAAAACTTTTGCATTTTTTGAAAATAACATTCCGAAAAACAGTAAAATTCAAGAACTTTTCAGCAAAAATACTTTTAAAAAATAATGTAAATTCAGTTTAAAAGCAATTAAAACAAAGAAAAAAAAAAAAAAAAAAAAAAAAAGAAATTGAATGAATAAAGTACACACTTTTTAAACAATAATCATGTAAAAAGGAAAAAAAATTCTAATTTTTCGATAATGCTCAATTTGTGCTATAAATGGCGAAAAAAATTAAAAAAAAAAAAAAAAAAAAAAAAAAAAAAAAAAAAAACCTATTATAATTATATATAAGCATATATGCACAGTTGGAAAATCATATTTTCATGTTATCACTTCAGTTAGGATTAAAATGTAGCATTCTGGTCGGTTACTTTTTAATTTTGAAAAGCTTATTCTTTTATATTATTATTAAAAATTTCTTTAATTGTATAGGTCTGCTTTTTCAAAAATAATATTGGGGGGGGGGGGGGGGAGGGAGGATAAACGAATCTCACAATAGCAATTTATGTATTGATAAACTTATCTTTCCCAAAAAATCATTCACGAGAATTGAAGAAAATAGGGTCAGCATTATAACAACTCCCTCATGCAGTCGTTATCATGAGGACTGAAAACTGAAACAAACTGAATCTTCACCGCAAATTTCTATGACTGAGAGGGGCGAATAGCAAAACGTCGGAATATCACGTCACGTGATCAAAATAACGACTTTGACAGTCAGAATTGAGGTATCCGCGATTGTAATGAAATGTTCGCCCTCTGGTGGGCTAAGGTGAAATTATCACACCACTGCATATCATCATATTATGCAATCGATTTTCCATGATGTAATGGCGGAGAAAGAACAATAATGAATACACGTGGCTATTATATTTACTAACAACTGCAGTTCAGTCAGAGAGCGCCATCCATCGATCATTACAAACGCGGATAGTCGGATCGGAGAATAGACCCCTGTATTATTTTAATGTATTTGCGTCCTTTGTATGAAGAATGCTAAATAATAGATGCGATGCACGACTGCCAGACGTTTTAGGAGCCTTGATGCGTCGTTTGTAAAAAAATGAAAACATGCATAAAACATGTTCGGAAGGATTTTCTGAAAAGGAACAGTTAAATAGACATGAGCACAATCACACAGTGGAAAAAACATATTCTTGTGAAGTATGTTCTAAAAGATTTCCTCAACAGGAAAACCTTATTACACATCTATGCATAAACACAAGAGAAAAGCCATATATGTGTGAAATATGTTTTAAAGGATTTTCTCAAAAAGTAAATTTGGTTACACATTCGCGTACTCATACAGGAGAAAAGCCGTATGTCTGTGAAATGTGCTCTAAAGGATTTGCCAGTAAAAGAAATCTGGATAGTCATTTACGCAGTCATGCAGGAGAAAAACCATATGTATGTAAAACATGTCTAGCAAATTTTTCTCAAAAGAGTAGTCTAAACACGCATCTACGCATGCATACAGGAGAAAAGCCTTACGTGTGTGAAGTTTGTCGTAAAGGATTCCGTTTCAAAGGAAGTTTTGATGACCATTCGCGCACTCATACAGGTGAAAAACCATACACGTGTGTTATATGTTTTAAAGGATTTTCCCAAAAAGGTAATTTGGACAGACATTTACGTACTCATACAGGAGAAAAGCCGTACGTGTGTGATGTATGCTTTAAAGGATTTGCTCTAAAGTTATGTTTGGATAGCCATTCTCGCATTCATACCGGAGAAAAGCCATTCGTGTGTGAAATATGTTCTAAAGGATTCGCTCTAAAATCAAGCTTAGACAGTCATTCACGCACACATACAGGAGAAAAACCATTCATATGTAAAATATGTTCCAAAGGATTTTCTGCCAGGTGTAATCTATATACTCACCAACGCATGCATACGTAAAAACAATACGTGTGTGAAATATGTTCCAAAGGATTTTCTGCAAGGTGTAATCTATAGACTCACCAACGTATGCATACGCAAAAACAATACGCGTGTGAAATATGTTCTGAAAGATTCTTTGTTAAGGAAAAGTTAGACAAACATTCGCGCACTCATGTAATATCTTGTAGTATCAATCAGACGGCGCTGTAAGTTGTACATCTATGTATATATTTTTTATGTTTTGTATATATTCTGTAAATGTGTAAGTAGAACATTCAGTTATAGAATAAACACGTCAAAGGTATCGTCTGCGTGTTTTGTCTATGTTCAATATCATATCATATGAAAAAGATATGAATTCTCATACTGCAAAGAAGCCGTATGCGTATAAAATATGTCCTAAAGAACTTATTCAAAAAGTAAATTTGGTTAAACATTCACGCACTCATACAGGAGAAAAAACAGATATGTTAAATAAATCATGAAGCGTTTTCTAGAATGAGTAGTCTAAATACACATCTACACTATTCAAAAAATTTAACTTTCCTGCCAGAAATTCTCTGTAATCGAGAAAACAGTCAAAAATTACGTTGAAAAAACGTGTTTCTCTGTCTTTAAAGAGATTTTCTGGCAGCAAAATTGCATTTTTTTTTAAAGCGTGGACATCCATAAAAAAAAGCCATGTGCATAATTTAGTTCTAAAATATTTATCAAAAGAAAAACTAAATTACTTTCACTTCACATAGGAGAAAAGCATAGGTTCCGATAGATTTTTCATAAAAATATTTTTAAATACGTCTGTAGATCCATACAGGAGAAAAGCCATACTTACAGACTTACACAAATAATCTTGAGTTATTTTCTGAAAATAGGGATCTCACTAGGCATATATTGAAAGGAAAAGCCACAAATGTGTTGAGTATATTCTAAAGACTATCTTAAAACGAAATTGTGAATAAACATTCTGGCATTCTTACAGGGGAAAAAGGAGTACGGGTGTGAAAAGTGTGCTAAAACATTTTCTGTAAAGATTAGTCTATTTAAACGGAAGGAAAGCCATAAATGTGAGATCTGTGTGCGAGAGCCATAAATGTGAGATGTGTGATCTGTATTATAAAGCATTTTCTAAAAATGGAGATACCTAAAAGTATTTATGTTTTCATATTAGGGAATAACAATGAAAACGGCATAAGTAATTGAATTATGCTGTAAAGGATACTATTCTGCTTTTGTGAGAAACGCCGTGTTTGTGTAAAAGAGATATTTACACAAGGAAAATTGATATTAGCCACTCATGAATGTAAATGAAATAATTATGAAGGATAATCTTCATAAAATCCATAATCTTCACTAAAAAGCTATTCTTATAACACGGAGTAATAAGACAGGAGAAGAAGGTAACGCTGAAATTTTGTGATGTTGTTTTCTAATGTTTACAGATGGCGCCAGCGTGCAATCCTTCCTTCTCTCCAGCTTCCGCAATGTTATTCAATGGGGAAATGTCTCGTTTTAATTATTTTTTTAAAAATAATATCAAGCTGAAAAAATTTCGATTGAAAGCAAATTTCATTAAATAGAGTATTCTAACCAACATGTTTTTTTTAAGAGCCATTTTATACTCATTTTACTTTGAAAGAAAGCTTTTAAAAAAGGACGATTCTTATGAACCGAAGCTAGCTAAAACAGACAATTGGGAGGAAGGAGAATGGATGAAATTTTGTAAAGAAAAAAAATAAACTTACTTTAGGTGCAGAAAACACGAACTCGGACTTTATTTTTCTCCTACGGCCTTTTTTTTTCTTTTCTTATCACTATCATAGCCGCGAATTTGGAAAATGCCTACTCCTCAGAACCTTGGCGAGAAAATTCTTGGCGCACAACATATTTTAAGGGAAAAATATGAAAATGTGGAATCATTGATTGAATCAAACCTGTCAGAATGAATCAAGAATGAATGAATCACCAATTCACATCCACCGTACTTGCATTCGTATCATAGTATAAAAATAAAACATTTTGTTTAATAAAAAAAAAATAATTTTCTTCATATTTAATTCAATGAAAAGCGATTATTTTACAGAAGACATTTGTTTTTTTCTTTTATGTTTAAAATGTGCTAAATAAAAATACAATTTTATTACAGATAACTTTTTTTACCAATATGTAAACGTATCATAATAAATTTCTCCACTAATTTATTAACTTTATCATTCAATATTTTTCGTTATTCAATATAAATTATTTTTATTCAAATAAATTAATTTATACTTTTACATATTTCTTCTGAAGTATTCTTTCTTTCTGTCTCATTTTCATTAAGGGGGGAAAAAAATTGTAGTCCTTGGTAAAGTAATGATGTACTTAAGTAATTAAGTAAAATGTTTGTTAATTTTTTTTTCTTTGCCTAACTCTGAAATTAAGTATAGCATGCACAGTTTTATTTATTAAGCTCGATTAATTTTTAAAATAGCAACACATTGATTTTCTTCTATTTACTTATTTAGATTAATAAATAAATAAGGCTCACTTTCTAAAAATTGAACTAATTCAAATGTTTGTGCAGGTATAGATTGATTACATTGATAATATGATTAATTGCATGTATTATAATCTCTTCCTTTGAATGAAATTTCTAATTATTTTTATGTAGTAAATGATTTTTAACTCAATTTATTTCAGTAATAATCTTGCTTTAGTAAAAATGAACTATGTCCAAACATTTAAAAGTATTTATATAATCTTAATATTTTTTCTATATATATATAACCTTTCATTTTTAAATATTCATGCAAACAATTCTCCATTCAGAGGCCTTTTTTGTAGCCTTTTATATTGTTACAACTTGAATGGAGACAAAAAAAGAAAAAAAAAAAAAAAAGATATTTGAAAATTAAATTTTTATTATTGAGAATTTTTTAGTTATGCAGTAGACTGTGCCAACTAGTCATATAATTTAGGATACTTTGATATAGTTAATATACAAGTGATTAAATAGTATCACAGCCATTTTCTCAGCACATATGGTGTTGTCATTACAAAGATTGGCACTAGAAGTTGACATTACTCCCTAGTTGCTCATCATTTTATGCGCATAGTATTTTCCCCCTGATAATCGCATGATAATGATGAAATGAATATTTTTAATGAAAATGTTACAAAATAAAAGAAATATAAAAATATATTTAATTTAGAAATATATGTTATTCATTAAAAGCTTAATCATAATTTACTGTAAGAAAAACATTGATATCTGTGATAATTTAGATGGATTCCTCAAAATAACTTCTAAAGGCTACATTTTGCTATCTGAAAACATGAAATTAAAAAGTAAAATTTACAGTAATTAAGGATATCCACTTAATTTTCGAAGTATACCTGATATACTCTAATAAAAATGTTGATATAAGTATTTGAGATGTATCCACCAAAATAACTTATTTTAACAATAAATAATCTATATGTATATAAAAGAGTAAACTCACTGATTACTGACTCAACACAGTCGTGGCGATTCTGTGGGAGATACAGGTGAAAATTTTGGTGAGCACGTTGGTTTTAGGACCTTGATGACCACTAGGACGGGATTTTGCAAAATTAGAGAGCAAAAACATTTTTATAAACATAACTCTGCTCCAAATTGCTTCACGGTGAAAAAATTTCAGAGGAAGAGACTAGACTTGAGTACAAAAAAAAAATTTCTGCAATTTTGGAATTCCGGATTTTTAAGGGGGTAAAAATGATTTTTGGAGGCAAATTTAGAAAATACGCATTTTTTAATTAAGCCTCGCTTTCCCAACATCAAGGCGTTACTGCAGAAAAATCGCTTTCAGGTGCCGCTTGGCATGTTTGGCAAAAATCACCAGCACAGCACCTTTTTGTACAATTTAGAAGTTGCAACATTCCACTGGTTATGTTTGCTATCTCTGACGAATTTGCACACTTCTTGAATGAGGCGGGCTTAACTAAATTTCACTTCAAAATGGGGTCAAAATGATCCCATCTTGGAAAAGCGAGGGTTAAACTCTGCCAATAATAGCACAAAGATATAGAAAACCACTAAGAGTCAACTTGAGGATTTTTCCAAAAAATCATTATTGGTTTTCTGCAATTTTCGATTTTGGGGAGAAGTTACGAGTGGGCAAATTCAAGTCCGCCTTTTAGCACTAAATTTGTCTGGGGAAATATATAGAATCACAAATTTTAGTGTGTGGCTTATTTATGTATGCCTGACACCTATTGTAACGGGATTTTGCGAAAGTTCACAATTGGGTTGGGGGGGGGGGCAATAAACCTGTTTCCAAGCATAACTTTGCTTCAAATTATCTCAGCAAGATTAATTTTATGTGTCGGTTGTTTATGCCTTCCCAACACGCACTGTAAAGGTATTTTTATGCAATTTCTTCCTCCGTCCTTTGCAGGTGGATAGGGAGGCAAAAATATGTTTAACTCCGCTCCAAATTATCTCAGGATAGTGATTTTTTAACGATTGGTTATGCTTTCTCAAGACGTATACTACAAAGAGATTTTGTAAAATTCCGCATTTTCCCCCTTGGTGGTTGGAGAGGAGAAAACATGTTTCCAAGTACAAATCTGCTCCGAACTATCTTAGGTGATTTTTCATGTGCGGGGGTTATGAGTTTCCAACACGCACTATGAAGGTATTTTGTGAAATTTCTCCTTTCCTCCATTTAAGGGTGTTGAGTAGGGGGCAAAATCACCTTTTAAAGTGTAACTGCTCCAAATTACATAGATACCAAGTCTACTGTTTTTGGCAGGGACTTAAACTGGAAAAATTTTATAGCTGATTTTAGTAATACTAATCATCGAAAATATATATAACATATTCCATTCAAAAATACTAATGTGAATTTTGATTTAAAAGATTAAAAACAGCAGCTATGAAATTATCTCATGAAAGTGATTTTTTGATATGTCGATTGGTTATGTGTATTCAACACACACAAACTACAAAGGGATTATTTGAAATTCCGTGCCATCTCCCCTCTTGAGGGTTGGGGGGGGGAGATTAAAAAACATGTTTGCATGCGTAACTCTGTTCCAAATAATCTTAGAATGGCAATTTTTGATGTGTGGACTGCTTATGCATATTCCACACACACTACAAAGTGATTTTGTGAAATTCCACACTACCGCCACTTAGGGGTGGGGGTAAACTCTGCAGTAAATTATCTTAAGAAGGAGATTTTCGATGTGTGGGTCAGTTATATATATCGAACTCATAATATAAAATTATTTAGCAAAATTCCCTCCTCCTTCTTCCATTTAAGAGCGGGGAGGGGGTAAAAACACGTTTTAAAATATAGTGCTGCTTCAAATAATCTCAGGATCCTGATTTTTAATGTGTTGGTTAGGTATGTGTATGCAGCATGTACTATAAAGGGATTTTGTGAAGTGTGGCAAGTGGAAAAACCTTTACCGAAGGTAGCGAGAACTTTAACATAGATTTTGACTGATTTCAATGATTTTTTAAATTTATTAATGGTATAGCGTTTTGAAAATTCATTTCAATATAATGACCAGCGAAGCAGGCAAAGCCTGCTAGTACATTATAAAAGAGCATCAAAGAACTGGCGTTTAAAAGTAATAATTACAAAACTTTGAATAAACACCATAAAAGCAAGAACTTCCAACAGTTGTTTCGGGTCAAAAGAAAACCTAGCCCTTCGTCAAGTGAATAAAGTAGGCACGAGTGCTGTAACAAAGCGGCAACACAGTGGAACCTGCAACAGTGTGTTGTTGCTTCTTTTACAGCACTCGTGTGTACTTTTTTTGCCTGATGAAGGTTTTTTTTTTTTTTTTTTTTTTTTTTACCTGAAACAATTGTTGCGAGTGTTTGCTTCTATGATGTTTATTCAAAGTTTTGTACTTAGTAATAAATAATACATTTTCCTATTTAAAAAAAAAAAAAAAAAGAGTAAAATTTACTGTCATTCACTTAATTTTCAAAGTACACCTGATCATTTTTTTTTCCCATAGATTTGGTGAAATAGAAATTTTGGCCGATGACAGTCCTTCGTATGTTGTCATTCTTTCTATCAAGGCACCCTAGTATAACTTACTTGTCAATATTGCAGCCATATTTATTTTAATAATTTAAACTTTAAAAAGAAAATCGTTATTAAATGATGAATTAATTGCCTTAACGATGTTACACGTACATACATTTTAATAAATTATAGCTATATTTTAATACAGTTGTACATATTTTTTATTAATACTTCCTTAATATGGAAGCCTATTTTTAAGATTAATAAAACAAATATTTAAAATTGAGCTATTTCACTATGCATAGAAATCTGTATAGTAGCGATCACTTTCATGCATGTGAACTCACTTTGCAACCATTAAAACCAAAAGAGAAAAAAACATCACTGGATACAACTTACACATTTTGCATGAAAATCTGTATAGCAGTGGTCACGGTACCATACATGTATGCTTGCTTAGCTAGCATTAAAAAAAAAAAAAAAAAAAGAATCTGACGTTGATACTACGACTTCCTTATACATCTATCGGAATATACATATGGTTTTGGAAACATTGATATTTTTGTGTGAGGTAATTGATTTGTAACTAAACAGGCAGGTTCTAGTCCATGAACATTCCTGAAAACAAGCAAAAAAAAAAAAAAAAAGCTACTCCAACCACAACAGTCCTGATGATAAGATTATATATACCACCAATTGTAAATTTTTCAGGAATTTTCTATGGCTTATTACAGAAAATACCATTGGCAAATACTCAGCTTAGACATTACAAAAATAAAAAAACTGGTGTACAATGAATATTTAAATTAAAAAAACTTTTTCATACACCATAAAATTATGAAAGCATTGCCAGTTTCGAAAAGACATGGCCTTTCTTCTTCAGGTACAAAAACCACCAGTCTTGCTTTTTTCTCCAGGGTAATAGCAAGTGCTTTGCACCTGAAAAAGAAAGACCATGTCCTTTTGAAACTGGTAGTGGTTTTATTAATTTTATGGTATGTGAACAAGTTTTTAAGTTTAAATATTAAACACAGCTTAGTGTTCAATGAAAATCATTTCAGTATAAATTGCCTACTTTTATTCTTGTAGGCAAAAATTAGTGGTGAGAAATGATACATTTTACCAAAACAAATAATTCTGTTAAAATTGAGAAAAGGCTTACAAATTCTGGCTCTCCTGAAGCAATATTTGTCACCAAATTCGATTACTAATCTCGTCAGGATGCCAAGTTTGTAGCCGACGCAAATGTTGATCTTGGCATCAATTTTAGCGATTTGCTGAAAATTTTTGTAAAGAATAAAACCTTACATTACAGCTTTATGGAAGTCCGAATAGCTGCTTTTGTGAGGAGGTTTCCTCCTTCATCAGCTTACTTCCTCGTGGTCCATGTCATCGGTAGTGGATGTTTACTTCTGTCTCTTGCTTTCTCTTTAATTAGATCGTGTCACTGTCGATAAGCACAAATGCTGATATCAAAGCGGCAGCGTGTGTTGCCACTTTGCTTGCAGCACTCGTGCTTCCTTTGTTCGCCTGATGAAGGGTCATGTATTCTTTCGATCCAAAACAACTACTGTGAATTTATAGCATTTTATGGTGTTTATTCAAAGTTGTGTACTTATTACTTTAAAACGCCAGTTCTTTCTTATATTCTCTTCTGTTTTCTTCCGTTTCATGATATTTGTGAAATATGCTAGCAGACCCATAGCTGCAGCCACAAATATTTCACTTTTTAAACATTTTAGGATGCTATGCTTTTTTTTCTTTCTCTCTTGGCGGTAATAATAAACTTATACTTAAATTGTAATTTTTAAATTTACTAGATGAGGCTAAGTCTTCAAAAACAATTTGTTAAAAATGAAGTATAACTTAAAAATTTTCATGAAATTTGTAAAATT
Organism: Salticus scenicus; assembly: GCA_963930645.1. NCBI lineage: Eukaryota > Metazoa > Arthropoda > Arachnida > Araneae > Salticidae > Salticus > Salticus scenicus. The sequence continues at coordinate 51,596,226 of OZ005658.1, read as the reverse complement.
TTGGGTGTGTGGTGATTAAATCTCCAAGTCTCTCATGATTAAGATCTCAGCAGAAGAATTAAAAATTATTTTGCATGGAGCATTTTTAAAAATTTTATCTTATTAAATTTATATGTAATACGTAAAATTCTGAGTCAGGGAGTGTAAGCGAAAAGTTGCCAATTAATGAAAAATGTGTTTTTTCTTTGGACTAAAGCTGAATTGTTGCTGATTGATCAAACTATGTTCGATTTGAATGAAACAATTGAATATTACCATAAAAATTAAGTAATAGCAAAATAAATAACACCATAAAATTAAAAAACATACAAAAGTTCAAATGGCGAACAATTCAAAAGAATGCAAGAAAATTAAATAAATGTTTACCTATTTTAAGAAAAGATTTATTTACTGCATGTCATGATGAACTTTCTTTCTTCAATAAGCTTTTCCTCCCTTTTCTTCCATCTGACATCACTGTTGGAAAATGAGCTAGCAAGCCCACATCTACAGGCACGAAAACAATTTTGTGCACTATAGATATGTTCCAGCTGGCGTAGGATGCAAAGACTTCACAAATGGAGAACTTTCTGAGGAAAACTGCTCTTTCTTTTCTTCTTCAGTCTCTTTTAAACAGTAACTATATAACTACATATTTTAATATTTAAGGATAATGTGCAATTTTTTGAAACTATAGATTTATACACTGAAATTGCTTATTTCAAATTCGTCAGATAAAGCTATAGGGTAGGTGCTCCAGTGATTGGCATGCTCCACTAATTGACATCTATCCTGAAATAATTAATAAATAAGAAAAATAATAAAATCATATTTTACGTATAAGAATTTTAACATTTTTTGTCAAACACTGGAGCATAGGGTGCTAATAACTGATAAAATGAATAACTAGCAGTGTCAATTACTCGAACATTGAGTGGGTGTCAAATAAAAATTCATAAAAAAAATAATTGTTATAAAATGTATATATTTTAACATATATGTGGTTCTGAATGTCTTTCATGCCATATGTACTAACTTAAGATTTCTGAAAATATTTTCTGATGACTAGAACATTAAAAACATCAGAGATTGCTCTAAAAGTGTCAATCACTGGTGCACTTACCCTATCTACAAATAAAAAAAAATAATAATAAATAAATAAATAAAATAAATGAACTATAACAAAATTTTTATAAACAAACACCATAAAATTAAAAAAACATACAAAAGTTCGAATGGCAAACAACTGAAAAGGATACAAAAAAATCAAATGTCAAATTTCAATGCTGATCTATTTTTAGATTTATTTACAGCATATCACAATCACAAGGAACCGTGTCTTCAATAAGCTTATCCTCCTCTTTCTTCTTCTATCTGATGTCGATATTAATAAAAATCGCTAGCAAGCCCACGTCTACAGGCACAAAATCAATTTCGTGCACTGAAGCTATGGTCCAGCTGGCATAGGATAAACTTCATAACTAGAGAACTTTCCAAGAAACACTGTTCCTTCATTTCTCTTCGATCTTCTTTAAACTGTGATTATTTATAATTTTGAGCTTTTCAACTGTCTTTTTTTTTAATTGTACTTTATACATTTTTTGCATTTAATTTTTTTTAAATCTATTTTGATGCAATTTCATTTTCTGCCATTTTGAGTATGGCATTCTTTGATAAACTTTCCTTTCCTAAAGGTTTGTAAATTCCAAGGATAATAGCAAAATTGTGCCAAATTATTGATTTATTAAAAACACGCTAAGTCATACCATAAACTGTATTATTATTCACAATTAACAAAAATTAATTCTTGTTTTTATAAATTCAAATTAACTTCACTCAGAATGTATGTGTACTACTTAATCAGCAGTCTACATAATGCAATCTATTCTATGTAAATATATTCATCGATATTATCATTATAAAAATGATTGAACTGATAATTACATGTTATCACCAGTTCGACCAATTTCATTTCAAACGGTGATATTTAACAAAATAAACATCTAACTAATATACTAATTAAAAGGCGAATGATCACAATTATATCATAATTTTAAGTCAAATTTGTTTTCAAATGTCTAAACAAATTACCTGATATAAGATGAGTCATCAGGATATAATATCAGATACTAATATTTCAATATGTTACAGCAATAATGTACAAAATATTATCTTTTAATTAAAAAAAAATAAAAGAAATGTTAATTCTAGGCACTTATACAACTTACAGACATTAAACTAATAATTATAAAACCATTGAATGTTGTGAACATACCTTGCAATAAGTTCTTCACACACACACACAAAATAAACATTTGGATTCCAGCATTATTAATTACTAATTCACTTAAATGCATATGTGAAATAACAACTCATACATAGGCAAAATATAAAATAAATATACGTTAATCTCTTTTCAAGTTTATCTTGACATAATAAACACGACAAGTTGTTTACATGTAGGATGTTTCCAATTAGCTATGAACGTTTAGAAACTTATTTAGAAAATAAAAATAGCTATTCAGTTACAAAATGAATGTTTTAAATCATACTTCAAAGTATCTAATTCAGGAGACAAAAAGCACCTAAAATTTATTTAAAATTATTGAACAGATTTCTATTGTTATTGCTAATACGAATTCTGACGTCCGCTTGTCATCAGACGTGCGAGCAACCCTACCGTCTATCATCATGACTCGCGCTCGCCAAAGCCCGATTATGTTTTTTCGCCAAGGTTCTGAGGAGTAGGCATTTTCCAAATTCGCATCATAGCCTGTTTTATAACTTGGAACGAAGTATTTATTTGAAACATCTGAATTATGCAGTTTTAAGAACTTACAAAGAAATTAAATTGCTTAAAATAAAAAATTTTAAATGTATTCCAGCAAAATTCTATTGAAAACAACAGTATATCCGCACCGAGGTAGAGAGGAATGACAAGTGGCGCCCTCAATATTTACCAAAAATTTAGATCACAGTTTCGTAGCTCTCTCCCATTGGACCTTCAACTCCTATTAATATTACTCCGTGTCTTATAATTATAAACGCGTTTATTCAAGCTAAGAAACATTTATTTGTAATGTTCACTAAATGGTGGAAAATGTACCATCTACTTTAGATTATACTCCGAAAAAGCGTGACCGCTATTCTGACTTTGAAGGAACGTAATACAAGAGTAAACATAATTTTGTATTCTCTTTTTTTTTTTAAACTAATTTCCTTAAATTTCAGCAGAACTGATGTGTTTAACTATATTACGGTGATTTTTAAGAAATGAATTTTTTGGAGAATTATTTCATTCTGAAATTTTAAGTATATGTATCTAATTATTCATGTAAAAGGTATAATGTATCAGACTTCGTTGAAGTAAAACACTTTCTGCGATCACATATATTTAAATATTTAATTAAAAAAACATGCGTAAGGCATTAAAATATTCTTAAAACAACAAATATATAAAAACATGCGGGTGATTCAGAAAAAATGGCAACGAATATAATAATTAATGGAACTTTCGATGACGGCCGGAACTTGCTTAATGCTTGAAGTAATTCTAATTTGGGCTCAGACATAATTGGTGCCAGGAAAAAGTAATTCATGTTAAAGTTATTGTTGCTTTTCTAAATGTATTTTCACGAAGGACTTTAAAAACGAATAATTTAGATAAAAGTAAAATAATATATTAATAACAAATTTTATTTCATACGAAAATATTTGAGATGATAAAACATTGCACTAATTTAACAAAATATTTAAAAATATATAAACATATCTTTAATTTTTATTTTATAAATTTATTTGTCTTTCCAAAGCAACAAAAAAGAAAGAAAATCTTCTTTCTTGTTATTATAGCTCGATTTTATTAATGTTAAAAATTGTTTTAGAATAAAATTACAAAAATGTCTAAACTGTTAGAAAATATCTGTCTAAAATTTTATAAATTTCTATATGTATGCGAGTATCAAAATTTTTGTGGAAGCTGTATCTCACGAATCAATTTCAATCATATTTGACTATTAATTGGACCTTGACCTAAATTGTTGCTGATTAAATTTGAAAAAAAGTCGGTGCTAGCTCAATAGTTAATGCCTGTCATCTCTCTCATTTTTTCCCCCAAAATTTTTAATATGGCAGAATAGGACAAAATTTCGTATAAAGTTACGTAATGATGTATAATTTTAAATTTTAATGTGAATATATGTATATATATATATGTATATAATAAGAATATTAAACATAAAAAAAAATTCCTTATATATGTTCAGGCACAGGCATCGCTCAACCTTTCCCTGTACATTCCCCAGAATGTATAAAAGCTGTGTAAGGCTGTGTTTCAAAACCATTATAATATTTAAATAAAAATCAAACACTTCATTTCAAATTTAAAAGCACTTAGTTTCAAAATTCAGCTCTAAATATGGATACAAAAACTTAATTTTTAACTTTCTTTTCATTCTTAAGTCCGCTTGTTACAAAAAAAATTACTTTTCAAAAAATTATAATTGATTTAGAAAAACAAGTTAGTACAATGAATAACAATTGTGATTTCTGAGATTAAAAAATTAAAATTTTACTTAAAAATATTTTTAAAATAAGATTATTTAATATTTTTCCGTTAGAATTTCAATCTTGAAAATTATATAATGTAAAAAATAATTAAAAAAAAATAAAAATAAAAATAAATAAATAATAGTATGCATTTGATTAAAATAAAAGTATTCTAATTCTAAACTAAGTGCATTAAATAATTTGATTTTTGAAATTATGAAAAAATATTTCGTAAAACAATTACGAATAATTTTGTTCATGTTCTGAAATTTTTAAAAAGAAAAATATGTAACTTTTTATTTATTTATTTACAGCTTTGAGATTTACAGTAACAATGACTTTTGTCTCGAATGATCCATGATATTCATGACAATTCCTTTAATTTTTACACTTATTAGAACACCACAAACGTCCATGCCTAATGGGATTCGAACCCGAGGCCTAGGCGGGTTCAGGCTCTCGACCGATCCAGGATCGATCCAATTGGTCATGGAACAATGCGTCCAGTCTCATGGACCGATCTGGATCAAAGTCGTCCAGTGTAGAGCCCCTAAATAAAATAATAGGATGTATATATATAGGAGCCTTAGTCCAGTGTAATGTGTTTCATGAACCGGTCGTGGATAAAATCGCCCAAGAAAATTTTCCGAGTCATTTGATCCATGTACTGATCCATTGCTATGATTGGCCATTGGTTATTGCTCTGGTTACGCCATCTATCGGTCCTTACAAACGCGAATATGCACACAAGCTTTTTTTTTTTTTTTCTGTAAATAACTGTATAATTATTTTAAAATTATAAATATATGCAGGCAATGGATTGAAATATACAATAATGCAAATTAAAATTCATCGAATATTATTTAAATTTAATAAAATAAAATTTTAAAATGCTCCCTGCAGACATTTTTTTTTTTTTTTTAAATTTTGAGTTCAGCAAAATATTTTAAATTTGTTTGTGAACTACTTTGGGAATTTATCGATCAGTTAACTTTTATGAAATTTTTTATGTTTGAATACTAAATATTTGAATTAAATTTCAGCATTCAAACATAAAAATAATTAACAATATTTAAAAATCAACATTTAATTTGTATTTAAATAATAATAATAATAATAAAAAATCATAAATATATTAAACATTTAAAATATTATTGATCGAAATCAGAATTAATTTTATTTAACAAACCAATTTAATGAAGATTTGAATCAAATGAATGATAATTTAAAAAACTGTTATAAAAAATCTTTTTTATTTTATTTATTTATTTATTTTTTTCTTTGTAATCATTGATTTAAATTTAAATTAAAATTTTATAATTTCTTAGATCATAATAAAACTTGAAACAAATATTTGAATGCTAAATATTTGTTTTAAATTTCAGCATTCCAACTTAAAAATATTTAACAAAAATTAGCTTGATAATAAATCCACAAAATAAAACTTAAAATTGTTTACAGCATATCATTAAAATACAATAATGCATAATTGAGGGAAATAATAAATAATTAAAAAAAATTTTGCCGGAAAAATTTCTAAAATTAAATTTTTTTTGTTATTATTTTTTTATTTAAATAACTTTAAAAAAGAATCATATAATTAATATTATTGTATTTCATTGAATATGCACCCAACTGTGCAGAATACAAAAGAAAAAAAATGTGCATCTATCTTTTTTTTAATTATTATTCATATTTAAATTACATTTTTAATTAATGAATTAAGTTTTTTTAATTAATTTAACTTTATAATATTTTATAGCTAATTTCAAACTAAGCCTACAGATGGCAGCACTGATTTTGATCCAATAAAAGGATGGGAGTTGTTCAGCCTCTGGTTTCGACCGGTCGTGGATCAAATTTCTCAGGGCTCAGTTGGATGGGTCCAAGTGTTCGAGAGGCTGGACTCACCCCTAGTGTTTCAGAAGGCAGCTCCCTATGATCCCTACCGACAGAGTTACCAGGTCGGCAAGATAAAACTTAGTTACAAAACAGAATAGTAGATTGCTCCAGCAATAAAATCAGTAAATCTAGAAATACTTTAAGAGAACCAACCAGCCTATTTGTTATCTAAATGGGAAAGCTAATGCCTTACACTGTAATAAAAGTCTTGTTTGCTGCCAGAAATTTCCTGTGATTACAAAAAATACGCGCAAATAACAGAAAAAGTTAGTTGATAGAACGTATTTTTCTGTCATTACAGAAAATGCCTGGCAGCAAACAGGACATTTTTTACAGTGTAACACTGTTAAAAAATGCACTTTTATTGCCAGAAATTTTCTGTGAAAATTACAGAATTCTCAGTAATTTGAAAAAAAAATATATCGTAAATTACGGGAAAGTTGCGTTGACAAAACGCATTTTTCTTTAATTTTCACAGAATTCAGTAATTTTCACAGAAAATTTCTGGCAATAAAAGTGCATTTTTTAACAGTGAAGTTAACAGGTATGAGTATCAGATCTATCTTAGGTACAGTCGGTAACAAAAGTATCCGGACACTAGCAAAATTTCCTATATAAGAAAAGTAGAGTTAATACTGTTTTATTAAATAAATTCTAGTCGAATCATGTTCTTAGACAGTTCGGATACTTTTGTTGCGGACTGTAGAGTTACAAGCGTTTCAAACTGCCAGTTTTTTTTTTCCTGGGAATTTAAAACAAATATTTAAATTTCCATAAACTGGAAATTTTGAAGTATTGGATATTTTAATAATTGTAATAACTGCTAATGCATACAATTTTTTAGAAATAATAATAACAAAGCTGATAAATGGATACTGCATTGTTTTCGTTTCTTTAAAATTTTATATTACTAACAATTCTAACTCAGATAAGACAAATTCATCCAGACTAGGTGAAAGTACATAATCTAAACATATAGATATGTACATATTACAGCTAGATTTAATCTATATTTCATCAGATTTGTCGGTATTATGTAGAAATGTCACCACATGTTGTGTAATAAGTACGCCTTTTAGCAGAGAAAGAAGATGTAAAATGGACGTGTTGTAAACATAATATTGACGTGCCATATTATAACTAGATTTGGTCTATATTTCACCAAATTTTTCAGATATTATGCTGAAATGTCTCCAATTTTTATGGAATAATTACGTCTTTTAGCCGTAAGAAGAAACGAAAAAAGAACACATGTGAACGTAATATAGACATGTCCATTTTCGTTCACATTACATCAAAAAATTATCCATGTTATTTTCTAATTTATGTAAACATAGATGCTGACAGGATTAAATCCACAGGGAGAGGTGCTTATATATATATATATATATATATATCAGACTAGTATCACACGTGGATATAGGTTGGCATATATATATATATATATATACATATATATCAGACTAGTATCACACGTGGATATAGGTTGACATAGGTTGATCATCGAGAGGAAAAAGTTATTAATTTTCACTCGGAGAAAAGTCCCGTCTAATGGCAGCACTGATTAAGATTATTTATAGGATTAAGGCTGGGATTGCGGTGCCTCGCTCAACACTATCTTACGCACAAACTCTGTCTTAAGATGTAAACAAAACGCAAGTCGTATTGCAGTGCATCACTATCTTACGACGACCTCAGAGCTATCTTAAGTCGAATCGTAATTAGATGCGCGCGCAATCACAACATAGCTCACTCTGCGTCTCCCATTGGCTAGCTGGCTTTCTCTTACGAGGACACGCGGAGGACTTACGCTTGAGGCATCGCAATACCAAGTTAAGATCGTTCTTAACCACGCCCATGTAGAGATGTGAGCGGGGAAAAAACCCGGGTTTAAACCAGGGAATAAACCCGGTTTTTTGGGAAGGGAATTTTGAAAGTTTCCAAAGCAAGGGAATTTTGAAAGTTTTCACCAATTGCAAATTTATCTTTTTTTTTTTAGATTAGAGATGTTCTAAGGCATTTCAAAATATTATCTCACATTCAGTTCAAATTTCATTAATTGACAGACTTATTCTCTGTTATTGCCGTACTTTTATATTTTAGTTCTGACTGTATGCACACTGAGTTCAATATAACACTTTTTTTTTTTTTTTAATTGTAATCGCATGTTTTAGTTGAATATCTTTAACATTTTATTTCAAAAATAAAACAAAAATGTTTCAAAATATCCTGCATTTACTAAAACAATCAATAATAAAAAAATTGGGAAATATTATTTCAATTAAAATTTCAACAATATTAATATGCAAAAAATAAATGAAGAAAGAAATAACAACCAAATTATTAATTATTTGCTATTGAATATTTTATGTATTGATGTAATGCATTAAAAAATTATTACTTGAATTCTTAATAACCGAAGAACTCATGTTCGATTTTATTCCCCATGCTCTTTGAGTGATTATAACAAAACTTCATCAACTAATGTGAAAATTTGTTCGATGAATTATAATAAAATTTAATAATTTTAAAGTATTCTTACCATAATTTAATTTTATTGTATTATTTTTTACAACATATTTTATTAAGGAATTCATAAATAATAATAATAATAATAATGTTATTAGGCAGACAAAACTTCGTCATTTATTATTGTCAATAACGTAAATGTTTATTTTTTCTACAATTTTCTGTAAAATAATCACATAATTGTTGATATCACTTTTATTTAAGCAAATAGAATTAAAATGATAAAAGTTGATTGGATAAAATGAAAAAAGATAAAAATGATGAAAAGATGAAAATGATAAAATGAAAAAAGTTGTTTGGTACACCTAAAAGAAGTGAAATTAAATCTAAACATTGAATATTAGTTTCTTTCAATCAAAGTTTCCAAAGTTCCCAAAATTCCCGGTTTAAACCCGAAAATTCCCATGTTTATTCCCCAGAAGCAAAATTCCCGGGTTTTTTACATCTCTACGCCCATGTACGAAAGTTCGTAAGATTTAAGATCAGACTTAAGAACGAGGCACCGCAATCCCAGCCTTAGGCTGGGATTGCGGTGCCTCGTTCTTAAGTCTTATCTTAAATGTTACGAACTTTCGTAGATGGGCGTGGTTAAGAACGATCTTAACTTGGTATTGCGGTGCCTCAAGCGTAAGTCCTCCGCGTGTCCTCGTAAGAGAAAGCCAGCCAGCCAATGGGAGACGCAGAGCGAGCTATGTTGTGATTGCGCGCGCATCCAGTTACGATTCGACTTAAGATAGCTCTCAGGTTGTCGTAAGATAGTGAGGCACTACAATACGACTTGCGTTTTGTTTACACCTTAAAACAGAGTTTGTGCGTAAGATAGTGTTGAGCGAGGCACCGCAATCCCAGCCTTATAACGAATACTACGGAAAGGTAGAAATTTTCCTCCTACAGTAGGCTGACCAAATCAAAGTACCTTTATAAGAGAGAAGCATTAAAAATTGCTACAATTATCCAATTATGGATGTATTTTTTATTCCTAATAAACAAGGACTAAAAATAAAGTGTTATTGATTAATAATTTAGTTTCTATAATTCTTTAAAACTTAGAAAAATGCCTTAAAAAACAAAGGCGTCCCCATTTTGTCCCCAGAAAATGGGGACGTTTGGTCAGTATATCCTACAGATAGAGAGCGACAGATCTTGAAATTCTACCAATCAGCGCGTTTGTTTACATTTGTAGCGGTTCATTGATTATTCTCGGAAATACGGAAATCGAGTGGTTCATTGTACATCTATGATGATGGCTAAAACTGCGAGTTACATCTTAAAATTTACATATTTTGAATTTTAATTAAAATAAATAAGGATAAATTATTTTCGTCATTTTCAATAAACAATACAGTCGGTAACAAAAGTGTCCGAACACTAGCAAAAATTACTATGTAAAAAAAGTACACTCCATACAGTTTTGTTGAATAAATCCTTATCGAATCCTGTTCTTAGCCAGTCTAAGAACATGATTCGATAAGGATTTATTTAACAAAAACAGTATGAAGTGTACTTTTTTTACATAGGAATATTTGCTAGTGTTCGGACACTTTTGTTTACGACTGTACGTTTAGTAGCATTTAATCACGAATTTGATTAGCAAACAATGTGTGATTTCATTTGAAAGCAGTTTATTTTCGATTGCTCCACAAGATATAATTAATCTTCGCTTTCCGAAGATGGGGGTCATTTTGACCCCATTTTGTAGTTGAAATTTAGTTAAGACCAATTCTTTCAAAAAATGTGCTAATTCGCCAGAGATAGCAAACATAACCAATGGAATGTTGTACGACGATTTGTTCCAAATGACACAAAAAGGCGCGTTGCTGGTAACTTTCGCCAAACGTGTCAAGCGGCTGTTGAAAGCAATTTTTCTGCTGTAACGCCTTGATCTTGGGAAAGCGAAGGTTAATCAATGTGTGCAAATTTTTAATAATTTACTCATCAGCCCCATTTATCTTATTTATGAACGAAGTTTGTTTGTTTAGTGACAACATATACATCAGATTTGTATGCTTGACTTGCAGTCTGCTTGTAAATCTTCGTCTGATAATTACAGATAGCACATGACAGAATTACAATACGAAGTAATGAAATAACACCCAGGGCAAGCGCGGGAATCGAACCCGCTTTCCTACGCTCGAAGGCGATTAGCAGTATGGTGACATAATCACTCGGCCACGGAGGACTTATAAAAGAAGTATAAAACATTATTTTAACCGATCATAATTGTCGTAAATGCTGCGCTACTTATTATCAATATCATCTTGTTATTGTTAGTCTCTTTTATAGTTTTGCAATGATATACTCTATTTTTTTTTTGTGAAATGAAAGTTTGCTTGATATATTCTTGTATTTTATTCTAAGCTTTTACCTATAAGTAAGGCTCCTACAATACGAGCTGGCTCACAGCTGACCATTGTTGCCCAGCGGAAATATAGCTTGGCGACGTTCAGTTGCAGACGTATTACTCGGCGTCTTTATCGCCTAAAACGGCGAGTTTGCCTAAACACGAGAGCGAAATATTGTTTGCATTTGATAAGTTTGGCAGTAATATTTGGCGAAATTTTCTTATAACCTTAGTAAAATGTAGACATCACTAATACTGTTAAATTAATTAATTATTAATATTTATACACGTTGAAAAATAGTGTATGTTGTAAAATACAACATTTAGATAATCAAATAGAAATAAAAACAAAATAAAAATGATACAAAAAATCCAAGAAAACATATCATAATTACACTGCATATTTGTGATTGAAAGCTAGGCGTACAATTTTCTTTTCGACAATTAATAGCCCATTTCTTTTGCTTTTTTTCATCTGCTGGAAATCTAAACATTTTAAAAGCAGTTCTGGTATGATTTGAGCAATTTTCGGCTGCGCAACTCCCATTTTATGTGTTTTGATAACACTTGAAATTCGGATCGCGTGGGCAACAATGACTGAGTGGGAAACAAAATGCCTGATGAGCCAGCCTGAATTGGAGGAGCTCTACCTACAGTCGGCTGCAAAATTATTCGAGCACTAGCCAATAATTCCTATATTTAAAAAGTACACTTAAGACTGTTTTGCTAAGTAAATCCTTGTCGAATCATGTTCTTAGACTGATTAAGAACATGACTCGACAAGGATTTATTTAACAAAGCTGTATTAAGTGTACTTTTTTTTTGGCAAGGATTATTGCTAGTGCTCGAATAATTTTGCAGCCGACTGTATAAGGAAAGGGCACGTGACGTCACTCGCAGTCAGGTTATGGGTAAAGTGGCATAACATTGGCATTTCCACCAATACAGGTTGATCTTTTGCCACTCGAGAGTGGCAAAGATTGATTGACGGAGTGTTTGTTTGTAAGCATGCCCTTTCCTTATTAGTAATTGAAGTACACGTTTCCATTTTTAATCTTTGCCTCATTCAATGAATGTTTTATAATTTGTACACACATAGAAACAAATTAAATCATACTACAAATTTCATTTCCATACATTGGACATATAAAAATATCATAGACTGGAAATAACTGTAAGTGTTTATTATTATGAGCTGTATTTCATTCATATGTCTAGGTGATTCTACCTATAACAATAACATCAAGATTTATATGATTAGTTAACAGTTTATTGATTCAGAATATTTGCATTTTTGTGGTTCAGTAATAGAACTTTCACCAAATAGTTTGTACTTTCTCTTGCTTTAGGTGAACTTTCTCAGAAAAAAATATTTAAGCATCAGTGTGAAAACCTAAAACTAGAAATTTGGGACCATATTTTGCAATCATTTTGTGGTCGTTCTTAAAATTCAGGTGGAAGCTTCTGGTTCCTGAGCCTTTTAGGTAATCAGGCCCTGATAAGTGTACGGATAGTTTACTGACAAGGAAATATTCAAAAGGTGTCGTCTTCAAAAAATACTGAAAAAATATATGTGATTCTACACTTCATAAAAAAAAACAGAAAGTAAAAAAAAAAAAAAAAAATTATCGGCTGAAATGAATTACAGCGACCTCAAAAAATTATTAAAATTAAGCATTTTTGGCGATTTAGCGCTGTTAGAGCACCAGCACCGAGATTGCCGTGTACGAACAGAACCGTGTTTTGCTTCTCCGCCAAGTACTCAAAATCATTTGCCTAACAGTGTGAAAACGCCAAATACGCTTAATTTTGAGAATTTTTTGTGGTCGCTGTAATTCATTTCAGCCGATAATTTTTTCACTTTCTGGTGTTTTATGAAGAGTAGAATCACATATTTTTTTCAATATTTTTTGAAGACGGTACCTTTTGAATGTTTCCTTGTGAGGAACAGATTAACGGGATTAACATTAAGTGCTGATTAATGAAGAGAAGATTTAATCCACTCTCTTCTCCTCCTTGTTAATAGATGTAATTAGTCATATATAATTTTAGATTAAAATATACTATTGTATATCGTATTATCTGAAAACTTTTAGTTCAGTATAATAATTAATTTCATTCTTTTATATTAAATTTCTGTTACACTTTTTAAGCTCCATAGTATTATGAGGAGGATATGTGTGGATTTCTTTTCATTATTTGATTAGCAATTAGCATCACACTTTATTAACTTGCGATAGCAATGACAATTGACATAACCTTTCACTGAAGATTAAGACAACCTTTTTTTTTTTTTAATTATAATTTCAAAAAGTAATATTTTATATTGCCCCTAAAAAGTAGCTACAGTACTTTTCCATTTCACCAGCGCTAGCAGTAAAATCGCCAAAGATGATACAACCGACACCAAACTGAATATCCCCGCTGGTAACCTTTTACCGTGACATTTTCAAAAGAAGTTATAGTCATTTCTTATCAGTCATGTTTTTTCCCCCTAATATATCAAAAGTTGATGGGAATTTGGAATTTGCCTAGAAGATAAGAGTAATTTGTCGAATTCTTTTAGTGAAAGCCGTTTTACCTTATTAATATTAAAAAATTTTTAATATGTATACTGTGTGTAGCCATTAATAAAGTCTGCTTGGCGAGATTATTAGCATTTTTAATGTGTACACTATGTGCTGTTGCTTATAAAGTCTGCTTTGTGAAATTTGTGCCGGCAAAATGGAAAAGTACCAGAAATACATACCATGTTTATTAAATGGTAAAAAATAATTTTTCAATTTATTTTTCTGAAAAATATTTTTTTTTAATTAGTTTTTTAAAATAATATATTATTCCATACTTATAGTGCAGTTATTATTATCCAAAGTTAAAAAATATTTAAAAAAAAAATTACAACTTTAATATTTCATAGAAAAAAAAAAGGTGGAATTAAATATTATGTATTTCAATTTGACATTAAATATGGAGATTTCTATAACATTTTCCTGCATTTGTCTTGTGTTAATCAGGGTGTCTACTGACTTGACAGAAAAAATATTAATGACCTAAAAAAAATTTTATGTCCTTCTTCATCGATATATCCAACCTTTCTTTTTCAATTAACATATTCATTTTCTTTCTTTTTTTTTTCTCCAGTATATCACGTTGGTTTATTTTTAAAATCATTGTTTAACAACACCTATTACCTGTTAACAAAAAAAAAAAAAAAAAAAAAAAAAAAAACTGATTTTTTTAAAATTAACAATCTAAGTAAATAGTAATGGAAATCAATCTAAAACAGACACATGTTACTACAAACATATGTACACTATTTGTGCAATGTTATAATATTGTAACTATTAGTTTCTTGGGGAATCTGAAAATTGTCATTTATTTTTCTTGCATTAAAGACAGAAATATATGTACTACAAATATTTCAAATCTACGAAATTTTTTTTTTCTCCAGGAAAAGACTAAGAATAGAAGAATAGAATTATTAATATTAAAAAAGTATATACGAATACATCTCAAATTTGCATTTTGATGTCTTTCTTATACTTCAAAATCGAATACATTTTGAATTAGAAAAAAGTAGTTCATTCAGTTATACATTAATACTGTTTTGATTAACAACATATTTTGAGCTTACATAGTTTAGAAAAGTTAAATGTAAAGTTTAAAAAAAAAAAAAAAAAGGATTATTTATTTATTTATTATTATTATTATTATTATCATTATATATATATATATTTGGGGGGGGGGGCATGGGTGAACAAATGTTAGAATTAATGTAGATTTTCATAGAAGACAATTTTGTTTTTTAAAGATATAAATGACTATACTGGGTTTATAATCATGCTTATATATTTACGCTATTAAATAATAGTAACCTGAAAATCGACCTGAACTCACAATAGAGGATTTTAATGACCCACATCTGACTCAAAACTTAAAATGGAAATCAATAATTCACCTAAAAATCTGGCAATTTAAGTTATAATGTAAATGTCTTTTGCTATGTAACTGGTAATTTTTTTTTTTTTTTTTTTTTTTATGTAATTACGAATGCACCAAGTTAAAAGTTTTAAAATTTTAAAAATGGATAAATAATATTTTTTAACCATTTAGGTGTGCTGTGTACTTCAAGCTTAGCAATAAGTACAAAACTTCGAATAAAAACCATAAAATGCAATAAATTCGCAACAGTTGTTTCGTGTTGAAAAAACACGACCGTTCATCAAGAGAACAAAGTGGGCACGAGTTTTACAAGCAAAGCGACAATGCACCAACGGATGCGTTGCTGAATTATGTTTCTGCCCGTTAAAGAAATTATTTTGAAAGTTATTCTCAAGTCGAGCCGACTCGTGGGAAAAAAAAAAAGTTCAGTGCACTGAGTTCATGAACTCAACCTGAACTGCAAGAGAAAAAAATTTATCGACCCGACCGGTAAAATTGTGTTACCTGAACCAATACGTGACTCAAATCGACGGTTGCATTTCATGACCTGTTCTTGACTTTCATGACCTATTGCTGAATTTCATGACCTTTTCATGACATTCATGACCTAGTAGACACCCTGGTTATGCACTATCAATATTCTTATTCAGTGAAAGGCAAAGCAGTAAATAGGCGAGCAGAGCCCTGCTGAGATTGATAAGAAAGCGAGGTGGGCGTGGGGAGGGAGAACCCTTTGTCGGGGGCTGGTGAGTGGAGTGAGCAGGGGTCAGAGCCCCCTAGTAGATTTACATTTTTTATGAATGTGCTATTATATTCAATCAAGCAGTTGAGGGAATAGCCAGTTTAAACATAAATATCTGTCAAAAGTATTTCTAAAACAATATTTAAATATTTTAAATGTATATTCATATACAGTAATTGTTATCTTACACTTTCATCTGTAATCTATTTTTATAGTAATATTCAAAGACAAGGTACGATAAAATCATGCAAATGCTACTCCGTGTTATTATTCTTTTATTTATTTTAATTTGTGAACTGACTTTAACAAAAATTGAAAAAAAAAAAAAAAAAAAAAGACTACAAATAGCAATTATGTGTTTTCACAGTCAAAAATCTTTCATTTATGTTGGAAAAAATATATAATTTAGAAAAAATGTAAAAAATCAATTTTTCAAAAATGAGTACTAATTTAATATTTTATGAATTTTCTGAATATAAAGACGTAAGCTAAAGAGATACATTAGGTAATGAGTAATTGTGAAAACAAGTTTCCCCACAGAATAACATGGACTTTGGATGTCTGCATGATTATGTACCCAGGCAGCACAAAGATATTGGCCAATATAAAAATATTACATTGGAGAATATAAAATGACCCCGCTCTGAAAGATATTCACAGATATTCTTTTCTGATATCAGGCAATATTTGCAATATTTCCTGATATTAATAAATATCTCTTTTTCACATCTCAAACATGATGCATGCTCAAAAATAACATGGATGCTTTTTATAATGTTAACAGATAACTCTCAATATACAAAAATGATATTGCTTGTCGAATGTCGACAAATATCGCAGAAAGTTGTTGAAATAATATTATTTTTAAGATATTGGTTAATATTAACAAATATTAAAAATAAAGCATTAAAAAATTATACTTCTTTAAAAAATATTATTTTATATAAATTTATTTTTCAAAATGTTGTTTCCGGATAATAATAGTTATAAGTACAGAAAATAATCCTTTTAAATGCTTTTTTATATTAATCTTTTTAAATTACGTCTGTCAATATTGATAGATATTGTAAGTTTGAAGTATGACATTCAAAATGTCGGCCAATATTTGAAGGACATTGGAAAATATTTTTTTTGCAACTTGGGTATTGTACACTCTTAAATATTGTAGTTACAGGAGTTGCAAAATATTTTAATTTTAAAAAAAGCACAAATTTTACTTAAACAGAATGGTGGTGTTTGCCACAGTGAGAATTGTTTGAATGAAACACAGCAAGGTCAGTAAGTTTGAATGAAAGACAGCAAGGCTGTTTGAATGAAACACAGGGGATGTTACAGATGAGCATATTAATCGTGACAACTCTGATATATCTGATAAATTAGTTAGAAAAAGTTGTCTGAGAAATGCCGAGGGTGTAGTTAGCCAGGATGGCTTAGATGTAGAGCATCATCATGGTAAGCAGAGTGCCCACCTTCGATTGCTGCATTTGGCATTTTTCGCACAGTTGGTATTAACAACAACAACAACAAAAAAAAAAAAAAAAACAGTTTTACACATGCCAATATCTCAAATAAATATCCATGGTTGATAAGAAACATTTCAAAGTAATTTACATAGTATATCGGAGTTGCCATGATTGATATATTTACTTGTTACATTGCAGAAAATGTGGCCTTACCAACTGATAATGTTTGAAACGTTGAGTTGATAATCAGCCAGGGTGATTCCATGGTAGAGCTTTCATATGGTAAGTGCAGGGTTTGATTTCCGGCTCTAGCATTTTTGGTAGAGTTGATATAATCAGTATACATACATATATATATATATATATATATATATATATATATATAAACCTTACACACTCCACCATCTCTAATAAAAATAAAAACATAAATCTTTGCCAAGTATATGATGGACAGCCAATGGTGAAGAAATGCTGTCAAGCATACATATGTGCATACTAACGATTGCTGCAATACAAAATTCGTGTATTTTCTACTGAATTTTTTCTTTCATATACCTGAATCTTACATAAATGCATTTTTTAGTGACAGTAAGGTAGGTGAATACAGATATATATATATTTTTAGATGTATGCAAAACATACATGCATGCACGTTAATGATTGCTACAGTTGGAAATTTCATGAAATAAAACAAAGTGTATGTATATATACAGGGTGTGTTTGACATAATCTGCCAAAAGAAAGGAGGTGATAGAACAGCCCATAGGGAGCGTAAAACAATATAGAAACCCTGTCCTATCTCTAAATGTTTCCGAGTTATGGTAGATAGAAGAAAAATCTGTTTTTTCCACCCCGTCTGAAATAACCTAAATGTGTGAGCTTTCTGAAAGACTTACACGCAAAATAAGCACATATTTAGAAAGAATCTCTAAATGTTTCCGAGTTATGGTAGATAGAAGAAAAATCTGTTTTTTCCACCCCGTCTGAAATAACCTAAATGTGTGAGCTTTCTGAAAGACTTACACGCAAAATAAGCACATATTTAGAAAGAACAGAAAAAATCCTATCGGGTGACACCATTTACATCAGGATACCTTAATTTGAATGCGAGCTACAAGCGCGAAAACATTGGCGAAGTTTAAAATCGAGTTGTCGCCAAATTCTTTAAGGAGCATTTCTGCAAACAACGTTCAAGCTGCAATCTGTCAAATTTACCAAAAACTTCTCCATTCCATAAGCTTTAGAATGAGCTCACAATAAACAATATCGGTGTTGTAGTTCAGGAAAAATTTAGTGTTTTGTTTGAAAAACATACATCACAGAACTCGACGTTCGTCGAGAAGTAGACTCACCGGGTGCCACGGTCGTTCCTGATTTCATGTCCGCCTTCAACCCGCTGTTTTGTCAAAGGCAAAAAGAAAGTTTTAAAGACAAACAAGAAAAGTAGCAGTTGTATTAAGTTTACTAACGTAGTGGAATGGAAACAAAAGAAGTATGACGTTTCTCACGTCTTTCACAAAGGAATATGCAAAAAAAAAAAAAAAGTATCTCCCGTTTACGATAAAAGCACATATGCATTCGAAAGGATGTGTGAAATGTAGTGCCGCTGCTGAAATTGGTCACCCCCACACTTGATACATGCCCTTGCCCGCTTACGAACGGAAACCACAGCAGCGCTTAGCGAAAGCTCATCCCTCAGTTTTATTATTGCATCATCGAGCCGGCTGCTTAAATCTTGCAAACTGGACACTTCTGGGCGGTAAACTACTTGCTTCAGGAAACCCCAAACATAGAAGTCCAATGGAGTGAGATCTGGCGATCTAGGTGGCCAAGGAATTGGTCCATTACGACCAATTCATTGCGGATCCTGCTGAGTCAAGAAGTCCCGAACGGCATTGGGAGAATGTGCAGGGGCCCCATCGTGTTGGAAAAGGATTTCCGTTCGTTGGGGTACAGGAATGACATCAAGTAATCCTGGAAGATGATGTTCCAGAAATTCCAAATATGTATTGCTTGTCAGATGACCTTGGAACACATGTTGTCCAATCAAGCGATCGTCAACCATTCCAAGCCAAACATTTAAGCTGAATCGCGTCTGAAACGATGAGTTTCGTTTTACAAATGGATTTTGTTGAGCGTAATGATGCCAGTTATGTAAATTTAACATGTCATCCCGAGTGAAAACTGTCTCATCTGTGAGCAGTATCTTTCTAAGGAAATGGTGTTTCTCAATATCTCGCTTTAAAAGCCAGCGGCAGAAAGTTACCTGCTTTCGGAAATCTGAGCGGCGTAATACTTGTACCGGTGTGAAGTGGTATGGATGATACTGGTTTTTGCGTAAAACATATTCATCACTTTACTTTGGGAGATTCCACCTTCTGTCGTAAGTATGCGTGAACTCATATTTGGATTTTCCTACACTCGGTCGTGTACGGACTCCTCAGCGGTGGCGGAGCGGCGACCAAGGCCCCTTACCTACACCCTAATAAAAGATCCATGCTCCCTAACCCTTCGATGAATTGCGGCAAATACAGCACGGTTAGGCGCACGACGATCTGGATAACGTAGACGGTACTCTTCTTCGGCTCTCCGAGAGTTACCATCGCAAAATCCATACACAAAATGCATATCCGCGAACTCTTCATTTGTAAAACTAGGAATATCTGTTTACAGTTTGGAAAGTATAACAATCTGATCCCTGTGATGACTTCAATTGAAAATAAAAGTCAGAAGGGTAACCAAAAAGGGATAAAATTTCAATATTAATTTACAAAAGTGGAAGAAAAAAGTGCAACGGAATAAAAATCAACTTGGTTAATTCGTACCAATGTAGGAAAACATACTAAGTATGAACTAAGAAAGAGCAAGTAGACATGACAGCAGCGTGAAAAAAATTGATCGAGCTCAGGCAAAGTCCGGAAAATGCTAAAGCAAGAAGCAGCATGAAACGTAAAAGAATAGCTGACGAGCTAATGAGCTGTTACAGATTGACTTGCCTTTTGTACCCGCGAGTAGGATGCGTTCGGAGGAAGGCTGGAATACATCTGCATATCACTAAGAGTCCAAATGCTGATAGTCACAAAATTTGCATACGTTCCATTTACTCACCATCATTTCGTTTGCCGAATTTCGACGAACGCCGTTTTCAGTGATGTACTGCAAACAAAAATCTAAATTTCTCCTGAACCGGAACACCGATATGGTTTACTGTGGGCTCACTCTAAAGCTTGTGGAATGGAGAAGTTTTTGGTAAATTTGACCGATTGTAGCTTGAACAGTGTTAGCAGAATTGCCGGTTAAAGAATTTGGCGACAACTCGATTTTAAACTTCGCCATTGTTTTAGCGCTTGTTTTAGCGCCGTCAAATTAAGGTATCCTAACGTAAATGGTGTCACCCAATAGGATGTTTTCTGCTCTTTCCAAATATGGGCTTATTTTGCGTGTAAGTCTTTTAGAAAGCTCACAAATTTGGGGGTTTTCAGACTGGATGAAAAAAAAAAAAAAAAAAAAAACAGATTTTTTTTGTATCTAACATAACTCGGAAACGGTTAGAGATAGGACAGGGTTTCTATGGTGTTTTATACTCCGCATGGTCTGTTCTATCACCTCCTTTAGTTTTGGAGATTATGTCATACTCACCCTGTATACACATACACATTATGTATATGTGTACCTATATATATACATTAGGGTGTATCGAAAAAAAAAATTATATCAAATTTCCAATAGTGCGGAAAAGTTGCCTTATGCTGTTGTTGTATATGTGCAAAATTTTGCTGATCTGAGTTAATAACTTTAGTTGCCTCTGGGGTCGTTCATTATACATAATTCGTTAATTTTATCAATTTTTCATTTTTTTTTCTTTTTAATAAGAAATTGGAATCCTTAGATCCAATAATGCCGAAAAATTGCCATATGATATCCTTAAAGCGTGTGCAAATTTTTATCGATGTGGGTCAGTGGCTTTAGTTGCCTCTACGGATCACTTATCTGGCCAAATTAGCTCATTTTAATGATTTTCCTTTAACGCTTCTACGACTGTAATTCTTTAATTGTGGTTATTTCTATTAACTTTCGTTTCTATGAACAAATTGATCCATACTTCAAATATATTCTATCCTTTTCAACCTGAATGTTTTATTGTTTGCATTTTAATAAAAAACAATTAAAATGAATCATTGTGGATTATGTTTTATTATGTATACGTTACACATTTGCACAAATGCATAATTTGTTCATACAAAAAAAAAAAAAAAAAAAAAGTAATAGAAAAAACCATAATTAAAAGAATTACAGTCGCAGAAGTGTTGAAGGAAAATCATTAAAATAAACGAATTTGGCCAGATAAGTGACCCGTAGAGGCAAATGTAGCCATTGACCCACATCAATAAAAATTTGCACACGCTCTAAGGATACCATATGGCATTTTTTCGGCCCTATTAGAACTAAGGATTTCAATTTCTTATTTTAAAAAATATTGAAAAAAACGATAAAATTAGCGAATTTTGTATAATGAACGACCCCAGAGGCAACTGAAGATATTAACTAAGATCAACAAAATTTTGTACACATACTAACAATAGCATAAGGCAACTTTTCCGCGCTATTGGAAATTTTATATCAGTTCAAAAAACCCTTAACGGCTTAAAAGTTTGTGACGCCGCTACTTTATGGCTATAAGAATTTGAAATATGAGTCTTAAAAATAATGAGATCAAATTTTAAGTGACGCTTTGTAATTAGTTAAAGTATACATAGATTTTCTTATTTGATCATTTACTTTTATCTTTTATTTATATTTATAATGCAAACGTAATATTTTTAACTTCAAGATCAGACAGATATATAAAATACTCTCACTGATGCTTTTTCATTCGCATTTCAAATTCAAAATAACAGTTTTAAAAGGAATTATAAAAAAAATTTCCAGTGGCGCCTTGGTGTTATTTTAAAAGTTATGTTTTTAGATTCCATTAAAATTACTTTTGTTTTGTCTGATAAAGTATATTTACACATTTAAACAGTGCTTTTAATTTTCAAATATACTGTCAAATAATTATACTTTCACTGAGTTTGCATTATAAAGTAAAATTATTTATTTCAATAAATTTATATATCTTTTGCATCACGCTATCCAAAACATAGTATCATAGTATCCAACTAAGTGAAAATTTGCTCAAAGAGGTAGTATGACGTAAAGAAAACATTTACACAAATTTTACTTGCAGTTTTGGATAGCGTGACGCAAAAGATAAATCAATTTTTGAAATAAATAATTTTATTTTATAATGTAAACTCAGTGAAAGTATAATTATTTTACAGTATATTTGAAAATTAAAAGCACTGTTTAAATGTGTAAATATACTTTATTAGACAAAACAAAAGTAATTTTAATGGAATCTAAAAACATATCTTTTAAAATAACACCAAGGCGCCACTGGAATTTTTTTTATAATTCCTTTTAAAACTGTTATTTTGAATTTGAAATGCGAATAAAAAAGCATCAGTGAGTGTATTCTATATATCTGTCTGATCTTGAAGTTAAAAATATTACGTTTGCATTATAAATATAAATAAAAGATAAAAGTAAATGATCAAATAAGAAAATCTATGTATACTTTAACTAATTACAAAGCGTCACTTAAAATTTGATATCATTATTTTTAAGACTCATATTTCAAATTCTTATAGCCATAAAGTAGCGGCGTCACAAACTTTTAAGCCGTTAAGGGTTTTTTGAACTGATATCATTTCCTTTTAGTGGTTATTGACAAAAAAATTAAAATAAGTCCTTCTGGCTCCTAGGAAGGGTAAACTAATTTATCTTTTCTTACGAAGTTGCCACCATTTTTTTTTTTTTAAAATGGCAGCTACAATTTATTAATGAACTTAGTGGATTTATTAATGAAGGCTTGTATATATGGAGTTTTAAGCAAATCGGTTCATAAAACCTTTCTAATGGAAATTTGAAATTTTCAGTATGCTAGCACAGGGAAACAAGTGGGTAGATTAAGTTGCCAAATGAACATATCAAATACATTTCTAAGATAAATCTACACTACAAATTTAGTGTGAATTAATTCAGTATTTCAAACGTTATTATACTGACAAATTTTCAAGTAGCCTGCCACTTGGAAACAAAATGGAGAAGCTTCGCACTAGAAAAATTTATTGACTGGGATTCTCAAACTCTTAAAATAAATAAATAAATAAATAAATAAATAAATAAATATATAAGAAAGAAAGAAAGAAAAATAAGTGGATAATTTCAAATTTAAGTTAGAATTACGTAATTTACAGTTTGCAAGTTTCTTTTTAGAGAATTACAAATTAAACAATTACAAAAAAAAAAAAAAAAAAAAAAAAAAAAATCAAGTAAATGTTAAAAATGGATATTTGTATATTTTGTTTCCCCTTTTGAGGCTAAGTATGCTCCAATATTCACAATTTAAATTTTCATCAAAATTGCAGGTAAAAATTACTTCATATATATTTTTATATAAAACGTTTTGGGGAAAAATACACAAAATATAAATTAAGCTTTACATTTCTATAATTTTAAAAATAAGATAAAATCAGCTGGAGAAAAATTTTATGGAAAATATAAGTTAAGCTTTAAAAAAAAAAAAAAAAAAAAATGAAATTTCTGCGTAAAAATTCTATTTCATAAATCTATTTACAACTACAATAAACAAAAAACCTTCCTTTAAATTTAAATGATTATTTCTACATGTTTCGAAGCAATTAAAAGTTTTTTCCTTCTTTCTTTTTTTTAAGAAAAATAAATAAATGTAGTGGCGCCATCTAATAGTTTATATTAAAATCATATACATATATATTTAACTTTTTATTATTATTATTATTATTATTTTCCACTTAAAAAAAAAAAAAAAAAAAAAAAAACTTGTTTAGAAACAGGTAGAAATAGTTATTTAAAATTAAAGGAGGATTTTTTTTTATTGTAGTTGTAAATATATTTATGAAATAGAATTTTTCATGCAGAAATTAATTAATTAAAAAAATAAAAGGAATAATAATATTTTTTAAATACATTATTATGGGTTTCAAAGTAAAGATGTTATTTATTTATTTTGACGTGTTTTTTAATAATTGCTATTTGACATATTTTTCATGAATTTTAATAAAATTCATGAAATAATGTTATTTCTAATAAACAGTGTAAGCACTGTTTCATCCCCTAGTCATTATTGCTTATAAAAAAAAAAAAAAAAAAAAAAAAAAAAATTGATTATGATAATATATAAAAAATGTATCATTTTAAAGTCTGAAAAATAAATAAATGAATAAACTCTAACTGTATTTTCAAAAGAGATTTTTAATTTTTAAAAAGAATATATATATATATATATATATGTATTTACGGAACTGTATGTTTTAAATAAAAAACGATAGAGGGCGCCAAAACTCTATTTGCTGTTTTTTTCCATTCCCGGCGCGGAATGATACATGAATATGAATCGCAAATCATTGAGCTATTATAAAATCGATGTTCATGAATGATTAAAAAATTTTTCGCTTTAAAAAATTGTAAATTCATCATCATTATGATAAAATGGAATATCTAAATTTACAAAATACTTCCTTATTTAAAATATTATCTAAATATTTTTTTGACTAAATATGAAATTTTGAAATCAAAAATATTTTTTTCATAACAGAAGAGAAAATATATTTAAGTGAATTTGACTTAGTATATATACAATAAATATTTTAAACATGTAATAAAGTACTTTTGCGTTAAAAAAAATCTAAATAATTCATTTGGCTGCATTGAAGTCGGTCAATCAACCAGCCAACATACCTCACAAGTAAAAACCGCATAACAGCGTTTTCACCCGAAGAAACACATGTAATTGGCGGAGTAATATAGTTTCATATTTAAAGCGATTTATATAAAAAACAAGAGTTTTCCTGAAAAAAACAAAAACGTTACTAGATTCAGAAAGATCCTATTAACAACATATATTAATTATATGAAAATCCTTCGAGCCGTTTTAGAGATATTTTTCAGAATTCCAGTCTATTACACCAACCGTTTTCCCTTTTTCGCTTAAAATTGAGATTCAGTGGGTCTATTCTGGCCTGTTCGTTAAAAAGACAAACCGATCGTTATTTTTTCGACCGAAATCTCTTTCATAACGATATTCCGAGGTAAAGCGATTCTGCCCTCCGAACGTTAATCAAACGACGTGGGGGAAAACTGTGTTCGAGGTTAACTCTTTCATCCAATCAGGACGAAGCACGTGGTTTGTTTTATTGTGATTACAAGTGAGTAAGAGCAGACGACGTTCGCCATGTTAAATATAGGTTGTTAGTTTGTTAATTTGTTTGTTGTGAAAATGAAAAAAATAAAAAGCAAAGACACAGTGTTGATTCTTTTATGTGTTGTAGCAGAGCAGTTTTCCAGTTCAATTTAATTGTATCGTCTCGATGAAAATAAATTTAAAATAGCCAAGTAAAGATTTATATTCGACTGGCTGTTAAAATGAAATCAGCTACTCGATATAATTATTTACTCGGCAAAATAAAGAGGAAGTATTTTCTTATCCCTTTCTAAAGATTCAAAATAAGAGATTTATTTTATTTACATGGTATGTACTCACGTTTTAATTATTTTTTCCAAAAATTAATTTTGAAATATAGTACGTACAATGCACCTTGTTTGAACTATAATTTTTTGTTAAGTGCAATTGAAATATTTGATATTTAGATATATTTGAGTAAAATTAATTAAACTGTAATGCTAATTTAGTGATTAAAACATAATTTTTTTTTCTTTATTTATAAATTTATTTTTACTTAAATAATTGAAGTTAAAATTTATATAGCCATTGCCTATTGAAATGATATAAATATTTAAATATTGATTTGAACTAATGTGATAAAATTTGTTTCATTTTATTAAATTAAACGGGAATTTATTTTAATGGTATTAGATCTTTTCTTTTAAAAAAAGAAAAGAAAGTATATAAATGTTTGATTTACACTGTATATACTAATTTCTAGAAAATTATTTGTATATTTATATGGAAAGTATGTTTCTTAATTTTTTACATAAATATATGAATAATATATTGCTTTCTAAAATATATTAAGCTTTAAAGTTGTTTAGATTTACTAAGCCCAAAATATTAAATGGAAGTATGCAATTGTTTAGAATTATTAAAAATAATTATAAAAAAAAAAAAAAAAAAAAAAAAAAAAAAAAAAATAAGATTCACAACTACAGCTGAAATTTTTATAATTTTAAACGAAGAAAGTTTTTATTTTATTCATTTTTTCTAATTTAGTAAATAAAACATAAAAATATTTTTCTCTATTTATAAACACATTTTTATTTAAATATTTGAAGCTAAAACTTATAAAGTCATTGTCTATTGAGATGATAAAAATTATTTAATGAGTGTTTTATATTAATATCATAAAATTTGTTTGATTTTATTAAATTAAATGTGAATTGTTTTTAAATAATGTTTTAACTTTTTAACCCCCCCCCCCAAAAAAAAAAAAAAAAAAAAAAAAAAAAAAAAAAGAAAAAAAAGATAGAAGTTTGATTTAATCTGTATATTAATTTCTAGAAAATTATTTGTAAATTTATATGAAAAGTACATTACTCAATTTTTTACATAAATGTATATGATGAATAATGCATTGCTTTTTAAAAATATTAAGCTTTAAAATTGTTTAGAAGATTTACTATACCCAAAATATTAAATTAAATCATAAATTTAAATAATAAACATTAAATAAAAAAAATTAAACTATGTATGCAATCGTTTAGAGTCATTCAAAACAATTACTTAAATATATATATAATAATAATAATAAATAAATAACTAGGTTCTCAAATACAGTTGAAATTTTCATAATTTTAAAATAATAAAGTTTGTATTTTATTCAGTTTTCACTTTATTTAAATTTGGATATGTGTGGGAAAAGTGATTAATTTTTGTTTACATTCTATTTATTTTAAGCTTTGCTAACATTTCTTTAACCAAGTTTCCTTATTTCATAAATCATAGCTATTTCTAAAAAAAAAAAAAAAAAAAAAAGAATGATTAAACACGTTTATCATACCAAAAAGGCGCGCCATATTGTAACGAATACAAGAGCCACTCAACGACAGCCTTAGAGCTCTCGAAAAATAACGAAGATACAGTCGGCTGCAAAATTATTCGAGCACTAGCCAATAATTCCTATATTTAAAAAGTACACTTAAGACTGTTTTGCTAAGTAAATCCTTGTCGAATCATGTTCTTAGACTGATTAAGGACATGACTCGACAAGGATTTATTTAACAAAGCTGTATTAAGTGTACTTTCTTTTGGCAAGGATTATTGCTAGTGCTCGAATAATTTTGCAGCCGACTGTAAATATCGCTAAAATTTCGATCGCAACAGCCCAGAATACCAAATTATCGTTATATTCGTTGAATTTCGAAGGAATATAACGAAGCGAACAGGTCAGAATAGACCCACAGGTCTCAAAACACATTGCATGTAGAAATGTAAAATTTTCAGGATAGATTAAGACCGAAGATAAAAGATTATTTTGAAAAGATCAGAACAAAATATGGTATATTTGCTGAGATATTAAGTGTCGGCTTTTACAAATCTCTTTGATCTCAAACTAGCCGAATATATGAGTTCGCAGCGTCCCGTTTGTCCCTCCGCTTGCGTCACTCAAAAAACTGTCGTTTTTCATGATAGAAAAAAAAATTTCGACATGCCCTAATATACATATACATTGATTTATGTATGTATATATATATATATATATATATACAGTCGGTAACAAAAGTGTCCGAACACTAGAAAAAATTTGTATGTAAAAAAAGTGCACTTCATACGGTTATGTTAAATAAATCCTTGTCGAATCCTGCTCTAAAGCTCCGTTCACATGAAGCAACTTCAACCCGTGTCAAAACGACCCGGGAATTTGAAAAGCGGGGTTTTACAGAGTCAAAATTTAGGCTGTTCACACTATCAACCCTGGTTAAAAATCACTGTAGCAGCGTCATACGTTTCTTAAATTCTGATTGGCTGTTTGCAAGATTAACGCATGAGTTCGGAGAAAAGAAGCGAAACCGTATTGTACGCGAAAACGTGAATTTAATTTCATGTTTGACCTTGACAGCAGCTGAGAATAAAAGGATTACATACATTATTTAATTTTAGGATTATATATTTTATATTATTCTTCATTATTAATATTTAATTTTACATTAAGTTTTTAATGCAAATTTAATATTACAAACAAATCATTCTGAATTTAATTTTTTAAACATGAAAATTTCAGTATCTTTTTTATATGTAGTAAATATATATATATATATATATATATATATATATATTATGTATTAGAAATTTAATTATTAATATTATTTTGAATATTAAGATTGTAAACGGGATCGGAAAATAAAATAAGTTTTGATATTAGTTTTATTTATATTGTTGTTACAATTAAACTTAGTCAATTGAAATACTAATATAATTAACTTTACAATACTTTGATTTTAAATTAGTTAGAATAAATTATGCATTATAATTATATTAAATCTAAATGCATTAAATAATAAAATAAATGATTAAACTTTTAATTCAGATTTTATTACCTTAAAGATTTAAAGTAATATTACTACATTAATAAATACTAGGTCAGATACTTATTTCATTTCTTGCTATCATAACTAATAGATATTCTTAAAAATATTTCAACATAAATCTTTCATAAATCTTTATCTTTTATTATGCATCGAAATAAGAATTCATAAAAAAAAAAAAAAAAAAAAAAAAAAAGTATTCTTGTGCATCTGTAATAAAAACTATAAATTAGAGTTTTGTGCATATATATTTTATTATTAAAACTCCTTTTGTAATTAAAAATATTCTGTAACCAAAAGTATTAAAACCAAAATTCAATAGAAAATCACGGAACCTCTTAAATAATCCGAAACTAAAATCCAAACCTCTTAAAATAATTTTGTGGAGGGCATTCCACCTAGGCCTAAAGCCCTTGTGATATCAATCAGCCTTAATGCTCACACCACCACTTAATTTTTTTTTTTTTTTTTTTTTTTTTTTTTATTAAATATTTTGATAATTATATATATATATATATATGTGTGTGTGTGTGTGTGTAAGAACAGTAGCAATGGGATTGGGATACAATTACCTATAAAAGAAAATTTTCAATGAAATCTCTAATATAGTAAAATATAAAACAGATTATGAAATATATATTATTCAAATCTGTTCCCAAATAGTTTATCTATTTATAACCCACTTCTAAAGTTAAATTTTATACGTGAACTCAAGATATAGGTATTATAAATTTGTTCTGTTTATATAATTAAAATTGCTTCTCTTCCTCCTACCAGGAAAAAAATATAAATAGTTCTTATAACTGTTATTAACCCAACAAAATTCGATATATTGGCCATACTATTAGGCGAATAAATATGGGTATCGGGTTCGAACCATCGTCGGTCTGATCTTAATAGTTTTCCGTCGTTTTCCCTAAAACTTCCATGAGTATGAGCTAGTTTCCCTTAGAAAGTCCCCCTAAAAGACATTCCACCCAGTCCAGGCTCTAGTGTGTACAATGGATTTTAAATATTTTACAGCAACTCAGAAATATTTTATAAATACATTTGGTTATTACTTTGTAAATTCATTGGTAAGTTAAATCTTTATATATATATATTAAAGATTGGCTGATAAATTAATTTCTTAAAATGATTATATATGTATGCATATATATATATATATATATATATATATATATATTGTTTGAATGCTGGAAATTAAATGAAAAAAATTAATATGCAAACATAAAAACATTTTTCAAAAATTATTTTATCAATTAATAGAGAAAGCAATATTCAAACATGTTTAGAATATATTGTTAAATAAATTATAATAATGTAAAATAAAGAGAAATGTTAAAAATTGTTTAGCAGGATTAATTTTTAAAAAATATATAATTCTTTAATTTAATTTTATTGAATTTAAATAGTTTTTGAGAAATTTTAATACTTAATATTGTTATATTCCAATGCATATGCATACAAAATGTTTATAATTCTAAGAAGTTATTTACAAAAGAAAAAAAAAAATTGTCTACCATTTCCTTAAATAACCTTTATAATACAAAAAAATTATTCATATTGTAAAACAATATTAATTTACTATATGGTAGTTTACTGAGAATTTTAGAAATTTCAATAAAAAAGGAAAAAAGAAAAGTGCAAAACACTGTGCCCGTTTTATATTTTTCATTTATATAATATCCACGCATTATTTTAAATTCCTTCCTCTAGTATTATTATTCTTCAATTAACTTCACAGAACAATACGCACACACAAAATAATAATAAAATAAAATAATAAAAAAGAACGCAGTTTATCTCTTGAAAATAGTGCGCAATTCGCTGTCCCAGTATTGTAGCAGAAAGAAACAAGCGAAAAGCATTCTGGGTAATTCGCGGGTTATTCCCTCTTATCCCCTAGTATATTGCGGGGTTGATTTCGGAGGGAAAATGACCCTGGTCTAACCCTGCTTTTACGCGGGATGGAAGTATGTGAACAGCTTCGCGAAGATTGACGCGGGTTTGACCCGGGTAGAAACTGCTCATGTGAACGGGGCTTTAGTCAGTGTAAGAACATGATTCGATAAGGATTTATTTAACAAAACCGTATGAAGTGTACTTTTTTTACATGGGAATTTTTGCTAGTGTTCGGACACTTTTGTTACCGACTGTACATACATCATTCGGTGCAACTAATTTTTCATGCATGAAACTGTGTACAGCAAGAATCACTACCACATACGTACAGTCGGCTGCAAAATTATTCGAGCACTAGCCAATAATTCCTATATTTAAAAAGTACACTTAAGACTGTTTTGCTAAGTAAATCCTTGTCGAATCATGTTCTTAGACTGATTAAGAACATGACTCGACAAGGATTTATTTAACAAAGCTGTATTAAGTGTACTTTTTTTTGGCAAATATTATTGCTAGTGCTCGAATAATTTTGCAGCCGACTGTATGCATCAGGGCTGGAGAATATAAGGGCTAGTTCATCGCAGTCGAAAAAGTGAAACCGGAAATACTCACTGATGACGTAGCTGCAAACACGCAAGTCCGATTCAGACTATTGAGCAAAATTGGAATTACGAAAAAGACATTAATATACTGCTTAAATCTTTGTATTTTCCGCAGTTTTGAAGAGAAAAATATTAGGAAGCCATGGTTTTTCATAGTTAATATTGAACTCATTAAATACAAAAGAATAAATATTTTTTGATGATCAAAATTTCACTAACGGGAACAAATTTTAATAAAATTTTGCTAAAACT
The DNA here is from genome assembly GCA_963930645.1 of Salticus scenicus. Lineage (NCBI taxonomy): Eukaryota > Metazoa > Arthropoda > Arachnida > Araneae > Salticidae > Salticus > Salticus scenicus. The sequence goes on along the minus strand of OZ005658.1, from coordinate 51,564,399 downwards.
ATGCGGTACTGAAAATCAAGCACATTTTAAATGCTTTATAGACAGAAGTTGAAATTAGATTTGTATGAAATGCTGGCTTTTTTATGCATTTCAAAATTAAAAAATCCCATATGCATCAAAAAGCAAATTTTTATTTAAAATAAAACATGAATTTCAAATATATAATGAAAATGCAGGTACTATTTTAAAATTGTTTTGAAATTCTTTTTTTTTTTTTTTTTTTTCTCTCAGGCTTATTTGGTTATTTTAAATAGAAAATGCATGGAGATGAATGCTACTGAGATTCAAATGAAGCAATTATGCGTTAGGTTACTTTCTATAATTATAATTTATTTAAAAGTAAAGTTTTAACACCAGCATAATTAACATCGGATTTTTGAAAGTGTGAAATCTGGTGTAATCATTTATGGTTTAATAAATTTACAATCATCATTCATTAAATCAAAATTTCGGTAAAAGTGACATCATTTTAGGGCATTCATATAAATAAATGGACCAGCCCGATCCAATTTCGGGAAAATGTATAGATATGCCATGGGAAAATTTTTTTTAGACCTATTGTATAAACATAAAAAAAAGGCTTTTTATTGATAATATTAAATATATATATATATATAACAATGAATAAAGGATTTTAAGTAAAAAAAAAAAAAAAAAAAAGGGGGGGAGTTACTTTTATTTATTTATTTTTATTTAGTTTGTAAATTATGTATAACAACTGAATTTTTAGATTGCAACAGTAGTTGCTACAAATAATAACTTTTCCAACGATTTTATTTATTTATTTATTTATTGTTATTATTTATCAATATTTTTTTTTTTTTTTATCATTAAAAAAAGAAAAGAAATAAAGATAGAAAAAAGAAAGAAGAAAGAAAGAAGAAAAATAGTCTGTGCTAAATACAATTTAGTTTAAGAGAAGAAAATTTTATTTATATTATTTTATCTTGTTTAATACCAGATGTTGCCTTGCCCGACATTCAGCTTTGTTCAAGGAGGTCTTTCGAAAAAAAAAAAAAAAAAAATCCACTTTTTTGTCTGTCTGAAAAAAATTGTGCTGTTGTTTCTAAAATTATATTCTCCCACTAGTGGCTGAGAAATTCTGCTCTCGAAGCTGGAAGACGGGAAGTACCGTGTTCAATCCCAGATTGCACTCGTCGACTTAGCCGTTCAGAGTGTTTCGTGTTTCCGAAACTCGCAAAATTACGTGCTAGAGCCCCTTTATAAGACTCCCATCTAGGGCATCTCCTTCCTTGGGCTCAGGAACCTAGTGTAGAAAATAGGCCTTAACATAAACATCAACACCCGATAGTGTTTTTTTTTTTTTTTTTATGGAAAATTTATGCAAAAATGTAAAATTTTCTTTTATGCAAAAATGTATAAGAAACTGATTCTCATCATCAAAATATGAAGTTGTGTTTCTTAGCAACAGTTACTACGTTAATTTTTAACCTTTTTTTTACTTTATTTACTTCCGTACAGGCTATGATATATATTTTTTAAAAATTATATGGATAAACACAGGTGCCTTCTACTATAATTTTTATTTTATTATCGTTAAATGTTTGTTTAATTGAATGAAAAAGGATATTTTAATTTACGTAAAATTAATATGAAATTTTATCAAATGTACAGTCGGTAACAAAAGTGTCCGAACACTAGCAAAAATTCCTATGTTAAAAAAGTACACTTCATACGGTTCTGTTAAATAAATCCTTATCAAATCATGTTCCTAGACTGACTAAGAAGAGGATTCGACAAGGATTTATTTAACAAAACCATATGAAGTGGACTTTTTTTACATGTGAATTTTTGCTAGTGTTCGGACACTTTTGTTACCTACTGTACGATTGGAGGGAGCAGAGGAATTTAAATATTTTCGTAACAAAAATCGTAAATTCTTACTATGACATAAAGAACGAGAAATTCAAATTTTAAATAAAATTATTTAATTACTATGAATAATGTAAATAAAATTTGTAAAAATTTGGCCGAAATTAAGTTTAAAATTTCATATTGTGTGTATGTGTTAATGCCTGTGTGTTCAAAATGCTACCAGGTCAATATAAGCTTTTTGTGAAAAATGGTCACTACAGACACTTGCATTTTTTTTTTTTTTTTTTTTCATTTACTGAATCCTTCCTCTGGCATATTCGCCTCCATTCTTTACATAAATTTTCATTCTTTTGCGGAAATATATGAAGAATCATACGTTTTCCTTTTGTGTTACGATGCGTATTACTAAACGTAGGAACTGCATAAGATGGCATTTAAAAACATAAATTGTAAAATAAAACAGTTGAGAATCGAACCAGGATAATTTCAATAAGTGTGTGTTTTATCTCTATCTTCATGGTTTTCCCAAAATGAGACAAAGAACAAAACAACTGCCCAGTGTCCAAAATATTTCGCTTTCGGGAAGCGTGTTTCTAGCGACGTCACAAGACATCCGGTTGGAGAAAAAGTCAGTCACAAGGCGGCAAGCACATTCTCAAAGGGATGACCTAGCCCTTGTATTCTATAGTCCTGGTATGCATGCTTCACATGCATAAAAGAAAATGAATAAATAAATCACTGGATGCAGCTAATTCATTGTGCATGAATCGGAAAATTTGTTCAGCAACAATTACTATTACTCTCATATTCATACTCTGTGTCGCATACATAAAAAAAAAAAAAAAAAAAAAAAAAAAAAAAAAAAAGACAAAGTGTATGAATTATTTTTTCACAAATAGTGATGTCTAGGGCTCATGCCAGTATAAAAGCATTTTTCTGGTCGAAAAATATAAAATGATAGACAAGTATATACAAATGTGTACTTTTTAAAAAAATTTTTGCATATAGCGTAGCTTTGATGTAAAAACAGTACACTTATATTTTAACCTATAAACAGTTTTTTTTTTTTTTTTTTTTTTTTGTGCATGTTTATTTAAATAATATAATTCACATAAATGAAAAAAAAAAATTATCTTTTAAAAATTAATTTCTACACATAAATTATGCCAGATAGGTTTTTAACAACTTGCAATATAAAATGTTGGAAAAATTGATGGTAAAATATACACAATAGTTGTTTTTGGTTGAAATAATTAAGCACGACCTTTCATCAGGCCAAAAATATCGTAAAGTGCAGTAGGAAAGCAAAAGTGTAATACTGTAGACTTTTTGCCAACACAGATCACATATCTGCAAAATGAAAACATAATCAAAGTCAAAAAGTGTTCAGAAAAAAAAAGAAAAAAGAAATTTATTCATTCATTTATTATTATTATTATTATTATTATTATTTTCATCTTAAACCATCCTATTCAGCGTGGATTAGGCTGTTGATGTACAAAAATGATATTTGAAATAACAAAGGTTTAAACTATCTAAACCTCCCTAGTAACAGAAACAGTGCAGCATGGCAGCGAGCGCTGCAGAATTTTTGAAACTCCGTAGATTAATTTAACGTCTCAAAAATAAATATGAAGCAAAAACAAGTCCTTCCAGCTCATTCGGAGGAGTAGGTAGATTTCTTTTTTCGTATCAAGTAGCCATCATTTTGTTTCAAAATGGCAGCTACAAATTATTAATTGAGCTGGTAGAAATATTGATGTGGGATATGAACATATGGAGTTTTAAGCAAATTGGTTCATAAATACCTTCTATGTGAAATTTTCAAGTAGAACCACTTGTTTCACTTGGAAACAAGATGGCTTATCAAGTAGGCAACAAACATATCAAATTCATTTGTGAGACAGGTCTTCTCCACAAATTTAGCTTGAATTAATTCAGCATTTCAAAAGTTATCGTACTGATAAATTAAGTGGCTACCACTTGGATCAAAATGGCAGAGCAAGTTGCTCAATGAACTAATCCAAAATATTTGTAAGATAAGTCCACTGTTCAATTTTGTTTTGGATAAATTTAGTATTTCAAAAGTTATCGTGATAAAAATTCTCAAGTGGCCGCAACTTGGAAACAAAATTGAGGAGCAACATTTCCACTGAAATTCTTTAAGATAGTTGAGTGATAAGTCCATTGTCCAACTTTTGTTTGAATTTATTAAGTATATCAAAATTTATCGTATTAAATTTTCAAATAGCCTCCACATGGAAACAATATGACAAAGCAAGTCGCCCAGTAAACTCAACCAATAAATTTGAAGCAAAAGTTCACTGTGTAACTTCGATTCAAATTAGTTCAGTAATTCAAAAGTTATAGTTATGATAAATTTTCAAGTGACACTCCCAGGGATGGAACACGGGCGCAGAACTCATACCACTATCAATATAAGAAAATTTTCTACTTCTTAAATCAACGATATTATAGGTAGAAAAACTTCTTAAACAAATACCGGTATGAATTCTGCGCCCGTGTTCCATCCCTGCACTCCTGATCTTAAGTGACCGCAACCTGCCAGCGAAATCATCCAGGATATTTGTATGGTTCGAATTATTCAGTATTTCAAGCATTATCGTTATAAAAAACTTTCAAGTGACAGCCTGATTTTAAACGGCTGCAACTTGGAAACAAAAGGGCGGAGTGAGATACCGAGCAAACATGTCTAAGAATTTTAATAAGTCCATGTAATATTTTATTCCAATTGATTCAGTTACAAAAGTTATCGTAATGGAAAATTTTTAAGAGGCTCTCCACTTGCAAATAAAATGGAGGAGAAAGTTGCCTACGAACTTATCCAAAATATTTGAATTGAACTGCAAGTTGAATATCCAACTTTGGTTTGAATAAGTTTAGTATTTCAAAAGTTATTACGATGGCATATTTTCAAGTGACTGCAACTTCAGAATAAAATGTCAGAACAATCTGCCCAGTGATCTCATCCAAAATATTTGAATGATAAGTTCACTGTCCAACTTTATTTCGAATTTATTCAGTATTTTAAAAGTTGTGATAAATTTTCAAGTGGTAGCCTAATTTCATGTGGCACTCAATTTATTATATCTGCCACTTTATTAATGAACTTTATTTAAAAAAAACTTGGTTGAGGCCCTTATGTATATATATGTATGTATACATCAAAATTCAAGCAAATCCTGTCTTTACTGTGGCCTTAACTTGAAAAAAGAAAAAAGGTGGAGCAATTTGTTTAATGAATTCATCGAAGATATAACTTTTTTCTATTTGGAGTATTATTTTGGAACTTATCCTGATTATAGATTTTCAAGTGGTAGCCTTGAAATTTCAAATGGCCCCACTTAGTTTAAGATAACCGTCACTTTTAAAAATGGCAGATAAAGTTCATTATTAAACTTGGTTGAAAACCATATGGTCTACATATACATCAAACAAATCTAATCTTAACGGTGCTTTTTACAATGTGAATTTGAAAATTTCATGTGATATCCAATTGGAAACAAAATGGCAGAGCAACTTTGTTAAGATCTCATCCAAGATATTTATAAGATAAGTACACTGTCCAAATTTGATATGATTTGAAATATTATTTCGGAAGCTATCGTAATGATTATTTTTCAAATGACTCCGCCTAATTCAAGATATCTGCCACTATATGAAAAACTGGCAGACTACGCCTGCCTCCTGGTCACAATAATGAATTTTCAAAAGAATTGGATTAATATTTATTTTTTACATCACATTAAAAATAAAAACTAAAAAAAAATTACATTGAAATTGCTCCAAACCTTGCTTTGGGCACCCGGTGCCTACGACAGCTCTTTTTTTACCTGCACTGAATTGGGTCAAGTTCCCACTGCCTGCAGAAATAGGGCACTTCAATTTGGGTATCTATCGACATGGCGTACTTGATCTATAAGGCGTGTTGATTTGCCTCGGAAAGGTGAAGCCAGTTTTATTTGTACAGGGCGCTCGCGAGCCTGCACCAAATTCAAAGCCTGCCCGTATTTTGCTATAGTTTTCAATGGGAACAGGTGCTAGAATCAAAGTGCTTCAAACAAAATTGGTTTAAATAAATCACATATAAAAAGAAAACATTAAGTATTTATGATTTATTTTTAAATTTAATAGCAAAAAAAGTTATTTTTTAAAATAGTTAATTTCTTATAATGCATGTAAAAGCAGTGAGAAACAATTTATAACATTTCATGTTTCATTATCAATGACAATAACTGAAATTAGATAAAATCTAGCAATTTTTAAATTAACCCACAAATAGCATAGTTTTCGTAAAGCCATTGTTTAACCCCTTAACGCGCGGCGTCCTCGCAGCGAGGACGCAAAATTTAAGATCCAGCTGCAAAAATTCATCCCTGAAATTTTTTAGCAAAAATTTACGTTTATAACATATCAGAAAAGGCCGGTTTTTTTAACCTTAAAATTTAAAATTTCTTTTAGTTTAATTTAGTTCATGAATTCCGGTGGCAGTATAATTTAAATGATCCGAATTGTCTTGCGCCGCAAAGGGTTAAACATCGTATTAAGCTTAAAAAACATTTTCATTATTTCTTTAATATTTTCTTTTTCTATCTTAGAACAACATAACACATAAAATATTTCAATAACGTAATGACATGTGAAATATTTGTTAATTAATATTTATAGTATCTCTCGGAAGATATTTACGTAATAAACAATATATACGATTGAAAAGTGATCGACAATCGCGATCGCGTAGAAACGTAAGCAAAAGTCAGCTGAATCACGGGAAATTGAGGCAGACCTCAGGAGAAAACGGCTTCACTTTTTTCTCCCTCTTTTCGCGAAATGAACACGCCTTATAGATCAAGTACTCCATGCTATCGATGACAGGTGGATCTGCTATTTTATAAAAACTACGATTTTAAAGGTGGCTGTATCTCAGTATCTAATAAATATTTCAGTTTCTTTACCATGTATTTTATAGCCCCTACTCTTTACATTACATTAAGAACTGATTTCGACCAACATAGTAAATAAAATAAAAAGTAGATTTTCTTTTAAACGGAATTACATAAAAAACAAATAAATTTTAATTAAACTATAATTTTAATCAATGTAATCCTTTCTGCTAAACACTAACATTTTTTTTCGGATAAATTCTATAAATTAAACAAAAATAAAATAAAAAAATAAATTTCTTTTAAAGGAATTAATTTAAAAATAAATAATAATAATAAATGAAAAATAAAAAGTTGGTAAACTATAAAAATTATACATAAACGTCACTGTTTTAAATACTTTTTTAAATTTAAAATTTAATATATTTAATTTTTCTGATACATTACCATTTGATTTCTAAAAATAGAATAAATTAAGAAAAGAAAAAACGATTTTGCATTCGAACGAATGTATTAAATAAAAAATACATAGCGTAATGGCTGTTGCTAAGATACGCAAATACTTACTATAAAAGAATAATTTTCTGGAAAATGAAACATAGAAGCCAATATTTAAAATATTAAAAAAAAAAAAAAAAAAAAAAAAAAAAAAAAAATTCGAATTCGAAAAAAATCTCGATGAGGTGCACACCTGCAGTGTCTCAGGTACCTATATGCCAAATTTGGAAGCTCTGTGATCGGTAGTGTGAGCACCAGAGCGCAGACAGACACACAAACACATAGATAATTCTCTTTATTGTTATTGATGACAGATAAAGTTCATTAACAAACTTTGATGAGACCCTTATACGGTCTAAGTATGTACACTAGAGTTTATTTTTGGGATAAGATCATGCCTTCTAATTTTGTATTTAAAGAAAAACCACCAAGCAATTATACAGCAGTAAATAACTTCTAACTTACAATTTTTATACAGTGATGCCAGATGGTCGAAAATTATTTCCCCAAACCGGTCTTCAAATTTCCCCAAATCAAGATTTCTTTTCGAAAAAATCCCCAATTTGATTTCTACTAAAAAGAGAAAATAAAAATTTTTTCAAAAAAATAAAAATATATATCAAGCAGATTTCAGTGGCTTTAAGCTCAGATTTTTCCCCAAAGGAAGGCAATTTTTGAAAAAAATGCCCAAATAACAATAAATCTATTGAAAATCCCTGGTTGTAGGGATAAATCATTACGTTGCCAACATTGACAAAATGTTCAAGAACTCCCCAGATTTGTCCCCAAAATTTTTAGAATTCCCCAAAAAAGTCCCCACATACATTTGGTCCCCAAAACTGTCCCCAGAATCCTCAAAAGTCCCCAAAATGGGGACAAAATCCCCAATCTGGCATCACTGTATTTATATGGCCTGTTGACCATCTAACGCATTTTTTTTAGATTTATACAGAGTGAGATAAGGGTATCCAGTTTTTTTTTTTTTTTTCATGTACACGGAGCATACATTCATGTGTATTAGCTACTGATGCAATACGGAATAGTTCTTTATTTTTTCATTATTATTATTCATGCACATCAAAGTAGGGTTATATTTTGATTTTTCTTTTTTTTTTTTTTTTTCCCATGAAGGTATCTGAAGCGTACATATCTGTAAATTAGTTAATGCTGCAATTTAATGCATATTTTAGATTCAATTACAACAAGTTAGGGGTATCCATTGATGTTTTTTGTACACATTTGTTTTTTATTTCATACAAGGGAGGGGTACGTACAGTCCGTAACAAAAGTGGTGACCCAATTATTTACCTTAGCTTCACATTCATTTAAAGAAAACAAACTATTCGTGACAAATTCCATAAATAATTTAATTATTGAAAATATGAATATACATCTACGATAAATGTGGAAGAAAAGCCGTATGTGTGTACAGAAAACTTTAAAGAATTTTTTATTAAAAGTAATCTCATGAGATATCAGCGCATTTATACAGGAGAAAAACCTTATAAATGTCTTCAAAAAAAATTTTCTGTAAAGATTAAACTAAAAAGATATACTCGCATCCATATGGGTGAGAAGAATGTTCTATAGGATTTTCTGCAAGGAGCAGTTTAAGAAAACATCTTCGCATTCATACTAGAGAAAAGCCGTATGTCTGTGAAGAAATTCTGAAGGACTTTATCGTAACAGCAATATAATGACACAACTTCTTATTCATAAACAGTTTTCTGATAAGAGAAATAATACGGCACTTCTTCGTATTCATACTGCAGAACAACCATATGTGTGTCACGAATGTTATAAAAGATTTTCTCTAAGAGCAATTTAATAAAACATTTACGCGTTCATACACAAGAAGAACTATTTGTGCGTGGAGAATGTTCTAAAGGATTTTCTCACAAGAGCTATTTAGCGAAACATTTTCGCGTTCATACAGGAAAAAAAAGTCATACATGTGTGAAGAATGTTCTACAGTATTTTCTGCCAACAACAGTTTAAGAAAAGATCTTTGCATTCATACAGGAGAAAAACCTATGTGTGTCAAGAATGTTCTAAAGGATTTTCTTAAATATGTGTTCTAAAGAGTCATCTTTGCATCTTTGTAAAATGTCAATAGCGAAGAAAAAAAACATGCTCTACGGGGATCACTCCAAACTGGCACTAAGAAGGTGGTTTCTAGCACCTCTCTGACCAGTTTCGCCATCTACTGAACACTTGGTCAACTAAAATTTGCCGATCATTTTTCGGCCATAACTTGCTGCTTGATATTCCTCCTTCATCTGTTTTCATGATCTAATTTAATCATGCATTAAAATGAAACACTAGTAGTTGTATGTGATATAAATTCATAACTTATTTAACTGTCAAAAACATGAATGTACATCAACACATAAATTCGGGTGTAAAGCCATACATGTGTGAGGAATGCTTTGAAGGTTTTTCTAATGCAAGTGTTTTAAATGTACATCTTCGAATTCATAATGGAGAAAAACCATATGTATGTGAGGTATGTTCAAAAATTTTTTTAAGAGTAAGTAACTTAAAAAAGCATATTCTGCTTCATACAGCAGAAAAACCCTATGTGTGTGAAGAATGTTGCAGAGGATTTTCTACAAGATATAATCTTAAGAATCATCTTCGAATTCATACAGGAGAAAAACCATATGTGTGTGAAGAATGTTCTAAAGCATTTTCTCGGAAGAGCAATTTAATAGAACACCTTCGCGTTCATACACGAGAAAAACCATATGTGTGCGAGGAATGTTCTAAAGAATTTTCTCGTAAGAATAGTTTCATGAAACATCTTCGTGTTCATACAGGAGAAAAACCATATGTGTGTGAAGAATGTTTTAAAGGATTTTCACAAATATGTGATCTGAAGCGTCATCTTCGCTTTCATACCGAAAAAAAACATCATACCCAAAAGAAACTTTATGTGTGTGAAGAATGTTCTAAAGGATTTTGTCAGAAGAACAATTTAAAGAGACATTTTCGCGTTCATACAGGAGAAAAACCATATGTGTGTGAAGTGTGTTCTAAAGGATTTCCACGTAAGAGCCATTTAATGGAACATCTTCGTATTCATACAGGAGAAAGACCATATGTGTGTGAAGAATGTTCTAAAAATTTTTCTCGTAAGAGCCATTTAATATCACATCTTCGCATTCATGCACGAAAAAAATCTGTGTGTGAATAGTGTTCTTACACTTAAGTAGATAGCCTACAACTTTTTTTGTTGAAATTCCAACTTTAAAGGGTAGTGCGCGGTAAAGGGTTAAGCTACTATCGGTCAACAAAAGCAATAAGCAACAATAATATTCATAACAACACATTTTTTTTCCACATTACATTATCAGGATATTTCGTGGATGTATTGGAAATAAGATGTGTCATTAAGATTGTTATTATTTCGTAGACAAAATGTCGCCAAAACTCAAATTTACAATAATAAAAGGTCTTAAATCGATTTATCAATATTAATATAAATAATATGATTAAAATAACACATTTTTCTGTATTTTTACATTAACACATGTCAGAAATATAAAGAAAATATAAGTAAATAAAATAATATTGTTTTCTTCTTGTTAATTCTCTTATGGAAATCAGAACATTTTATGTTCTTTTCTTGAGTGATTATAGCAGTTTATCTTTAAACAAACTCCCGTATCGTACTTTATTTAGCTAAAACTATGAAATGTAATAAAAGGAGTAACTCTAAAGTATAGTGGCCCTCATAGATATGGTAATATATATAGATCAATCATCCGCATGTTATCGGGCAAAAGTTTTTGGTGCCGAAAAAAAAAAAAAAAAAAAAGCTTTGGAACGAGCAATTAAGTGGTACTGGAAAAAAGAAAAATGAATTTGGAACTGTATTTGGAGTTTTTCATTCACCTTTAGCAAATAAATTATTCATAAATTTTATTTGCTAAAATATTCGTGTGTATTCGCACTGTGTATTCACTCGGGGAAAGACGGCCATATTTTGGTAAAATCGCCGTCTTTTCCCAAGTGAAAAGGAATCACTTTTTTCTTCCCAATGATCAATCTATATATTATTACTATATCTATGGTGACCATGTGTCCTCGAATTTCGAGGACACTCCATATTTTGAAATTGTTTTTCTAAATTTTGAAAAATTCTGGAGGAAAAATTATTTATCATAATTATTACATTATGCATTATGAAATTAACTTAAACATTTTTATTTATTTATTTTATTATTAGTGTACGTGCTCTTACTCTAGCGAAATATTTGAAGCGATAATAATAATTTATGGGCGGAAAATTAAATTAGTTACAAATTGTAGCTTCTGGTATATAATAACTATAATTAAATTTAAATGTAATATATATATATATATATACATATCAAAATATAAGCATTTTATTATGATTATGATTTTATTTCATTCAGAAAAGGGGGGGGGTATTTTTTTTTTCAACATTTAAATTAAATATTCATATTTTCCTTGTTAGTAATAAGAGATATTAGGGAATTGCTAATACATGCAACATTGCTTATAATATATATATATATATATATATAACTGTGGTGCTTTTATCACAAAAACCAAGAGCATTAATTAACAAAAAATAGTCTATTAAAGACTGAAGAATAAATTTCTAAAAATAATCACTTTTGTGTTAACAAAAGCCGAGTGCACATACGCAAATTGTTTTATTTCGTTTGCGCTGTGTTCTTGTTATTGTTTTCTGTTTACGATAGAAAGTGATATTGCATGTATTCAGTAATTTGTATGTACTATATATACGTATACAATATAAAAAATATTGAAATTTTTTCAAAAATATTTAAATAAAAAATATTTTTTTAATTTTTAAACAGGTTTTAACACCACTGATCTGGAATAAAATTTATAAAAATAATAATGACATCTTGTTGACACACCCGCCTATCTATCATAGTTTTTGTTTTGATTTAGACTTAAAACCTAATTAAAAATATTTTAAAAACCTGGAACTCTTATGGAATTTCACTATTTAAACATAAAATATTTCTTTTTAATGGATCCATAAAGCAATATCTAAATACGTTTGGGATATATATTTGAACAATAGCGATATAAAATTAAGGAAGCACACATCCACACTTTTTTTTTTCTTTCTTTCTTTATTTTTTAAGTTTGATTACTAATTTTTATCATCAACTTACTTTTTTATAAACAGCAAAGGACTAAGATTATGACTCGAGAAATATTTACTTAACAAAACAGATTTAGGTATTTATCTTTTAATTACGAATTATTGTTAACGCTTCGATGATTTTGATGCCGATTGTAACTACTCTAGGTTCCTAAGCCAGCAGGTGGAGTGTCTTTCGTAGGAATCTTTCTAAGGGGTCCTGGCCTGTATTCATACTAGTTTCGGAGAAAACTACGGAAATTTTAGAATAACGAGGTCGACGAGCAGGACCTGGGATCGAACCTGGCACTTCCCATCTACCAGCTCTGAATGCAGAACCACTCGGTTACTACTGGGGCTTTAATTTAAAATTAAAGGGAATTTTTTTTAACCGAGCAAGGCATTGAACGATTACACACACACGCACGCATATATATAAGTTTTACTTTCTAATTTAAATAGTTTTGAAGATACAATTAACACTTATATTTTAATAGATGTGTATGCAAATTTTCTTAATTTGACAACTGTAATAATAATAATAATAATAAAAAGCTTCGTAACGTCCCCCTTCCCTTTAAAAAATTAAACATGCTAGCTAAACGCGAATATTTCAATAATTTGAATGTATGTATCATTTTATCGCTTATAATATGAATAGAAAATAGAAAATCTACAATTTTTTTTTTTTTTTTAATGCAATTCTAATATTAAATAATAATAATAATAATAATAATAATAATAATAATATTTTAAATTTAAAACATCATGATGGGAGAATAAAAAATTCCCATTAAATATGTAAGATTCACATTTTTTTTTTTTTTTTTTTTTTTTTAGAAAAATAAATTATTTCTCACAACCCATTAAATTATAAGATATTGTCTAATGTTTGTTCAATTAACAGTTTATATCCTTTGTCATTTAAACATTAAAAGATAAACTTATTTATTGACAAGACATTTTTCTGTGTTTTCCAATATAATTTTATTCCGTGCAATTTGTTTTTATTAAAATTGTAATCAATAAAATTATTTTCCATGGTGAGTACACATGATTTCTTATCTTGTAACTTAATTTTGAAGAAAAAGAAAATCGCTAAATTGGTTCCTACAGACATAGTAAAAGCGCATTTGATCTGAATTATTTATTTATTTTTTTATTTAAAAAAAAAAAAAAAAAAAAAAATCGATAGCATTGTTTTAAATATATCAAAATATACGTTTCAAAAATTCGTTTAAAATATTTTTATGATTTCTTTAAAAAAATACTCATTAATTTCCTACTTATTCACAAGAAAAGCAATGTTCTTAAATATACAAAATTTTCATTTTGGTTCACCATTACTATTACAAATTGTTTTATTTCTTATGAAATAATAAATAGTTTTTTTTTTTTTTTTTTTTTTTTACAATATCTATATATAAACGTTCCGGATCCATGAAATAAAGAAAAACAAATCTTAAACACGCGCGAAGTGTCTTCTTATGGGTATTAAATCACATGCTTTCATTCGACCAATCAACTTTCAGCAGTTCAATCTACGCTGAAAACCTTCAGGTTCAGTAACCAGCTTTGCAAGTTAACGGTGAATAACAAATATTCAACCCAGGTTTTGAGTCGCAAGCCTAGAGTTTTTGCACCTGGGGTTGAACTAGTAGTTGAAGGTTATCGGTGAATTAGCCGGTAAGTCAACTAAATGCCTGAGGCGCCAGCTCGTATATATAGCAGCCTTAACCATTCAGGATGGGGCACGATGATGATTTAAATAATCAACGTGCCATTTGCCAGTGTGCTATCGTATTCCTATTATCGTTTTGTTATTCATATAATTAGTAGGGTAGGGTGGGGTAAAATGGGTCACTTTTTAGCTATTTTCACATTTAATCTTCTGTAGCACTAATAAAATATTTTTTTTCAGTTCTTTAACAATTGTATCTTTACATTTGATTATTTCAGAACATTTTCATGTACTTATAATAATAATTAAAAAATTATAAATTGGTTAAACTTAACTGTGTATGTTTTGACCCATTTTACCCCACTGTGGGGTAAAATGAGTCAGAACGCAAAATAATGCAAATAATGCCTGAAGAATATATTTATTATGAGATACACTAAAATAAGGAATACACTTGTTACATATATAGCTAAATAATGATAGTTTTACATTTTAAAGAAGTACTGCTCACAGTTATTGCAAAATGGTTCTTCTAAAACAGATACAATGTCAGTTTTTTCTATTATATCAATATCATCATTCTCAGGAAAGTATATAATGTTTTATAATTCTAATGAAAACATTTTAGATCTCAATAATGTTTGAAAGAGTGTTTAAGGCAAAACAAGGATGTACTAGAGATACAAAAGACAGATTTGCTGATAAGAATAAAATATTATACATATAACAAATGCTATGTAAATAAATAAAAAAAAATAGGCTAAGTTGAGAACAAAATAAATCTAATAACCCTAGGCCTAGTGCATCTTTATTCAAAAACAAAATAAAAAGAACAAGAGTCATAGTACGTCTAAAATTATTTAATTACAACCTGAATTCAAAGAAAATTACATTGTTTAAATGTAGAAACTGAAAACTAAATAAAAATACTAATAAATGACAAAAATTGCTTAAATTTAATAAATTATTAAATATAACATTAAAATTAAAGAAAAGAAGCACCTTACATTGCCTAAATTTAACAAAATTTATTGCAGTTAATCTATATTTGAAAAGAATCAGCTAAGCCTAACTATGACCCATTTTACCCCACCCAAGAAAAATTTAAATAAAAAAGAATATATTTAACATTTTTCTTAACTGATTGGCTTGAGATGTTCTCTGGAGTTTTTTCTGTGAAAAAATGCTTCAAGCTTGCACTATTATTAATAAAAAAATATAGATTTTCTGAAGTTAGTTCAGCATGTTTTTTTTCACACTATCATCTTTAGAATGTAAACAGTTCTTCTTGTGTTGCATTTTCATAAACATAACTTTTTTGAAATTGGAAAATGTTATTAAAAACTTGAAAAATATTGTTACAAAAAATTGGTTTAAAAAATTCTAATCTAATTATATTTACTTAGCGTTATTTATAAAGTGACCCATTTTACCCCACGACCCATTTTACCCCACCCTACCCTATTAAATTCTTGTTTCTATTTGTAGTTAGGAATTTATTAGTGGATTTATATCTCTCAGCAATAGGTATGTAAAAATTATACGTATTACAAGCGTAAAAAATATATTTTTCATAAGATAATAAAAATGTTTGAATCTAGACCAAGATGTTTATCTTCTCTTAAATAATTTGATTTCTTATTTGTAGTGTTAAATCATTGATTGTTAATACATGATTAATATATTTCAATTTATTCACAATTTTATAAGTTAAGGGTTAGTTAACTGTTTTTTTTTTTTTTTTTTGTTGTTGTTGTTTTTTTTTTTACAATCCAGAAAGCTACAGACATGTATTTTTTCCTCCAAATAGCTCAAGTGCGCAAATATTCTCCTCCCTAAATCAAGGAATTCCATTACAGATTTATATTTCATAATTTAACATTTACATTAAATACAAATTTTATAATATGGAACGAATTTCTTAATCTGCCCAATGTTTATATATTGAATAGAACTGAAGTTTTTTAGCCAATTTTGGCTTTATCCTAAAGAACGTAAATATATATTTTAATCTTTCTACATCCACCACACAAATATCAACATTTATATTAAACTTCTTTATTTAAGTAAAATATCTATCAAGAAGTAAAATTGTATTTCATTTCTCTTTTCCCTCTTCTCTAAAAAATTTGTTCGTAATTTTTTGCAGCCAAACCAAAATGTATAAAGAAAAAGATGCTGTACTGAAATTTAATTATACAAATTATATATAGATTGTATTTTAATATTACAATTCCTTTAAATATGGATATTTAAACATGACTTGCTTTCTCTTGCCATCTAGGTTACAGACATTAAAATTTGAGGGTTCATTATTCAATATTTTTAGCATTCTTTTTGTAAATCATATATTTGGTACTTTGATTATTTAAAGGTAATTTATATTCCCTTTCTGCTTATATATATATATATATATATATATATATATATATATATATATAAAATTAAATTCAATATCAATGACAAAAATAAATTTGTATAAAAAAGGCGCTTAAAGCAGCACAAAATATTATACAAGACCAAAAATAAATTTAATTGAAGATAAAAGATGAGATGAAGGTGAAAAGTAACAAACAACAAGAAAAACTTATAAAACTATGTTAATAAACAAGAAAATTGGTTAGATTTAAACACTATTCAAGCTAGAAATTCAAATTACGCTGTGTCAATCTCTTCAGCAGGTGGGAACACAGCAATTAAAAATTTTAAAAAACTATGTAGTACTAGCAGGTTTCAAAAGACATGCAGGCTAGCATACTCCAAATGTAATTCAAACTGAATAGTAATGGAAAACAATGTATAAAGTTTTACATTTATTGAAATTTTAAATTTAAGTTTTGATAAATTAAGTTTTGATAAATTGAAATTCAGTTTTTATCAAAACTTAAATTTAAAATTTCAATAAATGTAAAACTTTATACATTGTTTTCCATTACTATTCAGTTTGAATTACATTTGGAGTATGCTAGCCTGCATGTCTTTTGAAACCTGCTAGTACTACATAGTTTTTTAAAATTTTTAATTGCTGTGTTCCCACCTGCTGAAGAGATTGACACAGCGTAATTTGAATTTCTAGCTTGAATAGTGTTTAAATCTAACCAATTTTCTTGTTTATTAACATAGTTTTATAAGTTTTTCTTGTTGTTTGTTACTTTTCACCTTCATCTCATCTTTTATCTTCAATTAAATTTATATATATATATATATATATATATATATATATATATATGTATATATATTTTTTTTGAATATTTGTTGATAAAAAAAAAAAAAAAATCTCTTAAGGAGAATCTTATTTATTATCTTAAAAATAGTGTTATCTGTATGCAAATATTAAAATCTCATTTCTGAAGAAAAATTAAGATAATTTGATATGATGTATATTAGTGAGCAAATTTTATGTGAATATCGAAAGAGTTCGTAAATTTAATTTCAAGAATACATCATAGATGGGTTTGATGACAGTAATAGAATATATATATATATATACAATATATATAATATATATATAAATTAGCTTATTATCCAAATAAAGTTTAATAGAAATTTGAGCATATTTCTAATTTAAAACAATTAAAAATATTTTAGTGCTATTAAGTTTTAGAATTGTTTATATAAGTTATTTTTATTTATTTATAATTTAAATAAATAAATATATATATATTTTTTGAAAGTACTCAGAATGTCAAGGCAAAATTACTTTAACACGTACACGCAGGCGTGACCCACCAATTTGTCACAACTACAGTCGGCAGCAAAAGTATTCGAGCACTAGCAATAATCCCTGTCCGAAAAAAGTACACTGAACACTGCTTCGTTAACCTTCCTACCCTGTATGGGTCGATTCGACCCATTTTTAAAAAATATTTTGTGATATCCCACAAAGATTTTAATTCTGAACAGTAAATGGTAATAATACACATAAAAAAAATTGCGTAGAAAAAATTGCTTGCGGTCTAACCAACACCTCCTGTAATAATGCCTCCGAGCTGAGCCCTGCGTCATGGAAGATCGGCCGATTTTATCCAATCAACACTTCCTATGATACATGTTGGAACGTGGGGATTGGATGAAATCGGACGACCTTCCGTGACGTAGAGCTCACCTCGGAGGCATTATTACAGGTGGTGTTGGTCTAACTAACCATATTACTACCTGGGTCGATTAGATCCATGCAGTTAAAACGTAACATTTTTTCAACAGGGTAGGAAGGTTAAACAAATCCTTGTCGAGTCATGTTCTTAGTCAGTCTAAGAACATGATTCGACAAGGATTTATTGAACAAAACAGTTTTTAGTGTACTTTTTTGACATCGGAATTATTGGCTAATGGTCGGATACTTTTGAGAAGACTATGTAAACAAAATGCGCTGGTGTGAACGTGTTAAATACTTATTATCTACTAATTTTTTGAGCTTTTGTTTTTGCTACTTTTTGCTGTTGAGTCCATTTTTTCATATTGGCAAAGAATTCAATTTTTTATTGCTTTTTTCTATATATAATTTCATTATAGTTTAATAAGAGCTGTATGGTAGCAGAAACAATACAGCATTGCATCGAGTGTTGCAGATTAATTTAACAGCTCAAAATATACAAATATAATTTGTGTGCATATATTTCCGATCGCTGTGCTTGTACTCAGGGTGACCACTGGTCAGGGAAAGTCAGGATATTAAACTGAGTCTGGAAAAGTCGGAGAATTCTGCGAAATTTTGTAAAAATAGGCCTTATTTTAAAGCTTATTATTGTAAATTGCTAAAATGTATGCTAATTTTATAAAGTTTTGCGGGAAATAAACACCGTGAGTCATGGAAAACTGAGGGAGTTTGGAAACATTCTAACGTTAACCACTTTGGTAATACATGAAATTAATATTTTTTCTAGTTGCAAAAATATTTAGTCCTAAAATTATTTTTCTAGATGCAAATTTTACAGATTTTATGTTATAAAATGCTAACACTCCTTGGGATACCAGATTTAGTCTGGTGTTTTTGAATCACAAATAAATTTTGTTTTGCTGTAGATAGAGAGAATTTTCTGCTACTGGGATTATAAATTTTTATGAGATTTTATTTTATTTATGTATATATATATATGTATGTTTATATGTATATTTTATTATGTAAATATATAAATATATACATATATATATATGTATATTAAGCTAGGGTAAGGGCTCCAGACATGGACACTTTTAGAGCAATCTCTGATGTTTTTAATGTCCTAGTCATCAGAGAATATTTTTAGAAATCTTAAGTTAATACATACGACATGAAAGACATTCAGAACTGTTAGACACTTTAAGGTCTATCTTGAATAAATTTATATTAAGCAGATAAACTGCAATAGAATTATTTAAGTTAAGAGGATTTTATTAAACTAAGTTGACTAGTATGTAAAAAATGTTAGACTCAGTAAATGCAAAAATATTTAAAACGAAAAATAAATTTATTCATAAAGATATAATGAATTCAAAACAGTTATAACAATAACTAGAAAAGATTTAATATAAATATATATAACAAATCTCAAAATTCAACATAATAAGATTAATCTTCAATAACAAAATTATATTACCTTCTTCATAACATACTAACGTTACTCGATGGTACAAGAAGATAGATAGTCTTTGACACGACATTCAAGTTTATTAACATGGTCGCCGTATGACCAATACGGAAGAATGGATGACAAAACATTACATCATATAGTCATAAGCATTTCCACATTTTATAGAAGAGTGCCTAACCACACATCACATAACTATTGAAGAAAAAACCGAACACTATTGAAGATCGCGGTCGCCAAATGACCAGCGAATACCACTGAATTGTAGAAAGATAAAGTCAGCTAAACGATATCAAACTTCATGGTCGCCAAATGACCAATGAATAGAACATGTAAATGATCCGGTTTAAGCTTAGTTTTAGTAGAAGATTAAAGTCAATTCGTGGACGCCGCATGACTAACGATTTCAGAAAAATTAAATAAAGTTCAAAACACTTGGCATTACGAAATTAAGTCCTCATGAAAAAAAAACTATTCATTTAAGCTGCTGAAGAAAAATATTGTAAATTGAAAAAAAGTTTCTAAACTTAACATTTGTAAACAGTATCAACATCATCAAACTATTAAACTTAACAGAACAATTCAACAATCACTTTACTTTATATTTAATTTGAGTTCAGCATATAAAACATGAGCAGTCCACAATTTATATTTACAGTTCAGAACAGCCGCCAGCAGCTATTAACCGGAACCGGGACTCCAAACCAAAACTAGCTGGAGCTCATTGAAACTACAACTGAACTCAGCTGAAACTGACACATCTTCAAACATCACGGCCTTATATACTACCCTGCACAAGTTGATCTGCATAATAACATTGACTGCCGCGCCACGACACCCAGTGGTGAAAACCAAAACCCAATTTATAATGACAGTTTATAAGGAGTGGCAACAGCACAAATAGAAAAGATTATGCAGTCTGGAAATGGCAACGCCGATATAGTAAACAAAAAAAACGATGTTTGTAAGACAAAAGCAAAGAAGTTTTAAATATGAAAAAGGATTTAATAAAAATAGAAAAGGGTAAGTTTTAAATGTTTTCTTGAATAAAAATAAATTAATTCAGATGTTTTATTTAATATGAGGACACTGATGGACATCAAATGCCCCCCACCGCAATATAAAAAAAACATAAGAATTATGAAAAAAAACAACATTTTAAATATTACCAAGAGTTTGCTGCACATCCATTCACTTTAAGTCCATAGTTTCACAGAAAAATATGAGGTATCACATGGCTTTACAATAAGGTATCTATGAATGATACACTGAAAAACAACTTGGTTAAGAAAAAAGGTACTATTTAAATTTGCATGCAATTAATATAATTTCCCCCACAATGCAGACAATATATATATATATATAAAACAGTATGAAAAAATCAATATATACAATGATTATATACAGATACATAATATAATATACAATATATATGCAAGAAATATGAAATATGAGAAATATGATAACACATACACAAGGCGCCTTGCATTTCACTCATTCACACCATTATATATACAATATTTACAATTTGCAAAGGGAAGGAAAAATTCACAAGAAAAAAAACTTTGAAAAACATGTACAAAGAGGAAAAATGCAGCAATTACTGGAATATTTAATTAGAATTTTATTTATTATATTAAGTATTTAAAGAAAAATTAATTTTATAAATTTTAATAAGTCACCTTTAGTCATAGGCTTGGTAAACGGGTCGGCAAGATTTAATTTAGAATTAATATATTCGAGGTTAAACTTTCCCTCGTCAAACCAGTCTCTTATAAAAAACAATTTTATATTTACGTGTCGAGTATGGAAGTTTTCTATTCTGGATTTAGTAAAACGAATGGCTGCTTGATTATCTGCATATAAAGTAGGTATATCAAAGTTATTATTTATAAGTTTTAAACTGGAGCACTCACATAAAATATTATAAAACCAATCCTGCTCCCTCACACAATCACACATAGAAATAAACTCTGATTCCATGGTTGAGATAGTAACACCCTTTTGTTTATTAGTGCGCCACGAAACGGCAGCACGATCCAAAAGAACCAACTGACCCCCCATAGAAACGTAATCGTCCCTATTAGCGGCGAAGTCAGCGTCAGAGTATGAAATTATTTTAATATCTGTGCAATTGAGATAAAGTTTATAATGACTGGTGTATTTAATATAACCTAAAAGTTTAAGTAAGCCTTGCCAATGTTTAAAACCAGGGTTTTGTTGGAACTGAGAAAATATATTTGTAGCATATGCAATATCAGGTCTTGTACGGTTTGCTAGAAAAGAAATGCAACCTAAAAGATTCCTGTAAGGTAAATGAGATGCTTCTTCAATATCAGACTGAACAACTGGACAATCACTCTTAGAAAATTGTACACCTTTAACTATAGGCAAGGAAGAGACAGGTATCCGATGGTTTTGAAACCTCTCGTTAACTTCGGCAATATATTGACCCTGATGGATCAAAACCCCAGTATCCGTGTACTCGAATTCCACACCTAAAAGCTTACGAGTGGTACCCAGAATTTTTAAGTCAAATTTAGACTGTAAAAGGTCTAAAATGTTATTTGCCTTTGATTCAGTCCTAGAAAAAATAACTATATCATCTACATAAACAAATAAAACGGAAAAATCAGAATATGAATATGCACAATTACAATTTTCAAATTTATTAAAACCAAGTTCCAACAATACTTTATTTAACTCATAAAACGATAATCTACCAGATTGATGCAGCCCGTACAATGCTCTGTCCAATTTACGCACCCAATCCTCTTTGCCTTTTTCAGCAAATCCAGTTGGTTGATTCATGTAAATTTCCTCTTTCAGAGGAGCGTATAAATAAGCGCATTTTACGTCACATTGTACGTTAAACCACTCGCAGTATGAGACCAGCAAAGAAAAGAAAAATCTTACTACCGAGAAATTTATAACAGGTGAGAATGTTTCATCATATGATTCTCCCTGGACCTGGTTGAAACCTTGCGCGACTAACCTTGCCTTATACCTAACTATGGTACCAGACTCGTCACGCTTGACTGTATAAACTCAGCGGTTTCCAAACACAGATTTATTCACAGGAAGTTTCACAAGATGCCAAACACCTCTAGTAGTCATACAATCCAGTTCTTCAAGCATAGCCTCATGCCACTTATCAAACTGTTTAGATTTTTGAGCCTGCTTATACGTTCGCAGGACCACCACATCTAGTCAGCTAGCAGTGCTGGACGTGGAAGGTATAATGCTAGGATTAACAACACCAGAAAAACTATTAAATTTGGAAAAATCAAAATCATTAGGATTAAAAACTAAGCCATTATCATTACACAATTTCTCAACTTCCTTTGGGGTGCGTTGACATGACCTCTTGCCTTCACCGTCAGGGTAGTAGTAAATATCGATCTTCTTTCCTTTAGGCCTAGGCACAACCTTTCTGTACCAAATCGGATTAGTCTTCCAGCTGGGAGACGAAGCTTGAGGAGAAACGGGAGTGACAGGAGAAGCAGGAGTGGCAGGGAGGACGGTTGGAACAACATCTTCAGTCTCGCCGGGCAAGCCACCAGAGGGTCCAGGTTCCGGATTAGTATGACACCGATCAACGGTCCATGGCTGCTCCTCTGGGACAAGCACCAACTCAAAAAAAGAGTCGCCCATCACCGCTCCACTGCGAGACACATCACTGCTCTCAACAAAAGAAACGTTTATAGTCTCAACAATCTTCTTTTCCTCTTCCAACCAGATCCTATATCCACGGGTACATAATGCATATCCAACAAGGACACCACGTTTGGACTTAGCATCTAACTTGTTCTTGCGCCTGACCTTAGGAACTCCGACATAAGCTAAAGTGCCAAATGGCCTTAAATGTCTTACTGAAGGTGTATTACCAGAATAAAGTTCTAGAGGTGTTTTAGAATTTCTGCCATGACAAATCCTGTTCCATGTATAGGTAAAATGCATACATGCTTCAGGCCAGAAATCGTCAGACAAGCCACTAGATTTAAGCATTGCCCGAACACAATTCATTATTGTCTGGTTAAATCTCTCACATACCCCATTTTCTTCTGGTGTGTAGGCATTAGTCAACTCATGTTTTACCCCATTTTCTCTACAAAAGGCCCCAAAAAGTTCATTATCAAATTCTTTGCCATTATCAGTCCTCAATGCTTTCAACTTGGTCCCTAGAAATTTTTCTGCTCGTAGGACATGTCTTTTAAAGACTTCGAAACACATAGATTTTTCCTGGAGAGGGTAAACAGAAGTTTTACCTGAAAAATCGTCTATAATAGACACAAAAAAACGTTCACCTTTCTTTCCAGAAATTTTAACAGGACCCCAAGTATCAAGAAAGATTCTATCTAATGGCTTTTTAGATGAAGAAGAACCAAGAGGCTTAAAAGAGACACGATTTTGTTTGCTTAAATGACAGGGATCACAAAAAAAGTTATCAACAGATTTCAAACGAGGGAGACCTTTAACTGCAGAATTACGAATAGTATTATAAATTAATTCAGGACTAATGTGATCAAAACGTAAGTGCCATGTGTCTATATCCTTGATATTGGCAGTTTTAATTACAGGTGAAGCTGAAATTTCAGCATTAAAATTTAGATCAACATTAGTTTTAGAATTCTGCCCCCCCCCCCATTCATTTTAACATTATGATTATTTCTTATGATTTTTGGAAAAGTATAATAAATCCCGTCATAAAGCTTAGCAGAAAAAAGAAACTTGCCATATTTATCGACCACGTTTAGTTTACCAGCCTTACCAGTAAATTTAGCCCCGCCCTGGTCGAATCTAGAACCACTTAACAAATTTTTCCTTAAATTAGGAGAGAAAAGAACATTCCAAAGTTTTATAATAGTACCATTAAAATCTAATTCAACTTCCCCTTTTCCAGTAATGGGGAAAGTAACCCCGTCAACAGCCACGTGCAACTCATCACCAGAAATTTCGGTGAAATTACAAAAGGAAGATTTATCTTTGCAGAAGTGGTGAGAGGCGGCGGTATCAAAAGCCCAGCTTCCTTCTCTGTTAAAACCACTTAAATTAGCTTCAGCAATGTAATTCTGAGCTTTAAAACCTTTATTTTTACGGGGGGGGGGGAGTTTTATCACGTTTTGGCTGTTGAACGGAGTCACCTCTTTTTACAAAATTACCTTTAAATGTATTTTCTCTTGCAGATTTATCATTATTTAACTTTACTCGGCAATCTTTACTGATATGATCCTTTTTTCCACATCGCCAGCAAGTAAAAACAGGCTTTTTCTTAAACTTGACACTCTGGGCTTCAATATTACAATCAACCCTAGATTTATCAAGATTTCTGAGCTGGAGACGAGTCTCCTCAGCACAAAGTTCAGTTACAATATTTTTAAACTCAAAATCTTTATCAGGCCATCTTAAAATTTGCTGGACGATTTGGTCAAACTTATCAGGCAAAAAACGTAAAATCTGAAAGCACAAATACTCATCATTTATAGGTTTACCAATAGATTTTAATTGATCGGCTATTTTTGAAATTTTAGCTGCATAAATTCCTATAGATTCGCCAGGGTCTAAAAAACAGGACATTAATTCAGAATATAACTTCATATGGTGACTTCTACTATCTGGTTAGAAATTGACTTCAAGAATGTCCCAAGCTTTAGAGGGATCATCACACTCGCTAATTAAACTCCGATATTCCGGTTCAATGTTTAAGTAAATTAAAGACATGGCAGCATTCTGCCTTCTCTTAAAATCTTTTATAGCATCAACAGTAACTGTATCACTCTTAACAGGTTGCTCTTCGTTACCAGTTACGATATCGAAGGCATTTTTCTCCATTAAAAGGAACTTCATATCACATTTCCAACCAGAGTAATTATGAGAATTAAGCTTAACTATTTGAGGAACTATACTGTAAGCCATGTTTAGATTAGATAATTAAATATACCACAAATTAAATTTACTGAGTCTAAAAAAAACTAGTCAAAAAAACCTCATTTAAACTGGGCCCATAACCCAGAATGTTAGACACTTTAAGGTCTATCTTGAATAAATTTATATTAAGCAGATAAACTGCAATAGAATTATTTAAGTTAAGAGGATTTTATTAAACTAAGTTGACTAGTATGTAAAAAATGTTAGACTCAGTAAATGCAAAAATATTTAAAACGAAAAATAAATTTATTCATAAAGATATAATAAATTCAAAACAATTATAACAATAACTAGAAAAGATTTAATATAAATATATATAACAAATCTCAAAATTCAACATAATAAGATTAATCTTCAATAACAAAATTATATTACCTTCTTCATAACATACTAACGTTACTCGATGGTACAAGAAGATAGATAGTCTTTGACACGACATTCAAGTTTATTAACATGGTCGCCGTATGACCAATATGGAAGAATGGATGACAAAACATTACATCATATAGTCATAAGCATTTCCACATTTTATAGAAGAGTGCCTAACCACACATCACATAACTATTGAAGAAAAAACCGAACACTATTGAAGATCGAAACACATTGAAGATTGAAACTCTATCGAAACACATTGAAGATCGCGGTCGCCAAATGACCAGCGAATATCACTGAATTGTAGAAAGATAAAGTCAACTAAACGATATCAAACTTCATGGTCGCCAAATGACCAATGAATAGAACATGTAAATGATCCGGTTTAAGCTTAGTTTTAGTAGAAGATTAAAGTCAATTCGTGGTCGCCGCATGACCAACGATTTCAGAAAAATTAAATAAAGTTCAAAAAACTTGGCATTACGAAATTAAGTCCTCATGAAAAAAAAAACTATTCATTTAAGCTTCTGAAGAAAAATATTGTAAATTGAAAAAAAGTTTCTAAACTTAACATTTGTAAACAGTATCAACATCATCAAACTATTAAACTTAACAGAACAATTCAACAATCACTTTACTTTATATTTAATTTGAGTTCAGCATATAAAACATGAGCAGTCCACAATTTATATTTAATGTTCAGAACAGCCGCCAGCAGCTATTCACCGGAACCGGAACTCCAAACCAAAACTAGCTGGAGCTCATTGAAACTAGAATTGAACTCAGCTGAAACTGACACATCTTCAAACATCACGGCCTTATATACTACCCTGCACAAGTTGATCTGCATAATAACATTGACTGCCGCGCCACGACACCCAGTGGTGAAAACCAAAACCCAATTTATAATGACAGTTTAGAAGGAGTGGCAACAGCACAAATAGAAAAGATTATGCAGTCTGGAAATGGCAACGCCGATATAGTAAACAAAAAAAAAAAAAACGATGTTTGTAAGACAAAAGCAAAGAAGTTTTAAATATGAAAAAGGATTTAATAAAAATAGAAAAGGGTAAGTTTCAAATGTTTTCTTGAATAAAAATAAATTAATTCAGATGTTTTATTTAATATGAGGACACTGATGGACATCAAGAACCACATATATGTTAAAATTAGGGATGCACCGAACACCAGTTTCGGCCGAATGCCGAATATACGGCCAACCGAATACTAACCATTGGGCCGAATACCGAATATCCTTGAAACCGAATAGCAACTATTCGGCTGGCGGATTTACTCTTATATTAAGGTGTCAATCATATTTTTTTGCAAACTTTTTCAGTAATACCATTTACATTTAGTAATATTTTATTTTTTTAAATTATGCAAAGGATATTATAAGAAAACTACTATTCAGAAACAGTGGTTTATATAAATGTAGAAAAGTATTAAGAAATATTACCAGACATAAATAGTGGTGTAATGCTGAATTCACAGTCAAAGAAAATTATTAACTGTTAGGCTTCTTAATAAACACATAAAATTTCTTAAATAACAATTTCTTGTCGCGCCCACTCAAGGGGGAAAAAACACGAAACCCAGAAATTCAGCATTTCAGAAAATTGAATTTAAAAGTAGCATTGGCTAACCTATATTAAAGCTGACGCAAATGCCTCTTAAGGTGCCATCAGACGGAAAACGATATATTCTAAAATATAAGCTATTGCCGCTCAAAAGCGACCAAACGACTTCAGTAGGGTTGTTTTTAAGCATAAACGGAAGAACGAAATCCAGAAATGTAAACAACGAACCCAACATTTAGTTATTATTTCCCCCCAAGGATGTTTAAAAGGGAAAAGAATAGAGGGTGTTCTGTGATCGCGATTCTCTGATTGGGGGATTTCGTTCTAAAGACTACCGTATGTGATTTAAACAGTCGAAAATGCGTGATTGATGAACATACGTTCGGCAATTTGTATCAAACGGCATATTTGGATCTTTTCCCGCATGAGGAACATGTTTATGAGGTACTTTGTGCTAAAGACTATCGTATGGTTCTTCGTTTGATAGCGGCTATACTCATATGTGGATATATTGTGAAGTAAAGATGTGATTTTTTGTGTTCATGCTGGGTCATTTCATATGCATTTTTCAATGACAAGTACAAAACTGCTATTTTATGACTTGTGTCATTTTTCTTGCCAGATTTGAATGTGATCTTTGTTTAATCTCTTGAAGTTTCCTAGATAGCAACATCATGTGAATTTGAAGAGAATAAGTTGTCTCCATATTCTCAATTGTAGATCTCACTAGATCTTAGATCATAAAGATGAACTTAATTGCTTAATTAGCTAGTAATAAGAAGAGCTCGAGACAAAGTTAACAAATAAATAACAAAGTTTATTTAGCATTCAATATCAAGGACGGCGCTGAGCTAACTCAATTTAAATAAATGACTTCAGGAAATAA
Source organism: Salticus scenicus (assembly GCA_963930645.1). NCBI lineage: Eukaryota > Metazoa > Arthropoda > Arachnida > Araneae > Salticidae > Salticus > Salticus scenicus. Next base: position 51,535,998 of record OZ005658.1, on the reverse strand, counting down.
TCTTAACAAGACATAAAATAAAAGTATCTCTCCAATACTGATCTTTTTTGGCTACTGCTCTCTGCCACTACTAACTATTCTCACTTCAGAGTGTCGAGCGGATTCCCGATATACGACAGACTCTTTTCCTAATTTACGCCACAATACCACACCTCTCTACCATCACTTCGCGCCCACCATAATCCGGTGCAACTCACTATCATCACCAACTCCAACGCGCTATAACTCTTCAATCCACACTAATCAGCTACCAATTCATTACCCCTAGCAATTCACTATCCTTCATTTTATACTACATTCAACAACTTCCTTTTCTTTCATTTCACTCAAAACCTTTTAAAATCACTTCTAATTCATCTAACACTGAGATCCTAATTATTTCACTGCAGCACCATACCATGCCGATATAAAACTAACTCGACCAAGACTTTCGCCGAGTCACTGGCGACGAAGTGATTTGACAGTCCCAACTTTAGATTGCTGGATTCAGTTGAAATTCAAACGAACTGTGGAGACGTTCTATAGTCTCGACCTAACAGTCCCCCTCCAAGAAAAAAAAATTAGTTGGGAAAATTCCCAACGGGTTTTATCGAGTAATTTTAAACACTAATATATTTCATAGGAGTGAGCGCAGCCACAACTTAATTTCTGAAACTTTAAAATAAGTTAGAAAAAAAATTTAAAGTTTAATTTGCTGAGCAATGAACTGCTTACAGCCTCAAATACAATGGTGATTAAAAAAAAATCCATGAGCGAAAAACCGGATCAACCTCGAAAAAAGAAATTTAAATTTTAAATTAAAATGAGGTCCCTTTACGGCAGGAAACTCCGGGAAAAAAAAGACGCCTCAAATAAGTTAGCTCAATGATACAACGGGGATTACAAACATCTTTCTGAAATTCCAGAAAGGAAAAAAACTTATTTTTAACTCTTTCACGACGGAGGATAAGAAAGCTCTACTACCTTTAACTACTGACTCGGCCGGAACAGGCCGGAAGGTGAAAATAAAGGGGTGGAAGGCAGAAATACTGAGATGAAAATTTCTTCCTTTCTGTAGGAGAGAGCTTTTACATCTCCCGTCTTTGTCCGGAGGACATTGATGAATTGTCTCCCCCGCCCCACTCGTAATCCTTGTAAGCATAAGCAAGATATCTATTTTTCTTAATTTGCCAGAGAAAATATTGACCTTGCTTTAGTAGTTTTTTTTTTTTTTTTTTTAATTTATTATTTTAAAATTATTATTATATAGAAATTATTCTAGTTACCCGTTTATTGTGAAGGGAAGTTTAAATATTAATAAAATAATATTGCAGTGGAATGCTTAATACTGTAATTTCAAAATTAATATTATTCATATAATGCATATATTTCCGTTTGAGAAATTGAAAAAGGTGTACGTTTTTCTATGAATCAAGTTTTTTAAAAATAAATTAATAGAATGAACATTTATTTAGTTTTGTGAATGCTACTGTAGAAACGAACTGTATGAAAGAAAAAATTTTGTATTCGAAATACAGTGTATAAATAAATAAATAATCACTAATCGATGGCTATTTTTTTATTTTTAAATTCATTATTATTTTTCTTTTAATAATGGAAGCTGAAAAAAAACAATCGAGCCCTGATAGCATTTTTCCTGATTCATACGTAAAATGACCTCCTAAATCTGAATATGATCCCCATTTTGCCCAATCATCCGCCGTTTTCTCGGGAGGTCACCCTCTCCCCCACTTTTTATCATTGTTCTGTAATTTTATGGTAATGAAAAAGAAAAAAAAATATTTCAACATTTAATAACATAAAATATATTTTTGATGAATATATAGAAGTTAAATAGCAACAGAAGAAACAACATATATAGAATTTAAAGAGCTGTTTAAATAGCAATAATAATAATTGTTAAAAAAAAATATAATGAATGTAATACATAATTTCAGTGTCAAACCCCCCCCCCCCCTCCCCTAAATTTTCCTCTTGCTGCACATTTTCATGTTTTAGAATTTTCCAAGTTAAATAGTTAAAATAATCCTTTCTCTCCCTAAAAATAAAATTTATACCCGTAAAATTACCGAAAAATCATAAAAATTAGGGGTCCCTAAAAAAGGTGGGTGATAGGGCAAATTGCGCGTCATATTCGGTTCCAGGAAGTCATTTTTCGTAAGAATTTGCAAAACTGGTTTTGTAGCCGATTTTCATGCCAAGCAGTGTAATTATAGATATTTCACACTAAAATTTGATATTATGGGTCACTAATCTTCCGCATTTACATTTCTTTCTCCGCATGCAATATTTTGTTTTTACTCACACCCCCTTCTTCTATAAGATATTTTTGTAAAAATCGAAACTAGACCCTATCTATCTGTGAATACATTATTTTCTTTTTAATTATCTTTGTTTCCTAGGCAATATTATCCCCACACCGCATTTTTATTTTTATTTACTTTTAAGAATGAAAGAACTAAAAAAAAAAAAAAAAAAATCCTTCTGTGAATATTCAAACTATGTTTTTTCTGTAAAAAACAAAATATCTATAGATATTATAGGTCTTTTCTTTCTTTCTTTTTTATTTTAACACATATGTAACAAATAAAAAATAAATAAAGCAATATTTAACTATTTTTTTCCCCCGTCTCAGCAGAGAGTAGTATCTGCAATTAAAAAAAAAAAAAAAAAAAAAAAAAAAAATGCTGATAAAAAATTTAATCAAACTATTATGGTACAAAATTTATTAAGTAAATTAACAATGTACTTAAATTGAATAAATAAATTAAAATTTTTGTATTCAGTCAAATACACATTTTTGTGTTTATGACAATCTTTCTTGCAGCACTGTCCATTCTTGTTTTCTCCTTTATATCAACAGTTTATTTTTGTTGTTCTAAAAAACATATTTATTTATCTAGAACTAAAAAATATTATTCGATTTTAAATTTTTAAAGACAATTATTCTGCAAATTTCATACATTTAGAAATTCTCTAAAAGAGATTCTAAGGAATTCACATTGTTAAAAAAGTTAAAATGCTTTTTAAAGTAATTTTTTAGTGAAATAAAAATAAATAAATAAATTGACATTGCAATTCTTCGACAAATCAAAGTAAATTGCAGCAAAATGCATCAAAAAAGTTTTGTTAATGCGAGTTAAATAAGTGAAAAAATTCGCAAATAGAATGCCGTATATTGTGAAATTTTATATAAATTATTTTGATTAAAAAGCATGAAAGCGGCAACATATCAATTTCATTTTTTTTTTTTTTTTTTTTTTTACGTAAAGATCAGTATTTAATCACATAACAAACTGTATTAAATATTTAAGAAATGTATTCTATATTCATCGCTTCACTTTAGTTCTGCTTCTGCAAATCAATTACAAGAAAAATGGGAATATTTCGAGTTATTCATTTATTGAAAAGTGATTATTTCTGTTGATAATGACCCGTTGAAATTTTGTTATTTATGTTAAATTTAAAAATATTGAAAATTAACACTAGGGAAGTGTTGTTTTGAATTTTTATAATGTTAAGTGTGTAATACGTTAAAAATAATAACAATAATAATTAAATAAGTATCGATTGTTTCTAAAACAACTGTCAACGTGTCAATTACTTTTTCCAATAAAAGATCTTTATTATTAAGAAAAAATATATATATTATTCTGTGTGTTCGATTTTGTTATAGGTAGAAATTAAAATTTTTCATAAAAATAATAATAATAATAATAATAATAATAAATAAATAAATAAATAAATAAACTGATATTTTCAAAATTAAATTAAAAATTTACCAGAGAGATTTTTCTTTCTTTCTTTTCTTTTCTTTTTTTTTTTTTTTTTTTAATATTCTTTTTTAAATAACTTTTTATACTTCTATTACAAGAGGCCTTCTCATATAAAATTTATAAATTAATAATAATAATAATAATAAAAATGGGTGCAAAATTTATATATATGTATAATTTATATATATATATATATATATTTTCAAAGACAATGTTTAAAGAAAGAAAATCGAAATATTTCCATATTATACATATATATATATAAATATTTTTTTTTCAAACAAACGCGTGTTGTTTGTCCTCGTGGCGATCGTACAAGGATTATCTCGGGGGAATGCATCAATATGACATTTCAGAAACGCCTACCTCCCCTCTCTTTTACCTGCAGGTAAATATGATAAATGTGCGAGACAGTCGAGTCCACTTTCTGAGATTTCTATTTTGAAAGTTCAGTATTTAAGTGACAAGGCAATATCGGCCGGAATGGGCCGGATCCGTATTTATAGGGTTAAACTTGAGTTGAAGGAGGATTAAAATACAGGGGGGTTGCTTTAACATCAACTAGCAACATGAAGAAAATAATTTTTATTGAAAACAAAATCTTGAACTATCTTGTTAAATGAACCATCCTTCGAAACGTAGAAGAGGAATTTCTTCATCCAGCAGAGAGCCAGTCTAGGGTCAAAAACATCAGGTAGTGCCAATAACTTGAGAGTGTAGATTGAAGGAGAAATCAGTCAGAAAACGTCAGGCATCAGAATAACACTTTGGACATCAGATTAGATCGTCAAAGATAATTCTAAAACGGAAACTTTTTACAGTATCAAAAATATAAAAACTACTTTTTGTAGATAGATAAACCAGACAAATTGTCTCTGAATACATAAAATAGTTTATACACAATAATTTTCCCTCCTGGGCTATAGCATGCGAAAAGACAAAAAATTAATTTGTTAGAGATTTTAGTTATAAGTTAAGCGTGATTTACGCATGTAGCCCAAAAAAATTTCCCCACTCAAACTCATATATACAGAGAAACTTTTAGGTTTTATACAAAAGTTTACACATATCAAATTTCATTTTATGTATACAAATACAATATTTACAGAAATACGAAAAAGGGGGGGGGGATATTTACAAAGGCTAAAAAAAAACATTTTATATTACCCGCTCTGCAGGTGATGGCTATAAAATAAAAGAACTGAGTGTACATACATAAAATATATATTAAGAGAGAACAAAAATGTTGACATTGAAGCAGAAACATGAATTTCGATATGAAAGTTCATGCACTAATTTAAATTTTACAGTTTTTAGCTTAAGAAAGTTCATTTCTTTCAGAAGAGGTTCACAGGTCCAAAAGGCTAACAAATACTTGAGAAAAAATAAAATAAGAAACGATACGACCTGACCGAGGGTTTCAGCTGTAACAGCATTTGCATGAAACATGCGAGTCCTGCTGGCCATTGCACTCGTTGCAGAAATCACAAAGCTGGAGGTTTGCAGCAGGAGGTCAGGCGTTGCAAAGGCACATTCCTGGGCTGGGATCGAACCCGGCACACTGTCGCTGTCGTCAGAGGACGATTCAGTTCGCTCTCTACTCATGAATGTTGAGGTCTTGGAGGGCTTACAAGCTTGGAAATAATTCACATTTTTAGTTAAAATCACAACATTTGCTTTTAAATTAGCTAACAGTTTACGAGAAACACTGGTAGGAGAATGTAAATTAGATTGAAGACAGTTTAACCGGTCATTTTGATTGAGAGCCTTTTCGTTTAAACTAGAGGATTCTGTCGGCTTGACATGTAGAAAACTTACAAGGAGAGGTCACGACATGGAAAATTCAGATCGGGACGAAACTCCGCAGGATTGTAATATACTATGAGGGTAACAACATATTAAAGCAGTAGGACCCACTATCCACAAAATTTCGAGAAAAAAGCATTTAAAGTTTCAGTAATCTTTAAATACAAGTTATTTCGTAAGCGAGCAAGCGCCCCAGTGGTGTGATCCTAAAGCGCGAGTCTGCTAGCCACACGACTTGGGTTCGAGGCTACCTCGCGACTACTTTTTTTTTTCTGCTTTAACTTTTTATGTAATCTAAACTTTTTATTTATTTTTATTTTATTTTACAATTCAATTCAAAATTTGAAAATTTTAATAAAATATTATTTAATTTTTTTGAATATAAAATAAATAAATTTTTCTTTTTTTAATATTTATAACTTAAAAATACAATAAATTTCTATAACTTAAAAAATAAATTTTAGTTTTATTTAAACTGTAAAAAAAGGTAAAACTAAAGAAACTGTTTTTGATTATTTATCGAAATTTATTTTATTTTAGGTATACTTGAAACAATAGTACATTTTGTTTTTTAAATTTAGAAAAATAATAATAATACAGAGAAATGATAATTTTAATTGCATATATAATTACAATTCAAATTAAATAATTATTTCTCCAATCAATACAGCTTCTTGAAAAATTATAGTATAGGATTACGATGCTATTAAATTATTACAAGTAAAGAAATGTTATCTTTAAATGTAGATTTTAAATGTTAATGAACATCATTTCTTTTTCGATAACGAATTCCTTTTCTTTTTTATCCTTCCTTGCACAAAATAAAATTCACCTGCCCTTTATTATTACCAAGCTAGAAGCGTTTACGTAATTTATACACATTCAAACAAAATCAGGAAGCTCAAACCAAGGTTTAAGTAACACCTGCTAACTATTTTACACTTTGTTTACAACTTGCTTATTTTTTAATTATTTAAATGTTTGTCTGTTTTTCTTTATGTTTCTTATTTAGGGTTTTGTAAAACTAAACTTTATTTTTTAAGTTATAGAAATTTATTGTATTTTTAAGTTATAAATATTAAAAATAGAAAAAGTTATTTTAAACTCAAGAAAATTAAATAATTTATTAAAATTTTCAAATTCTGAATTGAATTGTGAAATAAAGCAAAAATAAATAAAAAGTTTAGATTACATAAAAAGTAAAAAAAAAAAAAAATTGTCTCGAGGTAGCCTCGAACCCAAGTCGTCTGGATAGCAGACTCACGCTTTAAGATCACACCAGTGGGGCGCTTGCTCGCTTACGAAATAATTTGTATTTAAAGATTACTGAAACTTTAAATGCTTTTTGCTCGAAATTATGTGGATAGTGGGTCCTACTGCTTTAATATATTGTTACCCTCATAGTATACTACAATCCCGCGCAATTTCGTCCCGATTTGAATTTTCCATGTCGTGACCTCTCCTTGTTAAATGCCCTTTTTCATTACTTTTATTTAAATTAGCTACTCGTTTCTGAGAAGCACCGTTGTTTAAACCTCCATTTTCTGTTACTTGTACCACAACATTTTCATTTGGACTAATAATTAAATCTGGTGGCTGACCAGTTGTAAAACATAAATTTGATTTTTTTGCTAAAGGTTGAGTACCAACATTAATGTTAACATCATTTTCTGCGTCAATTTTTCCTGTTACATGAGATAAATTTCCGGACTCAACCGGTTTAGCATTTGCGTATGATGTATCCTTAAAAATAGCATAATCTGCCGATTTGACAGTTTTAGAATTAAACTGTAATTTATCATGCGGTGAATTTAAACTACTAGAAAAGTTTGTTGACTTAACAGTTTCAAAAACTAAATTTGGTTTCTTGACGAAAGTTTTAGCCGCAACATTTAATGGGCTTTTATTCTTCTCTAGATTTGAAGGGAACGGAGAGTTTAAATTGGAAACGCATTGAGAAGAATTTAAATGTGGCAAGTTGACTGGCGAAATAGAAATAACTTAAACATATAGATTGTACTTTGGCATTATTAGAGTTCGTTGGATCCTGTGCAACATTTTCAGATTGATTTAAATGACTGTTTCTCGGCTGCGAAAAGTTAGCTTGTTGCGGTCGGTTGAAAGTATCAATTTGAGGGGGGCGAAATTTTCTCGCTGTTCATTTTCAACACTGACGATTTCTTGCTGGCGATTAGTGGTGTTCGCAGGTTTAGGAGTGTGACGTGCTCGATATTTATCTAGCCTTTCAAATAGGCTATCAATAGATGCGGCCGGTTTTAAATCTAGAAAATCTTGAACTTGGACTGTAAACAGCGGGTTTATAATGTCCAACACTTCAAAAAATGATATAACTGTAAGGCAAGCTGCTTAATTAGCAGAATTTTTTCAAATGATTAAAAATTTTTAAAAATTGAATTTTTATATATTCCAACTACCCGAATAGTAGCCGAATAATTTGATATTCGGCCAAACCGGATATTCCGTAGTATGGCCGAATACCGAATACTTACCGAATATTCGGTACATCCCTAGTTAAAATATACACATTTGGCAATAATTATTTGTTTTTATGAATTTTTGTTTTACACCCACTCAATGTTCCAGTAATTGACACTGCCAGTTTTTCGTTTTACCAGTAATTGGCACCCTATGTTCCAGTGTTTGATGCTAGTTATTCACCATGTAAAGGCAGAGACTCCGACTCCAATATATCATTGAAAGAGACATTTCAGTACAAAGAAGCAGACAGTCTGGAGACTAACGGCTCGCAGCGGAACATCTCTCCTTTGTAAAAAGGTATGTCCGTTTCCCTTTGATGATCGTGGGAAGCCGCATGCTTGAGAACTTTCCCTTCGAGAGGAATTCAACGCGTCAGAGCCGGTGATGGAATTTCGAGCGAATCAGGGCCTGCATCTGAGATTTTGTTTTTAGAAAAACACGCCCAATACAAACTGTAATTTTTACGATGAGAGACTAAATACGGCAGTTCACGTCGGAGTTTTGGAAAGGCAGGAATCCCAGAGCAGGTCGGGCTAGACCTCGGGAAAGGAACTATTATTTTCTGGAGAAGACTGCAGAAGCGGTCACTGATGAAATCACTGTGGACTCGATCTGAAATTCATTCCAGTCTTATACTGTACTACCCACGATCTTATTGAAAACCAATTCATATCGAGGAAATACAGCAAAATATGTATATATTGTAACTTTCTAAAAATTAATCTAGTTAAATTAAAATTTGGAAAAAAGATTAATTTCTTGTTCTGATTAGTCAAGTAAATAATTATCTTCCACGCTACAAGATACTACAGACTAATAGAATAAAGAAAATTTGGTGGCAGCTCTATCGGATGACAGTATATAGAGAAGAGTGAATCTAAGCAGAAGCGAGGAAAGAGATTCCAGAATTCAGAAGAGATCCTCAGCGTAGACCAGGCAACAACGGAGGCAACGACCGGTTCCTAGTACGGAAGCAGCGTTACGAAGCCCTTCGACGTAGACGGGAGAAGCCAAACAGCGTACGGAGAGCCAGTCTAGAGCAGCAGTGACGGAGTGCCCTTTCAAAAGATCAAGAAGAGGAGCACCGATCCCTGGAGTAGTGGTCTTGGGCCTGCTAAAAGTGTGCTCAGCGGAGATGTGCCCACCTTAGATGAAAACATCAGTAAAGGTAAGGATATTCCGTTCATTCTTGAGAGGCAATTAGTAAAAATAAAAAAATTGTTTGTCCTTGTATATTCTGGCAGAAAATTTTTAATGTTTGAGCGAAATGCTTAATGTCTAAAATTAACAGGTTAGTTAATTAAATTAAATGAAATAATTCATTATTTAAAAGTTTAGTTTTGACAAAATAGTTAATTTGTTAAGAGAATTTTAAATTTATGTTGGAAAAGAAAATTTCCTTAACCTTGAAGAAAAATAAAAGGAAGTAAAATTGTAAAAGAAATTGAAATTTAAAAAGAAAGCAGAAAAAAAAAGGGTTCTTGTTATCCCTAAATAGAAATTCTGAAAATTAAGTAGATATATTTATTATAAAATGGAAGTTTGTAGAAAAAAAACTGTGAATGATATATTTAAATTATATTCATTAAGAGAATTTTCAGAATTTTAAGTTGTGTGTATTTATGGTATAATCTATGGTTGCACAGTGTGAAAGAACTCCTTATTTTTGTGTATATTAATTGTTCTCTTTAAATTGCTTGTAAGCATAAGCTTAAATTGGGTAAAAAGTATTGCAAGATATTGCAGGAATCCGAAAGCCAAATTTGGTATTAAAGTGTGTATTATTTAGTTATTTATTTAAATTGTGCTTGTATTTGAAATTTTAAATAATTGCTAAATGTGTATTGCGAATAATTAGGAAATTGAGAATATTTAGTAAAATTGTGTTAGGAAAATTTCAAATCAAAAATCATGGCTGCTTTGCACGAATATTCAAAAGTGGATTTAAAATTTTTAGCAGAAGAATGGGAAGTAGATATTCTACCCACCGATGGGACAAGGTCCATAATAAAAAAAATTGAACAATCTGCAGAATTTAAATTAGAGGTGGCTTTGGCCCAAATTAAATTAATCAAGGAAGAACGATTAGCGCAAGAAATAAAAGAGGAACGTTTAGCCCAAATTGAAAGTGAAAAGGCACAGAGAGAATTCGAATTAGAACGTCTCAGGTTATCTCAAAGTATAGAAACGACAAGCTTAAACTCTAGCAGAGAAGAGCGGAAATATACTCCCCCACTTAAATCTATTATTCATAAATTTGATGAGTTAAATTCTGACATGGCTTTATATTTAAATCTATTCGAACGTCAAGCGAGTAAATTGGGGTTAGAGAGCTCAGACTATGTAAATCAATTACTTGCTTTGTTACCCACCAAATTAGCAGAACAGATATTAAGACAACCGGCGGAGAAATTAGAAGATTTTGATTACATCAAAAATTATCTGTTAGATCGATTTAAGGTTGACGCTGAGTCATTCCGACAAAAATTTAACAACCACCAGCGATCAAGTGGAACGTCATTTCGAGATTTAGTTTATGACTTGGAAACATTCTTGTTAGGTCGGTTGGAAAAACTAGAAATTGGGGACTTTGAGAGCTTGAAGAAATTACTAATTTGCGACCAGATAAAAAAAAGGGCTAGCGCAGAGATGAAAGAGAAGTTTCTAGATTCTTGGGCGAAAGAGACTGATCCCGAAGAATTAGCTATTAAACTAGATGAATTTGAATCCGTTAGGAAAGCCATAAAGAAAAATTGGGTCGGTAAAGAAAAAGATGACCGAAAACCCGATAAAAATAAATTTACATTTTCAAAAGAAAACAAAGAAAAAAAGCCATTTAATTGGCGCGATAGGACAAAATCGCAGGAAAACAAAGGGAAAGAGAACGCCTATGAGAAAAAGAAAGAGATCCGATGTTTTTATTGTTCCGTTGTCGGGCACTACAAAACTAATTGTCCGAAATTAATTAAAGATCAATCAACAGCAGTTGTAAATCAGATAGGAATTACAGACGATTTAGGATCTTGTTTCGCACCTTATTTAGGGGAGGCCGAAATAAATGACGTCAAAATTGTCACCCTTCGTGACAGTGGAGCAAGCTTCGATCTTATAGGAAAACAATACATAAAACCGGAGCAATTAACCGGAGAAAGTATTTGGCTCAAACAGCCGTTGCAGAAAGAATTACACTGCCTGCCGATCGCTAGTGTTACGCTTAAGATTGCAGATATTGGGACTGTTAGCACGAAAGCGGCAGTAGTTGACGACTCACTGGAAATGAATCATTATCTTTTGGGTAATCAAACGCATGAAATTATCGAAGGCGCAAAAATGAAAAAACCAGAGTTAATCAACCAAGTAGTAACTCGCGCGAAAAAAAGGCAGAGCGAGAAAGAGGAGAGAGAGAGATTACGAGAATCCGAGACCACTAACACAGTAGCAGAGATACGGGAAGAAACCCCTATTGTCATTCCCCCCTCTGAGAAAGAGAAGTCTCTAAGCCTTCTAGGGGTAAATAAAGAAAGGATGAAAGGATTACAGCGTGAAGACGTGACTTTAAATCCGTGTTTTGAAAAAGCGAACAAAGGTAATTCCGAGTTCATTTTAGAAAATGAAATCCTTTTTAGACAATCTAAAACAAATCGCGGGGAGGTTAGAAAACAAGTGATTATTCCTGTAACACTTAGAAAAGACGTAATGGAATTATGTCATTCGAATGTTGGCGGACATCTCGGAGTCACAAAGACGAAAGATAAAATCTTCAGATATTTCGCGTGGCCAAATTCGGTCAAAGAAATAGAGGAATTTGTATTATCGTGTCACCATTGTCAGATGATAGGGAAACCTAGGGAGGTGAAGAAAGCGCCTATGAAAAGGGTTCCCATAGTAACCGAAGTGTTCACTCGGTTTTCCGCTGATCTAACGGGACCACTCCCTCTAAGTGAAAACGAAAATAGGTACCTTTTGACAGCTATGTGTTTGTCTTCAAAATATCCGGAGGCCATACCGCTTAAAGAAATCACTTCTCCAGCAGTGATAAACGGGTTCTTACGAATGTTTAGCAGATTCGGGTTCCCGCGAGAGATTCAATTAGATTTAGGAAGAAGTTTTACGAGTGAATTGACCGAGACCTTTTTCGAAAAGTTTGGAATAAAAGTGATTCATAGCTCCATACATCATCCCCAATCCCAAGCGATTGAGAGATTTCACCGCACCGTAAAGCGATTATTAAAAGTGTTATGCTTAGAAAACGGAGCAGATTGGGAGAAAAATCTTCCATTTGCATTATTGGTGTTGCGTACTACCGTGCATCAATCTACCGGATATAGCCCTGCCGAACTCGTTCACGGCAAAAATCTAAGAACTCCCGAGACAATAATTTTTGAAAAATTATGCGGAATCGAAAACGAGGAACAAACGCCCGTTACTGAATACATTTTTGATCTTATAAATCGGCTAAAAAAATGCCAAGAATTAGCTATTGAATCGATGGAAGATGCGAGAGAGAAAAGGAAGCTTTGGTACGATCGGGACGCAGTTGACCGGAAATTTAAACCGGGAGACCAAGTTCTAGTGGTTGCGACGTACAAGCCGAATAAATTCGCCGTAAGTTGGATCGGACCGGGTACAGTGGAGAAACAAATCTCGGAGACTAACTATGTTGTGAATATTCCAGGTAGGAGGGAGCCCTCTCAAGTATTCCACGTTAATATGCTGAAACCTTATAGACAAAGGGCAGAGATGATAAATGTTTTGTTTAGTGAAATCACTAGCGTGGATAATAAAGAAACAGATTTAGAAATAGTATATCCACACTCTGACCCAAATGTTTATGACTTCAACGAAATCGTAAGAAATGGAAATTTAGAAATGAAACATACTACCGATCAGATAGAGAAATTAAAAGGTGTTTTGGATCGCCACAGGGACCTGTTTTCAAATGATCCAGGGCGCACCGATCTAATCGAGCACGACATCGAATTAATTTCCGACAAACCGGTTAGAATTAAACCGTACAGAATGTCTCAAAGACAGACAGAAATCCTCAAAAGAGAGATCAAAAGAATGCTTGAATTGAACATAATCGAAATAGGGGAGTCGGACTATAGTAGTCCTTTAATTTTAGTAGAAGCCCCCCACAAACAGCCACGCCCATGTTTGGACTATCGCGTTTTGAATTCCATAACCAGAACCGAATATTTTCCAATACCGAACATCGAAGATCGTTTGGACTTAGTTTCAAGTGCTAAATTTATCACGCTTGTAGATCTAACGAAAGGATATTGGCAAATTCCACTGACACCTAGGGCGCAAAGATATGCGGCATTTTCCACTCCTTGGGGAAATTTTAGACCCTTAGTAATGCCTTTCGGATTAGTAAATGCCCCATATAGGTTCAGTAAATTTATGTCACTATTATTACAGGGCTGTGAAAACTTTTGCGTACCGTACTTAGACGATATCGCCATATTTTCAAAGACTTGGGAAGCGCATATGGAACATTTAGACATAATTTTAAAAAAACTAGAGGATGCAAAGTTGAAAATAAAACCTTCTAAATGTCAATTTGCGCAAGACAGCGTAACATACTTGGGGCACGTTGTAGGGAACGGACGTAGGTCGCCCGCAGAAGCTAAAATCCAGGCAGTCTTGGATTTTCCGACCCCGAAATCTAAAACAGAAATTAGACAAATTCTCGGAATGGTAGGATACTACGCCCGCTATATCGAAAATTATGCCACTATTGTTGAGCCTCTAACTAGAGCGCTAAAAAGGAAAAATCGCAAAGAAAGCATAGAATGGTCCGCTGAAATGCAAAAAGCATTCGAGGAAGTAAAACGGAAATTAACAGACCAACCTATTCTTTATGCTCCGAATTACGAGCACCCCTTTATCGTACAGACCGATGCATCAGACTTAGGGGTTGGGGTAATCCTCGCTCAGAGAATAGAAAAGGAAGAGCACCCTATCTTATACTTGAGCAGGAAATTTACTGCTCCCGAAAGAAATTACACTACGACAGAAAAAGAGTGTGCTGCGATAATATTCGCTATAAAAAAGTTAAAGCACTACTTAGATGGACAAAAATTCACTATTGAAACAGATCACGATCCATTAGTCTGGTTGAAGAGAAATGCTGGGAAAAACCCTCGATTAATGAGATGGGCATTAACTCTGCAGCCATATGATTACACTGTAATACACCGGCCAGGGCGTGAGATAGCTCACGTAGACTGTTTAAGTCGAATGTAACTTTAAAAGCAAAAGAAATTTTTTGTATTGTAAATAAGCAAGTTAAATTTTCAAAATTAAAATTTTTTCTTTTTGGTGTTTTTAAATTAATCAGTATAATCAGGGAAGTATATATTTTAAGTGTAAAAATTATTAAGGTAGTGTTTAATTATTTTGGTTTTGTTGAAAAATCAACATTATATTTTTCTGGTAGATATTCCAATTTGTAGGGACTATTGCCTCTTTTAGAAGTGAATTTGAATATCCTAATTTCAGCTTCTTCTGATGAAATTTCGGCCCCAAAATGGCCCCGAATTTTTCTTTAAGGGGAGGGGAGCTGTAAAGGCAGAGACTCCGACTCCAATATATCATTGAAAGAGACATTTCAGTACAAAGAAGCAGACAGTCTGGAGACTAACGGCTCGCAGCGGAACATCTCTCCTTTGTAAAAAGGTATGTCCGTTTCCCTTTGATGATCGTGGGAAGCCGCATGCTTGAGAACTTTCCCTTCGAGAGGAATTCAACGCGTCAGAGCCGGTGATGGAATTTCGAGCGAATCAGGGCCTGCATCTGAGATTTTGTTTTTAGAAAAACACGCCCAATACAAACTGTAATTTTTACGATGAGAGACTAAATACGGCAGTTCACGTCGGAGTTTTGGAAAGGCAGGAATCCCAGAGCAGGTCGGGCTAGACCTCGGGAAAGGAACTATTATTTTCTGGAGAAGACTGCAGAAGCGGTCACTGATGAAATCACTGTGGACTCGATCTGAAATTCATTCCAGTCTTATACTGTACTACCCACGATCTTATTGAAAACCAATTCATATCGAGGAAATACAGCAAAATATGTATATATTGTAACTTTCTAAAAATTAATCTAGTTAAATTAAAATTTGGAAAAAAGATTAATTTCTTGTTCTGATTAGTCAAGTAAATAATTATCTTCCACGCTACAAGATACTACAACCAGTTATTAGCAGCCTATGCTCAAGTGTTTGACATAAAATGTTAAAATTCTTATATGTAAAATATTTGCTTCTATTATTTTTCTTACTTATTAATTATCTCGGGATAGATGTCAATTACTGAAGCATGTCAATAACTGGAGCACCGACCGTATTTAGGTATCTTGCTTATTCATATTTAGATGTTTTATTTGCTACTTATTGCTAAGTGCTTACAATTGTATTTGCTGCGCATTATGACAAGAGTAATTATTTAAAAAGTATCGTTTTGCCTTAGGTTGTTTAGTTTTTAGCTACTTTTCTTTTTCCCCTTTTTGCTCTATTTTGGATGAGTAATATTGTATGTAATCTATGAAGGAGAATGGGGAATAATTATAAGTGGTCATAAATAGAGTTGCAGCGAATAGTGATTTTTGCCGAATATTCGGTCGAATTTTAGACCCAATATTTGGTATTTAACTGAATACGTAAATTTCAGTGTGAGATATTTTTTTATGCCTACAATAGCTTGATTATTAAAAAAAAATTAATGCATGTAAAAATAATACAATCTGCATTAAAAATATTAAAATAAAATGTGGAATTTAGAATCAAAAAATAAATTTTATTGTCAAAATATAAATAAAATAAAATAAATGTGTATTTTTAATTATTTTTTTTTTCTCCTGTAAAATTTTGAACAGTATATAGACTAAAAAAAGGACCAATGCATAAAATAAGAAACCTTTTTTGAATTTTGAAAAAAATAATTTTATTTTACATGTATGTAGGACATTACATATTAGTATAATGATCAAATACCTGGGAGGAAGACTTAAATTAATATGTATTCATTTTACTTTTAGCTACTAAAAATGTAATCCCCAGAGTGAAAATATAATAAAATTAAACAAAATTATCTAATAGATTACAACAACAAAACAAGCTCTCGCACACACATGCAGCCAAAAAATCCAGAAAATCTTTTGTTCCTATATTATATGTCTAATTTTAAATACTACAATGACTGTTTTTTGTTGAACAAATTTCTATTAAGTTTTGTATTTTGTACTGACTGACTGTAAGTAAAAATAGTTTTATATGCTGTCACAATTCCCTTTTCATTAAACTACCATATGGTGATTATTTTGAGATGCATTACATATTAATACAGACTATTTTAGTTTAAGTTAGAAAAAATTAAGGTAGGAAATTTATTAGATTGGTACTTTTTACTTATTTGATATTCTTTGACGTCATAAGATTGAATTTTTTTTTCGTTTTATATTATGCAGGGTAGGTGCTCCAATGATTTGTACGCTCCAGTAATTGACATCTATCCCGAAATAATTAATAAATAAGAAAAATGATAAAATGATATATTTTACATATAAGAATTTTAACATTTTATGTCAAACACTGGAGCGTAGGGTGCTAATAACTGGTAAAATAAATAACTAGCAGTGTCAAGCACTGGAACATAGGGTGCCAATTACTGATAAAATGAAAATATTGCAGTGTTAATTACTGGAATATTGAGTGGGTGTCAAATAAAATTCATAAAAAAAATAATTGTTATCAAATATACATATTTTAACATATGTGTTCTGAATGTCTTTCATACCATATGTACTAACTTAAGATTTCTAAAACTTTTTTCTGATGTCTAGAACATTTAAAACATCAGAGATTGCTCTAAAAGTGTCAATCACTGGTGCACTCACCCTATATCAATTTCGTTTTATTTGATGAAAAATATTCTTACCAATTTCAGTATTCAAATTTAATTTTAATTTTAACTCTACTATTCAGTTGCTGAATATTAAGACATTCGATGTCATCTGCCGGATAGGCTGAATACCGAATAGTAACCATTCAGTGCAACTCTAGTCATAAGCAATGGTTGTTTCAGCCTAGACCCCCTAAATAAAATAATACGCCAGCGCATCACCGCCATTTTTTTGCCTAAGAAGAGGACAGCATTCCCGCTTGGCGTTCTTATCGCTTCCCAAATGATTTCAAGAAATCTTAATCTGAAGCTAATCCGGTCAAGATAAGAGCAATAAGCAACAATAATATTCCTAAAAACATATTTTTTTCACAATACATTCTCAAGATGTCATTTTATTCTAAGAATAACCTATGGATGTACGATGTGTTGCTAGGGCGGTTTCTGTTTCTTTAACAAAATATCGCCAAAACTCAAATACACAGTTTAATAAAAGGTCTGTGAACAGTTTATGTTCACTTCCTGAATGATTATAGCAGTTTATCGCTAAACAAACTTCCAAATCATAGTTTACTTAGCTGAAATTATGAAATATAATAAAATAAGTTACTATAAAGTAACGTAAGACGATAAAAAAAATGTTTGTGGTTTGTTTATCAGAGAAACGCGCTGGGTACATGTGGCAACCCTAAGGCAACAAAATGCCTGATACGCCAGCTCGTATATATAGGAGCCTTATTTCAGCCTTCATAAAATTTACCTTTTAAAAGAAAATCTGATTTAGTTTCTATTTTCAATTTGTAATTTTTTACTGTTTTAGAGCTACTTTTTCGTTTAAGGCCTGCTATGCTGTTTTGTGTATTTGCGGACTTGAACAGTCGGGGAAAAAGAAACGCAACACCCAACGTAACTTCGTTGCTAATCGATGTAGAAAAATGTAATAAGTAACATTCGACGGGGAATCGTGAGTAGTTTAAGAAAATGAACTGAAATTTTTAATTGGGGGTCGTCTACATATTAAAACGCGCACCAACTTTGATTTTTTCAATGGTAATGCCCCATTTTCATTTTATATTTGAATTCCTGGGATCGCGACAACGCGAAAAAGTATATTGGTTGTATATTTTACTTATTTTTTCACAGAGTTATAAGCGTTCAAAGTTTGAGGTGCTAATGTTAAATTCATATTTCAAACTTTTATTAATATCTTCTCAAAAAATAACTGGATCGATATAATTTTTTTTTACGTGGTACAGTGAAGAAACCCAAACATAATCCATCATTACTTTTTATTCTGAAAAATATTTTTAATTCTGAAAAATATTAATAAATTCATATTCATAAAAATTATGAATTATGACCTATATTAATTTTTACATAAAATGAATCCCAATGCTGAAAAATATGGATATGCAAATTTGCAGCTCATTCCAGTTATTAGTTTTCGAGATATAAATAAATCTTTCTTTTTGAGTGGTTTAGGGGGCCGTCTCTTACAAAGTTTTGCATGAGATAACAAATCA
This sequence comes from Salticus scenicus, assembly GCA_963930645.1. Taxonomy (NCBI): domain Eukaryota; kingdom Metazoa; phylum Arthropoda; class Arachnida; order Araneae; family Salticidae; genus Salticus; species Salticus scenicus. Next base: position 51,517,488 of record OZ005658.1, on the reverse strand, counting down.
AATCTTAAAAAATAACAAAGAAAATTAAACAAAATATTTTTATTTTCTATTTACGGGTCAAATTATATAACAACAACGTCAAACGCAAAGAAATGAAACAAAAATGATGATTTTTAGACAATAGTGTTAGCATCAAGAATTCCTGTTTTCTAAAGAAGACAAATCGCCTTCATCGCCTTCATCGTTCTTAAAAACAAAACAACACAGAAAAGAAAAGTAAATGTGACATTAAGTATTCGTATGAAACGCCTTATATTATGTTGACAAAAATATGCACAAGTGGTATTTACTTAATCGATTAATTGGTGATACATTTTGAAACTTTTAAACGAACACTAGAAGAAAAAAAAATAACTAAATAGGCGGGGTTTACTGTTTTAAATAGAAAAATAGGTTTAATGTGAAATTGTCAAATATAAAAAACGAATGGAATTGGAATGCAAGACAGACTTGTAAAATCGTTTCTTAACTATCGTCATAGTTAAAAAAGGCTTAATCATTTGCTTCATATATTGCTTTATTTTATTTTATTTATTTACTCATTTATTTATTTTGTAGGGGGGAGGATTATTACTTTAAGAATACTTTAGTCTTTAAAATTTTATTAATATATTTTAACTTTATACATTTTTAAAAACATACTTTAACTTTTATAAATATATTTTAACCCTTTTTGCGACCGCAAGATTTTGTCTTTTTGACAGTAAGACCCGCCTAAGGCCGTTATATTCTCAAAATAAAATATTTCAGAACAAATTTTCTGTACTCACAATTATATTATAAATGTATATACATTATAATTATATTCTTTCTAATCAATATATTCCATCCATAGTATATTTTATTGAAAAAATATGAACACTGGGTATACACTTAAGAAATATGTAACACACAAATTACGAAAGAAACGCCCACTGACAGAGTTACAGATTTTCAAATGGCGTGAATCTACGTCAGCTGTCGCGAAAGGGTTAATTAAGGAATTATATTTTCATAGAAATTATAAAACGAATCGTACAGTTCCAAAGAGTGTAACTGACCCAAAACTGGTAAGTGCGATTAAAATTGTTTAATATTTACTTCATGAACCCTTACAATAATTTATCCGAAAAGATTTAGTTTATGAGTTGTATATATATATATATTATTTCATTTCGTATATTATGTTACACCTACGAAAGAAAATTTAAGCTTTGTTGGTGATCAGTACAGCCATAATAGACACTTTTACTTGAGAAATATTGCACTTTTTTCAAAGAGTACTGTATGGACCAATCGCAAGTGTAATGTATTTAATAGGCCTAAGATTATCTAAAAAAGTACTGAAGTATATACAAATCTAATAAATTGAACTCGGGATAATTAAAGAACTGGAAAATGCGGCAGCATTTTAATAATTTTTATAATCATTCTTTCCCTGAAAGATTTCTGGTGTGAAACATTAAAATTTTAAACTATTTCTTATAGGATCTTAATTTTATTTTTCTACATTTACAGATAACCCCCTAACACATTTTTGATTATAACTCTATAAATACTAAAGATAAAGTATACAAACAGTATACTTTTCTGCATTGCCAGACTGTCAGAAATTCGAAAATGAAGTAAAAATTGGGTATTGCTATTGAAAAAATCAAGGTTGGCGCTCATGTCAATATATAGATGACCCCTAATTCAAAATTTGACGACATATTCAGAAAGTGTTTTTAATTTCCTGTTGAATTATGTGTATTATATGTTCCTGCGTCAATTAATAACGAAATTACAGCGAGTGTTGCGTTTTTTTTTTTTTTTCCGACTGTACATGTGATGAGACTTAACAATAGTGCTCTCGAGGAACAAACAAAAGTTCCAGTATCTTAGGAACTAGGAAAGTTTTTTATAAACCAAAATTAGAGATTTATTTTTGCGGTAGCACTTGCGGTAAAATAGAGAGAGGCTTGGGGTAAAATTTCATTCTTTTAATTAATGCAAGTCACTTATGCATTATTTTTCATTGAGGAATATATGAACTGTTCAATAAAAAATTTAAACTAATTAAATGTTGACAATAATTGATTTTTATTTACAAATTTAAAGATAAATAACACTTGATGGAATATTATTCTTACCTTTAATATAAATATCATATACATTAAGTGTCTTTGAATTTTGGCTTTAAAATACTATCTGTCTATTAATTTTTCAAGGCTGAAATCAGGATTGGAAAAAACCCAGCCCAGTGAGTTTTATCAGGGTTTTTTCAGAGTATTTTCGGGTTTTATCAGAGTTTTCAGGAATATTTTCTTTCTTCCTTTTTTTTTTTGTTAAACATTAAGTATGTTAAACATTAAATATTCTAAAATTCTTTTTATTTGCTCTTTACAACCAAAAATTGGATTTTAATAATTATTTCATGTTGCTTTATTAAACTTTTCGTAGTCAATAGATTTTCATAAAGTATTTTTAATTATTGTCTCACTACGTTACATAACAATGTTGCACTGTTAAAGTTCTCAGAAATTTTTAAAAATTTGATCTTTTCGTAAATTTTACATTTATTGAGTCCTACAGTTTTCTTTATATTGACAAAAAACTCCCCCCACCCCCTCTTTTTTTTTTTTTTTTTTTTTTTTTGTATAATTTTTTATTCTATTTTAATAAGATAATTATACATTTTTTTCAAGGGGAATTTTTCAGGATGTTTTTCTGTAGAGTAGTTTCTGCATCTCCAACATTTCTGAAAATTATTTTTTCATGTCCTAATAATGTGTATACTATTTGTTTTATATTTAACAATTATAGATCCATTTGGGCTTTTTCTTGGGTTTTTCCAACTGGGTTGTATTGAAATAGTCCACCAGGTTTTCGGGTCGGGCAAAATCTAGCCAACCCTGGCTGAAATCCTCTAAAGAAGGGTACATTTAAATTGATAAAATATAGCAATTTATTTTTCATTGAAAAACATCTTTCGAAAACCAAAGTAATTATCAAATATCCCCAAAACATTACTTTGAACCACTTAAAATTAAAAATTTCTCTCAGGTAATTTATCAACCTTTTGTCAATTTTATTATTTTTTGGTTAATTGGCTAAATGTTTTGGATATCGTTTCGTGATTTATCGCAGAAACCGAGGAAGAGACCTATTGGTTCTCGAAATAGGGGTCCTCAAACGTAAAAGTATAAACTCTGGTAGTGGGAAATATAATCTTACATTTTTAATAATTATACGTTCTGAAATGTTAAAGGCAGCTATTAAGCTGTTCATCACGTCATCTAAGACAATTAGAGAAAGAGAAAAGAGAAATTGTGATTATCTTCAGGTGATGAGAGAAAAATTAAGGTTTCATCTGCTTTCTATAAAAAAAAAAAAAAAAAAAAAAAGATGTTAATGCCCAACGCTCCTTCAACGAATAAAACAGATGTTGGTGAAATTGTGATGCAGGAGAATAACTTTGAAACTGCACTCCCAGAGCATATAAGCTTTAGTGATAATTAAGACAGTGCCAGTTATTTCCAATCAGAAAATTCTTCAGTAGATGATATTCCACCAAATTAAAAAATTTAAATACAGCTTGAAAGAAAATTTACGTTCGTGGTTAGTAAAATATAATATTCCACACAATGCCGCCACTGAACTTTTGGATGTTTTAAAGAAGCATACCGACCATCATCTGCCTAAAGACAGCCGAACATTGTTGCAGACACCTCGATCAACTAAAGTTGTGCAAATAGAAGGTGGAACATATTATCTTTTTTGAATCCAAGCAGGCGCTACACTTATATTAGAAAAATATTCTGTGCTGAATATTAAAACTGACGATCTTGAACCTTTAGTAAATATTGATGGTGTGACATTATCTAAATCATCAACTTCATGTTTGTGGCCAATACTTTGCTCTGATGCAATATTGGAGCAAATATTTATTGTAAGAGTGTTAAAAGGTACCTTTCAGAGACAGATGAGAGTTTCAAGTCATTAATTTTTATTAATTAACTCATTTACTTAGATAAATATCATGTAGTTGTTCAACCCAAAAATCCTTTTCATTTAAAAATGGCGTTTTTACAGTTTTTCATTCACCCATTAACGGTCTTGCTGTTTGAAAAAAGCCAATTTTTAAAGTTGGTTTTTCTCAACCGTCATTTTATGTTCAAAAACTTCCCAAGATACATATAAAAGTTATTTGTACTAAATTAAAAAAAATTAAAACGTACCTACCAAAATAATTGCGCATAGACGTAATGTATTTGAATTCTTTTGAAAGTCACTGTACACGAACTATTTGTTTTTTCTCCGAGTTTGGACTTCCTCTTCCTACTAATATTTATTTTTGAGTTATGATTATAACAATCACACAGACATACATACACAAACAAACCGCTAAAATATATTATTTTTAGATTCAGGGAACCTCAAAACATGGAAGTAAAGCAAAAACACAATTTCGAAAATTTGTACTAAAAACCATACTTTCTCTATAATTTATGGGTAAGAGAAAGTAAACTGTGTATGTATGTGTTGTGTGCTCTAAAAACAGGCTGTGTGTTCTAAAATGTGTGCTCTAAAAACAGGCGGTGCAAGCGGTGCGTCGCACCGGGGCCCATGATTTGAGGGGGCCTGTAGCCAGAAGATACTTTTACATCTTTATTTATTTTTTTTTCTTTAAGGGAAAAAATGCCTAAAATTTCGGCAGTTTGTATACCCCTCCCCCCAATATATATCCTGTCTCTGGAAGAAAAAACATTCTTGAAAAATCCACTTTTAAAAAATCGTATTACCTATTCCAGTCTTCTGTTTTTAATCTTACTAGTACTCTCTCAGTGGGCACAGATAAGACAGCGTTACATTTTCTTTGAAAAGAAATCGTCTTCTATGCTGTATTCAATAGAAAAGTTTTGAGTTTAGAAATATTGTCTACCTCGGTATTGTCTAAAGGCCGGTTTCCATTGCGGTTGAAACTTCGAGGTTCAAAAAACCATTAATCACGCTTCCGACACAAAGAGCCAAATGTCTTGTCATCAGTTGTAATCAGATTGCGCAGTTACTTCAAAGGAAAGCATTCAAAATTGACAAAGATATCTGCCTCTGGCCCCTCAGTTATCTCAGCAGAGGGGTTAACGTCAAGGAGATCACTAGACTTCCAAACAGTGCGAGGGTTTTGAGCCCGGTTGACCACATCAAAAGATTCTGAATAGTACCGCTCCAACCAACCGCTAGTAGAAACCGGACTTAAAAAGAACCGGAGTTTTGGGACTTGACAAAGTGAGATGTTCTTGGAAATATTGCAGTTGAAAGTGAAAGATTTAGACCAATGTACACTGGAGGAAATAGTCCCAACGAAATTAACTATTACTACAGAAGAAATTGGTCTTTTTTCTTTTTTGATTGTCTTATATCTCGCAGTATTAATATATTTAATTTTAAAAGTTTTATTCAAATGATAAATTTATGTTCAAAACTTAATGTTATGGATTCAGGGTCCCCATGTTTTCTGGGATTTCTGGGTATTTTGCAAATTTACTTTTAAAAAGATTATGTTATAAGAAATTTGTCATTTTAAAAGATGAGATTCATATTTTGATTGGGAAATATTTCGTATTAAAATTTTCATTCAAAGGAAAAAATTGTTTCGGGCTCCTTGTTATCCCGGGCCTCTGCTCATGTTTGCCAAAGCCATAATATGGATAAGGTATTCTGTATTTTGTTTTTAGATATGTCAGATTGCTTTTTAATGTAAGGAAAACTCCATTGATACACTGAAATACTTTCTAAACGAACTTTTGGGGATCTCTAAAGTTATTAATTAATTTAAAATTATTTGTGTGGTCGGTACCTATGAAAAGACAATATGTGTCTGGAAAAAAAAAAAAAAAAAGAAATCTATATTTACCATAATTCAAAAAATAAATTACTTGTAAAACTTGTAAATTTTAACAGATGTTAAGAAAGGTTTTATCTCTCTATTATAGCCATAAAAATAGCTCTACATTTTTTATTTTATTTTATTTTTAATGTCAGAGTCAGTTTTTGTCGATTTGCAATCTTACACGCACAATAAATCTGCGATGGTTAGCCAGAATTTAATAAATATTCAAGAGCTTTTACACACGACATATAAATATATGAAAATCACTGACAAATAGTTAATATAGCCTAAAGGCTAATAATCAGTGTTGTGCAAGTTCACGAAAAAAAACGAGCTAGTTCAAACTCAAGTTCGTTTTGAAAAAACGAGTTAGTTCGCGCTCAAATTCACGTCTGAAATAAATAAATGCGCTCAACTCAAGTTCATTTTTAAAAGGAGCGAAACTCATTAAAAGTTCATTTTTAAGTGTTTTTTTTTTTTTTTTTTTTTTCTGTCTTTTCTTTTTCTAAATAGATCTCCTCTGTGAACACTTTCATAGGTAATTTACATTTTTTTTTTAAATTACCAGTTACCATGAAGATTATTTTTAATTTAATGCTTAATTAAACTTATAAATTTATCATTCTTAATTACAACTTATTAATTTAATTGTAGTAAAAATTTATTTAGCGAACACTTCTGAATAGTGGACCCACTGTTTTTGTGTTCTCAAATTTCCAATACGTTTGATTATGAACATGAGAAACTTATTAATAGGAAACAAATTTCATGATATTGAGAACATATTGACCAAGAAGAACGAATGTAGGTAGATTCTAGATTCCTCCAAATTTTAGTTAGGGCATACAAAGCCCAAGAACGGGGGGAAAAGCTGTATTAATAATGCGCATCATAATATATATACAGTTTTAAATTTTACTTATTTATTTATTTATTTGTTTGTTTTATTAAACAAATAATTATTACTTATTTCTTTATTTGTTTTAAGAGATAACTATTCAAATATATGAAAGCGGGAAAATTTTATTACATTTTCATCTTAGATAGCTCCTAAAACTAAAATTAAAATTTTACAAAAATGATTATTATTTCATTAAACGCTGCCTTAAATATTTCAAAAGTTATTTATATTATATTGTTAAAGTTTCTCGTAACTAAAAATATACTGAATCTATATGAAATATTTTCAAAATCGTAAATATTTATTTAAAAAAAGAAAAAAAAATGCATCCAATAAAATACAGACAATTTATAAATATTTCGTAAAATACACAACGAGATTTTGCCATTCTTTGATTACATAATTTCCATAAATCTTTAAATGTAATTAAATATCACTGTAATATTACACTCAAATTGCAAATTAATATACGTGCAAATGCCTTCAGAGCTGCTAGGCAGTAAGTGCTGGGTTCAATCCCAGGTCGTTTATATATATAAAAAAAATTCATCTACGTTTGCAGATACAGTGACCTTGCCAACGGTTATTATGTGAGAAATGTCGAGCTTATTATTAGCCAAGGTGGCTAATAACATTTTTTTTTTTTTTTTTTTTTTTTTGGTTACAAGGTTACAATATATAACTTAGTCCTGTCGTACTAAATTAAAATCTGCGAAAGACAGAATTTTTCTTTCTTTCTTCTTCTTCTTCTTCTTTTTTTTTTTTTTTAGTATTGATTTCAGTTAATCAAGTTGTCTTATATGTTTTCCTTTTCTTGATTTTATCATTTTATGGTTTATAAAGTAACGTTGGCATAGTTTTACTATAGGACTCACTTTGCGACTTTTATTTATATTTATTTATTTTGGCGATGATTTAAAATGGCTATCGTAATTGAGTAAGTAAACACCTTTGCGAAAATCATCCAGCTACTTCGGTGCCAAATTTCAAATAGCCAAGGAAGTCCTATAATGAAGCTTCCCTAAAGTAAATGTACATTTAGTTTATTTTAAATTAACTCTGTTTCTAATACACATAATGAAGATTAATATTCAAAAGTTATTTACATTCTATTAATGGTTGTGTATCGTAGTACTTGGACACAGTTTTGATTTGCTAAAAATTAATCATCAATCGAAATATACGAATTTAAACGTTTCAATTATAATTATTATATTTTTTTATTATTTAAATATAGTGACAAGCGAAGCGGGCAAAGCCTGTTAGTCATTCAATATTGTCCTTATTATCACTATTAGGATATCTGATTTCCTAATTTTACGCAAAATGCAACTAAAAACTAGTGTCGGATACAAGTAAATTTATTAAAATATACAGATTATGTCTTACACGAGAAAAAATATATATTTATGCTTTAATAAACAAGCTTAATGTTATGTATTTACTATTAAAAGTAAAAAAAAAAAAAAAAAATGGCTATATAAATGAAATTTAATGAAGAAAAAAAACAGAGAATAGGTGATATTGACAATTATAAAGGATGTGCACTTACTATTGTTAAATACTAATCTGTGACAGATTTACAGGCTTTTACAAAAAGATAAAGAATAAAAAAAAAAAAAAAAAAAAAAAAAAAGAAAGAAAAAAGAAATGAAAAGCTTCACTTGTACGGTAGACAACTGAAATTTGTATTTTGTGGGTCCGTTGAATAGTTTGCGGTCCCGGACCAACGTCATTTTCGGGAAATAGAAAAAGTCATTCTAGAAAAAAGCTCCCCTGGAAAAAAATCATTCCGAAAGAAATCACCCCTGAGAAAAATCGGATCCTGGATAAAAGGGCACCCGGAAAAAAAGGGATGGAAGAAAGGACATCCAGGATAAAGGGCACCGGAAAAAAAGGCACTCTTGCAGTTCGCAATTCGAAAAATAATAAATATCAAATAAGGAATTTAAAGAATTACTATCAAATTACATTTTTAGAAATTCAATTGATTTGGTACAACATTCATTTAGAATACACCTGGGGAAAGAAGGAGGGGGGGGGGGGGTAGGACCAGATCGAAAGAAAAGAATTGTTTTTATATCACTTTCTTACCGATTTTAATGAAACTTTGTATAGTCACGTACAATTTGTAAAAAAAAAAAAAAAAAAAAAAAAAATACAGTAAGTTTCAGACATATCTGGGTGTGTGAAGTTAAAGGGAGGGAGGAGTAGAGGAAAAAAAAATATATATTTTTTATATATATCACCATGTATTTTTTTTTTTTATATCACCCTTGATATACTCTAAAGCTATGATTTACTTTTGATGAAGGCCGCGATAGCTTGGTCGGTAAGAGCAGCAAGTTCGTGATCGAAAGATTGCGGGTTCGGTCCTCGAGCCGGCCGAAGACCGTCGTGTACGCTAATGGCGACTGGTGCATGTTAAACGTGGTCGCAAAGTCCTCCAATTTCTCATCAAAAATTGTACCACTGGGGTACTGGAAAATGGGTTTAACTCGCTCTGATCCGGATCAAAATTCGTGTTCCTGTTGTTTGGCTGGTGCCAGCTCCTTCACCAGCTCCTGGAGCTAAAGTCGTACTTCCGCCCTATGAGGCGCTTCTAAATAACGGAAGACGCACCCCTCATGCCTTAAAAAAATCCGGTCAGTTCCACTACCGGGGCTCGGAATTTCCGAGTGGCATACGACAGCAAAAACAACAACTTTTGATGAAGATCACAATGAGTGTACTGTATACCTAAGGGGGAGCAAGGGAGGGCACGGATGGAAATACCCATACTGTAAGTAAATTATTTTTCGAAGTTCTATTTTCACTTTTGTTTTTTTGTGCTTTGAGGTGTTCTTAATACGAAAGTTCAAATTTTATTGATTGATCTGTATGATTAACAGTTATTAACATAACTTACAAACGAATAACTGCATAAATCTATATTTATAGTGCTCAAATGCAGGGTAAGAAAAAATTCGTGTGAGTGACATACCAGATTATTTACATACTTCTATGTCTTTAAAAAAATTTAATTTTTCACACTCGACGTTATACAGAGAATGTGAAATCGTGTGCCGCATACTATAGAGATTTATATACATACAGATTTTTTGTTGATCCTGGTGCCACCTGAAACCTGCACCTGATAAAAAAGGTGCCAGGAAACACTTTTATATAGTTTTGTTATTAATTATGAAGTCGTGTACAATATTTCTGATCAGTCGGACGACCAGATGTGTCTGAAAATTGGATGGCAAGATTCTGTTACATACATTAATAGCACGGAAGAAGAGTCTAGGAATGAAAACGAGATAGGGCAGCGAGCGCGAGAACAGAAGCTTCCTTTTCCACATTAATTCAGCCCAGTCTAGGAAACCGATTCGATCGCCGCCTGGTGTAGTATCTTTGAAACTTATCGGAAGAAAGGGAAAGCCCGCCCCTTCGGCTTCAGTCATCCAACGAACGAACAGCCAGAAATGTAAAAAGGCGCTGATTTGTGTATTTTCAAGATTTGGTCGCCATCTATCTGTAACATGAAAATTACTACATTTCCGTAACATTCGTAATACATCCTTCTCTTTTAATCCGTGATTAATAGTTACATGTATGATGTCAAGTTAATAATAAACGTGTGTTAATTTTCTACATTTTACTATGTCGACGAACAATTCTCAGGAAAGAAATTTTTTTTTTCATGCCCTTAATCAGATAAGGTATTTCTCGAAATTCTATTTTCACTTTTATTTTTTTAATATCATATTTTGAGGTAACCCGAATACGAAAGTAAAATTTTTAGCGGTTGGTATATATGTATAACTGTTATCACCATAACTTAAAAACAAATAACTGCAGAAATCTGTGTTTATATTATTGAAATGCAAGGTAAGGGAAAGTCGTGTCAGTGACACTCCAGATTATTGACATATTTTGAAATATTAAAAAAATTAATTGTCGTTACTTGACGTCACGCAAATGCGGCTAAATCCTGTACCGCATACTGTAGTATTTTATGTACATAGATTGTTTTGTTTGCCCCAAAACATGCCCACTGGAGTCTGCCCCTGATGAGAAAAGTGCCTGAAAATACTTGTTTATTTTATTGTCATCGATTAGGAAGTCGTGTTGAAAATTTTAGGTTAGTCAGACGATGAGAAGTGGTCGAAAATTGAATTGCAAGATTCCGTTACATACATTAATAGTTACATCATATCAAGTGAATAAAAACATGTTAAAAAGTCTAGAAATTACATAACATTAACTGAATAAATAACATAATAAATATATGAGAAATAAGTTATTTAGAATTAAACAAAAACCATTTTTAAAAAATCCTCCCTGTGAAAACTCCTCCTCACCTTTTTAAAAAACCCTTCTTCCCTCCAAGATCGAACGTTCGACCTTTGGTTTCGCAGCCCAGTGCTTTACCTCGCAGATACGGCGCTTACATGTGAAAAGCCTTTAGTTATAAAATAGATTTTTTGTTTGCCCCTAGAGTCTGCCCCTGATAAGAAGGACGCCTGCAAATAATTTTATATAGTATTGTCGTCGATTATGAAGTCGTTTGCAAAATTTTAGGTCAGTCAGACGACCAGAAGTGGCCGAAAATTAAATTGCAAGATTCCGTTACATACATTAATAGCTACATCATATCAAGTGAATAACAACACGTTAAAAAGTCTAGAAATTACGTAATTTTAACTGAATAAATAGCATAATAAATACAACGCAGCCACATATCCTAAAACTAGCAGTGAGGACAAGTCCAAAATGTTGGAGGGATGCTAGCTTGACCGACAGTTTTAAATTTGGAAAACATCCAGTAATTTCGCGCTCTGTGTTATTGCTCATTTTCTCTGAGTCCGATGACTGTCATCCCTATTTTAGCACTGGGCTCATTGAGTTAGCACTTGTTCAGATGCTTTCATGGTTTCATGAAATGTGGTCGAAGAATTATTTAGTAATTTAGAATTAAACAAAAACCATTTTTAAAAAATCCTCCCTGACTAGGCTCGAACGTTCGACCTTTTGCCCCACAGCCTAGCGCTTTACCTCCCACCCACGGCGTTCACATGGGAAAAGTCTTTATTTCAAAATATATTTTTTGTTTTCCCCCAGAACTTTCCCCTTAGAGTCTGCCCCTGATAAAAGGGGCGCCTGCAAATACTTTTATATGGTATTGTCATCAATTGTAAAGTCGTGTGCAAAATTTTAGGTCAGTCAGACGACCAAATGTAGCCGAAAATTAAATTGTAAGATTCCTTTACATACATAGTTACATCATGTCAAGTAAAAAAAGCATGTTAAAATACGTGTTTTGTTAAGTTGGGACCGCCGAAAAAGTTCATTATATCCGAGAGTTTACTGTATCCCTGGTTTACTATAATGAGGTTCGACTGTATTGAAAATATATTTACATCAGACAAGTTTAAGAATTATCACATAAATATTAACATTCTCATGTCAATATTAAACAATGATTTGGTATTTCTGAAACATCCTATTATATTAGGTACTGATCCACGGAAAAAAAAAGAAATCGGACTATATACTTATAAAACTTATATTAAAGGGACAAGTTAAGCAAAATATTATAAAATTGTGACTTTATTATAAATTATTGCTTGCATTTTCGGAGCTTTACTCAGAGCCATACTGGAAGAGGACAGACTTTTATAAAATGAGTGGGCCAAAATATCTCATAGCCGGGGGCCAGATCGATACAGTCTGCCCCCGCATTATATAGCAATATTCTGAACAGATAGTTAAAATGTGTTTGTAAGTATAATTTATTGAAACTTTTATAATGAATTACTAATATAAAGTATTCAAATGATAATCTGATAATTTGTATGCATTTAACCTTTAAGCATATACAGATAACCATGTATCATTTTTTATATTGTATTCTAAAGTGACCTTCTTCGACATTTACATTTGTTTACTTTTATATTATTTATTCTCATTATCTATTATGTGTAATGTACAGTCACCACAAAAGAAAAAAAAAAAAAAAAAAAAAAAAACGCCACCCTCCCCCACCTAATTTCGCCGTAAATTATCGTAGAAACATGCGGCTGGTACCTGTCGATCTGTAATAACGTCTAGATTTTAATGGTGTAGTTAGATTTTGCTTAAGGGGTTATCTACATATTACAACAGGCATAAACATCATTTTTTTCAATGACGACTCCTATTTTTGACCTTATATTCAGATTTCTGAGATCAAGGCAGTTTAGAAAACCTATATATTTATATACTTTACATCAATTCTAAACAGAGTTACAAGTGAAAATGTGTTAGGAGACCATCTATACATTTAGAAAAAATAAATCATAATCTACCACCCAATCTACATTATTTTTTAAGTTTCACACCGGAAATAAAGTTCAAAAATGTTAATTATAAATTAAAAAATGATTCTAAACCGCAGAACTTTTTGTGTTAGTTTAGGAATTAAAAGATTTTTATTGGTTTCTATTTATTAAACATGGAATAGTTAAATACATCAGTTCATTCGAAGAAAATTAAATAGCTTGAATCACATTAACCCTACAATGTTGAATTACAAAAATCTAGATACCAAGATAAAAGAATAATAGTAATAATGATAATAATATCAATAGCGGTTAATATATATATATATATATATATATATATAAATAAATCATTAAATTCATTTTCTTATTTATTTTTATTTCATATTATTTCACGCGCACTTTTTATTTCCTAATTCAAAATTATTAAAAAAAACTTTTTCGATATCGCTTGTAACGATACTGATTATTATTAATTTTCTTTTCTTTTTCTTTCAATAATTCAAAAAAAAAAAAAAAAAAAAAAAAAAAAAAAAAAAAGATTTTGATGAAATTCTGGCAAAAAGCAGAATTTAGTTTAGGACGGAGGACTATTAGTTTTTTTTTTTCTTTTTTCAAAATATAACATCGCTTTCAAATTATTCAATTATATTTTCGAGAAATTTTAGATTTCCAAAATTGTCCAACTATCGAAATCGACAACGCAAAAATCCCAGATTGAGACTAATAGGCCCTCAGTCCTAAAAAAAAAAAAAAAAAAAAAAAAAAAAAAAAACAGAAAAGAAGTGTTTAATATTTAAGAAAATGAATTATATACTTCTTGTTGGGTATGTTTTTATTTCATACAGTAAGCCCCGCATGGAAGTGTTACTATAAAGTTTTACATTTAATTTTTGGCGTACAAACCAACAATAGATAATATACAAAAATGTAAATAAAAAGATTAAAACTGAGAAAGTCTGAGAAAGGATAGTTAACATTTTCGCGACTGCTGACGTAGTTTCCCGTCAATTGAAAATCTGTAACTCCTCCAGTCGGCGTTTCTTTCATAATTCTTGTTTTACGATATTTCTTTAGAATATTCCTTACATTCATATAAACAAAATAGTATGAATATAAATACTTTCACTAGAAATAGTATAATTATTATGTATATTCATATGAAAATAAATATGGATATAGAAAAAACTGTTTCCTATTGCCTAGAACGATTATTCCCCCTTCTGCAGTCGTCTACTGAACTTGAATTCTTAATTTTAAATGTGTAACATCTATATCTTTAAAAGTAATAAGACATATTACTTTGTTCTAAATTCTTTTTCCGTGATAAATGTGAAGCTAGTTTTATGCCGTGATTAGAATGATCGAAAATAAATAATATTGCGCTTTGTTCCAATAATAGATTTTAAAAACTTAAAAAAAAAAAAAAAAAAAAAAAAAAACACTATATTATTCAGTATTATGGCATAAACGGTAGGGTAAACGAATGCGAAAATGTCACAAGATTAAAACAGAAAATTTGTTTTAAAAAATCTGATAACAATTAATTATATTCATTTTAAAAAAGGAAAAAACAAAAGTATTGTTCAATGCGTATTGCTATTTCAAATAATAATCCTCGTCTTACCGCGTTTTCAATATCAAAATATTTAACTTGAGGTGCACGAATCCTAGAATATTCAAGTTAAAAACAAAAGACAAAAGGGATAAAGTAGAATTTTAGCAGTGAGAAACTAGTAAAACTTATGTAATATTTAAGAACAAAGACTTAACATTTCAGAATCCAGTATACACCTCTTTGCAACGGACTTTACACAATTTTTCTACATGTAAAACTTTAGATCATAAAACAAAATTATTTTACCTACTTCCAATTAAATCATTTAAATTTTGTCTTCAGCATTCGATGTAGTAAATGCCATTGACATTTATGCATACCAGCGTCACATAGAGAGTCATATCGAATACAGAAACTAGTTTTTTTAATATTGTTTCCGCAATATAGAGGCGGGGCTTCATTTCTTTTGGAATTTTATCACAATCCTCGCTTCCATTGCGATAATTTTATAAAAAATAATCTAATTTGTATCATAAACATCGAAATGTTGCTTAGAAAACAATTAGAATAACATTAAATTAAAATAGCTTTTCGTCAAAATATATACAGATATTTACTCACAGAGAATACAAATCATCGAAAGTGACGCCCCCTAACACTATTAAAAAATGAAATATCACTGTAACTCAAAAAATAATGTTAAGAACGAGCTGTAAATTCGGAAGCCCATGTTTTTGATGATGCCCGTTCTGTTCATGCAAAAATTTACTTAATTCATAATTTTCATAATTCATAATTTTTTCAAATATGAATTTATTAATAATTTTCAAAATTCAAAAAAATGTTTTTTTTATCAAAAATATGCTTGGAATATGTTTGGGTCACTTCATTCTAACGCATAAAAAAAAACAGAATTTGAATATACTAATTTTTTGGGAAGATATGATTGAATGTTTGTCACGTTCATTTAACATTAGCATCCCCAAACTTTGACAGCTTATAACTCCATGAAAAATTGAGCAAAATATTTAAAGTATACCATTTTCCACGACGATTTGATCCAAAGAATTCAAATAAATTATAAAAAATTGGGGTTACCATTGAAAAAAAATAAAGTTGATGCTAGTTTTAATATGTAGACGACCCCTTAAGCAAAATTTAACTATACCATTATGAACTAGACGTTATTACAAATCGATTGGCACCAACCACATGTTTCTACGACAACTTATGGCGAAATTAGATGGGGGGGTGGCGTTTTTTTTTTTATTTTTAGGTGACTGTACATTTATTTATTCATTGTATTTTAATCAAGTTAATGAAAAAAAAAAGGGGGAAGAAATGTATATATATGTCTGCAAAATTTTATGATATTTACATAATATAACAAGAATTTGACAATAAAATTAAAATTTACCCGTGAAATGTTATCCTTCCTTTTTTTTTAAAGAGATTTTTGCGATTTGTCTATTCATACAACAGTACAAGGTCTGTCCCAAAAGTAATGCATCCCATTTTCTTCTGCCGCGACTATCCGTCGCACAGGGTTGCCGCTTGCATGGAAGGGTGAGTGGAGTCTTGGGAACACAGCGTCACTAGCCTCCAGTCGGCTCCGAGCTCCTGTACAGTCACAGAGCCTGTTTCAGTGGACCCTTGTGTGAGTGCTCCGTCGAAATCAAGTTGGAAAAAACTCTCGAGCAGAATCGTTGCAGTGTCGTGAGGACGATTCGACTTTTTTGGATAATGTGGTAAATGGTGACGAATCTTGGATCTTCTTGTGCGACCCAGAAACAAAAAGACAGATCGCAGAGTGGCACAAAACTTCGTCCCCACACCCCAAAAGGGCAACAATGAGCAAATTGCAGGTGAAAGTGATGCTAATCCCCCCCCCCCCCCCAATTCCAAGGGAGTGGTCCATTTTGAATTTGTTCCACCTGGCTAACCAATCAACGCCAAATTCTACGTCGAAGTACTGAAAATGCTAAAACAACGGGTCAACCGCGTCAGGCGCGAGATCAAGAATTCCTGGAAGCTGCACCATGACAATGCTCCCAGCCACACCACTTTTATGACTACCGACTATTCGACCAAGGCCGGCATCTCAACGCTCCTCCAGCTGGCTTGCCGTCCTGATTTGTCCTCGCCCGACTTCAAAGGACATTTGGGGACCTTGGAGAGCATCAAGGCGGCTACGACGACGACGAGGTTACTAAAGGATATCCCTGTGACGGACATCCAGGACGCATATAAGGCATGGCAATAGCGTTGGAACAAGTGTGTTGAAGCAGGAGGGATATATTGCGAAGAATATTGAGTAATTGCAAGAATCGGTTCAATACATTTCTTAAAATAAAAATGGGCGCATTACTTTCGGGACAGACCTTGTACATAAAATATATCACAATTTTTAATTTTAATTCATTAAGCAGCACAACAGTAATTGACGACCCGACGAATACTGCCTGCCGTACAAGTTTGAAGGATGGCTCTAACGATAGCAGACGAATTCTTGAAAAACCGGCACGCACGATTACTGCGTAAAGGTATGAGGTTTATCCGGGTGACGTAATGATCACGTGTCGGTGGTATTTACCTCTAACCTCGTGGATTGTTTACTCTTGAACTAAGCAGTGAGCGCCATTATTTTTATTAATTTTTTTCATTATTTTTTGCTTATATTTCTCCCTTTTTTCTCAGCAGTGAATTTTTAAGATCATGGTTTGATCCTTGATCGGCCGTTATGATTTTTACCATGAAAATATCCAAGAATACATTCTCTTAAATTCACAGAATGAAGGACACGGAAGTTCTGCTGCTTACAAGAAAATATTAATGGGTGTAAGCTTTTCAAAGCAGGGTTTGTAAAAAAAAATGACGTTTCAAGAAGTCCATAATGGGAGAAATACTGCTACCATTGTATCAGCAGATGTCAAAGCTAAATATAAAAAAACAGGAATAAAACTTAAACGTGACCATCGCAAGTGACAATGAGGTATGAATGTTTTCATATTCCATAGTGTTGAATGTGATTAAAATTAGTTGTAAATATATTTGTAATACTATAGTTCATTATTGTATCTCTTCCATTCCTTGTATGAATGAATTTTTTTTTTTTTTTTTTCATTACGCTGTGTTTGTAGTGCAGCTAGAATGAGGAACTTTAGACTATTCGAGCGAAGCATATATGGTGAAATGTATTAAAATTAAGTAGTTTATTTTTAATTTATGACCCAATTTAATCCCCTTTTCCCGTATATTTGGAAGTGCCTATTAAAATTAATAAATAAGCTTAGTGTAATTACATATTGTGCAAAAAAACATATTTAAAACGTCGAATTCTACAAGGATATCCAGCTTGATAAATTATAGAGGTAGTTCCGCAATTCTAATGTCATATATATATACGTGTATATATATATTTTAAAGATATTTATTGTTTATAATTTACGTATTTCAATTAATTATGATTTTATTTTCAGTGATGAAAGTTCATGCAATAACTTTTATTCTTCAGAAATTGCAACTTTAGGAAGTTATTGTGCCACGAAATATAAAGTTCATTTTTGTTAAACGATTAATGTTAAAGAAACTGTTATTTTATTCATCTCGGAGAAATCTGTTTGTAAGAAATTTTATAGATATCTGTGTTTTGAGCCAGAATCATGGACATAATTTCAATTAATGGCAATGGTTATATTTTTTCAACACCTTTATATCATATGGCACCCTTGAATCACAATATTCATATAAATTACACCCCTCACCCACACTAAATATTATAGGATATAAAATGTATTTATATTCCCACTCCTTTTTTTACCTAAATATTTTTTGTATATGTTAATTCCACTTTGTTGATTTAAATAAGAAATTGAAAAAATGCATTAAAAAAAAAAAGTGTAAAACGCATAAGAATTCTTATGTGTGCAACTGTGAATAAGCCACAATAACTAAATTAATCCGAAAATCATATAGCTGTATGTAAATCAAATATTTGTTGTACTAAATTTCCAGTCAATTGAAGGATTACGTAAATTATCACAATTTGTTTTAGCTTTAAAAAAATAATTACTAATTCTGTGTCGAACACTTTTTATGCAAACCATGCCTTTAAACATTCTTATAACATGCTTTAACTATGTTGCATGTTTAATTTTAATCGTGTACAAGGAGGCTTTCTACTTATTGCCTGCTGAAGCCTAAGACCATCATATATTCTGTGAGGAATTTTATTACAAAAGTTACTTTTTACCTAATGTATGTTTTTAAATTTCATGTTCACATTCAGAAAAAGCACAATCATTAAATTTGTTCTTGTTTTTAAAGATTTATTATTGTTACTATTACTTTATTTTCTTAAATTAGAAATATGAATTTATTCATTTTTCAAATTTTATAGGCTATTTGTACCTAAAAATTTTAGTTTGATAACTATAAAATCACATCCAATTATCAGTTTTGACATTTAGGTTTATTTATTTATTTATTTTTTTTTTGCTTCAATGCAATGCAGTCGAATTTTAAAGTGACTGCATTGTCTTTTTAAATACATTATACATGAATTTAATCAAAGCTAACAAATTACACAAATAAAGAAATACTTCACACTAGAAGCATCTTCAAATTTACAGAAAATATCAAATGAAATGAATAAAATTATATTTTTTCTCTGTGTTAAAGTATAACAAAAACAAAAGAAAGTATAACAAAATAATATGTAAGAGAAAAAAAATTTATTATTTTATTTGAAGATGTTAATTCATTATTTGGGTAATTTTATCATTCGACAAGATTGTGAGAAAAGTTTGTCTACTGTTAAATTGTTATTTAATTTAATCAGGCATGAAAGTTTTCCGAATTTAGTCTGAAATCCTTCCCTTTGAAGGCCATGTTGGCTGTTTCTGAGATCAGTGTAAATCCAAAGAGAAACCAAAACCAAAATTTATGTTGTGGGGGGGAGAAAATCATTTTAACTTCCCAAATTATGTAACTATTTTGCTGAAAAATCAACAAAATTACTGCTTCACTGTTTTTAATTTTTATTTTGCTACAAATTTTTAAAATAACATGATTATTTTGCTGTTAAATGTGACAAAATTTTGTAGTATTTTCAAAGTTAATTCCAGAAATAAAAGTTTATTTTAGTGTAATATTATATATTTGCTTTTTTGGTATCAAATTTCTGAAACGTGCAATATTTTCGCAGTTGATTAGGGAATTATGGGTTTATTTCACTACTGTTAAAAAGAAAAAAGAAATTACATTTATTTACAGCTAAATTAAATGCCGAAGTTAGGGGTAATTTTTGCTGCCAATTTCCAAAATAATGAATATTTTGGCACTACCAGGAATAAACCTTTTTTTTTTTCAATATGTGTTTGTCTGAAACATGTAATTATATCATTAAAATTTCTGCTTTTTTGGTTAAATGTATGATTAACAAATATGCAAAATTTGCTGATTCTTTTTTTTTCTTTTTTCTGCCAACTTCATTGAATTTACTAATTGATTTGTCAATTGTAATTGTAAGTTAACAATTGTACACTTTTGTGAATACATATTTTTGCATTTTATTGTGATAAATTTGTATTGTGTGCAAGTTCAGACTTTTTATTTTTTATAAAACAATTTTATTTGTTAGTTATTTTTGTTTGTTGTTCTTTTTTTAACAAAGAGAGATGGGTAACCAAGGTGAGCTTGAACCTCCGACTACTTCTGAAACACGAGATACAGCAGACCCAGACCATAAATCGAAAAAAGGAGAGGCAACTTCAACTAGCGATCACAAAGAAACGTGCCATCTTAAAGAAGTTTCATCAGATGAAGATATTTCAATATCTAAAGCCAGCAGGTCCACAACCTGAGGCACCCAACCATCCCGCTGGAGAAAGCCATCAACCTGAGGCACCCCACGACAGCCGACACAGAGAGCTTGTAAATATTTATAGAAAGGATTTAAATGTAAATAAAGGCAAACGCCTGGTGGGTGTCTAAGTTGTGTGGTGTTTATTAAAATCACTGCACGACTAAGATAACTCTCCCTGGCAATGCAAAGAACATCGCTCCATCAAAGGACATAGAGGTAATAATTTAATTATTATTATTATTTTTTAGTTAAATTATTTTTTAAATTAATTTCATGTAAATAAAAAAACAGAATTTTATGACAATACTTATTTATTTAAACACTTATATTTAAAATAATGATTGTTATTATATGAAAGATCAGGACCCTGTGCATTTTCGAGAACGTGTGCATACGCAAGTGAATTGTGACATCACTGACCATCCGTGGATACAAGAAAAATATTTCCTATGTTAATCGCCCATTGGATTTTTTGTAAAAAAATTATTAAAAATCAAGGGAAATTATTTCCCGATTTCAATCCCCTTATTTAGGTATAGATATGTATTAGTTATCGTGTGCATGCATTAGATTAAGTTGTTTTTGTTGTAAAATTGATAAAATTTTAATTTTAAATTTTGAAACTCTAGGTTAAAAAATGGCAAATTTCTATATTCGATTGAAAACACAAGCATTTCATTTCAAAGGAAGATATTTACACAATAAATATACAAATAATATACAAATTAAAAGAAAGTGATAAATATTCTATCATAATTTGAAGTCAAATTTGTTTTTGAATGTCTAAAAAAAGTATCTGATGTAAGATACTAATATTTTGCAACGGAATAGATTTCATATGTCATCCTTGACGGGGAAAAAAATATCGCCAAATTATTTGGGGAACATATTTAATTCCTTTCAAAAATCAGGGTTATTTTAACAACGTATATTAAGAAAATAATCAGTAATGTAAAACAATATTTCGTACAATACATATTACAAAAATATACATCTGGCATGTATATTTTTGTATTACGTTTTTGATCGCCAAATACAAAAAACGCTAAGAACGACAATGCCTTGAAATTAAAAATTAAAATTTTGTCAATTTGACAGCAAAATAACTCAATCTAACACATGCACATGATAACTAATACATATCTATACCCAAATATGGGGATTAAAATCGGGAAATAATTTTCTTTGATTTTTAATAATTAAAAAAAAAAATCCAATGGGCGATTAACATAGGAAATCTTTTTCTTGCATCTACGGATGGTCAGTGACATCATTCGCTTGCGTATTGTCCTCATCGCCTTCTTCATGTTTGTGTTTTTTGTTGCAATGATGGTCGCAATCCAATTTTCTTTTATTTAAATCGTCATCTCTCAATAAAGAATTATCTGAAATATTAGGAAGCGCCTCATCCTCAAGATTTATTGAATCACCGGTATCGCCATAGTGCGGTGTGTCCGGTTCAACTGGACGACCCATTGTTTTGTCTAGTATCTTTTTAAGTATTTGCTCTGTGTTTGCACTCATTTTCTTTAATCGAAAAAACAAAAGTCGAAAGCCAAAATTATCGCCTGTATCTTTAGAGTAAAAATTCCTACCTATGTACATTAGTTTCAGACACAATAGACCAATGCCGTCATCATCAGTACATAATCTGAAATTGCTAGATGACCACTTAACTGGTGGTAAAGCCACAGTTTCACTTTTGCAATAAGTTTATTTTACCCATTGATTTTGAGCATAAAGGTGAAAAGCCTTAGACCAGTGAGGATCTTTATTTTTAAATAATTTATGATGTTTAGTAATCATAGGAGCATTTCCAGTTCTAGTAAAATTAGCCACAGTGACTCCATCATGATGAAAGCAATATGAAAATAAAAATAATTATAAGATAAAAAACTTTTTATAAACCATGTTTTTAAATTTTCTGTTGAATCATAGCTGTAGAACTAACTACATTAGCACTTTATCAATGCGTATTGTTACGAAATTGTAAATAATTGTATTTATTTTTGTATAAATTCTTTCAAAGAGGCTTAGTAAGTTGATAAAATGTCAATCTGCATTTCCAGCTCTTTCGCGTTAAAATAGCTTAATTTTCCCTTTAAAATGCATTAAAAAAGTTCCAATAGGCAGGTAATGGATTTGGCGAGAAAATCCTTATTATCGATATTCCAAAGATGGATGTTCTAATGTGATTGGTTAAAGAGTTACGGGAAATTTGAATTAAAAAAAAAGCTGATTTAAAAAATAAAATACTAATTCTTTTAGAACAACATATACAGTAACCGCCGCTTACTTGTCTTAGTAATAATTTCAAGCAATGTATTCTTCAAAGTACGGTAATAAGTTAAAAATTTAATTTGGCTCTCAAGTGATTTTTTTAAAAATGTATATTTATGTTTAATTATAAGACAATTTTTGTTCTTATTCTGAAATAACTAAGAGGCAAAAAGCGTTAAAGGAAAGATTTTAAATTTAAATTTTAAAAGAAAATCGTGAACTTTTGGCAAAGTATTGATTTCCCTCAAAGGAGAGCGCATCAGAACTTGAGATGTGTTTAATTCACTTATTTTGAAGGAAAAATCAAAGAATTATCTGTTAAAAATTAATTAATATTGTTTATTAGTTCCATTATTTGGTAACTTTTGAAATTTCTTTCCAAATTCATATAGATAATACCTTTTTCTTCAGTGCAGGAACGTTCGCTCGATATAAAAATCAGCTGCTTAATAAAATAACTTTTGCACAGAGCGAATGTGATTTTAATAAGCAGCGAGTACTGTATTTGCATCATGAACTACATTAGCACTTTATCAATGTGTAGAAAATCCTTAAAGTGATAATGATGTCAATTTTTGCGAGATGCATAATTACTATTTTTACAATTAAAATTTTTTTACGCTCACAAATACAATTTTTTAACGCTCACGTTTAATTAAATTTATTTTTATGTCGGAAGAAAATGAACTCGTAATTTTTTTTTGGTAACAATTAAATTATAGCTAATATTTTAATGACTATTTTGATTGCTATTAGGAACTCATTATTTTCATATTTTAATTAATTAAAAGAAAACTATTCGAAAATCTGACTTCGAAGTATTGTGTTGTCATCGGGTTTTGAGCTACTGTGAAAGCTTCAAATGTCTAGCTAGTAGTTAAGTCAGTTAAAAATATTATTGCAAGATTTGTACCAGACAAACAAACACAGAAGAATAGAAGTTAATAAAAACATGGTAAAAAGTAAAGTGATTTTGCCTGATTAGATGATAGTCAGTGATATATGTCACTCGCAAATAATTCGTCTTTAGTTACACAGCTTTTTTTTTCGTGGTGCTTTTCTCCTGACAATGTTTCTGGATTGGGTAGAATTACTCTTTTTACGAGGACGTTGCTGTCCAGTAGCGCAGCCAGAAAATTTCGGTAGGGGGGGTCCAAAAAGAAAAACTATAAAGCATGCAGGGCCATTTGAAACCTATTTTATGTATATGCCCTGACTAACTCTTAGGCATGTGGGCCCCTCTCCTTTAAGGGGCCCACTCAGAATTGTATGCAGGTAGTCTGCAACGTAAAGACCTTTTATGCCACTGCAAGCGTGGCCCCTAGAAAAAGCTTGCCCCGGGGCTCCAGGTAGTCAAAATCGGGCCGTATATGTGAGTTTTTTTTTATAGCTGTCATGATTTAAAGTTTTAAAATTACAATCATTTTTTATAGAAATCATTGATCGTGTTTTCGTCCGATTTTATTTAATGAGGCCCACTATTATAAAAATCTGATACGAAGTTTATCCAGAAATTGGATATATTTGACAGCTCTTTAGAGTTTTAGTCTATGGGACTGATACAGGCAACAAATATATAGATGCACTTTGACATAAATTAGTGCCTATCAAATTTTGGGGGAAATTGTCCAACAGGTGGCGTTGTCATCCCACTTTTCTAAAATTTTAACATGATGGTATCGGACAAAATTACGTATAAATACGTAAAGATAATTATTTTTTAATAATCATTCTGAAATTAAAAACAATAATAATAATTGTAATAAATAATGATAGTTAACTGGGGGGGGGGGGAATTGTACATGTAGGAGCAATGCTTTCGCCTCTGGAGGGAAGTCCCCCCGAGTGAGGGGGAGTGTACCTTTCAAAGAAGCTCGTCCATACAATACCTTTAAAACGAATGGTTGAACCATCGACTTGCGATAATTTAAAATAAAGTTATCGATTTTTTTAATTTAAAAAAAAAAAAAAACTTTTTTTTAAAGATGTCATATAGAGAATAAAATTGACTTTCATAGGATATTTAATGTTATACTATTATTTATTATATATTTAGGATGTAAATCGTCTGCAATCATCGTCGAAGCTAATTTTAATAAATTACTTTTGCTGGTGAATTTGTATAAAAAAATATATAAGAAAGTCATGCAATGGCCGCAACATGCTAGTTTTTTTTTTTTTTTTTTTTTTCCATACGGCAGTTACATAAATAAAATATGAAAAATTTACATTGTGTATATAATTAGGAAAAGCTTAACAAGAAACCAACAAAATCTTGTATTGCTTGGCCATCATAAAACTTTCTTCCATATCATTCTGATGTATCTAGTTGTGTTTCTAAAGACTTGAACAGTTGTTGAAAGACTTAATAACTACCCCCAGTTTCTGCCTTGTTCTTCTATTTTTTTAAATTAAATTTTCTTTTTTTCAGCTTTCAGTTAATTTTTTGCGAGATTTTGTTTTATTTGAATATTTTGACAATTTCCCCGCAAACTTGGCCGACAGAAAATGCCGGTTTCGAACCAGGGCTTTCTCAAATATCTAAAAGCCCTCGTTCAAATCCAGGTCACGCTCTTCGGCTTCGCGTTTCGGAGTCTTCAGTGGCTTTCTCCAAAACTCGCGTGAACACGGGCTAGAATCCTTTGAAACGACTAAATGGAGGGTACACCAACATCAACACCAACCATTTATCCCTCTTTGTTTAGCGAGTTCCTTTGTTATAATTTTTATTATTATTATTATTATTATTATTTTCTTCCTTCTTTTTTATTGAATGATGTGCAAGAATTTCGTTTCCCCAGTAACGCATGATCAATTGCATATAATTTCACAAAATGTCTCATTTAGTTACATTGTGATAATTTGGAGCAAATAACATTATGAAATAATAAGTTTTCTACCATATTTTTTGAAAGATCTATCACAGAATCTATCACGTGGAATTTGCCGAATTTTATATCAGTGATACTTACGTTATAATAATAATAATAATAACAACAACAATGATATCAACTGTTGGTCTAACTTTTGTGTATATAGCTTAAGAAGTGTTGTTGCAATGCTACAAATTTTTTAAAACTATCTCTCAGAATCTATAAGATGTAATTGAACAAAAATAACTATGCCAGTAGTTTTATAAAAGTAACTGTTTTTTTTTTTTTTTTTTTTTTTTTTTTTTGGCGAAGGATGTACCAGAAAGTACTTTATTCATTATGTTTGAAAGATATAAATGAAAAATTTGTAATGACCCCCTTCATATCATAATAGTTTAATATTCAATTCAAATCCCAAACTGAAAAACTGTAAACTACAGTCGGCAGCAAAAGTATCCGAGCACTAACAATAATCCCTGTTTTAACTAGTATGTTGTGGCCACCACAAGACTTTCTTCTATATTTTCCTATATACATATTCAATCAGTAACAATAAAAAAAAAAAAAATTACGATTTTTTTTTTTTTTGGTAAAAGTAATACATATTCAAACAGTAACAATATTAAAAAAAAAAAAAAAAAAAAAAAAAAAAAACGATTTTTTTTCTAAGTTTTTTTTTTTTTTTTTTTTTTTTTTTTTTTTTTTTTTGTTAAAAGTAAAAAAAATCGATAAATTTGTTTCAAATTGTCACAGATTTATAGTTCAACCATTCGTTTTAAAGGTATTGACGAGACCTTTCGAAAGATACCCATCTTGAAAATTTAACCCTGCGGGGGGGTACTTCCCCCCCAGGGGGGAACCGGTGCCCCCACATGCACAAAATTGTTTTCGTAGTTAACTACTGCTATTATCAATAATTCATATTAATTTTACAATCACAAGTTTAAAATAACGCTCATTATGTACATTTATACGAAATTTTGTCCTATATTGCCATGTTAAAAATTTAGAAAAAATGCGATCACAGCGCCACCTGTTGAGCTATTGATCCCTAAATGAATTCAGGACCAGTATATGTCAGGGACCAACTAAATACCAAGTTTGGTTAAGTTTCGTAAAAAAAAAAAAAAAAAAAAAAAAAAAAAAAAAAATACGATTTTTTCTTTTTTTTTTGTTAAAAGTAAAAAAATCGATAACTTTGTTTCAAATTGTCACAAATTGATAGTTCAACCATTCGTTTTAAAGGTATTGACGAGATCTTTCGAAAGATACCCATCTTGAAAATTTACCCCTCCCGGGGGGGTACTTCCTCCCCAGGGGGGGGGAACCGGTGCCCCCACATGCACAAAATTTTTTTCGTAGTTAACTACTACTATTATCAATAATTCATAATAATTTTACAATCACAAGTTTAAAATAACGCTCATTATGTACATTTATACGAAATTTTGTCCTATGCTGCCATGTTAAAAGTTTACATAAAATGCGACCACAGCGCCATCTGCCGGGCGATTTATCCCAAAATCTAATCAGACACTTTCCATGTCAGGGTCCAACTATACACCAAGTTTGGTTCAATTTCATTCATCGGTTCGTGAGATACGGTGTGACATACGAAATTTTGCGATCACAGCGCCACCTGCTGGACGATTGATCCCCAAATCTAATCAGCACCATGCCCCGTCAGGTCCCAACTATATACCAAGTTTGGTTGAATTTCATTTATTAGTTCGTGAGATACGGTGAAAAATACGAAAATTTGTCCTATACTGCCATGTTAAAAATTTACATAAAATGCGATCACTGCGCCACCTGATGGGCTATTGATCCCAAAATCTAATCAGCACAATGCCCCGCCAGGGTCCAACTATATACCAAGTTTGGTTGAATTTCATTCATTGGTTCGTGAGATACGGTGAAAACACTAAACCACAGACAGACAGACAGACAGACATTTTTTAAAAACTATCAATTCGTGTTCAGGACACCCCAAAACGTGTAGATCCGTCAAAAAACGGAGGTCGAAAATTTTCGCGAATCCAATACTTTCTCTATATTACATATAGAAGAAAGTAAAAAAGTACACTTAATACTGTTTTGTTAAATAAATTCTTGTCGATTCATGTTCTTAGTCAGTCTAAGAACATGATTCGACAAGGATTTATTTAATATAACAGTATTAAGTGTACTTTTTTGATATCGGAATTATTGGCTAGAGCTCGGATACTTTTGCTGCCGACTGTACATATCATTTTTCTCAAGGATAATTTTAAAATCCCATGCAACAATACAGTTAGTTTAAGTTTTCCTCACAATGGAAATGGCAAAAAAAAGTAATTAAATCACTTTAAAGATATTTACTTTCACCCACAAATTTTGGTTCAAATCAAAAGTTTATCCAAAACAGTAAGAGTTTCTTTTAAAATTAAGTGTTTTACTACCTATACCCCTTTCAGGATTTTCATTAAATTAAAATTGTACATAAATCTTAAATAGGAAAATTCGTTAAACATTATTTTAATTAAAAAAAAAAAAAACTTTTAGATTATGAAGCATATATTTATTCCTTTCTTTTTCTTTTTTTAGATCCAACCAAGAAACATTTAACTCAAGAGTCAGTTTTAAACTTCTAAATTTGTACATGGGTTGAACTTATTGAAGATGAAAAATGCATAATACGAGTATAATTCCTTACAATTATATATTTGAAAAAATATTAAATAAATAAGTGCATAAATAAACTATTTTTTAAGAAATACCAAATAAACTAGTATGTTGTGGCCACCACAAGACTTTCTTCTATATTTTCCTATATACATATTCAATCAGTAACAATATTTAAAAAAAAAAAAAATTACGATTTTTTTCTAATTTTTTTTTTGGTAAAAGTAATACATATTCAACCAGTAACAATATTTAAAAAAAAAAAAAAAAAAAAAAAAAAAACGATTTTTTTTCTAAGTTTTTTTTTTTTTTTTTTTTTTTGTTAAAAGTAAAAAAAATCGATAACTTTGTTTTAAATTATCACAGATTTATAGTTCAACCATTCGTTTTAAAGCTATTGACGAGATCTTTCGAAAGATACCCATCTTGAAAATTTACCCCCCCCCCCGGGGGGGTACTTCCCCCCCAGGAGGGGAACCGGTGCCCCCACAAGCACAAAATTTTTTTCGTAGTTAACTACTACTATTATCAATAATTCATATTAATTTTACAATCACAAGTTTAAAATAACGCTCATTATGTACATTTATACGAAATTTTGTCCTATGCTGCCATGTTAAAAGTTTACATAAAATGCGATCACAGCGCCATCTGCCGGGCGATTGATCCCAAAATCTAATCAGACCCTTTCCATGTCAGGGTCCAACTATACACCAAGTTTGGTTCAATTTCATTCATCGGTTCGTGAGATACGGTGTGACATACGAAATTTTGCGATCACAGCGCCACCTGCTGGACGATTGATCCCCAAATCTAATCAGCACCATGCCCCGTCAGGTTCCAACTATATACCAAGTTTGATTGAATTTCATTCATTAGTTCGTGAGATACGGTGAAAAATACGAAAATTTGTCCTATACTGCCATGTTAAAAATTTACATAAAATGCGATCACAGCGCCACCTGATGGGCTATTGATCCCAAAATCTAATCAGCACAATGCCCCGCCAGGGTCCAACTATATACCAAGTTTGGTTGAATTTCATTCATTGGTTCGTGAGATACGGTGAAAACACTAAACCACAGACAGACAGACAGACAGACAGACAGACACACAGACAGACATTTTTTAAAAACTATCAATTCGTGTTCAGGACACCCCAAAACGTGTAGATCCGTCAAAAAACGGAGGTCGAAAATTTTCGCGAATCCAATACTTTCTCTATATTACATATAGCAGAAAGTAAACTAGTATGTTGTGGCCACCACAAGACTTTCTTCTATATTTTCCTATATACATATTCAATCAGTAACAATATTAAAAAAAAAAAAATGACGATTTTTTTTCTAATTTTACGAGATCTTTCGAAAGATACCCATCTTGAAAATTTACCCCCCCCCCGGGGGGGTACTTCCCCCCCAGGGAGGGAACCGGTGCCCCCACATGCACAAAATTTTTTTCGTAGTTAACTACTACTATTATCAATAATTGATATTAATTTTACAATCACAAGTTTAAAATAACGCTCATTATGTACATTTATACGAAATTTTGTCCTATATTGCCATGTTAAAAATTTAGAAAAAATGCGATCACAGCGCCACCTGTTGAGCTATTGATCCCTAAATGTAATCAGGACCAGTTTATGTCGGGGACCAACTAAATACCAAGTTTGGTTAAGTTTCGTTAAAAAAAAAAAAAAAAATTGTTAAAAGTAAAAAAATCGATAACTTTGTTTCAAATTGCCACAGATTTATAGTTCAACCATTCGTTTTAAAGGTATTGACGAGATCTTTCGAAAGATACCCATCTTGAAAATGTACCCCCCCCGGGGGGTACTTCCCCCCCAGGGAGGGAACCGGTGCCCCCACATGCACAAAATTTTTTTCGTAGTTAACTACTACTATTATCAATAATTCATATTAATTTTACAATCACAAGTTTAAAATAACGCTCATTATGTACATTTATACGAAATTTTGTCCTATGCTGCCATGTTAAAAGTTTACATAAAATGCGATCACAGCGCCATCTGCCGGGCGATTGATCCCAAAATCTAATCAGACCCTTTCCATGTCAGGGTCCAACTATACACCAAATTTGGTTCAATTTCATTCATCGGTTCGTGAGATACGGTGTGACATACGAAATTTTGCGATCACAGCGCCACCTGCTGGACGATTGATCCACAAATCTAATCAGCACCATGCCCCGTCAGGTTCCAACTATATACCAAGTTTGGTTGAATTTCATTCATTAGTTCGTGAGATACGGTGAAAAATACGAAAATTTGTCCTATACTGCCATGTTAAAAATTTACATAAAATGCGATCACAGCGCCACCTGATGGGCTATTGATCCCAAAATCTAATCAGCACAATGCCCCGCCAGGGTCCAACTATATACCAAGTTTGGTTGAATTTCATTCATTGGTTCGTGAGATACGGTGAAAACACTAAACCACAGACAGACAGACAGACAGACAGACAGACACACAGACAGACATTTTTTAAAAACTATCAAATCGTGTTCAGGACATCCCAAAACGTGTAGATCCGTCAAAAAACGGAGGTCGAAAATTTTCGCGAATCCAATACTTTCTCTATATTACATATAGAAGAAAGTAAAAAAGAACTTTAAATCTTATATTTGTAAATAAATTCAACTTTTTTTAATTAATGATTAATTTATTAAAATTCGAGATTAATTTTGTTTGAGTTTCTCCACATTCTGTTGATTTAGATCTATGTATTTAACTATTGATTTACAACATTTAAAACTAGACTTATCGTCCTTTTGAATGAGCCCAGGTCGCGCTCCTTTGTCTAGCCGTACAGTGTTTGTCGTTGTTTTCTCCGAAACTCACGTGAATACGGACTAGAACCATTCAGAAAGACCGGAGGGCATTCCACTCAGACCTAGATCCCTATAGAAGATAATCCGACTTAACCCTACTCCAATACAATTTTTCTGAACATTTTGTAAATTGGATTTATATATTAAACCATTTAAAACATGAACAGAAAAGTGCTTACCTTTTTTGTCTAAAAAAACAAATCAAAATCTGTAACTGGCTGAGAAACGAGAAGTCTTCTCCCAAACTGACCCTCGTCTATAATCCCTTTTTCTTAGAAATTCCAGATGTATGTAAACAAAGAAAAATTTCAGGAATACTTGCCAAGGGCGACCTGTGTGGGGTGTCGTCTGGTCTGAAGAATGAATAATAGCGCACAACACATGTTGCCGCAAAGCCGACATAAGGGCCCTAGCATATTCCAATCGACAACTGTCGCTTGGTGACAAGTACGTCATTTTGACGTCACTGTCGATGGGAGGAACCATATCGGTAGTTTATTCACATCGCATCGACAACTTGTCACCTTTTTCCTTGTCGAAAGTGACAAGAAATTGTCGCGAGAATCTTTGCTAGTGACAAGCTTGTCGATGTTGAAAAAGGAAAGGAAAATAAACAACATGGCGGCGACGACGAGTAGAAGCATCATGGATTATAATGATTAAAATTCGATAAAGGTGAGAGAAATAAATTTTTGCATTCAATTGTTTTACGAGACGTATTTTATTATAAATAATATTGATATGTTTTGTTAAAAAGAAAGCGGAATATGTTTTCGTTTTGTTTGGATGCGATAAAATTTATTACTTTTTATGTAAACAAATTTGGAATTTTTTTATCGTAAAATAAAATAAAAGTGTATTATTTATTTTTAATGTTTAACAGATTGAGATATTTTTCTCTTTTTATGAAAGAGATACAATATTTCGTTTTCTTTTTATATACATAAGGAGGATTTAAACTTAGAAGTATTACATTGTTTGTTTATAAGTTCAATTGTTTGAAATGATATTAAACTTTTGGAAACCCTGCCCTGTAAAATAATAATATGGGAGTTTTTAAATAAAAATGTTTCAATTAATTTATTTTTTACAACTGAAAAAATCCTGGCTTTGTTTGGAAGTATAAATGTTTGAAAACAATTGTTATTCTGACTTGTATGTACTTATTATAATATGAAAGTAAACACAAAGTTTTTATTCCTTACCTTTTAATACAAGTTTTTCAAAGGAATTTTTTTCAAACTAATGTATGCTTCCTAATACTTTATACAGAAAGATTTGAATCAAACATGTGAATTTTTCCTGATGATATTATAGCAAAGTGATATTTCAAAATTATTAAATTGTGCAAATCTACTGTCAATTTCATTTGCATTATGTTGTACCTGTGATGTATTTAATAGGTCTACAAGTATAATTAACTCACTAGGTTTTTGATGATGCAAAATTTGCTCATTAAAGTAAGAAATAATAAATAACACACTTATCATAATACTTGATGAAAAATTACAACCAATCTAGCTTAAAAAAAGAAAAAAATTGCTGATTACCTCGAATTGTATCACAAATTTGTCTATATAACATTATCTATGTAAAGTGTGTGTTTCTTAAAATGAAATTTTTGTGTTACTCTCTTTTGTAAATAGTGTTTTTTGTTATATCTGAAAGTGAATGTCGTCTCTGTTATTGTGTATATATAGCAGTATTCAAATTTCATTATTAACAAGAAATTGTTTATATTCGGTTTTATAAATAATTTTCATTTTCTGAATATTTTTGAACCAAATGTGAATAAAATAATTACCAATTTTTGATTAATAGCAGTAAGATTAAAGACTTTTTTTTAGTTTTAGAAATTGTATGTTTAATTTTTTTTAAATATAATTTTATGTGTATGCATGTTGCTGTTAAACTGACTTATTGTATGCATGAATATACTACCTTGGGGGGGGGGGATGTTTGTTAATAATTTGACTAATAAAAACAATTACAGATCATCCAAAAATTTTTTAGGTTGCACTAATGGCGGAGTGTTTCTCCTTTTAAAGCTGGTAGACAGGAGGTGCCAGGTTCAAGCCCGTATAATGCTCACCCGTGCTTATCTTTTTATGGAATAATGTCTGAATATGAACTTTGACTGTGCTATTGTGTATAAGTTTTGTAGCTCTAGAAAAAGTTCATTTTCGGAACATTTCCTGGAGACCTCCATGTAGTATGGATTGACAGATTTTTTACATTGTGTTACGTAAGTATGTTACTATTCTTTTTCTTTATTTGCTATGTATTTAATACTTTTAAAAGGTTTGCATGTGTTTATATTATGTATTATAATAAATTATTACTCTCTTGCACAAAATGCTGATAAAAACATTGCGTATTATTGATGATTAATTATATTTTAATAAAATTATTTATTTATTTATTTTTCTTTTAGAAATTTTAAAATATAGTTTTATGTTTATCCCTGTTATTATTAAAGTTGTTTAGGTACTATAAGTACATAAGTGTAATAATTTAGCATTATTTTCATATTGAAGCAGCTGACTAATAAAAACAATTACAGGTTATAAAAATTTGAATGTTCACTTTTGACAGATTTAATTTTATCTGTTTTTATTCTAATGTCTCTATAAATGTATTACATATGACATTCTGAAATATAATTGTGTCATTAATTTTGCTTAGGAGCATTGTTAATAGTATGGAATTACTGAAAACTAAAATACAAAATTGACCCTAATAAAATTAATCAGCAAATTAGGATAAAGTAATGTATCAAAGCACAAGGGTAGTAATATTGTGAGTGGAGCATTGTATTATTTATGGTTATGAAGAAAATTCCAGCATTCAAATATTCTTAGATTTGTAGACAAAGAACAGTAATTTGTTTTAAAATCATTATTTTAAAGTTGCAAGGTAAAATTCTAACATTTGTTTTACATAATTTATTTCATTTAACATTCACTCCACATTTTCTTTTCAAAATAGCAAAACTAATTTTGAAAATGACAATTAGGCAAATAGTTTTAATTATAAAAAAAAATAATAATAATAATAATATTTTTTGAAAATTGTTGGTTTGAAATGTTTAAATTATTACCGGATAAATTCAAGTAATAATTAATAAAATAATTGATAAGCACTAAAGATTGTAAAAATCCCCCAACAGCTGTTTCAGGTCAAATTAATAACACAGCCTTTCATCTGGTGGAAAAAAAAAAAAAGACGAGTGCTTCATTAAAGCAGCAAATACACTTTCTCGCACTTATTAAGAAAATTAAAGGGATTTCTGCATTGGGCTTCATTTGAAATATTGTTTATTAAATTTTGGAGTAGTTCTGCTATCTACCAAAGAGATAAACCAAAAGTCTGAAAACTATTTAAAGTAAGGAAAGGAAAGTAGTATTGAAAAATATTTGCATAAAAAGAATTAAATGTCTGTTTTTAGTGTGAAGCCAATGAATGTTACAAGGGATAGTATCAGACAAGAACGGAGCAGAAGAAATATTAACAAGATTTTTCTTCCATTCTGTTCTTGCCTGATGCTTGGAAATTACTCATGTAACATTGTTTTACATTTAGCTTTGAATTTTTTAGGTTTTATTTAATCTTATATTTATTTTATTCATTGTTTTTTATAATTCTGGTCACACCAGTATTTTTATTTAAATTCGACTTTATTTGCTTTTGCTTTCATTTAAATCAGTTTTGTGTAGCCACTTTGATAGCAGCACTCGTACCTACTTTGTTTGCCTGAGGAAGGGTCATGTCTTATTTTAACCTGAAACAATTGTTGCAATTATAGCATTTTTTGGTGTTTATTCAAAGTTTTGTACTTATAACTTTTTGACGCCGGTTCTGTGGTGCTTTTTTATAATTTTATACAGGCTTTCCCACTTTGCTGATCAATATTTAAATAAATTTTCAAAAAAATAAATCACTGTTATTCTATAACTTCATAAATAAAAACTTAAATCACATCCGTGAAAATTTCTTTGAACCTCGCTTCAGGTACCTGCTGCTTTTAACAGTATTTTTACTGTCTATGCCACCTCTGTAAGTTCCCACTGCCTGTGGTAACGCCTTACCCAGGCACTTCAGTCTAGGTATTTCTCGATTGAAAGATGCAATATACTATTATTCAAGAACTACGTTTTTCCTGATGGCTATATCTCATCATCTATTAATTACTTTAGTTTTGGCACCAAGTATTAGCAACACCTAGTAACACAATTTTTCCTAACCCTTGCTCTGTAATAATAAAATTATAATTACAGTAAAATTATAATTTTGTTACTATTAATTAGATTATAAAAATTTTACATACATTTGATTGTTATAATTTTTAATTAAAATGTCAATCGCCCTTGATAGATTAACCATTCTGAGTGCAAAATATATCAAAGATATTCATTAATATTACACGTAATACATCATTCGAAATATATTTTAAAGTACTTTTATTGAGGACTGCTAAAGTGATATAAACCGTTCAAATTCTGCATGAAACTTTTGGAGAAAACTACGGAAAACCCAGAACTTTTTTATTCTTTTATATTTTAGAGAGTTTTGAATCCCGATTCCCGCTCACATTTCGTACTAAGAATTTTTAATGTTAT
Source organism: Salticus scenicus (assembly GCA_963930645.1). Classification (NCBI taxonomy): domain Eukaryota; kingdom Metazoa; phylum Arthropoda; class Arachnida; order Araneae; family Salticidae; genus Salticus; species Salticus scenicus. Next base: position 51,481,715 of record OZ005658.1, on the reverse strand, counting down.
ATAGGCCAGAATTATGCAAGTTTCGGAGAAAATCACAGATAAGTCAGACTGAAATCTTTTTATAAAAATGTTTATATTACCTTTGTATGTAAGCTTCTAAATAACATAATTTCATAAGTAATATATCATTTAAAAAGTTGTTGGAATTGAAGAGTATATGTTGAAAATTTCTGTCGCCAGAGGGCGCTTTGATATTTTAATAATTCAATATCTAGAATTCTAATTATGATTAAATTATTTATAATACATCATTTCAAAAATTGCGGACTTTTAAACTGATATAAGCCGTTAAATTCCATACAGGAGTTTCAGAGAAAACCACAGCAAACCCAGAACACCTTTATTCCAATATCTCCAATTCTAATTATGATGCAGGCTTTCAAATTCCAATATTCCGCTCACATTTCGTATTAAGGATTCTTAACACTATTTAGCCCGCAGTTAAGCAAGTTTCAGAGAAAACAACAGAAAAATCAGACTTTTTTTTTATAACAATGTTTATATTACCTTTGTATCTCAGCTTCTAATTAACATAATTTCACAGGTAATATATCATTTTAAAAGTCATTCAAATTGAAATAGAAGAGTGCATATTGCAAATCTCTGTTGCGTGAGGGCGCTTTGATATTTTAATAATTCAATATCTCCAATTCTGATTTTGATTAAATTACTTATCGGGAGAAGATTAGAAGACTGTAGGCCCCAACGGGTTTGGGATTTGCCACAATCAGAATTTTCAAAGGTTCATGGTGAGTGGACAGGCTGTTTGAAACCAGGAAACGTAAAGCGGCGCCTTAGTCGCCATAGAACAGAAATTTGCTACAGTTAAAAATTTCAAAGCTATTTGCACTATGAGCGAGCAAGCTGTTGCAAGTTCTAAAACGAGGATAAAGCACTGCAGGCGCCACCGAGTGGGATTTTGCTAAAGTCAGAATTTTCAAAGATCATAACAGGGTGAGTGAACAGGCTGTTTCAGATATTGAAACGAGAAGAGGGCGCCGCAGGTGCAACCGAGTTAATTTACTGTGGTTAAATTTATCAATAAAACTATTTGCATAATATGTCAATAAAGCTGTTTTAGGCCCTGAAACGAGTGGCGCCACCGAGCGAGGGTTTCGTAAAGTCAGATTTTTGATGGATCGCAAACCAGCTGGTCGCCGAAGGTGGTTAGATAAAAATATAAATTAATAAAGATATTTTATTTGCCAGCTTGCAAATAGATTCTCTTGAAAAATGTCCTAATTAGCCATGGATATTTTTTATTTAGAGATGGGGGTGTTATTAAAAAAAAATATTAAGTGAAAAATCCTATTTTATTTTAGGGCTGTGGTAGCCCAGTCAGTAGAGCGCCGGCCTCGTAATTGGAAGATTGCGGGTTCGGTATTTGAGCCGGCCAAAGACTGTCGTGTATACTAATGGTGGCTGGTGCACGTGAAATCTGTCATGGCCGCAATGTCCTCCATCTTCCCATCTAAAATTATACCTCTGGGTGTCACCGAAGCGAAAGAGCTGTCCCTTCGGTGGAGAATCAAAATTGTGATGGCATGTCTCCGGACAACCTCTAGGGGTGTGTCTCAGACCGTCGTCAATTGTCCATCTGTGCAGCACTAGTGCGACGTAAAACCCAACCATCCTATTTTATTTTAAAATTTAAAAAAAAAAAAAAAATATGCCAAAAATAAGTAAATAGATAAGCAAATATATTTTTTCTTGTGTCAAAAAGAAAAGAATGTGCATTTTTTAAAAAGTAATAATTAAAATAAAATTGAGAAAAATCATGCTAAAGAAATAGAACGGCTTTAGTAAAGAACCCCTTTATGAAATTTGAAATTGTAACTTGTGACATTTCTCGCCAAGATCTTTACTTAAACAATTGTGTAGTCATATTAATTCATCAGCAAAATGACAACAAAAATTCAAAAGCCACCAAGTGACTCCTACGTTAAAACTTTATCAAAGAAATTTTAAGAAATGAATATAGTAACCGATGACAGGGGATGATTCACAATTATTGCATGCCTTTATATGGAAGAATAGATTTAAATAGGTCCTGCCATACTAAATTAAACTCTGTTTTTTGCAAAACTTTATACCTATTACTTAGAAAACACAAATATGCTTATGGTTTTCTTTTTTTTTTGTAATTTTTTTGACGAAACCTAAAAATTTTTGCATAACTCAACCATAATATTTTATAAATAAAAATTCAAATGACTTTTACATTTTTTTCTGGCCTAAATTATATAAAGTTTCAAAATATTTTCTTCCAGATTGTGCTTTTACAGAAATTTCTTTTGATTTTTGGTGCAACATTTAAGAAATTAAAAAAAAAAAATTATAATATCCATTTGTAATTATAAATATATACAACAATAGTTAAGAATTGACTATGCACTCTTGTGGTGGGGGTTATGTGTGCAAAGATTCAAACATGCATGATAGTGATTGCTGCGGCACTGACTTTTATGCAGAAAGGAAGCGGCATTCAGTGATTTTTTTTTTTTTAATTTGTTTTACATGTATGCGAAGAGTATATACATATGTGATACTGAGTTTTGTGCATTTTGAGAGTCATTCACAGTGAGGTAATGGTATTCAGTTTTTGTTGTATGCAAAAAGCATACATATTTGTGTAATAGTGATTGTTGTGGTTAGAGTTACATTGAGATTCGTACATAGAAAAATAGTGTACCTAGTATTTTTTTGAATGTGCACAGAATGTACATACGTGATGATAATGATAGTTACAGTACCAAATTTGATGAACACTTTTTCTTTTTTAAGACATTACACTTATTCATGTATTAAGTTAGTTCATTAGCAATACGCATAAACTTAAAACTGTGTTTTAAATGTATTTATACACATAATTTCTAAAATTTAAAAAAAGTTTGGTGTTTACATATTAATCACATGTAAGCAATTAATCACTGCTATGTTGTTAATACAACATGTAACTTATATGCATATTGAAATATTTATATTTATTTATGAATATTAGAGAAGTGAATCTGTAAAATATATAGCATTATCGTATATGTTTATATTTATGTACATAAATATTTCGTCAATGGCGTGTGGTTAACAATGTAAGTATCAAAAGTTCTTTTAAAACAGTATTAATCAACAGTTGTTGGCGCTTTGTGTAAGAATTGTCAAAGATGATATTGCCTTTTAAAACACACTAAACACATTTCTTATAAAAAAAAAATACATATTAAACATGTAATGGTACAAACAAATATTTGGTACATTTATGATAATAATCACTCTTTTGTTTTAGATTAATTGTAATTTTTTTATTAGGCATGAACACAGGTGCTTTATTTATTATTTCCATCTGTAATGTATCCTTTTATAATCGATTGATAAAGTCAAAAGAAGAAAAACAATTTCGAAATGAAGGCTTTATATTGCATACCACATGTGTAAACAATTTGCATCTGTAACAAACAGATCAAAATAAACAAATAAAAGCAATCACAGTTACTGAGTTTAACTGAAATGAAAAACTAGAAGCTAAATTTTCATTGGTCCTTAGACTGAAGAAGAAGATTTCTGTAAGCCCATCCTACTCCAAAACGTCATGGCAGGAGGGCGGGACTAGTTTTCTTGTCACCTGCATTACAAGTTAGTAGTCGAGGTGAATATGCTACCGTTTCTATCAACCCTCGACAAGAAACGGCGTTTCGACAAGAGGGTTGCGTGACGTCACAGATTTCAGGTGACAACTGTCGATGGGAATATGCTAGGGCCCATAACGCGAGAGATCAAAAACAGGGATTTCAACTCCAATTTTAAGAGATCATTGTTCCCATGTTTCCAGTTTCAAAATAATTTGTCACCTTCCGTGAAAAGGTAATTTAGTGCTTTGACGCTAGAATCAGATGTTTTCTGAAAACTGTTAGACCCGAGCTTGCCGAAAAACATTCTTTCAAAAAAGGATAATGTAATTCGTCCCTAGGATACTTTCTGAAGAAATTTAAGTGGAAATCAAGAATATATGTATTGTGAAACAATTTTGCTAGCATACTCATATATAGGGTTAGAGTGGATTTATGAAATATATACCATGTTAATTTAATATGTTTAAAGAGAAGAGAGAATGTAATAAGACAATAAGGCTTTTATAAAAGAAAAAATCTGGAGTGACTCCACTCGATTTTCCGAACTTTAAGTAATTAATGACTGTATAAATAAATTAAAGAAAGAAAAGTCGTTAAATAAACAAAAATGAAAATTATAATACGAGTTTGAGTATACTGTTTAATTTTACACTATTTCTCTTCAAATAATTTGAGCCCATAGATCATAATGATAAAGAATTTTTTGTTGTGTCCCTGTAAAAATCAATAAGGGTTTCACTCACAAAATCAATACAGTTCGTGCGACTGTGACCTATAATATGTGTACAAATTTTCAGCTCAATCGAATAAGGCGTTTAGGCACCATCACACTTTAAATAATTTGAGCTCATAAGCCATATACTGATAAAGAATTTTTCGTTGTGGTGTCCCTGGAAAAAAACTACAAGTGCTAGATTCTACAAAATTCCTACCCGTCGTGTGACGGTGATCTATAATATGTATATAAATTTTCAATTCAGTCCAATAAGGCATTTAAACGCTATCGTACATAAGTAATTTCTACCCATAGGCTATAATTAGAATTTTTCTTTGTCTCCGTAAAAAAAAAAAGGGCTAAATTTACCAAATTCATTTGGGTTCGTGCTACGGTGACCTATAACATACGTATCAACTTTCAGCTCATTTGAACTTAGTCCCTATCGTGTTCACTCACATATATCGACTCACATTACAAAGCCGTTATCGCACATAAAAAATTCGGGCCCATAGGCTATAATGATAAAGAACTTTTCTTTGTGTCATTTTAGTAAAGCTGTACGTGCTAGATTCACCAAAATCTACACTGTTTGTGCGATGGAGACCCATAACTTGCGTATAAATTTTCACCTCTATTGAATAAGACATATAGATGCTTATAAGTTCTATATTTTAATTCACTAAAGATTTTTTCTGAATTTTGTTATAACTATTTAAATTTATGCCTCCACCCCTTCTTTTTTTACTAATTGCGAGACTCTGAACGGTTTACCGTGTTTTGGGGGACGCCCTGCTTCCTGTCCGCAGTCCGGACTTGTCTCGTCAACGCAGACAATAGCTTTCTCTGTTGCACTTTGGATTTTTCAAGGAGTTAAAAATTTTATTTTATTTTATTTTATTTTTTTAACTCCTGGTGCTTCACTCTGAAAAATCTCTGCTCACGCGTGGAATAAAGCACTCACGTTGAAGTTGACTTTAAAAAAAGTTGGGGCCATAGGACATAATGATAAGAAATTTTTCTTTGTATCTCTGTAAGAAAAAAAAAACTATAAGGACTAAATTCATCAAAATCAATAGGGTTCTTGCTAAAGTGATTTATAACATACGTACACACTTTCAGCTTATTGAAACAATGCTTTTAGATGCTATCGTGTTCACTCGCAGGCACACACATACATACTTACATACATACATCACCGTAAATATAGCAAAAATGAACTTAGGGAACCTCAAATCGTGTAGAAAATTCAAACTTCAAATTGTTGCAGTCGGATTATTTGGCATAATTACAATACTTTCTTTACATACGTATGTTTGGAAAGTAAAAATATGTCGATTTTTCTACAAATTTCTAGTCAAATTTTTATACGTAATGCCAGGGCCTGCTCGACTTCATGTAAGGCCTGAGGCACACATGCTTTCTTAGACCCATGCCAGTACTTGACGATGTGAAAATAGTTGAAAAAGTGACCAAAATTTTTGTACACAGAACAAATAGTGATCAAATAATCAAAAAAGAAATTAGTTTTGGGGCCCCCTACTATTCAGGGTCAGGGGCCCGGGCCCCACATGCCACTGCTATAATCAGGCCCTGCATAATGCATAAATTTCCGAATAAAAAATCTTAGCTCATAGGGGGGGTCCGGACCCGCTGGACCCCCCCCGTCGCTGCGCCACTGTTGCTGTCTATTCCTTCGTACCAAACGGAGGAAGGAAAAGTACCGATTAATGTAACGAATAATTAATTTTCTTTAATGTTACTTGAAATTAAATAACACAATTGTTTTGATTTAAATAAAATTACTTCTTAATTACTCTGAAAAATCTTATTTTAATGATAATTAAAAATAACAGAATTTTTTTTCAAATGATTAAATATTTTTTTAAAAATTGAGTCTTTATATGTTCAAATAGCTGAATAATTTGATATTTCGCCAAACTGAATATTCAGTGCATCCCTAGTTTGTAGACTGTAATGGTACCAAATTCTTTGGTGTACCTACAAGCACTATACACAAGACATACCACTCAAACACTACACACACACAAACACAGAAAAAAAAAAAAACTTTTAAATAATCCCTAATGATACTGATGAATCCCCTGCTCCTTAAATCGTTTATAAGGGTACAGCACTATAGTACAGAATCTTATTTGAGTACTACAATATAACAGTGCAATGCTTAAATTGTTTAATAAATCAAGTAAAGAGACATGCAAGCAGAAGCGGGTAAAATTTCATTAATTTCCTTCAAATACAACTGTTTTATTAAAAGAATGACAAATAAAACAGGAAAGAGATAATTTTATATCAACAAAATGCAGCATATTATATTCAGATTATTTCACAGAATGTGACTTTGCTCACCATAATTTTACAAAATAAAAAAAGGTTTCTGAAAAGTGATGATTAACACATAAAGTAATTTCGCTGTGTCTGATAATTACACTGCTATCAGTTTAGAAAAAAATATATGTACAAGAAAAAGTTATTTGAGTATACGACTATGAGAAATGTAAATTGATAAAAAAGGAAAATATAATGCATAGTTACAGAAGATGAAATGATTTCATTGTCTTTGTTCTACAAAAATGTGAACAAACTGGAATGAAGAAAAAAAATAAAAACAAATGTTTTAAACAAAGTGTACACATGTGTGTATTTAAATGATTTAAATAAGCATTAAAAAAAAAAAAAAAACTTAAACTGGTTTTAGCAAAGAATAATGGTTTGAATTGATTAATGATTTTTCCATGCATTCCGTATGGTACTAAATATACTGGGTGATAAAAATTAAATGTAAAATTGTGTCTATATTAAACGTGAACAATTTGGATAATTTAACAGTCAGAAACAACATAAATTATTTCAGTTTATCTCCAAGTCTTGGACCTCAATTAAAAGAACCTTTCCTTATCTCATTAAATTCAGTTTTTAAAAAATCACTATAAAAAAAATAAGTGCTACCCTGATTTTTTCCTGTTAAACTTTACTGTAAACTTCATTGTTTAGATTGGTTGTGTTACACGGATTTCTAGGAGTCTACAATAAATTTGAATAAAACTGAAAGAATTAAAAAAAAAAAAAAAAATATGTACAACAACCAGGGCCTGATTACCCAAAAGGCTCGGGAAGCACAAGCTTCCCCTCTAAAATTTAGGAGGGGGCCCCAAAATGACTAAAAACAGGGTCTTGAATTTTCTGTTTTATATTTTCATACTGAGATTGAATTTTTCTGAGAAAATTCGCCTAAAGCAAGATAAAATACTCACTATTTCAGGAAAAATCTATTATTTAACCTCAAAACTCTGAATGTTCTTAGTTAAAAAGTTATACGATTTTAATGTAGTGTGTAGAAATCACCCAGATATATGAATGAAAAAATAAATAACTATAAATACACACTAATTTTTGGTCTATAGCATTTTTATATTACAATATGTAACAGGAAAACAAGATTTTCTGAAATGAAAGAGGGCCCCGAAATGATACTGAGCTTCCCCTAGCTTCAAAGATTAATCGGGCCCTGACAACAACAAATTTTTAGGATAAGCAAAATTATATAAATTTAACCTTACTGTATCTGGTACGCACAAAATGGAAAAAAAAAAAAAAAAAAAGTATAACAATTTTGTAGTAACATTGAAGCATATCCGCGATTGTAATGAAATGCTCGCCCTCTGGTGGGCTAAGGTGAAATTATCACACAACTGCATATCCTCGTATTATGCAATCGACTTTCCATGATGAAATGGCGGAGAAAGAATAATAATTACACGTGGCTGTTATATTTACTAACAACTGCAGTGTTCAGAGAGCGCCATCTATCGATCATTACAAACGCGGATAGGAGATTTATTGTAAGAAACGAAGTAGAAAATTCCCTATTTCCTTATTTTTTCATTAAAATTTAAATTATAAAATACGGGTTCCAAAATTAACTAAAAATGCTGATATATAAATTAATTGACTAATGGAGGGTAACAATAGTATATGGTATGGTGCAGTCCAAAAGTTTAACTAATTTAATACGCCCAATAGCTCTTTCGACATGAATTCTATGTCGTGAAACTTTTTTACTTTCTTTTCTTTCATCAAATGAAAATTGAATTTTGTTTTTTTTTAAGTGTGGTGTAACTAACTTAAAACTAAATATAGACGGTACAGCATCACTTTTCAGAAATCTCTGTAAAATTTTGGTAAGTCAAGTCATTTTCGGTAAAATGCTCTGAACATAATACGCTATGTTTAGATGGTGTACAATTTTCTCTTTTCTGCTTGATAAGCCATTCTTTTAATAAACCAGACAAATTTAAAGGAAATGCATGAAAACTTACACGTTTCTGCTTGCATGTTTCTTTGCTTGAATTATTTGTGGATGTAAAAGATGCACAGTTTTTTAGCAAGTTGCTTTCTTTAACTTCGCATTCGCAGCGTAAACAAATCATGGAATACCACCATCACGTGACTTCCACACAAATGTTGCCAACGGTGAATAACCCTCATTGGAAGCATTTGCTCCAGTTGTTCTTCAGCTCAGTGCAGCAGCACCCACAACAAACAGCAACAAATGCGCCGAGGATGGGTGCCCTACTTGAAGGTTTTGAGCAGCCAGAGCAGCTTTCGTTGGCAATTCACTACAAGGGGTTTGTAATAGAATATTGACGTGCTCCTTCTTCCTTTATTATTATTCAATGGAAATATTATACATGTGAATTTTATGTTTCAGAATAAAGTTCATCAAAATGCAACAATGTATTAAACATGCAAGTTATTTGTAGCTTTTTATGACACGGGGTAATCCAAAGTTCTTTTGCTTTTCGTCAGTTTATGGTTAGTTCCCTACTTGGACTCTGGTCATACGGCTGTATTCACCAATAACTCTAACTCCCGGTTGAACACGAAATCTTGAAAAACGTATAAAGTCAGGGTTGAACTTCTTTGCAAAGTTTGACGTATTGCATCTGCCATCTAGCGGCAATGAGGTTTTCAGATATTTTAACTGAAAATGACCGATCATAAATTATATGAAAATTTTGGCGCTAGATGGCAGAAGTAGATCGCAAATTTTCTTGGAAAGCTATACTCTGCCTTTACGCGCTTTTCAAGTTTTTACATTGAATCGGGAGTTGAAGTTAGCGGTGAATAAGGCCATAAATCGATCTGAATTTTTAAAATGTTTTTTGCATGGCTGATGTTTTGGGTCATTTCATCCAGTATTTTCCCCCCCTCAAATATCGAAAAAATGTTACTGTAAAAAAAAATTCTAATAATTTAATCACCCACAGTATACGTGAAAGTACCTTATAAAAATATCTTACGAAACCTTACTGCACACATAAATAGGCTTTTCCATTCCATGAGTGTACTAATGATTATTTAAACTCAGATTTTAGAATAATCTTTAAAGTACAATACACATACTTAGGCTTTTTTATTTACCATGAAAAAGTAAATAATTATAAGTAAACTGTTTTTTTAAATAACACTTTAAAACGATATATATATTTTTTTACCATACAATTGTAGTTTTCCCTTTGTATAATTCGATGGGTGCGTAGATTACTGTTTCAAGAAACCGTTTTAGAAACTTTTCACACACATACACCTCTTTCGCCTGTACGACACCATGAACGATCATTCAAGATCTAGTTCGGTTTCGTAATTTCTTTAAAATATACTCTTCATATATATGGCTTTTTCCTTAAAACTATACTTGGATGTCTTTGAAGGAAATCCGTCAAGATTTACCTCGCGTACGTATGGCTTTTTTTCTAGATGAATACATAAATATTTATTTAAGCATACTTTTCGAAAAAAAAAAAATTCAAAATCTATGGCTTTTCTATTGTGTCAAGTATATGTTTATTTAGTTTCTCCCTTTCATAAATCTCTAGAGTAGATGAGTATTTAGAATACTCCTTACCGAAAATCCCTATGATTCCCATCTCTAAGGCTTTTCCCTTTTGTGGATACGTAAATGGGTGTTTAGATACCCCTTTCGAGAAAATTCTTTTTGACATATTTCACACACGTATGGCTTTTCTCCTGTATGAGAACGAGAATGTCTAGACAAGTCGCCTCTTTGAGAAAATCCTTTAGAACATATTTCACACTCGTAAGGCTTTTCTCCTGTATGGATTAGTAAATGAGTTGCTAGATTATGCTTTCGAGAAAATTCTTTAGAACATATTTCACACTCGTATGGCTTTTCTTTTGTGTGGATGCGCAGATGAGTATTAAGAGTGCCCTTTTGAGAAAACTCCTTTTGACATATTTCACATGCGTATGGTTTTTCGCCTGTATGAATGCGTGAATGTCTATCCAAAATATTCTTCCAGGAAAATCTTTTAAAACATATTTCGCACATGTATGGCTTTTCTCTTGTATGAAAGCGTGAATGTTTTTTCAAGGATTCCTTTTGAGAAAATCCTTTAGAACATATTTCACACACGTAAGGCTTTTCTTCTGTATGTATGCGTACATGAGTACTTAGATCTATTTGTCTAGAAAATATTTTAGAACATACTTCACAAGAAAACGGCTTTTCCTCTGTGTGAATGTACAAATGTCTATCTAACTTTTTCTTTTCATAAAGCCCTTTCGAACATACCTCAGACATGTTTGGATTTTTTTCTGTATTGTTTTCACGTGTAGATATGCACTTACAACGGAACTCTTTCAAGTGCTAATCACCAATTTCCTTCAAAAAATTACAGAATACAGTTTACGTTGCACTTAATTCACTGGTAAAAAAATTAGCTGCTGAATCGCAACAGGAAAGCCACAAAAAATGATTAAACATTACGTTTTGAACGCCAAATATGAAAAAAAAAAATCATCGCCAAATCACATTACCTTTCCTTCAATCAGGCTAAGTACTTCAGCATAGGGAGGTAGTGTTTTCTATCGCTCTAGGGGTTACTGAGGCAAGGAAGCCATACCCTCCGCGGAGGATCAAAATAAAGATGTCATGTCACCAGAACATCCCTTTCCCACTGCGTAGCTATAGTGCGACGTTAAAACCCAACAAAATTCAAGATATTTTCTGAAGTCTAGAAGTTTCTATTTAGGAAATCTGGAGTAATATAATGTCTGAAGTTCTCAGCATGTGCATTTATATAAATTAGCAGACGATTTAATTATCAATATTATTTATAGGTTGGCTATCTGGGTTTTACGTCGCACTAGTGTTGCGCAATGGGTAATTGGCGAACAATATGAATTAAAATATTTGATTGAACATTTGATTATTAGAATAGTTAAATAAAATTAATCATAAAATAAATAAATCAAAATTAAAATATTTAAGATATTTGACGTTGAGTAGATTATTCTCACTACAGCTACGCAATGGGCAGTTGGCGACAGTCTGTGATACATTCCTAGCGATAGTCCATAGACGTGCTATTACAATTTTGATCCTTTACGAAGGGGTGAAGGATCAAAATTGAATGGCATGTCTCCGGACCACCTCTAGAAGGTGTGGTCCAGACCTTCGCCAATTGCCCATCTGCGCAGCACCCACTAGTGCGACGTAAAACCCATCCAACCAACCTTTACGAAGGGGATTATTTAAAATCGGAAAAACATGTGCATAAATACTACTTTATAGCTTCTTACATTGTTGGCAATTTATTTTATATAAGTTTACGAATAATAATGTCACGTCCGTCAGGAAAATTTATAGCAAGGAGAGTCCGCGGGATACTTTCTTAGCCAAAATAGTTGAACATCTAAATTAGAATTATCATAAAGAGTAAATAAAAAGAAGAGATTAAAAGCATGAAAAAAAAAAAAAGATATATTATAAAAATTAAAATTATATATACCATGGTTTATTAAAATTAATATAATATTGAATTTAGAAAATAAAAACCACGTGCACGGGCAGGAAAAAGGAATAATAAGAAAAAGGACATCATAGAAAAAACGGTTTAGTCTGGTTTTGGTATTTATTGTTTTATTAGGATTTTTGACGAAGAATGATAGGAACGGAAAAGCACTTAATTTCCCGGAGCTCTTTTTAAAGTGAAATCTGAACTGATGTGATTATATTATTAGAAGAATAAATTGAATATAGAAAAATCGGCATAAGTTATTTTCAATTAAAGTTGAGTGTGCGACAAATAATATAAACAATTTTGTAAAAATATGCATTAGAATTTCATAATATTCGTTGGGTATTACGTCACACTAGTACTGCGTAATGAATTTCATAGAAAATTTTATAGAATTATTAACTACGAAATCTGGTTGTTTTAAAAATAATTGTTATGCTAAATGCAGGGTCTCCGTGACCGAGTATGTCACTCTTGCTAATCACCTTTAAGTGTAAAAGAATGGGTTCGATTAACCCGCTGACACAGAGTGTTTTTAGTGCTACAGGCCTATTTCAGTCGGTACAGTTGTCGAATTTTTATAATACACTCTTAATTAGTGCTAAGGGCCTATTTCAGTCGGTTTATTGAATGGGGATTTATTGAATGAAGTCCCCCCCAAGGCCCAACTTTGACATGAGTCCCCCCCAGGCCCAACTTTGACATGAGTCCCCCCAAGGCCTAACTTTGACATGAGTCCCCCCCCAAGACCCAACTTTGACATGAGTCCCCCCCAAGGTACAACTTTGACATGAGTCTCCCCCCAAGGCACACCTTTGACATGAGTCCCCCACCAAGGCCCAACTTTGACATGAGTCCCCCCCCAGGCCCAACTTAGACATGAGTCCCCCCAAGGTACAACTTTGACATGAGTCCGCCCCCCCAAGGCACAACAATCATTCAGTCCGCGATTGTAATGAAATGCTCGCCCTCTGGTGGGCTAAGGTGAAATTATCACACCACTGATAGCTTTCACGCTGAAACAATGATAGAACTAACAAGAAAGCAGAATAATAAATACACGTGGCAATATTTACTAACAACTGCAGTTGAGAGAGCGCCATCTATCGATCATTACAAACGCGGATCGACGTACATGTTCTTCTTTCTTTTTGATGGATTAACTGTTAATCTATTCTGAATTCTCAAGTGCTCGACAGCGTACGGAGTTCGTTTGGCCATCAAAAAGAAAGAAGAACATCTACATCTATTAAATCTTCATTGCAATGAAATTCCGAAGAATGCAGTCGCCAAACAGGCGCTTTTTTGGAAATATTGCAGACATGCTTCCATTTTTAATAATTTTTTATGGCGTACCTACTGTGACTCAGCAGCTATTATTTTAGGAAGATGCTATTCATGATTAAATCTTATGCGAAAATTTTTTTCAAGAAAATCGGCATTTAGCACTTTAAAGAGTTTCCTTGTTAGGTACTCCTCTTTGGGAAAGATTTTTAAATCGAATACAGATTTTCGATTGCATGTGTGTGTACTGTCGTGTTTATGTATACTTCTCGAAAAGTTCGTGTTACTTATTAACATAACCAGCCGATTAGACAGACGTCGGTGTAATAATGCATATTATCCCGGGATAATAATCCGCTGTCGCAAACGCCTAGTGGTAAACCGCTTTTTTCTACAATGTAGAAGATTCATGTTTTCACAAGAAAAGCGAAGTAACGAAATACTATCAATAATATAATTCCATCTCAAGAATATATATATATACATACATACATATTTGTGAGATAAGTTCGAATATTTTTCTATGGAAAATACGAATACACGTGTACACCATCGCATTCCTGTAAAAAAGTATTCATGTGGAATATGTTGTAAAGTATTTCCTGTAAAAAGAAGTTTGGATAATCATTTACGTACACATACAGGAGAGAAGCCATACATATGTGAAGTATGTTTCACAGGATTTTGTGAAAAAGGAAGTTTATATAAACATACACGCATCCATACAGGAGAAAAGCCATACGTGTGTGAAGTATGTTTTAGAGGATTCACTCAAAAAGGAAAATTAGATAAACATACAGGCATCCATACAGGAGAAAAGATATATTTGTGTGAAATATGCCCTAAAAGATTTTCCTGGAAGGGTAGTCTAATTACACATCTACGCACACATACAGAGGAAAAGCCATACTTTTGTGTAATATGTTCTAAAGGATTTAGTCAAAGAGGAAGTTTGAATACACATTTGCACACACATACAGGAGAAAAACCGTACGTGTGTGTTATATGTTCTAAAGGATTTTCTGATAATGGACAATTGAAGTTACATCTACGCATCCATACACAAGAAAAGCCGTATGAGTGTGAAATATGTTTCAAAAGATTTTCGCGAAAGCCTTACCTAAAATCACATCTAAATATGCATACTGACAAAAAGAAACATGTATGTAAAATATGTCCTAAAAAATTCTTGCGTAAGGGAGATTTGAATAAACATTTACGTACTCATACAGGAGAAAAGCCTTTCCTGTGTGAAGTATGTCAAAAAGGATTTACTGAAAAGAAAAGTATAAAGGTACATCTACGCATCCATACAGGTGAAAAGCCATATGTGTGTCAAATATGTTCTAAAAGATTCAATGAGAAGGGAGGTTTGGATAGACATTCACGCACTCATACAGGAGAAAAGCCATATGTGTGTAAAATATGTTCTAAAGGATTTTCTGAAAACAGTAAGCTAAATAGACATTTACGCATCCATACAAAGGCAAGCCAAACGTGTGGGAATAAAATTTAAAAGGTTTTCGCAAAAGGGAGCTTAAGTTCCCACCTGCTTATTCAGAAAAGTTATTTGTGTATAAAATATATATGGAAGGTTTTTTCTTATAACGTAATTTTAAAGCGATATTCGCGCATTCATAGCGGGGAAAATCTTAAGCGTGCGAAATATATTTTAAAAGATTCTTGAAAAATAGACAGTTTATTTAGAAGAAAATGCATTAGTGAATAAAATATTCGTCAGTTGGCTTTCTGAGTGAAATTCTAACTGAATATTTTAGCATGCTTACGGATGGAAGACATATATGTGTAAAATATGTTTAAATATGTTATCAGTTGTGATTTAATTATAAATGATGTCGTATTAACTTCAGCGAAACGATTTACGTGTCTACCCTATATAGTAAAAATAGGATTTCCTGATAAATGTGTAAGGGAGGCATACTATTGTAACAGTCGCAGCTATCGTAATCGTAGATCACAAATCCTGGAATTTGCGATCATCTCACAAATTATGATACTATTGTAACGCTGATACGCTGTCACAAATGGCAACCCTTCGATCGCAAATTTGTGATTTCCGGTTATTGGCAATTCGATTATTTTAACGATAGGCTTCACTGATTGGCTAGATATGTAGGTGTGCCGTGTGCAATGTTTATATTTTTTAGCTTCTATACATTTTGTTTATTTTTTAATAAATCATGTTAAACTGTTCGAGTTTTACAAATAATAAGCTCGTATATAACATTTAAAAAATTCTTCTAATGACATATACCAATTTTTAAATACGAATAAAGTGAATGATTACATTTAAGTGATTCTAATTTCATTTTTCTGTAAAAACTTGTGTGATGTATAAGTAGAGAAAAAAAATATAAAATAAGATTATATTATCATTGTTAAATTTTCATATATAGTACTTTTCCTTTTTTCATAATAAAAAGTTAATTTAACAATGTTTTATTTATAAAATATCTTCTTCTTTATTTATGTATTTTTTTTTTATAAGTGCTACATGAAATGGGAAAGAGACGGAGAAAAAGTTATTTTTTAATTTGTTTAAAGCAAGATACTTAAAAATATTTCCTTGCAATCTTACATCAACAAGCAGCTTTTCAAAATTTGAATCTGTAAATTCTGCAATTAATGTCTATGTTTTACATCTGTCATCTAATATATATAATTATATAATCACTACAGCTATTATTCTACTCATTAGGGTTTCAAAAAGTTATTTTTTTAAGTTTGATGTTTGTTTTTAAAAAGTATATAGAGCATTGTTATTAAAGAAAGAACCTAGTCAACACAAATTCACCTAATTAGGTCAAAGTATGTAATCCGATATGTCCATATTACAGCTATTTAGTCTATATTTCATGAGATTTTGTAGAAAAAATTAAAATGTATTTTTATGTAATTAGTATGTCTTTAAGCCAAAATAAATAAATAAATATGTGCAAAAGTAATATAGACATGTCCATTCTAGCACATATTAATTACATCCAAAAATTATCCATGTTATTTAAAGATTTATGTAAACATAGATGCTGGCAGAATGAAATCAACAGTGAGTGCTTTTTTTTCTTTTTTTTTTTTTTACATTATGCTAATGTTGCATGTACATTACACGAATTTAGGTAAAAATGGCAACGGAAAAAATGGCAACGGAAATAACGGCACCGGAAAAAATGGCAACGGAAATAATGGCAACCGGAAATAATGGCAACAGGAAAAAATGGCAACGGAAAAAATGGCAACGATAAATATACAAAAAATGGTAACAAAATAAAGGAAAACGAAAAAGGATAATTTGAGAATTCTTACTGGCGAATAATATGCTAAAAATATCTGAAGAGTAAAATATATTTCATCATTGGTACTGATAGCATTTTTCGCCGTCAGATATAAATGTGTATTGTATATATATATATTTATATTTTCCTTATATGTATATATATATATATATATATATATATATATTTACATAAGGGCTCTGAATATTTGAATCATTCATTTTCCAACTTTTTTCGGTTTTAAAGAAGAAATTTTAGCCTTTATTAATATATTTATTCACGTATTCAATATTTGTGCGATTTTATATCAATTTATATAACAAGCAAAAACAATGGTTAAATCTCAGCAGAAATGTAAAACGTGTTAAAAATATTGGAGAAATGAAAGTACATAGCTATTTACCCCACCCTTTGCCTACATTTTAAAGCACGTGCGGAATCATTTGTCAATGTTTATCTCAGTGACGCCATGTGCGCCTGCTCTATTCCATAATTTGAAAGCAAACAAGTAAATATTATCTTCAATTTCAAAATATACATGATTGTTGATGATATTGTAGGGATTTTATTGGGAGTCAATTGTATTTCACACATAAAAACAGTTCTCTTTATTTACATAGATAATTGCACCTTTACCCATTTATCAAGTTATTGTTACCAATTTTACCGCTGCCTTTCTCCCCCAGTTGCATTATTTCCGGTTGCCATTTTTTCCGGTTGCCATTATTTCCGTTGCCATTTTTTCCGTTGCCATTTTTTCCGGTTGCCATTTTTTCCGTTGCCATTATTTCCGTTGCCATTATTTCCGTTGCCATTTTTACCGAGCACCACATTACACATCAGTATAGCAGAGCTACACGGTGGGCAATTGGTAAAATCTACCAAAAGAGCCTAAAAGATAATTTAAAAGCTTTAAACTTTATTTATATTAAGTATCATAATTAAAAAACTTTAAGCTATGTTTTAAAAATTATTGTGAGTAGGCTAAGGAAAAAAAAAAAAAACCTTTTAGGAATAATATTAAAAATATTTAGAATTCATTCCCTGCCAGCCACCCATGTACGTAAATCAGTTTTAGGTTGATTTCTTTAGAAATCGACCTACTACAATCACTTTTTTTAAAAAATCTATATATAATAGAAATAATATTGTCATCATAAAAAAAAATCCGAAATAATACTCCAAATCAAACCAAAATTGGACAGCGAACTTATCTTAAAATAGCTAGGATGAGTTCGTTTACCAAGTTGTTTTGCTATTTTATTTTCATGTGGGGGTCACTTGAAAATTACAAATCCACATTGTGAAAAGTGCATTTAAGATTGGATTTGCTTAAATTTTGATGTATACATAGGCCATATAAGTGTCTCAACCAAGTTTATTAATGAACTTTATCTGCTCTTTTCTAACAAAAAGTCAAGTACCTTAAATTATCGGGGCCACTTGAAAATTTATTATTACAATAACTTTTGAAACACTGAATCAATTCAAACCAAAGTTGGGTAGTGAACTTATACAAATGTTTTGATGATAATTTCACTGGACAACTTGTTCTGTCATTTTGTTTTCAAGTTGCAGTCACTTGAAATCTGATTGCCACTTGAAAATATGCCATCATGATAACTTTTGAAATACTAAGCTGATTTAAACCAACGTTGGAAAGTGAACTCTCAGTTCAAATATTTTGGGTAAGTTTGCTGTGCAACTTGCTTCGCAAAGGGATCTTCTCATTCAACATTTGAGTTTACCACAGCATTCACATGAAATATATTTTTCTTTTCTTTATGTGAATACAAATGCAATATTACAAATCATTTTTTTTTCTTTTTATTTTTTTAACCTTTATTTTATTGATGATTCTAAATTAGAATTATTCACCGATTCTAATCCTCTATACCAACTAGAGCTGTACCGGTACTCGGCCAGTTTGCCGAGTACTCGGTACTCGGCCAAATATGGACTAAGTATTCGGCCAATACCGAGTAGTTGTAAGAATTTCATTATTTTTATGTATTATTGAAAGAAATGTATTCATAAGAGTTGTTTTTTAATAACTAAACTAAAAAAATATGAAAATATAAACATAGTCATTAAAGTTTTGCTGCAAACAGCTTTCTGCAGTTAAAACGGGCAAGTAGATTGCCACTAAACTCGATATAGAGACGATTCATGATTTGAGCTTATCCATTTTAGTTACAAGAATTTAAGTATAACCATCTTGTATGTGTGTAATATGCCATTTTTTTTTTTTTTTTTTACAAAAACTTTGTAGATAAAATTGTACCTATAAAACAGACAAAAATAAAATATTTTAGAAAAAAGAACCCCTTATATAATACTACTATAGTAGATAAAACTTTAGTTACATATTTGTGCAAATAAAAGTAAGACACTTATACTTATAAACTGTAAAAAAAAAAAAAAGATTGATTTTTAATTTAAAAAATAATAATTATGAAAAAGGTAAATACACTAAAATGTTATTAAAAATATAGTATCAAATTTGTTGTTCTGCAAATTATGGCCCGAAACCACCTACCTTTTTACTCTTCTAGAATTTCAAGATTAATGAAGTCTATCATGTTTGAAATGATGATAAAATATTTATTTTAATGTTCTCCTTTCATATGTAAATTTCATGCATCTTAAATTAAGCCTGAGTGTATAAAGAACTTTTACATTCTCTAAGAATTATCTGAGAATGATTCGCATCTGAGAAAGACTATATAATAAAGAATGAAGTTATCAGTTATTATGGTTTTAATAATCCACTAAGCTGGAGGTATCAAATATAACAATGAACCTAATTGTGTATATACACTACAAAAGTTATGAAACATTTCATGTAAACATACTGTTTGCCATTTAACTTAATTTTGTGTTCAAAAAGCCTTTTTTAAATTTCAAGATGTGCAAAATTCTTCATATATATGTGAATTTCAATTATTCTTTCTTACAACTACTCGGTACTCGGCCAAAGTGCTACTCGGTGCAGCACTAATACCAACTAAGTTATCTGATAAACATCTAAAATATTAACTCGTTAGAACGATGACATCTTTTGATCTGTTCAGTAAATATAGACACAGTATTTATTACTTTTTTTTTAGGTTTTATTTAATTTTTGCTGGATAAGAATGAATAGTTTCATTATAACTTAGCTCTGTGTTTTATTTGTTGGAAAAGTTGGATTACGTTTTTATAGTCGAGTGCAAGTCAGATATTGATTTGGTAGTAATTTTTAGAACACTGGCAAATTGTGCCATAGGGCAAACCTTTTTTAAAAGGCCACCTCTCTGAAGGGCCAGTTTTCTATAAATCAAGATAAATGTGTGAAAATAATTCGCAGAAAGTTTTCTGAATTTGCTGTAAAATTAGAAATTACATTTAGAAAGATTGGAGTGTAAGGTTGATTTTTTATACCAACTGTTCGATTCCTGGCTCTGGTTTTTTTCACATAGTTGGTATATAAAAAAAAAAAAAAATCAGCCTTCCACTACAATATTTCTATGAAATTTCATGGTTGATGTATTATTGAATGTCTATATATTAATTTGAAACATGTTTTGTCTGTATCCACTAAATCGAGAGAACGGCTCGGTGTCTAAAAAAATATCTTGGTCTGTAGAGTGTCATTAAAAGAGAAAAATAAAAAAAGTCGAACGGTTTCCCACCCTGGGTGGAAGGAGTTAAAAACATGTTTGCGAGCTTAACCTAGCTCGAAATTACTTCACGGTGAAGAAGTTGTACATCGGGGGACTAGATTCGAATACTAAAAAATCAATTTCTGCAATTTTGGAATTTTCGATTTTAAAGGTGGAAAGTAGTTTTTTTTTTTTTTTTTTTTTTTTTTTTTGGGGGGGGGGGGATTAGTTTGAGAGGGAAATCTGTTCTAGACATACATGTAGCACCTCATTTTAAAGGTCTTGAAAGTTCATGTAGATTGGGGATGTTTGTATACAATATAGTGTACCCCCTGGTGGTGAAAAATGGAACTAGGTGATTTTGTTGTAGACCCTATCATGTTACACCTTATTTTAAAGGTCTTGGTATTTTCTCACTGTTGGTGATGCTCATACAGAACACACTGTGCCCCCTGGTGGTGGAAAGTGCAACTATTTTGCACTTGACACCACCATGTGACACCTTATTCGAAAGGTCTCGGAAATTTTTCTGTGTCCGTGACTATGTCGCCATGTTTCTGTTACTATAAAACCATACAAATTTAAGGTTATTATCAGGAGCCCGGGCAATGCCAATTAGGTTCGTTCAGTTCCAGGGTAATTATTGGGTATTTTTTCATGTTATTTTTATTTAAAAATAGAAATTCAAACAAAGTAAAGTTAAAGATATAAAATAATTTAAATTTCAGCACCTGGTCGCAAAGCACATGCAAACGAGGAACTATAGACCAATTCCCTAAAACGGTGCAGCAATTTAACACCAAGGTGTAAAACATATATGGAGAAAAGTTGTGTAAATTCCCTAATAGTGTATTGATTTAACACGTTGTCTCAAAACGTGGTAAGAGAAGCAAGAATGAAAACACTGAGAATTTGCTTATATCGTGAGTGGAATCAGAGCTCGATTCTAGAACCAATTTTTTCATCACAATATTTGTTTTTAAATTAAGTTTCAAAGTTGAAAACATAGTTGCCTGTTAAAATATACTGGTTAGCTGTTCTTGAAGCCCCGTGGATTCTAAAATATGCAAATATTATGGTGCAAAAGATGCGATTGTGATGCAGAAAAACTCTTAAAATTGGATGCATTTTTAAACAAAAACAACTAGTTCCATTACACTGCTCGGCATAAAAATTGCCTCTGACACCATTTCAGCATATTCTTATGTAAAATGAACTCCTGAATCTGAATAGGATGCCCATTTTGCCCTATCACCCATCATTTTTTAGGAATGGCCCCCTATTTTTTTTACCATTTTTCGGTGATTGTATGGCTATGAATTTGATTTCTAGGAGGGGAGAGGATTATTTTAACTGTTACATATCTTCTGAGGGGCTATAGAGTTGGAAAATTCAAAAACACTGATATTTACGATAAGGGAAAAATTTTGGGGAGGAAACTGAAATTATGCATTACATATCTTATATTCTTTTAATCTGTTATTAATGTTATTTTTTAAACTTTATATATTTTTGTTTTTAGGTATTAAATTAATTATTTTTCATTCTTCAAATCAAATTCATGGTCATAAAATTATCGAATGAACAAGGAAAGAAATTCAGCTTTGATCCGGTCGCACTGACCAGATGTTTAAATTTTAAATAACTCACACAAACACATTTTTCAAGGACTGTATCACTGAACTCATATGAATTAATTTTCACATTGTTTCAACAACTCGAATCGATGCCAACTCATGTCGCTCCACCTAACACACTACTCAACTCCGATGACGCTGCTGCAACAGCGCTTTTCATTGGGTACGGAACAGAATTATTGACTGATTCTAATCCACTATACAAACTAAGTTACCTGGTAAACATCTAAAAAACTTGTTAGAAAGATGAAATATTTTTATCTGTTCTGTAAATATAGACAGAGTATTTATTTTTTTTTTTTAATTTTATTTAATTTTTGCTGGATAAGAATGAATTGTTTCATTAAAACTTAGCTCTGTGTTTTATTTATTGGAAAAATTGGATTAAGTTTTATAGTTAAGTGTAAGTCAGATATTGATTTGGTAGTGTAATTTATAGAGCAATTGTGCCGTGGGACCTCTTTCATGGGCTATCTCTCTGAAGGGCCAGTTTTCTAGAAATCAAGATAAATATGTGAAAATAATTCATAGAAAGTTTTCTGAATTTGCTGTAAAATTAAAAATTTCATTTACAAAGATTGGAGTGTAAGGCTGATTTTTTATACCAACTATGTGAAAAATACCAGAGCCGGGAATCGAACCCGGGTTCTCCGCTCAATTCCAGGCTCTGGTATTTTTCACATAGTTGGTATTAAAAAAAAAAAAAAAAAAAAAAAAAAAAATCAGCTTTACACTCCAATATTTCTAAATGAAATTTTATGGTTGATGTACTATTGAATATAATTTCTAACTGGAAAATTCATGGTCTAATGGAGTTGTGCTATGAAAAATATTCTCACCTGTTACATCTGCATTTGCAGACTTGGTGACCTTGCCAACATATATTATGTGAGAAATGCCGAGCTGGTTATCAGCCAGGGTAGCTCAGTAGCAGAGCATCTGCGCATTAAGCGGAGAACCTGGGTTTGATTCCCGGATCTGATATTTTTCACATTGTTGGTATAAAAAATCTGCCTTACACTCCAATTTTTCTAATTGAAGTTTCAAAAATTCATTTCAAGAATTAAAAAAAAAAAACTGGTTGCCAGCAAAATTTTTTGGTAGCCAGTAAAAAATATCCCCAAACCACATTTTTTTTTTTTTTTTTTTTTAATATAGAAAATAAAATTAGCATATAAAACAAATATTTACTAAGGCAGAATGATACACCAGGAAACACCTTTTTAAATTTCACATCATGAAACCAGTTTTATTAATCTCACTAAATTGTAAAGTTTTATTAATCTCACTATCAGTATCAATATATCATTACACACAATGATTCAGCACCAGGTCACAAAGCACATGCAAACGAGGAGCTGTGTCTGTGTGAACCAATTCAATAAAACGGTGCAGCAATTTGACACCAAGCTGTAAAACATGTATGGAGAAAAGTAGTGTAAATTCCCTAATGGTGTATTGATTTAACACAATGTCTCAAAACGTGGTAA
Source organism: Salticus scenicus (assembly GCA_963930645.1). Lineage (NCBI taxonomy): Eukaryota > Metazoa > Arthropoda > Arachnida > Araneae > Salticidae > Salticus > Salticus scenicus. The sequence goes on along the minus strand of OZ005658.1, from coordinate 51,458,182 downwards.
GAGGAACAAGAGTGGAATCGGAGCCCAATTCTAGAATCAATTATCAAAATATTTTTTTTTTAAATTAAATTTCAAAGTTGAAAACATAGTCACCAGTTAAAATATACTGGTTGGCTATGGTAACCAGGTGCCGTATTTCACGAGCCAAGGTAATATTAATACTAAGTATAAATTGCCAGCATGCGATTAATATGAAAGTACCAAATGGCAATTATAACACTTAAATTAAAGGATTATGTGTCATTCTTAAATTCTTGAAGCCACTTGGATTCTAAAACATGTAAATATTATGGTGCAAAAGATGCTATTGTGATGCAGAAAAAAACTCTTAAAATTGGATGTATTTTTAAACAAAAACTACTAGTTCATTACACTGCCCGGCAGTGGTGGATTTAAGGGGGGGGGGCTAGGGGGCTTCAGCCCCCCCCCCCCCCCAAAAAAACACTGTCATTCAAAATTGAATATTGCAATTGTAAATTTTTTATTGGTCTAGAATAACACTTTGAAAAATCTTAGCCCCCCCCACAAAAGTCAAGTTCTGGATCCGCCACTGCTGCCCGGCATGAAAATTGTCTCTGACACCATTTCAGCATATTCTTATGTAAAATGACCTCTTGAATCAAAATATGATGCCCATTTTGCCCTATCACCCACCGTTTTAGAGGAATGGTCCCCCATTTTTATTATTTTTTGGTGATTTTATGGCTATGAATTTCATTTTTAGGAGGGGGAGGATTATTTTAACCGTTAAATATCTTCTGGGGGGCTATAGAGGTGGAAAATTCTAAAACATGGACATTTGCGACAAGGGAATTTTTTTTTTTGCTACTTAAATTATGAATTACATATCTTATATTTTTTTAATCTCTTATTAATGTTATTCTTTAAATTTTTCTATATATTTTTTTGTTTTTAGGTGTTAAATTAATTATTTTTCATTCTTCAAATCAAATTCATGGTCATAAAATTATCGAACAGGGAAAGAAATTGAGGGACAGGGTGGTGTATCTAGAAAACGCGGTGGGTGACTAGGCAAAATGGGAGTCATATTCGGATTCAGGAGGTCATTTTACATAAGAATAAGCAAGAATGGTATCAGATCTCTCTTTTTTTTTTTTTTTTTTTTTTTTTGCAGAGCAGTGTTAAATCTCCCCCCCCCGAAAAAAAAAAAATTATACTCAAAGTTCAAAATCTTAAAAGTGAATCAATTCACCAATAATTAAATCAAAATTATACGTGCCCTCTATACAAAACAAAACCCAAATCTATTTGACTTTTTTTTTTTTGCTTTAAAAGTGTATTATAACAACAACAAGTTGTCTTAAAATTCCAATGCAACAAGTAAAAAAAAAAAATCTAAATTAACCGCAAGAAAATTCATCCCTCCCACCTCCTTAAATTGTGAAAAACACACATTTTTTAAAATCTTAAATTAAGCAATTTATTAATTAATTGAAACAGAGAGATAGCTGGATTACAAACCTTTTAATTTCAATGTAACTTAAAGCACAATAAATTATTTTTTCTATAAAAGAATAACCTAGAAATATTAACAAAAAATAACTCAAAATTTAAACACGAGATATTATTAGATCCCCTACTAAGCAAAGCATTCATTTAACTCTGCATTACATGAAGATATAATTAGAAATAAAACAAATTATGTAACAATATCTTACTCATTGTAGCATCTTTCATAATAATAAAACATTCTAAAATTTAAGTGAGATAGCAGTATCAGGGCCCAAAATTTCAACTTAGATTACACTCGCTGAAAAGAAAAGCTACTCGCCACAAAATATGATTAACTTACTCTATTTTTTACGTATAAGGTGACCAGCATTTTTTATTGGTAAAAGAGGACAAAATACGCAATGTCTTTTATTTGATAAGAAAATAGAAGGCATTCAATTTTGAAAAAGAGGTCATTTTAGAGGATACAAAATTGAATGAAAATGATTACAAAAACCAATTTAAAAGCTACTTTACACAAGTGGTGGAAACATTTTTATCTCAAATGATGAATTTGAATCAGTACACCTTAATTTAAATTAACAATATATGGATATGTTTACATTGCTATCTTTGGAAAACAAAACTTTTGTTGATATCAGTGTTGCCAGCATATACAACCTTAGGTAACAATGATGCAAGTGTATAAAATGATTATTTTTCATTCTCTAATAATTAATAAAATGCAATGTATACCCAAATCATCCCATGTTTTTAAATCATTACTTACATTAAAACTATTAAACATAAATGTTTCAATTCAATAAAAAATTAAAGTAAACATACGTAATGTATAATATATACCTAAATTTGGAAAGTTGAAACTTTAAAGAATATTTCTGGATTTTAATGCTTAAAATATTGTAGAAGTTAAAATATCTCAGAGTGTAGGAGTTACAATAATCTTATAAATAAATGACTGTATATAAATTTTGTGAATAAAAAATATTCCATTAATGAATTTTAGCATTTCATCAAAAGCTTAAAAATTCTAGAAAGTGACTACCTCATAATCTAACTTTAGATACAAAATTAATACACCACATATATAATTTTTCTTTTTTATAATAATGATTTTAACTCTACAATTTAGATAATTTTGATGAAAATCTGTTTAGAATTTAGGTTTGTAGTTGTATCAAGTTGCTTTATAATATTGTGATAATAATATAATATCTGTGATAAATGAGGGATTAAACTACTTAACATGCAAAATCACTGAAAATTCCTACTTGTCTGCTAATAATTATTATAATAGCAAATCAGAAATATGCTGTTCATCTCGCATTACTATACAATTTATTGCGATTTTTTAAATAATGAATCATAAATGGTCAATCGTACAAACACGATTTATCACGTTTAATGAAGTAAATCTTGTAATTTTTAAATAATACAGTTATTAATTTAATTTTATGTATCAATAATAACATTCCACACACAAAAATACATAAATAAATAAATATTTTATTTCTCATTGATCAACGCTAACATCCGCCATCTTACTTGTGATAGGCTTGTGAGAGCTTACGGGAGAGCGCAGGCAGTCGCAAATTTTTATGACAACAATCACAACTTTACGATCCAATATGGCCGATGGCGTTACATTTGTATCAAAATTACGACTACAATCCGACTTGTGATCTACGATAGCTGCGATTGTTACAATAGTATGCCTCCCTTAATATATGCATTCATATATTCATACAGGAAAAAAGATTTTATCTATTTTGTAAGTTTTAAAGGATTTTCTCAAAAGAAGGGCCTAAAAAGAAATATTCGCATTCTATTAGGTTGTTCAGAAAGTAATTTTTTTTTTGGTTAAAATTTGAAGCAAAGGCTTGCCATCATACCGAGGAGTAGACATAAAGCGTAATCTCAACTGGCAACAAGGGAAGTAACTCAGTTTGTAGTCATAACATGACGGCTACCGTTTGTTTACCTTCACGACAATGAGAAATAAAAAGAAATGTGCTTTCGTCTGTTTACTTTTCGTATCAAGATATAAGATAATAATTATTCATTGTTATAAACAAAATAACTTTTCATTAGAGTTGCTCTCTAATTAGATTCTTTTTTCATCTATTTACTTTTTTTAAGTAGTAGTAATTTTTTAATGTATATTTATATGAAAACACTATTTCATGCCTTAACATGTGTGTTGCACTTACTTTGTGATAGTGTAGTATTAAATTAGAATCTTTAGGAAATCAATATATCTGCACTAATAGAATACATTATTAAGGAATATAAAAGGGAACAAAATATTCCTTATTCTAAATAAGATTATTTTTATTCATTTCTTGTTTCTGTCACACACACACATATATTTGTAATGAATAAGAAAAGTAGAAACATCTGAGTTTATAATCTAAAAGTAATGAAACTTAAACTCTAATTCTTTTAAATATCGGTAGAGGAAGTGACTTTTTATCACAGTATAATTCACAGAAAGAAAAACCCTAATTTTATATGTTTAAAATTGTAAAAATATTTGTAATACAATTAAATTTAATAAAAATATAAAAGGATTTTTGAAAATATTTGGTTAACATCACTCAACACACAAAAATGATATGAGTTACTTAAAAAAAAAAAAATTCTCTTTGAGTAGATTGTAGATTTCTGCTTGTACGTGACAGGGGGAGGGGGGGAGTCTCTTCCCTAGATTATGAAATTTTAGCTAAATTTTAGGCATATATGATTAGGAAAATATACATTTCTGACCTTCAAATGAGCAAATAGAGCTTGTAGATTAGGTTATCCTACTGGTAAAACACTGGCATGGTATGTCAAACAACTTAGGTTTGTTAACTGGTCTGGACATATTTTACTGTTATTAAAACCAATTTGTTTTTTCTATTAAAGGTATGTCGTTTACATTTTGTTAAAGTAATAATGTAATTGAAGCTTTTCATAACAAAAAGAAGGAAAATTGTTTGCCTGAATTTATGGATTCTAAATTGTCATTTTTCTTTCTTTTTTCGAAAGAAAAAAAAATGTGAATGAATTCGTGTACAAACAAAATGCTTTTAAATGATATAAATATTTATGAAGTGTTTTTGATAATGAACATGCTTTTGAAAGATGTTGTTCAGAACCCTTTTTTAATTAAAGTGAAAATTACATTTGATTTTATAAATTATAGAGAATAATTTTAATATTTGTTTTACCCTTTAATGTATTGAGACACAATTCAATTCCTATTTTTTTTTTTTTATCTTTTTTTTATTATTATTTTTTTATATATGCTTAAGTAATCCACTCACTTCAAAAGTTAATTATATACTAATCATAAATGTGATATTTTAATTTTGGTAATTTTAATTTACATTTTCATACCTTTATTGTTTAAATAAGATAACAGTATAAAATTCCTATGATGCTTTTATACACAAAAATCAAAGTTAAGGATATTATTATTATATATTTAATTTATTACTGTTAAGTGCAGGTTCGTTAATAAAGAAGGAGAGATTTTCATGAATCTTGCAATTTTTAACAACATTTTGTCATCTTTGAATAATTGAAAGAGAAGTGGTAGAAAAATTTATTTTACTCCATGTGGCAATACATTAACAAGGTAATCCCACTATCAGCCATGTGGTGCAGCTCTCAAAGCTGGTAGTTGCCTGGTTCAAAGACAGGTTGTATTGTAGGTACTTATTGATCTGACCATTGGTAGTTTTTTCGTGGTTTTCTGAAAAGCTCATATGAGAATAGGTCTGAAAAGCTCATATGAGAATAGGTTAGGATTCGTAAGAAATATCCTCAAGAAGGTGGTGTACTCAGACCTAAACCTAAGTCGATAGAGCAGACAGTGTCACTTACACTCTACACTGCACTGTTACAACAATTAACAAGATAAATAATCTTAGTAAAAAATACACCGAAGGACTGACATTTAAAAAGTAATAAATTGTTGCTTTGTTTCACTTAACTGAACACTAATATGATACAGATTATATACTGTAATAGAAGGGTAAATTTTACAACATATTACAAACAGATAATATACTTGAATATTTATATTAAAGCAGTTTTTACGTATTTAAGGTAGATCCAGTCGCACATAAGTCATTTTTTATAAGACTGAGATTTTCTTTATTTCTTATTTGAAAAGCAAAAAAAAAAAAAAAAAAAAAAAAAAAAAAAAAAAAAATATGTATAGACTAATTTACTCTGAGCAGTTTATTTTCTTTGCTTTTTACAGAATTTAACCATTTTAATACTATGGTTAAATGATTTTTAAAACTCTCATAAAATAAAAAAAAATCTTTCTTACACATTAATTTTAATATGCTTTAAGTTCCAAATGTATACTTTGTACAATCATGTGTTATTCTTATTATCAGACCACAAAAACAATTTTAAGATCTTTCTACATTTTGAAAATATCTATATGCATATATTTTTCAATTATATGCTCCATAAAAAATTTCAGTTATGTGTTCATTTAGGCCTTGTTTAAGTGCATTTGACAATTTTTTTCACATCATACATTTGAACTAAAAATTCTCATTATCAATTTATATATGATTCCTATTTTGACTAAAGAAACAGACCTTGTAAATGATATGGAAAGGTGGCATGAGTCAACTTTTTCTCTGTATTATATTCAGTTTGTCTTTAAAATACAGCCATGTGTCATTTTTTTAACAGTCTTGTTATGCATAAAATAAAAGTTTTCTAATTGGCCAAATTTGTATAGAAAGGTCTTATAAAAATTTAAAAATTAGGCCCAAAGTTTACCTGAAACAGACCAAGTTGACACAAGTCCACAGTTCAAGTTGACTAAATTTTCTCTCTTGTGGGTTAGGCTGACAGATTTTTTTTTTTTTTTTTTTTTTAATAGGAAGAAGGTCAGGTCGGTTTTAGTTTTCAATGAGTCAGGTTCACTTGAAACCATCTTCAAAATAATTTTAACAAACAGAAATTTGTTTGTTATGTATCCATAAGTGAATATATGCATACCTAAATTGTTGGAGATAAATCTCCGATTGTTGTTTACATGTTGTTGTTGTAAATAAACATTCGATCCATATCCCACTAAAACGAATTAACAAAGAAACATGAAATTACCTTTATTATTATTATTTATATAATAAGCTGTGGAAAACAGACATTCTCTCTGAAAATAACCAGGTATGTGCTTCATCTATTTTGATTGCTCACATCCTTTTCAAATAGACTGTGAACTTAAGCTGATTATATAATACTAGCTGCCGTTGCCCACTTCGCTGGGCACTATATTTAAAGAAAACTTTTTTTTTTATATCTCTTTACATATATATATAAACTGAATTTGCTGAAAACCTTCCTTCGTGTGACAAGGATTTATTTAACAAATCAGTATTAAGTGTATTTGTTTGAACAGGGATTAATGCTAGTGCTCGGATACTTTTGCTGGCGACTGTAGCTATGACCCACCGGTTGGTCACGCCGGCGTGAACATGTTAAAAAAATGCATTGTCACCGTGTTCTGAACTATTCTGAAAATTTCAAATGTCTAACTAGTCGGGAAGTTACATGATTGCTGAAAAATATAATAAACGCTGTCGAAGGCAGCTGGGACCCAAATCAGTTGGCTTAAAGTATTAAAAAAAATGCATTGTAACTGTGTTCTGAGCTATTCTAAAATTTTCATATGTTTTATCTAGTCGGGAAGATACATTATTGTTGAAAAATATCCTTGACGCTGCCGAAAGCAGCGGAGACCCGTAGCAGATGGCTAAAAGTATTAAAAAAAATGCATTGTCACCGTATTCTGAAAGTTTCAAATGTCTAGCTAATCAGGATGTAAGTTAAAAATAAATTTTGTAGTTGAATCATATAAATGCTGCTGAAGGCAGCGGGGACCCAAAATAGTTGGCTGAAAGTATTTAAAAAATGCATTGTTACCATGTTCTGAGCTATTCTGAAAGTTTCGAATGTCCAACTGTTGAGGAAGTTGCATAACTACCGAAAAATATAATAAACGCTGCCGAAACAGTTGGCTAAAAGTATTAAAAAAATGCATTGTCACTGTGTTCTGAGCTATTCTAAAAGTTTCATATGTTTAACTAGTCGGGAAGTTACATGATCATTGAAAAATATAATAGATGCTGCCGAAGGCACCGCGGACCCGAAACATATGGCTAAAAGTATTTTAAAAAATTCTTTGTCACCGTGTTCTGAACTATTCTGAAAGTTACAAATGTCTAGCTAGTCGGGATGTAAGTTAAAAATAAATTTTCTTGTTGAATCATATAAACGCTGCCGAAAGCAGCAGGGACCCGAAACATTTGGCTTAAAAGATTTAAAAAATGCATTGTCACGTGTTCAACCTTTAGTTATTTTAACTAGAGGACACAATTTTCTACCCGTCTCCAAGAAAAGAACTAGGGGAAGCCGGGGTAATAAGAGACAGGGGTTATAAGAGACGCAGTCAAAAAAACCTCCAAAAAATATACTTAGACAACTTTAAAAATATGTAATATTAAGTATCATGTGTATTCTTTACTACAATACACTTATTGAGAAGTTTATATCACATTTTGAATTTCTTTTTATACGATGAAAAAAACCTTTACTTTGAACTTACCCTAAAAGTTCGTGACATTTTCTACATTTTCTGTAATTTTTTTTTTGCTTGTTAGATGTTTGGGATTTATTAATGTGTAACCTTTTGACCAAGACTATGACTTTTGATGTACAATTTTTTAAAACCTTTAAAGCATTCTTCATTTACATGTTCTAGGCATGTTTCTTATTACCCCATTTTTATTTTTTGTGGGGGTAATAAGAGACATGAGTCTCTTATTACCCCCACTGTTAATTCCTGTGCCCCCTCCCCTTCCCCCCCCCCATTGTAGTTCCTGTTAATTCTGCTGACTAGTTTACGAGGAGTTTACCTAGTGTTAGGCCTAGTCTAAGTTTACCGAGAGAACTTTTTTTTTTTCACTTTAAATCAAAAAGCAGTTTTACTTATTAGGCTAGACCATATTTAAGGTTTATGATTATGTAAATTTATGTTTAGAATGTCTATAAGTTAGTATTTAGTCATTAATACTTCATTACATAATAAATAAATTCATTTATAATTACTAGAAAATTTTTTATAACATTTTGTTCGCTTTTATACACTTCAAAGATACGGTTTTTGGCTATTTTCGACTACACTTTAGAAAATGTGTAAAATATTTTCTGCCCACTTTAAAAATTATATTGATGTTTTTGGTTAATCCCTAGGTTATGTTGATTATGTAGAACTATCATTAAGTACAATATTATATTATTTAAGGCTTAATATTAAAAGAAATGAATTTCACAAACACATTTATGACAGTTAATTTTCGAGAAAACATATTTTTTGAATGGTTGTAAATAATAAAAATTAAAAACTATTGGCTGATTCAGAATTGTTTCCAGGTGTCTTTTATTACCCACATGATTTTACATTGCTATATATGGACAGTTACAAGCCTGGTCTCTTATTACCCCACGCGGGGTTATTAGGAACAAGGATTTAATGAAAATTTAAATGTTTTTTTAAACAAAAAATTTAAGTTCAAAAATCACCTAAAAAATCAAGAGGAGTCCATTTAACGAAATTAATACGACACATTTATTTCAAGTTATTTAGATTAATAGTATAGATATTTTTTGTCTCTTATTACCCCGACTTCCCCTATTATGTCTGAAGTTACATAACAGTGTATTTCCTCACTAAATATTTTTCTCCCAAGATGAAGCAAAATGTTTCTCTAGCGTTCGCATCAGGCTTATCTACTGTTTTTTTACTGTTGCGGTTTCCACTTTTCTACTTATGAATTCCTCTAAATTCTTGATGTTTACATCTCAAAATTATAAACTGCTGGATTTATTTTTTATAATTTGGCTATTTTTATTAAGTTTTTTCAGTTTTTTTTTTCTTTTTAATGCTTTGTTAGTTCAGGAAAAATTGCTAAATAATCATGAAGTCACAACCAATCACAAATGGTGGTCTGACAGCCAGGTGTTTTTTTTAAAGTTATCCAAACCAATCACAAATAAAAAATAAAACTTAGAACACACAGTGAAACTGTATAAATACTCAGAATTACCAATCGCATTAATTAGTAATTTGTATGTATGTATCCTTCGCATAGATAGAAAAAAAAAAAAACCCCACTGGATACTCATATCTCGAAATGCATGAAACTCAAATATGTAAAACATTTTCCAGTTCAGCAGTCAGTTAATAAAACGTAGAACATACAATCACACAATATAAATACTCAAAATTCCGATTCGTAATACCATTAATACGCATGCCTGTACGCTTTGCTTCGATAAAACATAAAAAAAAAAAAAAAAAAAAAAAAAAAAAATGGATATCCCTATGTCAAAATGCATGAAACTCAAAGTTTTAAAAACTTTGTAGTTTAGTAGTCAGTAATACGTACTTATGACTACACTTCGCTTACATGATAATGAACAAATAAAAATAAATAAATAAGCATCATTATAGATACCCCTATCTTAAAATGCAATAATCTCAAAAATAAATACAATTTCTTGTTGAAGCAATCAGTAATATGCACGTCTGTACACTTCACATACATGAAAATCAAATAATAAACATCACCGGATACCCCTATCTTAAAATGTATAAAACTTAAAAATATACAAAATTTTGTACTGCAGCAATTAATAATATGCTCGTCTGTATGCTTTGTGTACATAAAAAAAAAGAAAGAAAAAGCAACAGTTTAAACAGTTTTTAACCAACAAAAATCACATTTTATAAATTATGTAAAAAGTACAAAAATACGTAATAATCAAACATATTTTTCAAAAAACAAGTAAAGCAAAAAATTTATGAATATTTTATAAAATAGAAAATCATAGCTCACTTATCTCTGTTTCACGTCTGTAATCCATGAAGCACCTTCGCCTTTGATATACCCCCCCCCCTCTCCTCCAAACTTCCTTCTGATTTAATGTCAATATCTGTCATTTGATGGGGAGGGGGACCAAATGACTACCAGAAAAAAACAACCCTTTCTTTACATTGTGACACATATTATGCCACATTTCTTTCACTTTAAAACGATTTCTATACATCCATACAAAACCATTGATTTTAACTTTACATTCTGTTAAAATCATATTTTCTTTACACACAGAACAAACATAAAAAGACATAATTAAACTGTCTTTCATACACTATTCAAGCATACCTTTATTCCCAAACTATTGCAATAGAAAAATGTATTTCATTGCACTTATCATATTCCCTTAACATTAGTGTTGCGAAAACCCCACAGTTTTTGAAAGATGGGAATAAACCCTTGAATTTTGGGGAATAAATCCGGAACTTTGGTGAATATTGGGAATTTCAGAAGTAAACAAAACAAATCACTTTCAAAATTAAATTTAGAGCTAACGCATTAAACATACATATTACATACTACTTAAAATGTCAATGAGTATTGCATAAGCTAGTTTTAAATACAGGAGCAATTTTATTTTCAGACATGCTGCTTGTGTTCATTGCAACCATTACATAATAGTTTTTAATATATTTCCAAAAGAGAAACAAACTGATAAATTTATTTATTTATTTATTTATTTTTTTCAAATTATTTCGAGCAAAGCAAATAAATCTGAAATATGTATGTCCTGTTTTAAATTTAAAAATATAGTTTAAGTGATATTACTTGATCAGAGAGGTCTTTAAAAGATTACTTAACTAAAATTATCATTTCAAGTGCAATAATTTTGAATGATTCTTTTTCTTTTAGGTTTATCAATAAATATGCATTTTAAATGTTTCACAAACAAGTACAGTCAACTTTTTTTAATCTGCAATTAAATTGTTAATAAGACAAACTAGTATTACATCAGTATAAAACAAAATTAAAAATAAACAATGATGAATATTCATTTCTGCACTTAAAAAATATTTTCCTTTCTATTTTTAAAATAAATATGTATATTTATATTTTATTGCTATGTATTATTTGAGTATGCTTAAATTATTTACCTCATGGATACACATTTTTATTGACATTGAAAAAATATTTTATTCTGATATATATTAGAAATAGTATCTCTATTTTAATGTCTATTTATGAAATAATAATAATAACTGACTTTGTATCTGAAAAAGAAAGAAGAGTTGAGTTGCTTTTCACACTCACAGTTAAAAATGCTAAATAGGTTGGTTGGTTGGGTTTAACGTCGCGCTGCACTATTGCTGCGCAGATGGGCAATTGGCGACGGTCTAGGACACACTCCTAGAGGTGGTCCAAATGCTAAATAGGAAATCATTAAAAATAATACAAATGAAAATAATGTATCCATGCATCAAATTATTTCAAAACTCCCCAAAATTTTCAAAATTCCCAGGAATTTTCAAAATTTCCATCCCAAAAAACCCGGTTTATTTTCGGGGAAGAAACGGGATTTTCCCAGCCTTTGCAACACTACTTAACATTCATTCAGAAATACGGAATGGACAGCCATATGGACTATTTGAGTATTATATGCACAGAAAGTACCTTTAACCAGCAAACCAGACCACCACTGACATAAACGTCTGAAATGTGTCTGAAAATTCAAATACTTTCTCTTTCAAAAAAAAAAAAAAAAAAGAAAGAAAGAAAGAAAATACATGCACGCAGTAATGCTAAATAACAAACTTCAACCCAATCTGTGTTACACAGCTGTGAATTACATAACAGATGATGCAAAGAAGCAAAAGTAAACAGAAAGCTCATAACCTCTACAGAATGCAGATCTGGACCCTGCAAAACCTCAGATGACGGCCAGCATGAGGCCAAGTGCTGGTTGCCAGCAGTAACTGCACTTGGCCCGCCGGTGACAAAAGTTCACGGTGCCATAGGGAATATGTTATGACGGCCCTCAGGTTGGTCAAATTCAACCGATCCATTGTTGGCAGCCAGCAGTAAGTTAAAAATAAGTTAGTGAGCCGGTAAATGGATCATTGCTGGCAGCTAGCAGTATGATGAAAATAGGTAATGGGCCACTGGTGGCAACCGACATTAGGTTGAAAATTGTTAGTGGGCCAGTGTTGGGCCATCTGGTAGCAAACATACTTTTTCCATGTTGTTGTTGGCAGCCTACAGTGGGCCAGCTGTGGCAAACATAAAAAATTATATTTCTGCCGGCAGTCTTCATTGGTCCTTTATATTTTCCCATTAAGGGCCCTCCTCACTCACCGTCGCCGGAAGCCGAAGCCAATGTTATTCTATGGGAAATTTTCTTTAAAAATACCTTTTTCACTAATACATCTTTTTAAATTCTGTTTTCACATTCTGAAAATTCCCAACTGTTAAATTGACGGACCTTTTTAAAAAAATATTATTATTATTATTTTTTTATATTTTATTTTGAAGCTGCAAAATATGAATTTTCAATACGTGAAATTTTTCATTTTGCAATTTCAAAATAAAATATTAAAAATTTAAAAAATACTTTTTTAAAAAAGGTCCGTCAATTTAACAAATGGGAATTTTCTGAATGTGAAAACAGAATTTAAAAATATGCATTTGTTAATAAGTTATTAGTAAAGAAAATTTCCCATAGAATAACATTGGCTCGGACTTCCGGAGTCGGTAAGTGAAGAGGATCCTTAATAGGCCAGCAGTGATTTGGTTATAGCTAGTATATTTATTTTATTGGTGATACCTTTAATTTTATTAGTCCTCTTTTTCTTTCTTTCTTTTTTTTTTTCCTCTCTTTTTTTTCTGATGAGGTAGCAGCCAGTTTTTTCTATGCATCCAATATTTAATTTGATTTTGTACATATTCATTTTTAAATACTATTTACAAGTATTTGATTCATACACTATGGTTGTAAATTCAGGATTTCTAGTGCAGCATATAGGAAATATTCAGTTGATCAATTTTCCGTATGATAAAAGTTTAATTTTTTGTTTTCAGTGCAAATATTTCTCTATATTACATTTTTGGAATGAAGGAGATTATGGTTTTTTTTTTTTTTTTGTGTGTGTATGTGTTCAAATTTCAATATGTTTAACTTTGTTACGTTATTTGATATAAATAAATGTAACTTTACAGGTTGAATTATAAAATATTGAAACAAAAATTCTTATAAAGAGAGCATTGTAAAAAACACCATAAACTCAAAAAAAAAAAAAAAAAAATTGCAGTAATTGTTTCCGGTTGAAATAGCACGAAGACACTTCATCAGGCGAAACAAAGTTGGCATGAGTGCAGCAAAAGTAATTTGCTGCATTCATGCTTTTTTTTTAAACTCACGAAGGGATGTGTTATTATTTCAACTTGAAAGAACTGATGCATTTTTATTTATTTTTTTAATTTTTGATTTAATTGATTTATTTATTTTAATTAATTAATTTATTCTTTTTTTTTGGGGGGGGGGCAATTATTATGTTGATTTACAAATTTTTCTATTTATTACTACAGTACAAAGTCTCAAATCCGAAATCGTCCGGACCGTGGCCTTTCCGGATTTCGAATTTTTCCGGATTTTAGGTCACTTTCCGATTTACGGCAATAAAAAAACGGACATCTCCATTCCGAACGCCCTTTTAGCTAATAACTGGCTTACGCCGCCCGAGGGTGCGATTTCTTAAGAAATTGGAGTATACTCTCAAGTAACATGTAATACAAATATCTTTGAATAAACACCATAAAATTCTGCAAACAAAACGCAGGCAGCAACGCTTGTGCTTTGTTTGCCGCACTCGTGCAGACTTCGTTTGCCCGACGAAGGATCATGCTTTCTTTCCATCCGAAACGATTGTTGCGATTTCTTACATTTTATGGTGTTTACTCTTATTGTTTTAAACACCAATTATGTGGTGCTTTTTTATTATAACTCTCAAGTATCCAGAAAACCTTGACTATTTTTCTTTTTCTTCTACAACAAATGTACCTAATTCATAATTTTTTCCCCTTCTTTTTAAAACAGCAGGCTTTTTTTTTTCTCTCTATGTGTTTACCTTCAAAGGCGCACATTTGAAATCACAGAAATTAACACTGAGAAATGTAATCTGCTATTTAGAATTAATTATAATAGCTGTCAAACTTAACCAGACCGCCACAAAGAACTTTTTCGCATAGATAGTCCAACGGGATCTTTTCAGTACTCCCTCCCCAACTCTCTTCAATGTCCTTGAGTGAATAATTTTCCGAAGTGCGATACCGAAAGATGATTCTGCCGTTTGAGATGACGTTATTTGAACTTTCAGCGAATATACAGCATTTGACCTGCCAATTTATTTTCATTATGTTTGGAAAGCAAATTCTGTAAATGTTTAGGGCAGTGCGTTAAGTAGCTCGAGAGAAAGGGTTAAAAAAGAAGCGAATACAATTTCAACAGAAATATATATATATATTTTAATCGTTCGGTTGCGTAAAGCGATAACGGAATTAGGGAGAAAACGGAGAATGCGTTTGTCTTTGTAGTTGTAAATATTTGAGCGTTTTATCCGCCAATTACCTTTTTAAAAATATTTTTAGAATTCCATGAAACTCATATATGTTATACAGGTTTTCCAGATTTATTGTAGGATGCTTGTCATAAAAAGTTGTACAGGTAACACAAATGGTTTCAGTATAAAAATTCAAAAAATATTTTGGATATATACAACTTCTTATCAGCGTACGTAAAAATCTTTATACAACGCTAAAAATGCAGATCAACATAAATTTTATAGATGGTATAAAAAATGTTTCCAATCAAAAATGATAAAATAAATATTTGGGATTCATTTGATAGTGATGCACAAAAATATTCTTATACGTCACAGGAAATTGTGGGGGAACTATTTCAGTTTCGTAAAAGTAAAATTATTTTTCTTACTTGCATTTAAATAATAATAATTAATCTATATTATTAAAATCAAACTTTTGTCTGTAAATTTGTCAGAATCAAAAATTTTGCGATATCTTCACGTTTCACACTCCATGAAAGCCGAAAATGACTTTAGAAATTTTTTCCTGTGTGTGTGTGTGTGTGTGTGTGTGCGTGCGCGCGCGTGTGTGTCATCGTGTCTGTATGTCGCTTTTTTTGTCCGGGTATCACTTGAGAACGGCTGGACGGAATTCAACCGCGCTTGGCAGAAACTTAGATCTTTACTTAACTTAAAATTATAGCTATCAATTTTTCAGAAATTCCTTCACGTCCTCCCCCCGGGGGGGAGAAAAAGACAAAAACACGTTTGTCTTGGTATCACTTGTAAACGGCTACACAGAATTTAACGGCGCTTTGCAGGAATTAAGGTCTTTACTCAACTTAAAATTATACCTATCAACTTTTTTGAAATTACTCCCTTTTCCGAAGGGAGGGGAAAAATATAGATTCCTGATTTTTGAGTAGACCTCTACCAAAAATGCAACAAATATATTGAAAAAAGGCTATGTGGCTTCCTTAGGATATTTCCAAACACACATTTTTGTTTTTTGGGGGTTTGCGTTTTCCTTTTTTCTTTGGGGAGGTGCGGGGTGTTACGAGGGGGCAAACTCGAAACAGACCTATTAGCGCTAAATTTGTCCTGAAAAATCTATGGGATCTGCGGACACGAAATTTGGTGCGTAAATTGTTTATATGTATCCGACCGTTATCGTAACGGGATTTTACGAAATTCCCCCCCCCTTACCCCCTTGGTGTCGAGAGGGCTATAAACACATGTAAAAACACGTTTTCACGTTTGAATTCGCCTTAGATTATCTTAGATTGGCGAACTTTGGTGTGTGGATGTTGATTAGGTGTACGCATTGTGTACTTTGTCGAGATTTCGCAAAACTTCGAAATTAGCCACTGGGGAAGGGGTTGAAAGAATCGGGTAAATTGCTGCCGAAAGCAGTGGGAACACGGACTCCTCACGTTGTGAGTGAGAAAAATTTCTACCTAGCACAGCGGGAACTTTAACTCAGGTTAATTAACAATGACATGGGATTTTGACAACACGTATTTGAGTATTGTGTCCAGCGAAGCGGGCAAAGCCTGCTAGTAATTAAAAAAATAAAATAGTTTGTTATGGTTACCACTATTTTTTTTCTATAATAGTTTATAGAAATTACATATTAAAATTATTATTTATGAAAATTATTTTCTATGATGGATGTAGGCGATTTTCATTTAAAAGAAATACAATCTATATATTAATTTGAAACATGTTTTTGCCTGTCTCCACTATATTGAGAGAACTACTCGGTGTAAAAATTTGGTTGAGGTGTCTAAAGAATGGTCTTGGTCTGTAGATGTGCTATGAGAAGAGAAAAATAAAAAAAAACGTCAAAAAAGTCAAGTTCTTCCCCGGGGGGAAACCGTTTCTCCCCCGACGGAAACGGGAGGGAAACCGTTTCCACCCGTTTGGGTTAAAAAAACGTTTACGAGCTTAACTAAGCTTCAAATTACTTCACGGTGAAGAAATTGTACATATGGGCGGGACTAGAATCGAATATCGAATACTAAAAAATCAATATCTGCGAATTTGGAATTTTCGACTTTAAAGGGGGGGGGAAAGGGGGAAAGTAGATTTGGAGGAAGGGGAAAGGGGGGAAATTAGTTTGAGAGGGAAATCCGTTCTAGACCCACACATGCAGCACCTCATTTTAAAGGTCTTGAAATTTCATGTCGATTGGGGATGTTTGTATACAGCATACTGCGACCCCTGGTGGTGAAAAATGGAACTAAGTGATTTTGCTGTAGACCATATCATGTTGCACCTTATTTTCAAGGTCTTGGTATTTTCTGATGGTTGGTGATCTTCGTACAGAACACACTGTGCCCCCTGGTGGTGGAAAGTGCAACGAAAGGATTTTGCAGTTGACACCACCATGTGACACTTTATTTGAAAGGTCTTGGAAATTCAAGGCGATTGTTGATAGAGGTCTTGAAATTTCATGTTGATTGGGGATGTTTGTATACAATATAGTGGGCCCCCTGGTGGTAAAAAATGGAACTAGGTGATTTTGCAGTAGACCCTATCATGTTACAACTTATTTTAAAGGTCTTGAAATTTCCTGACCGTCCGTGTTTATGAACAGAATACGATGCGCCCCCTGGCGGTGGAAAGTGTAACTAAAGGATTTTGCAGTTGACACCACCATGGGACACCTTATTTGAAAGGTCTTGGAAATTCAAGGCGATTGGTGATGTTCGTGTGCAACATACTGCGCTCCCTTGTGGAGGAAAGTGGATTTTGCAGCGCGTGCGTAGAATGCCTGCTATATGGTGCCGATGCCACAGGCAGCGGTAACACGAGTCAGAGGTTTGTTCGGTTCAAGGTTAATTTTTGAGAATTTTTTCATGTTATTAGCGGCCGGCATATACGTGCCGCAGGCACTGGGTTACGAACCCGAGTTCCGTTCTGTTTGAGGTAATTTTTTTTTTGTTACAGATGATTATTTATTTTGTGATGTTTTCATTTAAAAATAGAAATTCAAAGAAAATCGATTTAAAGATATAAAACCATACAAATTTAAGGTTCATTTAAGGTTATTATCAAGGGCCCGGGCATTGCCGGGCGGGTTCGTTCGGTTCCAGGTTAATTTTTGGGAATTTTTTTATGTTGTTAGCGGCCCGCGTATGCACTGCCGCAGGCACCGGGGTCACAAGGCAGAGTTTCGTTCGGTTCGAGGCAATTATTTTTGTTACAGCTGATTATTTTTTTTTTCGCAATGCTTTTATTTTAAAAAAGAATTTCAAACAAATTCTAGTTAAAGATACAAAATCTAACAAATTTAAGGTTCTTTTAAGGTTATTATCACGGGCCCAGGCATTGCCGGGCTGGTTAATTTAACCAAATTTGGACGAAATTTAACCAAATTTGATATTTAACCAAACTTGATTAAAATCGTTCCCGATTACATTTGTGGATCATTCACTCAACACATGGCTCTATATTTCTACTTCTTCGTAATTTTCAATTTGACACAGTATAGGAAGAAATTTCATATAAATGATTTCAAATAAATTATAATTATTTTATTTTATTTTTTAATTTTATTATGAATTAAAAAATAAATATTTAAATAAATAACAACTAACCAGGAAATTTTTTTTGTATAAGTTGAAGAATCGCTCGCCCTTCCCCATGAGGGGATAAATTTTCAATGCTGGTATTTTTCAAAGGAAACTCATCAATAACTTTCAAGTAAATGACTGAATTAAATTTGTGGTAAATTAAAACAAAGTTATAAATTATTTAAAAAAAAAAAAAAAAAAAAAAAAAAAAGGTGAAGGAAGCATTTTTTCAGAAGTTGGCACAAATTTGATTTTTTTTATTTTTATATTGAGAAACACTGTTCTAAAATGAAAATCGTTTGCATGCAGGAAAACGATTTTAACGAATTATTTGCACCACGCGAATTTGCATAATAAAATATATACAAGAAAGTTTTGTGGTGGCACAACACACTAATTTTTGTCAAAAATTAAAAAATCAATAAATTTGCTTTAAAATATCACAGATATATAAGATAATCGTTCGTTTAAAGATATTGACGAATTCTTTTCAAGAATACCCGTATTGGAAATTTACTCTATCCTATCTGGGTATACTTCTCCCTCAGGGGTGAAGAAAGCAATGTTTGTACATAAAAAAAAAAAAAAAAAAAAAAAACGGAAGAACAAAGAAACAGACAGACAATTTTTCAAATTATGTTCATCAGAAGAACCCAAAACGTGTAAAATTTATCGAACACCGGATGTCGAAAATTTTCCCGAATCTAATGCTTTCTTTTTAACTACACTGAAGGAAGAAAAAATAAATAAAACGTAAACTATAAATAGTTATAATTGTTCTAATAACTTTCTCCCGTCCCTATAATATAAATATATAAATTGAGATCCATAATTTAAATTTTATTAAATCAATTAAAAATAATAATAACAATAATAAATTACTAGAAAGTTAGCGACTATCATAATTTACAAAAACGGATCAACTGGTTATTTGTTATACATTTATAGAAATTCTTTTGTTATAATAATGGCTTTAGAGTCAAACATTTTTAAAAATAGTATTTAAAAAATAATACAAAAACAAATTAAT
The DNA here is from genome assembly GCA_963930645.1 of Salticus scenicus. Lineage (NCBI taxonomy): Eukaryota > Metazoa > Arthropoda > Arachnida > Araneae > Salticidae > Salticus > Salticus scenicus. The sequence goes on along the minus strand of OZ005658.1, from coordinate 51,438,633 downwards.
AATTGAATTATTTACTCATATATTCTTTTTACGAGATTTTCAATCTCGAAGCCACAACCGCAGACTACAATAACGAACAAGAACTTCGTATGAAATGGCGGACAGCGAGGGTTTCTTTTGATGAGTACATGAGACTTATTGCTTGCCTCTAGGGCCGCTTATATCTCGAATAATCCACACCACAAGGGTTTACAAGTTTTTATTACAAGAAAAGATACAAGAACATGAACAAGGACAATACATACATCCATACCTCTTCCGGGATTCGAACCCAGGCCCAACTGTGTAGAAGTCAGGGACGCTAATCACTGCACCGTCTGGGCGGCACAGGGAGGAAATTTCAAATCAACAGAAAAAGAATCACAGCACCCCCAATGCATACAAATTGGTTATGGCTGATAATTTGTTACCACAACATGAAAAACATGATGTTGGCCGTGTGGTGATAGCCTGCATAAGGCTAACTAGGTTTATGCCACTTCTGGGCCACCGACCATTTTTCTTTAGGCTTCCATCACTGCTGGCAGCCATAAACGGTCCGCTGCTGGAGTTATATGGGGCAGCCGGCAACTCATGGCAAGTGCAGGATGCCAGCAGTAGGCCATAACGAGTCCACCAGTATAAGTTTTGCTGGGGAGTACTAAAGAAATATTTTAAACGTAAGCTTAGATATAGTAATTTATATGGATCTATCATCCCCATGTTAACGAGCAAAGATTTTTAATGCCGAAAACGTTTTTTAGCATCAGCTATTAGAGAGTTAAAACTCGAAAATAATAATAGAATAGAATGTTAATGAATTTTGAAAATGCCGAAATGTGGCTTTAAGTGTTCTAATAAATATATGAAAAGAAATGGAATAAATTTTCATAAATATAAGTTATATTCAAGTAATTTATTAAAAATATAAATTTTATAATCAGTTACTTTATTATTATTATGAAACAATTACTGTCTTCATATTTATTGGAATGCTTTTTTAAATTTTCATATTTTTTAATATTTTATATTAGTAAGTAATACGGAATTCTCAAAATTCTTTTAAATGTAGTTAGCAGCTGCGGAAGTTTTAATAGAGCAGGCGCATGTTTATAAACAAGCGACACTATTCTGCAACTTTTGCGCATGTAGGCAAAATATCTGCCTCTCCATTGGTGCTTTATCCCCCTTTTGCCTACAATTCTAAAGTACGTGCGGAAACATCTGTCGCAGTGACGTTACGTGCGCCTGCTCTATATATAACTATACTCGGGGCAAACCTAACTTGAGAACACTGTCAAAGGCTGAGCCTGTGTGATTCCGCAAGTGATATATAGTTCCTTTTAAATAATTATTTATATTATTAAAAATGTATTGAAATTAACATTAAATATCCGTATTAGATTCAGTAATATTAGTTAAATCTATATTCTTAGCTTAAAGTGTATATTTTAATGATTAAGAAATTCTTTTAAAAAATTATAAGTTATACGTCACAATCTACTTATCCAATCAAAAGTTTCCTTTGTTTGGCGATTTACTGAGAAGAGCGAAATTCCGGCAACCCTTAACCCGTGGAATTTTTCGTGGGGTCATCTTTTCTCGGACACCGAAATTGACGCTTGCTTTTCTTTTACCCTCTTTCTTCTCTTCCACAAGCCCCTTATCTTATCGTTTCAATGGCATCTTCTTCAGTTTGATCCCCGCTTACTTTTGAACCCATAGACCTTATATACGGTCTATGTTTCAACCTCAGAGAAAGGGGAAAGTTTGCAAAGTTCTGTTAAGGTTATCATCTTAAACGTTTTCATTAAACTCAGAGAACAAAATCCTTTGAAATCGGAAAATGAAATTACTGAGATGTGTTCTAAATTGACAGGAATTTTCCGATCATCTATAAACAGAATAAAAGCTAAAGACGAATGGGAAACGACGAATGAGAATTTTTTTTTTTTTTTTTTTTTCAAGGCTAAAAAAAGTTCTTTTTAGAACTAACACAAAAAAAATTCTTTTCAGAACTAACACAAAAAAAAGTTCCTTTCAGAACTAAAAAATAAGTCCTTTCGAGGACAAAGCCTTATCAAAGGCGAAAATAAAAAAAAATAAAAAGATTAATTACACTAAGAATTTAGAACACAAATTATTCAATTGTCTTTTTCAGTTTCTCATCCCTTAAACAACAACAGCAACAATAATAATAATGATTAGGGTAGGTGCTCCAGTGATTGGCATGCTCCAGTAATTGATATCTATCCCGAAATAATTAATAAATAAGAAAAATAATAACATCATATATTTTACATATAAAAATTTTATCATTTTATGTCAAAAACTGGAGCATAGAGTGCTAATAACTGGTAAAATGAATAACTAGCAGTGTCAAACACTGGAACATAGGGTGCCAATCTATACATATAAAAGAGTACTTCCACTCACTCACTCACTCACTGACTCATAAACGCACAGCAAAATCTACTGGAGCCACTGAATCGAAACTGGGTCAGATTATAGAACATATAGTGTAAGCACCCCCTAAGAAGCGATTTTGCGAAATTCGCTCCCCAAGGGGGCGTAGGGGGCAAAATGTGATTTCACAAAAACCTTCATATCTCAAAGAGAAAAATAGATATCCGTAAAATTTTCGATTTAAAATATAGCTAATTTAAATATCTAAAAACCAATTTCTGGAATTTTAGAAGTTCGGTCCCCAAGGGGTGAAAGGGGGCAAAACGTGATTTCACATGCGCAAAACGTGGTTTCACATACTCCTATATATCTCAAACAGAAAATCAGATATATGTGAAATTTTTGCTCTAATATATAGCTAATACAAATACCTAAAACTAATTTCTGGAATTTTCGAAATTCAGCCCCCAAGAGGGAAGGAGAGGGGGCAAAACGTGATTTGGAATAATCCTTTATATTGCAAACAGAAAAAAATATATGTGTAAGATATTTTGTTCTAAAATATAGCTCCCATAAATACATAAAAACTAATTTCTTTAACTTTAGAAATTCGTCCCAGGTGGGGCAGGAAAGGAGGGCAAAGGGGTAAAAAAAATAAAAATATAGTTAGACAGATCAAAATTCATACAGATAGGTTTTAGAGATCTGCAAGTCAAATCAGGATATTTTTGAAAGTGTAACGTTATTAGGAGGGTCAGAAAGGTGTGTGTGGTGGGGGGGGGGCGGAGGAGCAAAAAAATAAAAATAGAGTTAGACCGTTCAAAATTGATTCCTAAAGGTTTTTGATACCTACAAATCGATTGTGGATATTTTCGATTTTTTAAAGTTATTAGGAGGGGCGGGAGGAGGGGACGGAGGGGCAAAAAATAAAAATAGAATTAGGTCGTTCAAAACTGGTACATAGAGGTTTTTGATACTTACAAATCGATAGCGTACATTTTCAAATTTGTAAATTTATTAAATTGGTACATGATGGTTTTTGATACCTACAAATCGATTGCGTATATTTTCGAATTTGCAAATTATTAGGATAGACGGAAAGGGGAGGTGAAAGGGCAAAAATATATAAGTAAGAGTTAGAGCGCTGAAAATTAGTGTTATTAGATTTTGAGACCCGATAAATCGATTGTGGATATTTTCGAAAGTACAGAATTATTATGAAGGGCGGGAAGGGACTAGGGAGCAGGGGTAAAAAAAAAAAAAAAGAAATTCAGATAAAATGTCGGGAATTAGTATTATTAGGTTTAAAAGCCCGAGAGAACGACTGTGAGTATTTTTTAAAGTCTAAAATAATTAGGAGGGGCGGGAACGGTAGGTGAAGGAGCATGCGAGCCTTGCGCGCCTGTATGCGCTGCCGAAGGCAGTGGTGGCCCGAAACGATTATTCCACTGATGGAAGATTTTTTTTTTTAATGTTTTTCCCTTACGATAATATAGTGATTCATTAAGAGTGATGAACATAAATGCGCGCGCGAGGCGCACAATTGCCTGCGCTGCCATCGGCAGTGGGGACCCGTTGCGACATTTTTTCCAATCACATTTTTTTTTTTTTCGCATAATAAAAATTGATGCAATTTTGAGAATTCATTAACTCTAGTGATTCATTTAAAAATAGTGACCAGCGAAGGGGGCGTTTAGAGTTTTCCGTGATTTTCTTCGAAACTCGGGTAAATACGGGCCAGGACCCCTTAGAAATACTCCCACGGAGGCCATTCCAGCTAAAGGCCTAGGACCCTAGCACAGTCAATCCCTACAACCAACCAACCTGTTAAAGAGAGATAATTCATTCAGTTCTCAGAGTTTCTGCTCTCAAAGCTGGTAGATAGAAGGTGCCTAGTTCGAAATTCACAATCGTCGGTCTAGCCATTTGGCGATCCTTGCGGATTTTTTCGAAACTCGCATGAATACAGGCTAGGTCATTGAGGACACTGTGAAATCTACCTAAGCGTGTCCCTCTTCCCTCCTGTAATAAAGGTAAAATAGTATGAAGTCCTCTTGAAAAAATTGGGGACTGGAAAAAGCTGGCTCATAAATAGACGAGGACTTTAAGAGAGGTTTTACTGTATTAAACAGCTTTTCCAACTTCATTTTTCCATTAAAAATTAGTTCACCTTCATTGTATTTTACCAAAGTAATAGCACATTAAAAATTCTTTCTTTTTAAAAAGAAATCATAAAATACTTTTTCTAGCATTAAAAATTGTTTGAAATTGCATACGCATTATATAATATTCTTAATAAAAAAAAAAAAAAAGTTACATAGGGGGGAAAAAATGGATATCATTTAAAATATTGCTAGAGCCATTTTGTTTATAACCCATGACGCATCTGAATATTCTTGCATAGCCCTGTAAACCAGTCATTAATACTAGTCATGCTATACTCAATCAGAAACATGCCTTTTGCATCTAAATAATGTATGTTAATTTCACTATGCTTTGTGATATATAAAAAAAAATTAAAAATGGCTTTAAACAACTTATCGACCATAATGTACCTGATTTAGTGAAAACTTGTTAACAAAGCAATAATTATAACCGCATTGTTTTCAATAGAAATCATGCCACAGTAGACATAAGCAACATATATAAATTTCAAGGCATTGAAAAACATGTACAGAATGCTAGAGAGATAAACTGACGTCATAAATATTTTCTAAATTTTAATGACAGTTGTTTCAAAAACATTAAATGTAGCTATATGCATAAAATTTAAAATACGTGTAATACTAAATGAATGCTTTTTACTTATTTATTTATTTATTATTATTAATTACAATAATTTCAGTAGAAACATCTTTTCATTAAATTCAGACTTCTGAAAATATATAAAAATTAAATTAATATTTTGATAGATTAAATTATAATTGTAAATTTATAAGTTTAAAAATTGTATTAAGTTATTTTGAGTCCATTCAGTATTGTATCTGTACTTATATAAACGCACATACATACTACTCTTTGAAATAATAACTTAACGTATTTATCAACATGTGATACTTTTCTTTTTTTTTTTTTTTTTTTTTTTTATTCAACACAAATTCCTTCAATAATAATTTTTGAATAATTTAAACACAATTTGCAATTTCCTCCCACAAAAAATAAGGATAAACAGCCAAATCTAGTAATCCTACTACCTCTTATTTGTATGAATACAGGGAAAAGGGAGTAAACTGGCTCCTGTAGCTTTCACAGTGTGCTCAAGTTAGGTTTGTCCCGAGTATATAGTATATTATATATAGTATATAATATTAGTATTATAGTATATTGTGACTACCACAAGACTTTCTTCTATAAATAATCCTATACAAATTTACGCAATACAAATTATTTATAAAGTTATAATTTATTAAAATTATTTTTCATGATGAATGCAGACGATTTTTAACTCAAAAAAGTATAATAATAAATACCGAAAGAAAATCAGTTTTGTGTAGACATGAGTATACTAGAGTATAGTAAAAGAAAAAAAAGAAAAAAAAAAGAGAGAAAGGAAAAAGAAAAAGAAAAGAAAGAAATGAAAATGGGTATCTGGGGTTTTTCCTTCTTTTTTAGTACATAAATTTTATTTGCTAAGTTCTCTTTGTCTATTCCCGTGTACATTCACCCGGGAAAAGATATCCATAAGAGAGTAAAATGGCCGTCTTTTTCCAAAAAAGGTATCACTTTTTCCCCCTCATTGATCAATCTATGTCTTATTACTACAATTACAGCGTCTAGAATAAACAGTGTGGAAAGCGGCGAATAAAATTGTACTAAAAAAATTGAGCCTGTCACCAGATGTCACTGTAATCGAAGCTAGGGTCTCGATAACAAAACTGAGGCTCCCTATTGGTTAATTATTTGCTTAGATCACGTGATTAAACTGACGAAACTGGGAAAAGCCAATCAGGTCTTCGATTTGAGCAATAGCTTCGATCACATCGACATCTGGGTAAGCTTAATTTTTGTAGTATCATTTTAACATCACGGTTATAGGCGATTGCCACACTGTTTATTCTAGACGCTGTACTACTATATCTGTGAACATAAGAGGCATAGAAAGTCAATCTTACCCTAATTTTTTAATTTTCCAACTTTTATGCAGTATTTATATTATAAATAAAACTCTTAACCTTTATTTAAAAAAAAAAAAAAAATGATTTCCTTTTTCAAGTGTTTGAAATAAAATTGTCGATCGATTGTGCTTTGCTGGCCCAGCTAATATAAAAATTTACTCTTGTTTTACTAGCTCATCTTGTTCATACTTCTGATTCACATAAAACAATCTCATTCTACGAAGTCATTGATGAGAGAGATGTGTCTTGGTAAAATTTATAGGTAGTGCACAGAAAATTATTCATCTGCGTTAATTGCTCGGAATTCCAAAGAGATTTTTTACAAAGAATATTGCAAAATAAATAAATATAAAGAAAATAAATGAAACTATGTCACAAACACACATTAATATGGCATATGAAACTTCAGCTTCTTTTCAACAATCTCTTACACTTATGAATTTTTTTGTTAAAGTCAGGGTTCGATCCAGACAATATTTGGGTCCTTTTTGCGGCCCTTCATAAAATTCCGCATCATAAAAAGGGACCTTTCAGAAAAATTCAAATTCATAAAATGAGCCCGTGCACAAGACTTTGTTTTATAAAAGTGATCCTTTTATTAAATATTTTCATGCTTTCATTTCAGTATAATTTTTAATTAATGCCTTAATTTGGTTCAACAAAACTCTATTAACTTGACATTAAGCAGTATAAACAGTAACTGTAAAAATGGAATATTTTACACAATATTTTATTTTTTCACAATAAAAGGAACCAAAAGTTAACACCTGGATCGATCCCTGAAAGTTTGTATGTATAGAAAGTATAAAAGGAACTTTTTTCGAAAATGCATTCATTATTGCATTACGTGTAACACATTGACACATACCCTAACAAACAACACACCTTCTCCACTTGACATCCTTAGGATATCCTAAGGATGACAGGACATCTCACAAACATCCTCAGGATGTATTATGGATAAGTCTGCTCTTAAGGTATTAATTATTAAAAATTACATTACAAGCTTAAACATAAATACAGACTTAAATATCAATGGAACACACAAAATAATTAAAAATATTAATACTTACATGTATGTAGTCACTGCACTTCACATAATTTAACTATTTCTGATGAAAAATGATGACAATTTCTGATGAATATGTGATGAAATTATTTTTTCATTCCACTCAATTTCACAATATAATTTTTAAATATTCAGAATTGTAGACGACACACAGAAGATACCTCACCAGGTTGATTCACTTTTGCTAACAAATCTTTGTCTGGAAATTGTTTGTAGAATTTTCTTTGAATCAAATTGTTCAATTGGATTATAGTTTTTCAAGAAACACAGACATGCCATAATGGTCACAGTTTTGAACTTGAGAGCACAAAACAAGCATGCCGCATCACTTAAAATTTGCCCCATAATATATATATATATATATACACACATTTCATTAAAACAAAAAGCTAAATCGCATTATTTAAGAACTGCGTATCATTAAAATATTTTTAAATGTATTTTAAACACTGTAGTAAATTATATAAAATAGTAAGATAACTTTGCTGATGCTGACTGAATCAAAGTACAGACTATCATAAGACATCAGAGATGTCACAAAGTTTAGAAAGTAATAAAACATTTTTTGTTACAAATAAAGCATTTTTACCTACCTTAACAATTAATATTATAAATAATGTTTCTGATATTATATGTTTTATCTCATTTTGTCTCTTATTTGCAATATATATATTTATAAATAAACAAGAAAGCTAGATGCCCAAATTGTGACATTTGTAATATTTTGTTACAAGAGGGTTTTTTCATCCAGTTAATATCAAAACAATTTAGAAAAAAATATGTATATACAGTCGGTAACAAAAGTGTCCGAACACTAGCAAAAATTCCTGTGTAAAAAAAGTACACTTCATACGGTGTTGTTAAATAAATCCTTGCCGAATCATGTTCTTAGTCAGTGTAAGAACATGATTCGATAAGGATTTATTTAACAAAACCGTATGAAGTGTACTTTTTTTACATAAGAATTTTTGCTAGTGTTCGGACACTTTTGTTACCGACTGTACATAAAAGTGAAAAACCAATAAAAGAAATTTATTATCTCTGAAAGTTAAAATTTAATGCCTCATTGTTATTTAGCTATTTAAACTGAGAAATCTTTACATGTTTTGATAATAGGCAAATCAAATCATAATCTATTTATTTATTTATTATTATTTTTTTTAATAACGATTTTTTTTTCTTTTAATTACTTACTTTTTGATAATTAACATTTCTGAAAAATATTACCAATGTAAATTTCAGCGATTATTCAAATTATAAACACTACAATCCGTCAGTGAAGTTTTAAGATATCTTTATTTAAAAATAAATAAATAACTTTAAAAACTTATTTTACCCACTCTAAAATTAAAAACAAACATGTTTCGCTTTAGCAGTCGCAGACGAAAAGAGAAACGAGCTATCGTAAACAGTTTTGCTCAGTAATGGACTTTATTCACGTGACGTCACTGGTGGTATATAAAATTGTAAACAAGAAACACGTGCGCATGTTTTGTTTTCATCCTCCATTTTTTCTCGCTTACGCTGTCGTCTCGTTTCGCTAGTGTTAGGGTGCTACCACGAACACATCGAAATGTTTCGATGATCGAATGTGACGTCACTTTGACGTAATGTTTCGATGCGAATTTGAATTTTCGATCACTTCGTACTCTGAGCCAAACGCATCGAAAAGTTTTGACGGTAAATCCATCGAAACACTTTCGATGAGGAATTACTGAGTGAAACTGTTTACGATAGCTCGTTTCTTCGTACTTTTCGTCTGCTACTGCTAAACGGAAACATGTTTGTTTTTATTTTTAGTGTGAATGTGAATGGGTAAAATAAGTTTTTTTTTCTATATGTACATTGAAGTAAATTTTATTGTTATGTTGAGCTTCTACATACGTATCACAGGGTAATATGCACGGTTATTTATTTATTTTTAAATAAAGATTTCTTAAAACTTCACTGACGGATTGCAGTGTTTATAATTTGAATAATCTCTGAACTTTATATTGGTAATATTTTTCAGAAGTATTAATTATCAAAAAATAACTAATTAAAAAAAAAAAAAAGATCGTTATATATATTTTTTTAATTTTAGATTATGCTGTGATTTGCCTATTATCAAAACATGTAAAGTTTTCTTAGTTTAAATAGCTAAATAACAATGAGGCATTAAATTTTAACTTTTAGAGATAATAAAATTCTTTTATTGGTAAACTTTTAGGTATATACATAATTTTTTCTAAATTGTTTTGATATTAACTGGATGAAAAAGCTTTCTTGTAACAGAATATCACAAATGTCACCATTTGGGCAACTAGCTTTCTTATTTATAAATATATATTGTAAATAAGAGACAAAGTGAGAGAAAACATATATATTATGGGGCAAATTTTAAGTGATGCGGCATGCTTGTTTTGTGCTCTCAAATTTAAAACTGGGGCCATTATGGCATGTCTGTGTTTCTTGAAAACTATAATCGAATTGTACAATTTGATTCGAAGAAAGTTCTACAAACAATTTCCATATACATCAGAAATTGTCTTTATTTTTCATCAGAAGTTGTTAAATCATGTAAAGTGCAGTGACTACATACATGTAAGTATTAATATTTTTAATTATTTTATGTGTTCAGTTGATATTTAAGTCTGGATATATGTTAAAGCTTGTAAAGTAATTTTTAGTAATTAATATATGTGAATGTGAATGCAATAATGAATGCATTTTCGAAAAAAGTTCCTTTTATATTTTGTATACATACAACTTTCAGGGATTGATCCAGGTTTAAACTTTTGGGTCGTGAAAAATAAAATATTGTGTAAAATCTTCCATTTTTACAATTACTGTTTATACTGCTTAATGTCAAGTTAATAGAGTTTTGTTGAGCCAAATTAAGGCATTAATTAAAAATAATACTGAACTGAAAGCATGAAAATATTTAATAAAAGGATCACTTTTATAAAACAAAATCTTGTGCAGGGGCTCATTTTATGAATTTGAATTTTGTGAAGGGTTCCTTTTTATGATGCGGAAATTTATGAAGGGCTGCAAAAGGGACCCAAATTTTGCCTGGATTGAACCCTGACTTTTACAAAAAATTCATATGTGTAAGAGATTGTTGAAATGAAGCCATATTAATGTGTGTTTGTGACATACTTTCATTTATTTTATTTATTTTGCAATATTCTTTGTAAAAAATTTCTTTGGAATTCCGAGCAGTTAACACATATGAATAATTTTCTGTGCACTACCTATAAATTTTACCAAGACACATCTCTCAGGACAATGACTTCGTAGAATGAGATTGTTTTATGTGAATCAGAAGTCTGAACAAGATGAGCTAGTAAAACAAGAGTAAAATTTTATATGAGCTGGGCAAGCAAAGCACAATCGACATTTTTATTTCAAACTCTTAAAAAGGAATTTTTTTGTTTTTAAGTAAAGGTTAAGAGTTTTATTTATAATATAAATACTGCATAAAAGTTGGAAAATTAAAAAATTAGGGTAAGATTGACTTTCTACTGTCTCTTATGTTTAGAATATTTCGTGAGTACACTAGATCAACATTCTGTGGAAGTTATGAGCTTTCTGTTTACTTTTGCTTCTTTGCATCATCTATTATGTAATTCACTGCTGCGTAACACAGATTGGGTTGAAGTTTGTTATTTAGCATGACTGCATGCATGTTTTTTCTTTTCTTTTTTTTGGAAAAAGAAAGTATTTGAATTTTCAGACATTTCTGACGTTTATGTCAGTAGTGGTCTGGTTTGTTGGTTAAAGGTACTTTCTGTACATATATTACTTAAATAGTCCATATGGCTGTCCATTCCGTATTTCAGAATGAATATTACCGTGAATGAATGTTAAGGAAATATGATGAGTACAATGAAAGATATTTTTCTATTGGCATAGTTTGGGAAATAAAGGTGTGCTTGAGTAGTGTATGAAAGAGAGTTTGTGTCTTTTTATGTTTGGTCTGTGTGTAATGAAAATATGATTTTAACAGAATGTAAAGTTAAAATCAATGGTTTTGCATGGATGTATAGAAATTGTTTTAAAGTGAAAGGAATGAGGCGTAATATGTGTCATAATGTAAAGAAAGGGTTGTGGGTTTCTAGTAGTCATTTGGTTATCCCCCCCCCCCCTCCCAAATCAAATGACAGATATTGACATTAAATCAGAAGGAAGTTTGGAGGAGGGGGGGGGGGGGAGTATATCAAAGGCGAATGTGCTTCATGAATTACAGACATGAAACAGAGGTAAGTGAGCTGTGATTTTCTATTTTATAAAATATCTAAATATCCATGAATTTTTTGCTTTACTTGTTTTCTGAAAAATATGTTTGATTATTATGTATTTTTGTGCTTTTTAAATAGTTTATAAAATGTGATTTTTGTTGGTTAAAACTGTTTAAACTGTTGCTTTTTCTTTCTTTTTTTTTTTTTTTTTTTTTATGTACACAAAGCATACAGACATGCATATTGCTGCATTACAAAATTTTGTATATTTTTAAGTTTTATGCATTTTAAGATATGGGTATCCAGTGATGTTTATTATTTGATTTTCATGTATGTGAAGTATACAGACGTGCATATTACTGATTGCTTCAACAAAAAATTGTATTTTAAGATAGGGGTATCTATAATGATGCTTATTTATTTTTATTATTTTATTTGTTCGTTATCATGTAAGCGAAGTGTAGTCATAAGTACGTAGGTATTACTGACTACTAAACTGCAAAGTTTTTAAAACTTTGAGTTTCATGTGTTTTGAGATAGGGGTATCCATTTTTTTTTTTTTTTTTTTAATTTTTCATCTATGCAAAGTGTACAGGCATGCGTATTACTGATATTGCGAATTGGAATTTTGAGTATTTATATTGTGTGATTATATGTTCAAAGTTTTATTAACTGACTGCTGAACTGGAAAATGTTTTACATGTTTAAGTTTCATGCATTTTGAGATATGAGTATCCAGTGTTTTTTTTTCCCTATCTATGCGAAGCATACAGACATACACATTGCTAATTCCTGCGATTGGGAATTTTGAGCATTTATGTAGTGTGACTGTGATTGTGTGCTGTAAGTTTTATTTTTTATTTGTGATTGGTTATGATTTCATGATTATTTAGTAATTTTTCCTGAACTAACAAAGCATTAAAAAAACTGGAAAAAATTTATAAAAATAGCCAAATAATAAAAAATAAATCCAGCAGTTCATAATTTTGAGATTTAAACATTAAGAATTTAGAGGAATTCATGAGTAGGAAGGTGGAAATTATGACAGTAAAAAAGAAAACAGTAGATAAGCCTGATGCTAGGGTTAGCCAATGCTAGAGAAATATTTTGCTCACTCTACGAAGAAAAATATTTAGTGAGGAAATACACTGTTATGTAACTCCAGACATAATAGTTCTACTTTTCTTGGAGACGGGTAGAAAGTTGTGTCCTCTAGTTATAATAACTAAAGGTTGAAAATGACAATGCATTTTTTAAATATTTTAAGCCAATTGTTTTTGATCCCAGCTGCTTTCGGCAGCGTTTATATGATTCAGCAAGAAAATTTATTTTTAACTTACTTCCCGACTAACTAGATATTTGAAACTTTCAGAATAATTCAGAAAAGGGTGACAATGCATTTTTTACAATACTTTAAGCCATATGTTTCGGAGCCTTTGGCAGCGTCTATTATATTTTTCAATGATCATGTAACTTCCCGACAAGCTAAACATATGAAATGTTTAGAATAGCTCAGAACACAGTGACAATGCATTTTTTTAAATGCTTTTAGCTAACTGTTTCAGATCCCTGCTGCCTTCGGCACCGTTTATTATATTTTTCAGCAGTCATGTAACTTCCCGACGAGCTGGACATTCGAAACTTTCAGAATAATTCAGAACATGGTGACAATGCATTTTTAAAAATATTTCTAGCCAACTGTTTTGGGTTTCCGCTGCCTTAGGCAGCGTTTATTATATTTTCAGAAATCATGTAACTTCTCGACAAGCTAGACATTTGAAACTTTCAGAATAGTTCAGAACATGGTGACAATGTATTTTTGAAGTGAAAACTTCTTTAGGTGTGTTGAGCACCTTTGGGTGAACAAAAATCATGAAACTTGCGTCATCATCAGCGAAGGCTTTCCATGAGAATCGAAAGTGGAACTCGAGATTTCAGCTGATTTACACGTTTTGAGGTGTCCTGAATGGGTTTTCTTTTGTTTCTCAGCTACTAATTAAAATAATTTCATAAATACATCATTTGAAAGCTTTGTTGAGTTGGAATCGAACAGTAACTTACAGAAATTTCTACCGCCAGATGGCGCTGTAATATTTTGAAAATTCAATATTTCAATTTCTAATTATGATTAAATTATTTTTAATACATCATTCGAAAGATATTTTAAAGTTCTTTTATATTATCGAATGTGGAATTCGAGATTTTACCTGATTTACACATTTTGAGGTCTCCTGAATGGGTTTTCTTTTGTATCTCAGCTACTAATTAAAATAATTTCATAAGTAATACATTATTAGAAAGCTTTGTTGATTTTGAATCAAACAGTAGATTACAGAAATTTCTACCGCCAGATGGCGCTGTGATATTTTAAAATTTCAAATTCTAATTATGATTAAATTATTTTTAATACATCATTCGAAAGATATTTTAAAGTTCTTTTATATTATCGAATGTGGAATTCGAGATTTTACCTGATTTACACATTTTGAGGTCTCCTGAATGGGTTTTCTTTTGTATCTCAGCTACTAATTAAAATAATTTCATAAGTAATACATTATTAGAAAGCTTTGTTGATTTTGAATCAAACAGTAGATTACAGAAATTTCTACCGCCAGATGACGCTGTGATATTTTAAAATTTCAATATTTCAAATTCTAATTATGATTAAATTATTTTTAATACATCATTCAAAAGATATTTTAAAGTTCTTTTATATTATCGGAAGTGGAAGTCGAGATTTCACCTGATTTACATGTTTTGGGGTGTTCAGAAAATTTAAAAACATGATATATTAAAAAGTACTTTTTATCTTTTAATCATTTTATTTTAATATTAATGTTTCTGAAGTAAGCATACATTAAAATATTGATTGTAACAGTACAGATTTTCATATAAACAGATCAACGGTTTTCAGTGACATTTTTTTCCCTCTTCTGTTTTGATGTTTGGAATGTGAGCATAAACCGAAATACTAACCACGTTAATCTACAGATTTTCATGGCAAAAAAAAGCCTTTAAATTTTTTTCTTTTAAAATATATATTTTAGCGCTTTTCTTTATTAGACTGAATCTGACATTTTTTGGTGCAATCCATGTGAGCTCATTGGTGTGATTTACATTTGGAAAGTAAATTATGCCTACGAGCTGGCACAGATCACGCTGCAAAAGTCGCTAAGCTGTGCCAAGGGGCACCACTAACTGCAATTTCACCCAGCTTTAGCATAAGATTTTCTTGGCAACTTTTAAATTTATTTTGCCATTTTGACCATGAATTAAAATATTTATCGCAGTTGTGTAAGTAAAATCCTTGGCAAGAATTTCCGAATTATTTTGGTGCTAAATTTCATATTTTGCTCAGGGAATTCTATACTAAATCTGTTCCACTTCTTTCATGTAATTTTTCTCTAATTTGATTTAAAAAAAGTAAACAATTTTTTAATTTGGATATAAATAATAAATATACAAAATTAGCCTGAAAAAAAGTGCCTCGCCCCTTAAATTAAATAAAGTTTCTGAGTTTTTTTTTTTTTTGTTGTTTAAGGATCATTTTAAAATTGATCATAATTTTTTAATTAGTATTATGCATAAAAAAAAATTCATTTTTTTATTAAAACAAAAAATTTGTAAATGCAATCTATATGCACAATTCTTAACCTGATGAGCATGACTTCCTTGGGGGCTACACAATTTCCCCTGATCCCACTAGTTTTTTTATTAATAACTTTGCACAATTAATACAGTAAAAAATCATCATACAAATATACTAGTGAAAGCATCAGAGTAAAAAGGCGGGGCTGTAGCTATCCTGCGAGGCCACCATAGAAATATATAATACATAATAAAATGGGTGTTTGTGTAAGGGGAATTTAAATTCAAAAAGGATTTAATGTCCTTATGATCATGATACATAACATGAAAATAAATCACAAGATTAGTACTTCATTGAAAATAAAATAGTTTTCCTTTACATGTTTAAATCTTTGAACAAAAATAACATTGACTGTTACTAAAAATTATAATGAAATTCCTCTGTACTTTACTTTTAACACTCACATGGAAATTAGTTGCATAAAAACTTTTTAAAAAGGAAAAATTATTCAACACCTTCTGCATCTACAAAAATCTGCATTTGTAATATGTCAACAGAAATTTTAAAGTGTTTCACTACACTATCTATTAAAAAGCTATCTTTTCCAAAAGTTTCATAAATATTTAAAGTAATTAAATTAAAAATATTCCAAAATACATTTGTAAATATGAGTCAGGCTGACTGCCAAAATGACAAGTAAAATACGAACCTGTATAGCAGTAAAGTGATCAGTAATATGTGAAAATTTTAAAATTATGTACTAATGAGCAAAATATTTACTGAAAAATATTTTATTTATTAGTACATAAAAGTACATTTTTAAATAAGTATTTACTGAGACTTGTGAACGAAAATAACCTAATTTTGCATAGAGACGAAGAGCAATTTTCCTGTTTCAATCAAAGAAAATGAGTATACAGTAGGCAACAAAATTATTGAATCACATATCCCCATTTTCTTTTTCTTTTGTTTTTTAGTTTTATCGCTAATTTTTATCATCGTCTTACTTTTTAATAAACAGCATAAAGACTCGAGATATATTTATTTAACAAAACAGAATTCGGTGTACATCATTTAAATACGAATTATTGCTAGCCCTTCAATAATTTTACTGCTAACTTTAATGTCACATCTTGAAGGTTTAGATGCGTTTATAATTTAAACTAACAATTTTTTAAAAAAAGGCCATTTCGATATGTTTATAAAATGAATCATGCGAAATACAATAGTAAATAAAATTGAACTCTCTTTTGTTTATTTATTTCATGAGTACAAGATTTCTTGTTTATCAACAAATATTATGAACTGGATTACAGTTAACTGTTTAAAGAGATCTCCCAAAATATTTCTCGAATTTTCATTGGCTAGAGTAAAAAGAAGAAGAAATCAAATTAAGTTCCGCCTTATCCTGGACGTCATGTCCGCTTGGGTGGAGCTTATTCCTTTTCGTTAACGAACTCTCTTTTCGATCGATGACTTTAGAGTACCGCTTATGCGATTTATCGAAAAACGCCCGTCGTAACGAAAGAGTTTCGATCTACGTCATCTTTCGACGATCGAAACGTTTCGATATGTTCGTGGTAGCACTATTAGTCGATTATTTTTGTTTGAGCACTTAAGAGCATACCAGTATTTTAATAGAAAATAAAATCAAAATATTAAGTTCTATTCTAGATATTTTTCTCAACAGAATATTTCAGAATGTATCCATGAATAATAAATGTTATGATCAAGAAACAAATTTAAAAGCAAGCTTTACAGGTTTAAAAATGCATCGCTATAAATTTATAATTGATGTGAAATTTCCAGAAAGTATTTTAAGTGAAACTGTTGCGGTTTGTAGCGTTGTACGTGCTGGATTTTAAATAATTGTGTATAATGTAGATACTAAGACCGACATATCGAGCAATGAGGTGAGTTTGTAAAAATCTTTTTTAAATTCTTTAAATCTCATTCTTATTCTTCATTTATAATTTACCATAAATATGCAAATTATTGTTTGTTTGATACTAATGTTTTCTTGTGTTTCGTTTCAAATTGCAATAGTTACTGTAAAAAGTGCATTTAATTTATGCATTTTTAACTGTCCCCCCCCCCCCTTAAATCTGAATTTAAGAAAGGCTTGAGTAGCTGTAATTAAACACCCAGTCATTTATGATCTAGCTTCTAAACAACGTTAAATTCCATGCAATAATCGCAGAAAATGTTATTTGTTGTTGATATTCCAAATACAAATATTTATTTATATTTGCATAGAATCTACTTTGTTCATTATCATGAAAATGCCTAGCAACTATGCTAATATCAGTCATTTCTTTCAAGTTGAAAGCTTTTTATATTACCCTTGTCACAAGGGTAGATATAACTATAATACTATAACTGCATTACTATTACTATATTGTACTCAGTATAGTTATTTTAAAATGGAAACTGTATTATATAAGATGTTTGATGCAGATAATATTATTCATTTGTATACTGTAATCTGATTATGTAATCATAATGTATGGTTATTGTGAAGCTTAGTATGAAGATTTGCAGTGTTGTTTTTATATCAGTTTAGTGAAACACTCCATTATTTTTGAAATTCTTACTATCATTCATATGCCATTTCATTTTAAAAGTTAAAAAAAAAAAAAAAAAAAAAAAAAGATAGTCATTATAGACTTTACATGTTCTATTCTACACATGATATTTGGTGTCATTTTTAAAAACTCATCCTACTGTTATTATCTTTTTGTTTTATATATTTTATGTATATTTGAATTAGGAGAGAAAATCTTTATGTGGATAATTTATAAGTGTGTTTATGCAATAAAAAAAATAATTTCTGAACCAAAAAGTAATAATGAGTAAAAATTGTATAATGATTCAGTTTTTAAACCTTAATATAAATAAAGCTGTTAACTACTGCCATTTTAATCCATTGTAAGCAAATAAATTTAAAACAGAGTATTTTTACATTTAATTTATACTTAGTTATTCTGTATTTTTCTCTTACTTGTATTTCTAATATATATATATACACATTCAATTGTTATGTTATATATGTGTTTATTACAGTAATCTTAAAATACATACAAAGTATATTCATGTTGTAATGATGTTGTGGTGTTTTCAAATGAGAGATAAAAAGTATCATTAGATGATGTAGAGGCATCTTCAGGTTACCAAGGACATTTCTATCAATTTATAAAGTAGATGGAGAAAAAGAAGACATTTCAAGAAAATTTCTTTTTTTAGCATACTGTCATTTTATAATGCATTGTGCTATAAAGAAGTTTTCTTAGACATTTAATGACAGAGGATTTTGCATTCTTGGATACTTATAAGAATGAAGATTTATCTACCGATTGATGCAGTTTCTGTTAATGCAGGCTTTGGTAAGTTCTTTAAAATTTTCAGATGCTTTGTTGATTAGGTAATTATTAAATTAAAAATAATATTGTAGTATGACATTATATTGTTTATTTTTGTGCATTAATTCTTTGGAAATTAGATGTTTATGATTTTGTTACTTTTCTTTATAACATATAGAATGAGTTTAGGAATTTGTGTGAAAAAGGAGGGAGAAAAAAAGTACTGGTGAAATATGTTGTCTAATAAAGCGTTAAAAGTATAGAAAAATGTTAAGTGAATTTCTTTACAGCATAGGTTTATTTCAAAACAAACTATGCTAAGAAGAAGTTTTCTTAATACAATCTCTGGAAGAGCTGAATTGGATGAAAAAAGCATAAAAATATCTGAAATGAAGAAAATTTTCCTAACTTAGTGCTCATACAATATCGAAAGCTTTCTGATGCAGCAAGTTAACACAATGTAAGTAGTAACATTCTGTGAACGCCGCACCTCTGAGTTCGAGAGTATCCAAAAACAAGAACTGAAAAGTTTGGTACGAAAGTGTGGCAACAGTGTGTGCGTATGTGAATCAAGATGGACTAACGTTCCATTCTATATGTTGTTTTTAAAATACTTTATTTGATGTTAATTTATGTGTTCGTTATGTATTTTATGTTTGTGCCGTAAGTAAAAGTAAAATCTTTAAAAGTAAACAAAGCGTGCGTGATCAGTGTCTTAATGTGTCTCGAGATGAATTCACAGGAAGAAAAGAACCAGGTGCGAAAATGAAGTCGCCACAATTGGCGCAGTCGACAAGTATATGTGAAATAGCTAGTGCACGTACGGATTATTTCATGATAGTGACGGAAAAAAAAAGGGTATGTTTTTTTTTTAATGTTCCATCAAGAGTCATATTTTGTATAAGTTTAGGTTAAATAATTAGGATTAAGCATTTAGATATTTCGTTCCGATTTTGTATTCCAACAAGGTAAAGAATAGGTAAATGGAAATTAAATATTTCGTAATGTTGAAATAATAATAATTCTAGTGTTTGAAAAATGAAAAATAGAAATATATTTGTTTATTTGTATTTAAAAAGCCGGAAAATGGTAAAAAGAATGTTGAAAAGAATATATTTTTATGCTATTCAAGATCTTTGTTGTTAATTTCTGTGTGTTCCTTTTATTCATCACGTGATTTAGAATAAATAAGATTTCATTAAAATAGATTGTGGAAAAAAAAAAAAAACAAGTTCTGTTTTGATTTATTTGTTCTGTTTTATTGAATGATTCTTTATTTGTTAGACGTTGATAATGATTTATATTTATTTATCTTTATTATTATTGGAATATTAATGAAATATCTCAGTAAAAAAAAAAAAAAAAAAAAAAAAAAAACTAGTGAATTATTCTTGTGAACGTCCGGTTTTGTTTATTTTTTTTACTTTGAGGAATGAATCGGAAATTGTTTTTTTTTTTCTGTTTAAAAGTAAGTTTGATTAAAGGTTGCTATAGCAACATTATTTCTAATTTATTGAAAGCTGGTTATGTAATAAAGTATATTCTGATTTATTTAATGAAAGAGTTGATTGTGTAAACATTTTTTTTTTAATTTGTTATTTCGATACATATTATTTTTTTTCTCCTTTTATGTATGCATTCCGACTTAATGATTATTTTACTTAATTTGGGGGAAAATGTTGTTTACGATAAAAACTAAGATGTCAAATCTGGTGTTCTTAGGAACGAAAACAATAGGGTTTGTGATTATAAATATAAGAAAATTTATTTTATTCTGTTATTTATTTTTTATAAATTTGAACTTAATTTGATTTCATCCATCCGAAGATGGCATTTTTGGGTAAAGGGAATAAAAAAGATTTGCAAGAAGTTGCTACTGAGCTTGGAGTGGAAGGAGCTCAACAGTTAAAGTTATATGAGTTAAGAGATGCTATTTTGGCTTCAAAGAATTACGATGAAGAATTTGTTAAAGAAACATTAGCGAACGTACTTGAAGCACGGAAGAGGAAAGAAGAGATGGAGGAACGCATAAGAAGGGAAGAAATAGAGGAACGTAAGAGAAAAAAAGAGATGGAGGAACGCATAAGAAGAGAAGAAATAGAATTGGAAAAAATGCGTTTGGATAATGCAAGAATAGAACTTGAGAAGAAAGGAATTACAAATGAAACTTCTGAGAAAACGCGCGTAAAATTACATAACATCTTACAAAAATGTGATCCTAAAACATGCGAAATTAGCCTGTATTTAGTTCTTTTTGAGCGGCAGGCAAAACGTGCCGAAATTAAAAGAGATGACTGGGTTTCTCATCTCATTGGGCTACTGCCATACGAAATCGCGGAAGTTATAGCTCGGGAAGACGAAGAAATCACGAATGATTACGGAAAAGTAAAAGAGTTATTGTTAAAGAGATATAAACTTACTCCTGAAAGATTTCGACAACTTTTCATTAAGCATACTAAAAAAGCTGATATCACATGGAGAGATTTTGCTTACGAGTTGAAAAACTATTTTACTGAATGGATCCGGGGATTAGAAGTTAACACATTTGAAGAATTATATGATTTGATTATTACAGATCAAATTAAAAGGAAAGTATCTCCAGAAATTAACACGTTCGCTGCCGGTTTCACGTGACTAAAATTTGAAATGACGTTTTTTTCCTTTAACCCGCCGAATATGTTTGACGTGTTGCACAAGAGCGCTACATCGCCAGATGTTATAGGCTTTGTGTTTACCTTTGGTTGTTTGCGTCATGTGTTACGTCAATACGCTGTATTACGTCAAACGTGTAAAAATTCATCTGCTCGTTACAAGCAAACTCTGGAGTTAATGAGTAATAAGTTAAATTTCCATAGCAAATAGTTTCGTTTGTACTGAGCAGATAAAATATCTCGCTGACGCCATCACTTCGGTTGCATATTGATGATACGTATTTTATTAGAGAGAAAGTATTCTATTTTGAAGTACCCTTCCATGGAGGATCAAATTTTTGATCGCATGTTTCCGGACCACTTCTAGGGCTGAGTCCCCGACCGTTGCCAATCGCCCATTGCGCAGCACTAGTGTGACGTAAAACCCAACCAATCATCTATTTTGAAATATGAATATTTGTGATGTTTGCGTTAGTACTGTTTGGCTGGTTGAATAGAGTTGGAATTTAAGAGGTACTTTTGAATTTAAGAGGTTGGTTGTTGATTGTGTTTTACGTCACACAAGTGCTGCGCAATGGACAATTGGCGATGGTCTGGGTCTCATCCCTAGAGTTGTCCAGGGACATGCCATCACAATTTTGATCCTCCACGGAAAGGATGACTCTCTCGCTTCGTAGACACCCAGAGGTATAATTAATATGGGAACATGGAAAATATTGCGGGCACGACAGATTTTATGAGCACCAGCCACCATTAGTATACACAATGGTTTTTGGCAGGCTCGAGTACCGAACCCGCAATCTTCCAATTACGAGCCCGGCGCTCTACCGACTGGGCAACCACGGTCCTGAATTTTAGAGGCATATTTTTGAATTTTATGCCAATACTGGTTTATTTTCTCATTCCTAATGAATGAGGACTATAAATAAAGTATTAATGATAAATAATTTACTTTATACAACTTTTGAAAACTTTTAAATTTAAAATTCCTAAGTAAAAAAGTATACTTCATACATTTTTGTTAAATAAATCCTTGTCGAATCCTGTTCTTAGTCAGTGTAAGAACATGATTAGATAAGGATTTATTTAACAAAACCTTATGAAGTGTACTTTTTTTACATAGGAATTTTTGAAAGTGTTCGGAAACTTTTGTTACCGACTGTACTTATAGCTGTTAAATTATTGGAAATAAAAAAACTATCATCTAAACACTTATCATCAATTACTAAAGCAAGACACTTTTCAGGGACATTTGGTGTGATTGTATATCTAAGTGTTATTTTTGTATTTGTGATTAGTTATAAATTCGTAATATTTTTTTTTTCTTTTAATTCTATTTTATGAAAATTTTCCTTTTGTCCTATGTATTATTATTATTCGGATTTTTTTTTTCAAGACGCGTTTTCTTTTTAGGTTAGATCGCCGAAAAGCTCGTTTTCGTATGCCACCGGTGTAAGGTTGCTATTCGGAACAGTGGCGAGGCGTGAATGACGTTTTTGGTCATCGTTACACGAGTGGCTGGAAACAGTACATTGTAATAGAATATGTATTTATCTTATTGGTTGATTCGTCTTTTTTATACAGCAACGTATGTATGACGGCATTCCAACAGTCAATCAGATGAATGAACTTTCCATGATAACGGACTGTTTCTAACCACACACATGAAGATGACCGAAACGTCACTCACGCGTCGCCACTGATTCGGAACACAATGCGAAATGGCGCCGTCTTGGCGATTTTCGAAATTTCGCCAAGCGGCAGCCTAAAGTAAACTTTCACCTGTAAAGTGATACGTCACATCCCGCGCTGGCGCGGGATCGGCAGCGAACGTGTTAAAGAACATTTCATCGATGAATGGTCATTGTTTAAGTCATCCGATATTATTTCCAGTAAATTAGATGATTATGAAAATGTCAAAATAATTTTCAATAAAAAACCGAAAGAAATTTCTCATAAAGAAAATTGGAATCTTCCATCCAAAGGGGCGAATTTCGGAAATAACAATGAAGATGAGAAAAGAGTTTTTACTAAGCCACAGCAAGAACAAAGAGACATTCGTCCGAAATTCTCCTGCTATTTGTGTGGAAAGGAAGGCCATATGAAAAAATCCTGCCCCAAATTGAATTCAGCAAGTACATCTTACGTGAAAACAAACAAAAAGAGTCAAGAAAGTAAGGGCCTTAATAAGGTCAGTGTTAATCTAAATAGCGCTTGTTTCGAGTGGGAATTTCCAGTCAACGAGAAAGATGGCGAGCTTCTGAAACTGGATTTAGGAATCGGAGGCCAAAAATTTCAAGGCATCGTGGACAGTGGTGCAGAAATTACCGTACTACGAAAATCAGTTGTACCTGAGGAACGCTTACAGTCAAGTGGGAAAATTCTTTTCAGACCTGCTATAGGTAATCCAGTGGAAGCACAACTTGTGTCAGTTCCGCTAAGTCTTCATACAGATGAAGAAATCGTTCCATATGTTCAAGTGCATGCTGCAGTAGTAGAAGGGCTACATGAGGAAGCTTTAATCACTCCCAGGGTATATGAATGGTTGAAGGAACAAAAGCGTTCTTATTTGGGAGATGATACAGGAATCGCTTCATTAAAAGAAGCTAATGAACAATCCTTGTTCAGTGTGGAGGGAAGGTCTCCCGAAAACATTTCTTTAGGGGATAAAGCGAATATCCCGAAGAAAGAAGTCGATGAACAATCCTTGTTCCATGTGAAAGGAAGAAATCCCGGAAATTCAGGGGTTGAGGTTAATATCACCCCAGTGGAAAAAAACAATGAACCGTCCTTGTTCAAAGTGGAGGGAAGGTCTCCCGGAAACTATTCTTCAGAAGAAGAGGTTGAAGTAATCACAATAAATGAAGTCGGTGAACAATCCTTGTTCAGTGTACCTGAGAATAATTCAAACGACAATTATCTTGGGGATGAGGCAATTAGTACTCCACTCACAGAAGATAATGAAAAGTGTATGTTCTGTATGGAGGGAGAAAGTCACGAGACTATTCGAAAGACAAAGCTAAACAACAGCGAGCCGCATCATCCAGAAACCAAAGTCTTTAATAACTCAGTAGTTAAACAGACATTGACTGAAACCGATAGTAAGGATGAAAGAAATGAAAATATCCCTGTTCCACAAGCACAAGTGTTTAGGGATGAGCAGTTAGCCTACCCTACATTGAAAAGGTGCTTCGAAGAAGCTAGGCAACATAAAAATGGTTACTGGATTGAAAGAGGTTTATTATATCATATGGGTAAAGTAGGCGGACAGAAATATATTCAATTGGTCGTACCGGCAAGCAGAAGAAAGGACATTTTGAAATTAGCTCATGAAACTCCTACTGGTGGACATCTGGCAGCTAAGAAGACCAGAGACAGAATTGCAATGTCTTTCTGGTGGGAAGGAATGCCAAAAGAAGTTAAACAATTATGTGCTTCGTGTCATGATTGTCAAATGCGCAGGAAAGGAAAAGTAAACGATAGAACACCTATCGAAGCTGTTGGAAGGCCAGAACTCCCATTTCAAATGGTTAATGCCGATATTTTAGGCCCAATAGAGCCAAAGTCATCACGTGGCCATCAGTATGTACTGTGCGTTATGGACCAGCATAGTCGTTGGCCGGAAGCAATACCTCTGAAGTCTTTAACAGCAAAGGCAGCCTGTGATGCATTTATAGAAATATTTGTACGAACTGGAATTCCTCGAGTAATTGCGATGGATAACGGAAGAAATTTTGCCGCACAGCTGACAAAAGAGTTTTTAAAACGATTAGGATGTGTTCCTAAATTTTCCACTCCAGGTTATCCACAATCGAATGGTTTGGTTGAAAGATGGATAGGAACTATGAAATCCATGCTACATCATGCAATTAATTCACAAGGTCGAGGCTGGGATAAACATTTGCCATTCTTGTTATGGGCATACAGAGAAGTGCCTAACGCTACAACGGGTGTTGCTCCATTCCTACTAGTTCATGGGCGACCACCTGTAGGACCTCTAGCCATCCTCAAATCAAGTTGGGAAGATGAAGTCGTACTTCCTCAAGGGATTGGAGAATCTGTAGCTGACTATCTGTTGAAACTCCGGAAACGTTTAGAAGACGCGGCACAGTATGCGAATAGCATAGCTCAAGAACAGCAGCAGAAATATGTACATTATCATAATTGACGGTCAAAAGATACCGAATTTTCTGTTGGGGATGAAGTTGTAGTGTTAATCCCTGATTTAACAAATCGTCTTTGTTCAAAATGGAAAGGACCAGGAGAAATAGTAGAAAAGAAGTCTCCACATTCTTTTTATGTCAAACTACCTGATGGAAGTGTTCGACATCTTCATCAAAATAAATTGCGTAAATATATTCAACCTGTCAGAGCTGTAGGAATTATTTACGAAACAGATGAAGAGTTCGGAGATATACAACATGCTCCCGTAGAATCACGGCAAGTAACGGATGAAGAACTAAAAGCTGGTATAAAATCAAATTCGATATCAGCAAAGCAACATAAAAAGCTGTTGAATTTGATTAAAGAATATCTAACAATATTTGATGGGGAATTAAAGAAAGCCAAAGTTCCTCCACATGTTATCCAGTTAAAGTCTGGAGTAGAGAGGAAACAACCTCATCTTTATAAAGTTCCAGAAACATTAAGATCTAATATAGAAAAACAGATAGCAACATTATTGGAAAAAGACATGATAGAACCCTCTTCAGCAGAAAGAGCATATCCATTGGTATGTGTAGCCAAGAAAGATGGAACTGTCCGACTTTGCGTGGACTACAGAGAGCTGAACTCAGTTAGTAAAATTCCACCTTTTCCTATGCAGAATTCAGAAAATCTTAGATTTAAAGCTGGTGGAGCTCGTTACTTGACAACTTTAGATCTCCTTAAGGGATATTGGGAAATACCCTTAGCAGAGCAAAGCCGAGAATTAACCAGTTTTGTATCTCCAAAGGGTCAGTATCAGTGGAAGGTGATGCCATTTGGGTTATCTGGAGCACCAGCAACATTCCAAAGAATAATGAATCAAGTATTACGACCTCATAGTGACTACGCCGAAAGTTTTCTTGATGATATTATCATATTTTCTTCAAACTGGGAAGATCATCTTAATCATATTAAATCCATTTTAGAAACTCTGAAAAATTGAATTTTTCGGCAAATTTAAAGAAATGCTCGTTTGCGATGTCGAAAGTAAAATATTTAGGACATGTCGTAGGCTCAGGAGAGCACGGCCCAGATCCGGACAAGATATCAGTTATTAAAGATTTGAAAGCCCCTAAAACTAAGAAAACATTGAAGTCACTCCTAGGATTATTTTACTATTACAGAGACTATGTGCCTCGGTATGCCAATATAGCAAAACCTTTAACGGACTTAACTCGAAAAACTGTGCCAAACGACCTTCCATGGTCAGAAGAAGCCGAAAGCGCATTTAATTCGTTAAAGAATTGTTTGTGCTCTATAACATCTCTGTATACACCTGATATGTCGAAACCTTTTGAAATCGATACTGATGCTTCAGTGACCGGAATTGGAGCCTGTCTAATGCAGAGAGATGAGCAGAATAAACTGAAACCTATAACTTTCGCAAGCCAGAAACTGACCCCTGCTCAATCAAAGTGGAGCACTATTGAAAGGGAAGCTTATGCTGTAATATGGGCATTAGGTAAATTCGAAATGTGGACTTATGGAACCACTATTATCTTACACACGGACCATAACCCTTTAAAATATTTGATAGAAACAGTTCCTAAGAACGCCAGATTACAAAGATGGGCATTAGCTCTATCTCGCTATCAAGTGACTATTGCTCATAAGCCAGGAAGCAGTAATACTATTGCAGATGCTTTATCACGCATTCATGAATAAAGTCATAAGTTAGTTTAATATTGTATTTGTTATTACATATATATATATATGTGTGTGTGTTTATTTTGTTTCTTATATTCAAGTATATTAATTCATTAAGATTATTTAAAGTGCATAAGAAAATCCATGTCAGGATAAATGTTTATTCATATATATTATATATATATATATATTATTTCTATTATGTGTTTAAATGTTACTTATTTTATACCATAGAAAATATTTAAATTTTAAGTGAAATATAAATGTTATTGCTCTTGATGGAACATCGCATATTAGGTCAAAGATGAGCCAATAATTAAGAATTTAAAAGGACAACTAGACTTTCATGAACATTTATTTAAAGATGAAACAATAATTAAGAATTTAAAAGGACAATTAGACTTTCATGAACAGTTATATAAATTATCCACAAATTTTTGTTAGTAGTTTCACTGTGAAGGCCATTGTCCCTCAAGTGAAACTGGAGGGAAGGTGTGAACGCCGCATCTCTGAGTTCGAGAGTATCCAAAAACAAGAACTGAAAAGTTTGGTACGAAAGTGTGGCAACAGTGTGTGCGTATGTGAATCAAGATGGACTAACGTTCCATTCTATATGTTGTTTTTAAAATACTTTATTTGATGTTAATTTATGTGTTCGTTATGTATTTTATGTTTGTGCCGTAAGTAAAAGTAAAATCTTTAAAAGTAAACAAAGCGTGCGTGATCAGTGTCTTAATGTGTCTCGAGATGAATTCACAGGAAGAAAAGAACCAGGTGCGAAAATGAAGTCGCCACACATTCACATTTTGTTTTTTTTTTCTTTATCATTTCATACTGACAAGGAGAGGTCACGACATGGAAAATTCAAATCGGGACGAAATTGCGCAGGATTGTAGTATACTATGAGGGTAACAACATATTAAAGCAGTAGGACCCACTATCCACAAAATTTCGAGAAAAAAGCATTTAACGTTTCAGTAATCTTTAAATATACGTTATTTCACAAGCGAGCAAGCGCCCCAGTGGTGTGATCTTAAAGCGCGAGTCTGCTAGCCAGATGACTTCGGTTCGAGGCTACCTCGAGACAACTTTTTTTTTTTTTTTTTTCCTTTAACTTTTTACGTAATCTAAACTTTTTATTTATTTTTACTTTATTTTACAATTCAATTCAAAATTTGAAAATTTTAATAAATTATTTAATTTTATTAATAACTTTTATAAAATAACTTTTTCTATTTCTAATATTTACAACTTTATTGTTTCAAGCATACCTAAAATAAAAAAAAATATTTCGATAAATAATCAAAAACAGTTTCTTTAGTTTTACCTCATTTTACAGTTAAAATAAAACTAAAATTTATTTTTTAAGTTATAGAAATTTATTGTATTTTTATGTTATAAATATTAAAAATAGAAAAATTTATTTATTTTATATTGAAAAAAATTAAATAATATTTTATTAAAATTTTCAAATTTTGAATTGAATTATAAAATAAAGCATAAAAAAATAAAAAGTTTAGATTACATAAAAAGTTAAAGAAAAAAAAAAAAAGTAGTCTAGAGGTAGCCTCGAACCCGAGCCGTCTGGCTAGCAGACTCGCGCTTTAGGATCACACCACTGGGGCGCTTGTTCGCTTGCGAAATAACTTGTATTTAAAGATTACTGAAACTTTAAATGCTTTTTTCTCGAAATTTTGTGGATAGTGGGTCCTACTGCTTTAATATGTTGTTGCCCTCATAGTATACTACAATCCTGCGGAGTTTCGTCCCGATCTGAATTTTCCATGTCATGACCTCTCCTTGTGAGTATGATTCATTAACATAATGAAAGTTGTAAAACCTCCTTTTATTTTCAACGAAATGTGATGTTATTCTTAATTAGATAGTAATTTCAATTTCTTCTGAAAGTTCTTTTTTTTTTTTTTTTTTTTTAATTAATAATTGATTATTTCATGACTTGCTTTGTAGATCAGAGGGAGTCTTATGTACATATATTAAAATAATTTTATAATCGTTTTAAACACATTCTCAATGTATTAAAATCACTCTTTGAAATCAGGGTTTAGCAAATACAGTTGCCAAAAGTGACTTACATTTCCTAATTGGTGATCAGTAGACATGCATAATATACATAAACATTGTCCAAAAAAAAAAAAAAAAAAAAAAAAAAATCTATTCTGCATAAAAATTAGTTTAAACTTTTTTTTAATCAACAGTTAGAGTTGTGAGTTTCCCAACTTTCTAAAAGATGTTTTTAATAAACTTTTGTTTTTGTTTTTACACTATATTTGATATTAATGTAATTATTAACTATACTGTGACTAAGAAAAGTTTAAATATGTCTTGCAAAAAGTTACATACAAAAAATTACTTGTTTGGTTTTCAGAATTTTCTACTCCACATCACTACCAACGGTCAGTAAAGAAATACTGTGTAGCAGTGTATTTTCAACTATTTCATGCTTTAATTAGTGTAAAACTCCAATAGTAAAACTCCACCCAACTATATCTTGCTCTGTGATTTTCAGGTGTTTTCATTTTTCAAAAACCTTCCGTTCTCTTGGATGTTACAATCTGAAGTTTTTCCAAAATATTCAGCTTTTAAAAAGTTTGCAATAATATCACACTTTCTAATTTTAACAATTTTTGTTTCTAAAAGTAAAGGGGGTTACAATCGGAATTTTACGGTATATATATTTGTCGCTTTACAATTTACTTACCTGTTGTAAATAAATAAAAATCCACAACACAATTGAGAGTATATTTTGCAGTATTTACAATGACCGTCTCTAATGTACCTAAATTCTTTTACAGGTCATTGTACACAAAATATTAACTTTTCTATATTTGCAAGATTATATTTGTTTTGAACCTCCATTAATTTTAAAGATTTTTTTTTTTTTCCCTTTAAGAACTGGTTTATGATTTTACTGCACAGATAAGTATGAGGCTGAAACGTGTAAAATTGTTTTATAAAAAGATCAGATGAATTCAGTCTGTAGGAAGAAATATGCTCAGTGTGCTTAAAGATTTTACTTAAATTCTTATTACACTTGCATTACACTTTCAGACAAATTGTTCAAGTAGTAAAATTATAATAGTCGTTACTACATTCTATTAATATAATTAAACAAAAATCCTTTAAAAATTTATATATTTGCCAACTTTTATGCTTTTTGACTACTGAAAACTTTAATAGGGCAAATAGCTTTTGTGATGTACCGAGTGTTGACACTTGAGAACAGAAAATTTCTCTTGTATAAAATTAGCTCTTTAATTAATTAATATTAAATCAAACATGAAGATGAATATATACATATGAGAAATTTATATACATATGAGTACCCATGTACTCATGTAATAATAAGAACAAACCAACGGAATAAATCCGTGACTCGGGCGCGCCAATCGCACCCTACGTTTCAGGCCGAAGGCCAAAGTCTCCCTCTGCGAAAATACCTTCTCCCGCTCACGGCGGCTTCCAAGGTTGGTTGGTTGCATAAAATAAACTTAGGAGTGGTTGGTTGCATGACAGCTTTATTGAAAATTTTAGCTGTATTGAATTCCCGCTCGGCAGCACCTGCGGTGCTCTCTTCCCATTTCAGTATCTGAAACAACCTGTTTGCTAACTATGTTATGAAAGTTATGATCTTTGGAAATCCTGACGCTAGCAAAGTCTCGCTCAGTGTCGCCCGCGGTCCCTTATCCCCATTTTAGAAGTTATAACAGCTTGGGTTGGGTCCTGGAAGAAACTGGAAAAAACCGGAGGAAACCAACCAAAAGACAAAACCAGATGTTCAATATTAAAATTTATGAACTATATAAACTAAAAGTATACATAGAACGCCAAATCTAAACTATAATTCAATTAATATTAAAAAAATCTTTAGAAAAATAAGTTATTTGATAACAAACATTAAGTGTATACAGGTGATGGGTTTTTACTTTTCAATGCTAATATTTTTAGAATTTTTTGCATTGATACTATCTCATAATATTATTATACATTCAAACAGTAAAAGTGATAATAATTATGGAATTTTTAGCCATAATATTTGCACTTTTTTTTTTTAAAGGATACAACTTTTTGTATAAACTCGAAGCTGGTACCCAATGAACTGTATCAATAAGTAAGATACCTACTTTTAAACTGTCCTGCAATATTGAACTACGAAAAAACTTTTCATTTGTTTTACAGTCAACTCCCTCTAACTCTCAAAAGTTTTGTCCAGAGGTTGTGCAGATAATAGGAATTTGCAAATTAGAGATCGTTGCCTTTGTTTACAGTTCTCTTTTACAGATGCAAAGTCTGTTATTATTAATTAGACATCAAAACAGAAAGTGGATTTTTAATAAATTTTAGAATAAACATTTCTTTAATATTTAATAAAACTAATCTATCACATTCATATATGATGGTAAATAATTTAAGCATATTCAAATAATAGGTACATATAAAATGTAAACAAACATATTTAGAAAATACGAAACAAAATATATTTGAAAGTCTGGAAGTAATATTTATCGCTGATTAATTTTGATAAACATTCATGTAATAGTGGTTTATTTTCAGCGTCAGTCTGTATGAATTTCAGGATAATAAATAGAATGTTACTCCCCCCCCCCCTTCTCCATTTGTGTTTCAAAGTAAGGGTTATGCTAAAAGTTTGATAAAAAATAATTATAAGATTAAAAAAAAAAAAAACTTTTTATATAGCATGTTTTTAAATTTTCTGATGAGTCATTAATAAAATACGTGAGGCTAAAAAATAATATTTAAGCACGTGAAATCAATTCAGTGAAATAATAGTGAAAAAAAAGTGGGTTTTAAAAATAAAATATTACTCCTTTTAGAACAATGTATATTAGCCACGTACATTAGCACTTATCAATGTGTATAAAATTTTAAAACTGATAATGGCATCAATTTTTGTGAAATGCATAATTTAACTTTTTATAATTTTTTCACATTCACGTTGAATTAAAAGTATTTATTTTTATGTCGAAAGAAAATGAACTTGTAATTTTTTTTTCGGCAACAATTAAATTATAGCTAATTTTTTAATGGCTATTTTATTACTATTAAAAGCTTATTATTTTCATAATTTAATTAATTAAAAGAAAACTATTCGAAAATCTGACTTTGAAGTCAGAACCGTGTTGTCACCGGGTTCTGAGTTACTGTGAAAGATGAAATGAATGGTTCACATATCTTTCATGGAATTTTTTACTTTCTGAAAACACATAGGTAAGGAAAGTATTGTAATCATGACAAAAATTTGACTTTGTTATGTTAGTGTATCTATATGTTTTGAGGTCCCATAAGTTCATTTTTGCTATTTTTACAATGATGTATGTATGTCTGAGTAGAGTGAACACAATATTGTCTAAATGCTTTGTTCAAATGAGCTAAAAATTAGTACATATGTTATAGGTTATCGTAGCACAAACTGTATACATCTTGGAGAATCCAGAACAATTTTTTTTTCCTTTACCAGAACACAAAGGTAAATTCTTTATCATTATAGCCTATGGGCTCAGATAATCTAAAGTGTGATAGCATCTAAATTCCTTAATCAAATCAGCTGAAACTTCATATACATGTTATAGGTCACTATCGAATGAATTGTATTGATTTATTTTGGTGAATCTAGTATTTATAGCTTTTTTTTTACATGGAAATAATGAAAAATTCTGTAATATTATATAGTCTGAAAATTATTAAAAACATGATGGCGCCAGAATGCCTCATTTGATTGAACTTTAATTTCATATACAAGTTATATGTCACACAAACTGTATACATTTTGGTGAATCTAACACTATTAGTTCTTTTACAGAGATGCACAAAAGAATTTGTGTACATACCATTTCATTAAACAATATACTATTTGGGAACAGATAATCAAACACTTATTATAATTTTCTCGTTTGTTTATTTAATGACTTCTCTTACTTCATTTTATTTAAACAACAGTGAATTACTTAATGTTCAGAAATTCGATTGGAGTCACTCAACATTTCTATTATTTCTCTTAAAGCTTCTGCATATATTATTAAAGACATTACTTTTCTTGTGAAAAATAAATAAGTTTTCTATGTGGAAGTAAAATTTAATTTTGTATATTTTTCATTTGGAATTTCTATTACCAAGTAATATTTTTTTTACAAAATTAAAATAAGAATATAAAATTATCAAATGATTAAGTATGTAAATTTGATCTTTTAAATTCTTGGATAAAAAAAAAAATGGCATAATGCAAATGAAATGTTATATAGAAATGAAAGCTTAGCTTTGAAAGGACATGAAGACATAAATTGATAAAAACATTCTATCTACATTTATGAGATTTTTTTTTTTTTTAAACCAAGTATAGAAGTATTAAATCAGACATTTCCATGTTAAGTACAAAAATAACAAAGAAACAACTTAAGTTATTTTTAAGATTATAATCGTCTATGTATTGATGAATCATGTCGTTTGTGAAAAACTTTAATATTGAAAATAATCTCTTTCATGGGGGGGGGGGATTAAAATTTTTTTTTTTTTTTTTTGTCAACATTATGTACTGAAGATAACTCAACATTATGCATAAAATCTTTTTCTGGCTTGTTTTTAACGATTTAGATATAGCATTAAATAACTTTTTTTCCCCTTTTAATATCCAGTATGATAATATTATAATAGTCCACAACAACATATTTACTTTGTTACATCTACAAACTGTACATAACAAATGTAATTAGCATTTTCTTCATTTTTTTTTTTAATTACACTTTTTATTAATTAAATTATTAATTTAAAAAAAAAATATTTCTATTGCTAAAAGTGCTAATTTAAAGTTAAAACTGCAATTTATTGTTTTAACAGAATACTTTTATGCACTAAACATGTACAGTTCAATGGATTTTATTTTGTCCAGTTGTGTGGTTTTTTCCAGTTTTGTCTGGTGTCCCAGACTTTTGACAAAAAAGTGGACAAAATAATAACCCTGCAATTGAGAACTACAAAATCTGCACAACTCAAATTTTGTTAATTTCAGTTCATAAAAGAAATATTATATTTAAGCCAGAAAGATTGGATAAATCTAACAAAATGAAGAAAGTGCACTACAGCAGCATTTCACTGTAGTAGTACATGTAAGAAATCTCTGTTTTTTTTTTTTTTTTTTTTTTTTTTTTTTTTTTGGGGGGGGGGGGAGGAATATTACTATGTTTAAGTACAAATTAATTTTTCTCTTTCTACATTCTTATGCCACATTAAGATGTACATAATAAAGGAATAAACTAAAACGAGTACTGATCTGAGGCTAAAAAAATTTCTGTGTTTTTCAGGAAAATTTCCAAAGCAATTATTTTAGTAAATTTTTTACACTAATCACAGTACAGTTAAGTTTCAGTAATGTTAGATATAGTATGAAAAACAAAAGTTTTTAATTAGATATTTAAAATATTACTAGATATATGTTTTGAGCAACTTGCTCAAGAAGGAGAAGGTTAATATAATACAAGTTATCTATAGTTGCTAATTAGAGTTTTGAATGTCCTTACAACATCTTTGTGTTGTGTGAATGCAATTATAAAGCATTTGGCGACATAATAAAATATAATATTGAAATATTAGTCACTGCGGTACTGCTGAGCTTCTATTTTCCAAGATATTCATTTTATAAATGATGATACAGCAATGCTTTTCAAACTATGGCAGCAATTCTGATTTAGGTCATTTCATGGTCTCTGCTTCTGAAAATGTCTCAGCCAGTTGAAATTTTGTTATGATCTTGGTCAAATTTTCAATTAAAAAGAAAACTTAAAAAAATAAAATCCATAATCACAAAATATGCATGTTGAAAATTTTAGAGAAAAATCTTATAAAATTATATTTTTTTAAAAAATCTCTTTTTAAAACTAATTTCTAAAATGGGAGAAAAAAATAAAAAAGCAATTGTGCTTTTTATGCAAGCAAAAGGAAATACAATTGCCTAAATAAGGTAAAGATACCAGTGTTCACCATCCTTAAAATTTGTCTCCGAGTTTACCACCCTTACATGACATGTTGAAATAAACATTTAATAGCATCTATGAATTTGAATCTGCTCGCGCTAGATTCCCTAGAACTGGAGAATCTAGCTTGAGCTGATTCAAATTCTAGATGTTAATTAACGGTTTTTTTAACATGTCATTTGTGAGGGTGGTGACCATTGGTGTCTTTACCTTAAATAAAAAAGCTTAAGTTTAAATAAAATTTGGGTAAGTCTAATATATTAAATGAATGTCACCATAATTTATAACTAGAAATTTGGAAATCTACCTGAAAGAAAGTAGCACTTCATTTATTTAAAATACCTAAAATTGAGTAATACTTGAAAAACTCCTACTGAGTTTCACATTTAAAGGTTTCTAAAAATTAATAAAAAAGTAGAAACAAAATCTTAAAATTCCCTTCCTTTTTTTATGGAGGGGGGGGGGGGGGGGAATAGAGAATTAGATCCATTATCCAATACTAGTAGAACTAGGATTTTGTGTTTGCAAGTTATGCTTAAAAATAAAACAAATAAATTAAAAATCAAAAGAATTTTGATGAAATGCACTATTACATGGTCTTAACTATAATTTGCCAATCACCTTGTACAATTTCTCTGCCAATGGCAGCTAAAACCCATGTTATTCTATGAAGAAATTTGTTATGAAAATTACTCATTATTCAATTTTTTATTATTTTTTTTATTTAAATTCAAAAAATTTATAACTGTTATATTTTTTCTTGTTTTTCTAAAACAGTTTTTTGTTTTTAATTTTTTATGTTTCTTTTTGAAGTTATAAAGTGCAAAAAAAAGGAATTTTGTTTAATTTTTTTGCACTTCATAGCTTCAAAATGAATAATTAAAAATTAAGCAAATTTTGGGAAAAGCAAAAACCAAATTCAATTCTGGAATTTTTAGCTTAAAACGGGGCAGCCATCCCCTCTGTAGAGGATCAAAATTGTGATGGCATGTCTACAGACCACTCTTAGGGTGTCATTCACCGATAGCATAGCACTAGTGTCACATGAATACTTCTCAACCTCTAGATTTTTTTTTATTATTATTAGAAAAACAGAATTAAAAAAAAAAGCACTGACAAGAGAACATTCAAAAGGTGTTGTCTTCAAAAAATATATGTGGTGCTACTCTTTATAAAACACCAGAAAGTGAAAAAACTATCGGCTGAAATGAATTACAGTGACCACAAAAAATTATCGAAATTATGCATTTTTGGCGATTTAGCACTGTTAAGCTGTAAGTTTGCTAGCACCGAGGTTGCCGTGTATGAACAGAACTGTGTTTTGCTTCTCTGCCAAGTACTCAAAATCAATCGCCTAACAGTGTGAAATCGCCAAATATGCTTAATTTTGATAATTTTTTGTGCTAGCTCTATTGTGCTCATTTCAGCCAATAAAATTTTCACTTTCTGGTGTTTTATGAAGAGTAGTATCACATATATTTTTTTTCAATATTTTTTGAAGACGACACCTTTTGAATGTTTCCTTGTGAGCAATTCTTAAAACTATTTTCTCTGATAAATTAAATGGGATTGAGCTACTGTCAATGATATGTGGCGAGTCTCCGAGAGCTACAGAATGCACAGACACACCTTATTTATATCGATTACTCAACCATCCTACATATATAACAGTCATTAAAAATTACCATAGTTTTCTAGCTTAATGCATGATTTAAACAAACCATTAAATCATAATTTTTATGTTTTGTTTATTAATAACTTTTTGAATTGATTAATTATTTATATTTTTCTTTGAATATTTTTGTTTACTTCAATGTATTAGTTTTATTTTACAAAACCCACATATTTAGAAAAAATTGTAAATATTCTTGGAAATCCACAAGCCTAAAAATAAATAGTATGCATTTTTTCAATGATAATATATATATGTATGTGCATACATACATACATAAATAATGTTCATCTTGCTTTTGAATATGAGCTTACTGCTGTAAATTAAAATGTTTTATTATACAATAGAAGCGAAGCGAGCTATTTTCAATAATGTATTGAAAATAATAATTCCTTTTTTATTCTCTGAACAATCAGCTTTAAAATTTTTAAACAGAATAGCCCTTGCTTTATCATAAGATCGTTGATGCTGGACAAGCTTATGATTTATTCAACATAAACTAATTTTACTAACAAATTGAAATATGCTAATGAGTTATTTCATGACAATGATTTATTGAAACTGAAGATCACATATTTGCTTCAACGACTGTCCCTGTGACAGAAAATTATTATGCTTTCTGCGATAAGCCTTGTTCGTGCAACCTTTTCTACAAGACAATATTGACATATTTTCTAATTTACACATAATATGTACCCATAAATATATATTATTAATAGACTGTTGAAGAATCTTTAAATAGAAGACACGAGTTTCTATATTTTACTGAAATTTAGGAGTATCTTTAATTTTTAAGTGCAAGTGATAATTTCTTTACTGCAACAATGTCGCTGTGTCACCTAAATTCTACTACAAGGATGAGTGCTAATCAAAAATTGTAACTATGAATAAATATAATTTGATATTTTAATTTATTTCATATGAACAAATAATCTTGAATGTTTCTGCTGTATGATTCGCCATGTTTATTCTAATTATCTGATGCAATGACACAATCTTATAAGAAGAAATCTGATTCAAAGAAATAGGAAATAAAACTACAAAAAAAAAAAAAAAAAAAAAAAAAAATTGCTCTTTAGCTTCTGCTCAATTTTGTATTTGTGAAATTACCACGCTAATTTCATAACAACACAATACTTACTGCTTTATTTAATTCTGAATTTGTCATGGCAGAAAATTCAATGTTTAAGGCAATTGATACAACATAAATAAAGAAAAGCACTACAAATTATGTGATAAATATATGAGAAGCATTTATTTACTTTATTACATTAGGTTGAAACTATGTACTCAAATATAAAAAATGCATAAGCTTAAGTTATTTACATTTTAGGAAAAAAGTTTGAAATGGGTAATAAAGGAATGATTTATTTAGATATAAATAATATATATTTATATATATATTTTTTGGGAAACATGTTATTTCTTTTAGTAGTTCACAATTGGCAGAAAATATAAACTGCTTTCAGCATCTTCAGATACTTCTCCTGCATTGTGGTTTTTAAATGCATAGTTACATTATCTTATAAATAAGCTGAAACTTCATTTCATATTACTAAATTATTCCAGATAAACTATGCTACTTACTTCATACAATCTTTAGTAAAAAAGTATATATATATACATAATTAAAAATTATACAATAACAATTTTTTATTAATATTCAACTTTAAGAAAATAAAAATCAGAAGTAAATTTGCTTTTTTAAAGTTATAAGAAACTGCAATAATGAGAGTTAGCTTTTAAGAATCTGTTAATAACTTAAAAACTTAAAGGACAATTGTCAGGAAAGTTTAATTTTTATACAAATAAATTAAATTCTACAAGTATTATTGAAATCTGTATAATGTGTGTAGCTATTAAAATATTGATAGCCTTAAAGATCCTAATTTCGAAGAGCTTTCAAAAAATAAATGGACTTTCAGATATGTCTAGTTAAATTTCTTGACATGATTTTTAACACCTGATCTAAACTGCATTTTGAATTCTCACACTAGTGTTAAATTCTAACGGTAAACCAAAATATTGTTTTTCTTTTACAAAATAATACAGTGCCAACACTAGCAAATTTATGAAAATCGTATGTAATTTTAACAGAAAATAGGTTATGAAAAAAAAAAAACTTGCTGAACAAAGAATTATCCCAAGCTTGATGTTGGTAAAAGGAAATTAATGCAAAAATCAAATCGCTAGAAACTTATTTACTACATTTTTTTATACGTCAAATATACTAATAATGAAAAATTATAATCATCCATAATAATCTACATTTTCAAACGACACATACAAACGATCTCCATTCTCCTTTCTCCCAATTGTCTGTTTTCGCTAGCTTCGGTTCATAAAGATCGTCATTTTTTAAAAGCTCTCTTTCAAAGTAAAATTAGCATAAAATCGCTCTTAAAAAAAACATGTTGCGTAGAATACTCTATTTAATGAAATTTGCTTTCAATCGAAATTTTTTCAGCTTGATGTTATTTTTAAAAAAATAATTAAAACGAGACATTTCCCCATTGAATAACATTGCGGAAGATGGAGAGAAGGAAGGATTGCACGCTAGCGCCATCTGTAAACATTAGAAAACAACATCACAAAATTTCAGCATTACCTTCTTCTCCTATTAAATATTACTCCGTGATTAGCAGTCAGGAGGTAAATCCGCGATTGTAATGAAATGCTCGCCCTCTGGTGGGCTAAGGTGAAATTATCATACAACTGATAGCTTTCACGCTGAAACAATGATAGAACAACAAGAAAACACAATAATAAATACATGTGGCAATTATTACACGTGGCAATATTTACTAACAACTGCAGTTGAGGAAGCGCCATCTATCGATCATTACAAACGCGGATACCACCAGGGGTTTGGCTACTGCCGGCTGTTGCCATTCGTGAATTAAGTCCATTCCTCATCGAAAGTGTTTCCGATTCGTTTGGCTCAGAGTACGAAATGATCCAAAATTCAACTTCACATAAAACATCAACTTTAAAGTGATTCACATTCGATCATTGAAACATTTCGATGTGTGAAGTATGTTCCAAAGGATTTTCTAAAATGGAAAATCTAAATAGACATCTACGCACCCATTCTACTGAAAAGTCATACGTATGTGAAATTTGTTCTAAAGGATTTTCCGCTAAACATAATTTGGTTGTTCATTCACGCGTTCATACGGGAGAAAAGCCATACGTGTGTAAATTATGTTCTAAAGGATTTTCCTTAAAAAGAAGTTTGGACAGTCATTCACATGTTCATACGGGAGAAAAGCCATACATATGTGAAATTTGTTCTAAAGGATTTTCTGTTAAACATAATTTGCTTATTCATTCACGCGTTCATACCGGAGAGAAGCCATTCGTGTGTGAAATATGTTCTAAAGGATTTTCTATGAAAAGAAGTCTGGACAATCATTCAAGTGTTCACACGGGAGAAAAACCATACTTGTGTGAGATGTGTTCTAAAAGTTTTTCCCGAAAACACGTTTTAAGCATTCATTTACGCTCACATACAGGAGAAAAGCCATATGTGTGTGAAATTTGTTCTAAAGTATTTTCCCACAAAGGAAGTTTAGATAGACATGCACGTACTCATACAGAAGAAAAGTCATACATATGTGAAATATGTTTCAAAGGATTTTCTGAAATGAGAAATTTAAACAGACATCTACACATCCATTCAAAAGAAAAGCCATACGTGTGTGAAATATGTTCTAAAGCATTTCCTGAAAGGAGATATCTAAAGGGACATCTACGTAACCATACAAAACAAAAGCCATACAAGTGTGAAATATGTTCTAAAGGATTTTCCATGGAACGAAGTTTGGACAATCATTCACGCCTTCATACGGGAGAAAAGTCATACTTGTGTGAGATATGTTCTAAAAGTTTTTCCCGAAAACAAATTTTGAACATTCATTTACGCTCACATACAGGAGAAAAGCCATATCTGTGTGAAATTTGTTCTAAAAGATTTTCCCAAAAAGGAAGTTTGGATAGGCATTCACGTACTCATAGAGGATAAAAGTCATACGTATGTGAAATATGTTCCAAAGGATTTTCTAAAAAGAGAAATCTAAACAGACATCTACGTAACCATACAAAAGAAAAGCCATGCATGTGAGATATATATATATGGATCTCGCATGTCATCCATATATATGTTCTAAAGGGTTTTCCGTTAAAAATAATTTGCAAGTTCATTCGCGCATCCACACAGGAGAAAAGTAGAGCTGGACGATTTCATAAATTAAATATCGCGATATATCACCAAGTTAATATTGATATCGCAATGATATATTGCGATATTTCTTTCAAGAAAAGGAAAATAGACATTTGTTACTTTTTAAAGTCAAATGAACACCAATTTTAATGAATACAAGCGTGGACTATTTTCTATATACTTTCTGGTATATTACTTCCATAACTTTTTAATAAAAAAATAATAATAATAATTAAAACAAAAAACTGCATAAAGAGTGAATCAATGTTTTGTGTTTATTTTAATATATATCGTTGCTTTTAACTATACACTGAGAAAAAGAATATACCACCTTCCTCTAGAATGAATAAGTGGCCATTTTCTAAGTCTTTTAACTAGAAATATAAATTACCGAACTATGCGCATAAGGCACGCCAATAAACTGAATAGATGAAATGTTCGAGAATTTCTAGTGTACACATTTCTAGATGGTGAAACAATATTCTGAATCTTTTGTATTACGAGAAATTCTGGCTTGTTTTCTAGAATTGGGATATAAACCAAGGTTATATATAGTTTCTGAAACCCGTCTCTTGTAGTCTCAATTATTTACAGAGATTTTTAAATAACTTTATCCTCGATAATATAGGCAAACGCTCTAGAACTCTAATAAGGGCTTCTAGAATTCGCTTTCCAAGGAGACTAGAATTTAAACAATGACATGGAACTATTTTTTCTTTAGCCACAATTTAGATTCTAGATGCCAGTTACAGAATTTTTTCTCAGTGTACTTGTGTATAATTTGTCCTGCATTCTTCCGATTTTCAGCTTTAATTATTTTAAAATATCATTTTAACAGAGTTAATACGTGATATGGGTTTTATTTACACATTATATCATAAAAAATCATAATTATAATAAAGATAAAAGCTTAACAAAAATGAAACTGTCTTAGAATGTAGATGATTAATAAAATTTTTCGCAGAAATCATCTCTATAATATATATAAATCAATATCAATGATTCACTTAAATGTAGAGTTAAAAAATAAAATAAAATAAATAAATATTAGTATGCGTTCTGCGCCGAATTTCCACCCCTAAGCATAAAGAAAACTTATTTACTAGTAGTCATGATAGTCATTGATGGCTATAATTAAAATAAGGAATATGGTTATAATTAAAATAACATCAGTGAATAAGAAATGCACAGTGTATATATATAAAAGTGCTGTTTGTAAACTTTCTTCAGTATTGCCATAGACTAATCTTTCTCGGTTGTAGAGTAATATTTTTAATTTGAAATCCTCAAAACTCATAAATATTCTAAAGGTCAGTTACCTGCCGTTTTTATTTTTGCATTTACTTACCATACAATTATATATATTTTTTTTAAATATACATATTGAATTCATATTTGGTAACAGTTTTATAACAATTCGAAATTTTATTATATATATATTGTCAGTATGTAAATAATGTTAAAAATATATGCTAAATCCCAATATTTGAATGATCACAATGTATATGTATTTTTTAAAGTATTATATGTTTAATTATATGTTAACTGTATCCTTTAACCTATCTATTGCATTAAGTTTGTTGTATGGCAACCGCCTTTTTTTAGCAGAGTTAAGTGTGTAGTTTTGGCAACAGTAGAAGTTATTTACCTCGCTTGCTAGCGGGTGCATTTTTTTTCGCTATGTGATTTCTCATTGATGCTCAATAATATATTTAATCTGGATCGTATCTGAGTGTTTAAGGGGGAGCGTCAGTTTCTCGATAATCTACCTTTTCCCAAGAGATGGCGTTGTATTTCACTTGAGCGATAGTTTTCTGTTTCTGGTAAACTAGTTCTGTTGAGTACGTCATTTCCCCTTTTCCTGTGACGTCAAGTGAAGTACGCGAAAAAAAGAAGAAAAAAGGAGGGGAAACAAGTGCGGTCATCCCAGAGCGTATATTAGTTCGGTTCATCCTCATTTTCAAGATTTTTTATATTTGTTTTGTATTAGCAGTCACATAAGCAGTTTGTACTGAAATGCGCTGTAGTGAAATGCGCTAAGTGAAATAATTATAATAACTTTAATCACAAGTGAAATGTGTTAGAGGGCAATATAACACTTTAAATTACAAAAATTTTCATGGTAAAATAATAAAATTGCTGTATATATTTTTTGCATTTCAAATTTAAATTTATATTCTCTCAAACGGGAATTAATATTTATAGTGTACTTATTAATGAAAAAACAGTGAGTGAAACATTTGTGAACCTCA
Organism: Salticus scenicus; assembly: GCA_963930645.1. Taxonomy (NCBI): domain Eukaryota; kingdom Metazoa; phylum Arthropoda; class Arachnida; order Araneae; family Salticidae; genus Salticus; species Salticus scenicus. The sequence goes on along the minus strand of OZ005658.1, from coordinate 51,395,240 downwards.
ACTATATCAATACATACAACTCACTGATATCAGTAGAACCTCGCCAATTTAGAATTTTAAGAACAAATTTTTCAACATAATGCGATAATTTATTATGGCAAATTAATTTATATTTGACCATGTTTCTATATACTTCGATTCTTGTTTATTTGTGTGTCCAGTACAAATCTTGCAATCGATTTTTAACTAACTTCCCGACCAGCTAGATATTTGAAGCTTTCAAAATAGCTCAAATCACGGTGAGAATACATTTTTTAAATATTTTTACCCAACTGTTTCGGGTCCCTGGTGCCCTCGACAGAGTTTATATGTTTCAACAGAAAATTTATTTAACTAACTTTCCGCCTAGCTAAGCTACACATTTGAAACTTTTAGAATAGCGCAAAACCCGATAACAATGCATTTTTTAAATACTTTTAGCCAATTGTCTTAGGTCTTTGCTGCCTTCGGTAGCATTTATATGATTCAACAATCGTATAACTTTCCGACTAGCTAGAAATTTGAAACTTTTAGAAAAATTCATAACACGATGACAATGCATTTTTTTTTTTTTTTTTAGTCAATTGTTTCGGATCCCTGCTGCCTTCGGTAACGTTTATATGATTCAACAATCATGAACTTCCCGGCTTGAAACTTTTTAAATAAATCAGAACACGATGACAATGCATTTTTTTAATTCTTTAAGCCGATTGTATCGGATCCCCGCTGCTTCGGTAGCGTTTATATGATTCAACAAAACTTCCCGATAGAGTCACCCGACCCGAACCCGACAAAAACATTTTCATTAACCCGAAACCCGACCCGAACCCGACAAAAAAATTTTCATCAACCCGCAAACCAACCCGAACCCGCAACAGAGAACTTTTTGCGACCCGCACCCGACCCGAAACCCGAAAAATAAATCAACATTACTTATTCATTTAAAAACCATGCAAAACAAGGTAAAATGATATAACATGACATAAAATAAAGTAAATTTTCACTGTCACACAGTTGGTAAATTAAAAAAAGAAAAAAACTAGTATGTTGTGGCCACCACAAGACATTCTTCTATATTTTTCTGTCAAATTCACTAAGTGCGAATAATTTATTAAAACTATGATTAAAAATATTTAACATGATGAATGCAAATAATTTCATCTTAGGGAAATCTAACACTAAATATCTAAAGAGAGACAGTTTTATCGTCTATAAATAACATCTTAAAGTAGTATGTTGTGTCCACCACATGACTTTCTTCTATATTTTCCTATACAAATTCACTCAGCAAAAAACTTTATTAAAATTAATATTTAAAAAAATTATATTTCATGATAATGCAGTCGATTTCCATATTAGAGAAGAAGTATAACACTAAATGTCCAAAAAAGTCAATTTTATCCTGAATATTATTATTATTATTGTTAAAAATGAAAAAATCAATAACTTTACTTCAAATTATCGCAGATCGATCTTTCAACCATTCGTTTTAAAGGTATTGACGAGCTCTTTTGAAAAATACCCATCATGAAAATTTACTCCCCTCGAGGGAGGGACTTGCCCCCAAGGGATAAGACGAGGCTCCTACATACATTTTTTTTTTTTTTTTTCCACAGTTGAATACCTGTATTACAAATAATTCTTTTAAATTTCATAATGATTATTAAAAATATTTATACAAAATTTTTGCGCATTTATACAAAATTTTGTCCTATACCACCAGGTTAAAAATTTAGAAAAAGCGGGATGGCAACGCAACCTGTTGGACAGTTTTTACCAAAAGTTGATAGGCACTAATTTATGTCAAGATGTAACTACATACCAATTTGTATTAAATTCTCTGCAGCAATTCCTGAGATACAATTGCTACAATAATTTTGTCACACACACACAGAGACAGACAAACTGACGTTTTCTAAAAATGGTCAAATCGTGTTATACAACTCTCAAAACGTGTAAATTCATCAAAAATCCGAGGTCGAAAATTTTTACGAATCCAATATTTTCTTCTATTGAATATAAAAGAAAGTAAAAATTAAAAATGTATTTTTATAATGGTTATCTCACATATCAAGTTTTGTACAGTTATATGACATAGAAGTTGAGATATAGCCATCCCGTTATCGATGAAATTTGCAGAATAGCAGCGCCACCTATTGGACGACAAGCATTAAACTGAATCAGCATAATGTCTCATAATCGCCTTCTCACATATTAAGTTTTGTTTGATGATACGCAGTAGAACCTGAGATATAGCTTTCCTTGTAATTGTGGAAATCGCTGTGTAGCAGCGCCACCTGTTGAGCAATTTACACCAAAAGTTGGCAAGCGCTAATATATGTAAAAGTGCACCTACATACAAATTTATATGCAATTCTCTGCATAGCCTTTCTTTAAATTGCGGAAATCACTGTATAACAACGCCACTTGTTGGCTGATAGGCATTCAAATTGAATCAGCGAAATATCTCATATTGGTCTTCTCACATATCAAATTTTGTTGGATTATACCCAATGAAACCTGAGATATAGCCTCCCTGAAAATGCAGAAATCGCTGTATGGCAGCGCCACCTCTCGAGCGGTTGATACCAAAAATTGATAGGCACTAATTTAGGTCAAGGTGCATTTACATATGAATTTAAATGCAAGTCTGAACAGTAGTTCCAACGATACAGCTGCTACAAAATGTTTGTTACACCCACACAGACGGACAGACAGACATTTTCTAAAAATGGTCAAATCATGGTCTAGACCTCTCAAAACCTGTAAATCCGTCGAAAACCGGAAGTCGAAAATTTTTACGAGTCCAATACTTTCTTCGATTGAATACAGAAGAAAGTGAAAAAAAAAATTTAAAATGTAATTACTGATTGTATTGAGTTAAAAATTAAAAAATCTAAAAAAAAAAAATGTTTAATAATAATGTTTAAACATTTATGTGAGTTGTGAACTTCAAGATTGCAAAAATGTACTTCAAATTCAGCGTTACTTACTAGTTCGTTGTCTTATGCTTATATTCTGAAAAAAAAAAAAAAAATGTATATTTATTTATTGCTTTTGTTCGACGTGAATGTTTATAATTATTTGGGACATCTGCTTTCCCACAATCACTTTCAATTCACATGATCAGCAAATTATCTTTCTGCAGTGGCAATTTTCGTGTTTTGTTTATTTGTTCAAGAGAAGAAGAATATTATTATTATGCCTTGATGGAATCCGTTTCCTAAATGTGTTTATTTTACATTACTTTTTACTTTCTTGTGTATTCAATTGAAGAAAGTATTGGAATCGTAAAAATTTTCAGCTTCCGTTTTTTGATAGATTTACACGTTTTGCGGATTCCAGAACACAATTTGACTAGGTATTTTTGGAAAATATGTGTCTGTCTGTCTGTTTGTGTGTGGGCGTGAAAAAAAAAGAAAAATCTTGTGGCGACTGTATCTTATTGCAGATAACTGCATATAAATTTATATGCTGATGTACATTGACCTAAATTAGTTCCTATCAACCTTTGGTGTCAATTTCTCAACAAATGGCGCTGCTGAACCGCGGTTTTCACAATTTCAGGAAAGGCTATACCTCAGGAACTGCTACACGATTTTACGTATAAATCTATATGCAGATACACTTGATACACTTTGACATAAGTTAGTGCCTACCAACTTTTGTGTCAATTGCTCAACAGGTGGTGCTGTTATACGTCGACTTTCGCATTTTCAGGGAAGGCTATATCTCAGGTTCTGTTGTGCATAATCAAACAAAACTTGACACGTATCAGTGTAGCCATTACATGACATTACGCTGATTCAGTTTGGAAGCATATCAGCGTATAAGTGGCGCTGCTATACTGCAATTTTCCCTGAGAACGGAATGTGGCTACATCTCAACTTCTATGACATATAACGGTACGAAACCCGATGTATGTGGTAACCATTATGAAGACGCATATTTTAAGACTTTATTTATAGAGAATTAAACTTTTTTTCTTTTCTTATATTTAGTGTTAGTTTTTTATAAAATGAAAATCATTCATTATGGTAGATAATTTTAATAAATATTATTTTTAAGAAAATATTTTTACTGAGCGAATTCCTATAGGAAAATATAGAAGAAAATTTGAGGTGCTCACAGTATACTAGCTTTAAATGAAATCACAACAAGTATTTCTTCTATATTTGATGTATATACAAGTATAAATGGAGGAAAATTCAAAATTCCGTTCACATAAAAGCCAGGATTGAATTTCATTAAAAGTAAAGGTATTAGAAAAAAAAAAAAAAAATAGTATGTTGTGCCCACCAGAAGACTTTCTTCTATATTTTGTAATACAAATTCACTCAGTACTGATAATTTATTAAAGCTATTATTTATTAAAATTACCTACCATAATGAATGCAGACGATTTTCATCTTAGAGAAAAGTTACACTAAAAGTACAAAGAAAGACAGTTTTATTCCCTATAAATAATATATTAAAAAATGCGTTATGATAATGGTTATCGCACTTATCAAATTTTGTGCAGTTATACACCATGGAAGTTGCGATATAGCTTTTCCGTTCTCGGGGAAAATTGCAGTACAGCAGCGCCACCTTATGGCCGATATGCATCCAAATTGAATTAGCATAATGTCTGATGATAATGGCCTTTTCACATATCAATTTTATTTTAATTATACGCAATAGAATCTGAGATATCTCTTTCCTTTAAATTATGGAAATCGTTGTATAAAACCGCCACCTATTGAATTATTGGTACCAAAAATGGATAGACAAAAATTTATATCATGGTACATCCATATATAAATTTATGTGCAATTTTGTGTAGTAGATCCTGAAATAAAGTATTTCCTTGAACTGTGGAAATCACTGTATAGCAGCGCCACCTATTGAGAAATTGACATAAAAAGTTGATAGGGACTAGGTTATGTTACGGTGCATCTACATATAAATTTATATGCAATTCTCTGCAGTAGTTCCTGACTCTCAAAACATGCAAATTCATCAAAAACCGGAAGTTGAAAATTTTTACGAATCTAATAATTTCTTCTACTGAATATAGAAGAAAGTGAAAAAAAAAAAAAAAAAAAAAAAAAAACTTGTAAACTGCGCAATTTCCCTTAAATTCTGGAAATCACTGTATAGCAGCGCTATCTGTTGAGCGATGGGCACCAAAAGTTGATAGGCACTAATTTATGTCAAGGTGCATTTATTTATAAATTTATATGCAATTATGTGCAGTAGTTCCAGAGTCGCCACAAAATTTCTGTCACACACATACAGAGACGCAGACTGATATTTTCTGGAAATAGTCAAATCGTGTTCTGGACTCTCAAAACATGCAAATTCCTCAAAAACCGGAAGTTGAAAATTTTTACGAATCTAATACATTCTTCTACTAAATATAGAAGAAAGTTAAAAAAAAAAAAAAAAAAAACTTGTAAACTGCGAAATCTTTTCAATTTCCAGAATGTAAATGCGAGGTTATACTGTATTTGTATTTCTTTAATATATACATTAACAACAGTAAAGAAAGATTTATAATACTTTTCTAATTTTCATACAATTTCTACAAAAGATACATATTAGTTCCGTTAAAGAAAAGAATACAGATTCAGATACAAATACGGATCTATTTTTCTGGCGGATACGAATAGGGAGCTCCGGTACATGTCTGCCCACCAGCCACCGAGCGGTTCTGCGCTCAAAGCTGGTAGATGGAAGCTGTCGGGTTCGATCCCAGGTTGCGCTCATCGACCTAGCCTTTCGGAGTTTACCATGGTTTCCTCCGAAACACGCGTAAATACGGGCTAGTACCGCTTAGAAAGACCCAAACGGAGGGCATTCCCCCTATAGGCCTAGGACACATCTGGAGTCAATCGGCCTTAAATCCTCCAACCAAACAACCAACCGATACATGTCTAGTATGTACAGAATGTTTAAATTAGTTACATAGTTGTAAACATGCCTATAAAATGTTTATAATTGTAAAAAATATTTTGAAAGGTGTTCTCAAGTCGACCCGACTTATTGAAAACCAAACCCTACCCGAACCCGAACCCGACCCGCGCGAAAAAAAGATCAGTCAACCCGACCCGCAAGAGAAAAAATTCTGTCAACGCGGCTCGGGTTCGAGTAAAATCGGGTTACCCGATCCGATGCAGGACTCTAGTTTGGGAATTCAAAAGTTGTTTCAATGCCACTTATTCGAAAAGCTGATAAAAGTGAGAAAGCTTGATATCCCTCTTTCAGTTCTTGCTAAACTTTATGAATGTGGGGAGGGAGAATATAATGTAGGAAGTGCGTTCTTGTTTTTCTTCTTTTGTCTATTTTTCGGAGAACTGGAAGAGGGGAAAAAGTTCGATGTGAAAAGGCGACGTATTCTATCTTCAGAAAATCATTTGAGCGATATTCCGAGATTTTATTTCATTTATTTTTCATGTTTGAAAGCTAATTTTAGATGCACAGAACATAAAAAAAAATCTGGTGTGAAACAACCACACGACTTCCATTACCCGCTATTACATGTATTATATACATTTTTGAGAGATAATGTGATCAGAAAACATAAAAGGGACCTAAAGAGAAAATCGTTAGAGCCGTTTTTGAGATACCAACTTTTACAAAAAATCAATTATTGACCGGAAAAAAATAATTACACACAAAAGAATATTTAAAAGTGAGTTAAAATGGCGAGTTTGAAAAAAATTCGTACAACCGTTTTTAAAGGAACGCCTTTGCGAGGCCTGAACTTGAGCTATTTATACAGGACGCCTATCAATTTTCCTGAACTAACCAACTATATCATTCGAAAGGACATCTAATAGAGTGTTTATATAGCAAGTTTGAAGAAAATCGTTAGAGCCGTTTTTGAGATACGGACTTACGGTCCCACTTCCGGTTTCCGATGTCCCACTTCCGGTTAAACTCAATTATTGACAGGAAAACAATAATTACATACAAAAGCATACTTAAAAGTGAGTTAAAATGGCGAGTTTGAAAAAAAATCCGTACAACCGTTTTTAAAGGAACGCCTTTGCGAGACCTGAAATTGAGCTATTTATATATGCCGCCTATCAATTTTCCTGAACTAACCAACTATATCATTCGAAAGGACATCTAATAGAGTGTTTATATAGCAAGCTTGAAGAAAATCGTTAGAGCCGTTTTTGAGATACGAACTTACGGTCCCACTTCCGGTTTCCGATGTCCCACTTCCGGTTTTTCAATTTTCACCAAAATTTGGAAATTTCATCTGTACACCAGACGTATTTCAATTCTAAAGTTTCGTAGATCTATCTTTATTAGTTTCTGAGCTATAATAGCCAGAAGATTCTCCACATACATACATACATACACACACACATACATACACACTGACCAATTGCCAAAAACCACTTTTTTGGACTCAGGGGACCTTAAAACGTGTAAATCAGGTGAAAACCCGATATCGAATTTTCAGACCGAATACAATACTTCCATTACCTACGGTAGTAGGGTAATGGAAGTAAAAAGGGAAGTGATCTCGCATTGAATCTAAAACGCTTACCATAACGGTATACAGGAGAATTAAAATGATTGTTGTAAATTATGTATTCGTATCCCGCTCAAAAATATCTTATAAATAATTGTGTGACACCGCTAGTTTACTTTATTTTATAATTAGAATATTACTAGATGAGTTTGAAAAATATTTCATAAAATATTATTCTAAAATAAAAAAATATAAATTATGTCATTTGATTTATTTATTAATCACTATTATTTATTTATTTATTTATTTTGGGGGGCGGAGAGAACGGCAGTTTGCGTCTAGTGTTTGTTTATTTTACAAACAAAAATTTCTTTTCCGGGTTCGGGCTGATGAAAATTTCTGTGTTGAGTTTGACTTGGGTTTCAGGTTGACTTCAAATTTTATTACAATATGAATATTTTATTTTCGAAATCTTTATTTTAGAAATATGTACCTTGTAAGATAATTAGTTTTGATATTTATCGTATATATATATACATATACACGCACACATTTACTTAATCCTAATTTGTTAATTTTATAATGGTCGGTTTTGTATTTTATATTTCCTGCAATTACACAGTTTGTCATGGAGGATGGTTTTGGTTTTTTCTAATCTTTAAACTCATATATATATATAAATTCTTTTCAATAAATTTATATATATATATATATATACACACACATACACATAAATTCATTTTGGTTCTTCAGCATTGCGGCGGCTTTTTATCATCTGTCTTTTTACATCTTACAACTTTGTTACCATACATATGAACAATAATCCGAAAATCTCGTGAATTCAATGATTTGAAATTTTCGACTTCCTAACATTTTTTTTTTTACTTTTAGGAAAAAAAAAAAAAAAGTTTTTTATTACCATTCCTAGTGCATATACACCAATAAAAAACAGATTACTATGCATTTGTTGTATCAAACAATAGAAAATAAAAGATTTGGAAATTCTGTTTTTATCAATTTCAAATTTCTTAGAAAAAAATTTATAGAGTTTCTTTTTTTTTTTTTTTTCAAGGAAATTTGTCATATTTGCTATTTTGGATTATGATGTACGATTCCATTAATATATATACAAGGCGCGCAATTTCCACTCGCCGGCTCGCCATTGGCGAGTGGAATTTTTACTGTGGCGAGTAAAAATTTGGTCTAGTTATAGATACAATTCTTACACGATACGGTAACAGAAAACATTCTTTTTATAGATTTAAATATGGCAAAATCTTGCCATCTTATAACCTCATATTTAACCTCTCCTTTTTAGATTCTCGGAGACCCGAGTCTGTGTGTGCGCTGCCCGAGATCGCGCCAGCTTGGAAAAGGAAAAATGCTTGGTGTATACATAAAATTTTGATATCTTCGGCAGTTTCGTTTCTTACTCTGTTATTTCTCCAAGTAGAGTGAGAATAGACGAATGGAAAGCCTCTTTGTCCGTCGCCCACTATCCGAGAAAAGCTGTATTATGATTAAAAGAAGAAAAAAAAAAAAAGAGTTCATATTTTCAAGTTTTTTACTAAAACGTCAATGATTTGCGCATGTAATGATTTGTAAGCAACGATTTTATCGAAAAAGTTATTCCGAAATGTCCATTTCAAATGACAACAATGAACAAGTTATAAACATCGACATTCTGTCTAATTACAAAAATAAAATGGACGAAAAAAACATTTCTAATATTAAATGTTAAGTAAATAAATAGATAAATAAGAAAGCTTAATCTTAATTAAAGTCGCTGCAATAGTCAAGAAAAACAACGTAATAAGCTCAGTTGATATTTTCTACTGAAACTAAAACTCAACTCAAAACATAAGCGCTCATTTTACCGGAACTAAAGCAGACGGCTTAGGGTTACTGTAACATTAAAAATATCTGTCATTCTGCTACAGTATGCCATGAAAAAAATCAGTCATAGAAAATAATAAAGCATTTTCTGAAGGATATTTCGGTATCATATTGCTCTACACATATCCCTTATACAGCTATTTATAAGAATATGACATAAAATTATGAGAAAAATTTAAAAAATGGCAAAAATAAAAGCTTTTCAATAAATAGGAGAAACGATTCGAAATAGCAACGCCATCTATTAATAGCTAAAAGAAACAACATGAAATTTTTCGAAAAAATGCAATTTTTGAAAAATTAAAATTTAAAAAAGATTGAGAACACATCTCGTTTTAAAAATTATATCGTCTGAGAGATAAAAGTTATATCTAACGCCAAAAAAAAATTTCAAACAAATTAATTGCATTAACAATGCACGGGATTGATTTTAGAATTTTAGCATTAGTAATCTAGAAAAGCCGTAACTGACGATCCCCCTTAATTATGATTAATATACATTCTCTAACACGTTATCAGCACGAAGGCTCTCAGAAATGATCATTATTTTCGCGGATTAAAGAAGATTGCATAGCCCTTATCACCGATGTCCTGCAACGCACGTTGAAGAAAACGGAAGAAGTTTTGCATGCTCTGACGAAGTTTAAGAGTCTGTAGAAGTAATATTTGTTTCTTATTCTTTCTTAAACAAAACATGGAAGATTATAAGTTGAAAAAATTAGACGGTGATAATTACCATGCATGGGCGATACGTGCGCGTGCTATTATGGTACAGAAGAAATGCTGGGAAGCAATAGATCCGGGATATGGACAGGAAATGACGGATACTGAAAGGAAGAAGAATGACGAAGCACTAACGCTTATGTTTTTGATTGTAGAAGACACATTCTTAGATGATATTGGGGATTGTATTCGAGCGAAAGATGCATGGATCGCTTTAAAAGAAATGCATACAAAATTCGGACTTCTTCACGTTTTGCAGTTAATGAAAGACTTTTTTAATATTACTATGAAACCTGGGGAAAGTGTTCAATCCTATTTGGCCAGACTCATGGAAATACACAGAAAATTATCTAATGGTGGATATGCCTTCACAGACAGAGAAGTGGCTCTGGTCATGCTGATTGGACTCCCAAAATCGTACGAAAGCTTAATACTGAATCTAGAAAAGGATGAAGCAAATTTGACTACTATTATTGTGAAATCGAAGCTTTTGATCGAAGAAAAAAGAATTTCTAGAAATGCAAACACTATTGAAGACCGTGAAGAACATGCTCTACATACAAAGAGTCACAATCAAAGGAAACATTTACAAACCGACGCCTCAAAAAGCTGGCAACCAAAGAAGTCATTAGAGACAAACTCAAATGCGAAGAAAAACACTAAGTGCTTTAGCTGTGGAAAATGGGGTCACATATCCAAATATTGTGATGAAGCAAAGAGAAGCAATCAAGTAAGTGCAAAAACAGCAGTTAACTTAAAAGGAGATTGAGCTTTAAATATAAATCATAAAGGGGAAAATAAATCAACTTTTTGGATTCTGGACAGTGGTGCCACAGAGCACATGACATCTGACAAGAAGAAGTACTCAAATTTCAGACGCTCTGAATCTACTGTAGAGGTAGCAAACTCTGAGAAGATAGAAGTCACTGGGATTGGAGATATCATACTGAGATTACACGAAAGCGGAGAGACTGTTACCCTTGCAAATGTCCTTTTTGTACCAAATCTAGGAGGCAATCTGCTCTCACTTGGAAGAATTGAAGAGCGAGGTTTCAAAGCTGAATTTGCTGCTGGTGAGGCAAAGATAATAGAAGGGAGTGGAAAAATTGTCCTTACCGCCAAAAGAAATGGAAGATTATACATAGTAGAAGAACTAAGCCCTAAGGCTTATGTCGCAAGAACTGCAAGTGATGATCTCTGGCACAGAAGACTTGGACATCCTAATCATAAATCAATCAAAGGACTATATCCAGATCTTAAAACACCTGAACCTGAATTAACAAATGATTTGTGCACCATTTGCATCCAAGGGAAGATGAAGCGTAAGAAGTTTCCCAAGATAGCAAACACAAGAGCAAAAGAAGCACTCGAAATTATACATGCTGATGTTGTTGGAAAGATAACACCATCCTCCTTGGGCGGCTCTAATTACTTTGTTACATTTACAGATGACCATACTAGATATACAACAGTTTACCCTAAAAGAAGTAAGGATGAAGTCTTATTCAAATTTAAAGAGTATAAACAGATGGCTGAAAATTTTCACAACAAGAAAATCAAGATTCTGAGAAGTGATAATGGAGGTGAATTTAGAAATAGAGAATTTGACCACTACCTTGCACAACATGGCATACGAAGACAAGCAACAGTGCCCGAATCCCCTCAACAAAATGGAATCTCTGAGAGGAAGCAACAAACACTACTAAACATGACACGGTGTCTACTCATAGAATCTGGTTTAGATCAAAGATTTTGGGCAGAAGCAGTATCAACAGCTGCCTACCTTCTGAATAAACGTCCTTCTGCATCAATCCAGGGAAACATCCCAGAAGAAAAGTCGCACAGGAAAAAGGTCCAAACAAGTCACCTTAGGATATTTGGATGCAGGGCTTGGAGTCAGGTGCGATCAAATTTTAGAAAAAAAAATTGATGCAAGGGCTACAGAATGCATATTAGTTGGCTATCCAGAAGGCACAAAAGGTTACAGGTTGTATGACGAAAACAATAATAAATTTTTTATTAGCCGAGATGTTGAATTTGAGGAAAACATCTTTCCCTACAAGAAGTGTCAAGAAGATATTCCAAAGTATGTCAGTATTATTCTGAATGTTGAAAATGAAAAGGCTGAAGATATTTTTGATACAGGAAATACAAATCAACCACAGGACATTGAATCAGAAGTAACCAATAACAGCACTGATGAGCCAAGTAGTGATTCAAAATTTGTTATGCAAGCTGAAGATACACTTATTGAGGAAGACAAAACTCAAATAAAGGATACTAACCAAAATCAATGCTTCGAAGAAATTTCAGAATTGAGAAAAGACTTGAACCACAGCCAAGAAATCAACTTAGGACAACATACCGAGAAAAGTGATAGCCCCTCAACATCAGTTTCTAACAATCTAACAAATAGGAACAGAAGTATAAAAACCCCAAAACATCTTGATGACTACATTCCGTACAATGTTCAGGCTAGAGAAATCCTTGAAGAAAGATCAAGAGACTCAGATACAGTCACAGAAGCCCTAGCCTTGGATGAATCAGAAAAAAAGCAAGAAGACAGAGTCCCAGCAACCGTGAAGGAAGCATTATCATCTCCTGAAGCAGACATGTAGCAAAAAGCCATGAACGAGGAAATTTCCAACCTCACTCAAGCCCAAACCTGGGCGCTTACTACCAAACCACCCGGTGTAAAGATCATACCTTCCAGATGGCTGTTCCGAAAGAAGAAAGATGAGGCTGGGAATCGAGCGAAATTTAAGGCCAGGTTAGTGGCAAAAGGCTACCTTCAAGTATCCGGTGTGGATTTCCAAGATACATTTTCCCCGGTCATCAAGCTTAAGTCCGTTCGACTTTTACTTGCCATAGCTGCAGAGAAGGGTTTTGAAATTCACCAAATGGACATAACAGCAGCGTACCTAAATGGAGTCTTAGAAGAAGACTTGTACATGGCACAGCCTGAAGGTTGCATAGAAAAAGGAAAAGAGCACCTAGTCTGTCATCTAAAGAAGAGTATTTATGGCCTTCGTCAATCAGGACGAGTGTGGAATACATGTCTGAATGATTTCTTAACTGATTATGGATTAACAAGAGCAAACGCAGATCCTTGTATCTATTACTGTCATGAAAGAAACATCATAGTTGGAGTCTATGTTGATGATCTCTTGATCATTGGTGACATGACAGAAATAAACAAGTTTAAAGAAAAGATAAAAAGAAAATTTACTGCTAAAGACCTAGGCCCAGCCAGCCAAATCTTGTCCATGCAAATAAGTAAAGAAAATGGATCATACACTCTAGACCAAACTGCTTATGTTTCTGAGATATTGGAGACTTACAAGATGACTGAGGCAAGATCTGCAGCCACTCCATTAGACCCGAGTATGAAATACAATAAAGTAGATGACCAACAGTGGGAAGGAAGCAAAAGTATCCCTTATAGACAGGCTATTGGGAGCCTATTATATCTCACCTGTGGTACTCGTCCAGATATGGCCTATTCCTCTACCTATATGAGCCAGTTTAATGAAAAGCACACTGAAGAACACTGGCGGGGAGTGAAGCACATTTTGAGATATCTAAAGGGAACCCGACAAAGAAAGTTGAAATTCAGGAAGACGGGTGAACCACTACAAATCTATTCTGACGCCGACTGGGGAGGTGACAGAACTAACCGCAAATCTTACAGCGGATATATAATGCTACTAGCAGGAGCTCCAATCTCGTGGTCTAGCAAGAAGCAATCCTCAACAGCCTTATCGTCAACGGAGGCAGAGTACATTGCTATGTGTCACACCGCTAAAGAAACCCTCTGGATCAACAATCTGTTGAAAGAAGTGTGTAGTGAATTGATGTCTTCACCTCAGAAAGTGTTAGTTGACAACCAGGGAGCTATGTTTATGGCTAAAAATCATGTGACCTCAAAAAGAAGCAAACACATAGACATCTAGTATTTCTTTCTAAGAGATTTAGTTAAAGAAAAGATTATTGCATTCGAATACATACCATCAAGTGAGAATCTTGCTGATCTTCTCACAAAACAGGTGTCGAAGAAGACCCTACAGGCACTTGGGTATGCAGCAACTTACCTTGGTAAATAAAATCTAAAAGTAAGTGACAATCTTGTATAAGAATCTTCTGACCTTCTCCTATCCTGAAGTAGTGCCAAAAGACTCATTCAAATACTGACTTCTTGTTTTTGTAAAGACTTGTTTTAGAACTTTCCTTGTTCATACCCATTTTTTTTGTGAAGGACTATTTAGTATCATTAGTTAGAACTATTAGTTAACCTTATTTACAATGTGTCAATACTAAACAATTATATGTCCTCACATATGATATCTATATTGCCAATAGAAGTACATAACATTTAAAAATTGTGTAATTAGCAAGGGGGAATGTTAAAAATATATGCTAAATCCCAATATTTAAATGATCACAATGTATGTATTTTTTAAAGTATTATATGTTTAATTATATGTTAACTGTATCCTTTAACCTATGCATTGCATTAAGTTTGTTCTATGGCAACCGCCTTTTTTTAGCAGAGTTAAGTGTGTAGTTTTGGCAACAGTAGAAGTTGTTTACCTCGCTTGCTAGCGGGTGCATTTTTTTTCGCTATGTGATTTCTCATTGATGCTCAATAATATATTTAATCTGGATCGTATCTGAGTGTTTAATTATGATTAATATACATTCTCTAACAAATAATATGTTAAAAAAATAATAATAATAAACTTTATACGCTGAAGTTTTGTTTTGTTATTTAAAATAACTCATTTTGCATTTTTAGCATTAGTATTTTATTTATTTATTTATTTTAATACAACAATTTTACCATTTAATTTCAGAAGTTGTTTTAAAATATCAAGTCAAATCTAGAAAAACCAAACATGAATAAATGAGTAAATATCTAAAAAAAAAAAAAAATGAATGAATATGTAAGTAATTATATTTACTTTTATGTCGAAAAAAAATATATAAATGTACAAACTTAAAAAAAAAAAAAAAAATTCAAATAAATTTGAGAAAAACAGTGCTAAAGAAATGGAATCGCTTCAGCATAGAACCTCTTGGCAAAATTTAAATTTGGCACCGAAGTAACCCGGATACTTTTTTCCAAAATATTTACTTATGCAATTTCGATAGCCACTTTAATTTATCAATAAATTGACAACAAAAATTTAAAAACCTCAAAGGGGCTCCTTTGCTAAAGTTATACCAAAGACATTTTAAGAAATGAATATAGTAATCGATGCTAGTGAATGAGACACAGTTAGTGCATGCTTTAATGGAAGAATAAGGTAAAATAAGCCCAATCGTACTAAATTAAATTATGTTTCCATAGAATGTAAGCAGAATTTCTTTCTTTCTTTTCACTTTTCTTTTCTTATCAATCTCTTATATTTAATAAGAGCAGCTAAAATAATAATAATAATAATAACTAGTATGTTGTGGTCACCACATGACTTTCTTCTATATTTTCCTATACAAATTCACTCAGTAAAAATAATTTATCAAAATTATTATTTAAAAAAATTATCTTCCATGATAATGCAGACGATTTCCATATTACAGAAGTAGTATAACACTAAATATCCAAAAAATGTCAATTTTATTGTCAGTATTATATATATATATATATATATATATATTGTTAAAAATGAAAAAAATCGATAACTTCATTTTAATTATCATAGATCTATGGTTCAACCATTCGTTTTAAAGGTACTTGCGAGCTCTTTTGAAAGATACCCATCATGAAAATTTACTCCCCTTGAGGGGGACATCCCCCCTCCAGGAGGGGGAGGCGAGGCTCCTACACATACAATTTTTTTTTACCAGTTGACTATCTCTATTATAAATAATTCTGATACATTTCATAATGATTATTAAAAAATAATTCTCTTTATGCACATTTATACTAAATTTTGTTCTGTACCACCATGTTAAAAATTTAGAAAAAGCGAGATGGCAACGCAGCCTTATGACAATTTTAACAAAAGTTGATAGGCACTAATTTATATCAAGGTGCAACTACATACCAATTTGTATGAAATTCTCTGCAATAGTTCCTGAGATACAGCTGCCACAAAATTTTGTCACACACACAGACAGACATTTCCTAAAAATGGCCAAATCGTGTTCTACAGCTCTCAGAACGTGTAAATCCATCAAAAACCCTAGGTTGAAAATTTTTACGAATCCAATACTTTCTTCTATTGAATATAGAAGAAAGTAATAATAAAATGCTGCACAAAAAAATAAAAATTAGTAAATAAAATAATAATAAAATGCTCAGTATTATATCATTGTTCAATCGAAAAACTGTCACAATAAAATTTCTGGAGATAAAAATCTATTTTACTAGCTAAATAATGAACTAAGTTAAGTTTATTAAAAAAATTAATAATAATAATAGAAGTAAACATGTATACGAACAAATTTACATTCTATGATGTCGCGCACGAACCCAAATTACAGATCGAAATATGTTTGGATATTATTTTAATATTTTCATCTTCAAGACATCCTAAATATTTTTCTATTTCCATTTTTTTTTTTTTTTTTTTTTAAATGCCACTTAATATTACTTTGAGCAATCGATGCGACTGCAAACATTCATTTTACCTTCAATATTCGAAATCATTCTACTGCGTAAACCGCAAACATATCGATATCGATGAGTGAATATCAGGCAAACGAGCTTTCGCGATCAAAGTTGATCCGATCAATATATCAGAATCCGAATTAGATATCTCGGAGAGGGATATATCGTTTCGACTAACATCAATTGTCTTTCCTAGTAACACAGCTGCTGATTGTAGATAGTATGTATAGTGAATGGAAGACAGTGTTTTCTTCTAGAAGAGGAGAACGAAACATTGGTAATTAAAGGAATGTATTTGCGCTTATCTGCGCGATAATAAAAGCAGATGGCTTTCAATAAACACTTGGTGGACTTTTTAAAAGCAGTGATATTTTAGATTTGAGGTTTCGCAGGAAGAATAAAGGAAGAGGAAGTATATGTATTGTGAGAGAGATCGATTGCGACTGGGGTTATATTTCTCGACTTTATCAGTGAGTAATAAGACGCAAGAAGAGAATGGGTATTAGAATAAGATATTCGGTGCTTTTTTTGTTCGGGTTTCGTTCGCTGGGGTTTCAGTCGGGTTTCGTTTGTGATGCGTGCACGGATTAAAAGAGTAGGATGTATTACGAATGTTACGGAAAGGTAGTAATTTTCATCTTACAGATAGAGGGCGACCAAATCTCGAAAACACACCAATCAGCACGTCTTTACATTTCTGGCTGTTAGATCATAGGTCGTTCTCGGAAATCGTGTGATGACTGAAGCCGAAGGGGCGGGCTTTCCCTTTCTTCCGATAAGTTTCAAGGATACTACACCAGGCGGCGATCGAATCGCTTTCCTGGACTCGGCTGAATTAATGCGGAAAAGGAATCTTCTGTTCCCGCGCTCGCTGCCCTATCTCGTTTTAATTCCCATACTCTTCTTCCGTGGATGCGTGCTTGCGCGGAAGCATAATTCTATTAATCCGTGGTTGGCGTTCAACGTTACTTATCGGCATATCGATTGGTCGCGCAGTGCGCACTAGGTAATATTAAGGCTCCTATATATACGAGCTGGCGCATCAGGCATTTTGTTGCCTTAGGGTTGCCACATGTACCCAGCGCGTTTCTCTGATAAGCAAACGACAAACATTTTTTTTTATCGTCTTACGTTACTTTAGAGTAAGGTGACCATATTTTCAAATAGGGATTTGAGGACAAATTACGGTTTGTCCCCGAATCAAAGTAAATTTCGAGGACATTGAAAACTCCATTTGGGGACTTTTTCGAGGACACAACAGACCAATACCTATATGCATTATTAATAAAAAGAAATCTCATTTATACATTACAAAATGCTTTGAAACACTTTTTTCTGTGAAAAATTGTTGAGCTTAAAGTATGTTTATGCAAATTAAACTATCTCAGCATTATTAAAATAATCAAGTCTATAGAACCCATTTACACTTTATTATGATGATAGGAGAGAACACAAAATAACAACATTTCATTTTAATCTTCAGAATCCCCACTCCCAGAAATACAGAAATTATTCCCGATTATATACCTACAAGAAAATCTTTTCATTTTCTCTCCGATACATTGATCAATGCAATTTGTGGTGGTCATATACAGTCGGTAACAAAAGTGTCCGAACACTAGCAAAAATTCCTATGTAAAAAAAGTATACTTCATACGGTTTTGTTACATAAAACCTTGTCGAATCCTGTACTTAGTCAGTCTAAGAACAGGATTAGATAAGGATTTATTTAACAAAACTGTATGAAGTGTACTTTTTTTACATAGGAATTTTTGCTAGTGTTCGGACACTTCTGTTACCGACTGTAACTGCCATTTTCGTCAAAATTTCATTAAAGAAATTTTATTTTTCACTTCACATAAATCGGGCAAGATAGAATTTATATACTGATTGATTAATACTGCATGATTCTTTCTCTGCTCATGAAGTATGTGGGTCTTTATTTTAAAGTTTAGTTGATTTTCAAGATTATTTAATTACTTGTGCATTAGACTGCGATTTTGATCGGACTGGATTGGATGGGCTTTACTTCGCACTAGCGCTGCACAATGGACAACTGACGAAGGTCTGGGACTCACTCCTATAGGTGGTCAGAAGACATGCCATCACAATTTTGATCCTCCACGGAATGGACAACGATTTTGAAAGAAATAGATACAAATATTTAAATCTGGGGACATTTAGAGTCCCCAAGTAGTTAAAGAATTTTTGGGGACAAAAAATAAAAAAGGTCAAAATTTGAGGACAATCCTCGAATTTCGAGGACGTATGGTCACCTTACTTTAGAGTAACTTGTTTTATTATATTTCATAATTTTAGCTAAGTAAACTATGATATGGAAAATTGTTTAGCGATAAACTGCTATAATCATTCAAGAAGTAAATATAAAGTGTTCACAAACATTCTATCACAGTGTATTTGAGTTTTGGCGTTATTTTGTAAAAGAAACAGAAACCGCCCTAACAACACATCTTAGCCCAGTACATCTATAAGATATCCTCGGAATAAAATGCCATCCTGAGAATGTACTGTGAAAAAAATGTGTTTTTAGAAATATTATTGTTGCTTATTGCTCTTATCTTGACCGGATTAGCTACAGATCAAGATTTCTTAAAATCATTAGGTAAGCGATAAGGACGCCAAGCGGGAATGCTGTCCTCTTCGGAGGCAAAAAAATGGCGGTGATGCGCCGGCCTATTATTTTATTTAGGTGTTCTAGGTAATATCGTTAAAGGGATATATCGGCAGAGCTAGATCTTAAATATTGTTATCGGGATATTAAAAAAATATCGATACTTGAGGATATATTGATAAATAATCCAGCCCTAGAGAAAAGCCATACGTGTGTGAATTATGTTTTAAAGGGTTTTATCAAAAAGGAATTTTGGATAGACATGTATACATATACTGTAAAAAAAAAGTCCAGTTTGCTGTCAGAAATTTTCTGTAATTCAATAAAATACGATCAATCAACGCATTTTTTCTACTGATAGAACGTATTTTTCTGAATTACAGAAAATTTCTGGCTGCAAACAGGGCTATTTTTTGACAGTGTACTCATTCAAAGGAAAAGCGATACCTGTGCGAAATGTTTTCTAAAGAATTTTCTTAAAAAGGAAACTTAGATAGACATTTATGCACACATAGAAAAAAAACCACATGTATGTCAAATATACCAGAAAGAATTTTCTCGAAAGAATAGTCTAAATATTTATCTATGCAGAATATATATCAGAAAAAAAGGCCATACAGTTGTGAAATAAGTCATAAAGGATATTCTGTAAGCAGGGGCGGATCGAGGGGTGTGCGGCCGCACCATGCGCTCGCTCTAAGATGATCAAAATCAATTGCGACATTGGGAGGGTTTAGACTATCGTCTTTCTGTCCCTTTCATTGTCGTGCTGATTTTTCATATAAGAGAATGCTGTAAAATACCGCAAAAGCGCACCCTTCCTCGTCCTCACTTTAATTTAAACACCCCTCTGAATTTCACCTAAATTTAGCTTGCTCTGAACCACAGATTATCATACAGATAGGACAGTGAAGCTAAAACTCAAACCGGAAATATAGTAGCACCACTAGTGTCAACAGAGGCGAACTACATGTGTTAAGTCTACATGAATAGCATCTTTGATCGAAAATTGTTTTTCTATTTCGCGAGTAGTTAGTAGCAGGTTAATATGGGAAGTTTTCATTTTCTTCACTTTCTATTGTTTTTGAATTCACAAAATTACCCTCAAAACATTCACAGCTATTCTTCTAAGAAATAAAAATTAGTTTTTATAATGTTTAAAAATGTGCTTTGTCATTCATATTCAAGTACAAATGCAAATTACAAACTGTAATTCTGAAATAGCAGTATGAAGTCATTTAATACTTATCGTTGCTTGGTTTAACTAATACAAAATGCTTCAAAATGAAAACATGTTTTTATTTTATGTATATTTTCAAAGTTTATTTTCTTAATATTTAGCTCTTGCTTCTTAAAATAAATTGCTTTTGAAGTTTGTAAACAAGAATAAAGTTGCCAAAATGAAAACGTATGTGCAGTTTTCTTTCCTTCACTTTTTCTACTACTTTTAAATTCGCAAAATTATAACATTCACAGCTATTTTCTAAGAAATAAAACTAATTTTTATTATGTTTGAAAAAAATTTTGCCAAACACATTTGTGTTCAAGTGTACAAATTAATATAACAAACTGTAATGCTGAAATAGCAGTATGGTAGGAAATCTTAAATATTTAACATTGCTTGGTTTAAATAATACAAAATGCTTTAAAATGAAAAAAAATATTTCTGGTTTATGTATATTTTCGAAATTTATTTGCTTAATATTTAGTACTTGCTTCTTAAAATAAATTGCTTTCGACAATCAAAATGTAAACATCTATACAATGGTTAGTTGGTTGGGTGTTGATTTTAACGTTGCACTAATATTACGATATGAACATAGATACAATAAAAATAAGACGAGCGATTGCGTAAGCTGGAGAGCTCGAGATACTTACAGCTGTTGACAATAGGGTCGTTGCAGTCAAATTTTGGTTACCAAAGAATATACGGGAGTGTCCTATCTGTATAATGATCTGTGCTCTGAACAGCCCTTCTGTTCAGCCTCGGAAGAAACCAGCAAAAGAATCTAACCGAATAGGAGACAGTTTTTAGGTTATTTATTTCTTTGTTTAAGATTCGCCTGTATAAATATAAACATTGATTTCTTTTATGATAAATCGGACACTGATTATTTGAAAATGAAAAATGTTAGCTTCCTGAAATAGTGTAAAATTTAATCGTTCTGAAAGTAGCAAAAAGAATGTCGCGAATTTTTCCATTTTTATAGCGGTTTACAAAAGTTAACTGTATTTGTTTAATGATTTATTTTTTATCTCTGCAACGTTAATATATATAAATTTTTTGTTTTAAAATTATTTTTTATTTCAGTTAATTTTAGCAGGAAAGTATATGTTAATTTGTATATTTTTGCCGATTTTTAACACCTCAACAAATATATCTCGATTTTCCATGAAGAATGTAGGGGCGCTTGAATAGCATTTTATGGTATTTTCTTAATTTTTGTTATAAATAAAATAAAATTGTACTTAAAAAAAATTAAAGAACACGCTTTTATTGAAATGTGAACTGAAAAGCACAAAATATCTGTCTTTATAGAATTAAAATGCAGGGTATGAAAAAATCGTGTGAGTGACACACCATAATATTTACATCTTTAATAAAAAAAATTAATTGAAATTGTTGGCACTCAACGTTATACAAATACGGCCAAATCCTGTGCCACATACGATAGAGTTTTATATATAGATTTTCTTTTTGCCCCTAAAACCTGCCCCTGATGGAATAAGACCCTGGAAACACTTGCATGTAGTATTGTCATCGACTATGAAGTCGTGTGCAAAAATTCAGGTCAATCAAATGAGATTTAGGTCAATCACAAAAAGAATTTTGTGATTGATGTCAAGGGTGTGAATTTTTATCCATAATATTTTATGCATATTTCTTCTATATCATCAAGTAAACTGACAAATATGTGTATTTATTTTTAAATATATAGAATTTTTCATTATTATTATTACAGTAAAGCACCATTTGTACGTCCTTCAAGGGACTGACGTAAAAATACGTTTAAACGAAAAGACATTTATTCGAAATTTTAATAATAACACTTTGATTACTACAAATTTAATGACATTTAAGTAAAATTTATTTGAAAATACAAATTAATAAAGTTTCTTAAATTAGTAATTGTATATTATACTTTTATAAGACAATAATTAATTTAAAAAAAAGTCTAGAAATTACGTAATATTAACTGAATAAATAACATAATGAAGGAATGAGAAATAAATAATTTAGAATTAAACAAAAACCATTTTTAAAAAATCTCCTCTGACTGCGCTCGAAAGTTAGACCTTTAGGTTCGTAGCCCGGAGCTTTACCTCACAGCCACAGCGTTCACGTAGGGAAAATCTTTTTTTTACAATATAGATTTTTTGTTTGCTTCCCGAGCGGTTCAAACATAGATACAAACATACATACTGGCGAAGCTAATAAAAGCGTGTTAAAAATGATTTACGTTCACTTTATAAATCATTTTACAAACATGACAGAAAAGCAGAAACAATCGGGAGCTTACTGGAGTAAAAGAAAAGCGCAAACGTGAAAATGTAAAACAAGTTGCTGCATTATTATTATTAATATTATTATTATTATTTATCGCAGTGCAAGTCACAAGCAACTGAATATTTCTGCAAATTGACGATGAAATTTTTAAAAATCGTAGAAGTAAATACTAAATATTATTAACTATTTCTGTTTTAATTTTTTAATTAGAACTGGAAAAAAAGAACAATGAAAAGAAAAAAAAAAGTGGGGGTGGGGAGGTAATGAAAATTAAGCTGTTTTTTTTTTTGAAAAAGTTTTTTTTTTCTCTAACAGTGGAAGTCATGAGAAATTTAACAATAAACAGTACTATAATTTTAATAGAACGTTGAAACTAAAATACCGAAGAAAGAAGTAATAAATTACGTTGATTTATACAAGTTCTAATTTTAATATTCTGCGATACACAAATATGAAACATTAAAGTAATTAGTGACTCTGACTGCAGCCGGATGGGAATCAGGGCGCGCTGACTTGGTGTGCGAATGTATGCGCCAAGTAAAGTTGTTGTTTGTTTTACGCCATTGTGTTGCGCCAGGTAAACAAAGGCGGCAGCCGATGATAATTTTTTTGAATATATATATATATATATTGCTTTATTAAACCTGATTTCATAATAGCGGTCTGAAGCCGTGCGACTCGTATAGTTAAATAAGGCGCCTTGAAAGATAAACTGGCAGAACTTGTGTTCCTCAAATAGTTTTTCGGAGGCTTTTTTGTGAAAGGGCCCTTTAAAAGTGGAATAACTTTTTAAAGATGCGCCTACTTCCAGCAAAACTTTCTTTGACTTTTTTTTAACATACTATAGAATTCTAATGAAATTTAAAAGGGTGGTTTAATCCCCCCCCCCTCCCTCTTCTGCTGGAAAAAGGTTACTTAGGATACTAAAAAGACAACATAATTAGAACCGGAGATTTTATTTAGAGTAGTACTTCCCTTTTGTATTATGGTTGTAACGTCTGTATTCATAAAATGAGACTTTTGTTTGTAAATTTTATTAATTAGTATTTTCATATAAATTTTGATTAAGTGTCATTAAATGTGTATTAATTAAAGTGTTATTAAAATTTCGGTTATATGTCTTTTCATTTATACGCCCTTTTACATCAGCTCCTTGAAAGACATAACGGTGCTTTACTGTATATGGAAAAGCACATATATATTTACAACAAATTACATAAAAAGTTTAGATAATTGAAATAGGCAACATTCCTTTCACTATGTTTTTTCCCTGTTAAATATTTTTTATCCATATTTACCAAGTAATATTTATTATTTACTCCTATTTTCCCAGTAGCACACATTCTTTCATAAAACGTTGGACATCCATTAGCACTTTCGCTGAATAAATGTTGCGAAGTAACGCTATAAAAACAAACAAATATCTTGTTGAATATACGGTATTTCATTGATTTTCAAGCGTTGAAAATTCGTTTGCGTATATGTTTTTGAAAGTTGAAAAATAGTTTAAACAAAGTTTTTTAAACGTTGATAAAAATGTTTACTTACAGATTACTGAATGTTGAGAAATAGTTCATATAAATCATTTTACACATTAAAAATGTTTATTAAGAGTATTTTGAAAGTTTTTACATTGTTTTTAGACGTTCATTATGAGCTTACAAAAACGTATTTTCTGAGTTAGTGTCAACATATCTGCAACGTTTTCTAAACGAAAGTGCTCTTGTTATCGATATTTGAAAAAATACAGGTTGTCCTACTGGATACATTACCTGATATTTTTTCCGGATATTTATAAGTATTATTAACAAATACATTTTGACACCCATTATCTGGACTCTATTAATACAGTAATACTGCCTAGAGAAAAAAAAAAAATCTTTTTTCTTTGTAAAAGGTGATAAATAATAAAAATTATACACAAGATTTTTTTTTTTTTTTTTTTTTTTTAAACATTTAATACTGATTTGCCACTGTTAAAAATTTAAAAATTAAACATATCTTAAAAAAAAAAAAAAAAAATGTGTTAAAACTATTTTTATAATTTGTCAATTCTTCATTTATAAAATTAGTCGTAACAAAATATCTTATTCATTTATTTTATTATTATTATTTATTTTATTATTTATTTATTTTATTTTATTTTATTTATTTATTTTTGAGTGTATGTTTTCTAACATTTAATTTTTTTCAGTGGAAGACTGCGTATTAAACACATTAAATTTTGTGAATAATTGTGGCATCATAACTAATTTTATTATATATCTATAAATAAAAGAGACATATATATATATATATATATATATATATATATATATATATATATACATATATATATATTGGGGTATATAATGCTATATCAAGGGACTCTACATGATGGGTGAAAAAAAAAAAAAATGCTTATCCTAATGATATCTATCAAAATATCTACAGATCCCATGCTGGTGTGGACTCTATAATTAAATTTCTCCTTTCTCAGCCTTAATTGTATTAAAAGTGTGAAATGTACAGAAAGAGAAATTTATCAGAAATATTAATGGAATTTTGAATCAATAAAATAACTATTTTTCAAAAGAAAATATCAACAGTTTTACTTAAAAAAAAAAAAAAAAAAAAAAAAAAAAAACTTATAGGTCGAGACTTAAACATTAATGTAATCGTTAATTGTATAAACTGCTTCTAGTTCAGATATTAAAAATTCTCTTAAGGAAGTATTGCACTTTATATTTTAGACAAAATTTTTCAGCAGAGAAAAGAAATAATTTTAATTTCAAGAATAATCCTTTTCGTAAATATTAGATACTCAAACAATATATTCCTCATTGTGTAGACAAATTGGCCTTTTTTTTTTTTGAAAATGAACATCAATATTTTAATCATTTACTATTAATGAAAACGAAATTTAACTTTATGTATGGATCATTGACAACTGATTTCCACAGAAAATAAACATATACACTCAAACACATATATGGGCGTTTGTGTATATGTTTCATATATACATATAAATGCACTAAATACATCCTTATCTAATATACAGAGTTCTCTCTCTGGAAATTCATGGGTAATTTGTAGATTGTAATTTCTCCTTCCCCCAGAGCTTCTGACAAAAAATAGCATTTTCAAAGTCTCTTACCCTGAAAATTAAAAACAAAATTGGCATAAGCATGAATGCAGCAATTCATATGTCATATGAAAATTTATTAAAAAAAAAAAAAAAAGGCTCAATTTTTTTTCAGAAACGTCAATAAATAATTAATGGACGATTATTGTACACTTTTTATTAATATTAATAATTGAAAAAATAAAAAATATTCTGACATTTGTGTAACGTAAGTTTTGGTTTTAAAAGTTAAGATCTTTCCCTTTCTTTGCCCCTGAGCATAAATCTTATTGACACTGTACTGCAGATGTAAAATATATATCATTATCTGAATTAATTCTCTTTCAATATAACAGCTTTTTAAAGGAACATTATCCATTACCATTGATAGTTAAGAACACTATGGGTAAACTGGTAATCAGCAGTAGTAATCATTACATAAAATATATTTTTAATTTTGTTTAATTCAGAGCCATATTAAATTAGTCATCGTTTTAAAAATTGATTTCTAAAAAATCATTTTTCGAATTATTATTATTCAAAATAAATTAAAAAAATAGAAAACAAAACTAATGTAATAATTACAAATGTGAAGAAAGAATTAAATTATTGGCCATAGAATAATTTTGATTACGAATTTTATGATAGAATAATAATATGATTAGCTAATAGTAACGAGCCACCTTAACTCAAAACACTTGGATCATAATCAGTCATTTATTACAACCAACTTGGCTTCTATTAAGCTAAAATAGTAATAATAATAATAAAAAAAAGTAGCTATTTAAAAAAATAAATTAATGTAAATTGGACTTTTTTTTTTTTTGTTTGTTTAATAAATATTACTTCAATAAATTATGTCTAAATTTCAATTGGAGTGATTGCATACCAACTCACCTAAAAAAATAAAAGTTGGTTGCATGACCGACTCAGATTTTCTTTAAATTAGGTACACAGATTGATGATATAGAGATATGAAAAAGCCCAAATTTTTAGTTACAAGCTCCACTTATTTATAGATATACAGGTCCTCAAAGTTTGTCCGCCCACTCAAAATACCATGAAATTCATGTTATTTAATTTTTTTTTCTTAAAAATTGTGCTCATGTAATATGAAAGTGTTAGATATCTATGGAAACTAGTTATCCCAGGCATTCAGAAAAAAATACTACAATGTTTATAATGAAAATCGTTAAGGTACAGTACTCTTAGAAGTTGCAACCACAAAAATTTGATTTTCCCGATTTTGCTAAAATTGAGACATCAATTCCAAAAAAAGGAAAATAAAACCAAAGGTTTACTCACTTTCTGGTAGAATAGAGGTGTTCACTATAAACTACTACACAATAAATTACTTGGGTTTCTCATTCCTTCTTGGAAATATTTAAGCTTAAAGACAAATCATAGGGCAAAAACATGCAATTTCGGCCATCTTGGCAGCCATTTTCTCATAAAGGGGGAGCACTAGAAACTTTTTTGTTTTCTTTAAATAAGCTACTGATGTGTTAGCTATTCACAGGAAAAAAGTTTACTTTTGGTTATTATTTGCATAAAGAGATGTCTTGCTGATAGTATATGCATGTTTTTCTCTAATACCATATGCTTGGGTTTCCCCTCTCACAGACTTAACATTAATAAAGAAAGATATAAAAAAACAAAACTTATTGAATATTATATAAATATTGATTTAATACATGTATCAGACTTTATTTACCCTCTGAACGTTACTTAGTTACTTTTAGAAATAGTGTTATTAGGTGAATGAAGCATTGAATAAGGAAGCAACATTCTGATTTTTATTATATTCTGGTATTAAAACAAAACTAATGTGTACTCTATTTTTGTGATATCTTAAAGAAAGAAGTAGGGAACCTTTTAATTTTTAAAAATTCAAGTTAGTATTTAGTGAAGAAATAAAATATTTACAAAAGAGAAATACCTCATTTTATGTAATCTCAAAGAAACGTACACACTTTTTAAACAGGAATATCCCAATCACAAGATTGAATTATCTAAATTTGCTGATTTGCGACCGAAGTGGTGTGTGTTAGCTGGTAGAACAGGAACTCATTCAGTCTGTCTGTATGATTCACCAAAATGACGGACTATTGATGGCATCTCTAAAACAATCTATTAAACCATCTATCAGTGATTTTTTTTGTCTCATTATGTGTGTGACATTAACAATGAAGCATGTAAGTTAGGATTTTGTTCACAGTGTCCACTTCCAAACTGCATTTGAAGAATTTTTAGATATGTTAATAGATGATTATGATGAAGAATCTGAAGTGACGTTTTGACGGTGGATAACTACAGTCCATTCAATACTTATTAAATTACTTTGTCTGCACCTGATTTTAAATCGGAACTTTTATTGAAAATGAAGTGCTTGGCAAAACACCATTAAATTGCAAAATCTCAATCAGAGTACTTAAAAACAAGAAAAGCAAAACTAAAACCAGATGAGTTCATTTTATTACTTAATTTTTCTGAAATTTTAACTTTTATTTTACAGGATGCAATACAGGGATATCACTGGGAAAACACACAAGCTACACTCCATCCTTTTTTAGCGTATGTTCAGCCAAATGATAACCTAAAAGTTATTTCTATGTGTATTATCAGTGACTGTTTGACACATGATACGGTGGCAGTAATTTCTTTTCAAAGGCCTGTTATTCCATATTTAACATCACAATATCCAGACATATAGAAAATAATTTATTTCAGTGGTGGTAGCTCAGCGCAGTACAAATACAAGAAAACCTTTTTAAATTTATGCCAACATAAAGATGATTTCAAACTAAATGCTGAGTGACATTTTTTTGCCACCTCCCATGGCAATAGTCCCTGTGATGTTACTGGAGGCACAGTTAAAAGGTCTGCTTACAGAACCAGCTTGCAACGTCCTTACAAGGATCAGATAATTTCTCCACATGGTTTGTTTCATTATTGCACAGGTAATTTTAAAAATATTAAGTTTTCCTTTGGATCTGAAGAATATGTAGCAGAAGCAAGAGCATTGCTTTCTGAAAGACTAACTTTCGCTGTAAGAATTGAGGGTATCAGGGATTATCATAAATTTATTTCTATTAGTAAGTCTGTGCTTTTAGTTTCCATTGTATCTACAAACATATCGAATCAGATTGAAGTATCTGCAGTAGGTAAGCAACATGTCAAAAATTGTCTTAATAACATTTCTAAAGGTTTTTATGTTGCTTGCATGTATGCTAAGAAATGGTGGTTAGGAGTTGTCTTAGAAAACTGTTTTGAAAAAGGTGATGTTCAAATACAATTTATGCATCCTCATGACCCCTACCAAAATTTCTACTGGCCAAAGAAACTAGATACATGCTGGATTTCATACAAGCGTCTGTTAGATATAACACCAATGCCATTGTCAGCAGCAGCAGCCACACGATGCATGTTTTTAATATCAAATGATACTGTGAAAACAATACAGGAACTTATGCTTTGAGTTGAATAAAATTCTGTACACATCAATTTTTAATATATTGCTGTATTTCAAAAATATTTGCTTATGAAATCAATATTTATAGTTCCTTTATTTTGATTGATTTTTCAAGAAATTATTTAGTACTTTATAATTACGAATGGACAACGTTCAGTTTCGGAAAAATTCTATTTCTTGTTTTCATCAAATATCTAATTTTGCTAAAAAATGTAGAAATTATTTTTTAAATTATTATTAAATACTTTAATATATTAAATTTCTTGTATTCTTGTATAGATTGTGCAGCTATTAATACATGCATTATTATTTTTCCATTTTATTAATGTTAAGTCTATGAGAGGGGGAACACAAGCATATGGTATTAGAGATAAACATGCATATACTATCAGCAGGATATCTCTTTATGCAAATAATAACCAAAAGTATACTCTTTTCCTGTGAATAGCTAACACATTAGTAGCTTATTTAAAAAAAATAAAAAAGTTTGTAGTGCTCCCCCTTTATGAGAAAAATGGCAGCCAAGATGGCCGAAATTGCATGTTTTTGCCCGATGGTTTGTCTTTAAGCTTAAATATTTCCAAGAAGGAATGAGAAACCCATGTAATTTATTGTGTAGTAATTTATGGTAAACACCTGTACTCTACCAGAAAGTGAGAAAATCTTTGGTTTTATTTTCCTTTTTTTTGGAATTGATGTCTCAATTTTAGCAAAATCGGGAAAATCAAATTTTTGTGGTTGCAACTTCTAAGAGTACTGTACCTTAACGATTTTCATTATAAACATTGTAATATTTTTTTCCTGAATGTCTGGAATGACTAGTTTCCATAGATACCTAACACTTTTATATTGCATGAGTACAATTTTTAAGAAAAAAAAAATTAAATAACATAAATTTTTTGGTATTTTGAAGGAGCAGACAAACTTTGAGGACCTGTATATCTATAAATAAGTGGAGCAAGTAGTTAAAAATTTGGACTATTTCATGCCTCTATATCATCAATCTGTGTACCAAATTTAAAGAAAATCCGAGTCGGTCATGCAACCCTCATTAGGTGAGTTGGTATGGAATCACTCATTGATGTCTTTCCATTTTTTTTTAACCTTTTATCTTAAAAGTAACAATAGTGCATCAGTGTTCGATTATTATATCATTATTCATAACACTGTTTTATATAATAACAAATTATCTCAATTTCTATATCAACAAAGCAAAAAGTGTGTGTGTGTGTGGGGGGGGGGGGGGCTTAATACCTAATATAATCCATATCCTCGTAGAATGTTATTTTTGTTTCTAACCAGATGAAAAAAAATAATTAAAATAAAACTTCTCTTAATGAATAAGAAAAAAAAATATTTATTAGTTTAATTAAGATCTTAACATTTAAATTGTTAAGGTTTAATTTAAACAATATTTAAAGTAATTCATGAATACACTGTAAAGATATGTCCTATTTGATGCCAGAAATTCTCTGTAATTTGAGAAAATACGCGTAATTTATGAAAACATTACGTTGTCAGAACGTATTTTCTCAAATTACAGAGAATTTCTAGTGTAGCTTTAGATTTTATAAATTCATACATATCAATGAAAATAAAAAAGATAACTTAAACATTACTGACAGTAGTAAAACATAAGTAGATAAAATGAAAATGAAAATTTACAAGAAATTTAATCTACATACATATGTTACTTAAAGCAACTGGCTGATTGAAATACATGAAATAAGTAGTTGTGGGGGGGGGGAGAAGATGAGGCAACACTTTTCAAGAGATAAACATATTCATTCAGCATATAGACAGATAAAACTGGATCTTACACTTTTTTTCTTTTTACCTTTCAAATGAATTAAACAAAATCTAAATCTTGCTAGAATTAAAAGTAAAAAAAAATAAAATAAAAAATAAAAGTAAAAAAGGCAGACAGAAAGCTTTTATTTTATTTCATTTTATTTAGCTTTCATTTTATTTTATTTAAATTGTACATTTATCTTCTTCTGTTTTACAATTTTTCGGTTACTAGCTTTAAATTTTCATTTTCTTAAACTGCATCTGAAAAACAAAAACAATTTTTTTTATCAGCAGAATTTAACTGTTTAAACAAAAATCACACTAATATTTTCCTCAATTTAAGTAATAAACAGTATTTTAATTATAACTATTTTTCAGTTACGGTTTATAGTGAAATTTACCGTATTTGCCGACACGTAACCTGGGGGCGCAGCAAACATTTGTACAAGATTTCCTTCCAAACAACTCTTTTAAGTTTTACCATATAAAAATCACATTTTAAATATTTAAAATATAGGTATCTTAAAATTCTTTACTGATAATTACGTAACAAAACCCACAAAAGACTGATATTATTGAAACATAAAGCACTGTTTCCACAAAAAATCTATTTAGAGTTGTACAACAAAATTCTAAATATTCACAGCTGAAATTAAATTCTTATCATTTTATATAAAATATTTTATTATTATTATCAAATTAAAGCAAAAAACAGTTTTTTAACTAGAACTATTTTTTAATGTTGGTTTATAGTAAAATTTACCGTATTTGCTGATGTGTAACCCGAGGGCGGAGTAATCATTTGTAAAAGATTTGCTTCTGAACCACTTTTAAGTTTTACCATATAAAAATTAAACTTTAAATATTTAAAATATAGGTATCTTAAAAAATTTTATTGATAATTATGTAACACCACCTACAAAAGTCAAATTTTACTGAAATGTAAATCACTGTTTTGACAAAAAAATCTATTCACAGTTTTATCACAAAATTCTAAATATTGACAGCTGAAATTGAATTCATATTTTATATGAAAGATTTTACTATTAATATGAAATTAAAATAACAAACCATTTTTTAAAGTTAATTATTTTTCCATTTTACCGTAAAAACCGGCGTATGAGCCGCGGCCAGCACCGTTAAACTGAGGAATTTTTTAATCAATAGTCACCAATAATTTTTAAGGGTGGTTGTTGATATATATAATAGACGACTACTCTTTGAAGTAATTAGACAAACGTTGTAAGTAAATTTTAGTGGTGTCTATTGAATAAAGCATACAATGCGGCCCATACCGAGGTTTTTACGGTAGTTTGATAGTGAAATTTGTTGAAACAAAGCCGAGGGCGAAGCAAACATTTGTAAAAAAAAAAAAAAAAAAAAAAAAAAGCTTTACAATATAAAAATCACAATTTAATTATGTAAAATAGAATTTATCTCTCATAATTATATAACAACACCTACAAAAGTCAAATTTTACTCAAACGTAAAATGCTGTTTCGATGAAAAAGGAGTATTCAGAGCATTTCGAAGATTTTCGAGTTAAAATCCGAAGATTTTTTTTCTAATTTTACTCTAAATAGTACCAAAAGAATGTTTGGAGTAATTAAAAGAAAGACAAAATTTATAAACTGTGGTAGGAATGGAGAAAGAAAGCACACACACATATTTTTCATACATATTATTTTGATTGCTAATTTTTATCTTCAACATATTTTTCTACAAATAGCATAAGACTAAGATCTTGATTCGACAAATATTTACTTAACAAAACTGTATTAAGCGCAAATCTTTTTAATAGAAATTATTGCTAACGCTTCAATAACTTTGCTGCCCACTGTACATAGCATGAAAATAAAATGTATTGAATACTTTATTAATACTCTATTTCAATTAAAATATGACAGTGGCGCCATCTATAATCTATCGATGTAAAAAAAAAAAAAAAAAAAAAAAAAAATTCTAAAAGGTGTTTTTTTTAATTAATTTATTTATAAAAATATTTTTTAATTACATAAATGTATAAGGCAAAATAATTTAATTTAAAAAAAATTTTAATAGTGTTTTGTGTTTTACTTATATTCTATAATTATAATTTATTTGCACTTAGAAATAAACAATGCTACTTAAAAATAAAGGAATAAATTTACTTGATTTTGATTGAATAATTTATTTTATTTTATTTTAACATTGTAAAATAAATAAATTTAATTTTTTATTTTATCAAAATAGTATATTTCAACAAAAGTATACTGTCAAAAATAAATAAGTAAATAAGTAATAAGAATGAATCTAATATTTTAGCAAGTTAATTTGCTCAGGAAATTTCTTATAATAAGTTACACTATGTAAATTTTTACTCGTATAAAATATCAATATTTTAAGGTTATTCTTTCTAAATTAGTTTTCCTATTATATATTATGGAAATGAAAAATCAGAGATTATAATAATTAGATTTTTTTAAAGACAGAAAGAAAAAAAAACATCCTTCGATGTTAAATATCTATCGTCATCCTTTCTAAACAAAGTTTTCAAGTGATAATAGTTAATTTTAAGAAACAATAAATAAATC
The DNA here is from genome assembly GCA_963930645.1 of Salticus scenicus. Lineage (NCBI taxonomy): Eukaryota > Metazoa > Arthropoda > Arachnida > Araneae > Salticidae > Salticus > Salticus scenicus. The sequence continues at coordinate 51,361,479 of OZ005658.1, read as the reverse complement.
TAAAAATTTGTTAATTTTAAAAGATTTTTTTTCCTTTTAAAGAATGGAAAACAAAAATTTTAGGAAAATTATATGTTTATATGGTGCCAGATGGTGCCACAGTAAAACAATCCCGAAATCCTATCCTGTGTAAGGATATTTTCGGCGATAATGTACATCCGATAAGAATTCGCAAATACCTTTGTTTTAATATACTTCCTTGGAAAGAATGAATCAATAAATTAAACGTGTGAATTATTTTTATGATTGAGCTTTATGAGACGTCTGCAATAGACATATGAAATATTGTCGTCTGCTCGATATCTATCATCGGTATTCGTATTGCACTGAATAAGGAGAAAGGATTATTCCCGTTTCGAATTGGTTCAAAATTTTCTGGTGTGTGCCCAGATCGTATGATTTTGGTCTTAGAGAAAGTGCCTTGTGTTTTAATGTTATATATTACTTAACAATAAAGTTTATTTCATAAGATTTTAAAGTGCTGAACGTATATTACACAAAAGAAGATATGGTTACTATATTTATATAGTTTTAATATGTTTTCGGTTTGATCGTTCGTTTTTAATAGTTTTAAAACTATAGTTTTTATATGCTCGGTAATATAACAATAAAATAACAAATAAATAAATAAATAAATAAATAAAAATAAAATGAAATACAATGTAACCAAAGTTATATATATATATATATATATATATATATATATATATATGTTACATTTGTTATCCTGCGGTTGACAGAAAAAATAGCAGCAATATATAGAGAAACTATGGTAAACATAAATATAGTAATTTATATAGATCTATCATCCCATTGTTATCATGCAAAGATTTTTTGATGCCAAAAAAAGTGGTATTGAATCTGAGCAATTGTAAATTATGAGAAAATTATGAACCAATTCGGAACGGGAAAATTCTTTTTCCTTTATGTGGTGCAATATGAACATCGATGATAGAGATCGAGCAGACGACATTGATATTTCACATATCTATGGCGAACGCCTGATTAAAGCTCAATAATGAGAGTCTCTTATTTACTGTGCTACATTAGGTTGAAATTGTACACTCAAATAGCCGGCCTGGTGGTTCGGTCGGCAAGGCGCTCCTTCTGGATCTTCAGGTCTCAGGTTCGTATCCTGGTGTGAGCATGGATGTTTGTGATGCCTTATGTCTTCAAAATATTGTGCACTTGTCTCTGCCAATTTCTGTAATATTGATCAATCGAGACGTAAGTCATTGTAACTAGAGGTCTCAAAGCTAATAAATGTCAAATGTACACTCTCAGAAGTGGATACGAAAAAATTTCTTCATTTTTGACGAAAAGGTTTCTAGGTATATGCTACGAGCGAACATTTCGTCAAATTGAGAAAATTACTTTCGTCACTTGTTTGAACGTACGAATTTCTTCAAAAGTAAAGATACATTTTTTTCATCCTAGTTTCGTGATACAGAATCAAATACAAATTATAGAATTATAAAATCAGCAAGATAAAAGAATCAGGCTCATGAAAGAATATTTTGATGAGCCTAAGCAAAATCGAAATTTTAGAAAGCAATTTAGAAACTTACAAGTTTTATTTTATACACATGGGATTTTATATAACATTACTATGCAAAATTAGTGAAAAAAAGAATTAATAATTTAATGTTAATAGTTATACAATTTTCAAAGGTAGTGTTGGTTTTTGATTTAATAGTAGTGTTTAATGAAATAATTCGCTTACTATTTATTAAATATTATAAATGCATTTGAAAATAGCACATGGATGGAAAAATGTGCAGAATCATATCTTGATTGCAATATGTTTCTAAATTTTTCTCTTTGGAAATTACACTGCATGTATTCTATCTTCATCCAGAACCAATAGTCATTTTCCGAATCCCTGAACTGAATGTATAGATTTCTTAGTTATGCGTATAAGGGGAAAAACAAGCTGAATAGACTAAATGATTGAGAATTTCAAACAAGGCGGCAACGTACTTTTGTTTGCAGCACCCTTGCCTACTTTGTTCGCCTGACGAAGAATCGTGTCTTATTTCAACCAGAAACAATTGTTGCATGTTCTTGCATTTTATGGTGTTTATAAAAATTTTTGTACTTATAACAGACATTATATTTAAATATACGGCCTAAAATGTACTTAAAATTTCATGAAAGAAAAAGTAGTTTTAAATAATTAAAAATAAATTCTGTAGTGATAAGTATAAAGGATTTAAGTCCATATTCTTGATTTTTCAGGAGACGAAAAATAAAGTTTAACTAGCTAAAAACAAATCAGAAGAATGGATTAGGGAAAAGGTATTTCGTTGATTTTTACCCTTTATACCATTCAGTGGTTGTCAACCTTCATTTAATAACGGGAAAAATTGAATTAAATATTTTATACCATACATGAATGGTAAATTTCTAAATTGGTCCTTTTTTTACCAATGGATTTTCTCAAAGACTAAATGACATAGAATTAAATCCTTTATGCCAATCGATAGAGAATTTTTTTCTGAGTCTGACTATGTACTTAACTCAAAATCGACATTTTTGGACTTAAATCCTTTATACTTATCAGTACAGAATTCATCATTTAAATTTTGTGCTGTTTCATCTCATACACTTGCACCATGAGGTGTAGATCTAACAGACTGCGCCCCCTCAAATTCTGATTTTTTTTTTTTTTTTTAATGAAATTTTAGTCAAATTTTAGGTTATATTTGAAATTAATCTCTGTTGTTTGTTTTCCAGCGCTGGTAGAGAACGGTTGAAACACTGTAGTTTTTAAGAGGCAGATTCTTCTAACGATATCAGATTTTTTTTTTTTTTTTTTTTTTTTTTTTTTTTTTTTTTAAAGTCGGTGTTTAAATAGATGGCGGCAATAATGCATTGTTTATTTATTTATTGAAGTTTTATAGACGTCTAGCAAGCTTTTTCCGGCTTCGCGCTGGTAAGTATATTTAAAGGAATTAAAAAGATGAATAATTTGTTTTTTGTATTTATAAAGAAAAAAAACTTTGATGTCAAGTATAAGTATGTGTAAATCCAGGTAATTTTATAGTTATTTTTTCTTACATAGGTATTTGTTCGTGTATTGTGGTATAATCAATTACTCAGAAGGATTTTTTATAACAACATTTAGATTTAATTATAATTAACAAACATTTTGCTAGGTTCGCATTTAGCACACCATACCATACAGATTTTTACACAACTACCGATCGAGGTAGGTTGGTTGGCAGGTTGGCAGACACAGTTAAGCGAGTCTGGGAAACAATGAGTCTGAAAACACTGACCATGGAGGAAAAATGTTCAGTTCACATCCAGAGTCTTTTGTGGTGTGCTGCCACATCACCCCCTTCCCAGTGTTGAAATAACATTGAGGTAGCGAGGGTTGAACCTAACTTGTCGACCAGACCTTGTGACATATGGCTTGTTGGTGGATGGTTGTGGGAGTTGTGGTTGCTGAGTTGGAGGGTCAGATTGCTGTGGTGGATCTGCTGAGGGCACTGGAAAGAACAGCGGCTCTTGAGGAACTGCATCTGGGATGGTGTCAATAAATGCCGGCTTCAGTCTATCAATGTTCACAGTTGAAGATTTGCTGTTCTGCAAGATGGTGAATGTCTTGCCATTGCGGGATAAAACTTTAAATGGCCCAGTGTAGAATGGCTGCAAACTGCTACGGGTGCTGTCTTGACGTAGGAAAACATGGCTGCAGGATGAGAGTGCACTATGGACAAAGATAGACCGGCCAGTGCGCAAGTTGGTTGGGACAGGTTGAATTGTTGACATGTGGTCTCTCAGTCGACCAACAAATGTGGCTGGATCCACATAGTCTCTGGAGGTGCAGAAAAATTCGCCTGGAAGTCTTAAGGTGTCACCATAAACTAATTCAGACACACTGGCTTGTAGGTCTTCTTTTATGGATGTTCGAAGCCCAAGAAGAATGGTAGGTAAAACATCTACCCAGCGTTCTGTTGCATGGCATCGCACTGCAGCTTTAAGGGTTCTGTGAAATCGCTCAGCAAGGCCATTGGAGGCGGGATGATATGGTGTTGTGCGTATGTGGTGGGGTCCAAGTATTTTAGCCAAACTTTGGAATAGCTGACAATCAAATTGGCGTCCACGATCTGTGGTGATGCGGAGTGGTACACCAAATCTGCAGATCCATTCACGATAAAAAGTGAAAGCAATTGTATCTGATGTGATGTCTGCCACTGGAATAGCCTCTGGCCAACGAGTATATCTATCGACCATGGTGAGCAGGTACTGGAATCCCTTTGATGGAGGCAGGGGTCCGACTAGATCCAGGTGGACATGCTCGAAACGAGAAGTTGGTGTGGCAATTTGTCCAGGAGGGCTAGATGTGTGTCGATGAATCTTGCTGCGTTGACACGAAATGCAGGAACGAGTCCATTTGGCGATATCAGATTGCATAGAAGGCCAACAGAAACGTTGTTTGATTAGCTGCATAGTTGCCTTGACACCAGGATGGCAAAATCCATGCAAACTGTCAAAAATTTTGTGACGCATGATTTCAGGAACAAATGGTCTGATTTTCTCAGTTGAAGTATCACAGAAAAGTTCAACTGAAGAATCACTTTCAATAGGAAATTTCTTTAGCACTAGACTCGATGAGGAAGGATTTCTTAATACGTCACAAAGTTCATTATCGTCTCTTTGTAACTCAGCCATGGTTTTCAAACTGAGATCAAAGGATATTGAACTGATGCGGGAGAGTGCGTCTGCAACGCTATTGTCTTGCCCACTAATATGCCGAATATCTGTGGAGAACTGTCCTATAAAATTGAGGTGACGGAGCTGTCGAGGTGTACATTTGTCTGGCTTCTGCGCAAAAGCATAACACAGAGGTTTGTGGTCTGTGAATATTGTAAATGCTCTAGCTTCAACCATATATCTAAAATATTTAATTGCCTCGTAGATGGCTAACAGCTCTCTGTCATAAGCTGAATAGCTTTGTTGTGCAGGAGATAGTTTCTTAGAAAAGAAGGCAAGTGGTTGAAGACATTCTTCAATGTTTTGGTGTAAGGCTCCACCAATAGCTGTGTCTGACGCATCAACATGTAGCACTAGGGTAGCATTAGGGTCAGGGTGACATAACAGAGTGGCTTCGGACAATGTCTTTTTAGAGTCCTCAAAAGCCCTTATGGTAATGTCAGTCCAAGAGACAGGTCGCTTGTCATTCTTTGTGTAGTTTTTTAAAAGGCTATTTAACGGCATTTGGGTGGAAGCCATATTAGGGAGGAAACGTCTATAGAAGTTGATGGCCCCGATGAAACGTCTGAGTTGCTTCACTGTCTCTGGCCGAGGGAAATTTATGATTGCCTCGACTTTCTCTGGAAGAGGTTTACACCCATGTTCTGTAACAAGGTGCCCCAGAAATTGTACTTCTTTAGCGAAAAATATACATTTAGATGAGTTGATGGATAAATTATACTTGTCAAGGCGGCTTAATACTTGCTGTAGGTGGAGCTCATGTTCTGCTTGCGATTTACTAGCAATTAAAATGTCATCCAGGTATGGGAAACAAAAATTAAGGTCACACAAAACTTCATGAATGTGCCTTTGAAAAGTTTGAGCAGCGTTGGAAAGCCCAAATGGCATAAAAACAAATTCAAATAAACCAAAAGGGGTAGTAATGGCTGTTTTTGGAATGTCGCTAGGGTTAACAGGGATATGATGAAAAGCTCTAACAATATCTATTTTAGAGAAGATTTTAGTGCCGTGTAGATTGTGTGTGAAATCTTGTATATGTGGGATAGGGTACTTATCTGGTTGTGTTACTTTATTAAGTGCTCTATAATCACCTGTAGGGCGCCAATCACCTGAACTTTTACGAACAAGATGTAAAGGGGATGCCCAGTTGGATTTAGATGGTCGGCAAATGCCTTGCTCTAGCATGTACTGAAACTCCTTTTTGGCCGCCATGAGTTGTGCAGGGTGCAGCCTTCTCGGTTTGCTAAAAACAGGTGGTCCAGTAGTTTCAATAAAGTGGTAAGTATTATGAGTAATCTTCCCATTAAAAGGGCGTGGGCGTGTAAGATTTGGAAATTGATTTAAGATTTTGCGAACCTGTGAGTCATTAGATATACTTTTTATTGATGTAAATATGCCTTTGATAAACTGGCCTCTACTTGTTAAATTTGTTAAAGGATCAATGAGACAGTTATTTTTTAGATCAATAAGTAACCCAAAATGAGCCAAAAAATCGGATCCAATAATAGGACGCTTAACATCAGCCAAAGTAAATTCCCATTTGAAGCTACGTCTGAGGTTTAATTCTACTTCTACAAGTTTTTGTCCATAAGTAGCTATCTTAGTATTATTTGCAGCAAAAAGACAAAATGTTGATGGATTTGATTTGGATGTGTTGGGGATTACAGAAACATCTGCGCCAGAATCTATTAGGTAATTTGTCTTTGTAAGCCGGATCAAAAACACATAAGCGACTATGGTGTGAGGGTAGTGTGCGATCACATGCCGCTACTGTGATGCACTCTTGTCGTTTCCCGTTTGGGAAAAAGAACAAGGCTTCTGACATTTACGAGCGCGAGAACCAAATCGTGAGTGATAATAACAAATATCCGAGTCATGTCGACGGCCTTTGGAATGACTGCGATTTCTAGAAAAAACGCCGCCTCTGGGACGATATGGGGAGCGAGAGCGATTTTCAGCATGTGATGCAGTTAACTCATCAAGCTTTTTGGTAAGTTCAGAAATTTGCAACTGCAGAATTTTAATTTCATTTTTGTCTGAGATTGCGGCAATTGCATTATCATTACAAGAGGTATTGAGTTCGGACACTTTATCAGCAAGTATAGCAAGTTTATCTAACTCATCACCACTTACAGCCAATACTGTCTGAATGTTACTAGGAAGGCGCTGTAGCCAAAGATTTTTTAAGAAGTCATCAGTAACTTGCCCAGATGACACTTCTTTCATCTTTCTAAGTAAGACACTAGGTTTTTGATCACCAAGAGTAAGCTCTTGCAATAATGCTTTGGTATTCTGAGCAATGGAGCTTTCATACAGTTTTAATAATTTGTCTTTGAGGATTGTAAATGGGTTCTCAGCGGGTGGAGTGTATATAAATTCACTAACAGAGGAAAGAATTTCTATGTCAAGAATGTTAACCAAATAATTGAATTTATCCTTCTCATCAGTAATTTTATTCAGCATGAATGCAGAATCAAGTTGGGCAAAAAATAACTTTATGTTATGTTTGGAAAAGGTAGGCATTTTTGCTTGCACTGCAAGAATTCCTGTATCAGTATTCATGTTTATTTTGTGACAATAAATGAACAATCAACATGAATGGGAATAAAATTACTATATGATTATAACTAATGCAAATTTGAGATAAATAAAAATAAATTCAAACATATATACTAGCTAAGAAATGCACTTAATTGTGTTTTTAAGAAACATAAAATGAAAATAATGCATGTAATTTAGAAAATGATTATTTATAAAATGAAATTATCAGAAAAGGAAACAGCCATGGGGAACCAAAAAGAATTTATAACGACCATACCTGGAGACAAAAATACGGATAATAATATCCGCCGATAATTAAATCATTCTAAAAAACAAGGTTCAAGAATGATTGCATAGACATTGCTACCTGTAGATGTTGCAGCGATTTTCGTAATTTCTCATTCCACGTGTGGTAATAAGTTAGGCCTAGTCACGCTGTTTGTGAAAATTTACAGTTAAAAAAACATAATCCAGAGTCCGGAAGTCACCACTGTTCGTGTATTGTGGTATAATCAATTACTCAGAAGGATTTTTTATAACAACATTTAGATTTAATTATAATTAACAAACATTTTGCTAGGTTCGCATTTAGCACACCATACCATACAGATTTTTACACAACTACCGATCGAGGTAGGTTGGTTGGCAGGTTGGCAGACACAGTTAAGCGAGTCTGGGAAACAATGAGTCTGAAAACACTGACCATGGAGGAAAAATGTTCAGTTCACATCCAGAGTCTTTTGTGGTGTGCTGCCACAGTATTAACACATTACAGCTATAAATTTATGAAATTAATACAGTTATTTTTAAGTATGGCAACATTTTCATTGGTAAAAACATGCTTGTTTTAGTATGCTGTTACATAAATTACCGTTTATATTATAATAGGATAAATGCAGAATTTTTTAATTATTTTTTAATTACTTACAAAAGAAAGTATAATGAATTGTCACCACAAGACTTTCATCTGTATTATCTTATACGAATTTACGTAGAGAGAATTATTTATTACATTATTATACACTAAAGTCATGTTCCATAGTGAATGCAAACGATTTTTATTTGAGAGGAATAAGTACTAAGTGACGAAATAAAATAATTTTGTGCCGTCATCAGAAGAAATTATTTTTCTTAGTTGAAAAATCAATATATATATATGTATATATATAACTTTGTATTAAAATATCACAGAAATATGATTCAACCATTCATTTTAAAGGTATTGACGAGTTCTTTTAAATTATAACCATAATGAAAATTTACATGCCCTTAAGAGTACTTACGTACAAGGGCATGTAACACTAAAACTCGGCGAGATAAAGAGGGGTTAATCACCTACATTCATGCCTTTTTCCCCCTATATTACTTCTACTATTATCATTAATTCATAGTAATCTTACAACCCATTTCTTAAAAATAATTCTTAATTATGTACAGAAATACGAAATTTTATCCTGTAGTGCCATGTTACAAATTATGAAAAAATAATGGGATAGCAAAGGGCACCTGTCGAGCGATAGAACCCAAAATGTAATCACACCTGTTCAAGACCGACTAAATAGCAAGTTTGGTTAAATTACACTCATTGATTCGTGAGATACAGTGTCCACAAAATTTATGATACACACACACTCTCACACAGAGACATTTTTAAAAAGTAGTGAAATCGTGTTCAGGAAATTTCAAAACGAGTTAATTCATTTAAAACCAGATGTCAAAAAATTTTAACGAATCCAATACTTTCTTTATATATATAAGAGCATAAAAATACCTACAACTGGTTTTACTTTATTTATTTGAGCTGACATGTTTTACTTTACACTTGGAAGTTGACAGTAAATTAGTTTAATCCTCTTTAAGCGAAATATGTGTGTGTAACTGTATTTGTCATTTTTAAATATTTTATTAAATCTGTATTAATAGGAGTTTGAAAAAAAAAAAAAAAAAAATCGCTATACTACGCATTTATTTACAAAAGGGGGAAAAAAACGAAAAGTGCATTATAAAATGTATAATAGTGGTCAGTATCAGTGGCGGATCCAAGGGTGTGGGGAACAAAAAAATATTGACATTTATAAAATTTATAATTAAAGGAAAACAATTTAAATTCATATTGGAAAGATTGCCCAAAATCTCCCTTTTGGCTTCAATATTTCTTTACCACGATTCAACGTCCATGTACAAATCCATACATAACGAAATATACTACTGGCCATTAAAATTGCTACACCAAGAAGGAATAATAATAACGGAATGAAATTTGTTCGACACATACATTATAGTAGGAAGAACAATTGATTAAAATTTCAGGAAATTTTGAGAAATATGTACTGAGAAAACAGTACATAAAGCAGCGACCTCTGTAAGCAATAACAGCACTTATCTGCCTAGGCATTGAATCGAACAGCGATTGGATAGCATGTACGGGTAGAGCACTTCATGAAGTTTTAACACGATGGTCACGATGCCACAATTCATCGATCGAAGTTACTGGTGAGTGGTGGGGGGGGGAGTCGCTTTTCAACGATTAAACAGTCATTTTCATTGGTGTGAGATCAGGTGAACGCGCTGGCCAGAGCAACAGTCGAACACATTCTGTATCAAGTGATGTCTGGACAATACGGACAACAAACCATACAAACAATTTGCGGTCGTGCATTATCTTGCTTAAATTTTGCCCTACGGAGGCCTCGAACACAGGGCAGAGAGGCGGGCCTCAGCTCACTAGAAATTTAATGCCCGCTGTTCAGAGTGCCAGGAATACGAACAAGAAGTAATCGAGACGTATATCCAATGGGAACCCATAACATCATTGCAAATGATGGACAGTGTGAAGATGTCGAATCCCAGCTGGTAATGTGCATTATTCATAATGCTGTTAAATACGGATAAGGCAATCTTGATGCTGTAAACAGGATTGTGATTTGTCTGAAAAGTGACTGCACGCCATTCCTGCGCCCAGGTTCATCGTTGATCACACATTAATGGCGCCCATATCAGTGATGCAGTTTTGAGAGTAATCAGAATTTTGAAAGCCGCATACTGAGTAACCACCTGGATTGATGGTATGTGGTACCATTGGATACACGTTCCAATCACCTCTTGTTTTCATTTCCGCGACTCTGAATACCAGACATTACATTTCTGACGAGTTAAGGCCCATCGCTCTGCCCTATATTCAAGGCCTCCGAAGCGAAACATTTAAGCAGGACAATGTACGACCGCAAGTTGTCCATATTGTCTGGATTTTCATTCATGCCGAATGTGTTCGACTGTTGCTCTCGCATGAGCGTTCTCCTGATCACGCACCAATGAAAATGACTGTTTAATCGTTGAAAAGCTACTGCCCGCCCATCACTCACCAGTAACTTCGATCGATGAATTGTGGTATCGTATTAAAGCTTCCTGAAGTGCTCTACCTGTACATGTCATCCAATCGCTGTTCGATTCGATGCCTAGTCAGATAAGTGCTGTTGTTGCAGTTGCTCACAGAGGTCGCTGCTTTATGTACTGTTTTCTCAGTACATATTACTCCAAATTTCTTGAAATTTTAATCAATTGTTCTTCCTGTTATAATGTATGTGTCCAACAAATTTCATTCCGTTATTATTATTCCTTCTTGGTGTAGCAATTTTAATGGACAGTAGTGTAGAAAAAGAATTAATTAAATGATTCTGTTTCGTAGCATAAAGATCAACGTCATTTTAAATTTCTCTCACATAGTAAAATATACATAAAATAGTTCTTTAAAAAAAAATAAATAATAATAAATAAAACCATGTTATTTTTAAGATTCTAATCTCCTTTTAACCGAAGTTTTTAAAGATTGATATTATTTAAAAAAAATAATTAAAACAATAGAAGCTTGTAAATAGGGTGTTTTAAACACTAGCGCTACCATTAAACATTAGAAAGTAACATCATAAAATTTCAGCGTTATTTTCATCTCTTAGTCAGTATTCTTCGGTGGGGCGCTTCCAGGGAATTACTTTCGAATACCCTATATGGCTGATCTTCAGTTTTCTTACCTAAATATTCTTTTACAGAAAAATCGATTTTCCCAAAAACACATGACAGGAGTATAAGCCTCTTAAAAATATTTCGGAATTTATTTTATAAAATAATAGTTCTTTCTTTAAAAAAAATGCCCAAACATTGGCGGATTTAAGGGGGGCTTCCCCCCCCCCCGAAAAAAAAAACACTGACTTTCACAATTGAATATTGCAACTGTAAATTTTTTATTGGTCTAGAATAACACTTTGAAAAATCTTAAACCCCCTCAAAAGTCACGTTCTGGATCCGCCACTGTGCCCAAATGTACAATTATTTCTCCAAAAAAATCCTTAGAAAACCATACTGCACACATCTTGATTATGCTTTTGTTCCTAATGTGCACACTAATGATTTTTTGATTGAATTTCTAAATTATCCTTTAGTTGACATTGTTTATAACTAACATAAATACGTAAATGATTTTAAGAATCTCGTTTTTGTAAGAAAATACTTTAGAACACAAACCATATACTTGTGGTTTTTACTCTGTATAAATGCATGGATACATAAATAGACCAAGACCCACATTGTGGGTATAGAATAGACAACTGTAGATAGAAAATATTGTAAAGCATGATCGTAACGAAGGTCGCCGGATCAACAGTCGTTTTCTGAAACAGCATCCATCATTACATACACATATAGTTTTTTGTTTCTTTTCTTGTGAGGATTTGTTGATAACTGATTAGGTTTTGAGTAATTTTTGCAAAATATTCTTATAACTTATTTTCAATATCTACGGCTTTTCTTCTGTGTGGACGCATATGTAAGTAGTTAGACGACTCTATTGCGAAAATTCCTTTTGAAATATATCACACAGGTATTACTTTTCTTCTGTATGAGTTCGTGAATGTTTTTCCAAATTTATTTTATCAAAAAATCCTTTACAACAAATTTGACACACGTAAGGTTTTTCTTCTGTATGACTGCGTGAATGAATATTCAAACTTCCTTTAAGAGTAAATTTTTTAAAACATATTTCACACACGTATGGTTTTTCTCCTGTATGAGTGCGCAAATGTCTCTCCATATTTTGTTTTTGAGAAAACCTTTTAGAACATATTTCACACACGTATGGCTTTTCTCCTGTATGAGTGCGTGAATGTCTATCTAAACATCTTTTTTGTGAAAATTCTTTAAAACATATTTCACACATATATTGCTGTTCACCTGTATGTGTGCGTGAATGTCTGTGCAAACCGCCTTTATCAGAGAACTCTTTAGAACATGTATTACACACATATGGTTTTTCTCCTGTATGAATGCGTAAATGTCTATCCAAACGTCCTTTAACAGCAAATCCTTTAGAACATATTTCACACACATACGGCTGTTTGCCTGTATGGATTGGTAGATGAAGAGTTAAACTAATCTTTTGAACAAATCCTTTATGGCATGTTTCACATACGTATGGCTTTTCTCCTGTATGAGTGCGTGAATGTTTGTCCAGAGTTTCTTTTTGAGTAAATCCTTTACTACAAAATGCACACACGTATGGTTTAACTCCTGCATGAGTGAGTAAATGTCTATTCAAACTTCTTTTTGCTGTAAATCTTTTGCAACATATTTCACATATGTATGGCTTTTCACTTGTGTAAGTGTGTGGATATGCCTGTTTTGGAAAGATTTTAGAACACATTTTACTCAAATGCGGATTTTCACTTTATAGAAGGAAATCTATATGAACATATCTAAGAAATAAATGTCTTATTCTTGAAAAGTTTTATTTTATTTTATTTCAGAAGACTTATTTTTTCTTTTTTTTAACCCTTTTACAAAAAACCATTTACGATATATTATCAACTATTACAACTTTTGCAATTTTCTTTAAAACCACTTGTAGTTACATTCAAACGGGACACTTCCGGTTTCAAAGCCAATTGCAATGAATATTTTAATTCAAACGGAACGTTTTAATTGCAAAGCGTTGGCAAACCTGTCTGCAAAGTGGATAATATATGCAAGTGATGGAAACCTCTTGCAAACAGATAACAATCGCTTAAGATGGCGGCCGATGGACATGTTTGTAATTAATATGTTACTTGAAAATCATCAAAAATTATAATTTCGTGGATCTTTGAAAGTATTATAATCATCTGTTGGAAAGAAAAAATATAACTTCAAAAGTAGAGACTATCGACAGTAAGTTTTCTTTCTTTTTTGAAAACGCAAAAAATATTATGTATACTTATTATACATTTTACTACAGTTCATTCTAGTAGCTATCAGAATTAAGATTTTTTTTTTCGACTGTAAGTGAAGTATCTGTTTAGAAAATTTTATGTAATGATCTTTAATTAGAAATAATTAACTTTCTTTTAATGTTGTTTACCGATAGCTTGCCCGTAAAGCTATAATGTATTTTATTGTTTTCGTTTTACTATATACGTATAAAACCGCAGTGTCTACGCTGCCGGCTGCCAGCCGTAAACGTAGTCTTCCAGGATAGCCTGCCGGCTGGTTTGTTTATGTTTTGTACGTCCGTCTTGTTGGCGAATAATATTCTGGCGATGGTGGCTTGGCGTGAATTTGCTCCGTTTTCTTCTTTCCCCATCCCCCTATCCCGTTTCCCGCGCTTATGCCATTTGGTTTGGATTTTAAGTAAGGTAAGTGATTGAATTTTTTTCTAGCAATTATTTATTATAATTAATATGATTTTCTTTTTCTGTAATGTACAAATTCGGTTTATTTTGAATGTACAAATTTTCTTGCGTTTCGTTTTGAAAATAAATTAATATTTTTTTTTTTTTTTTAATCTGCATGTGGTTGTTGATTTTTGAATTATTGTTTGAGCATTTTAGTTAGATTCTTTTCCTTAATAGTTTTTTCTTTATTATTATTATTATTGTATAACTTACTACATATGTTTGATAATGTAAATGTTTTTAAAATAGTTTTAAATAAACCGGGTGGCTTTCTTGTCTTTTGAAATATACCGGCTGGGTAGCTTTTTTTCCTTCTAGTAGTTTATATTTAAAAAATATTTTTTGTTCCATATTAATTTTATTCATAATAATTAGATAAGAATCTTATATCTTATTTTAATTAGTAATGTGTACTAAGTAATTTAATTGTTGAATCCAGCCGGCCGGACGCATAAAAGCATGATATGTTTTATTCATGATGGTTTGGAATAATTCCGCTGTCTGTTTCTCGTTATTTGCATTTAAATAAATTAATAATGTGTTCATTTTCTTAGTAAATAATTATTTGTATGTTCGATAATTTGTTAGATGCTAGGTTTGAAATAAACCGGCCGGTTCGGTTATGTATACTCTTATTTCTGATTTGCATGCAGGATATTTTTTTTTTTTTATATACAAGATTTTGTTCATTTCACTTAAAATGTGTTTATTTATTTGTTTCTCATGCTTCTACATAGTATTATTTGAATTCTCTGTGCAGTTTTATTTAAATTTGTTCTTGTCTGTTACCAATTAGTTCCTCTTTGCTAAATAATATGTGTTAAATTTTACATGCAAACATCCTCAAAGCAGAATATGTCACAGTTTAGAACGTATGTTGCAAAACAAAGAGCTTTACTGCATAACAATTGCAGATATTTAGAAATTAGGTAGAAAAAAAAATTTGTCTTATAGCCTTAAGAGTGGGCATTTATTAAAAATCTAGTATTAATCACTGAAACAATTTCTCAAAAATATTTCTAAAGTTGTTAGTTGATTGCATGGAGAATTTTCTATTCAGCCTTGGTTTATTTATTCTTTTTTTTCAACAAAAATACCTTTGAATGCTATTTTACTATTATTGTTTTCTTATTATATACACATATATTATAGCACATCAAATTCTAAGATTTGTATTTTTACGAGTGTGTCAATAATATATTGTCAAAGTAAATTTGTAAAATGCATGTGTGTCCTGTGGAACATGTTGATTATCTGAAAACTTGTTGCAAAACATTTAAAAGTATTCTGCTTTAGAGGCAAACATAATCCTATTGTCCTTCACTTTTTAACACAGTCAACACAACTCCTATCATAGTTTGTTGAGGGTCTTTTTGGAATATACAATCAATATTTGCACAAAAATTATATATGTTCATATTTGAAACAGTGCGCTTGATGGATAGAAAGTGCCTGGTTCAATCTTAAATAGGTCATGCTCATTGGCCTAGTCGTGTGGAGTTTTCCATGTTTGGGGGTAAAAACAAGCTAGGACTTCTTAGAAACACTTTTGCTTTTCATAGCAAAAATAAAATAACGTATAATATGGATATCTCTATATTCATTTGAAATAGCCAAATAACTTACATTTTCATGACATGTTTTCATAGACTTCAGGCTAAAACAACCAAAAAAGAAATATAGAGATTCTTCATTTCATAAAAAGAAAAAAACAACTGTCAGAAGCTAAAAAATTCCTTTGTTTTTTTTCCTTTTTAAGTACTAAAAATAAATGTGAATGTTACATGTAATGTGTCTTTATCGTTATTTTACATTCATAATCTGTGAAAATACAATTAGAAAAAAAAAAAAAAAAATGCATATGTTCACTTTGAGATTTTACATATTCAGAAAAATGTGAAATATTTTCTGCTTGTGAACTTTTATGATTTGTATTATTTCACATTCAAAATTTGGACTCTAAAATATATTTTAAATATCTTTATATATTTTTATCTTTCTAGTTTAAACTTGATGATTATGAACTTTTCATGAAAATCCCTGCATGTGTCAATTTTTGTATTTCATGCCAGTTGGATTGCATCTTCAGATATAAATTTTATTTTCTGTCTGTTGATGCAATCTTGCTAGCAAATCAAGTATTGCATTATATGGTGGAGCTGGATTGGATGATGAATCAATATTCTGTACCCCAGAAAGTCAATCAGCTTAAATAAAAATCTAGGCAGGCAGTGTAAGAAGCCAGAGATAGTAGATGAAGTAAAAGTATTTCATATACATCCTGTAAATCAAGATACCAAGAGAATGACCGTAAATAGTAAGTTGCAAAGTTAGAAAAGTAACATTCTTTATTTTAAAAATACACAATAAAAATTCATTCTCTCTCTCTAACATAATCCATTTTAAATGTATATTTATGTATTTATTTCATCAGTTTAATAAAACTCACTATGAAGGCTTGTATAAACAATTTATCAATTTTATATACATAACTCCAAAAGATTTCTAGATGTGTATTATAAGAGTCTCTCTTTGCTATATTACTTATGAAGAGAGCATTCATGAACAAAACAATTAATTTAATATTTATTTTACATTTACAGTTTGAACTCTTTAATCTTAATGCATTTATGTTTTATAGTTTAAATTATAAAGAATATGAACTTTACATGAAAATTCCTGCACATGTGAATTTTTATATTTCATGCCAGTTGGATTACATCTTCAGGCATAAAATTTATTTTTCTGTCTATTGATGTAATCTTGCTAGCAAATCAAGTATTGCATTATATGGTGGAGCTGGATTGGATGATGAATCAACATTTGGTATTGAAAAAATCAGTCTGCATAAATAAAAATGTGAGCAGACAGTGTAAGAAGATGATGAAGCAGAAGCACACCTCATATATCCCATAAATGAAAATACCAAGAGAATAATTTTAAATGGTAAGTGGCAAATTTGGAGAAATAAAAATTTTAAATTTAAAATAGCATAATTAAAATTAATTCATTTTATCCCTCTCTCTTTCTAATATATATATATATAACTAAGTTTTCAAAAGTTAATCTAAAGCAAATTTAGTGCACTTTTACGAAAACAACTTTCAGCAAAGAAATCATTCACATTGATTATATGCTTCATAAATTAACATGCAAACACAATCCATTTGTTCTCCAATTATTAACATAGTTATAGCACAACTGTTATCACAACATAGTTTGCTAAGGGTCATTTTAGAATACATTCAAATCTCGTTAACATGAGTCAAAAAAATTTTCATGCTATCAGTAACTAATCTTCATTTTCACGAGGATTGTGGAAGCGGTTCATGTTAAAAGTAATTCAGATTAACAAGGTTCAACTGTATATTATACAGGGTTGGCAGGTTTTTGATGCGTGACAGTTTTTGACAGTTAAAGCCGTCATGTCAAAAACCTATATTTATAATTTAATTGTCATATAAAAACTTAATTTAACAAAGTATAGTTTATAAAGATTTTTTGAAAAGTAAATAGATCGATGTTCTTTGAAAAACACATTGTTACAACATTTTGATTAATATAAAAAACAAAACTTTACGCTTTTAAAATTTTATTATGAATTATTTCTATGTTCATTCAAAATATGCTGTGATACTTTTATATATTACGAAATTTATTTATAACTATGCTTAATATAGTATATGTTAAACTTAGTTATGTGATACTTTAAAAATATAGTTGTTTTTAATAAGATATTGTTTATGAGTATGTTTTAAAAGATAAACATATTAATGTTTTTGGAGAAACATTATTATAACATTTTGATTAATATAAAAACAAAATTTTAGGCTTCTAAAAATTCATGATTTATAAATCATTGATAGATCATTTTGATTGATAAATCATTTTATTTGCAATACAACATTATATATTTCAATTTTTTTAGTATTATGTATTTAACCAGTAAAATAAAAATGCAAGGCCTAATATTTTGTATTTAAATATTTTATAGAGAAATATATCTTGTTCTTCTTTTAATGACTGTTGATATTGCAAGTTTTTAAGAAAAAAGAATAATTCTGAATGTTAAACGAGCTTGAATTGCATCTGAAATTCTTATAATTATTGCGAGACAAGAGAAATATGAATGCTTTCTGGACGTGTATAAATTGTTATAAATTTAATATTTACTCTTACAGATTTTAAAAAAATTTATTAGTCTAAGCTGTAGGGCCCACCAGCAGCCAAGCAGTTCGACGCTCAAAGCTGGTAAACGTGAGGTGCCGGGTTCGATCCCAGGGTGCACTCGTCGGCCTAGCCGTTCAGAGTTTTTCGTGGTTTTCTCCAAAACTTGTATAAATACTGGCTAGGACCCTTTAGAAAGACCCCCACGGAGGGCACTCCCTTTTAGGCCTAAGATCCTAGAGTAGTCAATCAGCCTTACTCCCAAAATACCAAACACCAATAGTCCAAGCAATAAACAGGTACAAATATTTATACAATCAATAATAACAATAAATAGATAAAAAATTATTAATAAATAAGTGTAATAAATATAGATTATAAATATAATTATTTTCAAATCCATATTAATTTACTGCCTACACATGTTTTACTGAAAGAAAAAAAAAAACCCAGTATTCCTGTGTTTTCATGGCTTATGTGAAAAAATTCATAAGTAACTTTGGAATTTCAGAATTTCATAAATATTAATATAAATAAACATACAAAATATGTCTATGCATACTTTGTACATATTTCTTAGGTCATAAAACAGCATATCTACCTAAATTTTAATTATCTACAAATTGTTTTAAGATTTTTTAATTTATAAACTGCATAATATTTAGATATTCACTTGTATATGGCAACTAATTCCTACTTCTAACCAGATTCTAGCTCATTTATAGATTTTCATTTTGAAAATGCAGGTTTGTGACGGTAAGAGGTTCCTGACGGTTTAAACCCTTGTCATGTCAAAAACCCCTTTTTGACGTCTAAAACCCAACCCTGATATTATATATGACCAATATTTACCTAAAGATTGATTTATATATATTCCTGTCTGAAACATAATCCATTTTTAATGTAGATTTTTAAATATTTATTTATTTTGTTATTTAATAATCCTCAATAAGAAGACTTAAAAAACTTTATTAATTTTGTATATTTCCTCCTGCTAGAACCCAAAGAATTACTAAAAAAAATAAAGTAGAAATATGAATGTTAGATATCATGTTACTTTGCTGTTATGTCTAATATACAATTAATAATTTATTTTTATTATTGCACATGTTCACTCCTTGTTCTGAGATAATTTTTTACAGAGATATATGAATATATATAGAAAAGGGTTGTGTAATTGTTTTGTTTGTAGATGAATATGAATTTTGAAAAAAAAAAGTTCTCCATTTGTGAATTTTCATTCCAGTTCGATTACATTTTTCAGGCATAAAATTAATTTTCTGTCTGTATGCAAGCTTGCTAGCACTTTAAATATAACATTATATGAGACAGATGGATTGAATGAATCAACAATGCTTGTTATCTTAAAAATCTAATCAATTGAAATAAAAATATGTATGTTGAGGGGAGACAGTGTGTGAAGACAAAGATGGTACATGATGTAGATGCATTTATCATTGCATATTCATTAACCCATAGGTATAAAAATACTAATAAAATGACCTTAAATTAGATGGTAAGTGACAAATTAAAAAAAAAAAAAATAGCTGGACTGACTGAAGAAGACTTGTATCCTTGATAATTTATTGTGTTTTACCCTACATCATTTAACTTTAAAATTAATTGTAATTTTATCCCTGAAATAAAATACTTTCAAAATTCAAGTTCAGTTTTTATTAAAATAAATAATTAAAAAGTATCTGCTTAAAATCAAGGACTATTAAGGCAATATGTTCTTTATCCTTAATTTGAAATATTTTTTAAAGGACTGTGTTTGTATTTGAGTTATAAATAAATAAATGGTGTATGCTACTGGAAAATTCAAAGCTATTTTTTTTTTCCTTTTACTTTTAGTAGTAATTTCTGTCTATGGATGGCAGTACCAACCATTTGTTTAGCTTAGGGACCTTGGGGGGGGGGGGAATCTTATTTCATTTTGTAAATGAAGCTTGTTATATTCTTAACTTTTATTGTTCACATCTAACTTTTTTTTCCTCCGTAAATTGCAATGATAAATTAAAAATATTTTAAAATTTGAAGAGGAATTATTATTTAAAATATGCAAAATAAAAGAAATGTAAAATAAAAGTCAAGGTTTAGTGCTTATTTGTAAGCATAGAGGGCGACACTAGACAATTTTCTTTTGATATTCTTCCACAAATTCATTTTTGTATTTAAAATTTTTATTTATTAGTACAGTCGGTAACAAAAGTCTCCGAACACTAGCAAAAATTCCTATCTGAAAAAAGTATACTTAATACAATTTTGTCAAATAAATCCTTGTTGAATCCTGTTTTTAGACTAACTAAGAACAAGATTCGACAAGGATTTATTTAACAAAACTGTATTAAGTGTACTTTTTTTATATAGGAATTTTTGTTAGTGTTCGGAGACTTTTGTTACCGACTGTAATAATAAAATCACTTCGGACTATTCATTTTTCTAAAATCAAAACATAATAATACGTCGTAATGGTTAAATTATTTAAAAAAACGAACTAGGTTTTGTTTTAGATGGTGTTAGGATTGAGGACAATTGACTGCACTTGAATCCTAGGCCTGGAAGGAGTGCTCTACACTGGTTTCTTTCTAAGGGGCTCTGGCTCTAGCCCGTATTTACGCAAGTTTCAGTGAAAACCGCGGTAAACTCTGTACGCCTCAGCCGACGAGCGTGACCTGGGATCGAACCTGGCATCTCACATCTACCAAGTTTTTGACGTTTAAAACTAGGTTTTAGAAGCTTGAAACAACTTTAATTAGGTGTGTGTATTTGGTAATAAAGACCAACTGACTATACGAAGGTCCTAGTTCTAGGACTATTAGGGTTATTCTAAATTGTTAGTTGTAGTTACGCATGTTTCGGAGAAAGTGACAAAAAACTTATTACGACTAGGTCTAAGATCGAACCAGGTCCCCCCCCCCCCTTCCTGCTTCGACAGCAGAATCTGTCAACCACTCGTAAAGCCATCTTAAATTAAAATTTCATTTTAAAATGTTGAAAATTGCATAGTTGTTAAGCATAATACAGAAATACCTCACAATTTTAGTTAAATGCTAATAATTCATAAAAAATGAAAAAAAAAAAAAAGGTTTGAATAAGCAAAATGTAAAACACCAAAATTCTTCAAAAATTTTGCTTTAAAAATATCACAAGTAAATAAAACAAGATGATGCTTTGCATTTTTTATCAGTTTTATTATAATGCTTTTATTACTGACTTCCTAAAAATTTTCGACTTCCGGTTTTCAACGGATTTACATATTTTGATAGGTCTAGAACACGATTTGACTATTTTTAAAAAATGTTTGTCTGTCTTTGTGTGTGTGTCTGTGAGACAAAAATTTTATGGCAAGTGTATCTCCGGAACTACAGTTCAGAATTATATATAAATTTATAAGTAAATGCATGTTTACCTAAATTAGTGCCTATCAACTTTTGATGGCAACCGCTCAACAGGTGGCGCTGCCTCAAACGATTTCCGCACTTTAAGGGAAGGCTATATTTCAGGTTCTATTTCGCGTATCACCAAACTATATGGGAGAAGGCCATTATGAGTCATTTTGCTGATTCAATGTGGATGCTTATAGCCCAATAGATGGCGCTTCTATACTGCAAATTTCATCGATAACGGAAAGGCTATATCTCAACTTCTATGGAATATAACTGTACGAAACTTGATATGTGAGATAACCATTATAAAAACGTATATTTTAAGATTTTATTTATAGACAAACTGTCTGTCTTTGGATATTTCGTATTAGTTTTCACTAAGATGAAGAGCATTTGCATTCACCATGTTAGATAATTTTAATAAATCATTTGCACTTAGTGAATTTGTATAGGAAAATATAGAATAAAGTTTTGTGGTGGCCACAACATACTAGTTTTTTTTTCAATTATTTTAATTAAAAGTGGATACAGATTTTTTTTCTCTTTAATTAAAAAGAATTTTCCAACTATCCATTTTAATATTAATTTTTAAAATTAAAATTATTTTAAAGTTTTTTTTTTTTTTTTTTTTTTTTTTTTTTTTGTGTGTGTGTGTGTGTTTGGCAAACAAAATGTAAGTAAAATTTATCATTTTTACATGCCAGAAATGAATCTTTGTTTAGGTAATAACAAGACTACCTACAATGATGGGAACATTGCAATTTTTGATGCATGTATATTAATTTTAAAGCAGTTTTTTCATCCTTTTACCCGTTAAATGGTAGATTTTTTTTTTTTTTTTAATAAATTTGAATTTGTGTTTTTTATTTTATTATTATTATTATTATTATTTATATATATATATTTTTTTTTTTGCACATTTTGAAGTTCTTTGAGTCGGAAAATCAGATTTTTAGCGTTTGTTCTGTGTGTGTATCTGTTTATTATCAGCATAACTTAAGAACACATAAAGTCTAGCTCAGTATTTTGAATCTGTATCATACGAGGATACTGTTTGAAATTTTTTGTTGAAACAAAAAAAAAAGGGGGGGGGGGGTCCTGCACAGTTACCTCCAAGATAATTCATATTCATCACGTCTGTGGATGTAATACCTTGTAAATACTGTTTAACATCTTTAGACTGCATGAAACAAAAATAAATGAAAATAATAGCATGTTTCGCATAAATTTCAGTTAGTCATTCATCATCATAATTATTTTACAGAGTCTCACAAAGTAATTCGGAGATATTTCGCATGGAAATTGCTCGAAGTACATTTCAAGTAATACTATATGTTTTCCATGCTATACTAAATTTAAACTACATGATTTATATATAATTTATAGACAATAGACAGAGCTACTCAAAATTAAGCGAAAACATTCTTTTCTGTTGAATATAATTGATGGAATTGCTATGCTTTACTATGTTTCACCGAATCTAGCTGCTTATATACATATGGTTAACGAAATATTATTTGAAATCCAATTTTCGAAATTGCGCAGCAACAGTATACCCCTTATTTCTCACTTTATCCTCTTAGAAGGGTCCGCCTAGTGATGAAATGCTCTGGCTTTCGTGCTGGATTCCAATTCCGTTAAAGACTTGGATGCTTGTACTGGTTCGGTATCCAACTTGTATGAAGTGATATGCATTCAGTCGAATCAACATAGTTTTCTATAATAGCCAAATTTATCACATGCCAAATTTAGGTCTTTATATATTATAAAAGTTGAGATATTGCTTTTCCGTAAATGGGGTTAAATTGCTCGATACCAGCGCCACATGTTAGGCAATATGCACCCAAACGAAATCAACATAGTTTCTCTTCCTTGCTATCATGCGTGTCATGTTTTTTTCTTTCATTAAACACTATAGAAACTGAGCTCTAGCCTCTTATTAAATGAGAGAAATTGCAGCATGGCAGCATACCTGTTGGACGATATACCCCATAAGCTACTTTCTGTTACCATGCATTACTATAAAGACAAATTTTTGCAATTTAAGATCAAAGATAGAATGTACTGTATTTAACATTTTTATTGTACTTTAAAAACGTTTCAAAATGGTTTTCGAAACACTTTTATTTAAATTGCACTTCTGTATGAAAAGAGCTACTGCCCCTTCAACACCGTTTGGTTGTTGCAGCTACATTCCTAAGCATTTAAGACTGTTATTTATTTATTTTTTTAATTTACTTCAAATTATTCAGAAAAATGTCGGCCATCCTGTTTTATTAAACTTGGTTTACTAATTGTGATTAGCCCTGTATATCGTCCACCAGATTTTATGTACCGAACACTGTAATTAAAACTAACACCATGAGAAAGAGAGAGAAAAGAGGGACATAACTTGAAATACTCTTCTTTCCACTTACAAATATAACACAAATCTTTCAGAGCTCTTTTGCATGCCTTTGTAAATTAAAGATAAATTTCAAAATAATTGTATGTGAAACATGGTTTTGTGCATTTAAGAAATATATGTCAATTTTGTTTTGTGTAGTGCTGCCAAACATATAAAGCTGCTGCTGCTACAAGAAATTTCATCCATAGACAATGTATGGCTCCCCCCTTCCCCTTTTTTTTTCGGCAATCATATTACATATTGCAATATATTTAATATAAATAAAAAAATACTTATACTGCACATAAAAACTGCTGTTTTTTTTTTTTTTTTTTTTTTAAGTTATAGAACATAGAACCTAAACCATAAAAAAATGGCGCCCGGTAAAAATAGCACCTGCAATTTGGCAACATACGCTAAAATTAAACAAGAACGAAAACTCATGCGTTTCGCATAGATTACTAATGCTTTCCAGTTATACGTACTCGTTGCATTGTTTAACGTTCAATGTGCTTTTTCCCTACGTGATCACACAATGGACAGATAGATAGAATAAATAAATTTATGATCCCTCTTAAGCATTGTTCAAAAGTGTTAACAACACTTAACACAAACAGAAGTATATATAGTTCCAGCAATTTCCAATTTTAACCCGTAATGTATCTGAACATTTGAGTGTAGGCCTGTAAATCTGAGCGCTAAACATACCATTCTATATAAAACATTTTTTCCCCTATGTGAATAATAAATGCCAATTTCACTATGATTTGTGTGGTACGAACTTATTTAAATATGATTTATAAAAATGCTTCTCATAGAACGCAATGCATTGGGATTATTTTGGGAATCCCTGTGCACAAGCTAATTGTGATATTCATATTATTTTAAATGGGGAACACGCCACAGTAAACTTGAATAACATATCATTTTGTTGAAATTCTGAAAATATTGACAGGTGCTAGAGCTTGCACAGACGGGCAAAACGACAGACAGACTAATTAAAATCATAATCACTCTTAAACATCGTTAAAAGGCTTCATAAAAACGAAAATGCAATTATAGCCCTTAATGTATCTAAATATTTTTGCGTGTCCCTATAAATCTTAATGCTAATCATACTACATTTTATGGAAAACATTTTTTTATGCGTGTGAATTATAAATGTCAATTATGCAGCATAAAGTTATTTAAATATTTGACACAAAAATGCTCTTCATAGAGCACATTCCATTGGCATTTTTTGGGTTCCATGTACACATACATATTGTGCTATTTATACCATTTTAAAATAACATGTCAATGAAAACTTTAAAAAAATATCATTTTGAAGAAATTCTGAAAACATTTACGGATACTAGAGACGAACAGAACGATAAACTACTTCAAATTTTAATCACTCTAAAACATACACTTAGCCCAGCGTTCCTTCCACTGTTAAAAAGTGTTAAAAACACTTTATACAACTAAAAATACAAATCAAGCAATTTCCAGTCATAGATATTAATGTACTAGAATATTTTTGTATTGCCTATAATCTTAATGTTAATCATACTACATTATGCAGAACACATTTTTTATACATATAAATAATTATTATCAATTTTATTCTGATTTGCACAAAATAACTATATTAAAATATTATTATAGGAATACCTCTCAGAGAATGCAGTGCTTTGAAATTATTTTGGGTATCCTATAAGGAAGGGCATGTTTACAAACAAAAGCTCCGTCAGTCAATCTTTGCCACTCTCGAGTGGCAAAAGATCGACCTGGATTGGTGGAAATACCAGTGTTTTGCCACTTTACCCATAATTTGACTGCGAGTGACGTCACGTGCCCTTTCCTTATTACACAAACTAATAGTGGTATTTTGTATAAAAAGACGGCTTGGCGCGAGATTATTAAAACTGAGGAAGTCTTCAACCTCTTGAACGCCAAAGGGAAAAAAATGGAAAGCAGACAGCTGTTTCGGTAGCATATAGCATACCGTCTTCAGCGTATAGATAAAGAGAGAAGTGCTCGTATACAGTCGGCAGCAAAAGTATCGGAGCACAGGCAATAATCCCTGTCTAAAAAAAGTACACTTAATACTACTTTGTTAAACAAATCCTTGTCCAGTCATGTTCTTAGTCAGTCTAAGAACATGATTCGACAAGGATTTATTTAACAAAACAGTTTTAAGTGTACTTTTTCGACATCGGGATTATTGGCTAGTGTTCGGATGCTTTTGCTGCCGACTGTATATCGGAGACGAATCGAATTCGGATTATCCAACAGAATTACATGGAATGTTGTGTTTTGACCAATAGGAATTTTGGAAACACAAGTTGTGAAAAATTCAGAAGAAATTAAAAGAATGTGGACTGAATGCAAAATTTCTAACAATCAGACACATGCGGTACAGCGAAATCACAATTGACAATATATTTAAAGTTTTTATAGATGCAAAAAGCTTCAATGAAATCGAGTTCTTGAGCGGATTTAGGTCTGCAAATTGTTTTAATTGAATCAAATTTAAAATTATGGTTTTTCTCCTAACAGTACTTAGAAATAACCGATTTATTAGTTTCCGGCTTACGAATGTAACTAATATGTTGACCAATACATAACAAATGACCAATATATGTTAAACCATATATAGACACGAAATACTATAGATGCCCCAAGAATTATACATGGTCTGTTCAAAAAGTATCCGACCTTTGACCAGAAAAATATCTTAGTTACTTTGCGGGATTAGGATCCTAATCCCCTTCAAAGTAGGTCCCTTGCGCCTCCACACACTTAGTGCAGCGTTGGTGTCTAACTCCGTCGTCGCATTCTGCATTATCGTATCTCTACTCTGAAAACGGGGTCCTTTCAATGACATTTTCAATTTCGGGAACAACCAGAAGTCGCAAGGAGCCATGACTGGGGAGTAGGGAGGTTGGCGGATGACTGGAATTCCATGCTTCGCCAAGAATATTTGAGTCAGGTGTGATGAATGTGATGGCACATTGTTATGATGACACTGCCAGTTTTACGCAATCCGTGGGTCTGGTCTTTGGCGCTGAACTGCATCACAGAGTCAGCAAAGAACTTCACCTCATCTGTCTGATTGTTGGGAATTTCACATTTAGTTCACATTTTCTTAATTTCTTCTACATTTTCCACTACTTGTGTTTCCCAAATTCCTATTGGTCAATCCTCCACATTCCACGTAATTCTATTGGTTGATCAGAACTCGATTGCTTTCCTGTATATATGAGAACTTCTCTCTCATTTCTTCAACTAAATGTTACCGAAACAATTGTCTGCTTTCCAATTTTTCCTTTTGGCGTTCAAGACGTTGAACATTTCCTTGGTTTTAACAAGAGAGGTATTTACCCCATTTTCAGTAGGGAATGTCTTCTAGTTAACTGTAATAACGTACATCAATTTTAAGAAATTCCATAGGTATTTATGGTAGTCAGAGGACGGATAGGAAAACTGACAGACGAAGTCATAAACACTTTTTATTTATGTTGAAAAATGGTTAAAAGAAAGTTGGGCTATACCAACGATCGACAAATCAACTACTAAATAGGAAACGAGGAAATGAAGGTTGAAAATGAGTGACTTTAATATCGCAAAAGAACTGCACAATGGTAATTGGCGACAATCTGGGATTCATCCCCTGTGCGTTGTTTCTGAACAGAACATGTAATCATAATTTTGATTCCAATAAGGAAAGCGCAGCTGACGTCACGCTCAGGGCAAAACACTCTACTCAGGTTAAGACTATTATATAACAGGCTGAATCATTCGCCGCCATTCGTATGTCATGTCCGTCATTGCTAAACTTAAGATTACTATATAATAGTCTTATATAGTCTCATATAATAATCTTATATGGTAGTTAGTCACTGTCAAACCTAAGACTATTATATAATAGTCTTGTATAATCTCATATAATAGTCATATACAACAGTCTTAGTTTTAGCAATGGCGGCCAATGATTCAGCCTGTTTTATAGTAGTCTTAACTCAGGTAAGACTAGAACTCCTACATTGATAGGCTGATGCATCCGCCATTTTCTAGGCCACAAGACCAGATGACGATTTATTATTGTTGGTTTTTCGGCAATAAATTGCACGAATAACTCCAGAATAGAGCACCGCCTGTTTATATTTTCTTCTAATCCAGAAAGAAGGAAAAAGTGGATTACAAATTGCAGATGAAGCTCGCGGATACCCTGAGCAGAAGCACAACTTTTTAGCGAAAGGTTTCCTTATTTTCAACTTATTTTATTTAATTTTCAAAGTTGTTTGACAAATTTAATATGAATGTACTGTTTTTTTAAGTTAGGGTTTTTAAATTCTTTTAAAATTACATTTATTTTAACGTGAAGGTTACAGTTTTGAGAATGTCGGCGATGTTCTTAAAATTGCCAACTTGTTTGTTTCGTGATAAGAAGTACAGCATCTAGAATAAACAGTGTGGAAAGCGGCGAATAAAATTGTACTAAAAAATTTAAGCCTGTCACCAGATGTCATTGTAATCGAAGCTAGTGTCCCGACAACAAAACCGAGACTCCCTATTAGTTAATTATATGCTTAGATCACGTGATTAAACTGACGAAACTGGGAAAAGTCAATCAGGTCTTCGATTTGAGCAATAGCTTCGATCACAGCGACATCTGGGTAAGCTTAATTTTTGTAGCATCATTTTAACATCACGGTTATAGGCGATTGCCACACTGTTTATTCTAGACGCTGTAATAAGAAGTTCTAGCTCACTTGATCTGTATAGAAGCTGAAAGGCGATAACGACGCTAATCAGGTAACCTAGCTTTTTCTACCGCCAACACTTTCCCAGACGGGCTAGAAAATGGCGGACACTGCGCCAGCTCTTATCATATAGGAGTCTTAGGTAAGACTACTATATAATAGTAGTAAGACTACTATATAATAGTAGTCTTATACTCAGGGCAAAACACTGGTATTTTCACCAATAGAGATTTCCTTTTACCACTCGTGAGTGGAAAAGATTGTTGTTGTTTTGAAGGGAGAGACCCTCAGAGCATGGGGTTTATAGCTGCAAGGCTTTACACCCCTAATAATCCTAAACAAGTTCGATGAAGATCTTAATTGTGAGGAATCACACAGTACATGGTTGCATCGTCAGTTAAGGACGTGTGGATAAGACGAAGGAGCCAAAGTCAGAATCTGTCAGACTTGAGAATAAAAGACACCAACTGGTGAGCTTGAGTAACTCCAGAGACGGCTAGATCGCATAAATCGCTGAAGGAAGGCGAAGAACCAAGGAGATTGAGATTGCTATACAAATCATGCCGAGCTGAGGCGTAGCGGCGACATGCAAGGAGGTAATAGTCACAGGTTTCTGGAACCTGACAGGTTGGACAGAGAGGAGAGTCACTCATATGAAGCTTGTAGAGGAGAGCCCGGGTGGGGAGGGTTCGAGTCCGCAGGCGGCTGAGGAGGACTTCACTTCTTCTGGGCAGACAAAGTTTACGATGCTCCCAGCTTCTTTTGGTGAGGTGGGGGAAAACCACACTGTATTTCCTTAAGAGCCACTCTTGGACATCATCCCTTTTATGAATGGTGTGAAGGTATCGACAGATGTCCTCTGGAGACACCTTGCTGAACGAGGATGGTGCAGAAATGGTGGACCGAGCAAGCATGTCGGCCATTTCATTCCCATGGATACCCATATGACTGGGCAGCAAACAATCGCAGCACTTTTATGAGGGCTGAGACTCAACTTCCAGTAATTGCACCAGCGAACCAGATTATGAAGGGTGTCCTGAATATCATGCATAATATCTTCGAGGCACGGGCCAGACGCGTAAAGGAAGGTATCATCCGCATATACAACAGCATTAACCCGAGGACCAATTGCTTCAAAGATATCACTCATATAGAAAGAGAAGAGTAAAGGAGACAGAACAGCCCCTTGTGGAACCCCCACGAAAGACGAGACTGGGGCAGACAAAGTTCCCGACCACCTAACCTGGATAGCACGTTGCATGAAGGAATGGCACCATTTCGTGAGATGGCCGTCAACGCCCGCTGACAGCATCTTAAAAGCCAGGCCGTCCGGCCAAACGGAGTCGTAAGCAGAGGCAATATCCACCGAGACCAAGACACTAAACCACTTCTGCCGCCGAGCCGATACCAGATCAGCATAGATTTTTGTCAAAGCAGGTGCACAGTCCCTAAAAGGAATAAACCCGTAGTGGTTCACATGGAAAACATCATTCTTAAGCACCCAAGGAATCATCCGCCGAAGAACCATCTGCTCAAAAACCTTCGAGAGAACAGGGGTGAGGGAGATTGGGCGATAGGAAGACGAGGAACTGGAATTCTTACCCGGCTTCACGATAGGAACGACAATGGCTTCCTTCCAGGACTTGGGAACTAGACCCTCCAACCAGAGATTATTAAAGCAATCGAGAAGTTTGACCAGACTGCTATTGTCGAGGCACTTGAGAAGTCGGAGGGAAATACCATCATTTCCAGGTGTGCGATGGGAAGACTTGTGCAAGGCGTGTTGAAGGTCCGAGAGAGCAAAAGGCTTCCTAATGTTGCTATCCAGGTTGGCACTGAAGTCCAGCGGGATGTAACAGTCAATAGGGGGGCGGACAAACGTGTGAGCAAAAATATTAGCAGCAGCCAGCCTACTGTCATTTGAGGTACTAATGTAATTATAGGACTCCTGGGGAGGGTTCTTCCGGTTTTGGAGAGCCTTGAGAAGTTTGAAGATATCACTAGCCTGCCCACTCCTTTTACAGACCTCGGACCAGTACATACGTTTAGCGTCCTTGATTTCTTTCTTAAGACGAGCAGCGAAATGCTTGTGCTGCATCCAGTAAGCCGAACTTAGGTGCTTTCTCGCCAGGCGAAGGAACTTGCGTTTCTGCCCAAGAAGATAACTGCAGCGGCTATCCCACCAGGGAGTGCCGACACGATCCAAGATCCTAATCCTTCGGCTACTCACAGCGACCGACCTTTGGCAAATATTTACCATGTCCTCATAGGACGGAGAGTTACAATCGTGTAACTTCTTGTTAAGCTTAACGGTAGCGGACCCCCAGTCACACCTTAACCTAACACTATGACACGGACGAGAGCCGGGCAGCCTATCGAAAGTAAGTTTGATTGGGCAGTGGTCACTATCAAACGTATCAGAGTGGACCTGGACACAGGTATTCGAAAACAGGTCAGGTGAAACAAGAGAGAGATCAATTAAGGTAGAAGATCCCCCCGGGGAAACATGGGTAGGAACGGAAGTATTAACAAGACAGATATTGTTGTTTATGATCCAGTCGATGACTCTCGAGCCCTGAGGAGAATCCCGACGGCCACCAAAACTCGTATGATAACTGTTGAAGTCACCAACTATTAGGAAAGAACTATTGCAAAGGTAAAGAACCTGGTTAAACCAGTCGTAGTCAAACCTGCCGGGAGGAGAATAAACGTTAAGGATTTGAAGCCTAAAACTAGATGACAACTTAACTTCAACACCCAGGACCTCGTTGCCATGGGAAGAGCTAGGGAGTGAAAGATGACGAGAGGAAAATTTGCGATTGACAGCAGTAATAAGGCCACCACCGTGTTGAAGGTGCCTATCAGCCCGATAGACAACCTTCCCAGGAAGAGAAAAATCATTTGAAGAACTCAGGAAAGTTTCCTGGAGGCAAATAAAATCAGAACGAGAAAAGAACGAATGATGGAGCCAAGCAGAATTTGCTCGAGCTCCGCGGATGTTCCAATGAACTAATGAGACTCCCATTAGAAGAGAAACAAAAATAAAGAAAAAAAAGAGGCCTCCGGCCAAACAAGTTTTTTTTTTTTTTTTTTTTAACCCAGGCCCATTACCAAATGAAGGTATCTCGCTGGGAGCAGGAGTTCTTATTTGGCTATTGTGTGTAGGTAGACCCGAAGTATCCATGGCATTTAGAATAGGTGAATGCAGGGGGCAGGGCGAGTTCAAGTTTCTTCTTTTTTAGTAACCTTTTTGCTTGAGATTCCGAACTGTCTGTTTCTGTAGATGAGGAAGAAGTCGCACCGTGAGCCGGTGGACGGAGAGATAAGGCTAAAGTCTGGGTCAGGGATCCCAGCATTTGTTGAAATGTTTGAAGTTGGGCAGCCATAAGTTGTTGCACCATTTCTATCATAGATGATGACAAAGCTTTCAAGGAAGCTTCTAGATCAGATTTGGTGACGAAGTCTGGCAATGTTGGGCTAATGGTTGCAACTTTTGCATAAGATTGGGTTTTGACGCCCTCAGTCTCAGAAAACCTCCTTCTAGCCTCAGCTATGGTCAGGTGATTAGCGCTGCGGAATTTTTGAATTTTGACTTCACGTACGTACAACGGGCAAGTTTTGTCGAGAGCCTCGTGCCCCCTTTACAATTGACACATTGCAGTGACGACGCGGTACAGACGCCAGTATGACTCTCACTGCATTTTACACAGACCGGCGACTGTTTGCAAGACTGTGTGCTGTGATTGAATTTGTAACAATTCCGGCATGGCCGTGGATTGTCCCAAAATAGGGTAATTCTATGGTTTTGATACCATAATTTGACATGTCTAGGTAGCTGGGTTCCCAGCTTCGTGACTAAGACAGTTGTCAAAGGTATTTGACTGTCGTTACTTTTTCTTATGAAACGTCTAATTTCAAGCGGGATTATTCCCTGCAATTCTAATTCTTCAGCGATATCCTGGCATGAGATAGTTGAGTCAATATTATGCAAGAGGAACCTTGTGGATATTGATTCTTTAATTACATACGGCTCCACCACAATGTCAAACAGTGTTTTAACTTGCAAAAGTCTTTGAGCTGCTTCTACCGCCTTAATAATCACAAGAACCTTACCCTGACGGGTCATTTTTAGCGTTTCTATAACATTTGTTTTTTCCACTATTTTTAAAATTTCAACCTTCAGTTTCTTAGGGTTGGATGCAGGCAGCGAACCCTCTTTAGCAGCGATTAAAATGGCAATTTCATCTACTCCATCATTTACTGCTGCTTGTAAACAGTCGGGAAGATTATTATTAACATAGAAGTTAGGATTAAAAGTCGTACCTTGTGAAGTATCCATGTTTTGAGCCATGTCCAGTCCTTGCGTGCTTACATTTCCATTCTTCACAATATTTGCCGTTGGGTTTACCGCCAGCTTCAGTAGTTTTAACAACTGACCTTACCGCAAAGGTCAACAAACAAGTTCAGTCCTAATTCGGCGATAACAAACACTCTTGTACCACCACGTGTAGGGCGGTTCACACACTTCGTAACACAAAAGTAAAAAAAAAAAACTTTCTTTAATTAAAACTGTCAAAATAAATAAACTTGTTCACCGAACAATAACTCAGTAAAGAAACTAGAATTACTCTACCCGAGTTTCAAAACTAAATATAAAGAGGAAACACTTAGCAATAATGTCACAGAGCCGGCACCGCTAGCCACGCAACACCCACCAAAACATCAAAAGATCTCGTGGAAAAGATTGATTAAAAGAGCGTTTGTTTGTAAACATGCCCTTTCCTTATATTCTTTAACCACATTTCTTGCGACCATGGAAGCCTCTGCGCAAGTGCGGATTGAACGAGTCCAATGTGAAAATAGGGGTGACTGAGAGAAAACAAGCGATAAGGGAACACCGAATAACTGGATGTTTGCCAAATAACAATCTCTCGGCCAATTTTGCATCCCTCCAAAAATATGGACTCATTATCACTAAGGCTCCTATATATACGAGCTGGCGCATCAGGCATTTTGTTGCCTTTGGGTTGCCACATGTACCCAGCGCGTTTCTCTGATAAACAAACGACAAACATTTTTTTTATCGTCTTACGTTACTTTAGAGTAGGCTGACCATATGTCCTCGAATCTCGAGGACAGTCCCCGAATTTCAAGGACAATACTACTTCTTTCCCAAAAAATTACAACACATTTGGGGACGCCGGTTATAAAGTTATTAATGTTTTATTATAGTAATTTATTATATGCATAAGAAATAAGCTGAAATAAGTTCTTTTAGGTGCTTTAGACATAAAATTTTCTAAAATTTTACAATTTAAGGTGATTTAATTATTATTTTATATTTTTGTCCTCGAAATTCGAGGACGCTGCCATCTTTGTCCCCAAATTCAATGAAAAAAGTATGGTCACTCTACTTTAGAGTGACTTGTTTTATTACATTTCATAATTTTAGCTAAGTAAACTATGATATGGAAGTTTGTTTAGTGATAAACTGCTATAATCATTCAAGAAGTGAATATAAAGTGTTCACAGACCTTCTATTCTATTACTGTGTATTTGAGTTTTGGCGACATTTTGTAAAAGAAACAGAAACCGCCCTAACAACACAACTTACCCCAGTACATCCATAGGATATCCTCAGAATGAAATGACATCCTGAGAATGTACTGGGAAAAAAATGTGTTTTTAGGAATATTATTGGTGCTTATTGCTCTTATCTTGACCGGATTAGCTTCAGATCAAGATTTCTTAAAATCATTAAGGAAGCGATAAGGACGCCAAGCGGGAATGCCGTCCTCTTCGGAGGCACAAAAATGGCGGTGATGCGCCGGACTATTATTTTATTTAGGGGCTCTAGTTCTCATTGCTAGTCGTAGGAAACGTAGTCGCGCTATATTTAATTTAATCGAAGAAGAGAAATTTAAACGAGTTGAATAGATTTTACGTCCCACTATATTTACGTATGGGCCAATTGGCGACGGTCTGAGAATCATTGTTAAAGAGTCATATAGTCGGAAGCAAATTTATTGAACACTATTCTACTTAAATTCTACAAAAATCCTTAGCTTACTAATTCCTACTTAAAAGATGGCATCTAATGCTGTTTTGTTAAGTACAGTCGGCAGCAAAAGTATCCGAGCACTAGCCTATAATTCCGATGTCAAAAATGTACACTTAATACTGTTTTGTTCAATAAATCCTTGTCGAGTAATGTTCTTAATCAGTCTAAGAACATGATTCGACAAGGATTTATTTAACAAAACATTAATAAGATTACTTTTTTTACATAGGAATTTTTGCTAGTTTTGCTGCTGATGATTTGCTGCCGATTTTGCTGTTTTGATGCTTTTGCTGCCGACTGTATACGAACGACGTTTTGTCAGATTTTTGACGGCTTTTGCGCCTTCTTTGGGTGATAATCGCTTTCTTGGCAACTGGTTCTTGGAATTTTGCATTTTTTTTAATGGTTTGTGTTTCTTACCACCAAAACTCCAATAAGAAAAGGCAAACAGAACAGCTTTCAATCAAAAACAAGGATTAGATTACCTGCTTTCCATTTCAGCTAGTGTAAGTAATTGTTTATGTTTCATTTACACCCAATCGAAATATGAAACAGTGATAACAAAGGTGGAGGAAACTTGCCTTGGTGGAATTGATTTTTCGAATGAATTGGTAGTATGGTGGGGATGTGATGGTTGAAAGCAAAAAGGTTACTAGTCCGGAGTCTACTCTGATATCTCGTTGATGGTAGCAATCATCAATGAACCAATCACTTCATAGGAAATTAAAAAAAGGAAGGTTTAAGTTGA
Organism: Salticus scenicus; assembly: GCA_963930645.1. Taxonomy (NCBI): domain Eukaryota; kingdom Metazoa; phylum Arthropoda; class Arachnida; order Araneae; family Salticidae; genus Salticus; species Salticus scenicus. Next base: position 51,326,019 of record OZ005658.1, on the reverse strand, counting down.
ATGGTTTTAACGTTACACTACAATTACACAGTTGTTTGTCTGTGATCCAACCTTGGAGATGATTCGTATACTAAGGTGACCAGACCAGCCGTCCTTATTTTTTGAGGACAGTCCTCAGTTTTCAAATTATGTCTTCTGGTACTCGAAGAAAGTAACATATTCTCATTTGTCCTCAAATGTGAACTCCTGTCCACATTTATTCTTATTTTGTGGCTTTTTTTCTTCATTTTCTTTATTTTTTTTTAAATTTAACACCAGTGATTCCACTGTCCTTATTGTAATTCTTAATACTTTCTATGCACTTCTTCACAATGTAACAAATCATAATCCACCAGTTCACGAATTTGAATCCCATACAGGGTTTATGGATAAAATGCGGCAAACTCCTAGCATCTAGGCTGACGAGCGTGACCTGGATTCTAACATAGCAACACCCGTCTACCAACTTTGAGAAATTAACCATTTCAGCCCCTTTTGGAGTTTGATGTTCTCCTTTCAAATTGAAAAATCCAAATTTTTCTAGTGCACAAACAGTTGTAGAGGTGTCAGACAAATATGCAGACGAGCAACTTATAAAAATGCTTGATTAAGCATTGTCTGTATCAGTTTGTACAGGTTGTTTCAAACTCAGAAACACGAAATTATATTTTATTCTCATATCTCATATAATATTCCAGTCCCTGGCCCTGGGTGTTTTTTCATTTCTTCGTATTGTAATTCTGTCATGTGGCGTCGTAATTATCTGACGAAGATTTACAAGCGGACTACGAGTCAAGCATACAAATCTGATGTATATGCTACCAAATTCCATCTAGACTTCTAAATATTCGGTTGTTCCTAATTTAGCTTAGTTTAAGCTCTGTAGTAAATTTAATAATGTTTATTGATTTTTGTAGTAAAAAATGACCATTTCATTGAATTATTCAAGAACATTAATTAATCTTTGTAGCACAAAAAGAGATTTATTGAAGTGTTTGCTAAATATTAATTAAATAAAATGCATTAGTGGACTAGAACCTGCCTGTTTCTTTAAGAATTACTTTCTACACCCTAAAATGTCGACAACGTTTCCATTAATATCATTACAAGCAATATTTATTCGCTGAATATTCAATAAATGAAAGGCATTCGTCGACTAGAACCTGCGTATGTCTTTAAGAATTCCTTTCTGCACACAAAAATGTCAACAACTTTCATAACAATATCATTATAAGCTCTATCTAAGTGCTGAATATTCATTAAAATGCATTCATCGACTAGAACCTGCTTGTGTCTTTAAGAATTTTTTTTTCTACGCGCTAAGATGTCGACAACTTTTATTTTTAATCAATTTCATTGCAAGCTCTATCTACGGACTGAATATTGATTAAATGAAGTGCATTCATTGACTAGAACCTGCTTTTGTCTCACAGAATTAATTTCTACACGCTAAAATGTCGACAACTTTCATAACAATATCATTACGGGCTATATCAGTGTTAAATTCTTTTGAAATCTCTATGATGGTAGTTCATATATTGCCAAAACTTTTGTATTTTTGGTCATTAGGAATATAATTTTCCTAAATATCTCCAAAACGAAAAGTCAAAAGTCACATAAAATCCAAAAAGGAAGATGCACAGCTAGATTTTGTAACAAACCAATATATCAATTTGCATCGTTCTACGTCCAACCGTTTTTCAGTTATGCAAGATACACATTCACACGCATACGTACGTACATACAGAGGTCACGAAAAATCGTGTAAAGTCTTTGATATCTCCGAAATGGAAGCTCGTATTAAAACCAATGTTGCTGGTGTAAAACTAGACATGATATTCACATGTATAAATTTACAACATTCTGCGATCTTTCATTTTTGAGGTATGCGAAACACAAAATCCATTTCGCAAATCATGATTATAATATGTACTTCCTCATATTTTGTATAAGGAAGTAAATGCACTCTATAACAAAAAAAGCGACGCACCAAGAAGAAGTGGGGACAAAAATTGGTAGATGGGGTGGAATGGGAGGTCCGAATGGGACAAAAATTGGTAGATGTCATGTACATGTAGAGAAAAACAATTGATTACAGTTTCAGAAAAATTGAATGATTTAATCAAGAGAAAGGGCCTCACAAAGTAAACAAGTCAATAACGCGTTGGTCCACTTCTGGCTCTTATCTACGCAGTTGTGCTTCTGTGAAGTATCGTGCCAAATTCTGTCCAATTGTTGCGTTAGATTGGTGAAATCCCGAGCTGGTTGTAGGACCCTTTTTATGATGCTCCAAACATCCTCAGTGGAAGAGAGATCCGGTGACTGAGCTCAACCCCATTTCACTGAGCCGTCTATTAAGGGTATTTGAAGTCACTGAAGTACCAGTTGCACGTAGGAACGATGATAATGATGAATAGGTGCTTGATTCCATCAAAATCTGTATGTATGTCAATTTGTGTCCAGTTCGCATTACTCCTTCTTGGTGCGTCACTTTTTTTGTTATAAAATATATATTGTGTAAATGAAATATAATATAATAAAATAAATAAAAACAATATCCAAATATTTTATACTAAACTGGATGTTATTGGATTATTAAATACGTTTTAGAAAAAGGAAAAAAAAAAAAAAAAAAAGACCCTCACATTGTTTATGAATAATTTATAGAGCCAACATCTTGGTCTTCGAAAGAAAGGCAGATTTGTACAGAGATTGCGTTATGAAATTCTGACATGAGCCTTTTTTTTTTTTTTCAATTATTATTTTTTCTTTTCAGAAATTAGAATTTTGAGACAACATACTTTGTATTGTACATTGAGTTTTTAAAAATATACAACAGACTTGGAAAAATGTATATTAGATATAATGTACAAATACATTTCAAAATATTGTTAAACATACAATATACATATGCACATCTAATATACTATAATACAAGTATATAAAATACTGCCCACCTCTGCCTGATATCGATGTATGAATAGTTTTCGTAATTACATTTGGTAGATATTTGTGTGGTGTGGATGATTAAGGCTGACTGACTTCTCGATTGACCACTGTGAGTGAGGGTCTTTCTGAGCCCGTAATTTGGCAAATTTCGGAAAAAAAACATGGAGAACTCCGAACAACTAGGCTTACAAATGCGATATGGGTTCGAACTAAGCACTTCCCATGTCCCCTTTGAGAGTAAAATCTCTCGGCAACTGATGGAGCTTAGTTTTGGTAGAATTCAGTTCGACTATTTTAATCATGTTATTTGGGTATAAAGTGCACAAGGATGGAAATCAAATTGCACATGCAAAAATTATAGTGATAGACCCCATAAAAGTAATATCTCATGTTATAGTAACCGTTAATGACTTAAATGTGCGAAGCGCTCAAAAATCTGTATTTTGCTTTTTAACTCATGAAACCATCTAGAATAGACACATCGTTATATTAAAATTGCAATAAAATAGTAAACTAATAAAACGAACATTTTTTATTCTCCCCCCCCCCCCCCCGGAAAATCTGATAGTGAACTTGAATATTATATATCAGTTTCAAGAAATTCCATGAAATTTTTCGGGAGCTAGAGCGTGGCTAGACAGACAGACGGACCGAATTCATTAACACTTTTCAACCTTACTGGAAAGTGTTAAAAACATTTAGAAAGCGATAAAAACGATTAATTTAAAAGAAAATGCAATTCCAGCAAATTTTTAATAATATCCATTGATGTAATTGAATATTTTTGTGTGGCCCTATAAATCTATTGCTAATCATACTGTATTCTATGGAAAGCATTCTTTTGTGCATATGAATAATATATATTTTAATTTTATTAAGATTTGTGCAAAGTTCTTCAAATTTGGTTTATAGAAATTCCTCTCATAGTACGCAATGCTTAGGAATACTTTCGGGTGTCCCTGTATACAAACTAGTGATGGTATTTACTTCATTTTCAATGGGGGAACATCCGATAGTAGACTTGAATAACATATTTCAATTTCATGAAGATTTGTATAAAGTAACAGTATTAAAATATGGTTTTTAGAAATACCTCTCATAGGACACAATGCTTTGGAAAACTTCCGGGTGTCCCTGTATACAAACGAGTAAAGGTGTTCACTCCATTTTTAATAGGGAACATTCGATAGTAAACTTGAATAACATATATCAGTTTCAAGAAATTCCAAGAATATTTATGGGAGTTAGAGCGCGGCCAGACAGACAGACAACTGAAGTCATTAACACTTTTCAACCTTGTTGGAAAGTGTTAAAAATACTTCGTTTACCGTTTGAGTATGAAAAATTAATGCACTTCCAGTCAGTTTCAAGCATAGCATAGTCCCGCGGTATTCTATCCTGCGGAAATTAGCCCCCCTCCCATGAGAGAAACAACAAATATGGAAGTTCGTTTGATCATCGTTAGATCACATTTGATCAACATTTTTTTTTTGTTTAATCAATTTAATGTAAAGAGATATAAGCACGAGATATGCTAATAACAGACACACACACACAGAGAGAGAGAGAGATACATACACAGACCAACCACAAAAACATGATTTTCTGTATGATTCGACCTCAAAATGTGCAAATAAAATAACACAGACTCGAAAATCTGATCCAAAAGCAGTACTACTACTTTCTCTACCATATAAATGAAATATGTAAGGAAAAAATTTTTTAAAGTAAGGTGAAGGTCAAGTTGTTTGACTATGGGAACGGCTATCTCTTGTCTCTTATCCGATTGGAGAGTTTACTGAATGGGAATGCTGACCGATAGATAAAATCTCCCGGGGTGGATTTGGGGTGACGAAAAGAGGATACAAAAACAAACAAACAAAAAAAAAGTTTCTCCGTCTCCGATAATTTGTCCATTCAAAGGTAAATGATGAAAATAAATCACTTTTAAGAATTACTATTGATTATACTTTATTAGTTATTACTTTATATATATATATATATAAATAAAAGCTGTTTAAAAATCATTTAATAAAATATTCTAATAAAAGAAAACAAATTTATTTATTAACTAGTTGGCATAGGTGGACTCTGCTCAGTTCCCCATCATATTTATGTTCTCGTAAATCTCTAGTGCGAGACATATTGTAATCATGTTAAAAGAAATGAATTTGACCAAAGCTTGATACAGTGACAGAATGAAATCCCCGCCTAATAGGCTATCCACCGTTCACTTCGATATATTTATCTTATTCTAATCTATTAATTTATTTTATCAAGGTCAATTCCGTTGTTTAGTTTTCATGCTACAATTTCCAATGCAATAATCCTCAAAATTCATATTTATATGAAAAATGTACAATTTCGCTAGGTTGATAAAATAGTAAATTACGAAATTTTCCTATTACAATATTTGTATTCAATTATGTTCAAACAAATATCATAAAAGTTGTCTAATGTATTTATGATCCTCAAAATGGAAGTTTATGCTCAATTTTGCCTTATTCTGACATGTTAAGTAAATCGTAAATTCCGAATAACTTACGAATTTTTTAAATTGGAAAAATCATAGTCTATGATATTCATGCCAGTATCCTAAATAATATTTCGAAAGTGGTTTGACATCTTTACGATGAAAATATCCCACAAGATTGACGTTTATGTGAAATTTTGCTCTATTCTGCCATGTTAAGAAATTCGTAAATTTCCAATAACTTACGAAATTTTTATATTGGAAAATTCTAAGTCTTAATATTCGTGCAAGTGTTCTAAATAATATTTAAAAATAGTCTGACATCTTTACGATGAAAATATCTCAAAATTGATGTTTATGTGAAATTTTGCCCTATACTGCAATGTTAAGAAATTCGTAAATTTCCAATAACTTGCGAAATTTTCAATGTAGCACATTTATAGTTACTGATCTTCATTTCGGCATCAAAACTGATATTTTAAAACTGGTGTGACATTTTTACAGTAAAAAGTTTCCATTAATGCACTTTTAAGTGAATTTTTGTCCTATTCTCCCATGTTAAGAAAATCGTAAGTTTCTCATAACTTACGAAGTTTTTTAATTCGAATGTTGCAAATGAATAGGGTTCTTGCCAGTATCGAAAGTAATATTTTAAAACTGATCTGACCTCTCTGCGATCATTTGTTCGTGAGATATCGTGTACACAGACTAACAAACTAACGGACTAACACACTAACAGACTAACACACTAACAGACACCCGACAGACAGACACCGTACAAATTTTGTAATTTTCCGATTCCACACACCTGAAAAAGTGTAAAAAAGTTAAAAAACCGAGGTCGAAAGTTTTCACGATTACCTAAGTTCCCCATACCTATAGTATGATGGGGAACTAAAAACATAATTTTCAATAACTAATTTAATTGAGATTGCTTAATACTATAGTTTGCACGTTTAATTATCAACTTCTAATCAATTTGGACTTTTAAATATTTCACTAGCCGAGCGGTTTTGCTGTCAAAGCCGGTAGACTGGAAGTGCTGGGTTTGATCTCAGGTGGCGCTCATTGATCTAGCTGTTCGGTGTTTTCCATGGTTTTCTCAGAAACCCAGGTGAATACCGGTTTTGGTCGCTTAACACCCCCCCCCCCTCACTTCCGAAAGGCATATTCCCCAGACGTAGGGCCCGCGTGTTGTTAGTCGGCCTTAACACTTACACCACGAAACTATTTTTAATATAAAAAGATTATTTCTCTAAATAATAATTTAAAATAATAATAATAATAATTAAAAAACCAATTAGCAATTTACTGCAAAAATAATAAAGATTAAAATATAATTTTTTAATAACTAAAATAGTTGAGATTGTTTAACACTATTGCTTAGGCTTTTAAATAGAAAGCCTGTTTTAAATTGCTCTTAAAAATAAAAAAAAATTTCTCTATCATTAACAGAAAGAAGGAGATAATTAAAATTATTTTATTCAAAAAATCCAATTGAAAAAGTAATTTAATTATTAAGAATATAAATTTTAATAATTAAATTTGCCGATATTGCTTAAATACTATCGTTTGGCTTTTAATTGAAAAGGTTATTTCAAAATATTTTTATTATAAAAAGATTTTTTCTATGAACTATATTATATACATATATAAAAATTCATAGTGATATTCTGTTTTTGGAAATCGCCCAATAATTTATTATATTTAAATTATAATGTTTTTAATCTGACAATATAAGATAAAATTTCGTATAAATGAAATGTACATCATGAGAGTTATTTAGGGAATTTAACAAATGATTATAAACAGGACTCATGAAATGCGATAGCTTGGTCGCCAGTGGCGACCAATATATATATTATCTTTTCAACGAAAACTCAGCCTTTTTTTTTTTGAAATGGGCCTAGATTCGAATGCCGAAACCTGTGCTAAACTACAGTGTAGTATCAATTCATGTAAGAAACAAGTAGGAAAGCAGCGACTTATGGCTATCTATGATTATTTCGCACTCCGTCATGTTGAACGTATATACCGATAGGAAATTTACGCCGTGTTCCACTATGCATGTTTAACAACCCGGAGTTGAATCGTTTACACCGCTCACTTTGCGACCCAGTGCTGAATTGTTGCACCACCAGACCAGTGTAATCAACTGTCGATGGCAACGGGGTATTGGTTTAGAGAAAATAATACAACCGGTTTGAGGATGTTAAATTTAAATAGGTGTTTCCTGATGTATAATCTAGTCCTATTTAATGTTTGATTTTTATACACATAATTTTAATTTCTATATTCAAGTAAATTGCAAAACTGAAAATAAATAAATAAAGACAGTTTTTTTTTACTGGTTACCAAAAATTTTTCCTGGCGACCAGTTTTTTTCCCAATTCCTGGAGCCCTGATTATAAAATACTTAAGAATTAATAACATTATATAGCAGTAGTAAACTAGGAAATGATTGTGTGTAATATAGAACCTGGAATACAGTCTCCGTAGAAATTGCATTGTAGTAGCGCCACCTGTTGATCGATTTGTAACAAAACTTGATAACCACTTATTTATGTCAAGGTACAACTACATATAAATTTATATAAAATTATGTGCAGTAATTCCTACGATACAAAGGGCACAAAATTTTTATCACACACTCAGACACCCATTTCCAAACAATGGTCTAATCGTGTACTGGACATCTTCAAACGTGTAAATCCATTGAAAACCGGAAATAAAATTTTTTTCGAATGCAATACTTTCTTCTATTAAATTTTCTATTAGTTTTATTATTCACTTAATATATTTCTTTTCATGTCAAAATAAAAAAAAAAGTAAAAATTGTTTTTTTATTTGTTTTAGCTTCATTTTTAATTTTTACTTCCATTACCCTACTACCGTAGGTAATGGAAGTATTGTATTTGGTCTATTCGATATCGAGATTTCACATGATTTACACGTTTTAAGGTCCCCTGAGTCCAAAAAAGTGGTTTTTGGCAATTGGTCAGTGTGTGTGTGTATGTGGAGAATCTTCTGGCTATTATAGCTCGCAAACTAATAAAGATAGAACTTCGAAACTTTAGAATTGAAACAAGTCTTGTGTACAGATGAATTTCCCATATTTTGGTGAAAATTGAAAAACAGGAAGTGGGACCGTAAGTCCGTATCTCAAAAACAGCTCTTTCTTCAAATTTGCTATATAAACACTCTATTAGATGTCCTTTCGAATGATATAATTGGTTAGTTCAGGAAAATGCATTGGCGTCCTGTATAAATAGCTCAATTTCAGGTCTCACAAGGGAGTTCCTTTAAAAACGCCTGTACGGATTTTTTTCAAACTTGCCCTATTAACTCACTTTTAAATATGATTTTGTATGCAATTATTGTTTTCCTGTCAATAATTGAGTTTTGGTAAAAGTTGATATCTCAAAAACGGCTCTAACGATTTTCTTGAAAATTGTTGTAAAAATCCATTTCTTTCTTATGTATCACGTAGTTATTTGAGGAAAATTAACAGCTACCCTGTTAAGTTAGGTCAGAAGTTCAGGTAGATCTTGAAAATTGGAGTTTCAAAAAATAACTCTACCATTTTTTTCTTATTTTTTACCTCGCTATGTGTAAGCTTCGATTTATATGTCTTTACATGTGTATAAAGTTTATTTTACTACAAAAATGTTAGGTTTCTATTTCTTTAGGTCACTTTTATATCTTCTGATCACATTATCTCAAAAAAAAAAAAAAAAAAAAAAAAATGCATATAATATGTGTAATAGTGGGCAATGGAAGTCGTGTGGTTGTTTCACACCAGATTTTTTTTTCTTTTAATTTCATGGCTGTTATAAGGTTTGATTTGAAGCTAAAATTACGTCAATTTAATACCGTGCAAATTTAATTTTTGACTTAGCTTTATATTAGTTTTATTATTTATTCACGTGAAAGTATATTTCTTTTCATATGAAAAAATAAATTAATTAATTGATAAAAATAAAACTAGCATGTTGTGGCCATCACGAAAACATTCTTCTATATTTTCCTATACAAATTCAAGCAGTAAAAATCATTTGTTATTACTTCCGACCCTACTACCATAGGTAATGGAAGAATTGTATTCTGTCCAAAAATTCGATATCGAGATTTCAATTGATTTACATGTTTTAAGGTCTTCTGAGTCCAAAAAAGTGGTTTTTGGCAATTGGTTAATATGTATGTGTGCGTATGTATGTGGGAAATCTTCCGGCTATTATATCTCAGAAACTAATAAAGATAGAACTACGAAACTTTACAATTAAATCAGGTCTGTTGAACAGATGAACTTTCCGAATTTTAGTGAAAATTGGAAAACTGGAAGTGGGATATTCGAAACCGGAAGTCGGGCTGTAAGTCCGTATCTCAAAAACGGCTCTAACGATTTTCTTCAAAACTGCTGTATAAACACGCTATTAGATGTCCTTAGGGAAGACGCCATCCATGAAGGTTTTTCTAAGGGCTCTTGGCCTATTTACGCGAGTTTCGGAAAAAACCACGAAAAACTACGATTGGCTAGGTCAACGAGAGCGACCAAGAATCGAATCCGGCACTTCCCGTCTACCAGCTTTTGAGCGGAGAACTGCTTGGGGCTCGGCTACTAGGCGTATATTAAAATTTCGATTTTTCCCCCCTAAAGTTAATTATAGCCTATAGCATTAAGGGATAGTGTTAGATTTTGATTAATGAAAAAATAATTTTAAACCTGTTTTTTTAATTTCAGATATTACCCTTACATACATATAAACTGTACGTCTTAATAATGTTTACAGGGGTCCCACCAGAGTAAAATATAGGATTTCTTAGAAAAAATATAAAATATTTATTAAAAACACGTAAAATTACTGATATACAGGAGGATTCAGATTTGATCGTTCAAATATGGTGAGAAAGAATGTAATAGAAAATGAAAGCTGTGTTTCAAGCAGATTATATATATATATATACCAAGGGCAGCTCTAAAATATAGGCCAAGGGGGAGAAGAGATAGAGGAAGACCCCGTAAAAGATGGATTGAGGTCGGAACAGGCTTATAGCCTTCAACCGCGTTGGACATGATGATGATGATAAACATAATTTCAAAATCGTTTTAAAATTTACCAATTAAAAGATATATGATAATACCAACATCATACATATTAAGTTGATGGCATATATATTTAATTATTCATTTGTAGTACCAGTTAATTTATAAAACCATTTTAAAATACTTATGCTAACTTGAAATATATATATATATTTAAAACATATGGGTAGAATCTAATGCATTGTATTGAAGAGGATGCCGAAGAACTCTGGGACTGAAAATAGTCAGTATCACAAAAATGGCTCTAAAAAAATTCTTCAAATTTGCTACATAAGTATCTTTTTAGATTTTTTTCCCCGTATATATTACTTACTATATTACTACTGCAAGAAAACTAATACCCACCCTATATAGTAAGAAAGCACCACAGAGCTGGCCTTTTTAAAGTAATAAGTACAAAACTTTGAAGAGGTTATTACATTTTATGATGTTTATTCAAAGTTTTGTACTTATTAATACCCACCCTGATTACGTAGGTCAGCTTTTAGATCCAAGAAAATTGTGTCTCAAAAAACAGCTCTACCAATTTTCTTTAAATTTGCTCTATAAATTCTCTTTTATAATGCATGAATCAGTTCATTACTACAGGAAGATTGGTTGACATTTGGTTAGCTCAATTTTATTTATTATCTTCTGAGCACACTATTCCCCAAAATCTGTATAATATTTACAGAGTAACGGGTAACAAAAGTTAATTGCTACACACCAGAATTTCTTTAATTCATCGCATTTGTCTAATAACCTTTAGAAAGGGGCTCTTCTGAAATCCCATGGTGAAGCGTGATGACAACTGCTGTCACAGCCCCTCTCTAAAGACAGTTTTTAACTTGGCTGAAGCAAGACCTGTGCAATACGCACCTCAATCATATTATTATATTCTATTGCTTTTCTGTATAGTTGGATTCTGATATCAACTGCTTTTACTTCCATAACCCTACTACCGTAGGTAATGGAAGTATTGTATTTGGTCCAAAAATTCGATATCGAGTTTTCACCTGATTTACACGTTTTAAGGTCTCCCGAGTCCAAAAAAGGAGTTTTTGTCAATTGATCAGTATGTGTGGAATGGTACGGGTCTCCTATACAGATGAATTTTCCAAATTTTGGAGAAAATTGGAAAACCGGAAGTGGGTCATCGGAAACCGGAAATGGGACCGCAAGTCCTTATCTCAAAAACGGCTCTAACGATTTTCTTCAAAACTGCTGTATAAACACGCTATTAGATGTCCTTTCGAATGATACAGTTGGTTAGTTCAGAAAAATTAATAGGCGTCCTGTATAAATAGCTTAATTTTAGGTCCTGCAAGTGCATTCCTTTCAAAACGGCTGCATGAATTTTTTTCAAACTTTCCATTTAACCCTATTTTAAGTATCATTTTGCGTGTAATTGTTGTTTTCTAGTCAACAATAATCATGCCAAGCTTTGGTAAAAGTCGGTATCTCAAAAACGGCTCTAACGATTACCTCGAAAATTGCTTCATAAACCCATTTTTGATATCCTTTCTCATGCTTTGCTTGGTTATCATGAGGAAAATTAATAGTCATCTTGATCAGATAGATCAATTTTAGATCGCAGAACGTAATGTAAAAAAAAAAAAAAAAAAAAAAAAAAACTGTGTAAATTTTGTTTTATATGTCTATGTCACGTGTATTAAATTTCTCTTACCGGAAAATTTTCAGTTGTCTATTTCATTAGTTCCATTCTATGTTTTCTGATAACTCTATCTCCAAAAAGTGCATATCATTCGTGCAACAGTGGGTAATGGAAGTCGGGTGGTTGTTTCACAATCACACCATATATATATATATATTTTTTTTATCCTTTTATGAATGCAGACGATTTTCATCCGAGAAAGGTATTATACTAAACATCCAACGGAAGTGAATTTTTACCGTGCAGATGACATTCTTCCCATTCTGGGATAAAACTGCAGTATATCTCAGCGCCACTTATATTCACCCAGTTTAATCAGTATAATGTCTCATAATGCAGGGATGAAACTTTTCAGAGGCTACCCCTGAATTCAGGGTTTTTGAAGATTTTACTGTGTCTGAATTCCATGATAAATTATTTTGTTTTTGTCAAAATTTCTAATTGTAAATTTTTAATTTGCCTTATAATGTATTAAAAATTCTCAAAATACCATTATTTATAGACAGCCATACGGTATATAATTAATGTCTCCTTGATTTACATGTAAGTAGCAGTTTTCAGAGTTTTGGCATGTTAGGAAGTTTCACCCCTGATAATGGCCTTTTCATATATCTTGATCGATTATACGCAATAGAACCTGAGATATTGCCTTCCCTTAAATCACGGATATCATTGTAGAGCAGCGCCACCTGTTGAGAGATTGGCACCAAAAGTTGACATAAACTAATTTATGTCAACGTGCATCTACATATAAATTTATATGTAATTCCGTGCAGTAGTTTCTGAGATATAGCCTTCGTTGAAATTGCGCATGTATAGCAGCGCCACCAGTTTTGCGATTGGCACCAAAAGTTGATAGGCACTAACTTATATCAAGGCGCATCATATTAATTTATATGCAATTTCGTGTAGTAGTTCTTGAGATATAGCCTTCTCTGGAATTGAGGAAATCGCTGTCTGACAGCGACAGTTGAGTGATTGGCATTAAAAAAAAAAAAAAAAAGTCACAAATTTATGTCAAAGTGCATCTATAAATTTTTATATAATTCTGTGCTCTGGTTCCTGAGATACAATCGCCACAAAATATTTGGCATACACACGAAGACAGGCATTTTCTAGAAATGGTCAAACTGTATTCTGGACCTCTCAAAACGTGTAAATCTATAGAAAACCAGAAGTTGAAAATTTTTATGAACCAATACTTTGCTATTGAATATAGAAGAAAATAAAAATCTTTATATATATAAGAGGCAATGTTTGTGTGTGTGTCTGTGTGGACAGCGTAGCGCAAAGACGGCAGCTCGGACACTCACGTGTTTCGACATGAAAGTTCCCTCCTAGGGGTCCTTGTGCACCTCGAAGCCCGATTTTCGAATTTTCGATTTATTTTCTTTTAATTAATTAAAATATGAAAATATTAACCTCATTTATCTTTAAAAAAAAAATAGCCATTTAAATTTTATACATAATTTAATTGTTGCCAATAAATAAATAAAATAAAATAAAATAAAAAATTGGGAATTCATTTTTTTTCCGACAGGATAATAAATACGTTTACTTAAACGTGAACAATAAAAAAATATTAAATATTAAATTATGCTTCTCTGAAAAGTTGACGTCATTATCATTTTGAAAATTTTAAATTTTATGCACATTGATAAAGTGCTAATATACTTTATGATATTGTTACATATTGTTCTAAAATGATTTTTTTTTTTTTTTTAAACTACTATTTTTTTTATATTTTTATAGTCAAGTTGTTATCTTTATATATATAAAAGGCAATGTTTGTGTGTGTGTGTGGATAGCCATTTAAATTTTATCCATAATTTAATTGTTGCCAAATAAATAAATAAATAAAATAAAATAAAAAATTGGGAATTCATTTTTTCTCGACAAGATAATAAATACATTTACTTAAACATGAACAATAAAAAAATACAAAATATTAAGTGCTAATATACTTTATGATATTATTACATATAGTTCTAAAATGATTTTTTTTTTAAACTAATATTTTTTATATTTTTACAGTCGTTATATATTTAAAAAAAAAAAAAAAAAAAAAAACTGCCCATGACGTCACAATCGACTGCGTAGCGTTTCTTTACTACAATAAACTCTATCAACTAATAAATTTATTTTATCAGTTTTATTTATAGATCATACGGGGCGATTTTCTAAATTTTGGCGTTGAAATACACCGAATGTTTTTCGCCAAGAACTTTAATTTAGCAACAGCCCATTTTAATCTCAGCAGCGCATCAAAAAATATAAACAAATTATACAATATTCTTCGACCACATTTCATGAAACCATGGAAGCATCTGCGCAAGTGCTAACTCAACGACTCTAATGCTAAAATAGGGGTGACAGTTATCTGACTCGCAGAAACTTGTGGTCTATCATGTAGATAGATCGACAGAAATAAGCCGCAGGTAATGGAAAACACCATTACCAATTCAGCTATCCAGGCCGACAACCGGTCGGCATTACTCACTCAGACAACCTTTAGGCAGAAACTTCTGGTCTATCATGTAGATAGCTCGACAGAAATAAGCCGCAAGTAATGAGAAACACAACTGGATAGCTCAATTGGTACAGCCTTGACGTTGTAAGTCAAAGATCCGGGGTTCGACTCCCGGTCCAAGCATTATTTTCACTCAGTCGGAAAAATAAAATTTCCATAAAAACATTAGTTGTCTAAAATGAGGCAGAAAATAGTGCTCATAGTATATTGTTATAAGGGATTAATTCTTTGCCCTGCATCAATTGTACTGTTGCAATGAAAGCAGTTTTACTGGCAAAGTGAAAGCAGTTCATTCACTTTCAGTGGGGTCAGCCTTAATGACAAAATTGGTGAGCGGGCGACCAAATTTGGTGAAAAATGGTAGTTTAGAGGGTTCCCGAAGTTTCGAAGCTCTCCAACGCAGGGGAGCATAGATCTTGAGCTTTCCATGGCATTCTCGATGGAATCATCGCCAAGCGTTATATAAATAGGGGTGAGTTGATTTCTGCGAGAGAGTATGCAGTCACTGAGATTCAGAGTTATTCAGAGACCTATTCTGAGTGTTTGCACTTTAGGGATTGAGCTTTAAGCGACTGGATATTTTTCGTTAGAGAGCGAAGATTTCTGCTCTAGAGTATTTGATGCTATTTGCTTTACTCCTGTGAAACAAGTGACTGTTTCTTAAACTGTTCCAGAACATTCATCAAATAGTGATTTCTGCTGCACGAGTAACAGCTTCAACTGTTTCCAGAATATTCGAAAAATTAACTTTACTATTGGACTGTTTTCGAGAATATTCGTTTTAAAAAGAGTTTTGCTGTACAGATTCGAGAAGTTCAAAAAATATTTAATATCGCCAAGGAGGTCCCATTCTAAAGCTGTGACGAAAATAGTCGGCAATCGAAATATATTTATTGAAAAATTTCAATAATTCAGTTAAAAAGAAATCACTTAAATATACTGACCAGCGAAGCGGACAAAAGCCTGCTAGTAAATATATAAAAATGAACATGTATTTTTTTTTTTTTTTTAATGTAATTATTGTTTCCGGTTAATAACTGTGTATATCAAGTTTTGGTAAAAGTTAGTATCTCAAAAATGGATCTAACGATTTTCTTGAAAATTGTTTCATTAATCCATTTTAGATACCCTTTCTCATGTATAACGGGGTTATTACAGGAATATTAACGGTCATCCTGATTAGGTAGTTCAATTTTAAATCTTGGAAATTGGTGTTTAAAAAAATAAATCGATTTTTTTTTTCTTATTTTTTAACTTGCTATGTAAACTCTGTTTTATATGTTTTTATACGTGTATCAAGTTTCTCTTACTGGAAAATTCCAAAAAATGCATATAATAGCTTCAAAACATGTATAGAATACGTGTAATAGTGGGTAATGTAAGTCGTGTGGTTGTTTTTTAATCTTTTTAAATTTATAGAAAATTTAAAATTTCTGTAACATAGCTGAATAGAACAAAATTTAAAATATATGTGCATTATGAGAATTATTGTATGATAAATTAAATACAAAATTGACATCTGATCTATAAGATTAAGCAGCATTAAGGTAAATGTGTCTAAGCGGGTGAAGGATAGCTTTGGTGGACGGGGCATTTCATTTGCTAATTGGAAAATGACCATCAGCAGAGTTCTTGGCTCTAATCTTATCTATATAAATAAAGAGAAGTGTCTGTGTATGTGTGTCTGTCTGCGCTCTGGTGCTCACTCACACAACTGATCACAGAGCTTCCAAATTTGGCATATAGGTACCTGGGATCCTGCAGGTGTGCACCTCATGGAGATTTTTTCGAATTTGAATTTTTTAAATTATCATTTTTTTCGATTTTAAATATTGGCTTCTTTGTTTCATTTTTCATAGATTTATACTTTTACTGTAATCGTCTACGTATCTTATAAACGGCTACTATGCTATTTATTTTTTATTTAATACATTCGTTTAAAGACAAAGTTTTTTCTTTTTTTGACTTATTATATTTATTGACAATAAAATGGTAATGCAGTAAAATAAATTCAGAATATTAAATTTAAAAATGTATTTATAACTATTATGTTTATGTATAATTTTTATAGTATAACAACTTTTTATTTTTCATTTTTAATTAATTCCTTTATTTTATTTTTTTTTTTTATTATTATTATTAGCAGTTATCGGAAAACAATGGTAGTATATAGTAGTTAGGATTAAACTGATTAAAATTTATCTGTTTCTCATGTATTTAATTCCTTTGAAAAAAATATCTACTTTATTTTATTTCGTTATATTGATCGGAATCAAATTGTAAAATAGTGTAAATAGCGGGGACATAGTTCAAAAACTAAAATATTTAATAGATGCTGAGATACAGTCATATTTAAAATCATCGTTTGTAAATAATAGCAGATCCACCTGTCGTCAATAAATATCCATATTGAAATGCCCAGGAAAGAGCTTTCTGCAGACAGTGGAAACCTGAACCCGATGCAGTGCGGACAGAAAATAGCTACCATAGGCAGCGGGTACCCAAAGTGATGTTTATAGCGATTACAATGTATTTTTTTTTTTTTTTTTTTTTTTTTTTTTTTTTATAATGTGATGTAAGAAAATAAATATTTATCCAATTCTTTTGAAAATCCATTTAAATATTGTGACCAGCGAAGCTGGCGTAGCCTGCTAGCATACAATATATTCCATAATGAGTATTCATGAGAGTAAATATATAATGGAGAATTGACAAATATTATCTATGCCAGTTAGTTTTTGGTTGTAGCACTACTGTAGTAAGAATCTGAATATAATGTTAAATCTTCTATCTATAAAAATTATAACTCAAAATAAAATTATTTTTTTATGTAAATTGTCTGTTTTGTAAATAAATAAATAAAAATTTTGTAAATAAAAATTGCTTAATATTTTTCTTAATTTTATCGAAGAATATCTTATAAAATTGAAAAAAAAAAAAAAAAAAAAAAAAAAAAAAAAAAAAAAACCTTTAATGTGGGCAAAATTAGTTTTTTCATTTTTTTTTAAACCCGTTGGAACAGACCAAATGGTCCAACCAAGGGTAAGCAGAAAAAAAGGTCACCCGGAATTAATATATTTTGTTTTGTCATCGATTAATATATTTTGTTTCGTATCATATCAATTAAATAAGGGTAAAATTTGAAAAAAAAAAAAATAAATAAATAAATATAAATAAATAAAAAATATATAAATAAATAAATAAATTAAATTAAATTAAGTAAATTAAAATTACAAAAAACACATATGGTTTATTACTTTCAAATTATTATTAGGTAATAGTGAGAAAAAGTTGTTTTTTTAATAATAAATTATTTCATTGTATAAATAAATCAATTACATTTTTAAAGTTTCGTCGTATGACATTTTTAAAGAAATCTCCATTAAAAAAAAAAAAAAAAAATACTACTACTACTACTAACAATAATATAAAATATTTATCAATCTGTACATATTTTTCATTATAAATCATACTATAGTTATAAGGATCTTAGGCAGTGATAAAAATTTTCAACATCGCTTGTTTTTACATTTCTACACGTTTTGAGGTGTGAGAAATGGAAATCTAAAGATCATAAAACTGATACAGTTTATAGTGTTGTTAGTTTATTAGTATGTGTACACGACATCGCGAAAACGATATATATTTTTTTAATTAAAAACTTCTTATACTTTAAGAAATTAAAAATTAATAAATTTTTATTATTGCTTATAAAGATAAATTTTAATTTTAAATAAAATCTTAAAAATTTTGAATTTTTATATTTGAATATATACATATATCTTTCAAAAGCATCTAATAATACATACACACACATATATAATCATAAATCATTATTTTTAACTGTGTAACTCATAACATATATGAATGATTTAGTTCATGTAAATTTGGTTTATAAATATCAGTAATTATATATATATATATATATATATATATATATATATATATATATTAAGGGGAATCTCTACCTATCGTCTCCGAAAGCCGAAGCCAATGTTATTCCATGGGAAATTTTGCCCCATTATAATTCATTAACTAGTACATATTTTTAAATTCCGTTTTCACTTTCCGAAAATTCACAACTATTAAACAATTTATCGCTTTCAAAAAATTGATTTTTTTTTTTTTTTTTAAGATTGCATTTTTAAGCTCAAAAATGAAAAATTTCACATTGTGAAAATTCGCATTTTACAACATCAAAATAAAATATTAAAAATAATTTTTATAAAGCGATAAATTGTTTAATAGTTGTGAAGTTTCTGAATGTGAAAACGGAATTTAAAAATATATATTAGTTAATAAGTTATAATGGGCGAAGTTCGCCATAGAATAACATTGGCTCTGGCTTCTGGGGACAATAAGTGGAGAGGCCTCTTAACCTAAGGATAAATAAAATTTAATCCTAACCTTTTCTGACTTATAATATGGTCTGCAGAGATTTTGGGGAAAGTTAAGCGACGGTAAAATTTGTTTATCCTGCTCCACCCGTCTTAAGCCGTGGTGGCCTCTGCTCCTTCTTAGTTTTGTTTGAGTTTCATTTGTTTGAACACTGCCTTTATTTCACATAGTTTTCAGTTATACTAAATATAAGTACTCGTCACATACTCACTCTAAATTAAAATATTCTTACAAGCTTTTAAAATACATTTTTATCTATTTATTCTCTTTTAATAGATTTTTTCTGGTGACTTTTTTTTCGCTTGACTTTCTTTCCGGTGACTTTTTTTCTGCCAATCCAATCCTGTTTTATTGTCTTCATTTTCTTTTTTACAACTTCCATAACAGTTCTTATCACGAAGTAATAGTACATACTAAATATTACCCCATGGCTCTTATACATATTGCTATAAAACTTTTGTAATAACTCCACCTCTGATTTAGATTTTAGCTTAAACTATACGAAGATTACTTATGGTTTCTCATTCAGTAAGGCAGAAGATGTTTTAACAAACTGTCAAGGTGTCACATAATTTAAAAGACGCATTCTATGTTCATGATAGAGACTTAATACTGCTTTAAGATTTTGAAAGTCACAAAGTTTCATATCTTCCATTTTTTTTTTTTTTTTTTTTTTTTTTTTTTTTATAATTATGTGTCTTGCAATCTGAGGAATTATCCTTACCACTCGTGTTATTAATCTAAAAAATAAATATAGGATATGCACTGAAATTATAGGAGAATATAGGCCAAATTTTAAAAATATAGGGCATGTAAGAGTGAGTGGCAGGAGGCCTATATTTATATAGATATTATATCTATGTTTATTATTGAAAAACAAGACACCCTTATCATAAATATGTGAAAAGGCAAAAAGGGGTCTTGATGAAAAATTTCTCGACAAAGAGAATGGGATAAAAGCATGAAGAGCTTCCTCCATCTTCATGGATAAAAGTTGAAAGCTCTAACAGAAAAAATGTCTGGTGTCGCCCTCTATTAATAAAAATGAACTTTAGAAGTTTTTATTTCGCTTTTAGCATTAAATTATTCTACTAAATATAGATCTTAAAGAAATAAATAAAAAGGTTTTCTGTTTTTCATTATAGTTTAGGTTTAAGGTGAGAAAAAATTAAGACTCAACAGTTAGAACAAAAAGGCAAAGCATCTAATAAGTTTTGTTGGTAAATAATAGAAAAAAAAAAGTTTATTTATTAATTTTGGGGGGAGAAGAATTTTTTGCATAATTTTATAAACAATACAAAAAATATAAGAAATAAAAATAATTGATAAATAAAACCATCATTTCTTCACAGTTAATCTGCAAAAAGATGTGTTGGCTATTATAATACTTTTGACAGATGTGCAAAAACACCATATATTGACAGTAAATGATTAGTAAATATTTGAAAAATGTCACAGTCTCAAAGTACAAATTAATTTTTAAAATATCAGAGGAGGAAAAAAAAAAAAAACTTGTTACCATTGAAATTTTCCAAGAATTCAATTTCTTCAGATTTAATGTGGATTATACATTATAGATGCTCACAGATTAGGCGTATTTTAATATGTAAAAATACATTTTAATTTAATCTTAATTTTTTCTTTGCAAGTTAGGATAATAACATAGGTTACAAAGTTTTATACTACAGTTTGTCACCATTGAAAATTTTCAGGAATCTAATTTATTTGTTTTCTTTCAAATTCAGTTGGTTCAATAATATAATTATTATTAGTCCATATTATAGTAATATAGACAAAATAAGAATGAAAATAACAAAATTAAAATTGTAATGCATTATTTTATTATTTCTTTGCTATTTATATTTTAGAGTATACAATACTACATATTATTGCTTTTAAAAAATTTTTGTTTAATAACAATATATCAATATATTTAAAATAGAGAATCAATTTATTGAAGTTGACTGATAAACAAAAAATTTATGTAAACAGAAAATTAAAACTATTACAGTTAAAGTAAAATAAAAATATTCACTCATTATAAATGAGGAAAAATTCTAAGTACGGAGAGGGGGGGATATCATACATGAAACACTTTTTGGAAAAGCTTCCTAATTTAACTTTTAAAATCTACTCAATATAGAAAATAATCAAATTGTGCAAAATAATGAGGTTTCAATGTAGCATACTTTTTTTTTTTTAATGTAGCATGTAAAACCCAATTAAACAAACATTTATGATGGAATTTATGAAAAATATATTAACATCTTTCAACTAAACAAATTATTCAAATATGAATGTGTTTAACAGAAAGATAGGGCCAGGTGTTGTAAAATAGATCAAAAAACAGCATATTTTACATATGCACTTAAACAGCAGAAAATGTATTGGTTCCATTTGTTAAAAAATTGCACAAAATATGCAAATGAATATTCCTTATGACATCTTAAGAGAAATACCTCTCAAAAAACAAAAAAATTTGTGCTGAAAAATAAATTTTAAAATATGCTGTTTGTGACTTATTTTACCCCATGGGTTGGGGTAAAATAAGTCATCCTTTAAAACTGTTTTAAATTTTAATACAACTTACTTGATGCAAATAAAATTACACATACATATTCCTTTTTTTTTTTTTGATAAAAACTTGATTTTGTGTTCTTTGAAGGGAAAAAAATGTCTGTATGGTCCATCATTAGCTCAGGAAAAACATTTAGAATGTATGTACGATGCATCTACATCAGAAATATCTTTCTCTGGAAAATTCCAGTAGGAACTTCCATTTCCACTTTTATTTTTCCCTTCAAATTTTTCAGAATATTCATGATTGAGCGAAAGAATAATGCCATGAAATATTTTCTTTGATCTTTCCCCAGGAAATTCTACTTTAACACATTTTCCAACTTTTACGAATTGATTAGTACTGATGCTGTCTAAATTTTCTTCTTGAGAAAGACTTGCTTTTTGTTTCTTTTACAATTGTTGTTTCTGTGATTTTAGCATCTCTGTTGATTTTTTCATCATACAATCAATTGAAAAATAAGTTGGTTGTTAAAATTACTCCTGATTTTTGTGTGCATTTTCCAAAGTATCTTTGGAAGACAATGTTTGATTGGGTGATAAAGTGTTTATAATAGCAGATTTTATGTACTTAAAAGGATAATATATAAATAGTATCCTCTTCCATGACTGTTGAAGTCGCACTAGAATTAATTTGTCAAATTGGAGATTGATGATCTAGATTCACCCACTCTTGCATTTTAAGTTGATGCTAAACTGCAGAGTTTCAGGAGAATGCTGTGTCCTGCCTGCCATTTGTATGAAAAAGTGGCACCTTTCTTAAATAAGCTGGAATGAAACAACTTTTTGAATTACACCTACAAACTGAATGCTTTGATTCAACTTCAATATGTATTGTCTTTTTGTTTTTCCCTCTTAACATAAGCCTAACATGATTCAACAATTGACCTATTTTACCTCACATGTGTTTTTTTACTCCAAAATATTAATACAGTAGAGAGTCAAAAATCTGCACAGCTCGTGACCAGAGGTTGCGCAGATTTTAGGATTTTGTGGATTTCGGGGCCCATAAAAAATGATTTTCACTTTGAAAAATAAAAACAGAATATTATTCTAACTAAACACATACTAGTGAATAACACTGAATATTAAATTACTAGGTACATAAGAACATTTACAAAAATATAAAATAAAACAATAAATAAACATGAATAAAATATTTGTCAAATTTAGATACAATCTGTTCACATATAACTAGTTTTAAACTAAATTTGAACCTGCATGATTTATTTATTTTTTTATTTATTGTAAATAGTAGGAACACAAATTTATTTTTCTACGAATTTTATTGAGTTCTTCCTAAAAAATTATGCCTTTTTCAGAAAGCATTTAAAAAAATTAGTTTATTATTATTTACCTGATTGATATCATCATATCACAATAATCATTATTTCCTTTTGATGAATTTAAATATACTGTCAATTTCATTAGCAGCAACTTGGCTCTTGCAGTCTTTCATATTATTATTATTTTGTTTTTCTTTTTTGTAATCATAAAATGCAAACATAAAATCTGTATTCAAGATCTTTTTAAAAAATTCTGATTTGCAGTTTTGTAATTTATTAATAGTGAATTTCATTGTTTGTATCTGACAAGCTGTGTGGATTTCGAACTTCGACGGATTTCTGGCTCTCTATTGTGTATACATTTTTTTTCTCACGGAAGTTTAGGAAATTCATCTTAAAAATGTGCTTTTTGGAATATGATAATGAAAAACTGTAAAATTTGCTTTTGAATTAGTTCAAAACCAAAGTTTTTCTTAGCAACACATTCAAGTTACTAATACGAAACACACAAATAATTACTGGCTGTAACTAAAACGTATCAGTTACAGTTAATTTTGTATACAAATGAAGACTAATTTAAATAATATTATATGAAACCAGCAAAATTAGAATTTAAAAAATATTTGGATGTTTTTTTTAAGTTTTTTTTTTTTTTTTAACTGACCTATTTTACCCCACCTGACCCTATGCAATTTAATATTTTAAATTTACACAGATGATTATAGGAATAAAGAAACAGCAAGTGTCATGGTTTAAGTTGAGTTTAAAATTTATTTAGCAAAAAATCTTAAATGATTTTTTTTTAAAAGCAAACAATAAGTTTATGAATGCAAGTTAGCATACTATTCTAGAATTCTCTAGAATTCTTCTTCACTTTAATTTGTAAATTTACTTTTAAAATTTAGTCATGACATGCTGAAAGAATTATTATTACACATCAATAAAAATAAATTTGAAATGAAAAAATAATTATCACACTGTTTAATAAGATACATTAAAAGCCTAACATCATGGAACAATAGGGCAATATTTTATATAATGCATTATAAC
Organism: Salticus scenicus; assembly: GCA_963930645.1. Classification (NCBI taxonomy): domain Eukaryota; kingdom Metazoa; phylum Arthropoda; class Arachnida; order Araneae; family Salticidae; genus Salticus; species Salticus scenicus. Next base: position 51,302,019 of record OZ005658.1, on the reverse strand, counting down.
TAAGTAGTGTTAAATTTTAACTCAATTTGAACATCTTAGTTGTGTTTGATTTATAATCTTTTTGAATGGATATACATATAGTTAATGTTGTAGTAAAAAAACTGCTTTATCTCATGCTTATACTGTACTTTATACATAATAATATAGTAGAAGCGAAGCAAATAAAAAAATAAAATAAAATAAATAAATGAATAAAACTTATTACTCAAAAAGTTTTCTTATTTAGATATATATATGTTCATGGCAATCAGTTTTAGAAATTCTTCTTGAAAATTAAATCCACTTTCAGGGCCTTCAATAATAATATACATCTTTCATAAATGGCTTACATTTTTTAGTGACAGCCTGTTTTCAATTTCTATTTTTTTTACTAAATGTATGTGACTGAAACGCCTTTTTCACAATTGGTCAGAAATCCCAATACTTTAAAAAAAAAAAAAAAAAAAAAAAAAAAAAAGATTCATCTTTAATTGTGACATTCTCGGCGAAGATTTTTTGAATAATAGTAGTACTTAATGAAATTCTATGGTAAAAAAGTGAAAAGCTTGTTCTTTAGATATTGCATTTTGGATAACTTTTCGCATTTTGCAAAATAAAATGACTGTGATAGAGATAGTGATACAGCAAGCACATTAATACTTTATTTAAAATTGTTTTTCAAACTACTTGTAAGTGATATGTTTATGAAATTTTACTAAATTCTGGAAATAGTAAAGAGTTCCTAATCATTTAGACAATTTTACATTTTGAGAAGTCTGAAGTATTTAAATTCATAAGGAAGTTTCTTTTTAAAAACTTATGCTGGGGGGGGGGGATTAATCATACATGAAGCACTTTTTGAAAAAGCTTCCTAATTTAACTTTTAAAAACTACTCAATATAGAAAATAATCAAATCATGCAAAACAATGTGGTTACCTTTTTTTTTTTTTTAATGTAGCATAACATGTAAAACCCAATTAAACAAATATCTATGATAAATATATAAACATCTTTCAGTTTAATTTAGTTGAATATGGGAAGTTTCTTTTGAAAAAACTTATGGGGAGGGAGGGAGGGATTTAATCATATATGAAACACTTTTAAAAAGCTTCCCTTTAGTTTATAGGGAGTTTCTTTTTAAAAACTTATTGGGGGTGGGGGGATTTAATCATACATGAAACACTTTTTGATAAAGCTTCCTAATTTAACTTTAAAAAACTACTCAATATTGAAAATAATCAAATCATGCAAAACAATGTGGTTAACTTTTTAAAAAATGTAGCATAGCATGTAAAACCCAATTAAACAAATATTTATGATGGAATTTATGATAAATATATAAACATCTTTCAGTTTAATTTAGCTGAATATGGGAAGTTTCTTTTTAAAAACTTATGGGGGGGGGGGGATTAAATCATACATGAAACACTTTTTGCAAAAGCTTCCTAATTTAACTTTTAAAAGTTATTCAATATAAAAAATAATCAAATCATGAAAAATAATGTGGTTAACTTTTTTTTTTTTTTATGTATCATGTAAAATCCAATTAAACAAATATTTATGATGGAATGCATGATAAATATATAAATATCTTTCAATTTAACTTAGTTGAATATGAGCAGACTTCAACTGAACAAATTATTCAAATATGAATATGTTTAACAGGAAGATATGCAATTTAATATTTTAAATTTACACAGATGATTATAGGAATAAAGAAACGACAAGTGTCATGGCTTAAAATTTATTTAACAAAAAAGCTAAAATCAGTTTTTTTTTTAAAGCAAACAATAAGTTTATGAATGCGAGTTAGCATACTATTCTGGATTTCTCTATATGTTTCAACTCTAATTTGAAAATTTACTTTTAAAATTTAGTCATGATATGCTGAAAGAACTATTATTACACATCAATAAAAATAATTTTGAAATAAAAAAATAATTATCACACTGTTTAATAAGATACAGTAAAAGCCTAACATGATGGGACAATAGGGAAATATTGTATATAATGCATTATAATTGAATAATGTTAAATCTTAAATCAATTTGAACATCTTAGTTGTGTTTGATTTATAACCTTTTTGAATGGATATACATATTGTTAATGTTGTACTATAAAATCTGCTTTATATCAAGCTTATACTATACTTTACATATAATAATATAACAGAAGCAGAAAAAATAAATAAAACTTATTGAAAAAGCTTTCTTATTTAGATATATATATATATTCATGGCAATCAGTTTTATGAATTCTTCTTAAAAATTAAATCCACTTTCAGGGCCTTCAATAATAATAATATATATCATTCATAAATGGCTTACATTTTTTAGTGACAGCCTGTTTTCAATTTCTTTTTTTACTAAATTTAGGTGACTAAAAAGCTAATGGTCAGAAATACTTAATATAAGTGAAAACTTGTCCTTTAGCTATTACATTTTGGATAACTATTTTGCAAAACAAAACGACTGTGATGGAGATACAAAAGAACACTAATACTTTATTTAAAATTGTTTTTCAAACTATTTTTCAGTGGTAACTTGTTTATGAAATTTTACTAAATTCTGGAAATGGTAAAGAGTTTCTAATCATTTAGACAATTTTACGTTTTGAGAAGTCTGAAGTATTTTGTATTTAAATTCATAAGGAAGTTTTTTTTTAAAAACTTCTTTTTACTTTCAGTATCTAAATTCCTTCCAGAATAGCCTGTTTTTCACAAACTCCAAATAAAGAAATTGTTACCTCTCATTCATAATTATAAGCTATAAAATGCATTTATATTGTGTAAAATTATAGTAAGAAAAAATCAGGATATTTATTGGAAGTAATATGAACGAAGTAAGGATAGATAAAACATTTTTTGAAAATAATAAAATTTAAATTTTTAATGTATCCCTTTCCTATTTCTTAGTCATTTTAGTGTTTTTACAATACTGCACATTACTGCTTTAACAAATTTGTAAGTGTTAAAAAGAAAAAAAAATGCGATTGTTCCATTTTTAATAACTTTTACCTTCAAGCAGGGATCACAGATTCCTGTAAACAAACAATAAATACAAAAAATAAAATACAATACAATAGCAATCATTGTTTGAGCCAGATAGTGATACATCATAATATCTATCAACCCTACTCCTGGGAAAGGAATGAGGTTACCGTAATCAACTTTTTTCTTCATATTTTCTTTTTCCTCCATTGTACACTTTTCATTGGCTAGCAGAAAATCTAACCAAAACACAGCGAAGCGCAGTAGCCTACTGCGTCGGCCGGTCAGGGAGAACGGAGATCTGGAAAACCGGACCAGCCGGTCGCGTAGTCACGGCCGTATAAAACAGATTATCGGTGTATGTGTTTATGAAGAATTTTTATACTTGAATCACCAAGGAAATGTTTATAACCAACATCATACATATATATATATATATATATATATATATTTATTTATTTATATTGTTCTATTTAATTCGTAGAACAGCTAACATAATAAACTTTTATAAAGTATGATTTCTTTACCTTATGCTGAAGAATAAACGTTGCATTAAATGTCAAATATGTCTGTTATTTGTACTGTTTGTTCAATTTGCATTTAAACATTTATTAATTTTTTAACCTTATTAGCTTGTACATGGTTTGAAAATATCCTTTTAATGATTATAAGGAGAGATTGGAAGATTAAAATTGCAAAGGAAAAAAAAAAAAAAGAGTTAACGCTGCTTTATTAAATATGTGCACATATATCTATTGAAAATGTAGCAAATGTTAAATACTAGTATTTTCTTACTAATAAAAATGCTAATAAGTGCATATTATTAAAAAACAAAGTCAATAAAAAATCGCAATTTGATTAAATTCTAAATATTATGCTTTAATAACAAACATGTTAAGCAGATTTAATATACAGTGTATTAGATTCGATACTCCTAAAATATTTCATCCTCAGTTATTAGTCTATTTTTAACTGATATATAAAATGTTTAAAGTGCTGCTTAAATTTGCATTCAGAAACATGACTGTATTGTAATTATTTTCCTTATCACTTTATTTACTTTTTAAAAAAATTTGATAGTAATAAATATATAGAACATTGATTTATAGCTGTAAATAATATCAATATTTTGTACTTCAATTTGCTCATTAGGTATTTTATTTTATTTTATTGTAGATTTTATCTGTATTGAAAACCTTACCACATGAAGAATGAAGTGAATTTCTAATTTATAAAATGGGATTTGTCTGAATGAGAAACGATTTGTTATGTTAGTTTTGATGTTTTAACGTAACAAATTAGATTCTTTTTCGGATTTATATATAATGTGTCTGCTTTACCCTAAAATATTTTTTCAAGAATTGTGGGGAAACGACTGAAGAAAATCATTCACTATATAGCTGGACAGTTTTCAAAAGGATCTCAAGCTGAATGAGGGCTAGTGCTTAAGAAGAAAAGGATTTGAAAAAACTTTAAGGATTATCATATTTATTTTTGTAAGTACTTTAATTTTCACGTTATATGGTTTTTCTTTACTCGCATATTTAGCAGTTCTACTGTCTACTAAAGAATCAACTGAATATTTTGAAATATGAATTTGTTTGAATTAATTTGACAATTTAAATATGAATTTGTCTGTTTTCGTTTAAATTTTTCCATCATGGACTCTGTTAAACGTCATTTTTTATACTCAGTTAATAAAACTTGCACTTTTTTGTGTCAAATAAAATGTAACATTATAGCGACTTGTTGCTAAGATACAGAAATATTTTATTGCTGATCAAAACAAATTATATTTTAATCTCAACTGCTGAAATACTGTTTTTCTGCTAACCAAGGTTGAAATAAACAATTATTTCATCTCTAAGAGTCAAAAATCACACTTTTTTCAAACCTGTTTATTGAAATACATAAATCTTTCTTTGAAAATCAAGGTTCAGTGTTAGAGGATATAGTATTTTCAGAAATTAAGCATACACGTGCATCGTTAAATTACTTGTCATATAAAAAACTTTGTTTCAAGCTGATGTCTCATTAAATAAAAAATGACCTGTATCCCTATTCTTCAATCGTGGTTAGTACTGCATTTATAATACTTTTAGCATAAATACAGTCTGCATCATATATTTTTAATTTATAGTAAAACCTAGTTTACGCATTATTGTACGAACTTACGCAATGGGCTCTTCCCACCGTCGTCTGCTCAATCACGTGATAGAGGAAAACGAATAATCGAATTCTGAGAATCGAATTCAATTAAATATTGTTCTTAAGAACAAAAATTTTAATATTTAATTTAAAATAAAATAAAAGTAATGTTGTGCATTTGTAAACAGTAGAATAATTGTATTTGTAAATTTAATAATTTTTAAAAAACATTTTATGTGTTTATTTATTTTCACCTATACGAATCGATTTTTGTATATTGTAGTGTAACTGTAAAATTAACTGATCTAGCAATAAATAATAGCTTCTTGTGAAATGTTTACGGATTATAAATTGAAATTTTAAAATGTTTTCATTTAATTTAAGGGGGTCCAGGGCTCAAAAATCTTCAAAAATTCGATTTTTTTTTTTTTTATTAAACAATTCTATGATCTTTTCTGCTTAAAATGCCGTTTAGATCATGTTTCTATCTTCATTAGAACGGAAGATATAATTATTTTGCTTTGAGCTGTTTTTCCAACTCCAGTTTCAAAGAGCTGTTGCTATGGTAACACCCACCTTCTGTTTGAAAACAAACGCCGCGCTAAACATAAACAAACATTTTTAACCGCATTTTTTCGAGAAATATATTTCAATTATTAATTAAATTGAACGCTGATTAATTTCATATGTTTATATTTTAAATTTATACACTTCTACTTCTACTTTGAGAAGAAGTGAAGTGAAATAACTTCGTAGTTTAGTGCCGGCGTGGGTTTGTTTACAACGTGCTGGGATTTGATTATCGTAATGATTTTTACTTTGAAATATTTTTTTTACCATTGACATGATTTATTACTATTGATTATACACTTTTTTACATTGATTTATTATTATTTTAAAGTGATTGCTTGATTATTGTGATTCTGGCTTGTTCAAAAGTTATATTTCGTTTTGATATGATATGAATACGATACAAATATATTGATAATGCTTTGTTTACAAGAGTAAGGAATTTTGTACTTATTTCGAAATTAATTCGGAGTGTATTTTAAGTTTTTATATCTTTTTTTCTTGAGAAATTTTGAAAGAACATTTGTAATATGGGCAGGAAACGAAAATCTGCTCTTCAGAAGTCTGAAGCAATGAAAAAAAAGAGAAGCAATCCATCAGTTTCATCCCCTGAAAAAGTAAATCTGGAAATAATAAAGCGTTTAGATGGAAGAAAAATGCCCTCGCCTGTAAAAAATAACTTGGAAGGTCAGGAAGAAAATTACATCATCATAAAACAAGCTATTTTTCAATCAGTAATATCAAAGTGCTGTTGTCAAAAATGTTATCAACTAACATTAATTGTACAGGTTGGTAAATGCAATGGATCTGCTCAAAATCTCAAAGTTATTTGCAAAAATTGCAGTTTTGAGTTCTTATTTTGTTCTTCAGATAAAGTTTCAGGAAACGAAAATTCTTTTGATATTAACCGCAGAGCTGTAGTTGCAGTTACAGAGATGGGGAAAGGACACGCAGCATTAGAAAAGTTAACTTATAACATGAACTTACCGTGTATGGATTCAAAAGTTTTTACTAAACATTTAAAATATTTGCATTCTTCAACCGTAAAAAGTACATGTGAACAGTTAAAAAGCATTCGAGAAAAAGTAAAACAATTTCACCTTGGTTCGAATAGTACATGTATTTCAGATATTGCAGTCAGCTATGATGCAACATGGCATAAGCGCGGCCATACTTCAAATTATGCAGTTGGTTGTGTGATTGATGTCCTCTCTGGTTTTGTAATTGATTATGAAGTTTTATCTAAAATCTGCTACCACTGTATCCAGGCAGCAAAAAGTCTTGGAAAAGAGTCTCCGGAATTTCATATATGGTATGAAGGACATGCTCGAATTTGTGATAAAAATTACGACGGAACATCTGGTGGAATGGAAAGCGAGATGGCAAAACGGATGTGGCTTCGTTCCGAAAGTCTTGGGTTCCGCTACACAGAATTAATAGCAGATGGCGATTCGAAAACTTTCAAAGACCTGCAAGATTTGAATGTATACGGAAAAGAAACTCTCATTACTAAAACAGAATGCATAAATCATGTTGGCAAAAGAATGGGAGCTGCACTGCGTAAACTTGTTGAGGTTGAGAAAGCAAAGGGTGTTACACTCGGAGGGAAAAAACATGGAAGCTTGTCAGAAAGCACAATAAAAAAAATTACGCGCTATTATCGTAACTCGATAGTACGCAATAAAGGCAACATAATTGCCATGAAAAAAGATATTTATGCCATCTTACAGCACTGCAGTTCAACAGATAAAAAGCCGAAGCATTCGACCTGTCCTCCTGGAGAAAATTCATGGTGCTTTTATAATCGTGCGATTTCGATGAAGCTAAAGCCTCCAGCACACAAAACCAGTGTTAAAACCCCTCTAAGAGAAGAAATTGTTGCCAAAATGATGCCAATTTTTCAAAGATTGGCTTCAGAAGTATTATTGCAAAAATGTGCAAAAGGGGAAACACAAAATAGGAACGAGTCTTTGCACAACATGATTTGGAGTCGTTGCCCCAAAGTGTTTAACACTTCTAAAACTCGAGTAGATATTGCTGCAGCTAGGGGCATATCAGATTTCAATTATGGAATGAGGGTATCTTCAATAAATGCCTTAAAAACATGCCATTTATCACCTGGCAATTCATCCTTAACTTCCTTGAAACGCATAAGGACTCGCCATGTTAGAAAGGCGTTGTTCAAGTCAACAGAAGCTTTTAAATCTTATAGAAAAAAAGTTGAATTAGCAAAAATTACAATCAACCAAAAAAATAAGCTGAAGGAAGGCGTTACTTATGCATCTGGAGGTTTTTAAGAGGTATTTAAACATATATTAATATTGTTTTTTCATTTATAATGTGTTTTTATCTATACCGCTTCTTTTCAACAATTTTAATTTTCGCATTCATGCTATTCAAAAATCAAAAGTTGATAAATGCATTTAGCAAGGGTTTAGTTTCCATGATGCGTTTTTTCACCATTTTTCATTTTCAAATTGATATACAGTCAACTCTCATTAATCCGCAAAAGTTTTGTCCAAAGGTGCGGATTATAGGATTTTGCGGATTACAGGTTATTTTCTTTGTTTACATTTTTCTTTTCCAAATTTAGAGTGAGTTATGATTAATTTAATCATATATGAATAGACATTAAAATGAAAAGATATCTAATAAGTTTTAAAATAAAATATTTTTTCAATATTAACTCAACTTATCAATTATAATGAAGCTAAATAATTTAGGCATACTCAAATAATGTATAGCAATAAAATATAAGCATACATATTTGGTTAAAAAATACAAAAAAACTATATTTCAAGTGCAGAAATGGATATTCCTTATTGATTACTTTTTAAATTTGTTAAACATTGATGTAATAGTACTGGAAATATATATATATATATATATATATATATATATATATAATTTTTTTTCAGAAACTTTCGCTTGCTAATTGTGTAAAAATGCAATTTCTTTTTCAGAAATAGAATGTTTTGAAAGAAAACTCATGCAATTCTCCCCAATTTTAAACCCTTAAAAAATTTAAATTTGCAGATTAATTTCCGAAAGAAAGATTAATTTAAAATTTGAACTAAAAAAAGAGAAAAGTTTCTAGTTCGTTCAGAATCTTAGCTGTAAATTTGTTTGTTTACATTAAAAAATCCATTGCGGATTAGAGGTATTTGCGGATTAACGGGAGTTGACTGTAACTCAAAAACCAATAAAGATAGAGCCTTGAAATTTTAAACTTGGCATTTTCAAATATTTTACTTTAATTTGTCTTTGGTAAATTTAAAAAAAATTATTATTTTTGAAAATATGCGACTAAAAAAAATTACGTTGAAAATTTGTCAATTTTTTGTTAAAAAATTTTTATCTTTTTTTTTTTTAAGAAAATTTTTTTTAATGCCGAAGACAAATTAAAAATAATATATTTCTCTTCAACTACATGAAAAAAATTTTAAATTCCGTTTATAATATTTTGAGTTATATCAATTTTAAAATACCTCACTTTTTTAAAAAAAATTTAAATTTTAAATTTTTTTTAAAGTTTGAGAAAATTTTTATGTGGTTTTTTGTTTAGTCATTGCATGGTTAATTACCAAAAAAAAAATTTCAAATCAGTGGGTTAATTAGTAAAAAGTTTATTAGTAATTTAAAAAAATCATTCTTCGCTAAGTCGTATAACGACTCGTCAGGTTCGAAAAACATTATTTGAGTCTATGGAAACATTCAAATGCACATTAAAAAAATAGTAAAAATAGCTAAAATTAAGCTAAAATTAAAGGATAGAGTTCTAAATTGTGTTATTTATGCATCAGGGAGTTTCTAAGAGGTATTTAAAGATTTTATAAGCAGTGATTATGTTGTTGTAACTTTAAATACATTTTTCTCCATGATGCGTTTTTTCACCATTTTTCATTTTCAAATTGATATAACTTAAAAACCAATAAAGATAGAGCCTTTAAATTTTAAACTTGGCATTTTCAAATATTTTACTTTAATTTGTCTTCGATAAATTTAAAAAAAATTATTATTTTTGAAAATATGCGACTTTAAAAAAAAATTACGTTGAAAATTTGTCAATTTTTTAAAAAAAAATTTTTATCTTTTTTTTTTAAGAAAATTTTTTTTAATGCCGAAGACAAATTAAAGATAATATATTTCTCTTCAACTACGTGAAAATTTTTTTTAATTCCGTTTATAATATTTTGAGTTATATCGATTTTAAAATACCTCACTTTTTTTAAAAAAATTTAAAATTTAAATTTTTTTTAAAGTTTGAGAAAAATTTTATGTGGTTTTTTTGTGTAGTCATTGCATGGTTAATTACCAAAAAAAATTTCAAATCAGTGGGTTAAGTAGTAAAAATTTTTTTAAAATGGGCCCCGGACCCCCTTAATTGCATAAAGGTGTTACAACAAGTTAATTAACTTAGTTATTGTTCTAAATGGATTTACGTAGTACGATATTGCGCTGTCACTGATTTAAGTGCCAAAAATCAGAGTATTTAAACATGTCTTCATGAACATCAATAACAGGTATAAACTAAATGATGATTGTAAATGTATACAAGAAACAAAAGAGGATGAATAATGATATAAAATTGATTAAAAATGATGATGTATAAAAAATAACACAGATTAAATACGATTGATCAAAAGTAGGAATTTAAATATGTTATTTCAGCAATCGCTCTAGATAAACAAGACTTCATCTGCTATTTGTTTTTCCTCTATCATGTGACCTCTGACGTCAGCTGGGAAGAGTCCATTCCAGATACCACGCATATACAAACTAGAGCCCCTAAATAAAATAATAGGCCGGCGCATCAGCGCCATATTTTTGCCACAGAAGAGGACAGCATTCCCGTTTGGCGTCCTTATCGCTTTCCTAATGATTTTAAGAAATCTTGATCTGAAGCTAATCCGGAGAAGAAGAGCAATAAGCTACAATAATATTCCCAAAAACACATTTTTTTCACAGTACATTCTCAGGATGTCATTTTATTCTGAGGATATCCTATGGATGTACTGGAGTAAGATGTGTTGTTAGAGCGGTTTCTGTTTCTTTCACAAAATGTCGCTAAAACTCAAATACACAGAAATAGAAGGTCTGTGACCACTTTATATTCACTTCTTGAATGATTATAGCAGTTTATCGCAAAACAAACTCCCATATCATAGTTTACTTAGCTAAAATTATGAAATACAATAAAGCAAGTTACTTTAAAGTGACGTAAGACGATAAAAAAAATGTTTGTCGTTTGTTTATCAGAGAAACGCGCTGGGTACACTTGGCAACCCTAAGGCAACAAAATGCCTGATGCGCCAGCTCGTATATATAGGAGCCTTAATACAAACTATAAGTCTTTAAGAATTTTAGAAAGGTTGAAAAACGATGTTTGTATTATATAAAAAACATAAATATTATTAAAATGAAAACGAATAAATTGGGGCCATATTAAATCGACATAAACATGAGTGAGATACGTATAAACAGTGCTTTACTGCATATGCTAAACTTTATATAGTAATCTGGAGTGATTCCACTCGACTTTCGGCCATTTAGTAATAAATGGTGTTTTAAATAAATTTAAGTTAGAGAAGTCATTAAAGAAACAAAAGAAAAATTTACAATAGGATGTATGAGTATTTCCCCCAAAATAGTATATTATTTAATTTAATGCTACTGCACTTGATATAATTTGTGCCCGTATGTCATAATGATAAATAATATTTCGTTGTGTCCCCGTAAAAATCTATAAGTGCTAGATTCAGCAGAACCTATGCAATTTGCGTGACGGTAACCTATGACATGTACAAAAGTTTAAAACTGAATCTAAAAAGGCATTTAGACTCTATTGCATTTTAAATAATTTTAGCACATAAGCCGCAATAACAAAGAATTTTCTTTTGTGTCCATGTAAAACATCTATAAGCGCTGTATTCACCAAAATCTATACAGTTCGTGCTATTTCCAGCTCATTCGAACAAGATGTTTAAATACTATCGTATTCACACACACACATGCACTCCTTATCACAAAAATAGCGAAAAAGAATCAGGGGACCTCAAAACGTATAGATACACTGAAATCTCAAAGTCAAATTTTTGTCATGATTACAGTATTTTCTTTACATGTTCATCTTTGGATCTTCGGAAAGTAAAAAAAGTTTAAAAGCAATTTTGTTTTTTTCATTTCGTAATCAATATTTCTTTAGCCTACTCATAAAATTTTTCTTTGCTTAGCGACTGCTAAACACTCATCATTCTAAGAACGGGTGGTGTAGTGGTAGTGTGCTTCACTTGTGATACGCAGGGCCTGACAAGGAAACATTCAAAAGGTGTCGTCTTTCAAAAAGTATTGAAAAAAATTATATATATATATATATATATGATTCTACTCTTCATAAAACACCAGAAACTGAAAAAATTACCGGCTGAAAGGATTTACAGCGACCACAAAAAAGTTATCAAAATTAAGCATATTTTGCGATTTCACACTGTTAGGCGATTGATTTTTAGTACTTGATGGAGAAGCGAAACACGGTTCTGTTCGTACACGGCAATCTTGGTGCTAGTGAACTTATAGCCTGACAGCGCTAAATCGCCAAAAATGCTTAATTTTGATAATTTTTTTGTGGTCGCTGTAACTCATTTCAGCTGATAATTGTTTCACTTTCTGGTGTTTTATGAAGAGTGAAATCACATATATATATATCAATACTTTTTGAAGACGACAGCTTTGGAATGTTTCCTTGTGAGACCGAGGCACCGCATGTCATTTTGTATTTTAATTCTTTTATTTGAACTGAAACGTTTATCTTTTTACACTTATAATTAAATTAAATTATTACTTTAAGAAAAAATATTAATTATATATTAAGAAAAAAAAAATGTCAGCGCGAACAATTTAATATATTTTTTAATTTTTAACCAATTTATTTAATAAATTTGAAGAAATTAATAATTTAAAGGGAAATACTTTTATTTTACATTTATATACAATTTTGTGAATGATTTGTGCTTGTGTTTTGTATAAATTTATAACTGCTATTTTTTACCGATGCCATTAATAGCAAGCGTTGATCGTCTGCTCTCAGTAGGCTGTTCCCAGGTCCACCAGCGTCCGAGTGGTTCTGCGCTCAAAGCTGGCAGATTAGAAGTGCCCGGTTCGATCCCAGGTCGCGCTCATCAATTTAGCTGCTCGGAGTTTTCCGTGGTTTCCTCCGAAACTCTAGTAAATACGGGCTAGGACCCCCTTGGAAAGACTCGCACGGAGGGCATTCCCCCTACAGATCTAGGACACTTGCGGAGTCAATCGTCCTTAAAATCCTCCAACCAACCAACCAACGTCAATGGTCTCTTCCCAGCAAAGTCTGCTAAATTATGTGATAGGGTTAAACGATGACTCAAATTCTGAGAATCGAATTCAATTTAATATTGTTCTTAAGAACAAAAGTTTTAATATTTAATATAAAATAAAATAAAAGTAACATTGTGTGCATTTGTAAACAATAGAATAATTGTATTTGTAAATTTAATGATTTTTAAAAAACACTTAATGTGCTTATTTATTTTCTCTTGCAGGAATCGATTTTTGCATGTTGTAGTGTAACTGTTACATTAACGGATCTAGGAATAAATAATAGCTTGTTCTTGTGGAATGTTTATGGATTATAATTTGAAATTTAATTAACTTAGTTATTGGTCTAAATGGCTTTACACCGTACGATTTTGCACTGTCAATGATTTAAGTACCAAAAATCAGAGTGTTTAACATGTTCTCCGTGAACATCATTAACAAATATAAACTAAATGATGATTGTAAATGTATACAGCAAACAAAAAATAAAGAATAATGATATAAAATGGATTAAAAATGATGATGTATAAAAAAAAATAACACAGATTAAATACGTTTGATCAAAAATAAGAATAGAAAATATTTTTAAAATATTTAAAAATCATTACGTCTCGTAGTAAAATTATACTTTAATCACATTAAAAACTGAGACATATACATTAAAAATATACAATTTAAAATACTTAAAACACAAAAACATAAATTTAAACGTTTCGAGCCTATTACAGGCTCCTCATCAGTAAAAACATCAAGTGCAAATGATGAGATGAACAACAGACTTTATGTGAGTACAACGTATTCATCAGGAACTGCTCATGCCTCATTAAGTGGAGAAAATTGTTGATTTGTGTACCAGCCCTCCAGGAAAATTCTTGAGTGATAATTTAAACAATTAGATACGATTATTTTAGTATTGTTAAAATCAGGTAAATGGTCAGTTTCAGCAACCGCTATAGATATAAAAGACTTCGTCTGTTGATAATATTTCATCTACCATGTGACCTCTTACGTCATGTGGGAAGAGCCCTTTCATGCAATTTTTTTTGCATGAAAAATTGGGAAAGAACAACATTTGTTACTTAACTATTCCACGTCGTATTTAACTTTTATTTCAAATATTTCATTAAAGAACTGTCATATTTGGTGGTGTCAGAAGAATTGACAATAAAATTGAATAAAATCTGTCTAAATCTCAGCATAAAATCTGTCCAAAAAAATTTGTTGAAATCTCAAGACGACGCTGTTTCTGCAAATCAGTGAGAAGACGAGACACACAGCGAGCTGAGACTTTTCGAAACTTTAACTTATCAATGATGATGGTTTGAGCGCTCCTGTAGCTTATTCCTGTCTCAGACGCAATTTTAGAAACGGTTACATACCGATCACTTTCGATAATGCGTCGAACGGCTTAAATGTTCTCATGGGTCTAAATGGTGCGAGGACGCTGACTATGAGGCTTCACTCCTTTCTCTTCCTTCGGAAAACTTTTTGTGCCAATCATAAACCTGGGTTTTCTTTAGGCACATATCCCCGAACTGAGCCTCAAGTATACGCAAAATTTCCGAGGGTTTAACAGCCTCATTAGTCAGAAATTTAATGATAATCCGTTGCACAACACTGGGTGTACCTCTTTTTCACTCATCGCGAAGGAAACTCGAAAAGCTAACATAAGCTGACTGGACGAGCATTGGATAACCACGTGACAGCTACACTTACCGCAGAGAGAAGTTTCGCCCACTTTCAGCAGTTGAAGCGTGCGCTATACAGAAATTCCGGTTTACATTTAATTTACCCTCGTATTAAAATGGTAACAGAAATATTATTTGTGTCAATGTGTAAAAATGAAATAAGTTTCTTATTTAAATGATTATTTTGTTACAAAAGTAATATGTTTACATTTGGAAGTTTTTTTTTTTTTTTTTTTTTTTTTAAGTCATCTTTTCTTATATTTTATTTGTAGTAAAACCATAGGTAAAATTTTATTTCACTTTTCTTAATACATAGTTTCAATATAGTAATAATTGCAGTTGTAACTTTCTTATTTATTTTATTTCTTTTGGTCTGCTAAATTTATTTATTTATTTTTTCTTTAATAATTTTATGCATTTAATACACCACTGATAAAATTTTATTTTCTTTATCTCAACATTGTTGTAGCTATTTAGTGAAAATCTTTAGCTGAGTGACCCATGCCCGAATTATGTTCATAGTTAAATCAATCTTATTATGATGATACTATATTAAATGAAATATTGGTAACAAATGCTTCCATGAATTGATTTAATAGGAATATTATTTGTATTTCTGTAATGTAAGCAAAATATTTAATAGCGTGAATATCACATATACACACATTTTAAAATACAAACATTGTACTCTTTGTATAAACAGTTTAAAAAAATCATTAAAAATCAAATTTATGGCAGTTAATCATAGATCATTATAAAAGTATATTATTTATATAATGATAATTTGGAGAAAAACTTATTATTTTGAAAAAAAAAAAAAAAAAAAAAGAAAGCTACTTATGATATTTAATTTTGTGCTATTTATTGATAAAATAACTGTTCAAAAGTGTAAAAAATTTAACATTTATTGAAGCTAAAAAAATAGAATTAAAATTATATAAAACGAATAAGTGTAAATGATGAATCTTAACTAGTAACTAATCTAGAAAAAGAAATAAAAAATTCTGACAAATAAACATAATTAAAAGCTTGCACTATAAAATATTCATTTTACATGAATACACTTTTCAAATTTCATACTCTTTATATACAGTCGGTAACAAAAGTGTCCGAACACTAGCAAAAATCACTATATACAAAAAATTACACTTAATACTGTTTTGTTAAATAAATCTTTGTCGAATTCTTGTCTTAGTCAGTTTAAGAACAGGATTCGACAAGGGCTTATTTAGCAAAACTGTATAAAGTGTACTTTTTTACATAGCAATTTTTGCTAGTGTTCGGACACTTTTCTTACCGACTGTATATATACTCTATAACAAGAAAAAGCGACGCACCAAGACGGAATTATCTGAAAGAAATGAAAATCTGTACATGTGATGTACATATAGAGAAAAATGAATGATTACAGTTTCAGAAAATTTCGATTATTTAATCAAGAGAAAGAGCTTCACAAAGTGTACAAGTCACTAACGCGATTGACCCACTCTGGCCTTTACGTACGCAGATTTTCGGCTTGGCATTGGTTGATAGAGTTGGCAGATGTTCTCCTTTCCGGTGAGATATCGTGTAAAATCCTCCCCAGTTGGTGCGATGGATTGGCAAAATCCTGTGCTGGTTATAGGGATCCTTTCATAATGCTCCGAACGTCCTCAATGGGGGAGAGATCTGGCGACTTTGCTGGCAAAATTTATGTTGGACAAGCAAGAAAACAAGTAGTAGAAATTACCTCCGTGCACGGTCTGGTATTATCATGCTGAAATATAAGAACGGCATAGATTGATATAAACGGCAACACAAGAGAACGTAGAATTTCGCAGGCGTGTCGCTTTGCTGTAAATGTGCCCCATATGACCACCAAAGAGGGTCCTGCTGTGAAATTAAATGGCACCCCAGACCATAACTCCGGGTTGTCGAGTCGTATGGCTGTCGACAGTCAGACTGGGATCCCGCTTTTCTGAAGCGTCTCCCGGATACGTCTTCAGAGATCATAGGGGCTCAAACCGGAGCGTGACTCATCACTGAAGACAATTCTACTCCATTCATTGACATCCCAGGTAGAACGTGCCCGACATTACTGCAAACGGGGCTAGTTAGTGTACAGAGTTTAGTAGTAGTCGGCGCAAAGGGCTTCGTGATCTCAACATCTTTCCTCTGAGCCACCTGTTAATGACCTTTGAAGTTATTGAAGTACCAGATGCACGTAGAATCAATGAATCAGGGGCTTTGTATACCGCTCTGACGATTGATTGGGTCTCACGTTCTGTCCTGTATTTAAGCCAACCGTTTCCTTCTTGACGCTATGTTTGGCCATGATTCATCCATTTCTGCTATCATCATCTAGTAGTGGCATCGTTCCTGTCACAATATTAAAAAATTCCCCCATTAGATTTCGTTGAACCCAACTAATATCCTCTCTTAAATGCTGACATCTGAGCATATTATTCACACAACTGTATGTGACACATAGTTACTGTCCATCTGAGTGAGGCTCCTATATATACGAGCTGGCGCATCAGGCATTTTGTTGCTTTAGGTAGAGCCCCTAAATAAAATAATAGGCCGGCGCATCACCGCCATTTTTTTGCCTCCGAAGAGGACAGCATTCCCACTTGGTGTCCTTATCGCTTCCCTAATGATTTAAAAAAATCTTGATCTGAAGCTCATTCGGTCAAGATAAGAGCAATAAGCAACAATAATATTCCTAAAAACACATTTTTTTCACAATACATTCTCGGGATGTCATTTTATTCTGAGGATATCGTATGGATGTACTGGGGTAAGATGTGTTGTTAAGTCGGTTTCTGTTTCTTTTACAAAATGTCGCCAAAACTCAAATACACAGTCTGCGAACATTTTATATTCACTTCTTGAATGATTGTAGCAGTTTATCGATAAACAAACTTCCATATCATAGTTTACTTAGCTAAAATTATGAAATATAATAAAACAAGTTACTTTAAAGTAACGTAAGACGATAAAAAAAATGTTTGTCGTTTGTTTATCAGAGAAACGCGCTCGGTACACGTGGGAACACTAAGGCAACAAAATGCCTGATGCGCCAGCTCGTATATATAGGAGCCTTAGCATTAGGGTTGCCAGATATACCCAACGCGTTTCATTGGTAAATAAACGGCAATCATTACTTTTATCGTCTTGTGTTACTTTAGAACACTCCTTTTATAATACTTCATAGTTTTAGCTAAGTAAAATACGATATGGTAATTTGAGTAATGATAAACTGCTATAATCACCCAAGAAAAGAACATAAAATGTTCAGATTTCCATGAGATAATTTGAGAAGAATAAAACAAAATCATGTATATTTACTTACATTTTCCTTTGTATTTCTAGCATGTGTTTATGTAAAAATGCAGAAAAATGTGTCATTTTAATCATATTGTTTATATTAATATTGATAAATCGATTTAAGACCTTTTATTACTGTGCATTTGAGTTTTAGTGATATCTTGCATAAGAAACAGAAATAGCCCTAATGGCACATCTTATTTCCAATACATCCACAGAATAGCCTAATAATGTCATGTGAAAAAAAAAACGTGTTGTTAGGAATATTATTGTTACTCATTTCTTCTGTTAACTGATCGTAGCTTCAGATCAGGATTTCTTAAAATCACAAGAAAGCGATAAGGACTCCAAGCGGGAATGCTGTGCTCTTCTGAGGCAAAAAAATCGCGGCGGCCTATATATTTTATTTAAGGGGCTTTACATCCGAGTAGGTGGAATAAAATTCTCAAAGAATTTATGACCTGGAATAGAAATCTCTCCTTTTCAATATTTTACCAGTTGCGCAGTTAAGATGCGCTGCAGCGTCACATGTTTATTCAATGCCATCCAAATTTTCAAATTTCGCACTTTTCATTGAAGCCTATATGCATGTCAATTTGCATTACTTCTTCTTGGTGCGTAGTGCTAATAGGTAATAATCTGTGACAGTTCACAACAGATTAATCAAATTAGTTTAATCTGTTATTGAAAACAATTTAATAGTGAATTACCGGCGCTTTTTTTGATCCGGTACTTTAAAATGCTCAGTGTAAAAGTTTGTAATATGTAAAATCTAAGGGGGGGGGCGGGGTTGGTCATCATTATAAAATAATTACACAGTTTACGGTTTGAAAATTTTATTTATGATACATCTATGTTTGTGATATAAGTGATATTTAAAATTTATATATAAAAAAAAAAAAAAAATTCGTAATTAAAATTCGTGGTATGCACAGATAATTGGAAACGTATCTGCTATCTTGTTAAAATCCAAAATAATCATTTTCACGACTTCACGACTATCAGCAACAACAAAACAACATACTAAAGTGGACAGTCGATTCGAAAAACATTCAAATATCGAATTCGACAATCCTTTGTGCACGGATTAAAAGAGAAGGATGTATTACTAATGTTACGGAAAGGTAGTAATTTTCATCTTACAGATAGAGGGCGACCAAATCTCGAAAATACACCAATCAGCGCGTTTTTACATTTCTGGCTGTTCCTTCGTTGGATGACTGAAGGCTTTCCCTTTCTTCCGATGAGTTTCAAAGATACTACACCAGGCGGCGATCGGATCGCTTACTCTGTTCGGCTGAATTAATGCGGAAAATAAAGCTCCGTTCCCCACGCTGACCGCCCTATCTAGTTTGTCATCCTGTATCCTAATCCGTGCCTTTGTGCAACAGAAAATTGGCAACCTACTAAGATGGCGGCGTTGCTAAATTTTGATTGGTTGGAGGAAAGGATATACTACTGAAAAATTAACATCCCGTCAGCCAGACTCGTGTTTTTTTTTATTAAATCTAACTGTGATTAGTGTTTTAGCCTATATGTAATGCTAAACTTTTTGAATTTGATCGTTCATGATCTCGTGAAATGCGCCGTGGTTTAATGTTTAACTCGACATTCGTCGACACACAGATAGAATATATTTTAACAAAAAATAATTCGTTTCGTTCCATTAATTTCTGCAATTTGCTCTTAAACATGAAGAAAATCATCCATTTTTGAGGTGCATCTTTATCGAGGATAAGAAATGGGTTGTCTAACAATAATAATGGGATTATGGAATTAAAAAGTTGAACCACCTCAAAGTTCTTCGAAACCCGATTATCAAAAATAATGTTATTCTGTCAGTTTCGTGAGATTTCAAGGGGAATCGGTTCTTTTGAGATTAAATCTGGCAATACCAAAAACAATCCTCAACTATAATGTCATCAACTGGAAAAATTTAATTGTTCACGTCACTCAAACAGAAATGGGCAAAATTGATGAAAAGAAAAGGTGAGTTTTCTCAAGATAATGAGAGATTGTATACAAATTCGGTGACTCGTCAAAACCTTTTACAGCCTTGATGGGGTTGCCACACCTATCATAATTTCCAGATCAAGAACTTCCGAATTATTTCTTGCTCCAGTTCTTAGAAACATTTTTAGACAATAAGCCTTTGCTTCAAATTTTCACTAAAAAAATTACTTCCTGGACAACCTATTCTTTTGAGAAAATCCTTTAAAACTTATTAAACAGATGTAATCTTTCTTTCCTATATGAGTATATCAGTGTATATATTTACACATTTATGAGGTAATCCTAATTTTACGATATATATTTTAGACACGAAAATCTTTTCTTCTGTAGTTAATACGACGACAATTATAGTTAGATTACAAATGACAAAATTTTTAAACATATTTGCATTTCATCTATATGTATGCTAAAATATTCCTTTAAAATTTCAGCCGATTGGCAAATATTTCATTCTTTAATAAGTTTTCTTCTGAATAAATTGTCAATTTTGAGAGAATCTATGAAGATACACTTCGCACACTTAAGATTTCCCCGCTTTAAATGCGCGAATGTTTCTTTAAAATTGCGTTATCAGGGAAAAAAAAACCTTTACCATGCATTAAAAACACGCATACTTCTTCACTTTTTTGAATAAGCAGATGGGAACTAATGTTCCTTTTTTCAGAAAATCCTTTAAATTTTATTGCCACACGTTTGGCTTGCCTTCATATGGTAGCGAAGATGTCTTTTTAGTTTATTATTTTCAGAAAATCTTTTAAAACATACTTCACACACGTAGGGCTTTTCTCCTGTATGAATACGTGAATGCTTATCTAAACTTTGTTTTACAGAAAATGCTTTAGAACATATTTCGCACACGTATGGCTTTTCTCCTGTATGAGTACGTGAATGCTTAGCCAATTTTCCTTTCTCCGAAAATCCTTTAGAACATAATTCACACACGTATGGCTTTTCTCCTGTATGAGAGCGTGAATGGCAATTCAACTTTGCTTTTTCGAAAAAGCCTTTAGAACAAATTTCACATACGTATGGCTTTTTCCCTGTATGTGTGAGGGAATGTATATTTAATTTTGTTTTTTCAGAAAATCCTTTTTGGCATACTTGACACAAGAATGGCTTTACTCCTGTATGAGTGTGTGTATGTCTATCTAAACTTCCTCTTTCAGAAAATGCTTTAGAACATATTCCACACACGTATGGTTTTTCTCCTGTATGAGTACGTAAATGTTTATCTAAACTTCCTTTTTCAGAAAATGCTTTAGAACATATTCCACACACGTATGGCTTTTCTCCTGTATGAGTGCGTGTATGTCTATCTAAACTTCCTTTTTCGGAAAATGCTTTAGAACATATTTCGCACAAGTAGGGCTTTTCTCCTGTATGAGTGCGGGAATGTATATCCAATTTTCTTTTTTCTGAAAATCCTTTAGAACATATTTCACAGATGTACGGCTTTCCCTCTGTGTGTATTTGCAGGTGTTTAATTAGATTACTCTTTCTAGAAAATCCTTTTTGGCATATTTCACACATATATAATTTTTCTGTTGTATGAATGCTTCTATGTTTATCTAAATTTTCTTTTTCATCGAATCCTCTAAAACACACTTCACATATGTACGGCTTACGATGGTGAACATGTGTATTCGTATTTTCCATAGAAAAAAATTCTGACGTATCTCACAAATATATATATAAATTTTCTGAGAAGGAGTTATTGATGGCTTTAATTTTTAGAAATAAGAACTTCTTTACAGAATGTCATCTCTCAGAACATATTTCTCAACTTTTTTAAGGTATCTGACTGAAGTGAAATACCAATATTTGACAATTTTTAGAAGATACTGACCATAGAATAATAGTAGAGAAAGAAGGAGTACATCAATTCGCGACTCAATTGAACTATAGAGGGCGTTCTATTGTTGTCTGCTTCAAAAGTTGTGTCGGATAATGCTCACGTTCTACGCATGTAACAATGGTAAGGAATGGCTAATTTAAGTATTCAATGCACTATTAATATGCAAATATTATGCCGAATTCGAGAAATTTAGTTGATGCGGAGGTGCTTTTGAAATGAGAAAGGATTATAATTTTTGGAGGAACCAAAGCAACCGAAAACAAAAATGATGTTAAGTGGTGATTTGCTTACAAGTAAGTGCAATGAAAAAAATCTACATACTATGAAAGAAACTAAAGATAAAAGATTTAGATTGCTAAATTCGATTTTATAATTTCGCAGTTTATATTTTCATGTGTGTTTATATCTTCCTGTAAAGCTGCAGTGCAAGATACAAGAGTCAGTAGGCGGTTTTTGATATTGTGTTATGGTAAAAAAGCAGCTTGTTTATTGTTTTGTTTTTCCTCCCGGAAAGTGATCAATTTTTGAAAGTTCATTTGATAATTATTGTTTGCTTTCGATGCGTCCACGTCAATGCAACGTTTCATTTTGCATTGTTTGTTTGATTAGTTAATTTCGTAAGTGATTTTATTATTTTAATTTCTTTCGTTATTTATTTTCCTGTTCTTTTGATCACGATTTTTTAAGTGAAAAGCAAATAGAGTGAGTGTAAATGCACCAGTAATGGACATCATGCAATGATTTTAATAAAAAATAACGGCTTCAATTATTTATCTAAATGTTAATTCTTGAAAGATTAGAATGTTTTTATTTGTTTAATACTTAAACTATTAGCAAATTTAACCGAATTCATAAAGAAGAAAATGGATGTTTTTCAATAAAAATTGCATTGTTTAGTAGTAAGAGCTCAGAGCTGATTTAATTACGGTGTATATTTATTTTCTAATGAAAATTGCATTTCTTTTGTTTTTGTATTTAGCTGCTAGTTTTGAGTAGTCTGCTAAAATTCTTCTTTATTTTTATATACTATATATTTCACTTCAGTTGTATTAAAAGCAGCATATATATATATATATATTTTTTTTTAAGTTTGAAGAATGCTTTTTATTTATTTTTATGAAAAGCAAGGATACTGGTCTCACTTTCAGATTTCTGCAATGTAAATGACAACAAATGTTAACATTAAAAATACATTGGAAAGCTTTTAGAAACAGCACAGATTGAAGGTAGAAAGAACTAAAACATCAAGTGGAATCAACAGCAACTTCTTCCAATTCTATGTTGGACATGAACTTGTAACTATCAAAGTTAAGTGAACCTACCTGCAGCATAGTATGATTTGATAATATATGCTATGCTGTATGAAAAGTTTTCTTATACAATTTTTTTTTTTAAATCGGAATCAAAACAGTCATGCCACAAAAAAGATGTTCCAGGTAATGTTAATTTTTCTTTTTTTAATTACAGTTTGTATTTTTATGATTTTCTTCTTTTAATTTGATATATATACTTTTATGAACTTTGGTTTTATTACTTACATACTTAGATTTATGTTTGATTTATATTTGTAGGAATATGTTTCATTTATATTTGTTTGTTTCATTAAAACTAACCACCATTATTAAGTTGACTAATTTATTTTTTATATTTTCAAAGTCCAGCTAATTTTTAAACTATTAGAAACTTTTCTTTCCTTCTTTAGTTAAAAATATTAATAAATGTACTAAACTTTTCTTTGTATTATAAATATAAAAATAATTATATAGAACTATGAAATAACTGAATGAAAATGATAGTAAATTTAAGTTATAGGATTCTCATCAGACATAAAAAAACTGGGTGATGATTTTTCAGTGTTACTCAGAAACAAACTGAGGTTGGTTGTAGGGTTTTAAGGCCGATTGACTCCACAAGTGTTCTAGGTCTATAGGGAGGATGCCCTACATGGGGGTCTTTCTAAGGGGTCCTAGTCTGTACAGTCGGTAACAGAAATGTCCGAACACCAGCAAAAATTCCTATGTAAAAAAAAGTACTCTTCATATTGTTTTGTTAAATAAATCCTTATCGAATCATGTTCTTACACTGACTAAGAACAGGATTCGACAAGGATTTATGTAGGACAAGGTGTACATAGGAATTTTTGCTAGTGTTCGGACACTTTTGTTATTGACTGTATTTACATGCGTTTTGAAGGAAACCACGGAAAACTCCTAACGACTAGGTCGATGAGTGCAACCTGAGATCGAACACGCCACATCCCATCTACCAGCTTTGAGTGCAAAACCGCTCAGCTGCTGGTGCGCTAACAAACTGAGGTTTTTAAAAATGAATGTGTGAGCAGAAAAATACAAATAAATAAATAAACACATAAAGTTCTGAACCCAGTGGCAGAAACACGGCGACATAGTCGCGGACACAGAAAAACTGCTTGTGAACAGCTTTTGTTTGCACTGATAAAATAATTTGTCTGCAACTTTCGAATAACAATTCACTTAAAAAAATTTTCTGTATCAAAACTAAAACTAAAACTTTTATTATTTATATTGTGCTGTGTCAAACATTGCTATAAAATATTTAATTGAATTAATACACACAATTGTTTTACTATATTGTTCTTCAGTAAAATTGTATTCGTGTATTGTTGCACAAGATCACCACTGATGTTAAGCCCCCCCGCCCCAAATCAGCTTTCAGGCTTTTTGAGTGTAAGCCATTTTTACTTCTGATTACACGCAAATTTTGCAGACAGACTATGAAATTTTAAAAGCCTGTTGCAGACAGCTACAAAACTTTCTGCCACTGGTGTTCTGAATTAATGTGTATTTACATTTTGTAGAAAATTGTATTATTATTTCTTTTTAAATATATTTAGCTGTTAGTTTTGAGTTGTCTACTTGCCAAGTTTTTTTTTTCTTTTATATATGGACGGCTCATTGTAAAAGTGGTGTAACTCCATATTTTTTCAATATGTATATTTTTACTTAATTGTATCACATTTTGTCACACCTTTCATTATAAAAAAGAAAACTCCAATAATTGCATTAAAGACCCATAAATAGCATTACATGTTTTTCTCAGAAAACTAAAACTTCAAAATATTCATTATATAAATGAAGTTTCTAAGTTATTTCAAATTATTTTTAATAGAATGTATAAATTCTTATAACTATCATTTGTATTTAACACAAAAATTGATAATACTTACTGAATCTTGACGTGACGTTTCTTTCTAAGCATAAATTTGTAAAAAGCTCATTATTTCAAAATCAATTTCCAAGGAGATAATTCACTTTTGCAATGAACCATCCATATATTTCAGTTGTACTAAAAGCAGTATAGCATTTTTTCCCCCTCTTAAAATCTGGAGTGACTCCACTCGACTTTCCAAACATAAAGTAATTAATAATTGTTTAAATAAATTAAGAGGTGTCATTAAATAAACAAAAGAGAAAATTAAAGGGTGTGTGAGTATTTTTCTCTATGTAGTATGTTCTTTAAATTAACGTAATTACCCTTCAAATATTTTGAGCATAGATCATGATGATAAAAGAAATTTTTGTTTTGTCCCTGTAAAAATCTATTAATGCTAAACTCACTAAAATCTATGCAGATCATGTGGTCACCTACAACAATTATATAAATTTTCAGCTAAATCGAATGAGGCATTCAAAATAACTGCACTTTAAATAATTTGCTTTGATTTAAATAATGCACTTTAAATAATTTGTGCCCATATGCCCCAATGCTGAAGAATTTTTGTGTCACTCGTGTTATCTGTCAGCTTTTAAGAAAATGCAACCTTTATCGATTAACAGCTGAATAATAGCATATTAAAATTTTTAGAAACAAAAAAGTTTGTTACTGCCAGTTAGTAACGTATATATTTATTATTGATATTGAATAATATCGTCTTGCAGATAGGAATTAGCTCTCTAGTGAAGTTTGTTGCAGGAAACAAGAAAAAATTCTGCCACAGAAGATATATACATTTTCCAAAAAATTCTTATTTTTTTTCTTTTTAATTCCACTTTCTCATCCTGAAAATTCACATCGTTAAATTAATACTCATTTTCAAAAAAAAAAAAAAAAAAAAAAAAAAAAAATTACAATATTTACTTTAAAAATGCAAAATAACTAATTGCATTTTTCTTATTTCTAGCTGAAAGATAAAATACTAAAATTAAAAAAATCCAATTTTTTTCTGAATGTGAAAACTGAATTTAAAATGAAATAAAATAAGAAAATTAAAGACTTTTTCTATTAGCTTGATTCACACTGAAATGTATGAAAAAAAATCAAGTGTTGCCACCTAAATTTCATACTTTAGTTAATTTAAAAAAATTTAATTGTCATGTCGAAAAACTGTTTACACCCCTAGATTCAGAAAAATCACCCCTTCCATTTGGTACCGAATTTGTAATGAGCCACATACTTTTTTAAATGACTGAAATGAATTAAAATGAAGTGTTTCCACCTAAATTTCATACTTTAATTAATTTTAAAAAATCTGTGTAAAAAAATTGTTTGCACCCCTTCATTCAGAAAAATAGTGTTTTTCATTTAGTACCGAATTTGTAACGATAGAACTGATATTCCAAATTTATTTTTCCCCATTTCCATTTTTAACCAAGATTCGGCAGACGGTTTATGACAGAGAATGTAAGCTAAAAAAAGTCTTTAAAAATACATTAGGTAGTGAGTTATCCTATAAACAAATTTTGCCACACAGTTGCATCCGATCCGATTTCATGACTGAAGACGGAGAAATTCTAAGAGGGAATGTACCTCTTACAGTATCCAGGTAAATAGATTTTTTTTTAATGCCACATTATCAAAGTTTATGTTAATTGTATTCTGGAGGTTAATGTACAATTGAATGAACTACTTAAAAATATCCGCTTGCCACATAGCTAAACAAGACAAAGTGCTGACAATTTGCTACCTTCTCATGACCATCATAAAAATTAATATCATTCCATTGTCTATGTAAACATTGTACATTTCTGAAATTAAAAATAAATTTATTCAAGTGATCTCAAAATATCCCAAATTTCGGAATCAGTCAGCAAAAATATGGCATATTTCTTAAATTATACATTAAAAAAGCAGAAATTTCATTGATTTCCAGTTAAATCCTTTCTATATGAAATCTGTTTTTAAAATACATACATATTGATTCTCAAAGGGGAAAAAATGTACCAAATCAGTGCTGTTGAGTTAATATGAAAGAAAGCTTAGTAAGCAAACTTCATAAATAGATAAAACTTGTAATAATTGCTTTGGATCAAAATAATTAATCTTGACCCATCATCTTTAAACAGAAAGTAGGCACAAATGAAGTATAAAAGCAACAACATACTTGATGCTTTCACGCAGCATTTGCACTTACATTGCTCCACCTAATAAAGGGTCGTGCTCCATTATTTTGACATGAAATGTTTGTTGCAAGTTTTTTCGAATTTATAGGTTTGTAATAATAATAGTTTTTTCAAATTTATAGGTTTTGTTTGCATAAACAAAAAAAATATACGGGGGGGGGGGCTAAGGGCATATTGATTGCAATAAAGGAGGAATTATACAACATCTCTTGCACTGTGACAATCGCAAAAACATTACACAGTAGAACCCCCCCCCCCGCCCCCCCCCAAAAAAAAAAGTACCAATTGTTTTGATTGTAACTTTTGATTAAATTTGATTGTATGAAGAGCAAGTTGCTAATGAAAACTATTTTTCCAAAAATAAGTTTTCAAACAGATTTTTTTTTTTTGAACAAAAAAATATAACTTCTCCCTTTAAAAAAAAAAAAAAAAAAACAGTAAACTTTCTGTCTAAATAAGTCAGAAAAAAAAAAAAGCATGAAATATACTTTTAATGAAAATTTCAGTTAAAAATAATAACGAATCGAAGTCAGAGACCCTCATTGCCAACAGCTGAATCCCACATTATTGTATAAGGAAAAATGTTATAAGTATTAATGATTTTTTTTAATTCTATTTTCATTATTAAAATATATAGAATATTTAAATTTGCCTTTGTTTTTCTCAAAATTATTTCTTGAATTTTTAATATTTCCTTTTGAAGCTATAAATTGGAAAAAAAAAAAAAAAAGAACAACGTGCCTTTTTGCAGTTTATTACTTCAAAATGAAATATTTAAAAAAGTGTTTTTGGAAAACAAGAACAAATTTCACAATTGTAAATTTTAAATATAGAATTAAAAAAAAAAAAATCTCATCACAATTTTTTCCATAGAATAACATGGGGTTTGGCAACCAATAGTAGAGAAGTTGTACAAGATTAGCAAGGTATGGCTAGGATCATGTAAGGGTTAATTCCATTAAAATTCTTTTGATTTTTATTTATCTTTGCTTTTTTTAATTTGCACTATTTGTAACAGTTGATAATACTGGATGATACATATAATCCTCTATTTAAAAAAAATAATAATAATAATCTGGAGGTTATTTTTTTTTACTTTAAATGTAACACCTACTATGAGATTTTTCAAGTTCAATTCTAGATATTTTAAGCAAATAAAGAAATATTGAATTGTTTCAACAGGATCTCCAGTTACAAGTTATGACATCATTAATTTTATCTATTAGACTTCCTTAAATTTTATTCTAAATTGAGCTCTTTATTTATTTAGACAATTTATTGTATTTCCTGTTGCTTGCATAAAGAGTGATTTAAAACAACAAAATTGTGTGTGTTTTTATACATAAGGTTTTCTCTAAAATTTTTAAAAATGCCAATTTTGTGATTAAAGGTATTTCTTAAAATGTTTCGCCCCCCCGCTTTTTTTAAAAAAATTATTATTAATATTTGATCGAATATTTAATGAAGATTATGACAAAATTCTGACTTTCCACGTCACTCTTAAAACCAGGGACCATAAAGTGACTTAAATCAGAATTGTTGCCTGACTTTGAAAAGCATTGCTGTATTATTATTTATCAAAAGAATATTTTGAAAAACAGATACAAGTACAGTAGTGCATTAATTTATCAAATTATTTTTTAGGCTTTGAAAATTTTTCTGAGAAACATAGTGGAAAATGTTTCACCCCAAATCACTAGTTGAGTTATAGAATTTTCCAGAATTATTAACACATTCACTGCCGATCTCATGCCAGTATGTGATGTGAAATGTTTCAAATGTCAGTCCCATGAGATCGGCAGCGAATGTGCTTGTTTCTAGTGCAGAACTAACTCAAAATTTCTATGAACTACTAACAAAATTCTCAGTGAATTCAACTTCTATTCAGACTTTGAGTAATGCAGGAGAAATTTTGAAGTATATATGTTCATTTGATAATGAAGAGTTTAACAAATCTAACTACAATATGTGAACAGAAGTAAATAACTCAAATTTAAGAAAAATAACATATTATATTATAGCGCGTGGATTCTATCTAATACATGCATGAAGGTGGTTGGCTTCTGTTCGCAGACCATCACATAATTTGATATCAAATTAGCATTATGCACTAAAAGATTGTGGATGTAATTGTGTCATAATATAATATGTTAATTTACTTGAAATTTAAGTGAACATTAATAATTGCAGTAAAATGAATAAAATTAAATATAGGAATGGGAATTTTATTTTAATGAGTAAAGTATTGGTAAATAGATAACTATAATTTATTTAAATAAGCTGCAGTTTAAAAATGAAGTTTTATTTATAGTAAGAGAAGGATTTACTGATCATCCAAAGTGTTAAGGGTTAGGATAGGGATGTTTACCTGAATAACGAGTATTTGATGCTGCTATGAATGATGACCATGTTTGATGCACCTAGCATAGAGGACGATTCTAAAGGCTTGGAAGGGTATCAAATTGACTGACAGGTTGTTTTTGGTAATGATACAGTCATTCTGCCTTCCCTATCACTTATTTTCTCTCAACCACAAGAGAAAATATACAAAAAATATTACCCCTGTTTTAACATTGTACTCATTGAGTCATCATGTGCAAAGATTCTTCCAATGTCACAAAAAACATGGTCAAAGCTATAAATATGAATTAAACTACTTAATTTCACAAATGTTATTTAGTTTGCTAATAATGAATGTTGCGTAATGGGATAGTTGAGTTCTAATAAAATGATAGAAAAATATGCTACCATCTGTTAGAAAATGTAAATTTTAGAATTATTAACTCGGAATGTTTCTTCTAAAACTACATATGGGATAAAAGTTCCTATATATTTGAAAAGATTTCTTTTACCATTGAATAAATTCCCTTAGTGATTATTTTTCTATGATTTTCTTAAGGAAAGAAGATTTTATTTTATGAGCCCAAACCTAAAAATTTCTTTCATGATGATGAGTTTTAATTGGAAAATTCAAGTAATGTAAAATCAAGTAAAATATAAAAATCTTAAGAGAAGATGTAATTTTACTTAAAGGTAAAATTATGGAATTTTTCTTGAAAAATAGTTACAAAATTGTGCAAGGTATCAAATTTTAAAAATCTGAAAACTCCTTTAAAACGAATCAAGTTTTACTTGTTAGAAATGGTAACAGATGCATCCTATGACGTTAATATCTTAATTCTTATAATAAATATTACATTGAAAATACTTCTAATAGTATAAAATTATTAAAGAATTTTTACATACATTACATTTAGAGTGAATATTTTTTTGTTGAAAATCAGTTGCATGCCAAGTGATATTATAAATTGTAAAATCAAAATTAAGAATGAGTTACTCCCTCAATACACTTTCACTTAACCAAATCTTCTTTTTCAAATACTGTTTAAAAAAAAAAAAAAAAAAAAAAAAAAGATTTGCTTAAGTCACTCTTGTGGATTGCTGAATAACAAATCTAAAGAAATTGGAAAAAATTGTTCTATCCCAAACATAAAATTATAATCAATAATTGTGTTTATTTCAACAGTCATCCAAAAATAAAGTTTTACTGTGTGTTTTCTCGATGGAGTTATTGAAGTCTTTCAAATTGGATGTTAACTCAGCAGCATAGGTATATATTCTTTATTTAGATAATTCAACTCATAACAAAAACTGAATTTCCATATTTTATCAATTCATTTATATTGCATATCCACACCACAAAGAATATTTCTGGTGTGGATAAAAAAAATAAAGGGTCAGGGATTTTATTTTGAAGAAAGTAACTTAAATATTGTGAAAGTATGAAAGTAATATTACACAAAGTTTTTTAAAGAATAAACTTATGTACTCTAGTAAACTCAAAATGTAAATAAAAAATATAATCTTATTAAAATGTTAATTTTTGAGAGTAAAAATAATATAATTATCCAATTAAATAATTAAAATGTGTAAAATATGACAAATAACAATACAATTTACATATTTTCAGAATACTTTGGAGTTTCAATGAAAAAAAACTAGTCTCATCTAATTTCAGCTTTATTATATATGTGAAAAGATAACATTAAAAACAAATAGCATAATAGGAAGGCATAACTCATAAATGTGTTTTAAAGGTTTCCATATTGCTTTAGAAAATCTTTTGGATGCCAAATTTTCAATCCAGTACCGTAGTTTTTGTTTACTTTGCGAATATGCAAACAACCTTTTTTACATCGAATTGCAATATTTTACTGTATTAATTACTAACATATGTCTTAAGATTTTCGTAACAGATTACACGTTTACACTGCCGATTCAGAAAATAACTTCATTGAGCTTGGTTGAGGTATTTTAAATTTTTAACACGATAATTAAAAATACATATCCACTGTTTACAACACTGCAATGATAGACATATTTAACTCATGGAAATTAATCGATGCTACAACAAAATCAATAAAATCTCATGAATTGCACTCAAGTACCTGTTAATAACTATTATTTATGGTTAATATGAATCAACATTTTAAATATTTACTAAAAAATGATTTTCAATTTAATCACTTAACGCATGTGTATCAACGGGACTTTAAATAGACATCCGACACACTAACTTAGACTTTTGTCCACCAGAGGGCGTATTCGAGCCCTAGAGTTGCGAATACTCTAATGCTTGCAAACCCCTTCTTGTGAATTGCCAGCGAAAGCTGCTCCTGCTGCTTAAAACTTTGAAGTAGGGCACCCATCATCGGCGCATTTATCGCTGTTTGTTATGAGTGCTGCCTGGCTGACTGATTAACTGAGACAGGAGACCACGGAGTAATATTTAATAGGAAAAGAAGGTCCAATGGCAGAAAGCTTCAAAACTGTGAAGTAAATTTTTGGTAAATATTGTGGGCGCCGCTTGTCATTACTCCCTATCTCAGGACGGATATAATGTTGTTTTCAATAGAATTTTGCTGGAGTACATTTTAAATTTTAAATTTTAAGCAATTTAATTTTTTTGTAAGTGCTTAAAATTGCATAATTCAGATGTTTCAAATAAATGCTTCGTTTCTAGTGTTAAAACAGGCTATGATAGTGATAAGAAAGAAAAAAAAAGCCCTAGGAGAGAAATAATGTCCGAGTTTGTTTTCTGCACTTAAAGTAAGTTTATTTTTTTCTTTACAAAATTTCATCAGTAAAATCCTTTGTTTTTCCTGCATATGAACTTTATTTACGCATGTAATGTCCGCTTTTCACAGGATAAATAATGCTGTTCACAAAAATAAAGGTTACAACACTGGCATAATTTTTTCATTATTGAGTGCTATGTCGATTGCAGGCCATTCTGTCGTGTGTGATAAAAATGAAGGACGTTTTTAATTAATTTTTGGTAATTTTTCATTAATTTATAAGATGCAGTCTAATGTGGTGCAGCATTTAAAGTATAAAAAATGATTTACTCAGATATGTATTAATTTATAAAAGTAGAATTTAAAAACTAACTTTGCGAGATAATATCGACCCGCTAATCATAAATGATTTTTATGCTATTTTAGTACTTTATAACATATATAATGAATTTAATTCGAATGAAGTTTTTAATGTGCACTAAACATAAATATTAGAATTTAATGGACACTCCCCCCCCTCCCCCCCCAAAAAAAAAGTACCAATTGTTTTCTTAAATTTCTACAATAAAGTATACTGTAGTAATGTTGAAAGAAATGAAATGTACTGTTAACCTGGCATGATCACAGAATGAAATGCCTCACTGACTAGGCTACCCTTTCTCTTTACATTTTGAAATTAGATACAGTTTCATATTTCAATTTTGACACAACTCCATATGTATACTATTTGCATTAATTCTCATAATACTGCATTATTACGCACAATTTTGACTTACTTTCCTATGCTAAAAAAAATCTGAAATTTTAATATCTTATGAAATTTTCAATAAAAATATTCAGAGACAATGACTTTTATACCACTGTCATAAACTATATTTTAAAACTAGTTTAATATCATTATGATTAATATACAGTACTGGCCAGAATGGATGACTCACTTGTTTTTTCCCATTCATAGTGACGTATTGGCGCCAGATCTTCGTTTTGGCTGTCTGCCAAAGTGCAGGTGTTCTTGCTTGGCATTTCGTTAGTTAATTAGTTGTGTTCGCCGTGTGTTGACGTACAAATTTTTGCAGAAGGGTGAAATAATATAAAAATGCCTGGTAAAAGAATTTCACGCGAAATGCGTGCACAAATAAAGATTCTGAGCGAAGATGGTTATAGTACTCTGGAAACTGCTGCCAGATTACAACTGGCACAAAAGACAGTTTCCAGGTCTATAAGTAATTTCGAAACAACCGGAAATTATAGATATTCGAAGTCGAAAGGTCGTCACAAGAGCACAAGCAAGCGCATGGATGAGTCCATAATTTTGGCAGCGAAGAAGTCAACCAGAAAATCAGCGAAAGCAATCCAAGATGGTTTTCCAAAAGATGTTAATACCTCTAGCCAAAGGACAACTCGCAGGAGGCTATTCAATACCAATTTAAAAGTCCTACAAGCCTGCTAAGAAGCCTAAATTGTCACTGAAAAACATTGCTGACCGACTGACATTTTGTAAAATGTATGAGGGTTGGACTGCGGAGCAATGGGAACATGTGATGTTTTCAGACGAGACTCAAGTATCGCAGTTTTATGCATTTTGTGGAAATATACGACTGCCTCCCAATAAACGTGACTGTAAACGCTACATTATTCCCACCGTGAAGAATGCTGCAAAACTCACGGTATGGGGAGCCATTTGTGCCAAAGGAAGATGTGTATTGTGGTTCATGCCTGAAGGCACATCGATTAATGGAACTGTTTAACTCGATGTGCTAAAAGAGAAGTTACCACCGTTTATAAATATCAACCAGTGCACACACTTCCAACATGATGGAGCACATTGCCACCAGACTAAATCTGTTAAGACATGGATTGCAAAGCAGGAGTTTCAGATCCTTGGGCCGTGGCCTGGAAATTCCCCAGATCTAAACCAATCGAGAACTGTTGGGTAATTTTAAAGCGCAAAGATGCTGAGTGTAACCCCACTTCACTTTCGGACTTAAGAGAAACTGTAAAACAAGTGTGGATTACAGAAATTACGCCAGACTATTGTGAAAAATTGTGTGTTTCCATGCCTGATCGTATCCAAGCTTTATTAGTAAAAAAAAGGTTTTAACACCAAATATTGAACCCTTTCTCAATTATGTATGTATACTGTGCTTATATAACTAAAATTAATAATTCCCGTAAAATAAATACTTAGTTAAATGCAATTATTCTTGTGCATTCATAAATGTCACAGTTTTTTGGGGTGAGTCATCCATTCTGGCCAGTACTGTATTCCTCATAATTCCTGTTTATCTGGAATTTTTTTCTTATTTTTCCATGTTTAAAAAAAATCATACATTACATATAACTAATGAAGTTTTTGAAGTAGAATGTGTTCATAGTTATTAATTCCAGCATCTAACATGATTTTTTAAACATTCAATATGACTGCTTGTTTTTTCTACGATTCTTTATACTTCTGATTATTGAGCTTAATTTTTTACAGATGGATCCAAGACAAATGTCTTGTTTGTGACTTTGCCTCTAGTAAAACTGTTTTTAGTTCTCAACTTCCCAGCTTTTTATAATTTCTCAACGAAGTTTTTTTTTTTTTTTTTTTTTTTTTTTAAACATTAAAGTTTCACCCAATTTTATTTCACCGCACCCCAACAGGAAATTTATCTTCAGAGACTCTGAGAATTCTGGATTCATTTTAAACTATGGAAATTTAATAGTGGGAAATCAAACCATAGCATTGCCCTTATATGATTACATAACTTGTTACTAATAATGTCTTGAAAATTATCTAGGACTTGGAACTTTTTCTCAGTACCACCGATTGGGCAAATGATTCTGCTATTGAGATCAGGGAAGGGGCTGGCACCTGGGATAAGAACAAAAACCCTGATCAGTGAAATTGCAGATGAAGTCTACAGGTGTCAGGCAAAAAATGCCGGCAAAAGCCCAATTAAATAAGTATATATGTACTAGTATGTAACCCCGTCAGAAATGACGGAATGTGACATCAATTAAGGTAGCGAATCAACGAATGCTTTGCCTGCTTCGCTGGACACTATATTTAAAGGGGACTAATGTGCAAATTGCACCTGACGGGACTAATATGCAAGTTGTACCTGACGGGACTAATGCGCAAGTTGCACCGAACGAACAAACTATTTCTTTTAACGAAAATACCTACTAACCCAGGACGATAGGTCTAATATAACGTATCATATTATGTATCATATTTATCGTAATATAACTCAGTACTTATTTCACTTCCTTCTTCGACTCGTTTTAATAAATAATTTTTATATGCATGGGTAAATTTAATATTTTTTAATTTTTCGCGTGAAAACGTTATTTCATCATATGCCTCCCCCCCACCCTAAATATATATATATATATATATATAACAATAACTGGTAAATTTTTTTGGCAGCAATCATAAATTTAAATGTCCAATTTTGAAATTATTTTCATATTTTAATTAATTCTAAAATATCTAATCAAAACTTCGTTACAAATAAGGTATCATATTTGTAACGAAGTAACTTTAGGTACCTTATTTGTAACCTTATTTATTTGTAACCTTAGTTATTTTAACTAATTTGATAAATATGACGTCACAGTCAACAGTTTTTTTTTTTTTATCTCAGATAAGTACATTATCATGATTCCAAGAAAATGATGTAATAATTATTAGCAGATAATTTTTATGATTGAATTTTATATTACATTTTAATTTTATCCTCCATGGGTATTTTAGAATTGCAATGGTAGTTATAAACTTTCGTTGAAATCCTTTTACATATTGAGATTAAGGGAAAAGTGCAAGCACAGAAAATGTTCAGTTTTAAAAGATCTTTCTAATGATGTAACATTTTTGCAGATTAATAATAATAATAATAATAATAATAAAAAATACATAGCTTGTGTAAGGGGAAAAAAATGGCCACCAAAAGTCTCCGTTTTGAAGCGGTCTAAACTGGAATCGTTCATGACAGATGAGGGTCATTATTATTATTAATATGTATATGTTTACGAAAAAATTAAGAAGATAATCCATTATTTAGAGCTTTCTATATAATCTGCAACATTAGATGATGTGTGATAGTGATATTCAAATTTTATTGTATTTCTCCTTAGACTCGTGGTGTATTAAATTTTAATGGTGCTTGGAGTGGGATTATAAAAACTAGACAAACAACAACGCCAAATAAAAATAATAGTAGAGCAGACCGCTGTTTCAGTAGCGGTTAGCGTACAGTCTTCATGCTAAATGCTACTGAAATAGCTGGCTGTTCTACTAATATTTTTATTTGGTGTTTTAGACGTTGTTGTTTGTCTTATTTTTATACTCGTGGTACACTACTTTAACATAAATTACCAGACATTTAGTGAAATATTTAAAAAATACTGGCTGAATAATATCGAAATATTAAGAGTGTAAAGAAAGCACTACATCTCCCTTTGCAGTGAAAGTTTTGCCACGAAAGCAAAAACGAGACCAGTAAAGAAATAAACTTAAATAAAACTGACTTAACATAGGCATCAAGTAGTGCAAGAAAAGATGTTTTGTTTCCTGAAAAGGGTAGGAAAGAGAAGGAACAACTAATTTAACATCTAACAAGCTCACTATATTTTTTCTGCTAAAATAATGCTTTTAATTAATGAGGGATTATTTTGTCATGTTATTATTATTATTATTATTATCAGTGTGAGTTCAAGCATAACTTCCGAGTTAATGTGTAGTTTTTTAAACTGATTTTCAGAAATTACAGTTATTTCATTCGACGTCACGTGTTTATAAGTATATGATTATTACAATGAAATTATTCATAGTTAGCATAGATTTGATCAAAGGAAAAACCGAAGGTAAGTTTATCCACTGGTTTTGATTTTGTCCAATTCTTAATCTAATGTTATGAACGCAGAGAGTTGGAAAGAAAAAAAAAAAGAAAGATATGTCCTAAAAGAAAAGAGAGAGAAAAAAAAAATGCCGTTTTTTCTGTCATTTTATTAATATTAAAATTCCTATTTTCCTATCTATTTTTTAATGCATAAAAAGTAGAATAAATGGATGTATAAGAATGTTTCAGGCTACAAAATTTCTTCCCAATTGCGGGATTTCGCAATTATTAAGAAAATTATTAGAAAATAAAATTTTAATAATTCCGACAACAGTAAAATAAGTTCAGACAAATCAACCCACTTTAAAATAATAATAATAATCTGCATGATTAATAATAATCTTGCAACATTCGAATTAAAAAACTTCGTAAGTTATGAGAAATTTACGATTTTCTTAACATGGGAGAATAGGACAAAAATTCACTTAAACGTGCATTAAATGGAAACTTTTTACTGTAAAAATGTCGGACCAGTTTTAAAATATCAGTTTTGATGCCGGAATGAACATCAGTAACTATAAATATGCTACTTTGAAAACTTCGCAAGTTCTTGGAAATTTACGAATTTCTTAACATGGCAGTATAGGGCAAAATTTCACATAAACGTCAATTTTGAGAGATAATTTCATCGTAAAGATGTCAGACTACTTTTGAAATATTATTTAGAACACTGGCATGAATATTAATGACTATGAACTTTCCAATATAGAAATTTCGTAAGTTATTGGAAAATTACGAATTTCTTAACATGGCAGAATAGAGCCAAATTTCACATAAACATCAATCTTGAGGGATATTTTCATCGTAAAAATGTCAAACCACTTTTTAAATATTATTTTGGATACTGGCATGAATATCATAGACTATGATTTTTACAATGTAAAAAATTCGTAAGTTATTTGTAATTTACGATTTACTTAACATGTCAGAATAAGGCAAAATTGAGCATAAACTTCCATTTTGAGGATCATAAATACATTAGACAACTTCAAAATTACATTTATGATATTGGTTTGAACATGATTGAATACAAATATTCTAATAGGAAAATTTCGTAAATTAATCGTAATTTACGATTTTATCAATATAGCGAAATTGTAAATTTTTCATATAAATATGAATTTTGAGGATTATTGCATTGGAAATAGTAGCATGAAAACTAAGCAACAGAATTGACCCCGATAAAATAAATTAATAGATTAGAATAAGATAATTATATCGAAGTGAACGGTGGATAACCTATTAGGCGGGGATTTCATTCTGTCACTGTATCAAGCTTTGGTCAAATTCATTTCTTTCAACATGATTATAATATGTCTCGCACTAGAAATTTCTGAGAATATAAATATGATGGGGAACTGAGCAGAGTCCACCTATGCCAACTAGTTTTAAATAAAGTGGTCAGTAAACATTGATTTGTCAATTTACACATCTAATAATTTTCCTGTTAAAGCAAACTGATACAGACGTCGTGAAGGTATAAAAAAGAGAGTTTACATACAGAATTAACAACAACAACAACAACAAAAAAGGGAATTTTGTGTTCTGAATGATATTTTTAATACTTGTAATTCTTATTGAAATTTTACAATCTGTCAATGTTTGTTTAGTGTAATTAATTATTTATGTTTAATGTTATGTTTAATGTTTAATAAATTAATTATTTATGTTTATGAACAATGTGTATTCTACCACATGACCACATCAAATCAAATTATAAAATAGTAAATAAAACATAAGATGTGTGTTAGCAATAACATTCTCCCTGCTTAAGAAATATTTCTTATGTCTCAATCATCTTTTAATCTAGCATTTATCATTACAAAAATTGCCATTAAAAAAAAATAATTTATTAAATAAAATTAGAAATTCTAACTTCTAAACTTTCATTAAAATATTTATTTTAATTTATAATTGTTGCCAAAAAAATTAAACTTTAAATTTTACATCTACTTTTTAAGATAGCACGCGATCTTGTTTTATATAAAAATTAAACCATTAAATTCATTTTTTTACTTATTTTTATTTCATATTGCTCGCGCACTTTTTATTTCCTAATTCAAAATTATTAAAAAAAAAAAAACTTTTTCGATATCGCTTGTAACGATACTGATTATTATTAATTTTCTTTTCTTTTTCTTTCAATAATAATAATAATAATAATAATAATAAAAAGATTTTGATGAAATTCTGGCAAAAGCAAAATTTAGTTTAGGACGGAGTTATTAGTTTTTTTTTTTTTTTTTTTTCTTTTTTCAAATTATAACATCGCTTTCAAATTCTTCAATTATATTTTCGATAAATTTTAGATTTCGACAAATGTCCAACTATCGAAAACGACAACGCAATAATCCCAGATTGAGACTAATAGGTCCTCAGTCCTAATAAAATTGTTTAGGATTATCCTGTTAAAAGTTACCCCTGATGGCAAAAATATTAAATATCTAATCAGTGAAATATGAGCATTTTTACAAAATATCTAACTATGCATGTGGAAGCTTTAACAAAATTTCTTTTGTATAATTGAATAGCCCAGTGTATTAAACTAGGTACTAATATGAAAACCCCAAATAAATATTGTGTAAATTCA
Source organism: Salticus scenicus (assembly GCA_963930645.1). Lineage (NCBI taxonomy): Eukaryota > Metazoa > Arthropoda > Arachnida > Araneae > Salticidae > Salticus > Salticus scenicus. The sequence continues at coordinate 51,262,185 of OZ005658.1, read as the reverse complement.
AACAGTTAGTATTCAAAAGAATTAACTGAATTTCAATTCCTTAAAAAAGGAAAATGATGAGAGTGTTTTTATCAATACACTGTTAAAAAAATGCAGAAAAAATACAGAAATTCTCTGTAATTTCAGAAAAAAAGTCGTAAAATACGTTTTGTCTACGTAATTTTTCCGTAATTTACGCCTTTTTTTCTGAAATTACAGAGAATTTCTGTATTTTTTCTGCATTTTTTTAACAGTGTAGTTATTCACATTCGATGATCATTATATTACCATTAAATACATCAAAATAAAAGTGTGAACAAACTACCTAACAATACATTTTTTTTTTCCCCCCATTGGAACTGTATATGATTTTCGTATTGTTGCATAAAACTTACACGATATTTGTTCGTCATTTTCAAATAAGTTGCTCAATACATTTGGCTATTAATTTTTGAAAATAGATTTTGCTAATTTTTTGTACATGCATAATTAAAGCTTATTTAGGGAAAATGCTTATTATTTCATAAAAACGTAGATCTTAACACAATTCTCTATAGTGCAAAAGTTTTCGGATCTAAACAATAAATTTTTGCAGTTAAGATGCACTTTATTTACGTTGTGAAAAACTGTTAGCTCAGAAGACAATATCTACTGTATTAATTTTTCTTTATCAACTTAATTCAGAGGTTTTAAATGAAAAAGTTGCTAGTATTACGATAATTGCGAAAATTAGTAATAAAGTAAATAATTTGGTCCAGGTATATACAGGCTATGTTTATGAAGTAAATTTAACGATGAAATTTAAAATCTGCTCAAATTCCTGAAGAATTTAAAGATATTCTATTTTGATATATGTAAGAGAGATTTCATGATGTTTATATTACTTTAAAGCAGGGTTAGTTTCTTCCAGGACATTGGAAGAAACTGGAAAAAAACCGGAAGAAACCAACCAAAAGACAAAATAGATGTTCAGAATTAAAATTTAAGAACTCTATAAACTCAAAGTATAAATATAATGCCAAATCTAAACTATAATTCAATTAATATTAAAAATATCTTTAGAAAAATAAGTTATTTGATAACAAACACTAAGCATATACAGGTGATGGGTTTTTACTTTTCAATGCTAATATTTTTAGATTTTTTTGCATAGATACTATCTCATAAGATTATTATACGTTCAAACAGTACAAGTGATAATAATTATGGAATTTTTAGCCATATTATTTGCTCTTTTTTTTTCTTATTTAAAAGACACAACTTTTTGTATAAACTCGAAGCTGGTACCGAATGAACTGTATAAAATAAGTAAGATACCTACTTTTAAACTGTCCTGTAAGCTCTCTAGAATAAAAAACAAGTCCTTCCGGCTTATTCGGAAGGGTAGGTTAATTTCTTTTTCCTTATCAAGTAGCCGTCATTTTGTTTCAAAATGGTGGCTGCAAATTATTAACGAATTAGTAGAAATATTGATGTAGGCTATCTACATATGGAGTTTTAAGCAAATCGGTTCATAAATACCTTTTTAAGTGAATTTAAAATTTTCAAGAAGCCGGCGCTTGGAAACAAGATGGTGGGCCAAGTTGACAAATATATCAAATGCATTTGTGAGATAAGACTACTGTACAAATATAGTTGGAATTAATTCAGATTCTCAAAAGTCATCGTGTTGAAAAATAAGTGGCTGCCACTCGGATCAAAATGGCAGAGAAAGTTGCTCAGTGAACTAATTAATCTAAAATATTGTTGCAAATTAGAATTTTTTTTTTTTTGTAGAAACTCTTTCAAAGAGGCTTAGTAAGTTGATTAAATGTTAATTTTCTGCATTTCTGGTTTGTTTTAACGTTAAAATAACCCAATTTTCCCTTAAAAACGCATTAAAAAGCTCTAATATGGCAGGTAATGGATTTGGCGCAAAATTTAGCGACTTTTGGCGAGAAAATCCATAATTCATTAATAAACTTCATTGAGACACTTATATAATCTATGTATACATCAAAATTCAAACAAATTCGGAATACGCTTTTTTTACAATTTGAATTTGAAAATATCAAGTGGTCTCCACTTGAAAACAAAATGGTGGAGCAACTTGGTAAAGAGACTCATCCAAGATATCCATAACACAAGTTAAGACGCTGTCCAAATTCGGTTCTATTTGGAGCATTATTTCGGAAGTTATCGTGATTTTAAATTTTCAAGTGGTAGCCTAATTTCAAGTGGCCCCACTTAAGATATCCGCCACTTTATTAAAAAGGGCAGATAAATTTCATTAATAAAGTTCATTGAGACCCTTATGTAGTCCAGATTTACATAAAAATTCAAGCAAATCTTGCTTTAAGTACGCTTTTTACAATGTGGGTTAGAAATATTCAAGTGGCTGTCATTTGAAAGCAAAAAGTCGGAGCAGCTTGGTTAACGAACTCATCTAAGAAACTCATCCAAGATATTCATAACACAAGTTAAAACACTGTCCAAATTTGGTTCGATTTTGAGTATTATTTCGAAGTTATCGAGATTTTAAATTTTCAAGTGGTAGCCTGATTTTAAGTGGCCCTGCTTAACTTAAGATATCCGCCACTTTATTAAAAATGGCGGACACGTCCATTAATAAACTTCACTGAGAAAATTATATAGTCTATGTATACATCAAAATTCAAAGAAATTCGGAATACGCTTTTTACAATTTGAATTTAAACATTTCAAGTGGTCTCCACTTAAAAACAAAATGGTGGAGCAATTTGGTTAAGAAACTCATCCAAGATATTCATAACACAAGTTAAGACGCTGCCCAAATTTGGTTCGATTTGGAGTATTATTTCGGAAGTTATCGTGATTTTAAATTTTCAAGTGGTAGCCTGATTTCAAATGGCCCAACTTAACTTAAGATATCCGCCACTTTATTAAAAATGACAGCTAAATTTCATTAATAATGTTCATTTAGACCCTTATGTAGTCTAGATTTACATAAAAATTCAAGCAAATCTTGCTTTAAATACGCTTTTTACAATGTGGGTTAGAAATATTCAAGTGGCTGCCACTTGAAAACAAAAAGTCGGAGCAACTTGGTTAACGAACTCATCCAAGATATTTATAAGATCACTTTATTAAAAATGGCGGACACGTTCATTAATAAACTTCATTGAGACAATTATATAGTCTATGTATACATCAAAATTCAAACAAATTCGGAATACGCTTTTTACAATTTGAATTTAAAAATTTCAAGTGGTCTCCACTTGAAAACAAAATGGTGGAGCACCTTGGTTAAGAAACTCATCCAAGATATTCATAACACAAGTTAAGACGCTGTCCAAATTTGGTTCGATTTGGAGTATTATTTCGGAAGTTATCGCGATTTTTAATTTTCAAGTGGTAGCCTGATTTCAAGTGGCCCCACTTAACTTAAGATATCCGCCACTTTATTAAAAATGGCAGCTAAATTTCATTAATAATGTTCATTTTCACCCTTATATAGTCTAGATTTACATAAAAATTCAAGCAAATCTTGCTTTAAATACGCTTTTTACAATGTGGGTTAGAAATATTCAAGTGGCTGCCACTTTAAAACAAAAAGTCGGAGTAACTTGGTTAACGAACTCATCCAAGATATTTATAAGATCAGTTCACTGTCCAAATTTGGTTCGATTTGGAGTATTATTTCGGGAGTTATCGTGATGACAAAATTTTCATTATATATATATATATATATATATATATATATATATACAGAGAGAGAGAGAGAGAGAGAGAGAAAGAGAGAGAGATAAACGAAGTGATTGCAGTAGGTCGATTTCTAAAGAAATCAACCTAAAAAAAAAAAAAAAAAAAAAAAAAAAAAAACATAGTTTGTATTTATCTATTTTAAGTTGAAAAATAAAGTGCAGTATTGAACTACGAAAAAACTTTTCATTTATTTTACAGTCAACTCCCTCTAACTCTCAAAAGTTTTATCCAGAGGTTGTGCAGATAATAGCAATTTGCAAATTAGAGATTATTGCCTTTGCTTACAGTTTTCTTTTGCAGATACAAAGTCAATTATTAATTAAATAGACATCAAAACGGAAAGAGGATTTTTAATAAATTTTAGAATAAATATTTCTTCAATATTAATAAAACTAATCTATCACATTCATATATGATGGTAAATAATTTAAGCATATTCAAATAATAGGTACCTATAAAATGTAAACAAGCATATTTAGAAAATACAAAACAAAATATTTTTGAAAGTCTGGAAATAATATTCATCGCTGATTAATTTTGTTAAACATTCATGTATTTTCAGCGCTAGTCTGTATGAATTGCAGGATAATAAATAGAATGTTTCTCTCCCCCCCCCCCCTCTGCATTTGTGTTTCAAAGTAAGGATTATGCTAAAAGTTTGTTAAAAAATAATTATAAGATTTAAAATATATATATATATATATATATATATACCATGTTTTTAAATTTTCTGATGAGTCATTAATAAAATACATGAGGCTAAAAAATATTTAAGCACGTAGAATCAGTTCAGTGAAATAATAATAATAGTGAAAAAAAAGTTGGTTTTAAAAATAAAATATTACTCCTTTTAGAACAATGTATATTAGCATCGTGCATTAGCACTTATCAATGTGCATAAAATTTTAAAATTGATAATGACATCAATATTTGTGAAATGCATAATTTAACTTTTTATAATTCTTTCACTTTCACGTTCAATTAAATGTATTTATTTTTATGTCTAAAGAAAATGAATTCGTATTTTTTTTTTTTTCGGCAACAATTAAATTATAGCTAATTTTTAATGGCTATTTTATTGTTATTAAGAGCTTATTATTTTCATATTTTAATTAATTAAAAGAAAACTATTCGAAAATCTGACTTTGAAGTATTGTGTTGTCACCGGGTTCTGAGTTACTGTGAAAGTTTCAAATGTCTAGCTAGTAGGGAAATTAGTTAAAAATAGATTGCAAGATTTGTACCGGACAAACAAATAAACAAACAAGAGTCGAATTTAATAAAAACATTGTAATAAAAAGTAAAACTGTGAGAAATGTGAATTTTTTTTTAAATATGAGATGTAAATTTCTTTTAGATTAAAAAATCAATTACAGATCAGAAAGATTTGCAGATTATAAATCTGCAGATTAGAGGGTGTTGACTGTACTTTATGTGACTATAATGAAAATAGTTTTTGATGTCATTTTGTAATAATAGTAAATAGCAATTATTGCATACTGCTTCTTTTAATTAACTGGGTTATGCTAAGAGCTGTTTTATCAAAAAGTAAAAGCAAGTGATCCAAATTATTATTTATTACCAGTTAAAGAAATAAAATTGTGTAAATTATAAAACTTTATACTGTCTAAATTGAAATTGATTTTTTTTTTACTGGATTTTGAGTATTTTGGAACGTCATCATCAGATACCGAGGCTCATTAGCTCATTTTGATAAAAATAAAACTCATAATTATTAACTAAATATGTTATTAAATTTGTATAGGTATATTTAAAGTTGTTTATAAGATCAATGCATCCATTGTATATTACAAATCTGCAATTTATAGGATAAATTAAAAAAAAAAACAGTTTCTTCCATTTCTTCCACTTGGAAGAAACCTATTTCTTCTGGTCGTTTTTTCCGCCTTGGAAGAAACTTGCCAACCCTGCTTTAAAGGCATGTTGAACATGATCTGTAGCATAAAAAGTACCACAAAACTGACATTTAAAAATAATAAGTAAAACACTTTGAATAAACAACATAAGATGCAAGTACTTGCAACAATTGTTTCAGGTTGAAAAAAGATATGAGCCTTCGTCAAGCAAACAAAGTAGGCACTAGTGCTGCAAACAAAGCGTTCTCGCATTTTATGGTGTTTATACAAAATTTTTTACATATTATGATACATATAGTGCAAAATTCTATATAACACACAACCTTGTGTTTTTAGGTTTGCATTATAAACTTATTCTACTGTGTGTTAAATATTTCTTTCATTCTGAGTATGCTTTTCATGTAGACCTGTGTAATTACTCAATTTACTCAAAATGTGTACAATGTATTGCTTACAAAACTGAATGTCAGCTTGCATCGTATGTAAGAAAAATTATCTTTGTAACAAAATTTATAGTAATACCAACATTATAAGTATTTGCTAAATCTTACAGAATCCAAATGTTTACAAAATTTTGCTATGAAGTTCTAAATTAAAATGCATCACAGATGCTCCTAAATTCTAATTCCTGAATACTGAAATAAGAATAGCATGTATGTTACTTGTATGTAAAATAATTCTTATTAACACATAAGGTACTTTTATATAACGGGGTGGAGAATTCACCAAAAATCTTGCCAGCCTGCAATATAAAGTTAGAAACTTAAGACAGAATAACAGTTACATTACATGTACTACATGATATGCCCAATAACAAAATTTTCTGCACCAACCTGCAGTAAAATGAAATTTAACTGTGACCTAAAAATGTTTGTCCAAGTTTGCTACTTTAATAGGTAACAAAAACTAGTAAAATAAGTAAAATTTGTATTTCCAAAAAAAAAGAAAGATTATTAGTATTAAAGAGTATTATAGTAATTTAGTAACATAAAATATGTTTAGCATTTCCTTTTAAATTCTTAAATGGGCTCTTCCCACCGTCATCTGCTCGATCACGTGATAGAGGAAAACGAATAATCGAATTCTGAGAATCGAATTCAATAAAACATTGTTCTTAAGAACAAAAATGTTAATATTTAATATAAAATAAAATAAAATAAATACTGTACATTTGTAAACAGCAGAATAATTGTATTTGTAAATTTAATAATTTTTAAAAAACATTTTATGTGTTTGTTTATTTTTACCTATAAGAATCGATTTTTGTATATTGTAGTGTAACTGTAACATTAACTGACCTAGCAATAAATAATAGCTTCTTGTAGAATGCTTATGGATTATAATTTGAAATTTTAAAATGTTTTCATTTAATTTAATTGCATAAAGATGTTACAACAAGTTAATTAACTTAGTTACTGGTCTAAATGGATTTACGCAGTAAGATATTGCATTGTCACTGATTTAAGTACCAAAAATCAGAGTATTAAATATGTTCTTCATGAACATCAATAACAAACATAAACTAAATGATGATTGTAAATGTATACGGCAAACAAAAGATGACGAATAATGATATAAAATGGATTAAAAATGATGATTTATAAAAAATAACACAGATTAAATACGATTTATCAAAAATAAGAATAGAAAATATGTTATTTCAGCAATCGCTATTGATAAACAAGACTTTGTCTGCTATTTGTTTTTCCTCTATCATGTGACCTCTGACGTCAGGTGGGAAGAGCCCATTGATTTACCTATATTCTGAATGAAGAAAACGAACTTAAATTTCATGATTACTTCATTGCCCTTTGCATGTGGTGAAGGAATAAACTTATCGCACCATGACAAGAAAAGTGACACAAGTAAAAGAATAGCAATTTTGAGTTTACATTAAAAAATATATATGATGTGCCCTCAACATGCAACATTTTTTCTTAATTCTGTATTTTACATTCTATACACTTTTGACATCCCTCTTTAAGAGTTAAAATCTATTACATTGATATGAAAGTGAATCTTTGAGGAAAAATGGGTAAAGAAAAAATATCATTGGAAAAAGCATGAAAAAAAGCAAGAAAAGAGACTAACTGAACAAAAAAGAGACTAAAGGAGACAAATGGTAAAAAAAGAGACAAATGGATAGAATAGCTAGCCTCTCCTAGGTCTGCACAGGTCTTAGTGATTGTTCAAAATTTTCTTTTCAATAAATTCTATAAAAAAGTATTTTAAACACTTATGCATTTTCACTTTTATGAATACGCAGATGTCTATTTAAGTTCCCTTTTTCCGTAAATCCTCTAGTACATATTTCACACACGTATGGCTTTTCATTTGTATGGATGCGTAGATGATTGTTTAGACTACATTTTATAGAAAATCCTTTAGAACATATTTCACACACGTACGGTTTCTCTCTTGTATGATTGCGTAAATGTCTTTTCAAAGAACTGTTATCACTAAATCCTTTAAAACATATTTGACACACATACGGCTTTTCTCCTTTATGATAGCGTACATGTCTTGACAAGTCGTCTGTTTTCGAAAATCCTTTAGAACATATTTCACAAACATACGGTTTTTCATTTCTATGGATGCGTAGATGTGTAACCAAACTACATTTTACAGAAAATCTTTTAGCACATATATCACACACATATGGTTTTTCACCTGTATGTGTGCGGAAATGTACATGCAAACCCTGTTTTTGAGTAAATCTTTTAGAACATACTTCACACACATATGGCTTTTCATCTGAATGGACGCTTAGATGTCTATTTAGATTACTCTTTCCAGAAAATCCTTTATGACATACTTCACACAGATATACCTTTTCTCCTGTATGAGTGCGTGAATGTTGTACCAAAAATCTTTTTTCACTAAATTCTTTAGAACATATTTCACATACGTAAGGCCTTTCTTGTGTATGGATAAGTAGATGTACATTCATACTACTACTTACAAAAAATCTTCGTCACACTTTGCACACATATTATTTGGTGAAATCTTTTGGAACATATTTTACACTCGTATGACTTTTCGTCTCTGGTCTCTATGAATGGGTACATGTGTATTCAAGTGATCCTTTTGGGAAAATCTTCTACAACGTATGGCTTTTGGAGTGAGTGCATTCATATTTTTATTATAAAAAAAAAATCCAATCTTATTTCACAAATAAATAATTGCCCCCCGAAATAAATGTATAGATTTTTATCAGACTTTTTAGAAATTTGGTGTTTTCCGGAATATATATTAAAACATACTTCTCAACTTTTTCAATTATGTCATTAAACCTTACACTAATTGACAGTTACTACAAACTACAAAAAAAAAAAAAAAATTTCTCCAAAATACATATTTACACGTAATTGATAATATTCATTTCACAGTTACTTTGAGGAGAAAATGTAGATTAGAGAATTTGTTGGGGAATACTGCATACACTTGCTAACAGTTTGACATGAATATCACAGACTGCTTACCTTTTTTCTATTCGTTAAAATTATAAATCATACATTTTAAAATTTTCATACATATTACAAATAAACGTTTTTTTTCTTTTTCTTGGATATTATTTTTTAGATTTGAAAGTAGGAAGAAGATTAAAAGGATGCATTAAAAACGGGCTCTCTGCTTTCTATGTTGACAAAAATTACATTTTAATGAAAATATGTCACAGAATATTTCACACATTAATGATTTTACATGAATACAATACGCAGTAGCTCTTAAAATGCTGTTGCACAAAAATCTTTGCATCCGGTTTTTAAAATAACCGAAATGTCTAGGCTAGAGCCCCTAAATAAAATAATAGGCCGGCGAATCACCGCCATTTTTTTGCCTCCGAAGAGGACAGCATTCCCGCTTGGCGTCCTTATCGCTTCCCTAATGATTTTAAGAAATCTTGATCTGAAGCTAATCCGGTCAAGATAAAAGCAATAAGCAACAATAATATTCCTAAAAATACATTTTTTTTCACAGTACATTCTCAGGATGTCATTTTATTCTGAGCATATCCTATGGATGTACGATGTACGATGTGTGTTGTTAGGGCGGTTTCTGTTTCTTTCACAAAATGTCACTAAAACTCAAATACAGAGTAATAAAAGGTCTGTGGAACACTTTATATTCACTTCTTGAATGGTTATAGCAGTTTATCGCTAAACAAGTCTAGGCTGCCGGCTTCTTTGTAATCCCTTTGCGCATGCGTGAAAGGTTTCCAATTCTGTTAATTTTAAATTTTGGTAAACAACGGCGCAACCGTCATATTCGTTTTCATTTGTTTATGCTAATTTTTTTTACATGTGCACATTTTATTCAGCAAATTTAAAATGTCTCTTTTTCCCTACAATCATAAAAATATATTTTACAAAATGTTAAGAAAACAAGAAATTATTGTTAAACAATGGTTTTTAAAATATAACAAACAGAAATATTTGTAATTTTGTATTTAATATATCGATTTTCAATTTTTGATGTAAATTCCAAATTTTTGTAATAGTAATAAACTCATTTAGTTGCATTAATTAATTTTTTCATTTGAATTGTGTTGTCTCTTTTGCTTTTTCTCATTGTAAATCTTTAAAATTTTATTGTACCTTGATAAATTTTGCTGAGTAATAGACTGATCATAGATTATAAGCTAGGATTAATGTATGTCTGTTTAGAAATTAGTGCAAAAGAATTTGAAATTATGAATTTGTCATTTCTATAGAACAAAAGAATACTATAACTAATTACGATCACAGCTATTTTTCAGGAAAGATCTAATATCATTATAATTTAAATATTTAATTATTGGACAAAATTTGAATTAAGTTAAACTTTTATGTGAAGCTAATAATTAAATAACTTCAAATTTCATATATTTATTACGGCATTATTTGTAATGATTCAATACCCACTTTAATACAGTTATTGTAATTTTACGGTGAAAATAATAAATTAGTAAATAATAGTAATAAATTTTTAAAGAACGAAAAGATGTAAGTACACAAAATATTTAGAATGGATTAATGTTAAGTTAGAAAACTCCTCTACACCAATTGATGCTGAACTCAGTTGTGTGGAATATAGATGATTATGAGCTAAATAAATTTTGTTGGGATAGAAATGCTTTTTAAAGTGCTAAATTATTATTTTGTTTCCGAAAGCCAAACATGTAATTCTGTGGAAAAGTTTATAAATTACAATTTATAAAATGTGAAAAACACACTTAGCTCACACTTTACTCTTTTCATAGCTTTAAAGTTTTAAAAAATTCAATTTCGGAAAACAATTATTGATGTAATTACTAGCGGATCTTTATTTTCAAATGAATCACTATAATTAATGAATCACCAACAGTAACATTTAGTATTAAGAAAAGAAAAAAAAAAAAATCATTTCTGATCGGGTAAAAAGTCACCCCGCTCCCCACTGCCTTCAGCAGCACAGTCCCGTGCACGCGCACAAGTTAAGGGATACACGCGCTGCGCGTGCGTATTCCTTCCCTGACCCTTCGTACCCCTTAAAAAAAATAATTTCTGATCGGGTAAAAATTCACACCGGGTCCCCACTGCCAAAGGCAGCGCGCGCACGTGTAAAGGTATACGTGTGCTGCGCGCACATATTCCTTCTCAAATCAAATTTTTATTCTTAAGAAAAGAAAATTTTAAAAATCTTTTCTCATCGGATAAAAAGTCGGATCAGATCCCCACTGCCTTCGGCAGTGCAGTCCCATACGAGCGCACAAGTTAAGGGATACACGCGCTGCTCGCGCGTACTCCATCTCTGACCCTTCGTGCCCCCTAAAAAAATAATTTCTGATCGGATAAAAACTCACAGCTGGTCCCCACTGCCTTCGGCAGCGCAGACCCATGCGCGCTGCGTACGCACATATACCTTATCAAATCAAATTTTTATTCTTAAGAAAAGAAAAGAAAAAAAAACATTTCTCATCGGTTAAAAAGTCGGACGGGGTCCCCACTGCAGCGCACTCCCGTGTACGCTGCGCGCGCACAAAATAGGGGATGCTCGCGCAGTGCACGCCTATTTCTTCCCCTCCTAATTGACGTACACATACCAATTTTGCACGGTCTAACTCAATTAGCTGAGATGCAAAAGAAAACCTAATCAGGACACCTCAAAACGTGTAAATCTGGTGAAAACTTTCTATAATATAAAAGAGTTTTAATGTATCTTTCGAATGATGTATTAAAAAAACTTCATCATAATTAGAAATTGAAATTTTTAAATATTACAGCGCCATCTGGCGGTAGAAATTTCTGTATTCTACTGTTCGATTCCAAATCGAAAAAGCTTTCTAAAGCTTTATTACTTATGAAATTATTTTAATTAGCAGCTGAGATACAAAAGAAAACCGATTCAGGACACCTCAAAACGTGTAACTTGGGTGAAATCTCGAATTTCACTTTCGATAATATAAAAAACTTTAAAATATCTTTCGAATGATGTATTAAAAATAACTTAATCATAATTAGAAATTGAAATATGCGTATTAGAATAAAATTTAATTTGCAATTAAAATGTAAATTTTTTCCAAAATCGATGAAATTCGAACTGCAACAATCCGTTGTGCTGTTAATAGCGCACAGTAAGTTTGAAAGAATTTAGAAGAAAATTGAAGCATTTTGAAACTTTCAATTTTTATTCCTACCCCAGTAGACATCAATATTGGCCAACGTTGGCCCATCATTGGCCAATGATGGTGGACACTGGCTAGGGCCTTATTCACCAACTTCTTAACACTCGGATTAAACCATGGATCAGCAAATCCGAGAATTAAAATAGCCGGTGAACAGCGGATTTGGTTGATCCGTAGAACAGAGGTTCACTTTCTGCTTGGCGAACTTCCGTAGCGAGAAACTGCCTATCCTTGTAAACATAACTTAACAATTCTATTATGACGCAGTATGGAGAGATTTGATTGGTTCATTTGTTTTTTATTGATTTGAGTGTATTTTACATTGGACTAGAGCTACATTATGGGTAATTAGGCTATAGTGAATTCGTTCATTTGTTTTGAGTATATTTTACGTTGCACTAGAGCTACATTACAGGAAATTAGGCGATATTTGATTGGTTCGTTTGTTTTGATTTTATTTTACGTTGCACTAGAGCTACGTTATGGGAAATTAGGCGATATTTGATTGGTTCATTTGTTTTTTATTGATTTGGGTGTATTTTACATTGCACTAGAGCTACATTATGGGTAATTAGGCTATACTTAATTGGTTCATTTGTTTTGAGTATATTTTACGTTGCACTAGAGCTACATTATGGGAAATTAGGCGATATTTGATTGGTTCATTTGTTTTTTATTGATTTGAGTGTATTTTACATTGCACTAGAGCTACATTATGGGTAATTAGTCTATACTTAATTGGTTCATTTGTTTTGAGTATATTTTACGTTGCACTAGAGCTACGTTATGGGAAATTAGGCGATATTTGATTGGTTCATTTGTCTCGAGCGCATTTTACGTTGCACTAGAGCTACATTATGGGAAATTTTGGTCTTAACATGCACGATAGTGATTGCCGCGGAGCCGAGTTACGTGCGTTTTCAGATTCATAGCTTTATACAGCTATGTTTCTTTGTTGGTTCATATACCTTAGGGGTATGTCCCAATTCATCCTCCGTCGTTACAGTGGCCGGATCCGTGAACTTTTAAAACAGAGAAGCTTTGAATTGCTACAATTAACTAATTATGCATGTATTCTTTTTTTCATTTTTAATTAATAAGCACTAAAAATAAAATTTGAATATTAAATAGTTTACTTTATATAATTTAAAAAAAATTATAATAATGCGAATAAAGTATACGTTGTCTGTAGAAAATGGGGATATTTGGTTGCCGTACTCATTGCCCACAACGTAGCACTAGTTCGACGTGAAACTCACTCACTCAATCACTTGTTGGTCAAGTTTATGAAAACTAGGGAATTTTCCCCTCCGCTGAAATGTAAGTGTTAATGAAAAATTCGAAACGATATGTGTCTGTAGAAATGAAAGCGTATCATTTGATAAATTGAAAATATGTTTTTTATTTTATTTGTATATTCTCATAATTTTTATACCGATGTGTTTCGATTCATTTGAATGCGGTTTTAGAATCCTCGAATGTTACGAATTAACTGAGCGCGAAGTGAAATATTTGATATGTGATTTACGTATTATGGAGTCAACAGAAATTTCAAAATAGAAAAAAATAAATAAATAAAAAATAAATAAATAAATAAAATTCATGTTGCATATATTATAAGTTTTCATGCTTTTTTAATTACTTTTAAAGTTATATTTTTATTCTGAATTTTCATTTATTCAATTACATTTATTGTGTTCCTGAAATTAATTTGCACTTAAAACTTCGATGACAAAACGTGCATTTTGTTAAGTATTTGCTTATTTATTAAAATATTGTAGTTAAAAAGTTAATTAACCATCGCCATTTTATGAAATTTCTTCGATAATTTTATTTAATTACGTTAAATAGTCGTCTGCAATAATATTTCTTTCATTTCGAACGTAAACAAACGTTTTGTAAGGTTGCCATAAGATAAATTAATTTCCTTGGTTCGTTGGCGCACGGAGAATATCGCCAAAATGTAAACAAACACCAGAGAACCGCTGTTCTACAGATCTGCCGCGGATTTTTGTTGGAGAATACCGATTTTTGTATGATCGAGCGATTACCACTGATCCGAGGTTTAATCCGAGTGTTAAGAAGTTGGTGAATAAGGCCCCTAATGTCGTACATTTTGTGCCGCTCTTTACCGACATTGGCCATTGTTGGCCAATATTAGTAATACAATATTGAAAGTTCATTAAAGTTTGTATTTCAACTTTTAGTTCATATTTTGCTTTTTATTAAATTGATAGAGTATAGAAAACATATTAATAATGTTTTTAATTCTGTAAATGTATGGAAATCTTTTTATGTATATTGCGAGTTTCAACAGCTATTGCCAACACTGGCCAATGTCGATAAAAAACGAACCGAAAAATGGCAGTTGCATTGCAGCCAATCAGAGAAAGCCGCTGATCTTGGTAAAATATTTGTAAACAAGATGGACGCATCGACGTCGAGGTAGTGTCGGCTTCAAATATGTTAATATTTTTTTATTTTTTTCTCCCAGTAACAGCTTTTCTTTGGTAAAAGGTAAGTGATGTTTATTTTAAACATTTTTTTTTCCTATTGTAGCATTGTTAGTTATCATAGTTTATTTAAATATCATTATTTTAAATATAGCATCCTTTTGCAATCTAGGCTTAGTAGAATAAGCAATATATTTTTCCCCTCTTATATCAAGTTTAAAAAAAGAATTTTGCCCTTTTTTTTTTTTTTTTTTCAAATATGAATACTCTTCTAAATAACAATATTTTGACTTTCACGAAAGGATGTGCTGTATTTATTTTATTTGTTGTTTACGGAAGTATTAATGAGGTTGTTTCCGTATTTTGTTATCAATAGTTATAATTTTATTAATTAGAATATAACATATAGATTAAGCATTTTAAAGAATATGTGTTTAAAAAAGGTACAAAAAATGTATATATTATTTTACACTACCACGGTATTTATAATTTACGCTTCTTAATTTTAATCATTGATTCCAAGAATAATATTAGGAGGAATATGTTTGCTTTTCATGTACTATAATGCGAATTAATTCCTAAATCTACTTTATTATATTTTTGTTTGTGAGTTATGTTTTGTTGTATGAGTATCATTAACTCAACAGTTTTTTTTTTTTGTTGGGGAAAAAGGACACATATTTAAACAGAAACCTCTGTTTCCCGTAACATTCAAACAGATTTCCTTGTATTGTATATATATGTATATATATATTTAAAAAAAAAAAAAGTGAAGTGTGTGTTTTATTAAATAAGACTAGTAATGCATCATATTAATCAATGAAATCAAAATTTGAAATTCCATATCCCTCCAAAACGAAAGAGCACTTTTTTTTTTTTTTTTTTTTTTTTTTAAAGTATTATATAGCATGTTCTTTATGATCTTGTGGATTTTTAAAAATTTGCTGTTCGTAGATTTTTTCTTTCTTTTTCTGAATAATTGTCTGAGATAACCTTTCTCCAGCAAGCCGTTTGCTGAATTCTGGGTTCAAGTGTAGACTGACTATTTACCTACTATTTAAACTTCAATTAAGCATGTAATCGGCATCCAGAGAGTATATTCCATTTTATGCTTAATGGATAATTTAGTTGTTTATCTAATCTCAAAAAATTAGTTGGTTTTTTTCATTTAATCTTTTTTTCGAAATCTTTTATCGGAGTATGTGACTATGAATAAATTATTTTGTATTAATTTATAAATTGTTTTTTGACTTTATAAAATACTGTTGATTGGTAGCCGTTAAATAAACTGACAAAAAGCGAATTTATAGCAAAATTGAAAAATGAAAATATTTTTTACTTTTCGTGCAGCTGCACAAAAGTGCATAAAAAATATGTAGATAATATAAAATTTCTGACGCAAGTATTGACAAAATTTCAAAGTAACTGGAAAGAAATGTTACTGGATTTAAATGTTTTAATAATACAGTCTGACTTCATTAACATGAACACTGTTAACGTGAATTACTTTTAACATGAACTGTACCCACAATCCCTGTCAAAATGAAGATTAGTTATTAATAGCATGAAGTACTTATAACATGAACAGATTTTTTTTTTTTTATCCCCCTTGAGATTCCCATTAATGAGGTTAGACTGTATTTAAAATCATTATCCTAGCATCAAAATTATAATTTTTGAAACCATTTTTAATTTTTTAAGTTATATATTTAAGCACATTAAAAAAAATCAAATGGGTAACATTTTTGCTCGTTTTATTTTAATAATCTGTTCATTATAGTGTAAAAACAGTAATTCTGCATTTGTGGGTAAAATTCTGATAGGCCTGGTATTAACTGAAACCTGTAAACCTTTATAAACTAAACCTCAGCAAAGATGACGAAAATTAAAAAATAACAATTTTATGTTTGTCTTTGAAAAATGTGTATGAAGTGCCTCAACATATCCAAAAAGCATCCTATCACTATTTAAAGAGTTACCTAACAATTAATATTTGGCCTGACAAATAAATCTTAAAAAATGTTTAATCTAAGGTAGGGGAAAGGAGCTAAAAAAAGAAAAGTAAAATTTCTGTCAAGGACAGATTTTAATTTAGTACGGAAGACTATTAATTTCAGTCAGTGAAATTTTTATTTTGTATCTCAAATTTTTTATTGTAAAACTGAGCCACATACTTTTTAAAATGATTGAAATGAATTAAAATTCCACCTAAAATTTCATACTTAGTTAATTTCAGACATGTTACTATTCAGCCTTTTTAAGCTTGAAAATTATTATTCTTGAGATCAATGCAAATCCGCATTAAAACTTTTTGGACATGTGTAGGGGGGGGGGGGGGATCAGCCTGAATTTGTGCAATATATTATTAGCAATTTCTATGTACTAATTTTGCTAATCAATTGTCCCAGCAAACAATGCTTCAATAGAATAAACCTATTTTCATGTATATGTAATAATTTTGTCTGTTTTTTAAGCACTTACAACTATTTTAATTACAATTAATATGGTATTCAATATAAGATTTATTGTTCTGATTTTGTTTATTGTGTGAACATGTATGCAGTCAGATTTAACATTATTTTTATTATTGAAAAATTTATATTGTGTCAGTTGCCTGATACCACTTTTGAGAGGTGTGGGGGAGGAGTCGTGAAAAGTTCAGCCTTTTTTTCTGTAAGCTTGTACCATGTCTATAATTTAAAAAAAATCTAATTGTGTCAAAAAACGGTTTGCACCTCTGGATTAATAAAAATCACCTCTTTCATTTGGTAACAATAGGACTGTTATTTCTGATTTATTTTCCTCTCTTTTGGTGTTGCACAAGACTGGTCTACAAAAACTGGTGATAATATTTTTAACCAGATTGAAACTAATAGTAGTTCTAGTCGTAAAAAACACACTGCAGCCAGATAACCGGATACGGTCAACCAGAGTCTGTTATTACCACACCATATAACCATACACCATAATAAAATGAGATTCTTATCTTTAAGAAACATTAGGATATAGAAGAAAGAAAAATATAGGAATTATAATTACTTTTTAAATTTTAATTGACTAAAACAAAACTTTGATTACTTTTAATATTAAAATATATTTTCTTTTTGCTTTATTTAAACATATTATGTGTTGTTTTCTAATGGCAGATTCTTTTCCTACTGCTGATGATAAAGCGCAATATGTTCAACTACAATCTGATGGTGGGAGTGATTCGTGTGATCCGATAACATCAAATTATATTTCAGGTAAGAAATTTCTTATTCAGTGCTAAATTATATATGCATATATATATCAGGGTTGCTACGGCACCTGTAAAACAGAGAAAACCTGAAAAACTCAGGGAATTTGAACATCTATTAAAAAACAGGGAAAACTCAGTGAATTTTCAAAATTTATAGCAAAAACAGGGTAAATTCAGGGAATTTTGAAATTTTTTGAGAAAACATTGGAAAATTTTTTCATAATAAAATATTTAAAAAAAAAAAATTAATGCTTTATAATTATGTTTTTTTCCCCAACTATTGTAAGTTAATAAAATTAATTTACCCTAAATATGTTCAATTCACTTGTAAACATGTTAGATTATGCTGCTGCATGGTTGCGTGCCATCTATTTTTCTTTTAAAAGGGACTAGGAAAACTCAGGGAATTTTTTTCCTGATTTGTGTGGCAACCCTGATATATATATATATACAGGTCCCGGAATTTCAACTTAGATTACACTCGCTGAAAAAAAAAAGTTACTCGCCACAAAATATGATTAACTTACACTATTTTTTATGTATAAGGTGACCAGAATTTTTATTGGAAAAAGAGGGGAAATTACGCAATGTCTTTTATTTTATAAGAAAATAGAAGACATTCAATTTTGAAAAGAAGTCATTTTAGAGGACATAAAATTGAATGAAAATGATTATAAAAACCGATTCAAAAGCTACTTTACACAAGTGGTGGTAAGATTTTTTATCTCAAATGAGAAATTTGGATCAGTACACCTTAATTTATATTAATAATATATACGGATACGAGAAGAAAAAATTTATAATTTCCCATGTTTTTATTAACTTACACCGTGACCAATAAGTTCTCATACACTTTCAAATTTTTATTACAGTAACACAAAGTAAATCATAGAAAAACTTTTTGCATAAAATTAAAGTAGTAATCATTGAGTATCTTTACAAGAAATGCTTTGGAATAATTCCGCCTTTTAGTTTCTTAACGAGCTTAAGTCTCTTTTTAAATCCATCACATGCGGCACGCATGGCTTCCATTGACATTTCCTGTCATATCGTTTGAATTACATTTTTGAATTTGTTCAAATCGGTAATTTTATAGTTATTCAGTTGGGAGAGCATATATGACCACACAAAATAATCAAGCGATTTCAGATCGGGGATTTGGGAGGCCATTCGTTCTTTGGCAAAAAAGACAGCTAAATTTTCACTGCACCACTCCTGAACCAAATGTGCGGTATGAGAAGGGGCATCATCTTGTTGGAAGCAGAAATATTCTATCCCATACATACTCTGGACAATTGATAGGAAAACAGTTTCCAAAACCTCAGTTTTGTAATATTGGGCATTGATTTTTACCCCTTTATCAATGAAGACTAACTGGAGTTTTCCGATTTTGGAAATAGCGGCCTAAAACATCAGAGACGAAGCATTTTGATAATGCGGAACGTAATGCTGTCCCTCAGAGATGTTATCAATAGAAACTGACCATACTCTGTCATTTTGGGGGTTCAGACTTTGCTGTAAAATGAATAGTTTCTCGTCTGAAAAGACAAATTCCTCCCCAGCGTGCCAACCAAGAATTTCTTCCTATCTTTGCTTCCTTTTCATCTTAACAGAATGCGAAACTCCATGGATTTTACGTTTTCTATAAACCTTGTACCTAAGGACCTTTTTCAGAATGTTTAACATTGATCCCCTCGTTATTTTAAGCTCTCGTGCTAGTTTTCTAGCAGATTTTTGTCCGTTTCGTCGTATCCTTTCCCTGACCCTTTTCACAGCCTCTTTTGTCCTAACGGACCTCGGTCTGCCAGATCTTTTTCTGTTATTGACAGATGACGTTTCAGTACACCTTCTGATAGTTCTGCAAATGAAACCTCTCTTTACCCCCAGGGCTTTAAAGTCTCTGAAAATTTCAATCGGCTACACTCCTTTGATGAATTTATTTATCACATTTTTTTTCTTCTACCTAGGTAAAGGAAAATTATAATTAGTACAACATTTACACTTGCAATAGCTTTATACCTAATACTAAATTGCCTGCAAAATAATTGGGACTACAGTAACACATATGTACAACTTTTTAACGTGCTTCAAAAGTTGTATGAGAACTTATTGGTCACGGTGTATATTCTTGTTTGTTTGTTTTCCCGGTACAAATCTTGCAATCGAATTTTAACTAACTTCCTTTCTAGCTAGACATTTGAAACTTTCACAGTAGCTCAGAACCCGGTGATAACACAATGCTTCGAAGTCCGATTTTTGAATTTTTGATTAGTTTTCTTATAATTAATTAAAATATGAAAATAATAACATCCTAATAGCGTTAAAATAGCCATTAAAATATTAGCTATAATTTGATTGTTGCAAAAAAAAAAAAAAAAAAAAAAAAAAAAAAACGAGTTCATTTTCTTTTGACATAAAAATAAATACATTTAATTAAACGTGAACGTTAAAAAATTATAAAAAGTTAAGTTATGCATCTCACAAAAATTGACGTCATTATCATTTTAAAAATTTTATGCACATTGATAAGATCTCTGATTCATCAGAAAATTTAAAACAAGATATATAAAAAGTTTTTTTTTTTTTTTTTTTTTTTTTTTTAAATCTTATAATTATTTTTATAGCTGTCACTTTTTATTTATTTATTTATTTTTTTTTTTTTTGTGGTACTTTCATGCAGTTACATTAAAACAAGTTAGTATACATTTTGTTTTATTTAAATCATAATCATATGATAAAAAGTAAAATTGGCAAACGAAAAAAAAAAATTAATATTCGGCAGATGAAACGAATTGTTTAAACGAACAGTCATTCTTTATCAATCTTTTATAAAAGTTCTCACAAATATAAAGTACATTAGTCTTAGTAGCTAATAAGTTTTAGAGTAGGCATATAGAGAAGATTTTTTTCACATGTCTACATTTTCTTCGTTGAAGAAAACAGTCGCTTTGTGGAAGCGTTTTTGCCAGAAGGACATAAAATGAATTCAACTAACTTTTGCATATTTTTGCGAGGTGGTGGTAGTGTTATCATTATGGCCAATTGTCTGCACTAGAGCTCTAGGCATGAGTAGGAGAGTCCTCCATCGAATCTTTCTAAGAGGTCCTATCCCATATTTACGCTAGTTTCGGAGAAAACCACGGAAAACTCCTAACAACTAAGCCAACGAGCAAGACCAGGTATCGAACCCAGCCATATACCATCTTCGAGGAGAGAACCTCTCGGTCACTGGTGAGCCTATTTTTATGAGTATATTATTCATGCAAAAGTGAGGACACACATTAACCCACTGAGTATCAACCGATGCACCACCTTCTTATGAATTCATGACAATTTCAATAGTGATTCCATGTTCTGGGTCAAAGAATCGTACAAATACAAGGAATACTTTTATTACTTTGTGATTCGAAGAATCTGAATAGACATAAACCATAATATGCTTTGGCAAGTTATCGATAATTTTTTATTTATTTTTCTTTTTTTTTTTTTTGTGGAAACACCGTATACTGTAAGAATTCTATTTTCATTTACATCAAAATTTTACTCGCCACTGTAAAATTTCCACTCGCCGCTGGCGAGCGAAAATTTCGCGCCCTGATATATATATATTACTTATTTTCGTGTATGTGTGCAGTGCACCATGAAAATGAATGTGATGTTTCAATATTTTGTTGAATTTTATGTTGCATGTGTTCGTATTTTGTATTTAAAATCACTCTATACTATTAAAAATTTGTAGTAAGACCTTTTTAGCTGTTTAAAAAAATTCTGTTTTTAAAAACAACTCTTTACTTTGTATTTTAACATTTACTTTGTTTATCAAGTACTTGCTATTGCCTGATATTGTTACATATTTGAAAATAATAATAAAAATAATTGAAGAAGTTGTCGATATTGCTCATAGGAGAAAAAATAATCGCTACACTTTTGAGACTTATTAATTTTTTAAATAATAAGAGAATATTTCAATGTAAGGGATGAACTATGCAATCTTACACAGTTTGCTTTTTTTTAAATTATGTAAATGGCAGCTTATTAGCTTAGCATACTGGCTCAAGGTCGAGACAGAGTTCATACAGTCCTTGAAAATTTTTGATTTTTAAGTTGGCAAAATCAAGGCGTGGCAAGTTCTTGAATTTTTCTGTTTTAAATAATTCAAAAATCAGAAAATACAGTGAAATCTGAATTAAAAAAAATATTAAAATTGCATGGTAATCAATAATCTCTGTCCTTCATATAGCAAATTCCACTATGAACGTACTTAAAGTTATATAGGAAAATTGAAATGAAAACTAAATTTCAATCCTGATTATTTGGAAAAGTCTCAAAAAAATTTTACTAATTTCTAAATGGTGATATTTTTAGTTAAGTAAAATATGCGACAAATATTAAATAATATTAATATTTATTTTATGTATTAATGTTTTCTCCAAAACTTTAAAAATTATTAATTTAAAACTTTCCAAACAACTTTTTCTGCTGGTTGGATGCAAGTTAAGCATTTTCTGCTTCTGGACTTCGAACCCTCGTATATTCAGTTGTTTTCCTTTCTTACACCCACTGAATATATCATAATAACCTGTTTAAAAAAAATTTTATTAAATACTTTAAAATAACAACTGAAAGATGCTGAACCACACTGGGGAAAAAAAAAAAAAAAAAAACTCCAAAATAAGTTATTAATATCTTATTTATTATTAAAAAAATTTAGCATTTAAGTAATTCCTGAAAGGAAAATCGTGGTTCCGTTGTGTGGATTAAGGTTGATTCACAACACTAGGGTGTTGCGCTTGAATCATTCTGAAAGTTCCTAGCTCATATTTAAACTAGTTTCGGTAATAACCATGGGAAACTCTAATTAGCTAGGTTGATAAGTAGGATCTAGGATTGAATCCACCATCTCCAGTCTTCAAGCGTTGAGAGTAAAACCTGTTGGTGCACTGGTGGGATCTCATAAAGTGGAGAACAAGAATGTTAATTGCAGACTTCTATTCATGTTGATGATACTAACATATAATGTAATTTTTAAATTATATTTAAAATTGTAATTTAAATACAGCATTATTATTATGCCTAAATTTCTCTTTTTTTCACAATCAAATTCTTTATTTTGTTCAATTGTATGGAATTTTTATAAAAATAACTAATTAAAATAATAAGGCAAAGGAATAACGTTAAAAAATATTTCTATTGTACTTTTAATTTAATTATAGAAGTATTACTATTATATCATTATTGTTGAAAAAAATCGCACACACGTATGGTTTTTCTTCGCTATGGATGTGTACATGTTTCATTAGACTGCCCTTTTCAAAAAATCCTTTATAATATATTTTACACCTGAAACTTTTCTCCTGTATGATTGCGTAAATGTATATTTAGGTATCCTTTTTGAGAAAACGTTTTTGGACATATGTCACATGCGTAGGGCTTTTCTTGTGTATGGATGCGTAAATGTGTATTTAGATGGCCTTTTTGAGAAAATCCTTTACGACATATTGTGCACAAGTATGGCTTTTCTCCTGTATGAGTGCGTGAATGTCTATCCAAATCTCTTTTTTCAGTAAATCTTATAGAACATGTTTCACACATATATGGCTTTTCTTCTGCATGGATACGTAAATGAGATTTTAGATTACTGTTTACAGAAAATCCTTTATGACACATTTTGCATACATAGGGCTTCTCATGTGTGTGGATTCTTAAATGTGTCATTAGATTATTTTTACTGGAAAATCCTTTATGACAAATTTCACATACATAGGGCTTTTCATGTGTGTGGATTTTTAAATGTGTAGTTAGATTACCTTTTTTGGAAAATCCTTTATGACATATTTCACACAAGTGCGGCTTTTCTCCTGTATGACTGCGTAAATGTTCATTTAGGTGTCCCTTATAAGAAAACGTTTTTGAACATATTTCACATATATAGGGCTTTTTATGTGTGTTCATTCTTAAGTGTGTAATGAAGTCACCTTTTCTGGAAAATCCTTTGTGACATACTTCACATCCGTATAACTTTTTCCTTGTACGAGTTTGCCATTTGAGAAATCCTTTAGAACAGAATTCTCATACGTATGGATTCGTATAATTTAGACCATTGTTTTCTGAAACTCCTTTATGACATTCTTTACATACTGTCCGTTTTCGTAAACCATGTCTACCTCTCGCGGAACGATCCTACTCGGAAAAGGGGTGATGCGTTGAATGAGATGGGCACTTAGCCAAATGCGCTTTTCGTTCTACACGTGTTCGTTTTCTTTTTATGAGTCTTCAATATTTATTTTACCTTTTTACGCGAATTTAAAGTTTAATTTTTAATTTTAATTAACAATATTTTATTTAATGTAATTTATATGACAATATGCGCGAAAAATAAAAGGTGTAAAATAATCATGATAAAAAAATCTAATGATTTGATTTAAATACGATTTTCTGTAAATTTCTGTAAAATAGAGATCCAAAAATATGGTATTTTTATTTTAGCAGTATAATTTAAAAGAAAAAAATATATTTCTTTTACTACAGGTAAAGTCTACTGTAAACGTTGTTCTTTTTCTCTTCTTTTATTAATGAATTATGTAAATTTTACCTAATTTAAGTCATTTTTAATTAATTTACTACTATAATCAGTGCATGAAACAAGTGTTCAGGTATGACAGATATAGTACGAATTTAGAGATCAAGTAAGCAAATAAAAATAATTTTAACTGAAAAAAAAAAAAAAAAAGAAGAAGAAGAAAGAAAACAGGCATTTACTTTTAAGTTTACGGATTTTATTTTGCATCGAAGAATAAAACTGATCTTCTACACTTATTTAAAAATTACAAGGGGGAAAAATCAGCATTTTGCCTTTATACGAATATAACGAAGAAGTATCGCCTCAAAATTCAATAATGTCCTGAAAAGAAAAAAAAGAAAAAAGAAACCGCAACTTATCTCTCACTCGTAAAATGTAAACATTCTCTCATCTTCTACGCTTCTACCCTATTTTAACAAAATCAATGCAGACCTCACGCATGCGCATAGGTGAGCAGGGTCACAGCTAACGAAAACAAACAATACGTATGACTTTTCTGTTGTATATGTGAATAAATGTTTACTCAAATATTTTTTTTCTCAGTATGTTGTTTTCATTTTATGATAACGTTATATGATATTTGTCTTTTGAGAAAACTTTTTAGGACATATTTCAAGCACGTATTAAGACGAAAGCCAAGGGCGTAGCGAGCAGGGGGGGGGGGGCAAAGGGGGCAGGCTGGCCCCCCAATGTTGAAGATAGATAATCTAGTCGGCCTCCTAGGGGCAGATGTACAGATTGAAGTTTTTTTTTTTTTTTTTCAGTCGGCTTTTATTTCTAAGGAAATTTTTCAAGCGGGAAGTATATCGATAAAAAAGTATTTGACCGTCAGATGAATCTCTTTTACATTATAGCTCTAACACTCAAGACAAACTTTCCAGTCAACTTTTCAACAGATAATCCGATTTGATCGTCTTCTAATTAGCTTTTATTTCAAGTTAAATTTTTTAAACTTCGTACAAGCCGATTCTTCTAGTCTATTCCCAAGTAACACAGACTGTTGGCCCAACTGCGATTTATTGTTAGTTCGTTGGGGAATGGTTATCGTTGGGGAAAGGGCTCAAAATAACAGTGGGCCAACAGCAAATAGTATTGTTGGCCAAACAGTCCTAAAATGCTCTTTTTTCAACTGCAAAATATAACAGTTAGCCTACAATGTGTTCACCAACAATGGGCCAACAGTTCGCCAACCAGGAACCAACCGTTCCATAGTTGGGCCAACTGTCACCCAACGGTTGGCTCAACCGAGGGCCGACGGCCAAAAACAACCGTTGGCCAACGAAGAAGGAATCGTAGGGCCAACCGTTTCCCAACCATTCCGTGTTACTTGGGTTCCAGGTTGGAAACTCGATGAAATTTGTTTTGCTTTCCGCTTCGAAGTTCAATAAAAGTATTCCAGTCGCCCTATTGGCAGACAGTGTTGCCAGATAGGAATTTGAAAATTTCCCCAAAATAGATTTTATTTTTCCCCAAAATGAGGTTTTTTTCAAAAATTTTCCCCAAACACAAATTGTATGTATGTTATGTTTATGGCATCGAGTGTTGCCTTCCGACAGAATCCACAAGTCTGTGCCAGGTCTTCCGGTCATGGGTCCACTCTTCTTCCAGACCCCTATCCCTCATCGCTTTTTTTACATTGTCCATCCAAGTCTTTCTTGGTCTTCCTTGTTTTCTTTTCTGATTTGGTATATAGTTAAAAGCGATTTTAGGTAATCTTTCATCGTTCATTCTTTTAATATGACCAAACCAGATTAATTGCTTTGTTTGAACCTCACAAACACAAATTAAAAAAAAAGAAAAAAGAGAGAGAGAGAGAATAAATTATTTTTCTTTCAACAAAGCATGTATAAAACTAGTGTGATATGATGTGGCTACCACAGGACTTTCTTCTGTATAATTTTACACCAAAATCCTGCAATACAAATTATTAAATAAATTATTTTCCGCACACTATTCCGCAGATGATTTTTATCTGACAGAATAATATATCACTAAGTGATGAAAGAAAGTGAAATTTTTGCCAATATCAGAATTTTTTTTTTTTTTTTTTTCGTTCTATAACTTTGTTTTAAATTATCACCTATCTATGATTCAACCATTCGTTTCAAAAATGATGACGAGATCTTTTGAAAAAATTTTGAGGTTAAGCGATGCTCCCATATGCCCAAACTTTTTTCTCTAGTTTACTACTTCTATTATCAACAATTCCTATCAATTTTGCAATCACACATTAAAAAAACTCATTATGTACATTTATATGAAATTTTGTCCGTCACTGTCATGTTAAAAATTTAGAAAAAAAATGGGAGCGCAGCGTTACCTGTTGAGCGATTGATCCCCAAATCTAAGCAGCACCAGTTTATGTCAGGGTCCAACTAAATACAATTTTGGTTAAATTTCGTTCGTTTATTGGTGAGATGCAGCGTCCACAAATTTTGTGATACACACTCATACGCAGATAGACATTTTTTAAAAAGAGTCAAATCGGGCTTGGGACATCCTAAAATGTGAAAATCCATCGGAAACTGAAGTTCGAAAAATTACAAAATGCATTGTTATCGTGTTTTGAACTATTCTAAAAGTTTCAAATGCCTAGCTAGTCGGGAAGTTATATAATCGCTGAATCATATAAATGATACCGAAGGCAGCGGGGACTCGAAATAATTGGCTAAAAGTATTAAAAGCATGCATTGTCATCCTGTTCGGAGCTATTCTAAAAGTTTCAAATGCCTAGCTAGTCGGGAAGTTATATTATTGTTGAATCATATAAACGCTACCGAGGGCAGCGGAGATCCGAAATAATTGCCTAAAAGTATTAAACAATGCATTGTCATCATCTTCTGAGCTATTCTAAAAGTTTCAAATGTCTAGCTAGTCGAGAAGTTAGTTAAATAAAATTTATATCGAATTATATAAATGCTACCGAAGGCAGCAGGCAACCAAAACAATTCGCTATAAGTATTTTTAAAAATGCATTGTCATCGTGTTCTGCGTTATTCTAAAATTTCCAAATGTCTAGCTAATCGGGATGTTAGTTAAAAATATATTGCAAGATTTGTACTGAAGAAATAAATACCTTGGCGAGTCAATAGAAACATGATAAAAATATCAGCATAGTAGCAGCACCCTCAGGGCTATATATGCCAGAATCAAATTGGCATGAATTCATATCCTCAGGTTCTTATATGTATACCTTATAATATTTCCTGCGTTTCGGTAAAATATTTCGCAAGATACAACTTTCAATATGTTTTGCTAACGCACGTATATGCACACACAGACAGAGACAAAGCGTTCAGGACGTATCAAAACATGTAAATCAATCACAAACGGAAAGTCAAAAGTTTTCAGAAATCCAATACCTTTTCTCCATGTATATAGAAAAGAAAAAACTACTATGCTATGGCCATCACACAGCTGTCTTCTATAACGTTCTTACTGTATGTATACAATAGAAGATTAATAAAGTACAACATGAATAATATAGAAGTTGATAGCTATATAGCTTTGCCATAAATGAAAGAAATGTTAATATACCAGCAATCACCGTGGGTTGATATGCACCAAAATTTATCCAACGTACTTTTTATAACAACTAACTAATATATCAAGTTGAATGCATTTATACACTATCGAAGTTAAGGTATACCATTTTTGTAAGCAGAGAAAATATCAGCATGGCATCGCCCTCTTTCATGCAATGTGCGCTCAAATTGAATCAGTAAAAAGTTTCATGATATTCATCTTACATATCTAGTATGATGCTCTAATTTACTAAAGAAAGTGAGATTTTCCTGAAAATTGTGGTTATCTCAGTATAGCAGCACCATCTACAGATGCTATATGTAACATATATAATCAGCACCGCCGCTTTACATCATGATCCAACTAAATATATAAGGCTTTGTGGAATTAGGATTAATTCTTCATTTGGCGTGTATTTATTTGTAAAGTTAAATAAGTACAAAATTTTACTAACACATGAACACTCTCACAAACAGATACACAGGCAGGCAGACAACTTCTAATTATTGTCAAATAGTGCCACAGGACATCTGAAAGCCTAAAAATTCATCAAAAAATGGAAGTCCTTTTTATTTTTTTCAAACCTGTACTTTTTCAGAAGCTTTATAATTTTCTCCCCAAATTTCCCCGCTAAAATTTTCTTTTCCCCAAAATTTCCCCACGGGCAAAAGTTTTCCCCAAAAACGCGAAAAATTTCCCCAATCTGGCAATACTGTTGGCAGATAACTCGACGAAATTCAATAAAATATTTTAGTCAGCCTGTTCAAAGATGACCAGATTAAAGAGTTTTTACTGTCGGCTTCGAAGTTCAATAAAAGTATTCCAGTTGGCCTATTGACAGATAATTCGATTAAATTGGTTTGCTTTCGACTTCGAAGTTCAATAAAATTATTTTAGTTGGTCTCTTCACAGATGGCCCGATTAAAGTGTTTTGCTTTTGGCTTCGAAGTTCAATAAAAGTATTCCATTCGACCTATTGACAGATAATCCGATTAAATTGCTTTGCTTTCGATGCAGACGTTCAGTAAAAATATTCCAGTTGGCCTACTCAGAACCTGATTAAGGGGGAAGCACACATTATTTATACTTACACCGTTATTTTTTAACAAATACTTTCCTCCTATAATAAACACAAAATTCTCATTAAAAATTACTTTAAAAGAATTCTGGTGTCTAATAACGGTGAGTAAATCGGATTGTTTTACACCGTTCATTTTTTATAAAAAATATTTCCTCGTCAAAGCGTGGAATTTCTATGACATGAAGTAAAAAATAATTGTAAAAATATTCCGGTGAGAGCGGAGATAATGTGTGCTTCCCCCTTAATCAGGCTCAGGGCCTACTGACAGATAACTCGATTAAATTGGTTTGATTTTGACTTCGAAGTTCAATAAATATATTCCAGTCGGCCTACTGATTGATAACTCGATGAGACTGGTTTGCTTTCGACTTCGAAGTTCAATAAAAGTGTTCCTTTCGGCCCATTGACAGAAAACCCGATTAAATTGTTTAGCTTTTGGCTCCGAAGTTCAATAAAAGTATTCCAGTCAGTATATTGATAGATAGCCTGATTAAATTGTAATCAGATTGCTTTTATACTCAAAGAAAATTTTCTTCCGAAATGGCCCTTGTTTATCACGAAATTTTAAGATGAAAAAGCCGACTTTTATTCTTAGTCGGTGTTTTCGTCGTCGGAAAAACCTCTTTAGGACTTTGGCTCTAAAAATCAGTAGAAGCACATCGGCCTACTAACAAGTAATCCGATTATTATTATTTATTATATTACTTTACGGATGATCTTTATTTATAACAAGAAAATACGCCAGAGAAAATACGAGAAAATACGTTTTCAGAGAAAATAAGCCGACTGAAAAAGTATTTTTTCTTTTGATAAATCTCTTATGTACGAGTACTATAGCTCCATGCTCCAAAGCACAATAAAATTTACTCTAGTCGTTCTATTAATAAATAATTTGATTGGCATTTTTTCACATAGCCTTTATTTTGAGGTCGGATAAATCTCTTTTATTTCGGCTCTGAATTTTATTTAAAACAGTCCTATCCGCTAAATGACTGATAACCCGATTGATTTGTTGGTCTGTACCATTCATTTCAGATAAAAAATTTGAAACCAGGAAACGATTCGTTGAAAAAGTATTCGGTCGTTGAAGAAATATCTTTTTTCACTTAGTCACAGAGCTTTTCAGTAACAACCAACTGGGTCTAGAATCTGATAAAGTCAAAATAGAGAGCAGAACAGATTCAATCTCTCCCCTATGTACAGTCAGAAGAAATAAATTGTTGACACGTTTAAATACATCCCAGGTCGCGCTCGTTGGCCTAGCCGTTCGGAGTTTTCCGTGGTTTTTTTCGAAACATGCGTAAATATGGGCCAGGAACCCTTAGAAAGACCCACATGGGGGGGAACTCTCCCTCAGGCCTAAGACCTACAGCAGTCAGTCGGTCTTATTCGCAAATCCAATCCAATCCATATTAAAATACATTTGATGAACATATAAATCAATTTTTGTTGTAGATATTATTCACTGGATGCTCTTTAATGTCACAGGAAAATATTTTCCTGATTGTATTTATTACTATGCTGAAAAAAAAAAAAGTTATATTTTAAATGAGATATTACAGCGTACATATTCATTTTTGTAAGGCCTTGTCAATATCCGATACTTTTTGCTGTCGGACGAGAGGTGCAAATTTACAGTCTTGGCCGCTCTTGTCGGTATAGCCGTTCAGAGTTTTCCCGTGGTTTTCTCTTAAAATCGCGTAAATATGAACTAAGACTCATTAAAAAGACCCCCACGGAAGATATATCACACTAGTTCTAGGTCCATTGTATAGTCAATCTGACTTACTTTCAAACATACCGCATTTTTGTGGGTATGGCACATTTTTTGTAGTTTTGTAATGGGCAAAACATACTAGTTTACGTAAATTTATTTGGTCAAAAAGGCTTTTTAACGTATTCTGCATTATTTTATTTGTTAAAATATGTTTTACGTAATCAGATTTTGATTTTGATTATCTAAATCGAAAGAGAATTTCTTGAAACAATTATGGTCTTTCAGGAAAAAAGCTGTTTCATCGCCATTATTGAAAATGCATTTTTCTTTCTTTCTTTTTTCTTTTTTATATTACTGAGATCATTAATCTGATGATTGCAATGTTTTTACACTAAACATTGTTTTATAAATCATCATACTTAGTGGTTCTGGACGTTTTCCATCCATCCATGATTTTAAAAATGTATCTAAGCTAAGAGCAGAAAAAAAAAAAAAAAAAAAAAAAAAACTAAGACTGTTTTTATTTTCTAAATAATAGATTTAAAATTCTCCACAAAACAGAATTTTATGTAGTGCAGCAGGACTTATTTTAATCTAGTCTTGCATGTAAAGGCATGCAGTAACTGCGTTTCATTCTCTAGAATCTGTTACTATATTCATCCTTACGATGTCTTTGGTATAGTTTATCATAGTAACTCGTTGGCAGCTTTTAATGTTTTGTTGTCACTTTAGCGCTGGATTAAAATTGCTATCGCAATTGAGTAAGTAAAGATCTTGTCGATAAACGTCCGAGCTACTTTGATGTCCAAATTTCGAAAGGCACAATTTAGACGATATACAGAGCTACATAAAAATAATCTTTAAAACGCTTTCTCTTTAGAAAAAAAAGCTTTAAAAAAACCTTTTGTGAAATTCTTTATTGCAGAGCTAAAAGAAAACGCACTTTTGTAGGTTTGTCATTTTGCGACAATGTATAACAAAGTCAGTCGCTATTCGAGGTGAGAGCTACACAAAAGAAACCTGTTAATATGTTTTTTAAAAGAAAGAAATAGGTATAAGAATATTTTTTGTGTAATTTTTTTCTTTTTATCTGAAAACACATTTTTTTAGTGCATCAACATTGAAGTAATATATATATAATATATATATATATAGTGGGTAAATACAGATGAAATTTTTTCTCTAATCAATGCAAACTGCATTATTTTTCATTCATGTTCAGTCGGACTTCAGCCAGATTTGAGTTGGCTAATTTTATATTTTGTCCCCCGAATATTTATTGTTCGCTACGGCCGTGACGAATGCCCCAGCACAGCAGCTCTAGGGCTCGAAAAATGAAAAACCCACACACACATTGACATTTACGATATCCGTGTTTACGATATTTTAAACACATGTGTGGCCAGTTAACGAAATTGTAACACATTTATTGTTTTTTACTTTTGCGAGAGTATAAATCTTTAATGTAAGTGGTCTTTAAGAGAAAATCTTTTAGATCATAGTCCACATCATTTGTATATGGAGCCTGCTACATTATAGGAAACTTGGAGTAAATCACTTTGGCAACCGTAAAGCAGACATAGGTAGCCGCTTTTTGAAAGATAGTGATGTATCTTTATTTGGCGTAAAAAGTAATCCGCATAGACTAAACAAAATCTTCAGTTATCAATTGACCTGAACCTGTTTGACTAGAAGAAACTAAAGCTCCGTTCACATGAGGCAACTTCAACCCGTGTCAAAACGACCCGGGAATTTGAAAAACGGGGTTTTACAGAGTCAACATTTTAGGCTGTTCACACTATCAACCCTGGTTAAAATCACTGTAGCAGCGTCATACGTTTTTTGAATTCTGATTGGCTGCTGCATGAGTTCGGATGAAAGAGAAAGCGAAACGATATTGTCAAAGGTGAAAATAGAATAAAGGGATTATTAAAGGTGAATTTCATGTTTGACAGCAGCTGAGAATAAAAGGATTACATACATTATTAAGTTTTAGGATTATATATTTTATATTATTTTTCATTATTAATATTTAATTTTATATTAAGTTGTTAATACAAATTTAATATTACAAACAAATCATTTTAAACTTAGTTTTTTAAACAGGAAATTTCAGTATCTTTTTTATATGGAGTAGAAAAATGGCTATGTATTAGAAATTCAATTATTAATATTATTTTGAATATTAAGATGCAAATAGGATCGGGAAATAAAATAAGTTTTGAAACTAGTTTTATTTATATTATTGTTATTACAATTAAACTTATAATTGTCAATTGAAATACTAATATAATAAACTTTACGATAATTTGATTTTAAATTAGTTAGAACAAATTATGTATTATAATGATAATTAAATCTAAATGCATTAAATAATAAAATAAATGATTAAATTTTTAATTTAGATTTTAATACCTTAAAGATTTAAAGTAATATTACTACATTATAGAATACTAGGTCAGATACTTATTTCATTTCTCACTATCATAACTAACAGATATTCTTACAAATATTTCATCTTAAATCTTTCATAAGTCTTTATCTTTTATTACGCATCGAAATAAGAATTCATAAAAAAAAAAAGTATTCTTGTGCATCTGTAATAAAATCTATAAATTGAACTTTTGTGCATATATTTTATTATTAAAACTCCTTTTATAATTAAAAATATTCTGTAACCTAAAGTATTAAAACCAAAATTCAATAAAAAAAAAAAAAAAAATCACGGAACCTCTTAAATAATCCGAACCTCTTAAAATAATTTCGTGGAGGGCATTCCACCTAGGTCTAGAACCCTTGTAATATGAATCAGCCTTAATGCTCACACCACCGCTTGATTTTTTTTTTTCTTTCTTTTTTGTGATTAAATATGCCGATAAATTTTTTCATATATGTAAGAACAGTAGCAATGGGATGCAATTATCTATAAAAGAAAAATTTCAATGAAATTTCTAATATGGTGAAATATAAAACCGATTATGAAATATATATATTATTCAAATATATTCCCAAATAGTTTATCTATTTCTCACCCACTTCTAAAGTTAAATTTATACGTGAACTCAAGATATAGATATTATAAATTTGTTCTGTATATATAATTAAAAATGCCTCTCTTCCTCCCACCCGGAAAAAAATATATACTTCTTATAACTCTTATTAACCCCCCCCCCCCAAAAAAAAAAAAAAAAAAAAAAAAAAATCAATGTATTGGCCATATTATTAGGCGAATAAATATGGGTATCGGGTTCGAACCACCGTCGGTCTCATCTTAATAGTTTTCCGTCGTTTTCCCTAAAACTCCCATGAGTATGAGCTAGTATCCCTTTGAAAGTCTCCCTAAAGGGCATTCCATCCAGTTCAGGCTCTAGTGTGGACAATAGATTTTAAATATTACAGCAATTCAGCAATATTTTTTTATAAATACATTTGGTTATTACTTTGTAGATTCATTAGTAAGTTAAATCTTTTATTTATATATATATATATATATATTAAAGATTGACTGATAAATTAATTTCTTAAAAATATTTATATATATATATGTATATATATTGTTTGAATGCTGAAAATTAAATGAAAAAATTTAATATTCAAACATAAAAACCTTTTTTAAAAATTAATTTATCATTTAATAGCGAAAGCAATATTCAAACATGTTTAGAATATATTGTTAAATAAATTATAATAATATAAAATCAAGAGAAAAAGTTAAAAATTGTTCAGCCGGATTAATATTTAAAAAATATATAAATTTTTAATTTAATTTTTTTGAATTTAAATAGTTTTTGAGAAATATTAATACTTAATATTGTTATATTCTAATGCATATGCATACAAAATTTTTATAATTCTAAAAAGTTATTTACAAAGGGAAAAAAATATGTCAATCTTTTCCTTAAATAACTTTTATACTACAATATATATATATATATATATATATACATATATATATATATATATATACATATATATATATATAACTTTTATACTACAATATATATATATATATATATATATACATATATATATATATATATACATATATATATATATATATATATATTCATATTGTAAAACAATATTAATTTACTATATTTTAGTTTACTAAGAATTTTAGAAAATTCAATTAAAAAGGAATAAAGAAAAGTACAAAACATCGTGTCAGTTTTATATTTTTCATTTATATAATATCCACACATTATTTTAAATTCCTTCCGCTAGTATTATTATTCTTAAATTAACTTCAGAGAGTAATACTCACGCATACAGAAATAAAATAAAATAAATAAAAAAGAACACAGTTTATCTCTTGCACATAGCGCGCAATTCGCTGTGGTAATCTGAAACAGAAACAAGCGAAAAGAATTCTGGGTAATTCGCGGGTCAACCCCGCATTATCCCTAGTATAATGCGGGGTTGATTATGACCCTGGTCTAACCCTCCTTTTACGCGGGAAGGAAGAATGTGAACAGCTCCGCAGAAACTGACGCGGGTACGACCCGGGTTGAAACTGCTCATGTGAACGGGGCTTGTGAGTAATACCGGTTTGTGCTGTAGTTTTTCAGTTAAGTGATAATGACAAAAGTGGATAGAAGCAATAAAATTGACCTCTCTTGACCATAATTAGGTTAGGTATTCCTGTTTCGATATGGTGATACGAATCGATCGGTAGGGTTTAAGACTGACTGACTACGCTAAGGTCCGAGGCCTATAGGTAGAATGCCCTACGAGCGGGGTCTTTTTAAGGGGCCCGTAAAGGGATACTTATAAATTTCTATCCTGTAATTTACGCGAGTTTCAGAAAAAACCACGGAAAATTCCAAACGGCTAGGTTGATGATTGATTGCTGTGACTGACCTGGGATCGAACCGGACACTTCCCATCTACCAGCTTTGAGTGCAGAACCGCTCGGCCACTGGCAGGCCTGTGATGCGAAACAACGCAGCGTTTAATTTTTCCGTATGAAGGTAAAGCCTTTTGCAGAAATGACTATCTAAAGTCAACGCATTAAACAGATTTTCTAGACACCATAGGCGAGAAAAAGTCACCCTTATGTAATTTAAATTCACTCTTATTTATTTTTTCATCTTAATCTATATATTTTGCGTATTTTAAATCTATTCTTAAGACCTTTCTGAAATCTGGACTATTTTCTGACTCGTTTACGAAGTTATTTTTTTTTTCGCAAATATACAAAACTTTCAGGAATTTTTTATTTAGATACTTATAAATTTAATACTGTTTCTTTTTTTTTTCTTTTCTTTTTTTTTTAGTTCTATTATTTAGTTGATTATGGATGAATTTGATATAAGGAGTTCGAATTTTAAGCTGAATGAGATTAAAAATGAGACTGCCATGCGAAACTGTCAAACGCGTTAGTCATGTCAAGTAAAAAGGCTTCGAATTTTTTAGATTTAATAAAACTATCGTGAATAAATTCTGTTATTCTGATGGGTGATGGAATCTTTAGGTCTAAAACCAAAATGTTCGGGTTGAAATTGCAAATCATCCGGCCCCTTCTCATCATTTTTTCCATCTAATTTGAAAAGATCTAGCTTTTCATTATCACAATACAAATCAAAACATATATTTCTTAAAAATCAACACTTTAGTACCTTAACCAGATTGCTTAATTTTAATTCCCAACTGCGCAAATCCATCTTGGAAATTTTTAGAAAGATTTACTCTAATAACATAAAAAAAAAAAAAAAAAAAAGAATTCTTCATTTATTTCTTCCGTTTTAGACTTGTTCGGAAATTCTGGTGGTAATTTATTTTAAATGAGCGAAATTTCCTTGCCCCTGAAAGGATTAAGGTATTTTTATACAAAGTTAAAAGCTTTAAAGAAGGTTACTTTTAATTTAGAACTGAATATACACATTCTTAAAAAAAAAAAAAAAAAAATCAAAAATTGGTTTATGATTTTTCTTTTCTTTTGTTTTTGTTTTTTACCTTAAATTTTAGTCAGTGTTTAAAATTTTTTGGCGACCCTCCTTTTTCGGCGGCCCTAGGCGACCGCTTAGGTTCGCCTAATGGTAAAGCAGGCCCTGGGGACAGCTTTAATGTTATTATTAGGACGTGAGGACAATTTATTTCAGTAGAAAAAGAAAATACCAAGCAAATGAAAACAGTTTTTGTTTTTGCTGCTGTTCTTGATTTTATTTTACTTTTTATCATGTTAAAAAAAAAAAAAAAAATTAAAAATAAAATTAAACAGAAACATGTGAAAGAAATTTTAAGAGATTAATGCAGTAATCGTTGTTAAGAAGCGCAATTTCATATATTTAAGGAAAGAATCGGTTATGTACTATATATACACTCCGCGATAAAAAGATAGGAACAGTGCATTATCAAACAAATCTGATGGAATAAACGTTT
Organism: Salticus scenicus; assembly: GCA_963930645.1. NCBI lineage: Eukaryota > Metazoa > Arthropoda > Arachnida > Araneae > Salticidae > Salticus > Salticus scenicus. The sequence goes on along the minus strand of OZ005658.1, from coordinate 51,224,982 downwards.
AATTTAAATCATATATTTAGTATGCATTTTAATGATAAAACTGATTTATAAAAATAGCAAATTAGTGTATTTCCCTCGCTTCATAGTAGTTTATTCCTGCTATGTCATTAATTATGCACGATAAAAAGATGGGAACTACAACTTTCCTGACGATGAAAGCATTCGATTGGTTAGAATTATCTCAGTTACTTGTTTTTGGCATAAATGAAGTTGTTATTCTCAAAACCGGTTTGTCTCACTCTTTTCCGACATCACATGTTAAGAATGGGACGCGGTAAATGTTTGAGTGCAGTTGAACAAGGAAAAATTACCGTTTTGCGTAACGAAGGTTTAACCTATCGACAGATTGCTTCAAAAATAGGTCGAAGCATTAGTGTTATATGTAATTTTTTAAAACATACTGCAAATTTTGGGAAAAAGAAATCTCCTGGACGACATTCCGTATTGAACGCACGTACGAAAAGAGTAAATGATTATGAGAGTTTCTTCGAATTCTGAATTGTCTGCTCGAGGGATAGCTGAAGAAGCCGATGTTAAAACGAATGTGCAGAATGTTCAAAGACTTTTAAAGAATTGTCCAACCATCAGGGGTGGCGCCAGTTAGGGGGCCGGGGGGGCACAGCCCCCCCCCCGTCGGGGAATCTGTGATCCCCCATCGGGACATACTCCTAAAATCTCCCGGGGGAAAAATTACAAAATTTTCAATTTTTCTATTTTTTACAGCATTTTTATTCCCTTGTACAAATTTGGAGCATTCCAGTTTTCCATGAATATACACGTTTTGAGAGGTCCAGAACATGTTTTGACCATGATATTTTTAGAAAATGTCTGCCTGTGGCACGATGATCTCCAAAACCACGAAGAGTACTAACAAATGGAATGGTACAAATATTAACAGTAATATTATTAACAGCATTGCAGTTTTTGAAAAATATTTAAATAATAAACTCTCTTTATGGAGTGCCCCCCCCCCTCCTGTAGAGGAGGTGGTGTCCCCCCGTCGGGGAATTTCTGGTGCCACTACTGCCAACCATTAAATATAAGAAAATAAAGAAGAAGCCGCCTTTAACTGAATTGCACAAAAAAGCCAGACTAGATTTTGCAAGAAAACATATGTCGTGGACTAACGAATGGAAAAGGGTTATTTTATCTGACGAAAAAAATTTAACTTGGATGGGCCAGACCACTGGGATTACTATTATCACGATTTACGTAAAGAGCAACGTATTCTTTCACGACGACAAATGGCTGGTGGCTCTGTCATGATCTGGGCAGCGATTGGTATCAATGAGAAAACTGATATAATTATCCTTTCGAGCAAATTAAATGCGAAAACATACCTTGATCTTTTACAAGGACATCTATTACCGATGGCTCCGATTATAGCTTTCTGTAATTTTATTTTTCAACAGAACAACGCCGATTTTCTAAAAGAAAATTACAATTTTTGACTGGCCACCTAGATCTCTTGACCTAAATATAATCGAAAATCTTTGGGGCTACTTCGCAAGAGAAGTCTATAAAAACCGTCGACAATTTTCTACAACAGCAGAATTTAAACAAGCCATGACAGAAGAATGGGAGAAAATGCCCTCAAAAGTAGGGGAAATTTGGACAAAACGGGATACCATTCTTGTTTTTTTTTTTTTTTTTTTTTTTTTTTTTACTGCGAAAAATGTATTGAAGAAAACCACACATTTTTTGTGTAACTACAAAATTTATTGAAGCACACAAAAAACATAGTTTTAACTAATTTTAATGACTGTGAAATAGTAAAAAAAAATATTTACCAAACTCTTACACATCCCGTTTTAGCATACCTGGGTTGGACAAAACGGGATAGGGATTACAATGTTTAATTTTTTGTGTAAAGCTAACTGAAAAGCATAATTAACTGGCAAAAACCTGTAAAGCGAAATTTCTGATTGAAAGAACAATGTCTTCAGTAATCAGAGACTTAAAATAAGAGTTTTTTATGTTATTATTTACAAAATGGGAAAGAAGACCTTTTATTTAGGCCTATAGCAGAACAAAAGTCGCATATAAAGGTGTCGTCCTCTTCGTCGACATTAGAACACGCTTCGTGAGCCCATTATTGGCATCCAGAACATTGGAGTTAACCTTCACCAGCCTTAGAGTCGACGTACATGGCATTGCAAAATATGCAGGTTTCTGCTCCCTCTGTTTCATTTTCAGACGATGATGACATGCATTCTTGGCTGATTGCTGAAGGTTTATTAAACTTTTCTATGTTTTGACTTTTAACATCAGGATTAAGCTTTCCTATGGGTTCTTTTGAAGGCCTACTTTTATGTTTGGCTGGACCTGGTAGCTCTTTTTCATCCTCTTTTCCATTTCCTTTTCTTACACACTTCTCTTTTGGAATTTTTAAGAGGGATCTCTTAGCAGCCTTTTCTTCAATTTTCTTGGTTCTTTTTTGTAGTTTAATCGTCCTTTTTTTTTCTTCCATTTTTAACTCACTCCTATATGGAGATGATGTTATTACTACAGTTTTCTTCTTTCTTCTTTCAGCCCTTTTTCTGGGTGAGGCCTTTTTACTTGAGGTACAGGCAGAACAAACTTTGGAGAGATGGAAAATGGTAGCTGAGGTCGATAATAAGAGAGTTCTAATCCTTTCTCCCCTTAGGATGTTGCAGGTTGGTCTGGACATAGGCTGTCTCCTGACAATTTTGTTGGTTGGTCTACTCCTACGATGTCCCTTGAAGAAGTTGAAGGTTGCTCTTGGTCTTTGTTCATATCAGTCTCGTGCCCAACGCCTGGAGGTTCTTGCTGCAGGTCTGAAGTAGGGTGGTCTGTGGTGACAGAGGGTGCAAACAAATGATCTGGGAAGACGTCAGGATTTTAAGGACTTATGCCAGTTTTTCTAAACCCTTTAATGACACTTTCTGCAACAGCTGCCTGTGAAAAGGCTGCGTTGAACAGTTTTGCAACTTCGTAAATTGTGGCGCACCTACCTGGATGGTTGAACAGCCACTTTTGAACTTCTTGTTCATAATATGTGCTCAATGGAGCCATGAAACTGACATCCAGGGGCTGAAGGCAATGAGTTGTATGTGGGGAGAAGGTTACGATGGTTGCATTATTTTCTCTTGACAAATTTACAAGTTCCAAACATTTGGAGTGACTGTTGTGTCCATCAAGTAGCAACAGCACTGGCTTCTCATGGGTAGGGTTGGAAAATTCTACAAATTTTTTAAACCAAATAGTGAAACTCTCCTTTGTGATCCAGCCGGTCTTGTGATACACTGCAAATGATACTGGGAAAGCATCATCCATGAGTCGTGGGTTTTCCTTCACTCGAGGAAATACAAACATAGGAGGGACGAATGTACGGCAGGAAAAAACTATTCCCATTTTATCCAACTCATAAGTGTCCCGTTTTCTCCAACTCCGACACTTTTCAAAACAAACATGGCTGATGCCTAAACGTGAAAGGAAAATTAGATAGACTACACATGAGAATGTTCGTTAATAAATGCTTAATCAAATTTAATACTCACCGGAATTGTATTCCCATATATGTAGGCAGTATAATCTAGAAAACAACGCATGTAAATGTAGAAAGTGCCAAGAAATCAGAGTAAAACAGTTCTAAGAGCTACAACTTTCCATCAACTAATGGTCTCGAAGCGAGACGAACTGAGAATGGTGTAATGATGGCCGAGAACGTGTTTCTGTCGTCATCCGCTCGATAGCAGTACTAGACAGGTCCCTAGGCGACGTATCCCGTTTTGTCAGACTATCCCGTTTTATTCAACTTTCCCCTATATAAAAAAAATATTTGACAGTTTATCAGATAGAATTTTTGAGGTTATCAAGGTGAATGGAAAATGCACTCATTTTTAATTTTTCTAATTTAAGACTAATTAGAATGTAATTTCCTGTGTTCCTCTCTTTTTGTCGCTCATGAAAAACCCAAGACGGGTAAGATTTGTCGTAAGATTTATTTATTTATGAAATAAAAATTGTTATCATACCTTCTATAAATATTTAGCATGTTTTTGATAATGTTATTTTATGATAATGTTATAGATAATGTTATTTTAGATAATGTTATTTTATGAAAAATTTAAAAGAAAATTTTTGTACCTTTCTTTTTGTCGCGGAGTGTATATATATATATATATATTTTTTTTTTTTTTTGGCTGATTTTTTGAAATACAAATGCTCGAGTGGTTCTGCCATCGAAACTGTTAGATGAGAAGTGACGGGTACGATTCGAGGTCGCATTTGTCGGCCTAGCTATTAGGTGTTTCCCGTGGTTATCTTCAAAATTACGTGATTTCAGATTGGGACCCCTTAGAAAGATTCCCCGCTGATGATACTGGTAAATTTGCAAAAATATAAACTTTGTTGGCAAACTTGCTAAACATTTTTAAAAATAAATTATTATGTATTTTCAAATCATAATAAACTGCAAAATTGGAAACCTAATTGACAAAATTATATTTTTTCTTTAAAAGAAAAGGGGAAAAAATTACATTTTCTAATTACGATTACGATAAACTTATTCATATTATAAAACTACTAGTCAAACTTTTTTTTTTTTTTTTTTTTTTTTTGTAATGAAAACTATAGTACATCTTTTACGTATTATTAATATATACACTGCAAATAAAGGTGTCTTAATTTAAGACATAAAAACAACTGAAAAATCATTTAAGATACGTAAATGCCTTAATATACACCTAAGACATTATAGATATCTTAATTTAAGACAGAAATGTGTTTAAAATACCAATTCAGACACAAAAAGTATCTAAAATGCATAACTATGAGAAATTTCAGACAGCAAATGCGTCTAAATTTTCGTCCATTTTGGAAATTCAGACACTTGCATTTCTTGGCAACATACTTAGCCTATTTAAATTTCTTTCCTCATTCAATAAATATAATACATTTTACATATTAAGTTGTAAAGCGTAAGCAATTTAAACAATATTAATTTATGAAATTAAATTTTTAATGAATATTACTCTAGATTTGTGTATATTTGCATGAAATTATGTTTATTATAACTCATAAAGCAATATATTATAACGCAAAAATTATTCGGTAAAAAAAAAAAAAAAAAAAAAAATGTATTTAAAGCTAATATTTGATATTTAAAGAAAAAAAAATATAATATGAAAGCAAGTAACTTACAGCTAAGAAAGCGAATCTTGAATAATTTGTGCATCACTGTTTTTTATTTATTATTCTTAATTTCGATTTAAAATCTGTTTTCATCCACATATTTATTACTTGTTCTTAAGCGTAAAACAACGAATTTTCCAGTATTCGTGTTCATAATTTGTTTTCTTTTAAAAAAACAGTTTAAAGAAGGATATCGTTATCCAAAAATTTTGAGGGCGAAATAAGGATTTTTTTTCACATATTTTATATGCATTTTTTAAAATTTCTAAATCTCTAGATACAAAATTTAATATAATAATGCATATTAACTGTTAGATAGTATTTTATTAATAGTTTTATAACAATAAATACGAATTATAACGTATAATTACCTGCGTTTTGCTGATACTGACTTACATATAATTATAAAAAGGACGTCTCGTATGTGAAATGGTGGCTTGATTGGCAAGGTACATGGCGTTAACTGCGACTTCTGATGCTTGGTTCCTTATTCCGCGACTGATGTGAGTTCGATTCCAGTGCAGGGAGAAAGGCCTTTTTTAAAAAATGTTTTTTTTTTTTTCTTTTATTTTTTTTAATGCTCTAGAGAGTTCTAAAATATATTTTTAACAGAAAAAAAGAATCGCAGGCCACCTTTATTTATTTATTTATTTATTAAAAAGCCTTACAAATAGCGGTGTTCTTAAGCCTAACATGGCGGTATTTCTAAGCCTAAAAAACATGGCGGTGTTTTAAGACATTTTAATGTCTTAATTTCAGTTGCAAAAAAGTGTCTGAAATAGTAAGACACTTTTTTTTCGCTTAAAAAATGACCATACGTTTAAGACACTTTTTTAACTGAATTTAAGACGTTTACGTTTACAGTGTGTATATATATGTATATATATATATTTTCTAAGAACAGAATATACTAAATTTGACTTTTTTACTTTCTCTTACCCATATATATATGGTAGAGAAAGTATTGCTTTAGGGTCAAATTTTCGAAATTAAGTTTTTGTTATATTTACACGTTTTGGGGTCCTATGAATCCGTAAAACAGGATTTTAGCGGTTGGTCTGTGTGTATATTATTAGCATACCTCAAAAACAAATAGCACCAGGAAGTCCAAACTCGGTATTCTAAATATGTATCATATAAAGATGCTACATTAATCTTTCCGTTGAGATTAAGAAAAGGGTTCGTATACAGGGACACCCAAGAGAATTCAAATACATAACTATGGGAGGAATTGCGATTAAGTAGAGATTAACGCTATAGGCTGCACTAAACCAAATTAAATGCATATATATATTTATATAGGCATAAAAGCATGTTTCATATGAAATAGGGTATGATAATCATCCACTGTTCATTTATAGGGCTACATAAAAGAACTAGAATATAGTGGGATAATACCTGGAAATTCATGGAAGTGCATTTCAGGTTGTGCTGTATGTTATTAATATAGGATTATATTTCAGTGCACAATGTGGTTTATACATAATTCTTAGAAGATGTACAGGACTATCAATAGTTAATCGAAAACATTCTCTTTTATTGAATGTAATTAGTGGAAGTGTTTTACTATAATATTTTGCCATGTTCAGGAAAACTGGCTAGAAATTAAATTTGATTCCTTATAGCCATGTTGTAAATTAAGTATTTTTAAAACTAAATATTTGGTGAACCTTTTTTGAATAGTGACATATTTTGAGGCTCCCTTAAAACTGAAGCCATGCTTTTAACATTTTATCTTTGTCTATTACTTTTATCACCTTTAACTTAAAAAAAATAATTTCAGGCAATTCAAATGTTGTATTTTGAAGTTAATATAAGGTTGTTACTTGAAAAATTTTATCAAAATTCATAAGTTTCAAGGAATGGTGCGCTAGAAAGTTGTATGAATAATTTGGAATGAATTTGAATTAAATTAAAAGCCTTGAATTATATTTAAATGTAGGTAGAATATTGGAAAAGAGGTTGAGGGGCGGGGGGGTTGCCCCATAGAATTTTTTGTCAAATGAAGCTTTCCCGAAGCCTATTCTAAATTGTTTTTAAAGAGGGTTTATGCAACAGTATTAAATTTATGCAGTAATCTTAAAATATAAAGTTGCGCCCTTTCGTAAAGAGCGCAACTTCATATTTTAAAGGAAAGAGTGTGTGAATTATTTATTCATTCATTTTGGCAGCGCAAATGGTGGAGAGGTTCTGCTCTGGAAGCTGGTAAGCGAAATGTGACAGTTTCGATTCCAGGTCGCGCTCGTTGGCTTTGCCATTCGGGGTTTTTCAAAATTATGCGATTTCGGATTGGGCCCCCTTAGAAAGATTCCCCACTGATGATACTCCACCAGGATCTTCGTGCAGTCAATCGACCTTAACATTTACACGACACAGCTTGGTATGAGGAAAATCCTCCCCCTTCCTCTCTCCAACGTTAGAAGAAGCTGGTAAACTTGCAAAATTACAAACCTTGTTGGCAAAATTGAAAAACTTTTTTTTTTAATGAACTGTTATCTATTTTAAACTGTAATAAGCGGCAAAATTGGAAAACTAATTGGCAAAATTATATATATTTTTTTTTTGGAAGAAAAGAAAAAACATTACACTCTCTAATTTTGATGGACTTATTCATATTATGAAACAACTTGACAAACCGCGGAAAACTCCGAACATCTCGATCGACGACCACGACTTGGGATCAAAACCCGGCACTTTCCGTCTGCCTGCTTCTAGGCCAGAAGACTACTAATGGGGCACTACATTGAAGAAACAGGAAAAAATAAATAAATAATACCAAAAAATAATTTGTTAAATATGAAAAGAACATTTGATAACTTTGTTTAAAATACTCACTAATATAATAGCACAATTATCCTTTTAACAATATTAACGGATTTCTTTGTAAAATACTCATATTGAAAATATATATCCCCGGGAAGGGTATTTTCTGTCAGGATGAAGAAATACTCTTTGAAATACCTTTCGAAGGTAGACGATGCTTCTACATATTAAAAAAATTACGTTCCATGGTATTATTGTTAAAAATAAAATTTTTAAACTTCCCGACGACTTGTTAAAAAAAAAAAAAAAACCTTCATTCAGTACATTTACTGTCCTATGTAATATATATATTAAAAAACGGAACGATACCATCATCTGTTGATCGATGTACACCAAATGTTGATAGACACCAATTTATGTCAAGGCGCAACTAAATTTAAAATTTCATGAAAATGTGTCCATTAATTCTCGAACAAATCAAATTTTAACTATAATTACACGTTTTGAGTTCCTCTGAATCTGGTGGTATGTGTGTATGTCCTTTTATCAGAATAACTAAAAAATAAGTCTTAACTGGAAGTCCTAATTCTGCATTTTAAAATTACCTGATACCAAGAGATATTACCTGAAACTTTTTGAGGCTGAACAAATAGTTTCTGTACAGAAATTTATCAAAGAATCATAAAGCATTACATCGGTGGAGGAAATTTCTCATCGGCACATTTTACTGTCTTTAGACTGGAATATACAAAAAAAAAAAAAAAATTGACAGGTATTTTATATGCATAAATCCATATATCATGTAGAATACGGTAAAAGAAAGAAAAAAAAAACTTACAGAAACTCATAAAAGTTTTTAAGATATATTAGTGTTAAAGTTGGAAACTGCATGGAGTGTTTTTGAAATAGGATTATGCGTTTTTCATAGTGTGTTAAATTTAAGTACATTATGCGAAGTGTTTTTCCCTTCATTTTTTTTTATGAATACGGTGACTACGAACATTTACATTGAAATTTTGAGATTATATATTTACTGTTTAAAAATTTACTATAGGGGCGGGGGGGGGGGGGGGGGGAGAAAGAACACTTTGTCATTACTGGGTATTTTTGGCTCGGCACCATTGAAACTTTTATATAAAACTTATATTTTAATTTAAAATTTATAAATTTATCAATATTATGTATGTTCGGTAATATATTTATTCAGGCAACAATTTTTATGGCTTTTGTTAGATTTTTTTTTTTTTTTTTTTTTTTTTTTTTACACATTTAAAATCTTTAAATTGTGTTTTCTCACATACATCTATTTGTATATTTTCATGAATGCATGATCATCAAAATGCAAAAACTTCTGCAGATATTTTTAAAAAGACTTGTTTTTTTAATTGTTTAATACAATTCATTTAAAAAAATTAGGGATGGATTTTGCAATATCTCTAGAAGAAAAAAAAATATAAAAAATATAAATATAACAAAACATACATCATAAATAAAAATATAACATTTTTTTTTTTCAAATTTTCACATAGACTTGCACTTTTTAATCCCCCATCCCCCCCCCCCCCAAAAAAAAAAAAAAAAAAAAAAAAAAATATTAATAATAATAATAATAATAACAATAAATTAAAAAAATGTTTTAAAAAACGTCCAAAAAACATTAAAACATTTTCAAAAAATATCCAAAACCTGTTAAACATCTAGAAATTACACATCTGTTTTCTGAAATATCTGCAGAAGCTTTTGCATTTCGAAGATCATGAATTCATGAAAAAGTGCTGAGAAAATGCAATTTAAAGATTTCAGATCTTGTAAAAAACCCATGAAAAAGAATTGCTGCCTGAATATATATTTTATTGAACCAAAATAACATAGTTAAGATTATAAACATTAAACGAAGATATAAGTTTTCATATGAAACCTTTAGTGGTGTTAGGTCCCCTTAAGAAATAGACTTTATGTCTTTAAAAATAAAAAAAAATAAAAAATAAAGGCTTTTTTTTTTTTTTTTTATTACAAATAATATCTATTTACATTTGCGAATGTATGTCATTATTGTTGAGATATCGTGTACATAAACTAACAAACTGGCACCCTACAGAACAAAAACATTAATTTTTTTTTATTTTAATATTCCTCACACGTAAAAACGTGTAAAAACTAAAATAAAATAAACCTTAAGTCGAAAATTTCCCCGAATACGTAAGTTCCTTACACCTATAGTTAGTATTATGGTAAACTGCTATATCTAAATATTTTTGTATGGTAAAACCAAGTAGTGAAAACCGTCGTTAATGCATATCATATTCAATAGGAAATATGTTCTTCAGTAAAATTTAACAATATATATTAAATTCGTTATATTTTATACAATATATATTAAGGCCGAAGCTAGAAAAATGTTTGGAGGAAGAAGGCAGAAGTTTAAGCATTAGTACGGAATATGTTAAATCTAGGAAAATATAAATTGATTTTTTTTACCTTATTGGTCGGGTTGCTTGAATTTTTTTCCTGCGTGCTGTGTTCATAGAATAATTTTGTTTTGTAGGCCGAGTTCACTGGTCGTGTGGAGTTTCTAACGAGTCGGGTCGAGTTGAGACGTATAGTATAAGGCGAAAAAGGATAGGTTATGATACGTATTTAAATATTTTCGCCTACTACATAGGGGGTTGGTGTTTTTTCATGGCTTTTTTTTTTTTTCTTCCATTAAAGCTCATTAAACTAGAAACTACATTTAAAAGTGGATTCCTGAACACTACGAACACTGATAAGTGGGATACAAACCCAGAACTACAACTCATTCAACTAAATTTTAGTAGCACTGTATAATGATATACAGGATCATCCTTATTTTCATGACGATGCAGATGCCTATGAATTTCCGTATTTCCCTCTCAATGTGACCGATTAATATTCTTCTGGGCACTTCAGTAGCAAATGACATTATCTATATCGAAACAATATCTCAATAGTTTAATAAATAAAATTATACAAATAGATTAAAGAAATAAAATTAAACTCACTTGTGTTTCCAGTCAAATAAAAAGTAAATAGGGTAAAATAAACCTAGAAAATAAGCCAAACCAGAAACGTTTGTACTACATTTGTAAAAATGGTGCATGTAGATTTAACAATTTTCTTCTGTAAAAATTTTAAATACAAAATATTAAGGGAAAAGGTATATTAAAAGAAAAGGAGGGGGTGGGATCAAAGCCTATGTTTGTTTTTTAAGTAATAGATATAAAATTTTGCACAAAACACAATTTAATTTAGGGTGACAGTTTTTTTTTTTTTTTTTTTTTTTTTTAAACTCTAGTCTTTTATATAAAAGCATGCAGTAACTGTGTTTCGTAGTTCCTTAGCAATGTGGTTATGGTTATTATATTCATTTCTTAAAATTTCTTTTACACGATTTCTCTCGATTTATTTTCAATAAGATTTTTAGCTTGATGTGATAGGACAGAAAAAACGGAAAATTTTAATTGGTCTAAATATACAAAAAGTGTAAAAATAAATAAAATAATTTATTTTTTACTATAAAATTTGAAGTTACGTTCCTTAGCAACGGCTACTATATTCACTTTTTAAATCCCCTTTAGCACGTTTTATCTCCATTGTAATTTAATATTTTTAATTTCGTGCCAAAAAGAGGAAAAAGAAAAAGAAAAGTCGTATTCAAGTGATAATACGGCTAATACTTTCTTATTACCGTATTCAAGTGGCCTATTTTAATTTAACTGAAAGTAATAGTCTTGTTTTTATTAAAATCACAATCAACTGATTGGAAGAAAATCATATTTTAATGAAATTTTATTTTTCCGACTGAGTGAAAATAATGCCTTGACCGGGCGTCGAACCCCGGATCTTTGACTTACAAGGTCAAGGCTCTACCAATTGAGCTATCCAGGCCGACAACCGGTCAGCATTACTCACTCAGACAACCTTTAAGCAGAAAACATCTGTTCCATCATTTAGATAGCTCAACAGAAATAAGCCGCAGGTAAAGGAAAACACCATTAAATAATGGGAGAAAGAAATACAATTTTTATTAAAATCACATTGATTGTGATTTTAATAAAAATTGTATTTCTTTCTCCCATTCTTCAATCTTTCATCATTTTCCGAAGAGAAAGATTCTTTTTGAACCATGCGTAGAGTTTTTATCTCAGCTTCCCGAAATTCAGTAACCGTCAATTCGCCTTTACTCCTCATTTCAGGATTTAAACAATTATGCTTAAAGCGAAGAATCCAAGCAACTAAACGTATGATTTTTTCATAACTTGAAAAGTAGCGGTAATACCAGTTATTGTTGGATGGAAATTCAGGTTTCGTCAACATACAAGTAGACTTTGACCTTTCTTTCTGAATTTCTTCCTCATTCCAATCTTCATCGGAAGTGTTCATGTAGTTTCTAAATTCTGCTGAATCTTTCATCCAATGTGGGCCCTCCCACCATCTGATTAAAGCTAATTGCTTAGCCTTACAGCCTCTAGACGGCAAGTCTGCTGGATTCTTCTCGCTTGGTATATGTTTCCATGATGGACTGCTTAATTTCTGAATCTCTTGAACCCGATTTCGGACAAACACAGACCAGCTCTCATTTCTTGATATCCAAGCAAGCACTGTTGAGGAATCGCTCCAGTAATATCTCTTCATTACCTGCTAACCCAAAGCATCCACAACAGTTTTCGCCAAACGAGCGCCAATAGTAGCTGCTAAAAGCTCCATACTTGGTACAGTCGTATTCTTTAAAGGCGCAACTCGGGACTTGGCAGCAAGCAGAATTATTTCCCCTTGATCTTCTTTTCCTATCCTCAAGAATACTACTGCTGCGTAAGCATCTTTACTTCCATCAACGAAAGTATGAATTGTGCATGCATGTAAGTTTTCTGGAGTGATCTGGATATATCTTGGGATCTTAACATCATTTAAATATTTAAGTTCTTGGAACCATAATAGGAATTCTTTTTGTAAATCACCAGTTATTTCGTCATCCCAATTAATTCCTAATTTCCAAGCTTTCTGTAACATCAATTTAGGATAAAGCATCACCGGAGCAGTAAAACCAAAAGGATCAAAAATTTTATGAACTGCCGATAACATACTTCGCTTGGTAATCCTTTCTGTGTTGAAATCGTTTAGCCATTTCATGTTGACTTTTAATGTATCGGAAACCTTATCCCAAATCAGACCCAATACTTGAGTTTCCTTCTGGTTCGACGTTTCATCGTGATCACCAGTGTATTCCCACTGTCTTAAATCAAAACCACCATTTGCCATTATTTTTTTTGAGTCCGATATAAATTTCTTTAGATCTTCTTAACTGTGCACACTAGTGGCGACATTGTCTACATAAAAACTATGCAAAAGCCTTTGCTTGAAACTTTCCTCAAAATTTGCACTATTTTTGATGTGATATTCAATTACTGATGATAAAAGAAAAGGGCTACACTTTACACCGAAAACGACTCGTGCATGCCTAAATACTTTAAGTTTCTTCTCTTTTAGATCTTTCCACCATAGAAATCTCAGAAAATCTCTATCCTTTTCACAAATGCTAATTTGAAGAAACGCTTTTCTAATATCAGCGGTTACACCGAATTTTCTTTCTCTGAAACGTAGAATATCTGGGATAAGCTCAATCAAATTTGGGCCACACTGCAGACACTGATTTAAAGATGGATGGTTAGCCAACTTTGCTGAAGCATCGAAAACCGGACGGATAGGTGTTGTACTACTGGTCTCTTTAATAACTGGGTGATGAGGTAAGTAATTACTATAAGAGTTCACTTTGGTAGCAGGAACTTCTTCTATGATCCCCTCATTCAACCAGTCCATAAATATATTTTCATATTTTTCGTACATGTTCTTAGCTAATAACTTAGAAGTTGTATTTTCTTAACGTCTTACAGCCAAACTCAAGTTATCTGGTAATGCAGATGTGTCGTCAGACCAAGGAAGACAAATTTCGTAACGACCATCCTTGTTAATTTTTACTGTTTCTAAGAAATGTTCCTTTGTTTGACGGTCAATCTCACTTTTAGATTTCTTTTCTATAGTATCTGTTATTCCGATCAAGTCCAATCTCCATAAGTTTGAAATATCAGCTTCATTTACAAACAAAGGTGTCACGATCATTGCTAAATTATCTGTTGAGACTTCGGTGTGAGGCGCTTTGCCCATCAATGTCCAATCAAGGTATGTTTCTATGGCAACAAGACCAGATGTCAATACTTTTCTTTTGCCAGTTAACATATTTCCCATAATATCAGCACCAATCAATATTTCGATAACTTCACGGCAATGACTTACATCAGATAATTCGATTCCATATTCTTTCAACTCTTTAATCCACGGACCATTAGTGACCGGTTGAATGTTTTCACATATAGTAATTTGATCCATCACTTCAAAATTACAGGTGAACTTTTCCTTCATATCCTTAACCTTTATTCTATAACAATTATGTTGGCATTCCTTTGTTGCAACTCCGCCAAACAATGAATGCATCATTTTTTCTTGACGAATGGGAGTATAATTCATCTCTTCTGCTATATTTTTCAAAATATAAGATTTTGGGATGCTGAATCTAACAATAAACGAACTGTTTTTTGCTTGTTTTCGGAGATGAGTTTCACTTTTAAGGTTTGAAGGAATACTTTAGCACTTTGCTTATTAAAATTTGTCATGTTTATTTCACTACTGACTGAATTTTCTTCAACCTTTTCTTGTGCAGTTTTACCTTGAGAATCCCGCAAATCGCACATCAAAGGCACCTGCTTCTTAGAACAGATAATGCATCTTAAAACTGCTCGACATTTTTTCACTGTATGATTAGGTAACAAACAAGCAAAGCAGCAATTTTTATCCTTTACAATCATTTGTATCTCAGTTAAACTCAATTTTCGAGCTGAAAAGCATTCAGAGCTCAAATGTTTGCCTTGGCAAAAAATGCATACCCTCTTGAAATCTAAAGCATAAGACGTTGTCAATAAACCTGCAGCTGTCGATATCTTATTTCGCATATAGCCTGCACTTGCACTGTTTTTCCTTTTAGAATATTTATTATCTTCACGCTTTGTCAAACCGAAGCTCGCTACAGCTAAAGATATTCTCTCTTCACCTTCTACTTCCGTTTTCAAAAAATGCATCAGATTATTCAACCTTCCTTTAGCATCCGTATTAGAAGAAGAGAGATTCGAGCGATTACAGGCCTTCAAAAAGACTGCTGGGAAACAAGACTCAACCATAGGGTATAAAATGGAGGCATATTTATCAGTGGTAACACCTACTGTTTCTAGCGCCCGTAAATATGACTCAAGCTTATCATATAATGAAGTTAATGCAAATCTACCTTTTGTTTGCACAGATATTATCAATTTCAATAACTCTCGTACATACACTTCTACTAGAATATCTTCCCTGCCAAAACGAGCCTTTAAACTTTCCACTGCCTTTGAATAATTGGCGCCAGTTGGCGGGAAACTTTCTCTTGCGCGTGAACCAGCGATTGTTGCTTGTACTAAGTACTGGAACTTGTCCTCTGGGGCAATCTCATCATCTTTATCGATTTGTTCAAATTGGCTCCAAAAAGGCAACCAATCCTTAATTTCCCCGCCAAATTTCCTAAATTCCAGCTTAGGTAATGTAAATTTTCGTCTCATAGTACTATTTTCATAATTACTTAAAATAGCATCAGTTTGAATTTGCCCAGATGATTGTATTCTCGCCAATTCTAAATCATGATTCAATCTTAATTTCTCTTTCTCCAGTTCTGCTTCTTTTTCCAGCCTTAATGCCTCAGCTTCTTTTTCTAGCTTTAATGCCTCAGCTTCTTTTTCTAGCTTTAACTTCTCGAGTTCTTTTTCTTTTTCAGCTTGTTTTTCTTCTTTCAAATCTTGTTTTTCTTCTTTCAAAGCTTGTTCTTGTTTTTCTTCTTTCAATTTTCTTTCCGCTATAGCATTTTCTAAGATATCTTTCACAAATTCGGGATCCTTTTCATACTCTTTACTATTTAAAACCAGCTCTTTTAAGCTTGCTATTGTGAACGTCGAAGGCAAAGTCTCTCCAATTTCTTCGGCTACCCATTTTAAATCTTCTTTTTTAAATCCTTTAACGGTTTTAAACATCTTTTTAATCTTAATATAATCAAAATAATTTTACTTCACTTGAAAGGTCCTGTCGCAGTGACTCCAGTATTTCTATGTAAAGCAACGGAGTAAGCACCGCAAATTCCTAGCTTTTCTCTTACTAAACTGTATAAAAGCGGACGCCAATACTACTTATTTACACTTTAAAATTATTAAAGTAGCATCTCTTATGCACGTATAATAATTCCCTATAACATTAAACATAAGAAAATTATTCCTACGGTAAAAAGTAGTTCACTAAAATTAAAAATTCAAACTATATGAAAAAATGCAACTAACATCGTTGCTAACTTTATTCTGTTCTATTTCTTGAATAAAAAAAAACAAAACCATGGATGCCACACGCATCACATAATCTTTACATTTTAACAAATTTTGAAGATAGCACGCGCTCATATTTTACATAAAAATTAAAAGTATTAAATTCATTTAACTCTTTTTTTTCTTTGACATATTGTTCAGCACGTGAACTTACAAAAAATAGAGGATAAATAATAAACAAATTTATATACTGAAATTGAAAATGGCTCAGTTATAACACATATGCTTCTCAAAAGATTACAGCTGTTTATCTATAGAAAACAAAACCTTTTATATTTTTCCTGAGTTCATTCTGTTAAATTGCAAATTAAGTTATTAGAATTAATTTACCACA
Organism: Salticus scenicus; assembly: GCA_963930645.1. NCBI lineage: Eukaryota > Metazoa > Arthropoda > Arachnida > Araneae > Salticidae > Salticus > Salticus scenicus. The sequence continues at coordinate 51,208,260 of OZ005658.1, read as the reverse complement.
AACGTGACAAACAACTAATTCTGTTTTCTAATTTCAAATTTTATCGATTCCGTAACAAATAAAGATATTAAATGGAGATGTACAAATAAAAAGTGCATTGCAAAATTGTTTATGAATGAAAATTCAACGGTAATCTTAAAATCTGTTCTAAGTCACAATCAACAGGAAGAAATGAATCTTGCGAGACAAATAATTTATAATTCGGCAAAAAAGACAGCCTAACAGGATCCTTTTCAAAAACTTACGAAAGTTAATTGAGAGGAAAATAGTACTTCAAAATATTCAGAAAAAAATAATATGTAAGATACATACATAAGGAAAAATTTAATAGTATAGAGCAAGAGAAAAGAAAGTTACTCCTCTGCCGAAACGTTTATCAGAAATCACCATGGCCATATACAAATGAAAAATTACTCAAGTAAAAACCTGAATATAATTATTTTCCTAGTACGTTTGTAGAAATAAAAATTGCACATCTGTGGGATTAAAAATTTATATAAAACCAAAATAATAATAATAATTATGATATTTTTCACATCACTCCCCCTCTCCCCCTTTAAAAATACATATCTCTATATAGTAAAACTTAATTTTAGAAGGGAAGAGAAACAAATGAATAATTCAATTGCCAAAATTATCCATAAGATTTTAAAAATATATATCCAGAAATAGTCAAACGAAATATGCATTAATCCATAGAACTCACACTATAATCATTAAACAATTACATATGAAAGTGAAACATTATATAAACCAATAGGTATTTGAAGTTAATTAGAGTTGTTTTTGAGAGCCTGATATATGAGATCATATACAACAAATATGAAATAATTTTAACAGCACAAAACAACAACAACAACAATAATAATACTAATAATAAAACAATTAGAAGAAGGAGCAGAAGCCACTAAGGCTATATATACATATCTATATATATGTAAATCACTTTATTTCAATTATTTTTTAATTTTTGATCAATTATTTTTTAACTTATGTATTTCATAGTGCAAATTTATTTGAATCGAAATAAATTTTGTAACAAATTTACTATAATGTTACTACAATGTTTACTATAATGTTTACTACAAATTTACTACTATGTAACATTTATGATTTATCGGTTTAAATAACTATTTTAGCTTTAATACGGGGATTATAAATGGAATTTATACGTAACGTAATTTTAAACTAACATCATAATAATTGTATTTTTTAAAAGGGAAGGTTTTTAATAAAGGTCTTTAAAGCATGTAAAACAGGTGAAATCTCGATATCGAATTTTTGGACCGAATACAATACTTCCATTACCTATGGTAGTCGTATAATGGAAGTAAAAATGTTTTTAAACTGTGTTTTTTAAGAAAAAGTGAGTTATTTCCAAAAATTAGTTATGCTGATGCATCCCTTAATTTATTTTTCTATTTATTTTATCCCATATGCATTTCATGTGCCAACAAATAGGGATTTTTTAAATTATTGAATCCACTATTTAAGAGTAATTTTTCACTTATGTGATCATAGGAAAACTGTACAAAATTTTCTACACATACTCACAAAGGCAAAATTTTCTGAAGCCATTTTCGGTTTTCATAGTGGAAAACGTGAAGATATCACAAAACTTTTCGATTCTGATAAATTTACAGACAAAAGTTTGATTTTATTAATATAGATTTATTTTATATACTTTTTCCTTAGCCTAAATCAGGATAATTTTTTAAATATTGTTTAAAGTTTTTTAATTGCAATATTTAATATAAATAAAGTTTAAAGCTTTTAAATTATCTTTTAGGCTCTTTCGTTAGGTTTTACCAATTACGCACCGTGTAGCTACAGCGTCTAGATGGATTGATGGTTGAGTTTTACGTCGCACTAGTGCTGCGCAGGTGGGCAATGCTACAGCGTCTAGAATAAACAGAGTGGAAATCGCGTATCAAGGTAATGTTAAAATAATGCTACAAAAATTAATCTTCCCAGATGTCTCTGATCGAATCGTTTGCTCAAGTCGAAGACCTGATTGGCTTTTCCCAGTTTCGTCAGCACATTCACGTGGTCTAAGCACATAATTAACCAATAGGGAGTCTCTGTTTTGATGTCGTGACACTAGCTTCGATTACAATGACATCTGGTGAGAGGCTTAATTTTTTTTAGTACAAATTTATTTGCCTCTTTCCACACTGTTTATTCTAGACGGGCCCACCGTGGCCGAGTGGATATGTCACCACACTGCTAATTGTCTTCGACCGTAGGAGAGCGGGTTCGATTCCCACGCTGGCCATGGATGTTTTCTGCAATTCTAGACGCCGTAGCTCTGCTAGTCTGGTGTGTAATGTACATTGTAAAATAAATAAATAAAAACAACACTCGCTGTCGATTTCATTTTGCCAGCATCTATGTTTATATAAATCTTTAAATAACATAGATAGTGCCGCCCGGACGGTGGAGTGGTTAGCGTCCCTGACTTCTACACAGTTGGGCCCGGGTTCGAATCCCGGAGAAGGCATGGATGTATGTATTGTCCTTGTTCATGTTCTTGTAATAAAAACTTGTAAACCATTGTGGTGTGGATTATTCGAGATATAAGCGGCCCTAGACGCAAGCAATAAATCTCATGAACCCATCAAACCAAACCAAACCATAGATAGTTTTCTGATGTAATATGCGCCAAAACGGACAAGTCTATATTACCTTCACATGTGTTTATTATTTATTTATTTTGGCTTAAGACATACTTATTACATAAAAATACATTTTAATATAATATTTACAAAATCTGGTGAAATATAAACTAAATATTTTTGTAATATGAACATATCAGATTACGTACTTCGTCCTAATCTGGCCGAATTTGTGTTGACTGGGTTCTTTCGTTATTATCAATGCTATATATACTTCTTAAAAACAAACATCAATCTTAATAAATTAACTTTGAAATTAATTTCAGTACTAAATAAAGTAAATGGATAATTAATCTAAGTATTTAGTCCTTTTATCATTTTAATAAAAACTTTTAAATTTAAAAATAATTCTTCAGTTTTTTTTTTTTTTTTTTGTCATGTCTGTTACTAAAATTGAATTTTGTATTTTGATTGAATTTTGTTGGCCAAGTATATTTTTACCATAAAACGCTGTCCATCATTATCGTACATTTTTTTTTTTTTTTTTTTTTTTTAGTTTTTAAAAGAAGAAATATGAGTGGTGGTAACAGACATGACACTAACTGACAAACAGGACACAAATTCAGAGATAAAATCTGGATTGAAAAGCTTGAAAGCTAAAAATTAAGTTAAAATGTATTTTTCTTTTCATATTGAACTTTTTTGTATTGAAATAATTATTGTTTGAAATAAAAAGATACAATAGGAGAAATTATTACATGTTTCCTTACAGAACACCCAGGAGATATGTGGTACTCCCTGTAGTATCTGTGCTTTATAGTTCGTGTTAATGCCAAAATCTTAGAAAGAAACAAGTAAAAAATGATAATTTGATATGTAATTTATAGAAATTTTCAGTAATTTGTAATATATTAATTCATGAGAATTACACTTTTAATTATCTTTTTGTGTAATATTGATTCTTTAATATATTTGATTTTTATCAGCATTTTATATACATTAATTAGTTATTTAAGAAATATAATTATTCTGATGAAGCTCTGTACTGGCAATGATTTGATAGCATTGTTATTATAGTATAAGTATGTTTTTTGTAAGAAAAATATATATACGGTTATTTTCAAACAGTTAAAAATATGAATTCAATCGTTCCTCTTCTCCACCCCCCCCCCCTTACCGGAAAAAAAAAAAAAAAGTATACATATATAAGCAAATCCTTTTAAAATATTCGATAAAGGTCCCAGAAAATTGAACCCTGTTTTAAATCTTGTGACATGTCAAGTCTGTTCCTAACAGTCCCGGACTGGCTCCTTTGGAGGCCCTCGGCTAGAAGTAGAAAAGGGGCCCCCCTTTACCGAGGAATTTTAAGGAAACAGGATATATGCCATTTTTGAAAATTTAGCTTACATGTCTAAAAATCCCATTTAACTTTCTTGTCACTTGGAAAATAGTTGAGTAAAAAACTAAGCTTTTCTAATTTAGTTTAGTTATTTTAACAATAAATATTTTAATATTTTTTTTATACCATACCTGGAATAGTGGCATGCTAGAAAAAAAAAAAAAAACATGCTAATTGATTACGAGTGGTTTATTACTTAAAAATGAGATCGAGAAATATTTTTAAATTTAGGCAAAAAATCACACTGTTTAAGCCATAATAATATAAATCCTACTATAATACTTAAGTAAATATTAAAAAAGGACATAACGGTAATAAAATAACAAGCATAATGAAAAACAGAAACATTGCCCTCTTTATGATTTAATCGATATAAAATGTAAAAGATATTTTATGACAAAAATGGCTTTACAAAATCTTGGTTACAGATAAAGTGAACTAAAAAATATTAAGTACATATTAGCAGGTTATTTACTAACCTAACAGATTTTTGGCCAGTTCTTCACTGGTCATGGCTACTTTATCTATAATGACATCTTTATCCAAGTTATAAAACAAGTCTCTTTCTACATTCATGAAAAGAAGATTAGACATATGATCCTGGCTTAAAGTAGATCTAAGTCGATTCTTAACTATTTTAAGTTTAGAAAACACCCTTTCACAGGTGATTTGTGTACAAGGTATAGTTAGTACAAACTTGTAAGCTACATAGAGGTTAGTAAACATTCCAGATCGTGAGAGTTCAAAAACAATAGAAAAGGCACATGATAAACACCGAAAACATTTTTTCTTATCAGAGCAGAAATCATAAGTATGTTCGACTTCTTCAGATTCAGATTCTATATCGTCAAATTCCCAGATTTCTTCAGCTCCATCCAGATTGTCCTGTTTTTCTTCAATGTTTTCAGCCATTATAAAACTTTCATATTGATCTGCAAACTGTTTCAGCTCTATCAATAACTGACTTCTTTCAATTTTACAAAGTTTAGAAATACTACAAAGGACTTCTGCAGGAAAACTATCAAGCATTATGATTTCATTAAATTTCTTTGGGTCTAACCAGGAACAATCTTCTAAAATTTCTTTGTTTGGACTAAATCTCTCTTCGATACTTACCCTGGCGCAATCTAAAACACTGAAAAATACCAATTTATTCTTCTGAGCAGTTGAGATTTCAGGAGCTTCATCTATTGATTTTTCACCGGGCATTACCTTTTTCTTTGAAGTTCTTTTCCCCTTGAAATCTAATTCTAATTCTACATCAATATTGTTATCTTCTAATTTGCTGTTAACTGTACTTGCATAATATTTTGTTTTTGAATACAGAGCCTCAAAGTGTTCGTCACTCCTTTTATCCTTTACTTGTTGAAGCAGCTTCTCTACAAAGTTCCAGGCTGTAGAATAGTCAATGGTTTTACTTTGTAAATATTTTGAAATAGGAGATGTAACAAGAAATAAATCCAGTAAAACAATAGACATAAATAAGTTTTCAAATTTGGACCATTGACTGATCAAATTTCGTGCTATGAATTTAGATTTGCAATCAAAACTTCCGTTCGATATTTCAGTTAAAACGGCAATAAAATTAAATAGTTTCTCTGTATTTACACTTTCTTCACTTCTTAAAAATCCCTCATCAATAATGGAAGAAAGAGCTTTATGTTTGCTCCACCACCTTGTGGCTCCTATTTTTTGTAATCTGTACAGTTTTTCATGTGCAATGTGTTTTTTTTTTTTGTTTCTCTTTCCCATATGGCCATTCTTTTATGAGACGAGCTTAGAAAAACAGCAGATTCTTCCACCAATCCAAATAAGTTTTCTACTTGGAGCAACGTTGCTGTTGAATCAGCTACTACCAAGTTCAGTACGTGTCCCATACAGTGAGTGTAAATAAGATCTTTGTTTTCCTTTTTGAATTGAGCTTGCAGACCGTTATAACAGCCTTTCATGTTATTAGCTCCGTCAAACGAACAAGCAATAATACTAGATGTTGCAATGCCACATTTAGCCAGTTCTGATTTTATAAGCTCGTACAAAGCCAATCCAGATGAATCGTCGACTACTGTTATTTCTAAAAGTCTTTCATATATATTTCCTTGAAATACATAGCGGACACAAATCGCCAACTGGTCCATAACAGCTACATCTTGAGTACTATCTACCATCACGCTGAATATTATGCTATCATGAAGGTCTTTCAAAACAATATCACGTCCCATTGAACCAATTACTGTAAGTAGCTTGTTGATAAAGGTTTTTGACAAAAATGTCAACAAAGAGCCTCTCCCAATCGGTCCTTTAGTTAGCTTTCCGGTGCATTTTCTTTTTTTAATTATTTTAAGTCTGTGTTTTTTGCTTTCTTCAATACATTTTCTAACATGATTTTGTAAAATCACATCATAATTTGAAACCAACAAGACAAGTTCAAGAAAATTCCCATGGTTATCTGTAGAGTCGAGTGTATAAGCCCCTTCTGATTTATCCCCTCTGTAGGCAATGCCTTGTTTTGCAATAAACAAAACTATATGAATTAAGCGTTGAACAACCAATCTTCTCATGTGAACTTCTCTTTCTCTCTTTTTGGCTTGGTTACCAGTCAAAAGAGTTGAAATATCAAGACCTCTTTGGCTTTGAAAAGCTGCCTTTGCTGCGAGTTGATGATAACGAGTGTCTTCGTGAATTTCAACAGATTTATAAATATGTTTAGGAGAACAGTCATGTCCAGTAATAAATGCAGAATCTCTATTATCTTTACCCCCAAAAGCCATACGGCTGGAGCAGTATACTCTGTTGAGCCGAATCGAATACGACAACCATTTTCTGTGAATTTTATCACCATTTGGTAAACGTCGATAATAAAGTTTTGAAGGTTCGAATGGTAATTTAGCTCCTTTTCCTTCAGTGACTTGAATAGGATGCTTCTTCATAAAAGCTTTTTTAATTTCAATTGGATCATTTTCGTTGGGGCAGATGAAACATCCAAGCTCTTGCGTAGCATCATTCTGAGAAGCGTCAGGCGTTTCTTGGTGGTTTTCTTCATCATTTTCTGTGTCAGAGCTGGTATTAGTTCCTGATGTATCACTGCCGAGAAAGCCTGACGTTACTGATGAACGACTTAATAGTGGCTGATTGTCAGCAGAAGTAGTTTCTTTCCTGTCATATTCCGAAAATGAAGTGGATGGAGTAGACTCAATTGAAGGAGGTGAAACTTGATCTTCACTTTCTGAAAATAAAAGTGAATGTGCTAGTGCGAGCAATTGTAGGGTATGTTGTAATAAATGTTTAAAAATAATGCAATAAAATCTTTGAATGTTATTCGAATTTTAACTATGGTTTACAATTTCACTTATCGGCATTTTATTTATTTTAAATCTTCTTCCATAATTATATAACAAAAAAAAAAAAAAAAAAAAAAAAACTATTGCTAAAAAATTCGAGAATTCAGGGGAACTTCAGGAACTGTTAACTACTTTTTCATTTTTCTTGCTCTTAAGTGTATATCCTTAGTATGCATATATCAATAGCAAAAAATTATTGAATCGTCGTTGTATTTAATATATATATATATATTGCATTATTATTTGAACGTTTATTTATTTATTTTTCAACTGGGTACTTTATATATATAGAGAGATAGATAGATATATATATATGTACGAAAGGATAGAAAGAATTTAAATAATTATTTTATTATTTAAATTGATATTGCACGATAATCTAAAGGAAATCCCATTCAAAATTCATAACTTGAAATTAATTCTGAAATTTTCCCTGGTCTGCGGAAGCCCGGTTGGTAGAGCATCGAATTCGTAATTGGAAGATTGCGGGTTCAATACTCGAGCTGACCAAAGATCGTCGTGTACACTAATGGTGGCTAGTGAACGTAAAATCGGTCTTGGTTGCAATCTTTCCATCAAAATTATACCTCTGGGGTTTCTAAAGCGGGGGAGCCATCCCCTCCGTGGAGGATAAATATTGTGATGACATGTCTCCAGGTCATCCTTAAGTATGCATCTCAGACCGTCGCCAGCTGGCCACTGCGCAGCACTAATGCAATGTTAAATCCAACCAACCAACCTACCTATTTGAATTTTTCCTGTAAAATCTATTTTACAATAAAAAACTTTCATAACGCAAAAGTCAGAAAACTGAACAACTTTTATAAAAAAAGTTACTGATTCGCATGCAACTTTCCTTTTTTTTGTGGTAAAATGATACATTTTAATTCCCTGGATTTTTGGGACTGAGTTAAATTAATCATGAAGTTATTAACCAATGAAAAATAGTACGAGCATATTAGATTTACGCCAAAATTCGGACTATTTAAGGTGCTGCATTCGAAAACTGGTGCTTTTTTTGCGTGTTATTCTTGTCTCAACAAACTCAGGCAAAATTTCACCCTGGGACCAGGTTAGAGACCACAGCGGCATTAAAATAGTAAATTGAATCGATGCCACTCGGTCCGCATCCGAATGCTCCTCACACTTTAAATGCCTGATTGCCTGAAATAAACTGTAACCTGCTTCAAAGAGCATGCAATAAATGACTGTTAATCCATTGGAATCTTTAAATGAGATATAACACTATGGATATAACTTGTCAGTAATATCCCATTACATATATAGTATATAATGTAAAAACAGAAAAATTAATTAACCTAAAAAAATATTGAGGTCATCATTAGGGAGGCCTTACAATGCAGGGTAGAAACAGTAAGATGTTTCAAGAGCTACTACTAAAAATAAAAGTAACTTAGCTCCTTGCATCTCACCAAGAGAAAAAGAATTCAATCACTGCGGATCTGAATACAAAATGAAAAATTATTTAGATACAAAGGGAAAAAAATTAAAACTACACAATAATATATATATATATATAAAGATTGTAAGAAGCACTTACAAAATACGTTGCGGATAGCAATTATAATATAAAATGGAAGACCATTTGATTTTCCGGTATCCAACAAATTGTGAAACGCAATTTCAAGACAATCGCATTTGTTGCAAATATTTCTAATCCTAGCAATTTGCGAAAATGAAATATTTTTCGAAATTATACATGATAGCTAATTAGCTAAACTAAAAACTAACAAATGGAGTAAGTTGTTTTAATATTGCTTATTTTATTTATCTCTGGTCTAAAAAAAAAAAAAAAAAAAAAAAAAAACCTAACAAATGGAGTAAGTTGTTTTAATATTGCTTATTTTATTAATCTCTCTCGCTATACTTTTCATATTATTTTTCTTTTATAATCTACATATATATATACACAAACCAGTTAGTAAAACCAGAGTATGTTATTAAATTACAAACATGAAACACTCCAAGTAAATCTCTTAGAAACGAATAAAATAGAACAAAAAATTTCTTGTTAAACAAATTTAATTTATACTAGATTCCTGCTTTTGACTTAGCTTTTCCTTCTTTAGGTATTTGTAAATTGTCTAATTCTTATTATGCAAAATTCGAGGTAGTATTACTACAAAATATTTTTTTTTCCTTTCTGAAAAAAATGAGGCTATGGTCTTATAATAACAATAATAAAACGCACACACAGTGTTTTTATTAAAAGACTGCTATTTTGCAGCTAAGTTTGAATATATATATAAAAATCATACATACAAGTGTAAAGCTAGGTTTATTAAAAAAAAAAAAAAAAAATCCAAATTTAAATTATTAGTACGACGAAACTGTTTTTCAAGAGAGTGAGTTTAGCGTTGTGGAAATATGCAGTAAGCATATCATGAATCAAGCACATATAATGCATACAATATAGTAGATTTTAATTCGCTATACTAAACTACATCGTTCAACCGATCGCTACGAACGAAATACATAAGTGTTCCTTTTTTTCTCACATGAAAGAAATTATTTTTATGTCAGAAAAAAAAAAAAAAAAGAAAAGAAGGTCAACGTGCAGCAAATTTCTATTATTTAAATAGAGGGCTAAGACATTTTATTTACTTTTATTTTTAACCTTTTTGTATATTTAAACCAATTAAAAAATATTTTGTTTTTTTTTCTTCTTACATCAAGTTAAAAAAAATATTTAAAATGAGTTATTAAAAAAAAAAAAATTAAAACCCAAATTCTTAATGTATATTGTAGTATCACATAAATTCTTTCAAAGTTTGAATAAAATTTAATTTGCAATAAAAATGTTTTGTTCATTAACCAAAATTGATGAAATTTAAACTACAAGTTGGTCTTGTGTTGTACAGGATGTATATTAATTTTATGTTTGCGAGAGAAAATTTGAAAACTGTAGTTTTTAATCCCACTTCAAAAACATGTGACTTAATGAGTAGCAGATGTTTTCTTTTCTTTCCAGACGGTGTCCAGATAATCGTCTGCTGTTGCCACCTAGTTTTACTACTCTAGTTAATTAAAAAAAAAAAAAAAAAACTAATTGTCCGATCGATAAGCTCGAATATCTGTCGAATTCAGAAAAATCGCCCCTTTCATTTGGTACCTTATTTGTAACGATACGACTGATATTTCTAATTTATTTTCGTATTTATTTTCTCTTTTTTTTCCAGCGGACATTCACAAACTTACCTACCTACCGTTCAGATGTGAGCGAGTACATAAGAGTTTAGTGATAAAATTGAAAAAAAAATCGTGTTAAAGAAATGGAACAGCTTTAGTCTAGAACCTTTTAGCTCGGACGTTCCTCGCCAAGATGTTTACATATGCAAATGCAACAGCCATTTTAGTTCATCGCCAAAATAACAACAAAAATTTAAAAATCGCCAAGTAATTGCTATGCTAAAGCTGTACCAAAGTATTTTCAAGAAAAGAATATAGCAACCATTGTTGAGAAACAATACACAGCTACCGCATTTTTTTCTTTTTTTTTTAATATATGGAAGGAAGAATAGGTTTGTGGAAAAGTCCGGTCGTGTTAAGTTAAATTCTATTTTTTACAGAAGCTTACTAGATCTATAACTTAAAACACAAAAATAAGCTTTTTTTAAAACACTTTTTGCATATTTACACTAATTAAAATATTTTTTCCTTCTTACTCCAAGTTAAAAAATCTGAAGTGATTCCACTCGACTTTCCGAACACTAAATCTGTAAGCGCTAGAATCATCAACATCTATACAGTTCGTTCGAGGGTGATCTATAACATGTAATATAAATTCTCAGCTCAATTCGGTAAAATATTTAGATGCTACCACACTTTAACTAACTTCAGCCGACAGGACATAATGATTAAGAATTTCTCGTTGAGTCCTTGTGAGAAAACTATAAATGATAGATTCACTAAAATCTAAACAGTTCGTGTGATGGTGATTTATAACAAGTACATAAATTTTCAGTTTATTTGAATAAAGCATTTAGTCACTAATCTATCAAACATTAAATGATTTAAGCTAATAGGCCATAATGATTAAGTATTTTTCTTTATGGTAAAATAATTATAAGTGCTAGATTTACCAAAACCAATAGGGCTACGGTGACCTACAACATATGTACCAACTTTAAGCTCATTCGAACAAAGCCTTTAGACGCTACCGTGTTCACTCACACACATATACATCATCGTAAAATTAGATAAAATGAACTCGGAGGACCTCAAAACGTATAGATACACCGAAATTTCAAAGTTGGATTTTCGTCGTGATTACAATACTTTTCTTACATTATATGTTACGAAGGTAAAAATATAAAAAATGAAGTTCCGAAAAAATAATGTGGAAGAAAGGGAAACGCTTTACCATAGGGCCCATAGCGAAATTTGAAATTTGCACCGAAATAACTCGAACGTTCTCGTCAAGATCTTTACTTACACAATTGCGATAGTCATTTTAAATTATCGAAAAAATTACAACAAAAATTTAAAAGTCGCAAAGGGGACCCTATGCAAAGCTGTAAAGGAAGAAATTTAAAAAAATGAATTGAATAACTGTCATTAAGGGATGACACAAAGCTACTGCATGCTTTTATAGGGAAGAATAGATTGTAAAAAAAAAAGAGAAAACAATCACACGACTTCCATTATCCACTATTACACGAATTATATGCATTTTTTGGAGATATTAGGTGCATGTTATTTTATTTTATTTTTTTATTTTCCAGTAAAAGAAACTAAATACACGTGTAAAGATCTATAAAACAGAATTTACATAGCGAAAAAAAAAAAAAAAGATTTTTTTTTTAAACAGAAATTTTCGAGATCTAAATTGAACTACCTAATCAGGATGACCGTTTATTTTCCTGTAATAACCACATAATACATGAGAAAGGGTATCTAAAATGGATTTATGTAACAATTTTCAAGAAAATCGTTAGAGACGTTTTCGAGACACCAACTTTTACGAAAACTTGGCATACTCAATTACTGACCGAAAAACAATAATTACATATAAAAGTACATCTAAAAGCTGGTTAATATGGCGAATAATAATTTAAAAAAATGCAACCGTTAAAAAAAAAAAAAAAAAAAAAAAAAAAAAAAAAAAAAAAACGCACTTGTGAGACCTGAAATTGAGCTATTTATACAGGACGAATGCCAATTTTCCTGAATTAACCAACTATATCATTTGAAAGGACATCCAATAGAGTGTTTATATAGCAACTTTGAAGAAAATCAATAGAGCCGTTTTTGAGATACGGACTTGCAGTCCCCCTTCTGTTTTCCGGTTTTCCAATTTTCACCAAAATTTGGAAAATTCATCTGTATACCAGACCTCTGTATCAATTCTGAAATTTCGTATCTCTATCTTTATTAGTTTCGAAGATATGATAGCCAGAAAGTTCCACACACACGATACACACAATTTTATATTAATAACTGATATTGAATTTTAAGAAGTCATTTAAATATAGTGACCAGCGAATAACAAAGTAAAGCCTACTAGAGCCACTGCAACGCATGGCCGGGTTCAACTAGTTTTTATATAAAATCTATAATCTTCATCCGAAATTTAGAACCTCTAATTTTAAAATTTAATCATGAAAATGAAATAAGAGAATTATTTTACTACTTTTTTTTTTCTTTCCAGTATATAAACTTAGTGTAATACCTTAACTTCCATTATATTCTAAAGCAATAGAAAAAAAAAAAAAAATCCACTATTTAATAAAGTATATATAAATATTTTCTTTTCCCTAGAAAAAATAAATTTGATTGAAAGTAGCCGCCCAGGCATGTGAAAAGTGAAGCTTTGATGACAGTCACTTGATTTACGCTTTATTATGATTTTAGGGGCAAAAACAAAAGCACATAGCAAGAAACAGAAATACGGGCTGAAAACACCGAATACACGAATATTTAAGTACTGGACAGTACTTAAATATTATTTTCATATAAATTTATAATGTTCCGCTGAAATTAAAAACTTGTAATTTTAAAAAATTTAATAATAGCATTGTTTTGATAGAAATTTTGGGCTATTAAACTAATTAGAGTTACCTGTATTTAATGTCTCATTATTCTCCTTTAAAGTTTGACTTTGCAACTCAGAAGTTGAACTATTTAACCAAGTACTGAAGCGCTTTGAAATTTTTTCTACTTCTAAAGATTTTCTCTTCTTTTCTTTTCTTTTTGAGGCGCCACTTTGGTACACGCGTTTCATGTTGAAATAGCTATGACACACTGCACAGTACTAATGCGTTCCAAAAACGAAACATTGTCGACTTGAGCTGCGTGCGCATTCTACATTAAAACAATCCACAGACCAAGGCTAAACTGGATCCGACGCTCCCTCGCGCGCGGATACAAGGCTTTAACAATTCCCTCATTTTCACCAGACAAGTTTCGGTTTTTACCTGCAACGTAAAAGCGCACCAAGCGGCAAAAGCTGAATTACAAACGTAAACATAAGACGCGGTCTTTTATCGGCGCTGTGCTGGATCATTAAAATTTTTGTTCTTTCTTCGTCTACAACATGTTATTTGTTGAAATTTCTCATAAAAATATATTTTGACACATTTGAAATTTCTCATAAAAATATGTTTTGACCATCAACATATAATATATTGCAGCTTTTTTATTTACCAATGTAAACATACACACAATACATGCGTGTGTGTGTATTGTTTACTAATATAGTTATTTTAATATTTGACAATATTTTATTTAACAATAAATAGATAAATAAAAATTACTACTCGTACAGCTTAAAGCTAAAGATTTAGTATATTTTGTCAATTTATTGTTTTTTCATTTTCTAAAATAAACAATATTCTCAAGTCTCCTATTCAAAAATAAGTTCAAAGTACTGTCTCTTCTAATTTAAATTCGTGCAGCTTATTTTATCTGAATGGTTTTTAGTACATAAATGTGTTTAAATAATTTCTATATAAAAAAAAAAATCTATATTCTTCCTTCTTTTAAATAAATGCAACTTTGTGTGCACCTCTAATTATAATGGAGGTAGAAACTCTGTCTTTAATTCCCCCCCCCCCTCCTTTTCATTGGTATAATTTTGATTTTGCCTTGCCCCTTAATCTATACATTTTATCTTTGAAGTAATATCAAGGTAAATTTCCTTCAAAGTTAAAAACAAAAATGGAGCATAAATGTTAAGCATATTTCAGTTTCGGTAGTGTTAAGCATAGCATTATTAGTGTAGAAAGTCTGCTTAACACTTCAAAAACTGCAGATTGATTACCTTTTGTTTTATTTGGCCATTTTTAACATTGTAGAAAATTTATATTGCTATTTCTGTTAGCATCAGTATTTTATACTATTTAGATATCTTCATAGTATTGAAATGCCGAGTAACAAAGTTGTGTGAATGCAACCCCAAATTATTTTAATTTAACTTTATGTTGATAATTTTTTTTTTTTTTTTTGGTATTAATAAGGTCAGTATTTTATTAATATAAAAAATTCATAAACCTGTCCCAAATATAATGCAAAATACATACCGATTCAGTATCTATGTATTAGCTCTCATTAGTTTGAAGTGAAACAGCTAAGAGCAGATATCTAACCTCACCAACAGCCCACATTTTTCTATGGGGAAATTTGTTTCCATAATTATACATTATCAATTGTTTTTTGTTTTTTTTTTTAAATTAAGTTTACACATTTAAAAAGTTCATAATCGTTAAATTAGTACTCATTTTTCAAAAATTGACTGTTGTATTTCATTTTGTAGATAAAAATTGAGAAAAATGCACTTCGTGAAAATCTACATCTTTGAACTAAATATATAAATTTTAAATAATCCTGTTTTTTTTTAATTGATTGATACTAATTAATAGTTATGAATTTTCTGAATATGAAAACGGGATTTAAAAAATACATTACTTAATGAGTAATTGTGGAAATAAATTTTCCCATAAAATAATATTGGCTTTTGGTGTCTGCAGGATTAGGTATTTTGTACTCTTAAGAGGACTCTACTTATAGTCAGCGGATAGCAAAGGTTAGCTCAGGAAATTTGACAGGTATCTTGTATAAATAGCTCAATTTCAGGTCTCGCAAGCACATTCCTTTAAAACGGCTGTACAGATTTTTTTTCAAACTCGCCATATTAACTCCCTTTTAAATATCCTTTTGTATGTAATTATTGTTTTCCACTCAATAATCGACTTTCTGTAAAAGTTGGTATCGCAAAAATAGCTCTAACGATTTTCTTGAAAATTGTTATATAAATCCATTTCTTTCTCATGTATTACGTGGTTATTAGAGGAAAATTAACAGACATCCTGCTTAGGTAGGTCATCTTCAGATCTCGGAAATTTCTGTTTCAAAAAATCACTTCCATTTTCTTTTTCTCTCATTTTTTACTTTTCTATATGTAAACTTCGTTTTATATGTGTATAAAGTTTCTCTTACTGGAAAAATTTTAGGTTTCTTCTTCTTTAGGTCATTTTTATGTTTTCTAATCGCATTACCTCCCAAAAATGCATATAAAACAGGTATTAATGGCTAATGGAAGTCATGTGGTAGTTTCACACCAGATTTACCCGATCAGAATTTTTTTTTAGGGGGCACAAAGGGTCAGGGAAGGAATACGTACGTGCTGTGCGTGTATCCCTTAACTTGTGCACGCGCAGAACGCACACAGGGCGGAAACTAGAGGGGAACTCCCCTACTGTATCATTTTCTGGTATTTTTATGGCTATAAATTTGATTTGAAAGGGGTGAAGGGATTGTTTCAACTGTTAAATGTCTTTTGAGGGGCTACAGAAATGAAAAATTCTAAAACATGAACATTTGCAGCAAGGGGGAAATTTAAGGGGAGGAGGGGGATTTGCCACTGAAATTACAAATTACATTTTTTATATTTTATTAATTAATTATTACTATCCCAGTGGCAGAAAGTTTTGTAGCTGTCGGCGACAGGCTTTTAAAATTTCATAATCTGTCTGCAAAGTTTGCATGTAATCAGGGGTGAAAATGGTTTACACTCAAAAAGCCTGAAAGCTAATGGGGGGGGGGGGGGGGCTTAACATCAGTGGTGATCTCTTGCAACAATACACAAATACAATTTTACTACAGAACAATATAGTATAAACAATTGTATTCATTCAATTCATCTCATTCAATTAAATATTTTATAGCAATGTTTTACACAACACAATATTAATAATTATAAATAATAAAAGTATTAGTTTTATTTTTGATACAGAAAGTTTTATAAGTGAATTATTATCCGAAAGTTGCAGACAAATTTATTTATCAGTGCAGACAAAAACTGTCCACAAGCCGTTTTTCTGTGTCCGCGACTATGTCGCGGTGTTTCTGCCACTGGGATTACTATTATTTATTATAAATTATATTATCAGGGGTCGATCCAGGTTTTAATTTTTGGGTCCCTTTTTTGTGAAAAACAAAATATTTTTGTGAAATTTTTATTTATTTTTGTAAAATATAAAATATTTTTGTGAAAAAGTAAAATATTGTGTAAAATTTTCCGTTTTTACAATCACTTTATGTGATGTTTAATATCAAGTTAATAGAGTTTCGTTGAGCCAAATTAAGGCATTAATTAAAAATAATACTGAAAATATGAAAACATTTAATAAAAGGATCATTTTTATAAAACAAAATCTTGTGAAGGGACTCATTTTATAAATTTTAATTTTGTGAAGGGTCCCTTTTTGAGGATTTTAATTTTGTGAAGGGTCCCTTTTTATGAATTTGAATTTTGTGAAGGGGCCACAAAAGGGACCCAAATTTTGCCTGGATCGACCCCTGATTATATATTTTTTTTTTCAAAGTATTAAAATAATTCTTTTCCATTCTCCAAATCAAATTTATGGCCATAAAACTACCAAACAGTAACAGAAAGGGTGGCATCCCGAGAAAACGGTGGGTGATTGGGCAAAATGAGAGGGTCATTGGTCATATTCGGATTCAGGAGATCATTTTACATGAGAATCAACAGGAATGGTATCAGGGCTCAAAAAAAAGTTTTTTTTGCAGCGCAGTGTATTTAGACAGCTAACAGTTAGTTCCCTAACAGCACAGTTAGGCTTAACATATCCACAGTACATCTTAAGGACGTTTCTGGGATGTCTTTTCATCCAGAAGGCATCTTGAAGATATCCTGGAGAGGCGATGTGCTGTCTGGGTTCGCACTTGATGGATATGAGTAGTTTTTAGATATTTGTTCATATCTATTAATTTATGCATCTTAATTATATTAAAATCTTAAATATTTGTCTGTTCTCTGCAGTATAGTTGATGTAACAACTATACTATTCAAAATATTTTAAATTCTCTGAAAAATGATGATATTTTAAGTTTTAAAAGTAATTGAATATGAAATTTACATTCACTTGTTTTAGAATTGTCATTAATAAATGCCAATAATTTAACCCTTTCCTTCCCCGTGATTCCAATTGGAATCATAACATTTCAGATTATCTTTCTTACTATCTAACACTCCCGCTGATTCAAAATGAACAATTTTAAAATCTATATACATTTTCCAACCAAAAAATACCTATTTTGGATGACTTCATTATCTTTGTTAATAATTGAAAGTATATTTTACGCTGTTCTGATAATAATATCGGAATCAGTTTCCTGTTTTGGGCAATTTAAGTAAATTAACTGTTTGAAATATTTTTTATTTTATTCTTTAATGTTTATAATATGTATTTTAATTAATTGCAATATGTATTTCTCCAAAATTTTGATATTTTTATTTATTGAAAAGTTACGGTTTTTAATGACATCAGTGGTTATATTAAACATAAATAAACACATATCAGTTGCTTTGTTAGCTGTATTAATTCGTACTCTGCTATAACTTCTATTTAAAAAAAATATTTATATACATTACGTTTGAAAAAAAATTATGACTAAATATAAGATTTATTGTTTTATGGAGGGAAAAAGTTGGGAATGAAAGGGTTAAGAGTGAGGGTAAAAGAAAAAGAAACTATCATTAAACCAGTAAAAATAAATAAAAATAATAACTGTAGCTTAATTTAAATCTTTCTCTATAATACACTTTTCTTCTTTCCCCCCCCCCCCTAAAATAATGCTTTGATTCATAACTTCAATCTTTTTTTTTTCCAAGAAATGTTATAAAGGAATAAAATATATACGTTAAAATAAAAATCGGTTTGTTGTAGCTCTACTTGTGCCTGTACATTTTTACGCCTGGCGAAATGTCATGCTAAGTTTTCTTGTCACACGAAACACATGTTGCGATTCTGTTTTGTTTTGTAAACTCTGTTTTTCATAACAAGCATATAATGTATAAAGTTTGTTAAATTCCGTCCTGGAGATGCTGAGATATAGCTATAAGAAAACGTGGCATAAAAGTGTTGCAAGTCGAGCGATATATATCAAAAACTAGACATCACCAGTTCATGTCAGAATTCAACTGCACACATGGTTTCATGAAAATAAAATGGCCATAAAAACTTTGTAAAATTTCCTTTGAAATTTTAAATTCTAGTTGGAGGTGGGTGGGGGGGGGGGGGGATCTCTCCTTGCCCCGGGTGAAAAAAAATCCTAGTTTCGGCCCTAAACGCACAGGACTGTGCTGTCGAAAGCAGTGGGGATCTGGTCTGACTTTTTAACAGATGAGAAATGATTTTTTTTAGATTTTCTTAAGAATAAAAATTTGATTTGAGAAGGAATATGTGCGCGCAGCGTGTGTATATGCAGCGTGCATGGGTCTGCGCTGCCGAAGGCAGTGGGGACCCGATGTGAATTTTTACCCAATCAGAAATGATTTTTTTCTTTTTAGGGGACATGAAGGGTCAGGGTAGGAATACACGCGCAAAGCGCGTGCGTCCCTTAACTTGTGCGCACGGGACTGCGCTGCCAAAGGCAGCGGGGACCCGGGGTGACTTTTTACCCGATCAGAAATGATTTTTTTTTTAAATTTCTTTTCTTAAGACTAAAATTTACTGTTAGTGATTCATTTGAAAATACTGACCCGCTAGTATACACATTATTGACAGTGAAACACTGTATTCTGTTTTATTGGACTTCAAAGTATTTCATGATCATCCTTAGGGATGCATCCCAGACCATCACCAATCCTACATTATGCAGTAGTAATGGGACGTTAAATTCAAACAGAAGTATCTCACATACTGTATTTCGCCTCTTGCCTAATGTGTACATAAGAGGTGAAATACAATAAGAACAAAAGACTAAAATAATTTACATATTAAACACATTGTGAGATATTTTTATGGAATTGTCCTTTATATTATTGGACTTCATAGAAGTATCTCATGACCATCCTGAAGGATGCATCCGGACCGTTGCTAATCCCCAATTGTGTAGTACTAGTGGGAAGTTAAACTCAACCACGAACCCAGAAATATCTCACATACTGTTTTTCATCCTTACCCAATGTGTTTTACATATCAAACACAATGTTGCGAGATATTTTTTATGTTTCTTTTATTTTGTTTAAAATTTAAAACTAAATCAATAGTTTGTGATGTTGCAAACTTCTTTCTTAAACATTTGAAATGAATCACATCCTTAGGCACGCCTCAATATCTTTGTCATTAAAATACATCGATTGATAAAAAAATATATTCTTAGATAAAAGGGTTGATGAACTTTCTTAATAATTGTGTACGATATATGTTTATTTGAAAATATTTTTTCAAATGATGTTTCTACACACATTTATTGAAACTTTTTACTCCATAAATAAGCAATGTAGAAAGCACTTTGTTGAGAGTTTGCTATATCTGGCGATCAGCCCATGTTATTGTATGGGAAAATAAGTTTCCATAATTATAAATAACTTTTTTTTTTTTTTAATTAAGTTTATGCATTTAGAAAATTCATAATCATTAAATTTGTACTCATTTTTCAAAAATTGATTTTTGTATTTCATTTCGCAGCTAAAAATTGAGAAAAATGCTCTTAGTGAAAATTTGCATCTTTGAACTAAAAATAAAAAAATTTTTACTTTGATTGAACTTTGATTACTTGAACAAAATTTAAAAAATACATTAGGTAATAAGTAATTGTGGAAATAAATTTTCCCATAAAATGTATGTAGGATTACATATTGTATACTTTTAAGGGCCATCTTCACTCACCGACGCCGGAAGCAGAAGCTAATGTTATTCTATGGGAAATTTTTCTTTACAAATAACTTATTAACTAATACATATTTTTAAATTCTGAAAATTCCCAGCTGTTAAATTGACAGACCTTTTTTAAAAAATTATTTATATTTTATTTTGAAGCTGCAAAATACGAATTTTTAATAGGTGAATTTTTTTCATTTTGCAATTTCAAAATAAAATATTAAAAAAATACATTTTTAAAAAAGGTGCATCAATTTAACAGTTGGGAATTTTCTGAATGGGAAAACAGAATTTAAAAATATGTATTTGTTAATAAGTTATTTGTAAAGAAAATTTCCCCATAGAATAACATTGGCTCGGGCTTCCGGTGACGGTAAGTGAAGAGGGCCGTTAAGGCTGCACATCAGTCAGATTGCCCCTTTCTTTGAGACATTTTACGGGTTTGCAGAAGTTTTTTTTAAGGACTATATAGAATCCTAAGTTATACACACACACACACACATATATACAGGGCTTAACCTGGCAAAAAAATTACTTTAGCATTTTAGCGAAAATAGGCAAGCTCTATTTTAGCTTTTTCGAAAGTTAATTAATTCTTTGAATACCATTGATTTCTTTTACTTACAAGGAACATCACCCAAGTGTCCGGCTCGGATTTCAATGCGAGAGAGGCGTTTCTTTCATATTTGATATGCTATCAAATTTTACTCAAAAATATGCAAAAAATTTGTATTTATACAGCAAGTGAATACTCAAATGAATAATTCAGTTGAAATAATTTTCAGTACTACTATAAATTATCATTTGTAACTTAAGTATGAAAGTGCAAAATCATTTTGCTAAATCATTTAGTATTTTTAAGTCACACCCAAAGGCGGAACTTACTGTTGATATGTGGCTAATGTGGTTTTTAACATTTTAAAAATTCAATAAATATAGAAAACATGGACGATAGCAAAAATTTCTATGATCAAAAATATTTGGTACATGCCCTCTATCAGAAATTAAAGTTTCATTAAAATCGCAGCCGGACACGATGTTCCTGTTAGCTTTGTTATCCTCAGTTTTGTTTTAAATTCCTTTCGTTCATTGATGATTTTAACCAAGCATCCATATTTTGTGACTTTGAAAAATATGAATCAGGGAAACTATGTTTTGATTTTAACAATAGAAAAAGAGGTACTCATATACGTGTAAAATGAAAAAGCAATTTAAAGATTAAATAGAGTGCAGTGGTAGATAATTGTGAAATACTAGTGCTAAGAATGCTTCTATGAAACAAATTCTGAATTCTGACATACTTTTAAATATTTTTGCACTAAAATTCAATCATTAAAAATAAATCCAAATTACTATATAAAGAATGATTCCCAAAAACTTCAGTCCTTTCGTAGTTTTTGCCTGCAAATATTAAAAAAAAAAAAAAAAAAAAAAAAAAAAAATATCTGAGTTATTATATAGAGATATTTTATACAGTTATCCAGTTTTAGCCTTTTAGCGAAATTCTGACCAACATGTTTTAGCAAAATGCTAAAAAACTAATGGCAGTTCAAACCTTGCATATACAGTACACTCTCAAAAATCTGCACAGCTTAAAACGAAGTGTTTTGCGGATATCTGAATTTTGCAGATTTTAGAGTAATTTCTTTTATTTACATCTAAGAACCTCATTTAAGTAGAAAATCTTTAAGAAACAATTTATGTGTTATACATACAAATGCTGAAATAAAGTGTGCCTAATAAAAGTACAAATATTTCATTAAATTTTAATTTAAGGAGCAATTTTTATACATCATATTATAGTTAGAAATTATCTAGATTTTTGAAAAGTCTGATCAATAGTAGTTTAAGTAAGAATATTCATACATATTTATTTTCCTATAACCTGCAAAAAAGTCAGCAATTCTTGGTCAATCACATAAGTTTGTGCTATGAAAAAATTTGAATATTTATCTTCATGTGAGAAATTTTTTCATGAAACTGCCTTTCTCCTTCTTCCTCTAAATTAATATAATTTATTTTTTGATAATTATACATAATTACACTTATCATTTTCTCCTCTGTAATATGCTGAGTGATTGTTGATTCATCAGCACCTGTTAATAATTGATTTATCTCCTAATACAGTTGAAGTTTTGCAATCCACTAATCAACAAATCAGTTGTGACAATGTTTGTTTACATTGCAAATGATATGTGGATTTTAGAGAATTGCGGATTTTTGAGAGTTGACTGTATATATATATATATATATATAAGTGGCGTAGCTTGATATTTGAATCTTTGCATGCTTTGAAGCCAGTTTTGAAAGAAAACTACTCATCAATGCGATATAGTTTCATCAAATTTAAGCACAGATCCTAAACAAAGCGGGAGGGATGTAACAATGATAGTAAGAAAAAAAGCATTCAAACTTATATAGGAATAATGTAACAAAAGAAATTTCCTTTCTTTATATTTTTACATGCCTAGCATACCAAGAGAACACGCCACTGATATATATATATACACACACATACCCCCAGTGTGTAATTGGTAAAAAACAGCACTGTTATTTAACATTATAGTAGTCTAACACAACATCAATTTTCGTTCAAATACAATTTTGCAAAGGATAATTTTGAAACAAGCTTTTTTAATTCCTGAATAAGTAATAAATTCAGTTACTCATGATATAATCCTGACATGTTGTGTAATCCAGCAAAGTTGAAAACACATTTTATTTTTAGATATCGTTCACGTGTTAGAGAAAAAAATAGATAAACAACTGTTTTTTTTATACCAGTTCTTTATTTAACAGCAAATCTGAATCTAATAATAAGTAAAATAAATATCTTATAATAGTATCAATTATTTCACTAATTAACATTTAATTTAACAACTATTTCCTAAAAAAGTAAATTTGATAACTGCTAAAAGTGTTTTTACAGAATCCACTTTCAAAACATAACATACATACATCTTTTAGCTTTAAAAACAAATAGATTTTTATCAACTGATATTTCTAACAATAGTCAGTTTAATTCTTTTTTTAGAGATTATTTATAATAGTCTAAATGTATATAAATGATTTTTAAAAAGAAAAATAATGTGAAGTTACAGAAAATTTTCTATAAATAATAAGTCTTTAAACAAATCACTTAACAGGGTTCATACTCAATATGCAAAATAAATTCCTTGAGTTTTCCAGACGATTTTCAAGATAATATTAGTGACATACTGCAAGAATACTGAATCTCCTTTAGAAAGAAAATCAGAAGTTTTGATCAGAACCATATTATTAAGAATGTTAGATCATTATTTTTGGAAAATGACATGACAGATGGTGATGAATTAATTAGTGGAAAATTTGTCAAATTGTTATATATGTTGCAAAAAGATGATAACATAAAAGCTGTTCGAAATTTAACTTTAAAACACATTGAACCATCCAATCTCGAGAAAATGAATGTTGGAAGAGCAGTACTCATTTTTTCACCACCTGTAACAGCAGCTCTTGAATTTCTCAAGGAAAACACAGAAAGACATCCCAAAGCAAAACCATTTAAAAGTGTATCTGCTACAAGCAAGTTCCTGAAATATTTTTATGAATGGTTTTCAATTCATGATGTGTGCAACAAAACCAAACACATAAGTTCAAGGGATTTCAATAAAATGCATTTTTTTTTTGGTGGATGATGAACGTTTACTATGGTTGTCTGACTTCCTACAATATCTATCGGATTTAAAGAGTGCATGCACAGCTCACAGTCCTCCGTTAAAATTTTTAAGCAATGAAACTTATGAAGCGATTATTCTGACAACAAACTCGACAATTGCTTGTATTAGATACTTGCTTGATAATAATATTTTTTATGTTCTTACACAATCGGTTAACAGTGATGCCATAGAATCACTTTTCAGCAATTTGCGACAAATGAATGGCGGAAATACATGTTGGATGTAAGAGCAACAATATTTTTGTTGGAAAAATTATTAAAGATAGGAATTATAAATTCATCTAAACACTCAAATGTTGGGCAGCATAAATATGAGTCTCTTACTCTGTGTAAAAATAAAGCAAAATCTACATCAGCAAGAAAGGTAATTGATTTACCCCTGGATATTGTTAACATACTTGATGAACTTAAATGTGTAAATCAAATACCAATAACAAGTTTAAAATCAGGCAGTTTGGCATATGTTGCAGGTTATATAATTAAAACCATGGAGTTTGAAATTATGTGTTCAAGCTGCTTAGATAACCTTTCAACTGCAGAATCATCATCTCCTTTATTATCATTTATTTTATTTCAAGATAGAGGGGGTTTAAGGTATCCATCCTCAAATTTTGTGTACATTTTAAGTGTTACTCAAACTTTCGTGGAACATGCAGTAAAGGTTTTACCTTTGACTAATGTTTCTAACAATCTTAATACATATATTATTCTAAATTTATTAAACAGTCCACTCTTTAAATGTGAAATAAAAGGACACCGAGAAAGAATTGTAAAACATATATCTGGGAAATTTTTGTCGGTATTACTGAAAAATATTGCTAAAAGAGTTATAATTAGACCTAATCTTTTAAATAAGCCAAGATCAAGAAAAGTTTTAAAATTAACATAGAAACATTAGTCAAAGGTAAAACCTATCCTAATTCATATAGTAGCCACATCTAGCTTACCTAATTATAGATACACTGAGACTTGACTGACATTTCATAAATTATTTGACTCTTTGAATGATATTCTGATCAATGAACATTCTGTATGCTTTTGGGACAAAAGGCACAGATTTAGGCTTTAGCCGTCGTCTTTTTTGGTTCTGTATGTAATCTTCATTTTTTAAATGTTTGCTACAAACACGTGACGAATTGGATTTATCATTCGGGAAGTAATCTTCACGAGAAATTGCTTTTAACCAAGCAGATTTTACATCATTATCCGATGGAAATTCATGGAACGATATGTCCTTATTCTTTCTGGAATTAGATTTGCAAAATGGAACACAGCAGTACGCCATATTCATGAAGTTGATAATCTATCGCTCATTGACTTGACTGAAATGAAGTTCTTGCTACAGCTTGAGTTACTATTTAAAATAACGTTACGCAGAATCCTAATATTACATACATTTGATAATTTCACAATCTATAGAAAAGAAAAAAATAAATAAATACACAAACTTCTACCGTTCGTACCTAGTAAAAGCATGTAAATAAGCCGTGAAATAACCTACGTACGCAGCGGCGTCTGGTGGGTAATTATGTTAACTCCGACGTAGATTTGTGTCTTTTGAATTCTTTTGTTATTTTCAGAATTGTTAAAGCCTTGTATCCGCGCGCGAGGGAGCGTCGGATCCAGTTTAGCCTTGCACAGACAAAACAATCAAGAAAGACTAGGGTTTTCACCGCAAAGCTTCAATACACGTTCACATTTTTTTTTTCTTTCTTTTTTTTTTTTTTTTTTTTTTTGTGGTTAATCGCGATGCTTTTCTCTTTTCCTGAAACTTTAAGCATTGTACAACACACTATGAATCAAAATTTGATGTAAATGCGTAAGATTATTGAAAAATAAATTATCATTTATTTTGATATAGCTGATTATAAATTAGTATATTAATTTTTCTGAGGGTTGTTTGGGGGCCCCCTTGGTCCGGGGGCCCTCGGCGATCGCCGACCAGCCGACCTGGCCAGTCCGGGCCTGGTTCCTAAGTTTATCATGTCTGTCACCGTATTTAGTAGTAACAGACATTTCAAAGAACAAAAATTCATAAACATAAAGCTAAATAATTCCTCTGGAATTATTAGATTTTGATTCAGACTAAAAACCTAACAACCTGAATTAAATAAATGAATAAGTAAATAAATAGATATATTTTATACAACTAATTAAGGTAAAAGACATGACATGTAATAAAAATATTTACCATAAAAAGGCTTTTCATTCTTTCCCCAAACACCAAAATTTCAAGTTGAATACTTATATTTGTTTTCTAGCCTTTTTTCACAGGTGAACAAGTGTTACAATTCCTAAATTTCCATTTTGTTATTTAAAAAGTTAAAAATGATGTATGGTAAGAGACATGACATAAATGTCTGGACATTCGTATTTAATTAGTAAAAATATTAATTTGTTCTTTCTAGGCTATTAAAAACCATTTTAGAATGTAATTTAGTGTATAATTTATAATTAAAAAATATCTGATTAGAAATTTTGGATTTTGGAAAGTAATTCTGCGTATTTTAGGTTTCATGATTTGGACAGCTGTATTTCAGTTTATTCTCGACTAATTTCTTAAAATAAAAAAAATAAAAAAACCTTTTTTATTCAATATTTTTTTTTTTTATTATATCTCTACTGCAAACTGCCTGCTATATACATATACATGATATAAAGAAAAATCTTTTAAATCTTCTTACACTTTGTAGAAAAAATATTCTACAATTGGACAGCAAATAGCACCGAATTTTAAAAATAACCCAAAATTTTTGTTTATTTATTTTTAATTTTATTTATTTTGGCAACAAGTTAAAAAATACATTAAGAACAGATTTAAGAAATATATTAAAAATATAATTGGGAGAAAACATGTAAAATACAATTTAAGATTAAACATAGTGATCATTCCTAATAACTGTAACTTCAGAGAAAATGTACAAAAAGAAAAATAAATAATAATAATAATCAGAAGAAATAAATAAGAAATGAACATAGCAACCATTGATAAAGAACACAACACAGTTCCCACGTGCCTTAATATGGAAGAATAGACTGGAAATAATCTTGTCCTAAATTAAATTCTGTTTCACAAATAGGCTACGATTTCTTTCCTTAATATTTTTATATTGTAGAAAACATAACAAAATTAATAACAATTTAATAAGCACTTTTGTTACATTTTAAAAAATATTCCAGTCAGTGATTAAAATACCTTTGTATATATTTTTTATTTCAGAGCATTTTTGTATGCATTTATTAGTGCTATTAGTTTTATTTTAAATTCTTCTTTATAATTTTATTAGTTAAGGAAGGCAAAAATAAATATCCGTTTGAAGACCTAAAAGAAATTAATATTATTCATTTTAAAAAATTTGCTTTGCTATATTATAGATCAAATTATTAATAAAATTTATTACTCAAAATTAAAATAATAATGATAATAGTTTTTAAATTTCGTTTCTACTTTTCAAGTAACATGTACAACCAAGAATTAAAGAATAATTTATGTAAATTAATTATTGTTTAATTTCTTCCATCTAATCTTGCATGTAAGTTTATTCAGTTTAGGAAATTATTTCCTTAATTCTATGAAACACTTCTTAGCAACACACATATCCATAGTACATCCTAAGGAAGTCCCTGGGATGTTAATTTATTCATGAGATATTATATATGTGGAGAAAATGTGCTGCGAGAGATCCCAGTGTTTTTATTCTATTTATTTTTTTAATATTCTAATGAAAGAAGCCTAATAATTTAAAGTTATCAATAAACGTATTACGTCGATTTATTTGTCAACACGTTTTTACTGATCAATAGGCTCAAGAAGATACGTTTTGTAGTTTAAACTCAGCATATAATTGTAATACTTGAAGTTTTACTGTTTCGGCGAACATATTTAAAGGAAATGAGAAATTAAATTGACTTTTTATAATTTTAAAATCTTAGCAACGAATAATTTCAAAATTAATAATCTTTGTAGGAATGGTAAAGGTAGTAATAACCGCAATGAATACCCATAACAACACAGCTAATTTGAAGAATTCTCTGGTTTTGTTTTGACGCCCATCGATTACTGCCACATGTTAATGGCGGCTGATAATGAATGTCCAGGCTCGTAAGCAACATTTTTTTTCTTCTTCGCCGCGACCCTGGACAAAGCCATTCAAGAACTCGATTTAATCTACAAAAGTTTTTCACATCCATAGAAATCTTAAAAACATTGTCGATTGTCTTGCAAAACCTTTTAGAATATATTTCACACGACTAGGGCTTTAATTTTGTGTGGATTCGTACATGTGCGTTTAGGGATCCCCTTTGGGAAAATCCTTTAGAACAAATTTCGCACACGTATGGTTTTTCTCCAGTATGAGTACGTAAATGCTTATTCAAAGTGCCTTTTTCAGTAAATCCTTTGGAACATATTTTACACACGTATGGCTTTTCCTCTATATGGTAGCGTACATGTCTAACTAAACTACACTTAACAGTAAATCTTTTAGAACATATTTCGCACACATACGGCCTTTCTTGAGTGTGAATACGTACATGTGAATTTAAACTACTACTTGTGGAAAATTTTTTATGACATATTTCACACGTATATGACTTTTCTCCTGTATGAGCGCATGAATGAAAATTTAAACCACTTTCTACATTAAATCCTTCAGAACATAATTCACACATGTATGGCTTTTCACTTGTATGTTTGCTCAAATGTTTATTTAGGTAACTTTTTTCGGAAAAACCTCTAAAACATGTTTCACACACATATGGCTTTTCACCTGTATGACTGCGTAAATGTTTATTTAAGTGAGGTTTTTGTGAAAATCGTCTAGAACATGTTTTACACACGTATGGCTTTTCACCTGTATGAGTGCGTAAATGTTTATTTAAATAACTTTTTTGAGAAAATCCTCTAGAACATATTTCACACACGTATGACTTTTCACCTGTTTTAGTGAAAGTATGTGTATTCATAGTTTTCTTAGAAACCTTACAAATCAATAGAAATTAATGCATAGATTTTCAAACACATTAGACCTTTTATAACTTTACTGTTTTCCAGACTCCTTAGCTGTTAAAACATTTTCAAGCATGCCACTAAATCTGAAATTAAATAAAAAGTATTTCAAATTATTTCTCCTAAAGATATTTTTTTATTACATGTCTGTGATAGTTGATATTTATTTCGGAGTTACTTTAAGAAGAAAATTTTGTGAATGCAAAATAGAAAGGAATTTTTATTTATTTACTTTTTTGTAAAATATTATAGCAGGCACTTCAAGTGAAAATCACAGACAAATTACTTATTATTTTCACATTCGTTAAATGGTAATCTTGCGTTAAGAATACATTTTTAAATATTTTATAAGTCGTTTTTCTACTGCATCTGTATTGTTTCTTAGGCCATTACATTTAGCAAAAAAAAATATTAGAAGTATTCATGAAAAATAAAATCGTTACTGGAATTTTAAAATTTAAATCATATCAACAAGCTAACGTGGATCGCACCATTTATTTTTTATTGGTATTTATTGATAACATATGCATCAGATTTGTATGCTTGACTCTCGAAGCCCGCTTGCAAATCAGCCATACAAATTAAAAGGAATCAATCGATAAAGGATTAGCTTTCCGTGGTTCATCATGAATTACATATGAACCAATAGATTGTTATGTTTGGCCCTTTTATCTCTGTTTTGGCATTTAAAATTTTAGCTCGCAAATTATCATTATTATTAGGCAACACGACAGTACTATAACCGAAGTATATTGATCATGGTATTAGAGGGTAAGGTATAGTATCGCCATATTAGAAATATGGTACCTAAAATCGAGTTTTCAGCTACGCTTCCGTCATAAGTAACGTCTGAAGCGCCGCCTGTCGCTAGCAATAGAAAACATATTTCTAAATAAACATGGCTGCCTGCGAGCCGCGATCTTAGTAGCGGTAGCAACAGTATGGTTCTAAACAAATATTCCATAAATATTTTATTTAACTTGCAATTTTTTGTTGCAAATCAAATGAATGATGAAAAATATTAATAATCAATTCAGGAAATTGTTGAATATATGTGAAAGATCCTAAATACAATTGAAATAATTATTGTAAAAGTTAATGTAATTTAAAACATGTATTTTTTTTTTTTTTTCTTTCAAAAACTGTACATTCGGCAGCAAAATTATTGAAACGCTAACATAATTCTTATGGAAAAGATTGGCACCTAATACTGTTTTGTTAGGTAAATACTTGTCGAGTTCATTAACTTAATCTTATGCTGTTTCTAAAAATGCAATATGATAAAAACTAGCGATCATGTTTAAAAAAAATGTATATGAAATTTGTGTATGTGTGCTTCAATAATTTTGCTGCCCACTCTATAATTTCAAACAAATAAGCATATAAAAAAAACCATGGATATCGCTTCCGTTTTCAAGCTTTTTATTTTTACATATTTTGAAATTCAGTACAAACATCAAAAATTTAATTAAGATCTACGATAATAAATAAGTTATCAATGACTTCCTGTATTATGAGCTAGAAGTAAACCCTGGCTACTTAAATGTTCTACCTCCTGCACATAAATTAAAACATGAATTGATATCTATGTATTGAAATTGATATGAACTGTAACTAACGTGTGTATAATGAAATAATGAATACCTAAAAAAAAAAATTATATATCTTCTTTTATTTAAAAAACAAAAAAAAATTGAGAAATACAACTTAACTATAATTTATTCTCAGAAATTTCATTTATTATTTTTAAGAGGGAATGTGTGTGTGTGTGTGAGGTAAGAAATGTATTTTAAGGAATGTACTCATCTTACAATGTCATGAAAAAAAAATTCTAGATATATTCTGTAATTGTGTTTTCTCTAGGATTTTGAGTAGCTGAGTTTCTTATCCTGAACAAGGTTCTAAACAAAAAGTACCAGATCACACTCATCAACATAGCCCTTTGAAATTATCTATAGTTTTTTTGTTTTTTTTCTTTAATCAAACCTTGAACACAAGTTAATACTCTTTAGGAAAACCCCCACAAGGGTAGTATTAAGACTTTCATGTAGTTAATCGGCCAATGACAAATATATCTAGAATCTCACGTTAAAATTGATACATTTTCTTATGCAGAAATGTAAAGTTTGTTATTGAATTTTCATATCTGATATTTAATGTTATTTATACAATACATACATACAAAAAGAAAAAAAAAAATCTGGTGTGAAATAACCACACGACTTCCATAATCCACTATTGCACGTATTAGAAGTATTTTTTATTTTTTTTAAGATAATGTGATCAGAAGATATAAAATTGACCTAACAAAGTTGACGCCTAAAAATTTTCCTGTAAGAGAAAGCTGATAGACTTTAAATAGAACTTATATAGCGAGTTAAAAAAAAATATATATATATATAGTGGTGCCTTTTTTTAAAAAACCAATTTCCAAGTTTGTTATAGAATTTCAATATATTGTTTTTATAGTGGTATGAAATTGATCTTTTCTTTTAGCAATAACTTGTCATCTCTGTTTATACCACACACACATATCTTAATATATATAAATCTCGTGTCACAATGTTTGTCCTCAATGGACTCCTAAACCACTTAACCGATTATAATAAAATTCGCACACCATGTGCAGTTTGATCCAGCTTGAGAGATAGGATAGTTTTTATTACAAAAACTCGACCCCAAGGGGGGGAGGGTGGCAAAACAAGATTTCACAAAAAAAAAAAAAAAAAAAAAAAAAAAAAAAATAGAAATGCAGTTAGACCGTTCAGAATTGGTACAAATACGTTTTAGAGGCCTACAAATCGAATGAGGATATTTTCGAAGTGTAAAGTTATTAGGAGTGGCGGGAAAGGGGGCGGAGGGGCAAAAAACAAAAAAATAGAGTTAGGTCTTTCAAAATTGGTACATAGCGGTTTTGGTACCTGCAAATTAATTGCCAATATTTTCGATTTTGTAAAATCATTAAGAGGGGTGGGAAGGGGGACAGAGGGGCAAAAAAAATAAAAATAGAGTTAGACTGTTCAAAATTGGTACAGATAGGTTTTAGAGGCTTGGAAATCGAATGAGAATATTTTCGAAAGCGTAAAGGTATTAGGGGGAACGGGAAGGAGGGCGGAAGTAAAAAATATAAAAATAGAGTTAGATCGCTCAAAATTGGTACATAGAAGTTTTTGATACCTACAAATCGATTGCGGATATTTTCGAATTTGTCAAATTATTAGGAGGAGTGGAAAGGGGGGGGGGAGAGGGGCAGAGGAGCAATAAATAAAAACGGAGTTAGATCGTTCAAAATTGGTGCATAGAGTTTTTGATACCTACAAATCGATTGCGGATATTTTCGAATTTATAAATTTATTAGGAAGGGCGGAAAGGGGGGCAGAGGGGGAAAAATTAAAATAGAGTTAGATCGTTCAAATTTGTGCATAGAGGTTTTGGATACCTACAAATCAATTGCAAATATTTTCAAATTTGCAAAATTATTAGAATACACGGGAGGTGGATGGCAAAGGGGCAAAAAAATAGTAATAAGAGTTAGAGTGTTGAAAATTAGTATTATTAAGTTTTAAGGCCCGATAAATCGATTGCGGATATTTTCAAAAGTATAGAATTATTAAGAAGGGCGGGAACGGTGGGCGAAGGAACTCGCTTGCCGTGCGAACAGGTATAGGCTGCCGCAGGGAGTGTGGGTCCAGGCAGATTATTCCACCGATGAGAGAAGAATTTTTTCTATTTTATATCATTTCACTTTCGATAATATAGGGATTCATTATGAGTGTCGAACATAAATGCGCGCGCGCAGAGCACAATGGGATCTCGATGCGACATTTTTCTCGATCAGATTTTTTTCTCTTTTCACATGATAAAAATTAATGCAATTTTGAGAATTCTTTAGTGAATCATTTAAAAATAGGGACCTGCGAAGCGGGCTAAGCCTTCTTGGATCAAGGATGTTATCAAGGACGGTCTTTATTCGTAAATAATAATTTGAATATATTGAATATTTTACTACAATATAAACCAACGTATAACATAGCCACAGCAACGCGTGGTCGGGTCTGCTAGTATATATATATAAACATGTTGAGCTTTTATTATAAATACCTTACTTATCGATTTAGCCATCAGGAATTTTCCACGGTTTTCTTTGAAACTATAGTACAAGTTAGGTGCCCTTAGAAAGACCCTCTCCCTTTCCCCACAGAAGGTCCTAGGACCTTCATGTAATCAAATGGCCTTACTCCAACAAACTTAGATTTATGTTACAATTGATGCAATTTAGTTTGTCAGAAATTATTTATATTTGACATAAAATGTTTATTTAACACATGCATATAACTATTCACACGTTGAGCTTTTATTATATGTATCTAGTCTACCTCAGCCTTGCGCTTTACTCGTGTACCAATTAGGACCCCTTCTTTCTTACAGAACAGACTAGAACCTTCGCACAGTCAATTTGCCTTAACTCTAATGCCCATGTCATATGATAGATTTTTGTACAATATTTTACTAAACACAACACAGCAGTGTATGGGGAAGATTCAAGGTCAGCATGTAATCAACTTGTTCAACCATCTTTTGAAAAAGTTGAGCATGTTGTGTCTAGTAAAAAGCTAAACGAAATTGTTCGTGTGATATGGCCATAACACATCTAGGATCTTATTTTAGAAATCATACTTTTTCCCATGCATAAAGTGTGTTACTGAATTTTTATATCTGACATGTTATTTTTACCACACATACTACCCTCCCCCCCCCCAAAAAAAAAAAAGGTTGAGCTTTCATATGTACCTACCTCATTGACCTACTTGTCTAGAATTTTCCATGGTTCTCCTTGAAACTCGTGTACAAATCAGGACCCTTTAGAAAGACTCACTCCCCTTTCCCACAGAAAGTTCTGGTACTTTGATGTAGTCAATTGGCCTCAATTTCAACACACCTAGGATCTTATATTACAATCGTTAAATTTTTTCATGCTCAAATTTAAATTTTGTTATAGAATTCTCATAATTTGACATTGAATATTATTTATAACACATACACACACACACACACACACACACAGAAAAAAAAATTCACATGTTGAGCTTTTATTATAAACATCTGGAGTTTTCGCTCAAAACTCGTGTTCAAGATAGTACTCCTTAGAAAGACCCCACTTCCTACAGGAGGCACTAGGACTTTAGTGTAATCAATTGGCCTTTTTTATAATACACCTATATTACAATTAATATACTTTCCCATGCATAAAGTTTGTTATTGAATTTTCATATCTGACATTAAGAGTTATTTTTACCACACACACATATCCCCCCCCCCTCCAGAAAAAAAAAAAAAAAAAAAAACACTCTGAGATTTTATTATAAGTACCAGTTAATGGCTAGGTAAAAACTGAATGCAGCATTCATCATTTGAAAAATTCATTTGTTTGATATACTATTTCCTACAAGGCAAGTTTTTCATATAATTACCGTAAAAACCGGCAGATGAACCGCTACAGATACAAAAAAAAAAAGTTGTATTTTTTCTATCTGCAGCTCTTACGCAATTTTTTTTTCTTTTCCACCCTCCTCCCTTGACACATTCTGAACTTTTCTCCAATGGTGTGCAAGAGAGGGAAAAATGGCAATTTTCAAATTTTCATTCACCTTACATTTTATTTAACATTTGGCCTAGACAGCATATTATAAAGCTACAGTTCAATTTTCATGAAAATATGTGAATGAACAAAAAAGTTACATTTTTATTGGGAATTATATTTATCACGACTCACGTCACCAAAAAAAAAAAAAGTTAAGATTAAGTTTTCTTTTTA
This sequence comes from Salticus scenicus, assembly GCA_963930645.1. Taxonomy (NCBI): domain Eukaryota; kingdom Metazoa; phylum Arthropoda; class Arachnida; order Araneae; family Salticidae; genus Salticus; species Salticus scenicus. The sequence continues at coordinate 51,173,219 of OZ005658.1, read as the reverse complement.
TTTTGTAGTATTTTAAATTGAGATATGCCATTGAAATTTCTTAATATTTGGTTTTAACGCCCGGTAATTCAATTGTGAATATTTTTGAAAGTGTAGAATTATTTAGAAGGGCTTAAGGAGGGGGATGAAGGGGCAAAAAAGAAAGAAAGTTACTGCATTTAAAATTGGTATTATTAGGTTTTAAGGCAAGATAAATTGATTGCAGATATTTTCAAGTGTAATTTTATTAGGAGGGACGGAAAGGTGGGAATAAAAATGTAGAAAAGGAACGGGAGTTTTGGAGAAAACAATGGAAAACATATAACGCCTTTATTCTTTTATATTTTGCAGAGTTTCGAATTTCAATTTCCGCTGACATTTTGTACTAAGGATGTTTACCATTATATATCCCGGAATTATGCAAGTTTCGGAGAAAACCTTGGATAAATCAAACACAAATCTTTTTATAAAAATGTTTTATATTATCTTTGTATCTCAGCTTCTAATTAACATAATTTCATAAGTAATGTATCATTTTAAAAGTTATTTGAATTGAAATTGAAGAGTGTATGTTGTAAATCTCTGTCACCAGAGGGCGCTTTAATGTTTTAATAATTCAATATTTAGAATTCTAATTATGATTAAATTATTTATAACACATCATTTAAAATTTTGAAGACTTTTAAACTTATATAAGTCTTTAAATTCAGTACGGGGGTGTCAGGACCTGAAACGGGAAAAAGGTGCCGCACTCGCCACCGAGCGGGAATTTTGTAAAATAGGATTTTTCAAGGATCACGAAACACCTGGTCACCGAAGGCGGCTAGTATAAATTAAAAATGAATTCATTTTCATTTAAACAATCTTTATATTTCTTATATATTATTTTTATTATGAAAGAGCTGGAGCGGATTTCTGGCATCGCACCTTCATAAGGGCCGAAATAAAATAGTGCAGCTCTCACGAAGGTGTGGCACTTCTGAAAAACTTATCATTTCATTACCTAAGATTGTATTGATGCGGCTCATATGCGAATGCGGACGATCTGCCAGTTTTTACGGTATAAGATTAAATTGCTCTTCTGTTTGATATTCAGCATTTTTTCGCATGTAACCGCATTTCACAAAACAATTTTCTGGTTTACTAAAGTGGTTATTTCCCGCCATGCTGAAATTGCAAAATGAATAGATGGTCCAGAGACAAAAGCATCCCAATTTTGATCCTCAATGGAAATGGGGGGAAAAAGTTATTCCAGTTTGTATGCCATATGGAAACGCTTGAGCTTCAGGAGAAAATGTTTACGAGGTCAGGAGAAAATTTTTACAACAATGAATGTGGGAAAATGACTTTTTTAAGCACAATACATGTGGGTTTTGTTAACATTATTTAAATAATATTTGTGCAGGGACCATAAAAATAAAAAAATCAATGTGGGAATGATAGATCGGGGTTTCACTGTAAAGAAAATTTTGAAAAATCAGTTTTTAGAAAATGATAACCAGTTTCAACAGTTGTGAATTTCCTGAATGTGAAAAATGAATTTAAAAACCTGTATTAGTTAGGGTTGTAATAGCGATTAATTCCCCATAGAATAACATTGGCTTTAGCTTTCAGTGATAAGTATAGTTTCAAAGGCTAAAAAAAGTATTTTCTCTATATGTTTATTAAAAAAAAAAAAAAAAAAAAAAAAAAAAATTGAGCACATAAAAGAACAACATTTAAATAATATCATGTAAAAATTTCATTAAAAATTTTTATAAAAATTCAGGCTGCAGGTTCTGGTTTTCGGAGACTTTTAGAAAAGCACTTGACATGATTTCACAAAAACTAATGTATCAGTCTTATTGAAATTTTGTACACTTCTTCGGAATAAAATGTTCTTGAACATTTTTTTTTTCTTTTAAAAAGGCATTTAAATTTTTAGAGAAGTTCTATGCAAAAACAATACATTTTTGATGCATTTTACCCCACATATATCCTTATAAGATCAATTTTAATAATAATAAAATTGTTCGTTCAAGCCCTAGTCAATTCTAATTTGAAAAAATGTACAAAATTTGAATAAGATCAGTGCTTCAGGTTTTAGGAAATTTTGTTGACTACTTTCCTGAAGGGTGAATGGAAATCAGGACATGTCGGCTGAATTTTCCAAATTTTTTAATACAAAATTTAGAATGTATTGTTTAAATATTGCTCTTTTAACTGCTCAAAATTATAAACAAAAAATCTTATTTATTACATTAAAAAAAAAAAAAAAAAAGACAAAATATGCTTTAGTCTGTGAACCCATGTATCCCCTTTAAAGCGGTGTTAAAGTATTTATGTCTTATAATAACAGGAGACTTGGCGTTGGAATATTAAAACCTGAATAAACTACTACGTCATTCCCACCTTTCCCATAATCCTATTGGTTGAACTAAATTCAGTCCCTCTCCTATATATACGAGCACTTCTCCAGATCCAGAATTCTTTTTGCACTGAAGACTGTATGCTTAAGGCTACCGAAACAGCTGTATGCATCTCAAGTATTTTCCTTTGGCGTTTCTGACATAGTAGTTTATTCGGGTTTTAATATTAATCTCTTCTTCATTTTTGTTAGTATATCATAGTACTCTGTTGTTTTGCCTAGCAAATCATTAGTCACTTATACACAGAACCACACAAAATACATAAAAAAAAGAAATATATATATATCTAGCAATATGTGACATCAATCAGTTTTGAACTATATATGTGTGGGTGGCTGGAAAAAAACCATTAACATAAAGAGTTTATTTATCTGATGATTAACCCTTAAATGCCTGATAAATCAATTTAACCGTTTGAGTTCCAAGCAGCGTGATTGCGCTGTTGAGATTTTACGTCGAGAAAACCCAGTACATTTGTATGCATAAAGTAGTGAATTCTTGTAATCGAAATTGAGAACACAAATTCCTTTGCCAAATCATTTTGAAACACACACTTATTAACAATGAGAAACACTTGCGCAAGAAAATGTCCGATCGCTTTGCAAACTGCAATAAATATGACGGAGCGATGAGAAAAAGACGAGAATCGCGTTACCTAACAAATACAAGAAGCGCTATTGCTCCAATTGGGATTCATCAATGTAAAATAAACAAAGTGCTATCGCGCCGTTTGGTATTTCTCGACATTAAATAAAACAAATGCTATCGCGCTGCTTGGGTCTTTTCGTACTTACTTAGAGAAAGTGCGGTTGTGCTGTTTGGGATTCTTCGACAGTGTTTTTTCAATACCCCCCGGGACTCAAACGGTTAAAAATGTACATACTTTACCATGTACATAATACAGTACACTCTCAAAAATCCGCACAGCTTAAAACGAAGTGTTTTGCGGATTTCTGAATTTTGCAGATTTTAGAGTAATTTCTTTTATTTACATCTTAGAACCTCATTTGAGTAGCAAATCTTTAAGATACAATTTAAATATGTTATATATACAATGCTGAAATATAGTGTGTCTAATAAAAGTACAAATATTCATGAAATTTTAATTTAAAGAACAATTTTTATATATCACATTATAGTTACAAATTACCTAGATTTTTGAAAAGTCTGATCAATACTAGTTTAAGTAAGAATATTCATACATATTTATTTTCGTATAACCTGCAAAACAGTCAGCAATTCTTGGTCAATCACATAAGTTTGTGCTATGAGAAAATTTGAGTATTTATCTGCATGAGAGAAAATCTTTCATGAAACCTGTCCTTCTCCTTTTCCTCTAAATGATTATCATTTATTTTTTAATAATTATGTATAATTACACTTATCATTTCCTCCTCTGCAATATGTTGAGTGATTGGTGATTCATCAGCATCAGTTAAAAACTGATTTGTCTCTTAATACAGCTGAATTTTTGCAATCCACTAATCAACAAATCAATTGTGACAATGTTTGTTTACATTGCAAATGATATGCGGATTTTAGAGTTGCGGATTTTTGAGAGTTGACTATAATTTTTAGCACTAGTGTTGCCGAAGGAACATGATGAAATTCTATTTAATAATACTATCAGTATGTAATTTATTGGCTAACATTAGGCATTAGAGCTAGAATATTACTCTAATAATATTTTAGAAGACAAAATTGAATATGTTACCAAAAGGCAAGGGTTAAAATGTCATCATATTTACATTGTATTGTTTCTTGAAGTAAATGAATTAACTAATAAACAGTGATGTCGCTAGGCTTTCAAAATCATGGGTCCTCACATAAATTAATTGGCTAAGCTTTAGTATACGGCACCCATTGCTTATTGCCGTTGCCGATGTTTTGATCATGTGATATGATGGTGATTCGAAACCCGAATCAGAGTATCGATATTTTTTTCCGTTGTATCGAAACGTAACAAAAAGATCTTCAATTGTTAAAGATCGTTTATATCTTCTCTTCTACTTTTTTTAAAGCCGCCGCGGTATATGTAAGTGAGATTAATTCTAGATTTTATTGTTTTTAAATGATTTTACAAAGTTTAAAGCAAAATTTTTTCAGTGTATTTATATATATATATTTTTAATAAATTTACGGAGAAAAAAAGGGTAGGGCATAATAGTCATTGCTTCAGTACAGATTTTTTTCATGCATCGTGATTTAATTAGGTGCATTCAGTGATTATTTATTTATTTATAATGCTTGCGTAGCAATCTACCATCGGAATACTCACCGTTACAGTAAATATTTCATGCATTTTCTGATTCATGCTCCTCGAAATAGGGGTGTCCAGTGATGATTGTTTTTGGTTTTAATGCTTGCGAAGCAAGCATACAGCAGCTAGTGTACTGATCACAGCTTATACAAATTTTCATGCATTTACTGATTCATGCATCGCTAATTGGGGCCGTCCAGTGATGTTTTTTTTTGTTTTTATGCTTGCAAAGCGAGCAAACAGCAGAAAACATAGTGACCGCGGCTCCATGAATTTTCATGCTTTTACTGATTCATGCTCCACGAATTAGGGGCGTCCAGTGATGTTTTTCTTTACTTTAATGCTCGCGAAGCGAGCAAACAGCAGAAAACATAGTGACCGCGGTTCCATGAATTTTCATGCTCCACGAATTAGGGGCATCCAGTGATGTTTTTTTATTTTGGTTTTAATGCTCGCGAAGCGAGCAAACAGCAGAAAACATAGTGAAAAATAAGGAAAATGTTTCATAATAATGAAAAGTATTGTTTCATGACATTTTGATTCGATTCACGGCGTTGTGAAACGATTTGCGGTACCGACTCACGAACTGAATCAAAACACCATCATACCACGTGATCAAAACATCGGCAACGGCAATAAGCAATGGGTGCTTTATAGTAAAGCTGTTCCAATTAATTTATATATTAAAGATATAAATTGAAATTTTATCTAATTGTAAATGAAAAACAGTTTTTTATGAATTTTTAACCAGCTCTTTTTGAGATTGTCTTAAAACTAATATTATGTAGGAAGTGGTTGCTGTTAAGAAACAAATGCAATAATTTTAAGAATGAAAATTATGCGTCCCCTGGGACACGCCACAATAATTTTTCCACGTCCTGTCTTCGATTTTCCACACAATAACAGCATCACTGAATACAACAAATAAATACTCCATCTATCATTTCCAGGCACCCGTGCCGAGACTGCCAAAAAAATCATTCATGAAACGCCACAGCTAACAATACATATAAAAAGGTATTTCAGCAGTTACTTGTGATTAAATATAATTTATTTTGATCAGCGATGAAATATCTATATTTTAGAAACAAGCCGCAAGAATGTTAAATTTTACTTGACAATCAACCACAAAAATGTGCAAGTTTCATTAATTGATTATTAAAAATTGACATTTTACAGAGTCTATGCAGAAATTTTTTTAAACGAAAACAGACAAATTTATATTTAAATTATCAAATTAATTCATATTTCGAAATACTCACCAGATTCTTGTGTAGAACTGCTAAATAATTGAGTAATGAAAAACTATACAACTTGAAACGTAAAATACTTACAAAAATAAATAGGACAATCCAAAGTTTTCGCAATTCCTTTTCTTCTTAAGCACTTCTGTTTATTATATACTAAAGCTGTCTTTTCAAATTATTCCAGCATAATAGCCCTCATTCAGCTTCAAATCCTTGGGAACACTATCCAGCTACATGGCAATTGATTTTTCTTAGTCATTTTCCTTCAATTCTTGAAAAAGTATTTTTGGAGGGAGCAGACACAATATATATAAATCCGAAAAAGAACCTAATTTGTTACGTCAATACATCAAAACTAACATAACAAATCAGTTCTCATTCAGACAAAGCCCACTTTAAAAATTAGAAATTCTCTTTATTCTTCATCTGGTCAGGCTTTCGTTACAGATAAAATCTAAAAAAAACTAATGAGCTAATCGAAGTACAAAACTTTATATTACTTACAGTTATACAAAAATCAATATTCTATATATTTATTTCTAGCGAAATTTTTAAAAAGTAAATAAAGTGATTAAAAAATAATTACACTACTGTTAATTTTCTGAATGCAAATTCGGGCAGCATTTTATATAACACTGCTCTGCAAAAAAAAATTGTGTCCTGATACCATTCCCGCTGATTATTATGTAAAATGACATCCTGAATCCAAATATGATCCTTATTTTGCCCAAACTAAAATTCAGTAGATAGAATAATAATAAAAAAAAGGGCCTAATTTCATATTATCTAGAATGATTAAGAAATTAATGTAGCCGCTTTTTTACTCTGTTACTAAATACATAGTACTCATATAAAGTCAGACCTTGATATAGGGTATATAAATATAAAATTCTCAAACGTTTAAACATATAATTTCATTTTTTAAACTCTCAGATAAAAAATAAATTATAAAAATAACAAATTTGTATTTTAAGTAAAATATTGTATAAAAATGAAAACAATGCATTGAAATGACTTATTGATATAAATTATTAAAACACATTCCACTTATATTTATAAATTTTTTTACTCCCTATATTAGAAATGTTAAATAAAAGATTTCCATGCAAAGTACACATTACATAATCAATTTAAATTATTTTTAAGATTGTTTCTTCAAATAAAGATGAACTTGGCAAAATTTTCAACATAAAAAATAAATAAAATATGATTAATGAAAATAAAATTTTGTAGGTAATTGTTTACAAAAGGTAATTATACAATCACATGTTCATAAAAACTTTCATTGAAAATAGTCTCTTTCCTTTGTTTTTAAACTTTAGGTTATAGAACATGAAATATATATACATATTTACACACCCCCCTCTTTAAATCTACATGATAATGCAATAATAATAATCAGCAACAGATTTACTTAGGAAACTATACAATACACTATGTAGTTAGGTTTTTTTTTTTTTTTTTTCTTTTAATTGATAAATAAAATGACATCTTCTACTTTTCAAATTATTAATTTAAGGGAAAATATATCGATTGCAAATTTAAGATCGATTGCTAAGTTTAAAGTACAATTTATTGCTTTGACAGAATAATCTCATAAATTATTTATGCATCAAGCATAAATAATTCATTCAATTGCTTATATTATGTCCAGATTCGTCTATTTTTAATTTAGTTTTGTCCCTAGTTTTGTCTAATGAAAGGACAATTTATAAAAAGTAGGAAAAACAACGATCCTTCCTGCAAAATTTACTACGGCCAAATTACTTAATAATTTAAGTCATTTGTAAAAGCAATAAAAATATAACTACAAAATAATATATAAAATAAAAGGCGTAAATATCTCTTTAATCGTTCGCACTAAAAACCATATTTACATATTTTAATCCCTGGCAATATTATTTAAGAATTCTAATGAAAATTTAATAAGACATTTCAACATTACACTCAAAATACCCAAAACTTTCTTTTCTCATGCAGAAAACATTTTTTAAATGTAGTACATTTTTTTTTATGATTGCATGACAAACGTAAACAAGATCTTTCAGATGTAGATTTAAAAGGCTTAGCAATCCTGTCAGTTTTGTTATGCAGTTTTTAAGCGAAATTTGATTGGAGGCTCTTCAGTAAGACTATTGGAAAAAATCGAAACATAATAATTTATATTTACCTTGCTTATTTATCAATATTCATTCAATTTAAATTTAATATTACGTAAATATTTACTCAAATACATTCATCTAGCTCGCTTACCTTAGGAGCAGAAAACATTGATGGATTCTTTAATTCCTGTTCTTTATTTCTCTTCAAGGCTTTCCTATATCCTGTGTCGCACCCATACACAAAACATATTCTAGAGCTGGACATATTGCGATCAAATAATTAATTTAATATTTAAAAAAATGTAACTTTCACGAAGATGCTAATACAAAAACGGCATAAGAACTCACATCAGCGCCACTATGCGGTGGTTTGCGCGTTAGGCCCATTTTTGCGGGAAACCGCCGTAGAGGAAATTCCTCCTTCTCTCTACCTTCATGATATTGATTTAAAAATAATTTTTCACATCCACGGAGTAAAAAGACAGGAGAAGAAGGTAACGCTGAAATTTTGTGATGTTGTTTTCTAATATTTACAGATGGCGCCAGCGTGCAATCCTTCCTTCTCTCCAGCTTCCGCAATGTTATTCAATGGGGAAATGTCTCGTTTTAATTATTTTTTAAAAAATAATATCAAGCTGAAAAAATTTCGATTGAAAGCAAATTTCATTGAATAGAGTATTCTAACCAACATGTTTTTTTTAAGAGCCATTTTATACTAATTTTACTTTGAAAGAAAGCTTTTAAAAATTGACGATTCTTATGAACCGAAGCTAGCTAAAACAGATAATTGGGAGGAAGGAGAATGGATGAAATTTTGTAAAGAAAAAAAATAAACTTACTTTAGGTGCAGAAAACACGAACTCGGACTTTATTTTTCTCTTAGGGCTTTTTTTTTTGTTTTTCTTATCACTATCATAGCCTGTTTTACAATTAGGAACGAAACATTTATTTGAAACATCTGAATTATGCAGTTTTAAGAACTTACAAAGAAATTAAATTGCTTAAAATAAAAAATTTTAAATGTACTCCAGCAAAATTCTATTGAAAACAACAGTATATCCGCGCCGAGGTAGGGAGGAATGACAAGTGGCGCCCTCAATATTTACCAAAAATTTAGATCACAGTTTCGTAGCTTTCTCCCATTGGACCTTCAACTCCTATTAATATTACTCCGCGTTCACATCACATTATAATAAATAAAAAAATACTTTTTTTTTTTTTCATCATATCCCAACAATGGACCCCAAATATTCCAATCGACAAGTTTTGACTCGACTGTCGACAAGAGCTGGTCTGTGACGTCACTGTCGAAAGAAGGAACCATATCGGTTGTTTATTCTAAAGGTTCCTATAGATACGAGATGGCGCATCAGGCATTTAGTTGCCTTAGGGTTGCCACATGTACCCAGCGCGTTTCATTGATAAATAAACGGCAGTCATTACTCTTTAACAGCATTTCTTACGACCATGGAAGCCTCTGGGCAAGTGCGGATTCGACGAGTCCACTAGTAAAATAGGGGAGACAAGCTTTTCGTTGAAAGAAAATAAGCGATAAGGGAATACCGAATGACTGGATGTTTACTAAATTCATACATGTTTTTCAACTTGGAAACCCTCCAAGATTTTCGACTCGTCCTCACTGCTAGGTGTAGGAAACGTGGTTAAACTTTTATCGTCTTGTGTAACTTTAAAGCACTCATTTTACTATATTTCATTGTGTTAGTTAAATAAAGTACGATACGAGATTTGTTTAACGATAAACTGCTATAATCACTCAAGAAAAAAATATAAAATGTTCAGATCTCCATAAGATATTTTGAGAAGAATAAAAGAACATTATTTATATTTTCCTTTGTAATTCTAACATGTGTTATGTAAAAATACAGAAAAATGTGTCACTTTAATCATATTATTCGTATTAATATTGATAAATCGATTTAAGAAGACACTTTCTTACTGTGTATTTGAATTTTGGCGACATTTTGTATAAGAAACAGAAATAGCCCTGATAACACATCTTATTTCCTGTACATCCACAGGATATCCTGATAATGTAATGTGAAAAAAATGTGTTGTTAGGAGTATTATTGTTGCTTATTGTTTTTGTTGTCCGATCGTAGCTTCAGATCAAGATTTCTTAAAATCATAAGAAAGCGATAAGGACGCCAAGCGGGAATACTGTCCTCTTCTGTGGCAAAAAAAATGGCGGTGATGCGTCGGCCTATAAATTTATTTAAGGGGCTCTAGTTTATTCATGTCTCATCGACAACTTGTCAGGGCCCGACTTAGCCTGGAGCCCCGGGGCAAGTCTATTCTGGGGGCCCCCATGCAGTGGCATAAGAGGTCTTTAGGTTGCAGAATTTCTGCATACGACTGTAGGGGGGGGGGCAGGGCATTTGCCCCGTATGCCCTGCCGTTAGTCAGGGCCAGCAACTTGTCTACTGTTTTCTTGTCGAAATGGACAAGAAATTTTGTCGAGAATTTTTGTTAGTGACAAGCTTGTGGATTCTGATGTTGAAAGCAAATTAAACAATATGGCGACTTGAGGAAGCATCATGGTTTATAATTCGATAAAGGTTACAGAAATAAATTTTTGCATTTAAATGTTTTACGAGATTTATTTTATTATAAATGATATTTCTATGTTGTGTTAAAAAGAAAGCGAAATATGTTGTCGTTTAGATGCGATAAAATGTATCACATTTTCTGCAAACAAACTTGGAAATTTTTTGTCGTAAAATAAAATCAAAGCTTATTATTTATTTTTTATACTTCATAGACTAAGATATTTTTCTCTTTTTATGAAAGAGATACAGTAGGTGCCGCTTAATGTGATCACTTTGGGACAGATGCTATTTGATAACAATAACCGTTTGATAACAATAAACGAAAAGTACAAGGAATACAAAATTTTAATTTTACTACGTACTAAGTAATATTTATTTTTCTAACTACGAATTTAACAGACAATTATCCATTTAAACGCTATATTGAACAAATTGTTAAAATAGGTCAATTAAAAAAAGTCTTCCAATGTTGTCTGCCTTGTTTTTTGTGTCAGCAAATTATTGATAAAACTTTAATACCTGTAATGTTCACGAAAGTCTCCAGCAGTGCCTTTTTGTTCCACTCCGAATCCCAAGACATGGAGAACCTGTCTCATTTCAGCAGCAGTTGGAGATTCTCAAAAATGTTTTCAACATCGTCATAATCTTCATCTGATGCTTTTTCATCTTATTTTATTTTTTTATTTTTTTGATAGAACAAGATGCAGCTCGGCGTACATCTTCATGAGTCATCGTTGTAATCACTTGGGCGTTCTCATCTATACAAATCTATTCTGCAAAGTCATTTTCAGTCATGTCTGATGGTACGAGTACTGTTTCGTCGAATTCTGGTATGTTCATAACTTCATCAGCTTTAACGATTCCACCGTGCGAGAAACAGTTCTTAATTGTTTCCTTGGGCACTCTATCCCACGACATTGAACTGATACGTGTGTTCTGGCAAGGCACGAAAATAAAGTGCGATTTCATCAGCATTGTAGGTGCTGTCGGGTGAATAATGAGCGGTTATTTTCGCTCCTTCCTAGGAAATCCATTTTCTGCAGCTTAAAAATCGGCATCTTTTTCTTCTCTATGGGTACGTTTGAACACAATATTCTTCCTTTCTCACCAGCGAATAAACCGTCCATCTGTTGCGACGAAATTTCCTTTGCCCATTTTAGAAGCAAGATCTTCAGCTTTCTGCTGAATTAAAGGACCGTTTATTATGCGCGCATCATTTTGCCTAACATTGGCAAGCCGCAGTTTCAAAGCAGGTGCGTCTTCTCTATCTTTTGCAATACGTCTTGTCTTATAGTTCAAATTTGCGTTCATCTTCGCTTTATTCTCAATCTCGTCGCGATTCTTTAACATTTTACAGAGTAATAGCTGAGAGATTTTTAGTACAGAAGCTGCATTTCTTTGACTTATCTTGAGTAAATCCTCAAAGAGTTTCAAAATGTCGATTTTATCCATAAGAGTTAAATTATTGCGTTTTCTTTCCATAGCTAAAATGCTTGGATTATAAGCGCAAATGGACAGAGGGAACAAATTCAGAGAGGACTGCTATTCTTTTAGGGATTCTCCCTTTAATTTTATAGCTTGCAATTTTTGTTGATTAAATGAGAAAAAAGAAATCGAAAATGGTACTTGGGAGTGATAACAATAAACGAAGGCGCTGATTACAAAACCCGATTTTTTTAACATGTGTTAATATGCAAGCGTTCGGGACTTCGCGATTATGATACCATTAAACGAATGATAACATTATCCGCGATCACATTAAGCGGCACATACTGTATTATATTTTGTTTCCTTTCTGAAACTTAAATAAAATATATTTATATAGTTCGTATACTTAAGGAGGATTTAAAACTTAGAAGTATTACATTGTCTGTTTACAAGTTAAATTGTTTGAAGTGATGATATTAAACTTTTGGAAACTCTGTTCTGTGAAATAATAAGATGGGAGTCTTAAAATAACAATTTTTTCAATTAATTTTATTTTTACAACTGAAAAAAAGCCGGCATTGTTTGGAAGAAAACATTTTTGAAAACAATTGTTATTGTTCTGACTTGTATGTACTTATTATAATATGAAAATAAACACAAAGTTTATATTCCTTACCTTTTAATACAAATTTTTCAAAATAAATTTTTTCAAAGTAATGTATGCTTCCGAATAATTTACACAGACAGATTGAAATCAATTATGTGAGCTTTTCCTGCTGATAATATAGTAAAGTGATATTTCAAAATATAAAGTAGAACAAATGTATTGGCCAATTTCATTTACATTATGTTGTACCTGTGATGTATTTAATAGGACTGTAAGTATAAATAACACACTAGGTTTTTGATGATGCAAAATTTGCTCATTAAAGTAAGAATTAGTAAGTAAAACACTTATAATTCATAATACCTGAACAAAAATTACAACCAATCAAGCTTAAAAAAAAAAAAGGAAAAGCAAATTGCTCATTACCTCGAATTGTATCACAAATTTGTCTATATGTTTCCGCTAAAGTGCAGAAATCAGTTATTAAATAGGGTGATCCGTTAAAGTGAAGAAAATTGTTTCCTTTCTCAAATTACCTAGGTAATCTGCGAATTACCTAGATAATATGCACATTACCTATTAGGCACTGGTTAAAGTGAAAATAAGATCTCTGGTGTATTAATTTTAGATCACGCTGTGTGGTATTTGTTTTTGTTTTTTATTCAAAAAAAAAAAAAAAAAAAAAAAATTAGCTTTCTTTTCTTTCTTTCTTTACTTATTTTAATCTGCATGTGTTTTAATATTTATGTGTTTTAATGTTATATTTGTTCTATTTATTTAATCTTTTTTATTGTCAATATAAGTTTAAATATGTTATGCATTTTTAATACGAAATATAATAGCTTTAATAGCTTTCAATAAATTCTATTTTATAAATGAATGTTAGAATTGTAATACAGTAACGATTTCTTTTCAAATAAAAACATTTAACCATTTAAATAAATTAAAAAAAAAGTTTTATTAATAACTTAAATTACTATTATTATTATTATTTTAAATTATGCCCCAATTTTTAATTTGCTATAAAAGTATTAAATTAGACAAATCAGAAGCATTACTTAAAAAGTACTTCAAATAATTAAAACAGCTTTAATAATTTTTAGAACGCATAAAAATTAAAATGACAGTTTTCCAATGCTTATTAAACTATAACTTTATTAACACATTTTACGTGATAAACTACAACGAAATTATCTGAAAAAGCGAACACAATTAAAATAAATAAAAATATAATCGTGATATATAAAATGTATAAAGGAAACTTGAAAGAAAGAAACGAAAAAAAAAAAAAAAGTAATGAGAAATGCTATAAAATGCACAAAACTTTCATATTAAGTATTTATTAAAAAATGCCATAATTTTTTTTTTTTTTTTTTTTTTTTTGAGTTAAAAAATAATACTATTTTTTTTTTTTCTGTAGCTAATAATGATTTAAATCAATTTTAAAATAAATTAGTTTTAAAAAGTTGTTATTTAATAGTTTTATTTCGGGAGAAAATAATTACTGTGTTGTACACTTAATATTCATAATTCAAAATGTAATTTCACGAGAGAGAGCTTTTAGTTAAGATTAGAGTTCACTAATAAAATAAAGAACCCTTATGAAATGAAGAACCCTTATCACGCGATAATCAAAGCAAATGGCTTTTAATAAATACTGGTTAATTTTTTTTTATGCGGTGGCCTTTTTAAAGCAGTGATTTTTATGTTTAGATTTGATTTTTTGCAGGAATGAAGGATGAGGAAGATGAAGTATATGTATTGTAATAGAGATCGTTTGGGGTGGGGTTATTTTTTCTAGTTTATCAGTGAGTAATGAGAGGAAAGAAGAGAATGGGTATTAGAATAAGATATTCGGCGCTTTTTTTCTTCGGGTCTCGTTCGCTGTTGTATGTTCGCTGATCGGGTCTCGTTCACTCAGGTTTCGTTTGTGATGCGTGCTAGCGCGGCAGCGCGGTAGCATAATTTGAAGAAGATATTGTAAGGTCGGCGTTCAACGTTAGTTATTGGCATATCGATTGATCTCGCAGTGCGCACTAGGCAATATCCTTAGAGGGATATATCGGCGGAGCTAGTAGATCTTAAATATTGTTATCGGGATATTAAAAAAATATCGATACTTGGGGATATATTGATAAATAATCCAGCCCTAACAATTGCATCGAATCAGTGAAGAAATAACTTGGCAGGAGATTAATGATATTCAGGCTTTGGAATTTCAACCATGTTCTAGTAGCAAGGCTTATGGAACCCATGATTCTATTTTAAGTACTAATTTCTCCGAAAATGCATTACCAGTTAAAGAAAGTGCAGATATGGATATATCTGATCACATACCAGACAAGACTGACTATTTTAGCTTTTCTGCTGGTATTTCCTCTAACATATCCCCAAACTCGTCATATGAAGTAGACATATGATTAGAATCTTCTGAATCATTATAGAGTAAATTAAATGTTAATGAGCCAATATTTAATGTAGCAGAAAATCCTTTCTTTAAAGAAAATTTGAGATCTTGGGCATTGCAGTTTAATATTCATTATAATCCACTGTCTGCCCTTTTAATAATTTTCAAATTGCATAGAGTCAATTCAGAAAATATTCCATCTGATGCAAGGACTTTGCTTCAAACAAATCGACATGTCAAAAGCAGCATTGTTCTTCCTGGAAAATATTGTCATTTTGGTATGGAGAAAGTATTAAAAAATATTGTAACTGGGATAGAAGTTAAGACTAATGTTCAAACCATACATTTATTAGTAAATATTGATGGTTTACCCTTATCAAAATCATCAAAGAGTTGCTTCTGGCCTATACTTTGCTCTGATATGCAAGTAAAACATGTCCATATCATTGGCATCTATCATGGAGAGGGAAAGCCAAAAGATTCGAATAGATTTCTGAAGGAATTTGTTGAAGACGTGAAATCTTTTGTTCAAAATGGTTTTAATCATAATGGGAAAAGTTATAGCATAAAATTTCAAGGATTGGTTTGCGATGCTCCTGTAAAATCCTTTGTGCTTAAGGTGAAAGGTCTTGGCGGTTATTCCAGCTGCACAAAATGCATTATAGAAGGCGAATATAGCCATAACAGAGTATGTTTTCTTGGTAGATGTGGATGTGGCAGAGTAAGAACCAATGAAGATTTTGTGAAACAAAAGAATGAAGATTATCATGTAGGCAAAACAAATTTGCTGGATATTCCAAATTTCGTACCTGTCAGTGATGTTCCACTGGATTACATGCATGTAGTCTGTTTAGGTGTGGTCAAAAAAATTATTTTGTTATGGTTAAGTGGGCCATTATCGGTAAGATTGAGGTCCTCCAAAGTTAAAGAAATATCTGAGAAGTTAGAAAATCTGAAAACAACTGTTCCATCTGATTTTGTGAGAAAACCTAGGTCTTTAAAAGAAATACTTTTTTGGAAAGCCATAGAATTACGCCATTTCCTGTTGTATTTAGGGCCATATGTTTTGCACAATGTTGTAGCTAAAGATATTTACGGAAACTTTTTGACACGGCATGTTGCAATGGTAATTCTTGCATGCAAAAATTTAAACGAATTTATGAGTTATGCAAATGAATTACTGAAAATATTTGTTTCAAACTTTGCAAAGATTTATGGGAAACAACATATATGTCACAATGTGCATAATTTATTGCACATGTCTCAGGATGTGGAAAAATATGGGCCTTTGGATGCATTTGGTGCCTTCCGTTTTGAGAACTTTATGCAACAAATAAAGAACTTTTTACGAAAGTCAGATAAGCCCTAAGATTTTTTTTATCCAAAAGAAAGGTTTAAGTTCAAAACAGTGTTTCTTACGCCACTCTTCTGGACCTGTATTAGGTGAAGAAAGTAATGTGGAACAGTTCACAAAATATCAAACTGAAATATTTATGATTGAGTGTGGAAAAGAGGGGAATAATTGTGTTCTGAAAACGAATGATGTTATAGTGTGTGTATGTCACATTATTTAAAAAAAAAAAAAATGATTTCAAAATTATTGGTCAGGAACTGGAGAAAGTACAAGACTTTTATACAGAACCATGTTCATCAAGTGAGATTTGTATTCATGTTACCAGAGTTAAAAAATGTTTGAAAGAATGGCCCATGAGTTCTACTGTTAATAAAATATGGCGCTTTAAATATGAAAGAGATCTATCCGTAGTTAAACCTCTGTTACATATGTAATTTATTAGTTAACTTTTTCATTTTCATTAGTCTATCATGAAAAATCCACAATATAGAAAAATTTACAAATTGCTCTTTATACGGTTTTTGGCCAAATGAATATTAAAACCCGATTCACTTAATGCTTTTTATGTGATTTTTGGCTGAATTACAATTAAAAACCTGTTCACTTATTGCTTTTTATGCGTTTTTTGGCCGTTAGACAATTAAAAACCGACTTATTCAATGCTTTTTATGCAGTTTTTGGCTGTAGGACAATTAAAATCTGATTCACTTAATGCTTTTTACACGCTTTTTGGCCTAGGGACAATTAAAAATACTACCTTGCCGTGGTGGGTAAGCTTTAAACTAAATATGCCTTTTTTTTTTTTTTTTTTTTTTTTTACATAAATTATATTGGCAGTATTTTTTTTTTCCTATACACATTAAAATAGCGTTTCAAGTCTAATATTTTAAAAAATAACATTTTTTTAAGTGAATATTTGATTTACTTTCTCCTTGTATTTTATGTAGCAGTTTTTGTGGCTAAATAGTTTTTTAAGCTTTAATTTGATAAGTTTATATACATGTGTGTAATAAAATGTCTAATTATCTAAAACATTAATTTTTACAGAATGTTTTCAATCACTGAATTCAGTGATGGCTTACAATTGGTGCCATTTTCTTGGCAGCGGAAAAATGGCAGTGTGTGTTTATGGCCGGAAAAGGTGTGCACGCAGTTAAAGCTAAACAAATTAATAACGATGCAAGTGACACCAGAACAATCATGTAAAGAATTGCCTGTAAAGAGGATATTTGGAAATGCTGCTGAGTGTGATTTGAATGTGTTTTTTTGGTTAAAAGTTTTAGTGGTATTTTTTTTTTATTGTTATTCTGCATGGATAAAGTTATCTTCTTTATCTTTTAGATGTTTATTTAATAGGTATCGAAAAGCTAAAATTATATCAAGAATTATCTGACATTGATTCAGATATATGCAGCAAATCCAATAGAAAAAACTTAACAAGAAAGCATGATTCTGATTCAGAAAATGATTCTCCGACTCTGCTAGATGTGCAACAAACCGCAGAAAATGACGATTGTTCGCTGACATTTTCTGATTCAGGTATAATTTTCAATTTTATTATAATTTTTCTCTGTGTTCTTGCTTTAAATAAAGTTGATAATTTTTATTTAATATTTGTCATATTCCATTTTTTAAGATAAGGATCAAGAACAACTTGAGCTTCTGCAACCTTCATGTATAGCCGCTCCAACTACAGAAGATAAGACGTGCAATTGTCAAGTAAAGATTAAAAAGAATTCACGTTTGTATATTTGTTACTATTATTATAACTAGTAGTAATAGTAGTAATATGCTTATATTGCTTTAAAATTTAAGTAAAAATTTCCATAGGTCTGTGAAGTAAAATTGAAAGATATTAAAATTCTTACAGAGAAATACATTAATCAATGAAATAAACAATTTCGTGACTTAATTTTTTATTAAATTAAACTAATAGGTGCAATTGCATTGCATGAAACGTAAAATGTGTTCATGATAACGTGCTGCTAATTATAATAGTTATGCTTAAGGAAAAATAAATAAATAAACATTGATTTACTAAAATAATACAATAATATTTTTTTTAACCCCCAAAAAGGTGTAGGGGAGTGTGCTGCTTTTGTAATTTTTGCAAGACTAAAAAAGGTATAAAAGTAAAAATAAGTAAATAAATAAAATACACTAGAACCCCGATCTATTGTTTTTCACGGGGTTAGTGAATATACATACATATATATATATATATATATGAAAGCGGGAAAACGAAGAATGCGGGTTAAAGTCAAAAAACGAAGAAAACTATGTTTGTCAATTAATACACACAATGTATACAGTATACTACTAATAAAAACTAATTTGTTACTTTTCAAACTGTCAAAGAAATAAACCAGTGTTGTAGAACATTAAGTAAAATTTATTTTTAATAAAATTATACTTTTAAAAAAATAAACACGCTTTTATAGAAATGTAAACTAATAAATAATTTAGAATTAAACAAAAAACATTTTTGAAAAATCTCCCCTGACTGGGCTTGAACGTTAGACCTTTAGGTTCGTAGCCCGGAGGTTTACCTCACAGCCACAGCGTCCACGTAGGGAAAAACTTTTTTTTTTCAATATAGATTTTTTGTTTCCTCTCAGAGCGGTTACAAACATACATACAAATATACATACAGGTGAAGCTAATAAAAGCGTGTTATTTATCTTGGGTTTTTTGTTCCTTTTATAAAATATACTGGAATTCTTTTAGATTTAGAACATTTTTCTGGTCCTTTTCTGTAATTTCATTTTTTTATACAAAAATTCGTGTATTATTCTTATTGTTTTTTTTTTTATCACAAGTTACTTCTATGCTTTAGGATACCGCATGTCGTAACGTCTTGATTAATACAAATATTATCACCAAATTTTGTACCAGACGCATCTTCTGTTACACGCAACTAATCTTAATCTACATTATAGCATCATCATTTCCTGACCCTTCGTCTTGATATTTCACACGTAACAGCATTTCCTGAAACAATTTTCTGGATTACTGGAGAGGTTACTTCCTGCAATGTAGAAATTACAAAATGAATCAATGGTCCGGAGACATGGCATCACAATTTTGATCCTTCATGGAATTAGTTAAGAGTTATTTTAGGTTGAAAGAAGCAATTCAAGTTTGGATGACATATGGAATCCCTTGATTTTCAAATTCATTTCGGTCAGAAGAAAAATTTTACAATGATGAATGCGGGGAAACGACTTTTTGAAGAACGATACGTGCGGATTTAGTTAACGTTATTTAAATACAGTTTGTGCAGGGAACATAGAAATAAAACGATCAATGCGGGAACGATAGATCGGGCTTTTACTGTAATTGTACCCCCAAAAATATACTGATTTTATTTATAAAAATCTATTTATTAAAACAAAAGTTTAAAAAGGAAGAGCAATATAATTTAAAAGTTTATAAAATACCTTAACCAAATCCTCTACATTCCAGCATTATATATTTCGACACGCATTGTCTCGGTCATCTTCAGATTTTAGTGCTGCTGCGAGTAAACATCATCGTCGGAATGTAGTTGACAACTACAAATTGACTTGCATTTCCTCGTAAAAGCAAAGAAAATTTTAAAAGTTAGGCATAAAAAATAATTAGAGGGTAGCTTTGTGTTTGTGATGTTTTGCATTTCAAGAAATATTTTAAAATTATATTTGAATTCCAATAACCAAAGAATAACAGTTTATATGCGTAACTAATTAATGTTGATAGTTTTGACAGCTTTTTGTTTTTCTGATTTAAAAAATATGCCCTCAAGACTACTGGGACATGAAATGACCACTTTTCATAGAATTACTCATATAACACTGAAAATGTGAGGTAGGTTATACAGTAGGTAGCCAAGTAGGGCAATAGTTATAAAAACATGCAGTGTCCAGCTGCAGGATTTCCTATGTCAATCTGCTGCAGACTGAAAATTATCCGAAACACAATGGATCAGTTTTACTACTATTAGAAATAGCAGATACTCATGGAATAAGTAAATTATGCAGTCACAAAAAAAAAGTAATCGATGGACATAAAATAAATTTTAGTATTTTTTTCAAAGCATATTTCTGATTAAACTGTTGAAGGAAATGTGTCATGTTTAATCCACCACATTAATGATAGAGGAGAAATATGTTGATAGAATATACACATGTTGGAAGTTTGGTACATTTTTTTCATCAACCTGCTTAAAATCTTGCTCTCTGAAAAAAAAAAAAAAATCTATCTACATACCGCTGGCGATTAAATTGTTATAGTTCCCCGTCCCCTGTTATTACATGTTCTGCTTTCCTTCATAGAGATTTTTATTAGTCATAGATATTATTATTACCATGGACCTTAGTAGCAATTAAAACACTTTCTATTAACTTTCAGAAACAACTCGCTCTAGTTTTCCAAATGCGACTGAAGATGAAATAGGTACATTAGTCGCCAACTGGCAACGACATACAAAACAAAGGAAGGAGCGAGCACAATGGTATAAAAAGGTTTTTCTGGACTTCCAATATAATTTGTTCAGTGTTATTTATTTACATGTTGTGTATAAAGTTGTTTTGAGCTGTAGAATAGTGTTGTGGAATTTCCTAACATTGCATTTTAAATTAAAACATAGACATTTAACTTATAATAAAATTTGTTTGAAATTTAAAGGTATGGATTATTTTCACAGTACTGAAATTAATCAACATATAAGCTAGCATTAATATGGTTTTAAATTTAATAATAAAATATACGGTTTTTTAAATATTGTTTTAGGTATGTTATTTCATAATGGTTTTCTGTATATTTTGAAGAATTTGCTCTTAAATATTCCAGATTTTCTGCTACAGATTAAAAAAAAAAAAAAAAAAAAAAAAAAAAAATCTCCCTCTAGAAGATATTACACTTTAAAATAAATCTTATGATATTCAAACATTTCCAAATGCATGCCTTAGCTTTTATTAAATAATCTGTGCTACGCAATACTCAACAACTATTTTCGCTGCAAAATGATTATCTTTGTTCAATATTTTCAATATTAAAAATAAATAAATAAATATATATGTGGGAAGTTCCGTGCACAGCCTACAGATGGCGCTGCCTCGGATGCGTATCATTTAACGAGATGACAAACGGAGGAGTTGAGATCTGGCTGCAGTGGAGATCGGTTGGGACCGTCAGCGCGAAGGCTGACAGGCCCATTTTCTGCTAATTAGAGCTTGTTGTGCTCTGTATAAGTGTGTAGAGCCATGGAGGGCTCATTACTTCATTTTAACTATTTGATAGCACTCTGTTTTTGTGAATAAAAGTACGCGTAGGTGCTTAAATGTTGTTCCGTTACGGCTATACTGATGAAGAAAGCTTGTTATGTGCTAAGCCTCGAAACCAGCTGTTGCTTAATTATACAAATTCTGCTATAATCATTTATTTCTTTGTGTATCTTGTGTTGTATATGTTTCGTAATAAACGTGTAGTCATCTAAGTCGCAACTCATCATTACCCCACCCCTAGACACCCAGCCAAGATTCTACAAGTGGGGACTCTGCCGCGATATTACCACCAACAAGTTATAAAAGGTAACTGTTATTGTTATATATTTATCATTGTGTTTGATAATACATAATAATGATTAACGCATTGAGCAAAAAGAGTTTGAGTTATTATTTTGAATTAGAAATTAATAGTGAAATATTTTTGAGAATACTTTTTGTTTCACTGTGTGATGAAATTAAATAAATACATTACTTGAGAAGAACGAATAGAAATAAGAATTGTGATTGAAAAAATATTCTGAGTAATCTTTTATAATTTTGCTTATTACTGTTTGCAATAATATTTTAACAATATTATAACAATATTATTTTAAAACGAAAGTGATAACAATTATTAAATAGAGAACAATAATGATAATGGTGATATTATATGAAATATGTGTAATAATTAAGAAATATATAAGATGATCTAAATATTCTGTTGTATAATACAAATTGTTCTGCATGTGGTTATTTAAAAATCATGATAATTTTGATTTGAGAACAAAAACCATAGAATCATTTTTTGAGAAAATTGTTCTCATATTATTTTGTTTCTATTTAAGTATGATATTAATTTGGTAGAAGTATTGAAATATTTTTTGGTATAAATAATTATTTAGAGTTATAATGGCCCAAAACGTGTTACAAGGCATTAGAAAAGCCGATTTAAGAACAATTGCTGAAGAATTAGGCCTAACTGTTCCGGCGGAAGCTAAGGTACTTGAAATCAAAACTTTGATTGAGAGTTCTGATATTTATAAAAATGATTTAGAATTTGTTAGAGGTGTTATTAAAATGTTAGTAGAAGAACAAAAGTTGAAATCTGTAGAAGAACAAACCAAAATTGAGATAGAAAGAATTAAATTATCCCAGTTAGAAAAGGAAATAGAGTTACAGAATTTAAAGTTACAGGCTGCAGCAAATAATTCTAGTAATAATGTTGAGCAATCAAATTCAGAAACTACTTCACAATCATTAGAAAATTTAATTAGAAGTATTCGAACTTTAACCATTTCAGTACCTGAGAAACCGGAAGCTTTGCACTTATTTTTTCAATCCCTTGAAAAAGCATTCGTTTCTAAAAATGTACCGTCTAAATTTAAATCGGAAATATTGATTAATTTATTGGGAGATAAATGTAATCAGGTTCTTGCGTACGTAACCACCGAAGAAATTAACGATTATGAAAAAGTTAAGGAATTAATTTTAAGACAATTTCAACCAACGCCGCGTGAATGTTTAAGTAATTTTAAAAATGCGTTCCGTAATCCTTCAGAATCTCATGTCCAATTCGCTTCACGTCTAAGCGCTTCTTTTGATTACTATTGTAGATTGAGAGGGGTTAACGATGTTAAACAATTGTGTGATCTTATAGTTTCTGATAAATTATA
The DNA here is from genome assembly GCA_963930645.1 of Salticus scenicus. NCBI lineage: Eukaryota > Metazoa > Arthropoda > Arachnida > Araneae > Salticidae > Salticus > Salticus scenicus. The sequence goes on along the minus strand of OZ005658.1, from coordinate 51,149,941 downwards.
TGAAACGTTGGATTCTAGAACTAAGGAACATATTAGTGTTCGAGAAGGTCAAAATTGGTTTAAACCCAACGAATTAGGTCGGGAGTGTGATTTATTCTACTCTTCTAGAGGGAAATCGTTAATTGAAACTAATAATAATACGCGAAACGAAAGTTCAGAGAATAAGCGGTTTGTAAACAAAACTCCTTTCAGAAAGACACATTATAATAATAAAGATCCCATAGTACGTAATTCGGTATCTAATCAAACTCACGAAAAGCATGAAAGAATGTGTTACATTTGTGGTGCAAAAGGGAAAACATTTCATTTCGCTAGAGTGTGTCCTAAACGTATTTCAGAAAAAAAAGAATTCCGTGAAAATCTTCCAACGAATTCAGTAGTTCAATCCGAAATAAGTCCGATTAACCTAATTGTTAATGAGCTCGAATATGTTGATATTTTAGTGGATGATATTCCACTTAAAGGGTTAAAAGGTTCTGGTTCTTCGATTCTAATTGTAAATAAAAATAGCATTCCACAGACTAAAAATGTTATTTCTTCAACCACTCTAGTTAACTGCTTTAATGAAAAGAAAGATGCAATTCTAACTGAATTTAAAATATCTTTACCTAATCATGATTCAATAAACATAATCGGTGCTTTATGCAACAATTTGTCATGTGACGTAATTCTCCCTGGTAATATCTTTCATATTTTGAAACAACAAAATAAACAGGAAACACATGTTTCGAATTCCGACATAGGGGGGAAAGATTTTCTGAGTTCGGGGGAAAGCAATTTCGATGAAGCAAATGAGTGTTCTTTTCCTGTATTCGATCGAAAGGAAAATGAAATAGATTCTTTTTTTTCAAATATGTGCAATTTTTCAGAAGAAGAAAAATTCGATGTCAGTTATATTTTAGATAAGTCGTTAAAAGAGAGATTAAGCGAATTAATAAAAAGTTATAAGCCAGTTAAAACAAAAAGTACTGATTTAAAAATGTCCATTATTTTATCTGATGATACACCAGTGTGCTTACGCTCTCGCAGATTATCATTTGTAGAGAAATCAGAGGTGGATAGACAAATTGACCAGTGGTTAAAGGATGGTATAATTAGAGAAAGTACATCAAATTATGCTTCGCCAATAGTGGTGTGTAGGAAAAAAGATGGAGGAATAAGGTTATGCTGTGATTATCGTGCTTTAAATAAGAAAGTAATTAAAGATAAATACCCGTTGCCAAATATTGAAGATTTATTTGATAGATTAGGGGAGGGTAAAGTTTTTTCGACACTAGATTTAAAGAATGCATTTTTACAAGTTGATGTAGAGGAAAAAAGTAGGAAATATACAGCTTTTGTGACCGATAATGCCCAGTATGAGTTTCTAAAAGTTCCCTATGGATTATGTAATAGTCCCTTAGTATTTCAAAGATATGTAAATTATGTGTTTAAAGACCTATTAAAAGAGGGTACTGTAATTATTTATTTAGATGATATAATTATTCCATCTAAAGATGAGAATGAAGGGTTAGATAAATTAAAACGTGTGTTAGAAACGGCATCAAAATTTGGTCTAGAGTTAAATTTAAAGAAATGTCAGTTTTTGAAACGAAAGATCGATTTCTTAGGTCACATAATTGAGAATGGCACGATTAAACCCTCAGTAGAAAAAACTCTTGCAGTCCAAAATTTCCCAGAACCCCGTAATGCTAGGGAAGTGCAGAGTTTCTTAGGTTTAACGGGTTACTTTAGAAAATTTATTCGTTCATATGCCAACATAGCAAGACCACTCAGTGACTTATTACGTGCTTCCACTCCGTTTAAATTCGAGCAAGAGCAGAAATTAGCTTTTCAAAAGCTGAAAGACATTTTATCTAATACGCCAGTCTTACATCTTTTTAAGCAAGGCTATAAGTTAGAAGTTCATACAGATGCATCTAAATTAGGATTCGGTGCGATCCTATTACAAGAAGATGACGATGGACAGTACTATCCAATCCATTATATGAGTAAAAAGACCTCTGTACAAGAAGAAAAATACTGTAGTTATGAGTTAGAAGTATTAGCGATAGTAGAAGCCCTTAAAAAATTTAGGAACTATTTATTAGGTAGTAAATTTAAAATTTATACTGACTGTCAAGCGTTCACTAAAACTTTAGATAAACGTGAATTGACACCTAAGGTAGCCAGGTGGTCTTTCCTGCTACAGGAATTCGACTACGAAGTAGAACATCGACCTGGTAAACAAATGCAGCATGTTGACGCGCTAATAAAACTGAAGAGTTAGTAAAAGGAGATTACTATTTTTCTAATATGAAAAAATGCGTAGATAACGTTGTAAAAAGTTGTGTAGAATGTATTCTCGTAAATAAGAAACAGGGAAAAGGAGAAGGTTTTTTGAACCCTATCCCTAAAGGAGATATACAATTATCCACGTATCACATCGATTTTGTGGGTCCATTACCAACCACTAACAAAAACTACAATCACATTTTTACAGTCATCGATGGATTTAGTAAATTTTCGTGGCTATACCCGGTAAAATCAACTTCTTCAGCAGACGCCTTGAAAAAATTAAAACAGCAAGCTGCTATTTTTGGTAACCCCGCAAGAATAATATCTGATCGTGGACCTGCGTTCATATCTAAGGAGTTTGCAGATTACTGTAAATCAGATGGAATCGAACATGACACCATCACAACCGGAATCCCAAGAGGGAATGGTCAATTTGAGAGACTTCATCGAACAATCATTCCTGTATTATCCAAGTTATGTATAAATGACCCTAACAAGTGGTACAAGTTTGTTGAGGCTGTTCAGAGAACTATTAATTCCACCACATCGAGAAGTACCAAAAGAACTCCTTTTGAACTACTCACTGGAGTAACAATGAGAAGGAAAGAAGATAAGAGAATACTAGAACTTCTCGAAGAGGAAAGGATAAATTCCATGCTTGATAATCTTAACACCATTCGTGAAGAAGCAAGAAAAAACATTCTTAAGATTCAAGAAGAAAATCGCCGATGTTACAACAAGAAGAGAAAGAAAGCCCATGTATATAAAATTAATGATCTAGTTGCCATCCAGCGAACTCAGTTTGGAACCGGCATGAAACTAAGACCAAAATTCTTAGGTCCTTATAAAGTTGTGCGAGTAAAGAACAAAGACAGATATGAAGTCGAGAAGATAGGCGATCACGAAGGACCTATACATACTAGTACTTCTGCAGACCATATGAAATTATGGTCCACAAACTAGACTGAACTAAATGGACTGATAAACTTTACAGAAAAAGTTAACTGTGAATTTTTATGTACATAATTTTTTTTAATGTCTGTTTCTCTTTTTTTTTTTTTTTTTTCTTTTAATTGTATTTTGCAGATATCCTTTAGTATCCCAGGCTGGTTTACGATGAGGTCACCGCAACATCAGAATGGCAGAGCGTTGTGGGAAGTTCCGTGCACAGCCTACAGATGGCGCTGCCTCGGATGCGTATCATTGAACGAGATGACAAACGGAGGAGTTGAGATCTGGCTGCAGTGGAGATCGGTTGGGACCGTCAGCGCGAAGGCTGACAGGCCCATTTTCTGCTAATTAGAGCTTGTTGTGCTCTGTATAAGTGTGTAGAGCCATGGAGGGCTCATTACTTCATTTTAACTATTTGATAGCACTCTGTTTTTGTGAATAAAAGTACGCGTAGGTGCTTAAATGTTGTTCCGTTACGGCTATACTGATGAAGAAAGCTTGTTATGTGCTAAGCCTCGAAACCAGCTGTTGCTTAATTATACAAATTCTGCTATAATCATTTATTTCTTTGTGTATCTTGTGTTGTATATGTTTCGTAATAAACGTGTAGTCATCTAAGTCGCAACTCATCATTACCCCACCCCTAGACACCCAGCCAAGATTCTACATATATATGTTTCTTTTCAGTTTAACCAAGAAGAGTACTGAAGATTAATTATTTCTTTCCATCTGTAAATTAAAATTTGTAGTAAAATAAATGTTTTATTTCTATTTATGTTTGTTGTATTGTGTGTAATTTATCACATATATAAATTTCATATTTAATGTTTTATTAAAATACACTCTGTCACAAAAAAATATATGCACCCAGAAGGAAATGAGCTACAGTCACGAAACTTAACATGTGTGTAGTGTATGAAGAGATAAGCAAATGATTAAAAATTCAGAACAAAAGATCGTTTTATTAAGAAGTTAGGGCATGTAAAAGGTTACAAATCAGTAAGTAGTAAAGCCACCTCTGGCAGCTATACAAGCCTAAACATGGCGTGGCATCGAATCAATTAGGTCACCTATATCCCCCTGCGGAATATCATGCCATAATCTTTGCAACTGGGCAGTTAATACATCAGTATTCTGGCATGACTGCAGTTGCCTTCCTAGCACGTCCCAGACGTGCTCTATTGGAGAGAGGTCTGGTGACCTGACAAGCCATGGGAGTACGTTATGACGGATATGTCCTTGAAGGCATTGTTGAGAGAGTCGAGCAGTATGTGGACGAGCGTTATCTTCCTGATAAATGACACCTGTGCGGCTTGATAGCATAGGCAGCACAACTGGCGTTAAAATGCTGTCCACGTAACTGCGAGTCGTCATAGTGCCTTGAAGGATGTCTAGAGGGGATCGTGTCTCCCAACAAATCGCTCCCCACACTGTCACACCTTGTGTAATGGCTGTATGCCGCTCGACAACAAATGCCGGATCAGACTGCTGGCCTGGTCGCCTCCACACGCGTGTGCGATGGTCATCAGCACTGAGACTGAATCGTAATTCACCACGGACGATCATACGTTTAGTCGGTCACACTCCAGCTTGCTTTGGGTCAAGAAAAATCCAGTCGACACTGCTTATGATGTGGGGTGAGGGGTAGGTGTCTTAATGGACGTCGGCTGTTCATACCAGCGTCGGCCAGTCGTCTCAGAATGGTTTCCCTTGATACTACTGGATGCCTAGATTGTGGTAAATGGCATTGAATCGAGGCTAATGACGCTGTTGGTGCGGACGTGGTCGCTCTCATGATTGCGCGATCCTCGTGTTCATTTGCGCTACTGGGACGTCTTGACCCTTATCAATGGTTGATTCTCCCTTCCGTGACCCACTGTTACCAATCCCGAGCAACTACCATATCACTCCGAACGAGGTGGCAGCTGATATGTCTGAACGACCAAACTGCTTCTCTCAGGCCTTCTATACGGCCCCTCTAACTATCCGACAATTGTCTGTACTGCCACCGGTTACGTCTCAAAGGCATCTCAAGTCACATTAAAGCCGACAGATTCGTTTGAATAGCTCTACGGTGCGAGAAATCCTGTTTTTAAACTTGCCCAGCTGTGTAGTTCAGATGCGCATAACGTGCTTAGCCTTGTCTCATTGGCGTTGAAATTTTAATCATTTGCATACCTCTTACCAGACTACATTTGTACCAAGTTTCGTAATTGTGGTTTGATTTCTTCTGGGTGCATATATTTTTTTGTGACAGAGTGTATAAATAATACAAATTGCTAATAAATTCTTTGTAATTGCTGAAGGAATAATTGCATTCAGCAATGTTTATAAAAATGAAAAGAAAAAGAAAAAGAAAAAGAAAAAAATAAATAAATTGAAAAAATATTTAAACATTTTTATAAATTTTGTTTGAATAATTTATTTATAGTTGTCAATTAAAAGTAATTAAGTAAAAATGAAATTTTATATTATAAAAGTTTATTTTTTTTTTTTTAATGTTACCTATAATTGAATGGTTAATCAAGTGCAAATCGTTAAAGTTTTGTGTTTCAAAAAAAGGGTTTAAAAAAATTTATACTGGTTATTAAAAAACCTTTTTTTTTTTTTTTTTTTTTTTTTTCAGTTTTGCTAATGATTGATCTTTGCAATAACCCTGTGGTGGAATATTTCTGTATTTTCCGCAATAAGCTTAGTTTATGCATACATGTCTTATTTTCTCACAAAGCATTTTAATGTGTGATTTAAGAAACTGGTGTAAAGCATATATACAGGATGATTATAATTAAAGTTGTGATTTCAAAATGCTATAATTTTTAAATTACCGTTTAGAATGCCCGATATTTTACCAGAACAACTGTGAAGCAATAAAATTTTGTCTGGCAAAGGAAAAAGAATAAGTTTTAAAATGTGCCGTTAATTATCTGTAAGGAGTTCATCTTATAAAGATCTTCATTTTGTCTTATTATTATGACTGTTTCCGATGTAAGCACATATTTTTGTCTTTTTGCTAAAGAAATTGTACTCGGTGTTGATTATCTGCAAGGTGTTCATTTTATGAAGCTCTTTTGTTACTGTTTACAAAGTAAACAGTCTTTTCAGTCTCTCGTTTCATGCTATTCCATAGTAATACTAACAACATTCCTGTGTTTAATGAATTCGTTTAGACATTTACCCTGAAATTACCCTGACAGTGCAATCTATAGAGACATTGTAGAACTACATTTTTCCTGCAACAAACAAAATTCCATTGCCGAACAATTGCTCAGGTAAAATATTGAATCGCTCTGATGGGTAGTTTTAAAATTATAGCGTTTTGAAATCGTAACTTTAATTATAATCACCCTGTGTGTGTATATATATATATATACAGGGCTCGTGAACCAAGGTCACCTGGTTGCCATTAGTGACCAATATATTTTACATGGAAATTATTTTTTCAATTTTAAGAAAACTTGACTTTTTTTTTTTTTTTTTTTTTTTGATTTATTTCAATATTTTGTTGAAAAAGTTGGTCCTGTTCCACTCTCGATGTAGTCTAACTTTCGCTATTTTGATTTCCACTCCTCTGACTACGTTTTCAGACATTGTGTTGAATAAATACGCCATTAGATTTACACCACTTTTCTTCATGCATGTTCACAATTCGGTGTTAAATCAGGGTGGCCACTGGTAAGTGAGTCTGGTAAAGTCAGGGAATTTTGACAAATTTTGTAGAAAAATGTCATATTGGAAATCTCATTATTGTAATTTGTTAGATTTTTCACAAATTTTGTGAGAAATAAACAGTGCGAGTCAGGTAAAATGGTGAAAAGTAGAGAATTTGGAAACGTTTTAATATTGGCCAACCTGTAAACTAGTGCACTGTTTTTACACTGCTCCTGTTTGTACATGCTGTGCAACTTGCGCTAAATTGTGAAAACTATAAAACCGGTTTCATGATATTAAATTTAAAAATGTTTTCCTCATGTATAATTTTAGCTTAGTAAATATTTGCTTTTTATGCAAATATTTACTAAGAACACTTTAGAACTAATTTTAATTTCAATATTTAAGTAAATTGCAAACTGAAAAAAATAAAAAATATGTTTTCAATATAAGGCTGAAAATTGAAGATTAGAACTGGTGGTCACAAGCTTTTTGCCTACCAGCTCATTTTATGCAAAATTTGATTCTTATTTAAAAAAATAAAATAAAAAAGAATATCTACATTGAAATATTATTGTTCAACTATGAATATTCCTTTTGAGTAATTAAAGTATAAGGTTTTATTTATTTATTTTTTACTTTTTATTTAAACCAACTCTGTTAAAAAATACTGGAGTCAGGAATCAAGAAATGCCAAATTATGTGAGAAATGTCAAGTTGGTAATGAACAAGGGTGGCTCAGTGGACGAGCATCTGCATGATAAGTGGAGTACCCAGTCTGATTCCCGGCTGCAGCACTGTTTCAAATAGCTTGTATAAAAAGTCAACTTTACACTCCAGTTTCCCTAAATAAAAATTTTATATTTTTAATACAATGCAGTATAGTTGATATTGTAAAATAAAATACTACAAGATAGATGGTGCATAATACATAAATTCCTGAATATACAGTCGAGCCTGATTAACGTGAATCTCAACAGGAATGAAAAAAACTTGTGAGGATAAGGCAAGTTATTTTTGATTTACTCCTAAGTACATGAAAAAATAAATAAATAAATAAATAACAGCAAATGAAGAAGCTCAAAATAATACGTTAAAAAGTATGTAATTTCAGCTCTATTAAGCACATCTTTATGCATGAAAGAAAAAATTAGCAGCGGTGAAAAAGCTAAAAGCAATGTGTTAAAAGTGTATGATTTCAGCTCTATTTTACTCATCTTTATACATGAGGGGAAAAAAGTTAGCAGCAATGAAAAACTAAAAACAGTACATTAAAAGTATATAATTTCAGCTCTGGTATACTAATAATTTTTGTTAAAGGGTTAAATTAACATTTCTGATTTAAGATCCATTATAGCAGTTGATATAATAAGTACATTTAAATACTGGAAAATAAATGATACAAAATATAAGAGATTGCTGAAGATGGTTATTAACCCTTCAATGCATGCTGATGCATATATGAAACATACCATTTTTTACTGAATTTAGCATTAAAAATATTACAAAACACACGGTTTAGAAAATATTGCTGGGCCCAGTGCTACTGTTTTTGCCGTTTACAATACATTGCTGGACTGTCTATGCATTGACGTTATTTTGTCACATGCAATAATTATTTAAGATTGCAAAGTAAATTCTAAGTTTAAGCATTTATCAACATACCAAAGTCCTGTGCACAATGAAACGTCCATGCTCAGCAACATTCCACTGGAATATTTGTAGATTAGTGCATGAAAAGTCTATATAGATTGTCTCTTGCAATATTTATAAGAGATTATAATCTAATAGATGTATTAACCTTATAGATATTGCAATGGCATGTTGATGAGCATGGACGTTCCACCATGCATATAGTATTGCTAGGAAGTTAATAAATAGTTACGCATAGACATCGCTGTGTAATCTCCTATAAATATCGCATGTAACAATCTATAGACATTTCATACAATTACCTATGAATGTGGCAGTGGGATATCGCCAGGCACAGATATTTCGCTGTGCATAGAATATTCCTGGGATGTTAATAAATAACATTACATAGACGTCGCTTTGTAATCTCCTATAAATATTGCATGTAACGATCTATAGACGTTTCATGTGATGACCTATGAATGTTGCAATGCGATGTCGCTAGGCGCAGACATTTCTCCGTGTATAGAATATTGCTAGGATGTTAATAAATACCATCGCTTAGACGTCGCTTTGTTATCTCCTATGAATATCGCATGTAACGATCTATAGACATTTAATGCAATGACCTATGGATGCAGGGCCTGATTAAGGGGGAAGCTCGCTCTTCAAACATTATTTATACTTACACCGTTAATTTTTAACAAATATTTTCCTCCTATAATAAACAGAAAATTTTCATTAAAAATTATTTTAAAAGAATTCTGGTGTCTAATAACGGTGAGTAAATTGGATTGTTTTACACCGTTCATTTTTTATAAAAAATATTTCCTCGTCAAAGCGTGGAATTTCTATGACATAAAGTAAAAAATAATTGTAAAAATATTCCGGTATGAGCGAGCTTCCCCCTTAATCAGGCCCTGTATGGATGTTGCAATGTGATGTCGGTAGGCGCGGACATTTTGCCGTGCATACAACTAGGATGTTCTTAAGATGCAACGCGGCATCTCTGGAACGTAACCAATGCCGCAGTGCGACGTCCTTAGAACAATCCTGGTACGAAGTGTGCTATATGGGTAAGAGAACCCGTACGGATAAAAGTGCCAGAGGTAGATAGGGGTAAGGTTGATGGCCGGAATGTAACAGCTGTTATAACCATCGAGCAGATATACTAGTAGAGGGCGAATCCCTATTCTTTTCTATGGAAGAAAATGTGTCCAACATGTTATTTCGTTGAGCTAACTTTTTTCGCTACTTATCGCTTTCTTGGCAATAGTTTTTTTCCAATAAAAAAAGGTTGTAAATACCAAAGATTATTTACATCATTAGATATTATTTGACAAATATATTATAAGAGTTATGTATTTATTTATTATTTCTAGCGCCTCTTTGTAGCGGCAGACCTCTACGGGGCTAAGTGAGTTTGGCGAGAATTCACGCTTGGCGCTCACTGTGGCTTGACGCTATGCGCTTACGCACAACGAGGAAAGATCACAAACCACGCGGGCGCAATACCTCTATGATTCGGCTTTCGGCTAACACGATACCGTAGTAGTTCACGCGCACAGGAGAAAGGAGAAATGTCAAAGTTATTGTCACGTGACACTTCTCGATGATGTTGGGCACGCAAAGGGGTTGCCATTTCGCTCTCTACCTAAATTAAAGCAAGATGGTTATAACATCCAAGCAAAAGAAAAATTTGTATAAGCTTGGTACAAAGCATGGTATTTTAAAAGAACTGCACATAAGAAATGATTTTGCTGTTTGCAAAATATCTTTTATTTCAGTAAATGAAATTCCAGGGAATGAAATACGTCCAAGAGAATGTGCCCGTCAAGAATCCAACTTAGGTGGTCAAGGATTTCAGCACTGCAACTGTAGAATCAAATGCTACTCAAGCTGCTGCAAATGCAAAAAAATCGAAAACACCTTGTAATTCCAAATGCCACAATAGCTCTTCTTGTCAAAATAAATAATTTGTTGAAAAGGTAATAACATTGCATTAAAATATAATCGGGCCCTCCGAGGCCGAGTGGATATGTCACCACATTGCTAATCGCCTTCGAGCGTAGAAGAGCGGGTTCGATTCCCGCGCTGGCCCTGGGTGTTTTGTGCCATCTGTCGTTATCTGACGAAGATTTACAAGCGGACTATAAGTCAAGCATACAAATCTAATTTATATGTTATCAATAAAACAAACAAACAAAATATAATCTGCTTAAAGTAATAATTAATAAATGTACAGTCGGCAGCAAAATTATTGAAGCGCTAGCAATAATTCCTATTTAAAAAGGTTTTTCCGTCTCTTAATATTTGAAACAAGGGACTAATGTGACAAATTTTCGAAAAATATTATATTTTTCCTGGGCCATACGATTACTGAATATCCATAGATTACAAAACCTACTTCACTTAGTATTGATTTTATGAGTTATTAAACAGATATGCTAAAAAAACAGTACACGGTTAAAGGGTTAACGTTTGCGCACCTAGTATTGTTTTGTTTGTCGACTCATGATATTAATCTTATGCTATTTATGAAAGTCAGTTGATGATAAAAATTAGTGATCAAACTAAAAGGAGATGTATAAAAAGTGTGGATATGTGCTTCAATAATTTTGTTGCCGACTGTATCTTATGAATAACAATAATTATTGTCATATGCCATTGAATGGTATTCCAAATAAGAATGATTTATGAATTTTAGCTTACATTGGTAATATACTATGTTTAATTCATTTAATTTTATAAATTTGATTTGAATGTATTAAAAGATAAAAATATGTTTGGAAACTTCAATTTAGATAGAATATATTGATTTAGCATTTGTACTGTTGCGCTAATTTTTAAAAATTAAATATATTATGAATTATGATAAATATTAAACCGAAATGACACAATACACACACAGTCTCGATCAGTTCATTAAAAAAAGAAAAAAATATCATTTGTAATATAATAATGTGAGATATATATGTGAATGCCTCTTCAAATGCATATTATTACACTACAAAGCAAATTAAAAAAAAAATATATATATATTAATTAATAGTTTGTTCATTTAAAGAAACATTCCTTTAATTAAATATATAAGAATTTAATCTAAAACAAAGGTATCAACTGATAAATGCAAAATATGTATAAAGAAGTATCATATTTCTCTGTTTATCATAAAAGTATGAGTATTAAATTATAATAATTGCAGTATTATATTCTAACTAGCAGAGTGTTCCCGCGTTGTTCGTCACTATATTTTAAATGACTGAAAAAAATGAATAACTGAAACGTTTAACACGCTGTGCGCCATGCAAATTCTTAAGGAAATCCTTAAGGGCACTGTCCCGAAAGCGTTTAGAAATGACGCGCTAGTATAAAACCTATGTAAAATGTCTAGAGAGATTTCTCATTCGCATTTTAATATTTTTGAATTCTGTTTTTTGCACATGATATTTGAGATCAAATCACACTCCGCCAGTTTAATAAATTTTTGATTTGTGTTATTGTTTGATTGTGATTTTAACTGCAATTTTGGAAATTTGGAAAACTAGGGTATTGTTCTATTTATAACTTTATAAAAATAAACCCGTGAAATAGCCTTAAAAATTAAATTGCTCTCGGGAAACCTTAAAGTTCGAAGTTTTCAAATACTCTTTTTCCATAATTTTCACTAATTTCGTAGATCAAAAATCTTTCTAGAAATATTGCGAATTTTTGTGAAAATACTGAAAAATTCTTAAAATCTCCGCCTCACATCGGGTCCGCCCTTATCTACTTGATTGATGAGACAGTTTCTAATCTTTTTCACTCCTCTCCCCAAATGACACTGCAGGTGTTTTTTACTGTGAGAGGGGATGTTTGGCAGAAAGAAAAGATTGAGGTATTTCCTCAAAAGTGCACTTCAGAGTCAAAGGTCAAAACATGATTTCGTTTAAACTTCTTCATTGAGTAGTTAAGTTTGTAATTTAAGTTACATAATTTTTAACTGTATTGATATAATTTCTCCCCTTGCCTTTTCAGACTAAGGAACATACACTTTAGAATTTTACTAAATTAATTAAAAACACTTTAAAACACGTTAAAAGTACAATTATTAAAATATGATCATATTTTAATAAATGTATTTTAAACGTGTTTTTAAAGTGTTTTTAATTAATTTATTACAATATGACACGTGTTTTTAATTCAACTCTTAATTGGAGTTTGTTTATATTAGAATTTTACTGTTAAAGAAAAGAAAAAAAAAAAAAAAAAAAAGGACTATATAAAGACTTCTTTTTTTTTTTTTTTTTTTTTTTTTTTTGCGGAAGTATGACATGAACAATCACAGGCTAAAAAGAAAAGCTAACCAAAAAAATGTTAAATTTTATATACTGGAAATTTAAAAAGAGAAAAAGTAAAAGTATTGGTATCGTTATTTGGATGAAGGCGATTGAACTAGGGTCCTAGGCCTGAGTGCGTGCCCTCTGTGTGTGTGTGTGGGGGGGGGTCATTCTAAGGAATTAGCCCGTATTTATTTATGTTTCGGGGAAAAACACGGAAAACTCAGAAAGGCTAGGCTGATGAGAGCGACCTGGGATCGAACCCGGCACCTCACGTCTAACAGTTTCGAGGGCAGAATCTCTCGGCCGCTGGTAGGCCGGAAAAAATGAAGGAGATTATTTATTTAGATGAGTATTTTTTATTATATTTTCTTTTCAGGACGTAAAGGAATAGCCGAAAGATGAAAAAATGAAAATAAAAATTTCCAGTTTTGACTCAGGGACATTCAATTTAACATTTCACTGGAAAAGTAAAGTTTGAAAAATTCTTTATAAATTCAAGGGAGGATGCCATATTGGTGGAGGGTAGAAGGGCAGGGAAATACGAAATACATTTTATAGCGATTATTCGTTATCTTGCCTTCTCTCACTAAGGTACACAATTTAGAATTTTGCTGTTGGAGGATTAAAAATAAATAAATAAAGCTGTATATTTTCGGAAATTGGTATGAAAAGAATAATGGTAGGCTAAATAATCTGGTGTGACTTTCTCTTATCCAGAAATTTAATACTGGATTTAACTTAAAATAAAAGTTTCCATTTAAGCTGGATTTAATACAGGTTGGAGATAAAGAGGTAAGATAACGTGTACTGTTATCTAAACCTATGTTAAAACAATTCAAATTAGGCTTCGGAAGAATTTTATATGATAATTAGTTCTGTGTGAGGGGGGCTACCGCCCCTCTCAACCCCCGTTTCATTACTGCACCTACATTTATATAGAATTTAAATCTGTTATTAAAATTATACAGACAACTTTGACACGCAACATTCCTTGAAACATCAGTCTTGATCAAATTTTCCAGCAACAAATTTATATTAACTTGAAAATACAACTTTTGGATCTCCTGAAATTATTTGCTTTTGAGTTACTCTAAGTGAAACAGACAAAGATCAAACGTTAAAAAACTTGAATTCGGTAATCATGAAGCTACAAAACTTGTAAATATACATAAAACAAGCGATGAATAGCTTAAAAACATACATTATTTACCAGTGGCGCACCCAGAATTTCTGCCTGAAGGAAGCCGAAGAATAATAGGGTCCTGTATAATAGGTTTATGGGCATATACGCACACATATATATAGTAAAGAATCTGCTTTAAATATTTCTTTTGAAATAAATGAATGAATGAAATTGAATTTAAGTTGAATAGCACAATCGAGGAATTTATATCAGTATATATAACATGCTAAATTACAGTAGTTCGGTCAGTTGGGTTTGGCACGGCACTGAGCTAGCAAACATAAAGTTGTAGGTTCATTTATGATAATAAAAAAAATGTCGTATGATAATAAAAATAACTACTGTGTTGTGGCCACCACACGATTTTCTTCTATATTTTCCTACACAAATTCACTCAGTAAAATTAATTTATTAAAATTATTACTTAAAAAAAATTATCTTCCATGATGATGCAGACGATTTCCATATTAGAGAAGTAGTATAAAACTAAATATCCAAAAAAAGTTAAATTTGTTTTTAATATTACATTTGAAAAAAAAAAAATTTTTTTTTTTTTTTTGTTAAAAATGAAAAAGAAATCGATAACTTTATTTTAAATTATTGCAGATCGATGGTTCAACCATTCGATTTAAAGGTATTGGAGACTACTTTTGAAAGATACCCATCATGAAAATTTACTCCCCTCGAGGGGGGACTTCCCCCCAGGGGGGAGGCGAGGCTCCTACAAACACATTTTTTTTCCCCAGTTGACTATCTCTATTTAAAAAAATATATATTCGTTTCATTTGGCTTAATGCAGTCTATAGATGTTAAACTCTACTTACCAGCACTTTCCCCCATAGACGTAATGTATGTTAATTCTCTTGGGTGTCCCTGTACACGAACCATTTTCTACATCTCAACGAAAAACTTAGTGTAGCATCCCTATATCATACACATTTTGAATACCAAGTTTGAATTTTCTGCTACTATTTGTTCTTGAGCTACGCCGATAACACACACACACAGACAGAACATTCGCTAAAAACATGTTTTTCGGATTCAGAGTGCCTCAAAACGGGTAAATATAACAAAAACTCGTGTTCTAAAATTTTACCCTGAAACAATACTTACTCTGCCTTATGGGTAAGAGAAAGTAAAAAATAACCAAAAAATATTAAATTTTAATAACTTGAAATTTAAAAAGTAAAAAAAAAAAAAAAAAAGTAGAACAATAGCGATTTGTCATTTTACTTTTTTCTGTACTCAATAGAAGAAAGTTTTGGATTTGTAAAAATTTTCTACTTCCGGTTTTTTTGATGGATTTACACGTTTTGAAAGCACCAGTTCGCGATTTATCTATTTTTAGGAAACGTCTGCCTGTGTGTGTGTGATAAAAATTCCGTTCCAATTTTGTCCCAGGAACTACTGCTCAGATTTACCTATAAATTTATATGTAGTTTAATCTTGACATAAATTAAAGCCAACCAATTTTTATGTTAATCGCTCAACAGGTGGTGCTTTTACACAGCAATTTCAGGGTATGCTATATCTCAGGAACTATTGCGTAAAATTTGATATAAATGCATATGTTGGAAAGGAAAGTAAAGAAAAGATTATTTCTTCACAAGTGCAATTTTAGACTCAAAACAAGATTTCGTTTCTGAACTTATTCATTTAGTAGTAGTTTTGTAATTTAAATTATATAATTTTTAACAGTATTAACACAATTCCTCCCTTTGCCTTTTCAGACTATGATACATACAATTTAGAATTTTACTATTAAAGGTTAAACAAAAGAAAAAAATACTTTATATATTTTAAAAGTATAAACACTCTTTTTTTTTTTTGCGGGAGAATGAAAAGAACAATCACAGGCAAAAAAGGAAAGCTCACAAAATAAATAAATAAATAAATAAATTTTATTATACTGGAAATTTAAAAAGAGAAAAATAAAGGTATTGGTATCGTTATCAGGAAAAAGTTACCAAAAAAATATTAAATTTTAATTGCTTGAAATTTAAAACGATAAAAAAAATTAAGAACAAAAGTTATTTTTCTTTTTACTTTCTTTTGTTTTCGATAGTAGAAAATTTTGGATTCGTAAAAATTTTATATTTCTGACTTGCAATGGATTTCCCCTTTTTGAGATATCCAGAATGTGATTTATTTATTTTTAGGAAACGTTCGTCTCTGTGTGTGAGAGAGATAAAAATTTCTTTCCAATTATATCTCAGGAACTACTGCTCAGATTTACCTGTAAATTTATATGTAGTTCAACCTTGACATAAATTAAAGCCTACCAACTCTTTTGTTTTAATCGCTCAACAGGTGACGCTTCTACACAGCAAATTTCCACAATATCAGAGAAGGCAGGAACTAATGCGTAAAATTTGATAAAATTGTATATGTAGTAACTACTGCGTAAAATTTGATAAAAATGTATATGTTGATGCACTTTGACCTGAGTTAATGCTTATTACATTTGGTGCTAATAGTTCAACAGGTGGCGCTGCTGTAAAGCTAATTCTGAAATTCTAGGAAAAGCTTTATCTCATGAACTAACACACACTAATAAACACATAAACTAATGCATAGATTTGCATATAAATGTAGATGTATATTCACCTTAACATAACTTCATGCCTATTAACTTTTGGTGCCAGTCCCTCAATAGGGAACGCTGCTATACTACGATTTCCGCAGCTTACAGGAAGGTTCTATATCAGGTCCTATTGCGTATAATCAAACTAAACTTGATACGTAAATTGACTCAGCTGAGTCAATTTGGGTGCATATCGACGGATAGTAGCGCTACTATTTTGAAAATGTCTCCGAGAACCAGATGGATGTTATCTGCACAGAAAATATTTACTTTCGTTGGGCATTTCGTGTGATACCTCTTTGAGATGAAAGAAGTCTCCATTCATAATGGAAATAATAATAAATTTGTATTACGAAAATTTCTGTAGGAAAATACATAAGAAAAATTTTTTGATGACCACAACATACTAGTTTTAGATGAGTGTTTTTCGTTATCTGTCACTTTTCAAGACATACAGGAGAAAATAAAAATTAAATTTCCAGCTTTGACTCATGCACACCCAATTTTGACATTTCACTGAAGGAGTAAATTTTAAATAATTCTTTATAAATTAAAAGGGAAGGTTATACAGACTGAGGGAAGGGAGGAAGGAGAGTGCTTGCTAGGCAGAGCTCGAAATTAGCGGTCGTTAGTTGTATTTTCGAGACAAATATTTTGTTTTGATGACCACAATTATATACCTGGTCATCACTTTGACGCCTAACATTCTTTTCCCCATGCAGTGTGCAGGCATAATATGCGATGAAATAAAGGCACTAGCAACAAAGTAGTAGAATTAAATTCCCAGCTTTCTTGTAAAAATATTTGCACTAGCACATTTTTAAAATGCAAAATACTAACTAATATAGAATGAGCATTTTAAATAACTGGAGTTTATCTACAACGTTTACGCATATGTTTCTGTGTGTAAATAACAATTTTAAAATGGCACTTCAGTACAACATAATTGCAACTAAGAAAACAATGTTAGTTGCCATTTGGCACCCGACTTGTTGATTCTGTGATTTCAACCTCTGTTGCTAGGGTTATAGAAAATACAATTTATAACTTCACCCACTTCTCCACCTAGATAACCATATCTCATATATAAGTAAAACCGCTTATGTATATTTTAAAAACATTCAATAAAAATAAACTTCTATTTGGAGGGTGAACAATGATGACGTTTCAAAAGAAATTAATCTTTTTTTTTTTTTTTCCTTTCAAAGCGTGCTACGTGTTGAAGAAAACATGAGACAGAGTGAAAAATTTATTTAACTAACTTCCCGACTAGCTAGACATTTGAAAGTTTTAGAATAGCTCAGAACATGGTGACAATGCATTTTTTAAATATTTTTAGCCAATTATTTCAGGTACCCGCTGCCTTCGGTAGCGTTTATATGATTCACCAGAAGATTTAAAGACATGGCAAATAAAAAGCTATTTTTATCTTGTAATTATTTTAGATTGATCGTCGTAAATAAAATATGTTATTCATTTTTTTTTTTTTTTTTTTTTTTTTTCAGAGATTAGTCAAAAGCTTGAACATATGACTTTCTGTTTTTCAAAAACATTTGAAACTGTTACGAAATTTTAGCGTTAGATAAAAACATTTTGTGTAGACTATTTGAATTTCCCTTTAAAAAACAAGTTTAATAGCATGCACTTTTTACAGGGAAACATCTAAATCTGAAAAAAAAAATAGTATTTATAATCCCGACTGTACAATTATCGAACTGAATAAAGGGGCTTTTATTTTTATCTAAAAGATAAATAATTTATAATTTGTTAATAAATAAATAAATAAAGTAAAATAACATAAAATAAAAATCTTGCGGTTACAAATTTAGATGAGAATGCATTGAATTCTTCCACAACATAACTTGCTTATTTTATTTATTTACTTACTTTTCAGAATTGGTTTCTACCAGTGGAACTATAATGTGCAACACACTGAATATAAGCACACTATCTTTCAACCCAGAATCATGCACAATGTGTCTTTGAGTGAAGTTACTTATTCTTCGTTTCCATATATACCGCGCCAGGGTTTATTTTAATTATTTAAAAGAAAATGTGTGCACATTCAGTTTTTATTCGATATAAAAAATAAATATATTTGAATATATATATAAAGGCCAATTTTTAAGTCTTTTATGTTTTTCCTCAATTGTGACTTGGTTTTTATTTTACTCTTTAATTATGAGCAGCTAATTATGTAATGAGGGTAAGTATCAATCATAAGCATATGGTACCTTTTTTTCTTTATAACATTACCTTCATATACACTAAGGGACAAAAAAAAAAAAAAAGAAAAGAAAGAAAAAGGCGCGCGCGAGCTTGGATACTTTCATTGTTCTTTTCAAAAATCACCAATTTTAAAATTTAAACGTAGGGATTTAACAGAGAGTAATTTTTGCCGGATATATCTGAAACACTGATGTCAGGTGGATACTGATATGCGGTATCGGGCAAAATCGCTATTCGTTTTGTCCTTAATTTTAAATGATTAAATTGGACAATTTTCAAATATATATATATATATATATTTTTAAATCCCTTCGTGCAGATATTAACTTTTTGAATTTTTATGGAGTAGTTTTGAAGTTATGCAAATTACAGATCACGAATAATAAAATCATTCTATGCATAGTCTTTATACTTTTAATAATTTTTTAATAGTTAAACTTATGTTACAAAATTTCTTTATTTTTAGAAATTTTCATTTCCGTTTTTTTTTTTTTTTTTTTTTTTTTTAAGTTTAATTTTTTTCATTTATTTTAATTTATTAGAAATTGCCATCACTATTTTAGAAACTTTATTTGCAGTAATTTTTAAAATGTTAATTATAAATATTTTAAATTAAATTTGTCAGCTAACTAATCATAATAAATGCATGCAAGTTTGCTTTTATTACTTTCTCTTACCCATAAGGTAGAGAAAGTATTGTTTTTGGGTCAAATTTTCGAACGCGAGATTTTGTTATATTTACACGTTTTGAGGTTCCCTGAATACGAAAATCATGTTTTTAGCAAATGGTCTGTGTGTCAGTGTGTGTGTCTGTCTGTTATCAGCATATCTCAAAAACGAATTATGGCAGAAAGTTCAAACTTGGTATTCTAAATGTGTATCATATACAGATGCTACAGTAAGCTTTTCGTTAAGATCAAGCAAATGGTTCGTGTACAGGGACAATCAAGAGAATTCTAATACATTACGTCTATGGGGGAAATTGCAGGAAAATAGAGTTTAACGTCTATAGACTGCACTAAACCAAATGAAACGAATATATATTTTTTGTAATGGAGATAGTTAACTGGGAAAAATTTTTGTGTATGTAGGAGCCCCGCCTCCCCCCCCCCCCTGGGGGGGAAGTCCCCCCTCAAGGGGAGTAAATTTTCATGATGGGTATCTTTCAAAAGAGCTCGCTAATACCTTTAAAACGAATGGTTGAGCCATTGATCTGCGATAATTTAAAACAAAGTTATCGATTTTTTTTTTACTTTTAACGAAAAAAAAAAACTTAGAAAAAAAATCGTACTTTTTTTTTTTCAAATATTGAGAATAAAATGGACTTTTTTTTTTTTTTTTTTTTTTATATTTCGTGCTATACTACTTCTCTAATATAGAAATCGTCTGCCTTATCATAAAAGATATATATTTTTTAATAATTTTAATAAATTATTTTTTAAAAAGAGAATTATTTTTTAATAACCGAATTAAATTCTATATAAATGTAGGTGCATTAATGAAACGGGGGGTTGAGGGGGGGGGGTAGCCCCCCCTCACACAGAACTAATTATCTTATAAAACTCTTCAGCAGCCTAATAAGAATTGTTCAACATAGGTTTACATAACAGTACTCGTTATCTTACCTATTAATCTGCAACCTGTATTTATAGTATTAAATTTCAGGGTAAGAGAAAGTCGTGTGAGTGACACACCAGATAATTTTTTTCAAGTTATAATAATAATAATAATAATACAATAAATGTATCCTTCTATACTGAGGTTGTCCAATTTCTTCACACAATATTTCTGATATTTACTTTATTTATTTATTTTTTTTTTTTTAATTAATTACACGTTCGATTTTTATTTATTTTAATTTTATTTTATTTTTTGACACAAAGAAAAATATATTTACTTAGATATTCATTTTTGGCATCAACTTTTTTTTTTTTTTTTTTTTTCTTTTTTATAATTTTAAAGTGGGTTTTTATAACCTTTTGAATCAATTATCCGATTGAACTAAAAATACGCTATTCCATTTAATTTGACCGAATTTTCTAAAATTTATTTTAATTAATAATGTAATAATAATAAGTTCACTTTTTTTTTTCCCCCGACATAAAAATAATTACGTATATATTTTTGGCATTAATTTCTTTTTTCCTTTTTAATAATTTTAAAGTTTAAGTAGGGGCCGGCCAGGTGGTTCGGTAGGTAGGGTGCTGCCTTCCGAATCTAATGGTCCCAGGTTCGAATCCTGGTGCGGGATTGGATGTTTTTGATGTCTTATGCCTTCAAAAATATTGTACTTGTCTGTTTCTTGTAATAAAACTTGTAAAACCCTTGTGGTGTGGATTTTTCGAGATATAAGCGGCCCTAGAGGCAAGCAATAAATCTCAGTACTCATCGAACCGAACCGAACCGAATTAAGTAGGATTTTTATTACTTTTGAACCAATTATTCGATTGAACACAAAAATATATAATTACCTAGATTTCGTTTTCATACTTAAGTGTACCAATTTTTGATATAATCCGGACTAAAAATCCGAACATATACAGTAACAATCGTTTAGCTCTTTATATTTAGACGACAAAATAAAAAAGTTTAGAAAGTACATTCAAGGTAATAGGTAAAAATTGGTAACGAAGACAAAATCGCTATCTGAAAGAAATTGTTCGACCTGTCTTAGTACTACTACTATAAGTAGTAGTAATAATAATAACCTGTGTTTCTATATATATATATATATATATGAATCAGTACTATACATATGTATACATGTGTTTTTATATGCATTCATTACATAATATTGAGGTTCATTCAATAACGCGCTGTCTTTTTATCAAAAGACAAATCAGTACTGTTTCTTTCTTGACAGTCCTTTTGAATAATTGACTGCTTTTTGGGGGACGAAAATGACCCCGCCTCTTGTGATCATTATTTACTCTCATATTGACAGCCGAAATAGTTTATACGTCCCTAATTGGACAAAAAATGTCACACTAGGTAAAAGGCGGGGAAGTTTTTTACTTCAACTTTGCCAGTTTTATAGTTTCGTTTTCTATAGCAAGGAGTTACGGGGAAACGAGGCAGTGCCCTTAAGGAAGGCTACGCTTGCTGCTTAGAAGCGCGTTATGTTTACTGCGTTTCAATAAAATCTATTAAGCTGCCTATACTAAATAAAAGCTTTTAGACAAATTTTCAGTAATTACTTAAAACAATGTAATTTTTTTTAGTTTTATATAATATTTTACACAGCGAGCCTCCTGTGGTTGACGCGGCCTGAAAAGAAAATTCAGTGTCAGCCACCGATTACTGACATGGCACTCAACGCGTTAAAAAAACATAATTCAATTGTTAGCGATTAATTAAGTCACATGAAACATAACATTATAAAAAATTTAAGAAAAGTGAACATGTAAAATTATGTTGCAAATCTACATACATTCTTTTATTTTCAAAAAGAATTTCAGAACTGTATGCGCCATAGTATTTTCTCACGTCGCACACACACACACACATATAAATAATTTCTTTTCTAATTACACAGGCCTACAAAAA
Source organism: Salticus scenicus (assembly GCA_963930645.1). Lineage (NCBI taxonomy): Eukaryota > Metazoa > Arthropoda > Arachnida > Araneae > Salticidae > Salticus > Salticus scenicus. The sequence goes on along the minus strand of OZ005658.1, from coordinate 51,127,569 downwards.
TGAAGTTGGCACATTTTGATTTGATGATTTATGTTTTTTGATGTGCTGAAACCGAAAATGCAGCCCATTTTTCTCTATCTCGTTTTTGCCAATACGGGGTGTTTACCGACCCAATTTCTTATGTATACCATCATAACAGTAGGTTTTGGTTGGTTGATATGGTTTTACATGTCGCCAGGGCCCGACTTAGACTGCCTGGAGCCCCGGGGCAAGCCTATTCTGGTAAGCCCTTGCTGTAGCATAAGAGGTCTTTAGGTTGCAGAATTTCTGCATACGCCTGTAGGGAAGGGGGGGGGCAGGGCATTTGCCCCGTATGATTAATATATATTTAATTATATTATATTAATTATAAATATCCATGATTAATTATTTATGGAAACATACTATAAAACTTACCGTATAATTATACTGGTGGAAAAGTAATGGAAGAAATTGTATAGATAAGCACCCTGTATTGACAAAAATCTATACGTGATAGAGAAAAACTGGCTTCATTTTCAGCACACCAAAAAATATAAAGATCAGCCAAACTTATAAAATCAAAATTTTACATGTGAGTTTAACCCTGGACGATAGGATTCATGCCCCAGCCCGCCCGATTCCTGCTCTTCGATGTCTTTTTCTAGTCAGTTTTGTCCCTTTATTACTTCTGGTGTGAGGCTGTTTTTTTTTTTTTTTTTTTTTTTTTAAACACACTTGATATTGTGAGTTTTTTTGCTTTTTTTCCCTCATTTCCTACATTCTAAAGTGTTATATGTTAAATGCAAAAAAATAAAATTATGCACTATTTTGAATTTTATACAGATTCTACAGCACAGATCATTATACAGATAGAACACGCCCGTATATTCTTCGGTAACCGGAATTTGATTGCAACGACCCTATTGTCAACGGCTGTAAGTTTCTCGAGTTCTCCAGCTTACACAATCGTTCGTCTTATTTTTATTGTATCTATGTTCATATCGTAATATTAGTGGAACGTTAAACCCAACATCCAACCGAGTAACCATTTATTGATGTTTACTTTTGGACTTTGTTATTGTTTACGAATTTGATTGTCGAAAGCAATTTATTTTAAGAAGCAAGTGCTGAATATTACAAAAATAAACTTTGAAAATATACATAAAATAAAAACATTTTTTTTTTTTCATTTTAAGGCATTTTGTATTATTTAAACCAAGCAACGTTAAATATTTAATGATTTCATACTGCTATTTCAGAATTACAGTTTGTAATTTTAATTTGTACTTGAATATGAATATGTTTCACAAAGCATATTTTTAAACATTATAAAAAATAATTTTTATTTCTTAGAAGAATAGCTGCGAATGTTTTGAGGATAATTTTGTGAATTCAAAAACAATAGAAAGTGAAGAAAAAGAAAACTTCCCATACTAACCTGCTACTAACTACTCACGAAATAGATAAACAATTTTAGATCAAAGATGCTATTCATGTAGACTTAACACATGTAGTTCCCCTCTATTGACACTAGCGGTGCTACTATATTTCCGGTTCGCGTTTTAGCTTCACTGTCCTATCTGTATGATAATCTGTGTTCTACAGTTAGTAATTGTGATGAGCAGGCCCTGACTAACGGCAGGGCATACGGGGCTAATGCCCTGGGCCCCCCTTCTGAAAGGGGCCCTCTACAGACGAATGCAGACATTCTGAAACCTAACTTGCCCCGGGGCTCCAGGTAGTCTAAGTCGGGCCCTGGTGATGAGAGCTCCTTGATGTATTAGTGATTTGTTGTAACAAACTCACCAATTTTTGAAATCTTGTCTACCTGACTAGAAATTTTATCATTCATGAATAGTTATGATGAAATAAAAGTATACAATACTTCCATTACCGACTATTACACACATTACATTACATACACTTTTTGAAGATAGTGCAATTAAGATGTAAGCCAACTGAAAACTAAATATCGAAAATTTTGAGCAAATGCAATACTTTAGTTATCTAGAGAGTCGTTAAAGGAACCATTTCATTAATCGAAACATTTACGTAATTCACTAGTTTTTTAAACTCTAGAAATATCTATAACGACAGACTAATTATCACATACTTAAAAAATAAGTTATATTTGAAGTTTCAATGATTTAAGCCTAATTGATCACATCCTTTCTTAGTAATTATTAATAATAGTGGGTTAATATGACTTATGTTCATTAATTAATTACATTCACCAAACTTGTTAATCATTAATACTGACCGGTAAATGTGATTAATTTCCATTAATTTATCACATTCACCAAACTTACTTGGCAATTATTAACAATAACCGGTAAATGGGATTAATTTACATTAATTAGTCAACAAAAGAGGCGGTAATTATTAATAATAACCGGATTTATTACTGTAACCGTAACATATTTAGGAAATCTTATTTTTACTATACTGTGTAGACACCACGGATTAAAACAGTACAGGATGTATTACGAATGTTACGGAAAAGTAGTAATTTTCATCTTACAGATAGAGGGCGACCAGATCTCAAAAATCCACCAATCAGCGCGTCTTTTTACATTTCTGGCTGTTCGTTCTAGGAAATCAGATGATGACTGAAACCGAAGGCGGGGTTTCTCTTTCTTCCGATAAGTTTCAAAGATACTACACCAGGCGGCGATCGAATCGCTTTCCTACACTCGGCTGAATTAATGCGGAAAAGAAAGCTCCGGTTCCCGCATTCGCTGCCCTATGCAATCTTCTTCCGTGGTAGACACGTAAATCGTCTCCGCCGTAGATAATACGACATATATTATAGTTAGATTAAAGCTGACAAAATATTTAGACACATTTTACACATATATGTATTTCATCCATAAGTATACATAAATATTCAGTTAGAATTTTACTCAGAAAGCCTATTGACAAATATTTGATTAATCAAGAAATTTTCTTTTGAATAAACTGTCTATTTTTGACAGAATCTGTTAAAATATACCTACTTCGCACACTCAAGATTTTCCTCGCTGTGAATACGCGAATATCACTTTGAAATTATATCATAAGAAAAAAACCTTTCATATGTATTATATACACTTATAACATCACTTTTCTGAATAAGCAGATGGGAACTTAATCTCCCTTTTACGAAAACCCTTTAAATTTTTGGCTTGGCATTTGTATGGATGCGTAAATGTCTATCCAAACCTCCCTTCTCAGTGAATCTTTTAGAACATATTTCACACATATATGGCTTTTCTCCTGTATGGATGCGTAGATGTCTGTTTAGCTTACTGTTTTCAGAAAATCCTTTTGAACATATTTTACATACATATGGCTTTTCTCCTGTATGAGTGCGTGAATGTCTATCCAAACCTCCCTTCTCATTGAATCTTTTAGAACATATTTCACACACATATGGCTTTTCACCCGTATGGGTGCGTAGATGTGTGTTTAGACTTCTCTTTTCAGTAAATCCTTTTTGACATACTACACACAGGAATGGCTTTTCTCCTGTATGAGTACGTGAATGTTTTTTCAAATTTCCCTTATGCAGGAATTTTTTAGGACATATTTTACATACATATGCCTTTTTGTTAGTATGCATGCGTAGATGTAATTTTAGATAAGACTTTCGTGAAAATCTTTTAAAACATTTTTCACACTCAAACGGCTTTTCTTCTGTATGGATGCGTAGATGGAATTTCAATTGCACCTTATCAGAAAATCCTTTAGAACATATAACACACACGTGCGGTTTTTCTCCTGTATGTGTGCGTAAATGCACATTCAAATTTCCTCTGTGACAAAATCCTTTAGAACATATTGCACACACATATGGCTTTTCCTCTGCATGTATGTGTAGGTGTGTTTTTAGGTTACTCATTCCAGAAAATCTTTTAAGGCATATTTCGCACATATATAGCTTTTCTCCTGTATGAATGCCTGTATGTTTATCTAAATTTCCTTTTTGAGTGAATCCTCTAAAACACACTTCACATATGTATGGCTTTTCTCCTGTATGGATCCGCGTATGTTTATCTAAACTTCCTTTTTGGCAGAATCCTTTGAAACATACTTCACATACGTATGGCTTTTCTCCTGTATGTGTATGTAAATGATTATCCAAATTCCTTTTTGCAGCAAACACTTTACAACATATTCCACATGAATACTTTTTTTCAGGAATGCGATGGCGCACATGTGTATTCATATTGTCCATAGAAAAATATTCTAACTTATATCACGTCTGGCTCCCATTAGAACGACTCTGGGTATGGTTGGGTTGTAAGAAAGGAAGGGTCCAATTTAACGGAGGGAGAACAAGTTTTACGTGTAGGAGAAAAGTTGTCATATTTGGTACAGACATCAAAGTTCTTTTGTTCCTTTCCCGCATTTTTTAAAATCTTGTATACCAGTTCAGGAAGGTTTTTAGCACTTTATAAGAGATACATTAAAAACAGTATTTCCACACAGAAATATAAGTTAAAAAAAAAAAAAAAAAAGTAATATTTATTCAGTTTGCATTCTCTTGAAAATCCATAAATAATAGAAAATATTTATTTTTACTAAAATAAACAATATCAGTTATCTTAAAATTTCACATGTTTTCTATTAATCAAGATGTTATTTAAAAAGGGCATAACTTATTTCTTTCATACTGCCATTTCACTTTATATACATAGCATATTTAGATTTTAAGAACTTAATTTTATTATGGTTATGTTTAAGTAAGATATTTATATTAGTAACAGTTGATGGGTTTGATGAGTACATGAGATTTATTGCTTGCCTCTAGGGCCGCTTATATCTCGAATAATCGACACCACAAGGGTTTACAAGTTTTTATTACAAGAACATATACAAGAACATGAAACAAGGACAGTACATACATCCATGCCTTCTAAGGGATTCGAACCCCGGCTCACCTGTGTAGATATTAGTATCAAAAAGCAAAAAATAAACATATGATTAAATTGCCACGATAACATATAAAAGTCTAAATACACTGGTTCTCATAATTATAAGGACACCCGTTTTTCTATATTAACTAAACACTGAACACTATTATTTAAACAAATATTTTTATTAATTTGAATTTCATTAATAGACTATATTTAAAAAGTTTTATCGTTTTTTTATCTTAAAAAATTTTAAATACTGTCAAAAAGATATATTTTCAGGTGTTCACAATTTTAAGGACAGCTCGAATCTTAGTAATTTTTTTTCAGTTATTCTTTAAATTAATATTTTATTCGGTCTCTTTTTAGGGTGAAAGAGTCAGACATTCTCTCTGGTATATACTATAATATATACTTTTTTTTTTTTTTTTTTAATATTGAGTTTCAATATAATTTCATACAGCATAGATGATATTCGGAATACATTTACACTATTTAAAATTGCTTTCCACTTGCATGCACTTTTCTAATATGATAAGCTAAGGGTTTTTTCAACTTTTAGGCGATGGGAAAGGCAATAATACAGAAGTTTCTTTCCTCAAACTATTTCCTATTGCTCTAGAAGTAGAGCAAAAATGTAAGTCTTGTTGAAAAAAATATTATTAACCCCCCCCCACCCCCCCAAATCTAACAAAAATCTGAGAATTCCACCTTTAAAATTTGTGGATATTCTCTTGATGTTCATAATAATAGAAATAATTACTAAATTCATTCTGCCTTCCGTAAACAGCTCACCAGAGCATCACAGATCCACCTTTAAAATGCCCGACTCACATCTGCCGTTAAAAAATCTGCTCTGTCTTTCGCTATCTTCAGATCGTGCCAGTAACTGTTAAAACCACTTGGTTAATAAAAAACAAAATGTGTTTCACCCAAAAATGTTATATTTTGCCATTTAATATTCACTTTATTCAACTTTAATGCAGATGTTCTTTCCCCCATTATTACAGAACTTGCAATATGTATAATAATAAAAAATTTAATTTTAGACCTATTTTTATTGTTGTTATTTTAGAATTATTCTAACAGGGCTGAAACAATCCTGCAATAATACTCAGGATTTTTTAAATAATATTACTATTCCCCCTGCAATTTTATCTAACTGTCTTTTTCTTACCATTATCATCAGTATTCTTTATCATTTTAAAAACAAACTCAACATTTTCTTTCAGTTTAAATTAACTAACATTGCTCTTAAAAATCAGCAAATACATTATAAATGAAAAAGGTCTGATATCAAAATAAAATATTTTATGGTAAACACATATCATATTGCGTTTGTTTTTCTGTTTTTTTTTTCACTTTTATAAAAGTCTCAAATGCTTCTAAGTTTTCTTAACAGTGTGTCGCTTTCTTCTTTTTGCTCTATATTTTGCAATATCATTTTATACACAAATACAGATCTGACTAGCTAGACATTTGAAACTTTCAGAAAACGATGAAAATGCATTTTTTTTAAATACTTTTATTTTAGTCAACAGTTTTGGGTTCCCGCTGCGTTCGATAACGTTTATATGATTCAATATAAAGTTTATTTAAGTTACTTGCCGGCTAGCTAGACATTTGAAACTTTTAGAATAGCTCAAAACACCATAACAATGTATTTTTTAAATTCTCTTTGCTAATTGTTTCGGGTCCCTGCTGCCTTCAGTAGCGTTTGTGTGTTTCAACAGAAAATTTAAACTTATGGTATATAAAAAGTTCTTTTTATCTTGCAATTATTTAAATGAGCATATCCTGCAAATTCATTTTGAATTAATTCAGTCCAGTCGAACTTTATTAACATGAATCTCAAGGGAAAAAAAAATTGTTCTTGCTATTAGTAACTCAGAAACTAATTTTCCTTTTCACGGGGATTGTGGAAACAGTTCATGTGAAAAGTAATTCACGTTAACGAGGTTCGACTGTAATAAGTATTGTACAACCGCGATAACTTGGCACGCGAATCACGTGTTTTCAGATGATTCCATTAATGAAATAAGGTGAGAGGTTGTATTCCCATGGTAACACAGAGTAGATTGGTTTCCAGATTTGGCGTTGTTAGCTCGTTTCTTAGTGTGAAATTATAATTTGAAGTTGTTGATAAACTTAATGTTTGGAGGTAATTTTAATTACTATTTAAAAGAAGTGTTCGGAGGTACTATTGTTTACAAATTTTAAAGTTTCGGCGATCAAATAACATTAAAAAAGAAATTTTGATTTTTTTAAAATAAAGTAATCTTAATGGTTTCCGAGAAGTAATTTTTAAGTACAATCATTATCAGCAGAAAGGGATGAAAGAAGTAACTTAATTAAACTTAAAAAAAGTTTATTTCTACAATGCATGAAATAAAAGAAACCATGATTAATACCATTACAGTTTTGATAAAATAAACATTAAATTATTGTAATTGTCATTAAATAACATGACATAATCATATAATGGTTGTAATAAAAGTAGAAGGGAAGAAATTTAATTAATCACGATAATTAATATTTACAAAACATTCAATTATGATATATTTTTAGATTTAAATAATTGAACTAATCATGATAGTGAATATTTACAAAAAAAAAAAAAAAAAAAAAAAAAAAAAACTGTTTTACGTATACTTCGAGAAGTTAAAAGCTAAACGAGTAAATTTTAGGTATTCAATTAATTTAAATACTAGAAATAAACATACATGTGGACATAAATTATAAGCAATGTTTAAAGCTATTTTGTTTTATCGATTTTCTGCATATCTGATAAAAAAAATTATAAGAAATAATTAAAACTATTTAGACAAAAATTTAGCAATTTTCTATTTAATTAGCAGCAATAGACACTTTGACTGCTCGCAGGTGCCAAAGAAGCTGGTAAGTCAAAGAATTGTTTGGCGAAAAGAACTGCCGCCAAGCATCATTCGCATTTCATTCGGCCGCCCTTCTTCAAAATGAACTATTCCAAGGTCGAATGCCATCTTTTCGCGGTTGCACAGTACAATACTTTGGATAAATACCATAAATTGCAAGAAAACAAACTCGCAAGTTTCTTGCATTTTATGGTGTTTATCCAAAGTTTTGACCTTATTATTTCAAAACACTAGTTCTGTGGTATTATTTATTAATGAGGTTCAAGTATTTAAAAAGTTATTGTATTGACAAATTTTCAAGTGGTCGCCACTAGGAAACAAAATGGCAGGAGCAAGTTGCTTACTAAACTAATTCAAGATGTTTGTAAGATAAGTTTACTGTTTGACTTTGATTCAAATAAATTCAATATTTCAAAAGTTATTGTTAGGGTTGAACCGAATAGTGGTTTTTGCCAAATAACGAATACCAAATATTTGGTATTCGGCCGAATACTTAAATTTCAGTGTAAATTATTTTTTATACCCAGAATAGCTTAATTATTTTAAACATTTATTGCATGTAAAAAGAGTAATAAGGACATAAAAAAGTATCAACATAAAATCTAAGTATTTAGCATTAAAAGATAAATTTTATAGTCAAAATAGAAATAAAGTGTATATTTTAAATCATTGATATATATATATATATTTTTTTTTCATGTAAAATTTTGAATTTCATTAAAGTAATTAGACTAAAAAGAGCCAAATACATTAAATAAGAACAGATAAAATTTTCCTTTTTTTGAATTTTCAAAAAATAATCTTATTTTACGTGTAGGCTATATACACATAATACATAAAACATTATAATGATTAAACATCAGGAAAGAAGACTTCAATAATATATATATATATAATAAGAAAGCACCACAGAACTGGTGTTTTAAAGTAATAAGTACCAAACTTTGAATAAACAACATAAAATGCAATAAACTTGCAACCATTATTTCGGGTAGAAAGAAAACACTACACTACCCTACGTCACGCGAACAAAGTAATCAAAGTTGCATACATGCACACACAAAGTAAATGTAGTTTTATATGCTATCACAATTTCCCCTTCATTAAACTATAATAAGTGACTATTTTGAAATATATTACATTTTAATGCAGACTATTTTTATTTAGATTAGAAATTAAGATAGAAACTTTATTAGACTGGCATTTTTCATTTATTTAATACCATAATATTGATAAATAATAATTAAAAAAAATAAAGGAAAACAGTTTAATTTTATATAATAAATATTTTTACCAATTTCAATATTCTAATTTAATTTAACTCGACCTCGATTATTCGGTTGTCGAATATCAAGATATTCGCTCGAACCGAATATTCGGTGCAACTCTAGTTATTGTCATAACAAATTTTCAATTAGCAGCCTGACTTTAAGTGGCCTTACCTGGAAATAAAATGACAGAGCAAGTTGATCACTTTATTAATCCAAAATAAATTCACTCTCCAAATTTCATGCAAAACAGTTCAGTATTTCCAAATTTGCTGTGATGAAAATTTTTCAGGTAGAAATCTTAGGGGTACATACAAAAGAAACACTTCCAGTTGCAAAGCCGTTTGCAAGCGTTCCAAATGTATGACTGCAGTCGGCAGCAAAAGTATCCGAGCACTAGCAAAAATTCCTATGTGAAAAAAGCACACTTAGCACTGTATTGTTAAATAAATCCTTGTCGAATCATATTCTTAGACTGACTAAGAACAGGATTCGACAAGGATTTATTTAACAAAACTGCATTAAATGTACTTTTTTTACATAGGAATTTTCGCTAGTTCTCGGATACTTTTGCTGCCGACTGTATTTGCAAAAAACTTGCAAAATTTACGTCATCGAAATTGCAAGCGTTCCGTTTGTATGTAACCCTTAAAGTACACCTAATACTGCTTTGTTCAATACAGTCGCCTGCAAAATTATTCGAGCACTAGCAATCCTTGCCAAAAAAAAGTACACTTAATACAGCTTTGTTAAATAAATCCTTGTCGAGTCATGTTCTTAATCAGTCTAAGACCATGATTCGACAAGGATTTACTTAGCAAAACAGTCTGAAGTGTACTTTTTAAATATAGGAATCATTGGCTAGTGCTCGAATAATTTTGCAGCCGACTGTAAATTCTTGTCGAGTCATGTTCTTAGTGGCTAAGGAAATGACTCGGCAAGGATTCGTTTAACAAAGCAGCATTAAGTGTACTTTTTTACATATGAATTATTGCTAGCGCTTTAAAAATTTTGCTGCTGATTGTAAGTTCACTGTCCAACTTTGGTTCGAATTGATTCAGTGTTTAAAAAATTATCTGGATAATAAATTTTCAAGTGGTATCCTGATTTCAAGTGGCCCCACTACAGTCAGCAGCGAAATTATTGAAGCACACATCCACATTTTTAATTTATATTTTTCAGTTTGATCGCTAATTTTTATCATCAACTTACTTTTTTATAAGCAGCATAAGACTAAGATTATGACTCGACAAATATTTACTTAACAAAACAGTATTAAGTGCTTATCTTTTAAATAGGAATTATTGCTGTGCTTCAATAATTTTGCTGCCCACTATATGGGTTGGAATTTATAAATAAACAAACATATATATATATATATATATATATTGTTGGATAATTTCTGTGAAACCGTAGCTCTCTCACTTTGATATACTGAAAAAGAGTTTATTCATTTAACTGTTGATTTCTTTACAAAACACTTTCAAGAAATTATTGTGGCTGTTAAATGGCAGTCTTTTATATTTGAAAATGCAATAACTGGTAATGAATAATTTATTAAAACTTTGGTTGGTATTAAGAAGTAAGAATGATTTTACTGGAATAAAATAAATCGATGCACTATATAAGGATGAATGCAAGAGTAAGCTTAAATTCATACATTTATCTTCATTCTATAAAAAATGAGATATGCAATATTTTTAAACAGAGTGTTAAAACTCTTGGTATGAATTAAAAAGTAAGATAAAGGCAACAATACAAGACCTTCAGAAATTTAATTCATCAACCTGGAAATTAATTTTAGGTAGAATGGAGTAGAAGGCTGATTTTTTACCAACTATGTGAAAAATACCAGAGCCGGGAATATAACCCGGGCCTTCCGCATAACGCGCGGATGCTCTAACCACTGAGCTACCCTGGCTGATAACCAACTGGGCACTTCTCACATAATTTACGTTGGCAAGGTCACCGAGTCTGCATTAAATCAGCTATATCAAGTGGCAAATTTAAACATGGCATAACTCCAAACGGCCACGAAATTTCAATTCAGAAATTCATCAACCTGGAAATTAATTTTCGGTAGAATGGAGTAGAAGGCTGATTTTTTACCAACTATGTGAAAAATACCAGAGCCGGGAATCGAACCCGGGCCTTCCGCATAACGCAAGGATGCTCTAACCACTGAGCTACCCTGGCTGATACCCTGGTTGGTAAAAAGTCAGCCTTCTACTCCATTCTACCTAAAATTAATTTCCAGGTTGATGATAAATTTCTGAATTGAAATTTCGTGGCCGTTTGGAGTTATGCCATGTTTAAATTTGTCACTTGATATAGCTGCTTTAATGCAGACTCGGTGACCTTGCCAACGTAAATTATGTGAGAAGTGCCGAGCTGGTTATCAACCAGGGTAGCTCAGTGGTTAGAGCATCCGCGCGTTATGCGGGAGGCCCGGGTTCGATTCCCGGCTCTGGTATTTTTCACATAGTTGGTAAAAAATCAGCCTTCTACTCCATTCTACCTAATACAAGACTTTATACAAAACTTATTCATGTGGCGATGCACTATTATTTACTTTCTGGTTTTGAATATGTACATGTTTATAAAAAAATGAAAAATCTGGAGTGACTCTGTTGTACTTTTAAAACATTATGTAATTAACGGCTGTGTAGGTAAAATACGAAATGTCGTTAAATAATAAAACAGAAAATTTTAATAGGGTGTTCGAGTAATTATATACACTATACAAAAGGTACTATACACTATATAGTATAGTATACTGTACAGGTACTTAATACAAAACAAAAAGGTATAGTTCTATTTAATTTCAAGATACTTTATAAAACAATGAATATTTTTCCTGCCAGGTTAATTCAAACAAATTTGATTAAAATATTTTATTTGGATTTACTTATGAAGTTCAAGAAATTATTTTACAGCTTTAAGCTTGCTTTTTTCATATATCAAGGGAGAATTAATGTATCAAAAAATATTTTATTTTAAATATTTATGCATGAAAGCTTAATATAGGGACTCTGAAAATAATTTGAATACAGTGTGGTTTAAAACATATTTTAATATATTTCCATACTGCACAATACAATGAAAGTAACTTTATTTAGATGCAAATAAACATATTGCTTATGATTCGTTTGCAGAGTGCAAAAAATTTTTCAGTAACATTGTGGAATGAAAATAGAAGATCAAATGAGGATTTTTTTTTTCAGTAAAATGTAATTGTTTATTTATTCACATAGATTAAATATATGTACAGAAAACTCTTAATTGGAATATGAATTAATACATATAAACTAGCAAGCGTTTCGCATTTTCCCATTAAAAAGCTGTGGAACACGTAAAACGTAGAAAATTAAAAAATATTTAAGTGCCTCATGTACTTTGTTAAAAGAAAAATTCAAAGCGTATTTTTTAAAAATAACATTTTTAAAGGAAAAGCCACATTAATGTTTACAAAAATGACCTGGCCAGTGTTCAAACCAGAGCTCTTACAAAAAAAAAAAAAAAAAGGAAAGCTAATGCTCTACCATCTGTTCTGTTAACTTCATAATAAAAAATTAAGTAATGAATAATTTCATATGTAACTGTTATGTCGATTTTTGCTGAACAAGAATAAAAAGTGAGCAGGCTAGTATTAAAGCTTGGGGCACAAGCACAACTTCATCTAGTTATTTTTCATTCTTGTAAAAATTTGTTTGGCCTTTATTTAAACGTGTTTAAAGTATATAAACAAAGTTATGACTCAAGGGGGTACATCACAGACCGTCAAGGCCACCCAGAGCCCCTGTTATTTTATGGGTTAAATTGCTTATAGTATTGCACATTACCTAATTATTATTTCTAAATTCCATTTTCACATTCCAAAAATACACAACCATTAAATTTGTACTCCCTTTCTAAAAATTTACTTTTTTAAAATTTGAATTTTGAGTTCAAAAATGCGTTTCACTAAATACATTTTCCTCATTTTTTAGCCGTAAAATAAACTTCAAAAATTTAAAAAATCAATTTTTGGGAACGCGTACTAATTTGACAGTTGTGGATTTTCTGAATGTGAAAACAAAATTTAAATTTTCAATTAGGTAAAAAATAATTCTATAAACAAATTTCGCCATAGACTTGCATGGGATTTGGTGACTAGAGATGGGAAAATCAAAAAAAGAGTGAACAACTTTAAACTTTTCTATACCATCATAATGTGATTATATTTAAAAAAAAAAGATTACTTGTAATTCTGTATCTATGCATATAAAGAAAATATTAAATCTATTTCATAAGAGTATGAAGGCAAGTCAAATATTGAATGAGGACATCACTTACGGCCTTATTCACCATTAACTTCAACTGCCGGTTCAACGCAAAAACTTAAAAAGCGTCTAAAGACAGAGTATAGCTTTCAAAGAAAATTTGACACGCTGCTTCTGCCATCTAGTGTCAGTGTTTTCATATAATTTTTGATTGGTTAATTCCAGATAAAAAATCTTAAAATAACAATGCTGCTAGATGGCAGATGCAAAGCGTCAGACTTCGCTAAAAAATTAAACCCTGCCTTTATACGCTTTTCAAGTTTTCGCTTTCAACCGGGAGTTGAAGTTATTGGTGAATACAGCCGTTAGTGGAATAATAGTTCATTGGGCCTAAGGACCTAAGTTTGAAAGCTAGATTCCATAAAAAAACTGATTTACATACATGGGTGCTGGCAATGAATGAAATTTAAAAATATAAAATATTTTGTGCAAAAAATAAATCACAGGAGAAGTTTATTTTTTTCTCTTTGTGCCGTACTCCAGATTCATAGAAAAATACTTTCTGAATATGTGCATGAGTTCGGAGTTTCCTCAAATTAGTTATTTAAATATATTTATAACAAATATTTCTTACTAATAATTCTTTGCTAAAATAACAGTGATATAATTAAATAAAGTTTGGCTTACCTGGGTTATCACAGGTAATGATGTATGCCATTTCTTGAAGTTGAAGAAAATCTCGTAACGCAATCATCAGATTGTACGCTTAAATATGCAGTATGAATAACTTCTGGTTTAAAAACATAACAACTTGTTTTGCTGTAATTAAAGGGGATTAATATTTGTTTAATAATTTAAATATTAACTGCATGAAAAAGGACTGCCTAGAATTTCACCTATTAAAATTTATTTAATATTATTATTATAGATTTCTTAGGCACAAAATACGATTAAAATGGAACGTCAGTTCCGAATAACAAAAATTACATGATTAAAAAAAAAGAATTACAATGTACTTGTAGAGAGACGCGACACATCGTCACGTGATAAGGCAGGTGCACCGAACAATCTTTTGGCGGGAAGTAAAAAACAAAAAAGAAAGTTCGGAACAAGAAAAATGAAAGTTAATAAAAGAATGTCTGAGATTAAATATCACAACACCCCCTCTTAAGCTCAGAAATTTTTCAATTGTTCATTAATGCATTTCTATGTCTATTAAAATCAGTTTTTGGTAGAGCTTTTGTGAGGGCATCGGCGCTCATTTCTTTGGTAGGTTTGTATTGAAGCTTTATTAGGCCTTCTTGTATTAAGTTTCGCAGAAGATGATATCTCAGCTGTAAGTGTTTTGTTTTGGACTGGAATTTTTCATTTTCAGCAATCTTGATGGTAGATTGGTTGTCCTGGTACAACACTATAGGACATTCTTGCGGCAAATTTAAATCATCCAGTAGTTTGTTGAGCCACTGTATTTCAAGTGCAGCACTCGCAGCTGCGACGTACTCAGCCTCTGCTGAAGACATGGACACACAGGACTGTTTCTTCGAAGTCCAAAATATTGGATTTTTTCCTATCTTAAATAAATTTCCAGATATAGACTTTCTATCACTTGGATCATTGGCCCAATCCGAATCCGAATATGCTCTAAGAACAGGTTCACCAGAGTTACAAAGTTTTAATTTAATATCTTGGGTATTTTTCAAATATCTAATAACCCTTTTAACTGCCTCCCAGTCTTTCGCTCTAGGATTTTCGTTTCTACGGCTTAAGATGCCAACGGCAACACTTATATCAGGTCGCGATACTGTAGAAATATAAAGTAACGCGCCTATAGCCTGTCTGTACATTGTGTTGTTTGGTAAGAGATTGTCATTATCAGTTAATTTTATATACCCTGGTTCCATTGGTGTGTCAGAGGGCCGTGCGTTATCTAGCCCAAATTTGGTTACAATGTCTCGTATTTTATTATTTTGATCAAGCGTAATTACCCCTTTACAAGGTCTTTCTATATTTATGCCGAGGTAATATTTGGCTTCCCCAAGGTCGGTTAATGGATATTCTTCCCTAAGTTGATTAATTAGTATGTCAATATCGTGATTTTTACCAGCTACAAGTAGATCATCAACATACACAAGAATGTAAGTTTCTGTGTTATCTTTGTTACGTATATATAAACACTTGTCATGTTGACTTTGTTTAAATCCTAATCTACACAATGTTTCATTAATTTTCAAATTCCACGCTCTAGCGGCTTGTTTCAAGCCATATATCGCTTTCTTTAACTTACATATTTTATTTTCTTCGCCCTGGACAACATAACCCTCGGGTTGATGCATGTATACATCTTCTTGCAAATTTCCATGTAGGAAAGCAGTTTTTATATCTACATGCCTTAGATTCAAATTTTTATATAGTGACATGGTCAAGAAACTTCTTAGAGTGGTATGCGATGCAACTGGTGCAAAAGTTTCGTCATAGTCCACCCCGTATTTTTGAGAAAAACCCTTGGCAACAAGCCTGGCTTTATATTTCTCGACTTGTCCTTGGCTATTGTATTTGGCCTTGAACGCCCACTTACACCCTACTACTTTGGTCCCTGGTTGAGCGTCAACAAGTTCCCAAGTATTGTTTTGTCTGAGTGAATTCATTTCGTCGAGTGTGGCATTCAGCCAATTTTCTTTTTCAGCTGGGTTTTGAATTTTTAGTATATCATCAAAACACTTAGGCTCATCAATTCTTTTGTCATTTACTGCAAATGCAAATCTGTCGGGCGGAACACCTTTATTTAATCGTTGTGATCGTCGCGGCAGAGTTTGCGTGTCATCCGGACTATCGTTATCGCCCGCTATATCTATATTTATATCAGTATCTAATATTGGTAATTTGGACACCGGAATTTCATCATTTGAATTTTCATTCTTAATTTGTGATGTTTCATTATTGTGGGATTCTCTATTTTCATCCTCCAAAAATTTTACTGTTCTGCTAATTATTACATTTTTATTATTTGTGCAAATTCTGTAGCCTTTGCTACGATTATCATATCCCACAAAAATTCCTTCTTGAGCGGTGCTATCCAGTTTTCCCCTATGTATTTTATGTACATATGCATATGCGCGACATCCGAATGTTTTTATATTTGATAAATCGGGTTTACGGCCGGTCCATTTTTCGTAAGGAGTTGAGTCGCATGAGGAGGTCGGGAGCCTATTTTGTATGTAATTTGCAGTATTTACGGCTTCCCCCCAAAAGGAATTCGGTAAATTACTGTCTTTAAGCAGACAGCGAGCCATTTCGGTCAGCGTACGATTTTTACGTTCTGCCACGCCGTTCTGAGCACTAGAGTAAGGAACGGTAAACTGGTGCTCAATTCCTTCTTTATTCAAAAATTCATTCACTTCCATACTAGTGTATTCACCCCCGTTATCGGAGCGAATTGCTTGCACTTTTCGGCCAAATTTGTTTGCGGTCATAGCCACATATTCCTTTAACTTAGAAAATACCTCAAACTTATTTCTTAGCAAATATATAATAGTATAACGACTGTAGTCGTCTATAAATGTAAGAAAGTAATATTTTCCACCTACAGTGGGGGTTTTCATAGGGCCACATAAGTCTGTGTGGACCAGTTCGAGTGGTACGGAGGCTCTAAATTGTGCAGCTTTGGGGTAAGGTGAATCAGTTAATTTTGACATTATGCATGTTTTACATTCAGTATTATGTTTGCAATCATTTAATTTTATACCCACAGCCATGTCCTTGTTAACTAAATCTTTAATGTGGTTAGTATTTCTGTGGCCAAGTTTCACATGCCACTTGTTTATGCAATTTTCGTTATCACAAGTTTGTATTACAATGTTCGCTGTGTGTTTGTTTTCAGAATAATTTAATTGACATTCATATAAGTTATTTTTCACATATCCCTCAATGCATGTATTTCCCTGATTTACAATTTTACAGGTTTTATCATCAAATACAGCGATACAGCCATTCTCTGTTGCTCTTTTTATAGAAATTAAATTAGTTTCTATTTCAGGGACATAAAGAACATTTTTAAGTGTTATTTTGTTCTGTGTGTTTTCCGAATTTACGGTATACAAATCCACAGTACCGGAACCCAAAGATTTTAGCTGCGTGCCGTTCGCGATAGTGACGTTAGAAACGTTATTTTTAAGATCGCGAAATTTTAGTTTATCATTGCAGATATGTGAAGACGACCCTGAATCAACCACCCAATTTACAGTTTTATCTCCAACATAAAAAGAATACAATTTATCAGCTTTTGGTTTATTGCTCCCCTCTGCAATTTGAGCGCTATCTGGCTTCTCATTGTTCTGAGAGCATATGTTGGATCTGAAGTTGGGTTTTTTGTTGAAATTTTTATTGTGACTTTTAACAGCAGAATTATTTTTGTTTTTTAACTTATAACATTCTTCTATATTATGATTACTTTTCTTACAGTATTTGCAGAATTTCTCCGATTTGTTATGGTATTGGACTTTTAACGCTGAATTTTGATAAGTTTTGTTTTCAAGCCTTTTGGCATATTCATCAGCTAATTTGTTTCGTATATACTCAGGTGTCAATTGCGCTTCGTCTTTCGATTCGAGACTTGTTATGAGAACGTCATACGAAGGAGGGAGTGAGCATAGCATTAATGCAGCTAGGTGCGATTCATCTATGACTTCACCTATAGCAGTGAGTCTGTCGCGTGTTTTATATATATCAGCTATATGTTGGTTTACATCACCACCTTCCATTAATTTTATGGAATAAAGTTTCCTAAGTAAGAAAAGCTTACTCGTAAGGGATGATCTTTCGTGGACTTGGCGCAGAGCATTCCAGCACTCTCGTGCTGTATCTAGATTCATAACATACACGATTTGTTCGTTATCAATAAGTAAATTAATTAAAGCTCTCGCTTTTCTATTTTTTGAACGCCACTGATCGGTTATTGGGTTGGGAGGATCGTCAGTAATGACTGTAAAAAGATCCTCTTTTTGCAAGTACATCTCAATACGAAACTTCCACACATTATAATTTGTAGAGTTCAGCGGTTCAATTTGTATATCTTTAGTCGCTGACATACTTAAACAAAATTTTTGTAATAGTTTTGTTAATATTTGTTCAATTCGTAAATATTCATTTAATATTTTAAATCAACACAGTTAGGATAAATAGTACTTGAAGAAGAAAATGAAATTAAATAGTTTTCATGAAAATAAGCACTTTTCAATACTTTCGATTTAGTGTCACTTCGGTTTTGAAGAAACAAAAACAAATATTTTCGCTTACATTTTCATTTCTTATTTATTTTATTATTTAAATGTAGCAATCTCTTCCAATGTGCAATGAAAAAAAACTTTTGAACTTTTGTCAAGAATAAATCTAAATTTTCAATTCAAAATATCAGAATCATAATCTCATAGAAAAATACTTTCTGAATATGTGCATGAGTTCGGAGTTTCCTCAAATTAGTTATTTAAATATATTTATAACAAATATTTCTTACTAATAATTCTTTGCTAAAATAACAGTGATATAATTAAATAAAGTTTGGCTTACCTGGGTTATCACAGGTAATGATGTATGCCATTTCTTGAAGTTGAAGAAAATCTCGTAACGCAATCATCAGATTGTACGCTTAAATATGCAGTATGAATAACTTCTGGTTTAAAAACATAACAACTTGTTTTGCTGTAATTAAAGGGGATTAATATTTGTTTAATAATTTAAATATTAACTGCATGAAAAAGGACTGCCTAGAATTTCACCTATTAAAATTTATTTAATATTATTATTATAGATTTCTTAGGCACAAAATACGATTAAAATGGAACGTCAGTTCCGAATAACAAAAATTACATGATTAAAAAAAAAGAATTACAATGTACTTGTAGAGAGACGCGACACATCGTCACGTGATAAGGCAGGTGCACCGAACAATCTTTTGGCGGGAAGTAAAAAACAAAAAAGAAAGTTCGGAACAAGAAAAATGAAAGTTAATAAAAGAATGTCTGAGATTAAATATCACAACACAGATAACTTTAAAAATAATATTTTGAAGCTTTTTAATTATTAAATTATATATATAAAATAGTTTACAATTTTAAAATAATTTTTAAAACTCTTTCTGTGGATTTCACAAAAAACCCATTATGTAGATTTTGTTTTGACTGACATGTGACACTAGTATTAGGTTAAAAAAAAAAAAAAAAAAAAAAAAAAAATATCGCACTCACTAAGGATTTCATTCTGCCAGCATCTATGTTTGCATAAATCTAAAAATAACATGGATAATTTTTGGATGTAATATGAATGAAAATGGACACGTTTATATTATGTTCACATATGTCCATTTTATTTTATTTTGTTCAGCTAAAAGACGTACTTATTACTTAAAAGGTGGGGACATTTCAACAGAATATCTACAAAATCTGATGAAATATACACTGAATCTGGCTGTAATATGGACATATCTATATTATGTTTACTATACATCTATTTAACGTTATTTTTTTCAGCTAAAAGACGTAACAGGTGAGGACATTTCTACTTAATATCTACAAAATCCGATGAAATATAGACTAAATCTAGCTGTAATATGGACATGTCTATACATCCAGATTACGTATTTGGACTTAATCTGGACGAATTTGTGTTCTCTGGGTACAGTACTGGAACCTGTAGCAAGCGCAAGCGAAATGCCAGGAGCCACAGTACAGGAGCATTTGTCTGAAATTGAAGCAATAAGGCAAGAAAATACTTTATTATCCAGTTCTTCAGATTTTGAAATCATAGCAGTTAATGTTTTGCTGGGTTTTCATTACTTGACTGATAAGCAAAATAAGTCAGGCCAAGTACACAGTGGCGATTTAAAATCAGACCAAATAATTAAGTCTGATGACTTAACTGATTGTCAGTTGAAATTGTTGACTAAACTGACAAAAAGTTTATTAAATTATTTAGCAGAGGCAACAAAAAAGAATTAAACATTACAAACAAACATCAGTTGCCTATTAAAGAGAGGATTTTATTGGCGATGATGAAGATGTATCTAAACCTTTCATTTTCTCATTACCTTATATATATATATATATATATATGTGCACGGTAAAAACAGCAAGCAACATATTTTTTTCAGCTATTCCTGTTTTGTCAAGCATTTTAGTCTTATTCATTGAATGGCCTACAAAGGAGGAAGTGCTTGCTAATTGACCAAATGTATTCCAAACATTTAAGGATGTAAGGGTAATTTCAGATTGTACAGAAATACTTGTACCAAAACCTAAATACCTAACAGAATGCATCAGTACTTATTCGCATTATTATAAAGACCATACAGTCAAATATATGATAGGAGTTTCACCTAATGGTCTTATATCTTTTGTTAGTAAAGGTTATGGGGAAAGCATCTGATCAACATATATTTATAAAGAGAAACATTATGCCAGACAAGGGCTTCCTAATTGACAAAATTTATGAAAAAAAAAAAAAAAAATCATTAAACTCATTCGATCCCCATTTTTAAAGAAAAAATAAGTCAATTTTCACCAGCTGAGGCAAAATTAGTAAAAAAAAAAAAATTGCCTCTGCCAGGATTCATGTTGAATCCAATGAATTGATTTTTTTTTTTTTTTTTTTTTTGTATATTTGCTGGAGCAATTCCATATAATTTATTAAATATAATTGACCATCTATATTATAAAAATCTGTGCGCATCTGTGTGTGTCTGTTTATATGTATGTATATGGAGACTTTTCTGGATATTATATTCCAGAAACTAATAAAGATAGAATTACGAAACTTTAAAATTAAAACAGGTCTGGTGTATAGATGAATTTGTCAAATTTTGGTGAAAATTGGAAATGCGGAAGTGGGGCATCCGAAACCGGAAGTGGGATCATAAGTCAATATCTCAAAATCGGTTCTAATGTTTTTCTTCAAAATTGCTGTATAAACACTCTATTAGCTATCCTTTCGAATGATACAGTTGGTTAGTTCAGGAAAATTCATAGCCGTCCTGTATGAATAACTGAATTTCATACCCTGCAAGTGTGTTCCTTTCTAAACGGCTGTATGTTTTTTTTCTTTTTCTTTTTTTCAGACTTGCCATATTAAATACATGCACACTTGAGATGTTTAATGTTTTCGTTCTCTGACGTTCTTTTCATTTGCTGTTTTTTTTTTTTTTTTATACGATGATAAGATCGTATTAAATTTCTGTGACTACGTTTCTATATTGCCGTGACCTCTAATGGATGACTAGAAAAGCTCTTTGATTATTGTATTCAAACAGACACAATGGTATTCTTTCAATTACGTGTAACTTATATTTGTAATGGGACGGAATCCCTAAAATATTCCTTTAGATTTTCTTTAGTTTTGTTAAATGTTTTTCTACACAGTATATTGTTTTATTATCACTCGATATTTTTCTGCTTCCCTCATGTAAACAATCCTCTTAGTTAACTGCATTTTGCCTTAATGGAAATGAAATTATTTGAAATATTTTCTGTATATTTTACGACTACTGTCTAAAATAATAAAAAATAAAACATGTTACCGAAAATTGTGACCAAAGTATAATTTTCTTATATCACAGGCTTAGCAAGCTGATTTCTTAGGCCATACTGTATTCATGCTAAGAAAAGTTAAATTCAGTTAATGGAAGACCCAGTTAGGAAGTGAAGTACCCCATACTTTAGTTCATTTTCCCCTGTCGATTTATTTACCTTATCTAACTTAGTATGTAATTTTATATGTTTCATTTTTATACGTTAATCTTTATCCAATTTTATTTTGTTTCCCACGCAATAATCTCTATAATGTAAATATAATACAAAATATTGTCTTATATTCTGGCATGTTATGCAAGTCTTTAGTTTCAGATAACTTACGAAGTCTTTATAGTAGTGTTAATATTCAAAAATCTGCATATCAATATCTTAAACGATATTTTAAATTTAGTCCGACAACTTTACAGTGCAATCAATATAATCATCATATTATAAATTTATGCTAAAATATATCCCTTTCTTTCTGTCATGTAAAAAAAAAATATTAAATTTTCAAAGAAAAATTTTAAAGTTTACAAGGGTTCTCTGGTATCGCCAGTGCTGTTACAAAACTGGTCTGATGTTTTTACGACGAATCATGTTTGGGATGATGTCCGCACAGATTGACATACAAACTAACGGAATAACATACAGACGGATCATACAGACGAATATAACATCGATTTTTGATTTTCGGATTTCTCGCACATTAAAAATGCTCATTTAAAAATTGAGAATATAAGTTTCCCATACCTTTAAAACATGGCCGAGAAATTAAAAAAAATTCTAATGCTTTCTTAAATTGCGAGTCATTCTGTACATAAAAAATGGCTGGAGTTCGTAAAATCCGTCATTTCCGCTGTGTCTTCCACGGTTCCTATCCAAATTATACCTCTGGGGGTCACCGAAACTGGGAACTATCCTCTCAGTAGTGGGTCAGAATTGTGATGGCATCTCTCTGGACAACCTTGAGGAGTGTATCCTAAACCATTGCCAATTGCTTATAGAATAGCACCAGTACGGCGTAAAATACACTCACTCAGTTAAATTATGTGTGCTCCTCCAAAATTTTCTTGCACACTACGCCTATGATTACAGATATCTATTAGCACAACAAATGCCACTCTTTTTTACATCTATTAGATGTCTATTACATATCCGATAAATCTCCAAATATCCAATAATTGAACTTCTTAAGTCTAATAGATATTGAAAATATAATGCACAAACTCTGTATTAATATGTAAACAAACCGCAAGTTGTATTGCAGTGCCTCACTATCTTATGACAACCTCAGAGCTACAGTCGGTAACAAAAGTGTCCGAACACTAGCAAAAATTCCTATGTAAAAAATGTACACTTAATACTGTTTTGTTAAATAAATCCTTGTTGAATCCTGTTCTTAGTCAGTCTAAGAAGAGGATTCGACAAGGATTTATTTAGCAAAACTGTATTATGCGTACTTTTTTTTACATAGGAATTTTTGCTAGTGTTCGGACACTTTTCTTACCGACTGTATCTTAAGCCGAATCCTAACTGGATGCGCGCGCAATCACAACATAGCTCGCTCTGCATCTCCCATTGGCTGGCTGGCTTTCTCTTACAATGATACGCGGAGGACTTACGCTTGAGGCACCGCAATACCAAGTTAAGATCGTTCTTAACCACGCCCATCTACGAAAGTTCGTAACATTTAAGATAAGACTTAAGAACGAGGCACCGCAATCCGCAATCCCAGCCTTAATAGATACAGTCGGCGGCAAAATTATTCGAGCACTAGCAATAATCCTTGCCAAAAAAAAGTACACTTAATACAGCTTTGTTAAATAAATCCTTGTCGAGTCATGTTCTTAATCAGTCTAAGAACATGATTCGACAAGGATTTACTTAGCAAAACAGTCTTAAGTGTACTTTTAAATATAGGAATCATTGGCTAGTGCTCGAATAATTTTGCAGCCAACTGTATATATCATTAGTTCAGGAATTATTATCATTAGTTCAGTAGTATTTTAGAGTCTGATGGATATAAGTGGCTGCGGTGGGATTCGGATTTTACACGCCTAGCAGTCGATATTCCTAAAACTTATAGACCTTTTTTTTTTATAGTTTTTATTGTAAACATTTCGACTATTTGTTTTAGCTTTTTTGCTGTTTTTTTAATTAATGTTTCAAGAATAATTTGGCTGTTTTTAACGGGGTCAAGTAAGAAAGCCGCCACATTACCAAGTGATGATTCTTACATTAGTATTACATACATTCTTTTAAGTTATTTCTTTAACTTATTTTATTTACTATAAATCACGGATAAAATTTACTTTTTCTCAATACTTTGTTGCTGCAATTGTGACTTTTTTTTTTTTTTTTTTTTTTTTTTTTTTACACTGGTAAATTCTTCTCCATTATTTTATTCAGTCCTTCAAACAAAGGATAAATATTCATTTTTCTTATTTCAATACATTTTTGAAGATGTGAAGTTAGTTTCGAGCTTCGAGCACTAGTCCGGGAAACTTGGAATTTTATTATTAAGAAGATTAGCAGACTTTGTCCACTTCGCATGTCATTATATTTAAACGAATTTTTAAAAGATAAACATTACTTTTTATGTTACTTTAGAAATAAAAACTAGAAAAGAAAATATATCCATTAAAATCGTTCAAAACATTTGTTCCGCATGATTAGTTGGCGCTGCTGTAGGCAGATATTTTTTTACAGTAAGTTTAGTCGTTTATCTTATACACATCGAGTTTTAAGTAGATACGTGTTAACCAATTTTAATAATTTAATTTCAATGGACCATTTGGAATCTTTGGGTTATGTCGCATCTTTTGGTGTCTTCAGTATCTTCCTTTGTTAAAAGATAAAACCATTCAATGAACAAGTGGTTCACGAATCATAAAAATTCTCACATTACAAAACTCCAACTCGGTGGCATCTGCGGCCTCCCCAATCCGATAGCTGTTACTCAATAATTTTGATCGTAACAAACGCAAACAAGTTGTTCTCTCCCCATAAAAATCCTCACTGTAACAAACTCATTCGTAGGTGTAAGCAACATCTCTCAGCTTGGACGGATACCATCTGGAAAAAAAAAAAATGATTGGTGGCCTCAAATTAATGAGTTGCTTTAAAAATCGTGATTTATTACCAATTTAATACTTGAATTAAAAGTAAATAGTAAAAATCAATCATGTATTAATTAATTATGACTTTATTTATTTTTTAATATCACTAGGTGGCTTTGGCCCCTGCTCGCTCATTTCATCAATCTCCGAGGGAAGCTTTACCTTCGCAGACATATTTATTAACCCATTCAGAAGTCTACCGGCCTGTTCACTGCGTTGACTGAATAGGAATATTTATAGTGCATAACACAAGACAAAAGAAGAAAAACATTATAAAAATCCCCATATTCAATGTCAAATTGAAATACATAATATATTATACCACATTTATTTATATTTTATGAAAATTATGTTAAAAATCAGTATTTTCTTTTATAGAAAGAAATTCGTAATATCTAGACCATTTTCTGTTCTAGCTTCGGTATATGACCCTTTTTATTTCTTTTTTACAGCCATAGATCCGGGGGAGTATACCCCAGTCGGTAGAACGCCGATCTCGTAATTGAAAGATTGCGGGTTCGATACTCAATCCGGCCAAAGACCCGTCATGTACACTAATGGTGCACGTAAAATCCGTTGTAGGCACAATGGTCTGTATGTTCCCTTGAAAATTATACCTCTGGGGATCACTGAAGCAGGGGAGCCGTTTCCTTCGATGAATCAAAATTGTGATGGCATGTCTCCGAATAATCCCTAGGTGTGCGTCCCAGACTTTCGCCAATAATCCATAGCGCCCCCCTGTCGCAGACAAAAGTATTTGATGTCAGCGACAGTAACTTATTTTTTTAATAATATACAGGGGCACAAAAATTAGATACATTTTAAAGAAAAAAAATGTATTTATTACATATTTTGATTGTAGTATACATTTATCTAAATTTTTTGCAAGCTTACATACAAAATTATACACATGAAATGCCATTTTATTATTAGAGTAAAAAAAATTAACAACTCTAAAAATGCAAAGTATATGCATATTGAGGATGAAAATCTCACACAGAGGAACTAATCGTATGACAAAAAATTAATAAAATATTAAGTGACATTCAAGTAAGATAAAAAGTAAACACTGGAAACACTCATGAAATAAAATTAAAATTTTGCTTATGCACAAATGATTTCACAAGTTTAATAATAGGTTATTATTTATCAAGCATTCTACGAGAAACAATATATATATAGTTTCGATTTATATCACAGCTGCAATTTTCTATGCTTAGAATACTATTAAGATATACATAAATAGTGAATAATACTCTTAATAAACTTATTTGTGTAATTATCGAATATAACAATGAGTTTATACGCATTATTATTATTAATATTATTATATTCGAAACATGTATAGAACATTACACGGTGTACCTAATTCGCAGTTTAAAATCGTCTCAAGTTAATTTTATTTAATTACATCTTTGAGATTAATAGTAACAATGACTTTTGTCTCGAATGATCCATGTTGCATATTGACAATGTCTTTTAATTTTTATACTTTTTAGAACACCGCAAAAGTCTATGCCTGAACTGAGATTTGAACCCGAGACCTAGTGTTTCAGAAGGTAGCGACTAAACCCTACCGACCGAGCCACCAGACTGGTTTCTTAAGTTAAAATGACACTTACTTAAAAGTTCTGTATTCATATAATGAGTAAATTGATTGAATACAAATGGTCACAAATAAACTTACTAGTAAAATTAAGTGAAAATATGTAATTCAAGTTCCAAATGTCGAATGTTGATTATTTAAAGAATTTCTCTTCTCCGGAAACCTAGAAAAGTGTTGTATATTTAAATGAGAATTTTTTTCAAAAAATTGTAACGTACAATAAGTCCTTTATCAGTAATACAACAAGAATTTCTCTATTATACATGCGTAATTTTTTTTTTTTTTTTTAGGAATTTGTAAATTTATTATACATTGTCATAAGATGTGTATTGCTTACACAAACAACCGATATTTTTATAGCCTTGAATACAAAGTGAAAATACGGTTCTTTATCAGTTTAGTGGTCCCTGTAGCAGAAATATTTGATAACAGTTTATTTAAAAATTATTTTATACTTGCGGCTTTTCACGGCTATCAACACATAGATGAGAAATTGGACTTCACTTTAAAAACCTATTTCTTACACATTTCTAAGTTTTCTGCATGAATGCGTAGATGTATATTTAAATTTTTCTTTCTATAAAACAAAAATATGTTACAGACATAGTTTTCGTCCACAAGAGCAAATACAATATATGTATTTCTTCTTATTAATCCTTCAGAACATATTTCATATACACTTATAGCTTTTCACCAGTTTGCGTGAATGTGCATACGGAAATCCTTCTTAACAGTCTGCCTGTCGTATTTAATTTCACTGCTATAGTCAGTGTTCCAAAAATTAGGGACTTTTTATTCAGTATCAGCAACTTAATTTTAACATTTGCCAAATCACATCGAAGGTAAATCGTCCACTATGTAGTATAACAAATAATACTCTTCAAAATTATTGGTAATAGTTGAAAAAATAGTCCCTAAATTTTGAACACTGTATGGAACCATACGGAAAGCAAAGCGTTAATAAAATATTTTAGAAAAATCAAAAAATATTTTTAAGCATATCTTAAGCATATATAAGACAGGGCCCGACATAGACTACCTGGAGCCCCGGAACAAGCGTATTCTACGGGGGGGGGGGGGAGATACAGTGGCATAAGAGCTCTTTAGGTTGCAGAATTTCTGCATACCCCTGTAGGGGGGCCCATGACATTTCACCGTATGCCCTGCCGTTAGTCAGGGCCAGTCAGGGCCTGATCTCAGATAATTGTGCACTTTTCACTTTAACGATATGCATAGATGTATAATGAATTCATCATTAGTCTATTATGATACATATATACATATGTTAAAATTTTCCTTTTGAAAAATCCTTTGTAACTCATTAAGCAGACAGTTTCTTTTCTTTCTTTTTTTAAAAATAATATTTTAAATAGTAAACTTGTTTTTACTTAGATAAAAATTATCAGAAATTGTCGAGTTTTAATTTTAGCCTTATGCTGTTTATAAAAACTACGTTTAATAAAAAATTAGTGATCAATAGCGATATATATTGTGGTAATTTGATTTTAAAGAACTACTAATAACTCTATGTTTAGAAGAATCAGAAGGTTTTTTTTTTAATTTATACTAACACAATCACAAAACAAAAAGATTTTTTATCAAAAAGAACAACACTTTCGTTTTCACACTTTTTAACCAGATTCCTCTCATCTCAGTTCGTTTTTATTCTCAGTAAAATTGAAAGTGTTTTTTCAGTTCAGTTCAAACTTGAACCTGCTTTGAGTTCAGTTCAAAACTGTAACTCTTGAGATCACTACAATATATTTGAAACAATATACTATTACACCAGTATATTTAGATTTTAATTTATAAATTTCGAAATATATATTTGAAATATATCTGTATGAATTCGCATGTTTATTTAATAATCCTTTTTTCAAATCATAATAATTATACTGCACGCAGTCTGGCCACCCTCCGGTATGAGTGCGTTAATGTTTACTCCAAACTACCCTATTGCGTAAACTTTGCGTCAAA
Source organism: Salticus scenicus (assembly GCA_963930645.1). NCBI lineage: Eukaryota > Metazoa > Arthropoda > Arachnida > Araneae > Salticidae > Salticus > Salticus scenicus. The sequence continues at coordinate 51,099,029 of OZ005658.1, read as the reverse complement.
ATTACTTCAGAAAAAAATTAAAAAAACAATGCCTTTTAGCTTTCATGAATACGTAGATGTATATTGAGATAGCCTTTCTGCGAAAATCCTTTAGTACATATTTTACACACGTATGGCTTTTCTCCTGTATGAGTTACTGAATGCCTTTTCAATGTTCCTTTTTCACTAAATCCTCTAGAACATACTTCACACACATACGGCTTCTCTCCTGTATGGATGCGAAAATGTGTATTTAGACGATTTTTCACAGAAAATCCCTTTTGGCATATTTCACATACGTATGGTTTTTCATTTGTATGGATCCGAATATGACTACTTAGACCACATTTTACAGAAAATCTTTTGTGACATATTTCACACACGTATGGTTTTTCTCCTGTATGAGTGCGTGAATGTTCAACGAAAGATGCTTTTCTACTAAATCCTTTTGAACATACCGCACACACGTAAGATTTTTCCTCTTTAGGGTAGCACACATGTGCATTCAACTTTTCTTCTTGCGAAAATCTTTTAGAGCATGTTTTACAAACATATGGTTTTCCTTGTCTATGATTGCGAAGACCTGTATTCAGGCGGCACATCATTAGAACTTCACATTGCGTACGTGAATGGCGATCTAACTGTCCTTTTTGGGAAAACCTTCTGAAACATATTTCACACACGTATGGCTTTTCTCCCGTATGGATACGTAGATGTTTATTGAAATAACTTCTATCAGAAAACTTTTTTTTACATATTTCACACCCAAATGGCTTTTCTCCCGTATGTGTGCGTAAATGTGAATTCAAACATTGTTTTTGAGTAAATCCTTTAAAACAAAATTCACACACGTGTGGCTTTTCTTCTGTGTGGATTCTTAGATGTGTATTTAAATTACTTCTTACGATAAATCTTTTTCCACATATTTCACACACATATGGTTTTTCTCCAGTGTGAGTGCGTGAATGTATATTTAACTGTTCCTTGCGGGTAAATGTTCCATTGCATACATCACACATGTATGGCTTTTCTCCTCTATGAATGTGTACATGTCTGTTTAAGTTAGACTTATGAGAAAACCTTCTAGAACATATTTCACAGACGTATGGCTTTGTATTAGTACAAGTGAGCATATTCCAATTTTTTTTTAAAAAATCGAATCTTAGCTTGCAAATAAAGTTTTCACACGAAATTAATGGACAGATATTTAAAATAACTTAAACTTTTGGGGTTTTTTAGAATATCTCTTAATACATAGTACTCCTCAAGTTTTAAGTAAGTCACTAAATCTGAAATAATAACTTTTACACAAAATTTATCGTAGTATCTCCTATATATATTATTTCTTGCACATGATTGTTGACATTTATTTCAAAGTTACTTTAAGAGTAAAACCAGATTACAGTTTTTTGGGAAAATATATTATACACTTGCTAACCTTCTTACACGAAACTCTTAATCCTTGGCTACGCCTTCGAAATCGGCATTTGAAAGGTCTTGTTTACGTTTGTAATGCAATCATCAAAACCAAGGCTATCAAAACAAATACTACATTTAACAAATGTTTTCTGGCTGAGAAAAGAATTTTTTTTTTTTTTTTTTTCTCAGTAGGATTTAGTAATGTTTTACATTTATTATCCAGTTCTTAATGGCAAGGATTTAAATTGTACTTCAAAATCAGGTTATTAATGCGAAAGACTTAAGGACATAGCAGTGACCTACCGACACGAGAAGGACTCTGAGGGAAGGGATGGTCACTATAGAAACGGTTGTGTCCACTTCATTTTAGGTAGACTGGGTGCTATAGGCTATCATTTGGCGCGAAATATGGGAAGAAGCAAAGAAAAAAAAACACAGTGCGCTGTTTGTTTCAAACCTCCACTAATGCTAGGCGGTCATTTTTTTAAGTCAAAATTTAACTATTCACTTATATATTTATTTCTAAATTTATTTATTTTTTATTTTTATCATTATTTTATACTAATTATATTTTATACCTGTCTATCACATTTGTGATTCCGTATTACTTTATTATAAAAAAAAAAAAAAAAAAAAAAAAAAACATTTCAAGCTACAAAAAGAACAGCTGCAGAAACAGATGTATCTGAATTGTCAAAATAAATAAATAAGTAAACCAGAAATTATGGATTTGAATGGAAGTGGTAATGATATCTTGTTGACTCTAGGGAAATTTCTGAAAAGCACGGATTAGGATACAGGATGACAAACTAGATAGGGCGGTCAGCGTGGGGAACGGAGCTTTATTTTCCGCATTAATTCAACCGAACAGAGTAAGCGATCCGATCGCCGCCTGGTGTAGTATCTTTGAAACTCATCGGAAGAAAGGGAAAGCCCGCCCCTTCGGCTTCAGTCATCCAACGAAGGAGCAGCCAGAAATGTAAAAACGCGCTGATTGGTGTATTTTCGAGATTGGTCGCCCTCTATCTGTAAGATGAAAATTACTACCTTTCCGTAACATTAGTAATACATCCTTCTCTTTTAATCCGTGCTGAAAATGTTTACTATCATAATTACTCCACTAATAACTTTTGACAATATGTTATTGGAAAAATCAAACAGAATTTTATATTAATAAAAAAGATAATTAATTTGATCACGAAATTATTGCCAGTCCTGCAAGGAAGAATAAATTTGAAATGGCAAAGATAATCTGTACGAAAACTTTAGAATTTTTTTCAGTGAATTTGCTCTAAAAATAATGCAGGAATCGTACAAAGATTTCACACAGAGAACTGATGTTACATTTAAATTTTGTAATTAATGAAAGGAATTTTGGCTCTTAATTTTGACGCATTGATTAAAAAACTATTACCAAAATGTAGGAAAAGTTATCAAATTTCCGGTGGTCGAGAAAACAAATCTGCAATTTCTATACCCTTACAAATGAATATTAATTATTGAATAATAATAGTTTAAATTTAGCAGTCAAATATTACCCTCAAATCTCATTTTTCTTTAGTTTTAATAAATGTAGAACAAATATCGTATGACAGTTTTATATAATCAGTATAAATTAAAAATTTCCTTGGTTTTTAAATCTAAAAACTTTATAGCACTCCAGCTTTGTAAATGGCAGCATATATATATATATATAGTTTCTTTCCTTTTTTTTTTTTTTTTTTTTTTTTTTTTTGTACATTGTGATTATTTCATCTTTTATACCCACACTTTGATGAAATGGTAAGTTTTGATTTATCTGTACGAGGCTATACAAAATAAAATTTCTTCAACAATTGGATCATCATAGACTATTTCAACAGAATGTAGTACTTTTAGTAGTATTTATGTAAATTTCTAATCATATGATATAACATAGCTTGCATACCATTTATCAGAATTATATATACTGTAATATATATATATATATATATTTACTGTTGTATTAATTTATACCACTATTACGTAATTATATTTTCAAAAATTGAATATTTATTTAATTGGAAAATTGATAGCTGAGACAATTTACATGAACATTTTTTCCCCCTCTATGAATATATTTCAATAGAATGATCCTTATCCTTAGCGAAAAAACGAAATGGGAAAAAAAAAAAAAAAAAAAAAAAAAGTAAAATCAAACAAATTGCTAATTGCGCCAAGGTAGCACTTGTAATAAAAACTTAACCCACCTCTCCCTTTTGGTTTGTTCTTAGGAAGCAACCGTACTCAGGGTTCTTCTCGTGACGGTAATACAGTACTTCTTTCATTTCATATATATATATATATATATATATATGTTGTTGTTTTTTTCTTTTTTTTTAATTTCTATTACCACTGACTAAAATTATTTTTTAAGCCATAGTCAATTCTGCAGGCAGGACTGTTATTTTGTCTACTTTCGTGAATTGTCCGAACACTGGAAAAAACGAAACTAGACAAAATATAAGCCATATTATTATATATGCTTCATACATAAAATTATTCAATCAAAACTATAAATTGTACTTTAAGTTTACCTCTGATAATTTCGCAATAAAAATAATTTAATTAAAATTAATAATTTGATAAGTAGAAAATGTCATTTCATTTAAACCATGATTAATAAAAAAAAAAAAAAAAAAAAAAAAAAAAAAAAGAAAAAAAAAAAGTGCTAATGATATAGTATTCAGATTCCAAATGTAACAAGGTAAATCTGTTGTTCAACATTGCTATTGCATTATCATGTTGGATTTAAAAAGGATGCAGAAAAAATATTTAATGCTCTTATAACCTACAAGTTTAAAAACTAAGGAAAATGATTATTTTCAACATTAGATTTAAGAACCATGTGATTGATTAATACATATACAATTACAAAATTCCATTTTCATTAATCATATTTTATATTTTATCTTGAAAATTTTACCATGTTTATCTTTATTTGAAAAATAATCTTAAAAATAATTTATGTTGTTTATTTAATGTTTACTTGTTTAAATGACTAATTTAAAATTAATTATCCTCTTCTGCGCAAAGCTCAAATTAATTTTTACCTGTGTTTGCCCAGTGTGCCTGTATAAAGTACTGCTAAAAGCAGTAGGGACCCAAACCTAGGTTTTTACTTATTTATTACAATAGATTTCTTGCATAAAAAGATTGTACAGTTTTCAACGAAATTTATATGTATATATATATATATATATATATATATATATATATATATATAATTATGAAAAAGTAATAATTAATAAAAATAGAAGCCATCTCACAAGCAGAGCTCGAATTAGTTTCTAACTGTGCATGCACAGCATGCTTTTATATAAGGTGCTGTTAAAAGTAGGGGACAGAAACCAAATGTTTTTCACGATTACAATAGGTTTATTTAGAGATGTGAGCCGGGAAAAAACCCGGGTTTAAACCAGGGAATAAACCCGGTTTTTTGGGAGGGAATTTTGAAAGTTTCCAAAACAAGGGAATTTTGAAAGTTTTCAAAAGTTGTGAGTGTAGCAATATTTTTTATTTATTTATTTATTTTTTTTTTTTTAAACAAATATTAGAGGTGTTCTACGGCATTCCAAAATGTTATCTTACATTTAGTTGGTTTTTATGATTTTTCGACTTTAAAATAGTGCTTTTAATGTCTACAAAATTAAAAATTACTAGTATAAAATTTCATTAACAGACTTTTTTTTTTTTTTTTTTAATATTATTATTGCTGTGTATTTACATCTTAGTTCGGAGTGTATATAAAAGTAACACTTCTTTTTTATGGCAGTCGAAGCTCATCATGTTTTAGTTGTATATATCTATGAATGTAAATCTTTAATATTTTATTTCAAAAATAAAACAAAAATGTTCCGAAATAACCTGTGTTCACTAAAATGATGAATAATATTACACTGAAAAATATTATTTCAATTAAAATTTCAACAATATTAATATGCAATAAATAAATAACATCCAAATTGTTAATTATTAGCTATTGAAAATTTTATGTATTAATCCAATGTATTAAAAAATTATTACTAGAATTTTTAATAACCGAAGAACTGATGTTCGATTTTGTTCCTCGGGCTCTTTAACTGATTATAACAAAATTTCATCAATTTATGTGAAATTTTGTTAAATCAACGAAACAAAATTTCATAATTTTTAAACTATTCTTATCATAATTTAATTTCATTGTATTATCAGAGCTGCCAACCTAATCCGGCAAATTGTTAGTACCGCCCCTTTTTCAACACCACTTAATTTTTAGAGTAATTCTCTTCAAATATATTGGTGTAGAAAAAGGGGCGGTACAAACAATTTTCCGGATTAGGTTGGCAGCTCTGTATTATTTTTATAACGTATTTAATTATGATATTCATTAATTAAAAAAAAAAAAAAGGAAAAGTTATTTAAGCACGCAGACAAAAACTTCATAATTTATTATAGTTAATAATGTAAATGTTTAATCTTTTATTATTTTTTGTAAAATAGTCACATAATTTTCGATATCACTTTTATTTAAGCAAGTAGAATAAAAAAGATAATGAAATAAGTTGTTTGTGCACTTAAAAGAATAAAATTAAATCTGAACATTCAGTATTAGTTTCTTCCCATCAAAGTTTCCAATATTCCCAAAATTCCCGGTTTAAACCCGAAAATTCCCATGTTTATTCCCCTGAATCAAAATTCCCGGGTTTTTTTTACATCTCTAGGTTTATTATATCGATTTCAATAGAATCCCCAGTAGCAGAATTTTCTAAGGCTCCTATACATACGAACTGGCGCATCAGGCATTTTGTTGCCTTAGGGTTGTCATATGTACCCAGCGCGTTTCTCTGATAAACAAACGTCATTTTTTTTTTTTTTTTTTTTATCGTCTTACGTTATTTTAGAGTAACTTGTTTTATTATATTTCATAATTTTAGCTAAGTAGTACACTATGAATGGAAGTTTGTTTAGCAATACATTGCTATAATCATTCAAGAAGTGAATATAAAGTGATCACAGACCTACTATTACTGTGTATTTGAGTTTTGGCGACATTTTGTACAAGAAACAGAAACCGCCCTAACAACACATCTTACACCAGTACATCCATAGGATATCCTCAGAATAAAATGACATCCTGAGAACGTACTGTGAAAAAAAATGTGTTTTCAGGAATATTATTGATGCTTATTGCTCTTATCTTGACCGGATTAGCTTCAGATCAAGATTTCTTAAAATAATTAGGGAAGCGATAAGAACGCCAATCGGGAATGCTGTCCTCTTCGGAGACAAAAAAAATGACGGTGATGCGCCGGCCTATTATTTAATTTATGGGGCTCTAGAAATTTCCATACATTTCTGCAGCAAAACAAAATTTGTCTGCGATCTGGTAATTTTGGATGAAGTCTGGTATCGTATAACGTATTATTAACAATTCAAAAAACTTGTAAAGAAATTAAGAATCTACAAAAAGCTTAGTAATCCAGTATATAATGTAAGTTACATTTATAATTTTTAGCTTGACATTTATTTTTGAGACTTTAACGACTACATTGAAACGATGCCCATTTTGCCCTGTCACCCATCGTTTTTTTTGTAAAGGCCTTCTATTTTTATCACTTTCTGGTAATTTTATGGCTTCAAGTTTGATTTGTAGGGGAGGGAAGGATTTATTTTAACTGTTAAATAAGTGCTACAAAAGTGAAAAATTCTAAATCATAAACATTAGCAGCAAGGAATTTTTTTTTTTTTTTTTTTTTTTTTGGGGGGGGGGGGGATTTACTTCTGCAATTATTACTATTATATATTTTATTAATTGTCATTATTATTTATTATACATTATATATTTTTGTTTTTAAGTGTTAAAACAATTCTTTTCTATTCCCCAAATCAAATTATGGCCATAAAATTACCAAACAAGGATAAAAATTGGGGGAGGGGTTGGTGTCCCAAGAAAGCGGTGGGTGTTTCGGCAAAATGAGGATCATGTTCGGATTCAGGAGGTCATTTTACATAAGAATCAGCAGGAATGGTAGCAGGGCTTGATTTTTTATTTATTTATTTTCGAGAGCAGTGTTATTTAAAATGCTGCCCGAATTTGCATTCAGAGCATTAACAGTAATGTAATTATTTTGTTATCTATAATCAGTTGAAGAAGAGAATTTCTAATTTATAAATTGGGCTTTCCTGTATGAGACCCGATTTGTTATGTTAGTTTCGATGCATGAATGTAACAAATTAGGTTCTTTTTCGGATTTATATATAATGTGTCTGCTCCACCAAAAAATATTTTTTCAAGAATTGGGGGGAAATGACTAAGGAAAATCAATTACTATGTAGCTGGATAGTGTTCAAAAGAATCTCAAGCTGAATGAGGAGGGCTATTGCACTGGATAACATTAGTAAGGAAGAAACAGCTTTAGTATATAACAAAAAGAAGTGCTCCAGGAGAAAAGGAATTGAGGAAACTTTAAGGAATGTCCTACAGTCGGCTGCAAAATTATTCGAGCACTAGCAATAATCCTTGCCAAAAAAAAGTACACTTAATACAGCTTTGTTAAATAAATCCTTGTCGAGTCATGTTCTTAATCAGTCTAAGAACATGATTCGACAAGGATTTACTTAGCAAAACAGCCTTAAATGTACTTTTTAAATAAAGGAATTATTGGCTAGTGCTCGAATAATTTTGCAGCCGACTGTATTTTTGTAAGTATTTTACTTTTCGAGTTGTATAGTTTTCCATTACTCAATTATTTAACAGTTCTTCACAAGAATTTGTTGAGTATTTTGAAATATGAATTCGTTTGAATTAGTTTGAAAATATAAATTTGGCTGTTTTCGTTTAAAAAATTTCCTACACATATTGTATTAAATGTCATTTTTTAATAATCATTTACTGAAACTTGCACATTTTTATAGTGAATTGTCAAATAAATTGTAACGTTCTTGTGGTTTGTATCTAAAATAGAGAAATATTTCATCGCTGATCAAAATAAATCATATTTAATCACAAGTAACTGCTTAAATACTTTTTTATATGTATTGTTAGCTGTGGTGTTTCATGAATTATTATTATTATTATTATTCTTTTTGACAGTCTCGGCAGGAGTGCCTGGAAATGATTTATATAGACGGAGTATTTATTTGTTTTATTAGTTAATTCATTTATTCCAAGAAAATAATACAATGTAAATATGATGAAATTTGAACCTTTGAATGCTGTGTGTTGCCTTTTGACAACATATTCAATATTGTATTCTAAAATATTAGTAGAGTAATATTCTAGCTCTAATGCCTAATGTTGACAATCAATAACATACTGATAGTATTATTAAATAAAATTTCATTATGTTTCATCGGCAACACTAGTGCTAAAAATTATTACATGGTAAAGTATATACATTTTTAAATCGATTTTTAAATAATCGGGCATTTAAGGGTTAACGATGAGATAAATAAACTCTTTATGATAATGGTCTTTTTTGAGCAACCAACACCTATATAGTTCAAAACTGATTGACGCCACATATTGTCATATACAGTATAGGTCCGGAAACCGCGGGACCAACGTCATTCTGGATTTCAGGAACTCAAAAAAAAAAAAAAAAAAAATATATATATATATATGTATATATATATATATATATATATATATATATATATATTGATTTACCGGACATTATTTTAAATTTTAGTCCAACTCTTTATAACTGAATACAAAAGAAATAATTACTGACATATTCCAATATAATTTTATACTGTGTGAACAATAATTAAAAACTTTAATTATTATAAAACTATGGTGGTTAAATAACAGAAATAAATAAATAAAATAGGAACAGCATTCCCACTACAATGAAAATATCGCATTTCTAAACAGGGATCTATCATGTGGTTCATACGATAGATCCGAAAGTGCAAAGCTTCATTTAATTAATCCTATTAAATCATTCCTTAAATAAAAATAAATAAAATACAGCTCAAATATTTTCTCTTTCTCCCTCACCTGTGCTCGACTACTGATGCTTGTTCCTGGCAGTCCGGTTCAACGCTGAGTTTGGACTCCAACGTACAATAAATTGTACAACAACTTATTTCCATAATAGCAATTGAAAATAAATATGAAATAAATAATGATTTTTTTTTTTTTCGTTTTTTGTATACGTGTGTGTGTGTATGTGGAGAATCTTCTGGCTATTATAACTCTGAAACTAATAAAGATAGAGCTACGAAACTTTAGAAATGAAACAAGTCTGGTGTACAGATGAAATTTCCAAATTTTGGAGAAAATTGAAAAACCGGAAGTGTGAAATCGGAAACTGGAGGTGGACCGTAAGTTCGTATCTCGAAAAACAGCTTTAACGATTTTCTTCAAATTTGTTACATAAACACTCTATTAGATGTCCTTTCGAATGATATAGTTGGTTAGTTCAGGAAAATTGATAGGCGTCCTGTATACATAGCTCAATTTCAGGTCTCGCAAGGCCGTTCCTTTAAAAACGGTTGTACGGATTTTTTTTTTTTTTTTTTTTTCAAGTTCGCCATATTAACTCACTTTGAAATATGCTTTTGTATGTAATTACTGTTTTCCTGTCAATAATTGAGTTTTGGTAAAAGTTGGTGTCTCAAAAACAGCTCTATCGATTTTCTTGAAAATTGTTGCATAAATCCATTTCTTTCTTATGTATCACGTAGTTATTATCGGAAAATTAACAGCTACCCTGTTTAGGTAGGTCAGAAGTTTAGGTAGATCTCGAAAATTGGTTTTTCAAAAAATACTTCAATTTTTTTCATTTTCTCATTTTTTACCTCGCTATATGTAAGCTACGTTTTATATGTCTTTACATATGTATAAAGTTTATCTTACCAGAAAAATGTTAGGTTTCTACTTCTTTAGGTCACTTTTATATATTCTGATCACATTATCTCCAAAAAATGCATGTAATATGTGTAATAGTGGGTAGTAGAAGTCGTGTGGTTGTTTCACGCCAGATTTATTATTATTATTATTATTTATTTATTTCATCTTTTTTATTATGTCAATATAAGTTTGAAGATGTTACGTATTTTTAACCCGAGAGTAGTCGCATCATATTTTATAACGCAAGTAGTCGTGTGTCGATCTTTTTGCCGCCGCTGTTTAGTGTTAGGGGAAAGCCGAAAGAAAGCCAGTGGAGAAAGGTGAAGTGTCTTTTTCCCGCAAAACTGTAACCTGTCTGAAAAACCAGAAATGGGGAAAGAAATGAATCAACGTTAGTGGTCGCGTCGAGGTCAAATAGACCAATTTCAGAAGTAAAATGTTTTTAACTGCTCAAAAAATAGCAGGAATGACTTGAAAAAAATATAATGTTAGAGGACATCCACCCAAAAAATGTCAAGTACACAGGGTTTCCCCACTTTATTTTTAAGCGGTGATCTGCAGGAAGAATTTATATGCTACGGGCGGCAAAAAGACCGATATGCGACTACTAACGGGTTAATATGAAATATAATATATTGAATTGCTTTCAATAAATTCTATTTTATTAAGTGAATGTTAGAGCTGTAATACAGTAACGATTTCTTTTCAAAATAAAAATATTTAAGCATTTAAATTAAAATTAAAAAAAAAAAATTTTTAGCAACTTATATTGCTTGGTTTGGTTTGGTTTGATGAGTACTTGAGATTTATTGCTCGCCTCTAGGGCCGCTTATATCTCGAATAATTCACACCACAAGGGTTTACAAGTTTTTATTCCAAGAACAGATACAAGAACGGGAAAAAAGAACAATACATACATCCATGCCTTCTCCGGGATTCGAACTCGGGCCCAACTGTGTAGAAGTCAGGGACGCTAACCACCTGGGCGGCCTTATATTGCTATTACTATTTTTAGAAAAATTATGCACCAACTTTTAATTCGCTAAAGAAATATTAAATTAGAAAAATCAGAAGCATTATTTAAGAAGTACAGGGTGGCCATAATTAAACTGCAAGTGTTCAAGGGTTGCTGGAGAGAAAACTACTGGGAATATTCCAGTGAAATTTGGTATCTACACGTTTCAGAACATGCGCAAATCAAATATGAAACAAAAAAAAATCGCCATTTTTCACCCGATAGGTGGCACAGTACCGTATTTCAACGCTCACCGGTGGCATATACAACTTCCAAAACCGATAGACAGAGCATAATGACATTCTAAGAGGTATATAAACAATATAAAACATCACTTACAGTTTATAAAAAATTATGGATTGTTTAATTTGTGATCTTAATTTACGTTAATTTTTGATTACATGATACTGTAAAAATTTAATTACTGAGGCGAATTGTATGAAATTTTGATGAACTGTAAGTGATGTTTTATATTGTTTATATGTCACTATAAGCTCGGCCGTCCTGCATCGGCTGATCCTCCAGGCGGTCACAATGAAACATACAAAAAAAAAAAAAAAAAAAAAAAAAAAACGCAAAAGCAACACAAAATAATAACATACTTATGTACAATTTATGTACAAATCGTCATATTTTTGCTTTTAAACTAAGTGATCCCATGTCTGAGGATATTAGCATGGGTAGATGTGCAACGGGAGCCTTCGTGGCATCCATTTCTAATTTTTTCATCAATATTTTCATTCTTAATTTTCACTGTTTCATAGTCATAAAAGTACATCACTTTTTGTTTAATGGCAACTTGGTCGCCTATTGTGCCAGTATTGGTCGCCTATGGTCGCCTATTGGTGGTTGTCTACTCAACTTACATTTTGCTTTATTTTTCTTTTTAACTTTGGAAATTTGTTTATTGTCATGATTACGCAAATCTTTACTTTGGGACTCGAAGTTATTTTGGCACTCGAACTCGAGAACCTCTAATTGATCATTTTCAGTTTTAATGTCTTTTAAGGCTTCTGTAGCATCAAGTTCAGTCGGAAAGTCTATAATAGCAGTCTTATATGCAGGAAAAACTTCTAATTTTATTTGCACAGCTTTGGGAAATAATACGGCTATTTCACTAATTGTAGTTTTCAATGGAAGTGATGGAATGAACAACTTTCTTAAATTTATACTGGCAGTCTCTTCTTTTGGGAAACTCTGTCTTTTACACTCAATGGAATCTATTGTCGATGGCTTTTTTCTCGATTTCTTTTTTTAAGGAGTTTGGAATTTTCGTCAACTTTTTCTTTTAACTCTTTCAACTCTTCGGCTAACTGTGTAATTTTTTCAAGTAGAATTCGTTTCTCGTCTTTCTTCGAATAAGTGTTTTCTGGATTTAGCTACTTCATTCGAGAAACATTCGTCTGATTTCGTCCCTTTCGGCGCGGCTCCTCCTCTTCCTCATCATCATCATATGTCTGGAAAATACTCGTCTGACTTTGTTTGTTTCGTCAAAGCTCCTCCTCTTCCTCACTGTCATCATCCACACTATTATCATCCTCTAAAAGCATCTTATCGTCATCACTTTCGTCATTTTCGTCATTTTCACTTACGGCTTTTTCGGAAGATTCTAATGATTTTTTTGACTGCGTAATAGGTTGAGGGGTTACATTTTTACACTCTTTAACACTATTAAATGTTTCATTTATTTCTGGAGATTCCTCAAGAATTTTGTTCTTACAGTTAATAGGGGCATCAATAACAACATTCGTTTTACTTTCTTTTTTATATGCATTTACTGGAAGTACTGTTACTAAATTTACCTCGAGTGAATTAGATTTATTTTTAACAAACATACCTTTTTCATTAATTGTCGTTTCACTTAACATTAACACGTTCATACCGATTATCACATCATAGGGTATCACATCATTTTTTACAACATAAATATCAGTTTTACTTTTAAAATCATGAATTTTAAGATCGGCGTAGAATGAGCCTAACGCCTTTATTGAACTTTTCCCGATCCCCTTCATAGTAGTACTCATAGAATTTAATTTATTCACATTTAATTTTTCAAAAGCGTTTTTGCGCAACAATGTTGCTTCACTTCCTGTGTCGATTATGCCACTGAAATTTACATCATTTACTTGTATAATTTTATTCAAATTACGATTTACATCAATGTATAATGCCTCAACTTCTGGTTTTGAACCTGGGCACTGCGAACTTTTATGCCCGAATTGTTTGCATGTGAAACACTTAAAACCCTACATTCTATGGGGGCAATCTCTAGATAAGTGGTTTTTATCGCCACAATTATAGCACAGTTTATTTACTTCAATTTTAGGACTAAATTTTTCATGTACATTATAGGCTATGTGCTTCGGTTTTGCATTATATTCTACTTTATCAATTCTATATTTACTTTTTCCACTATCACGTTTAAATACTTCATACATTTTGATTTTCTCTTTGAATTCGTGAAGGGTTTTTGCCTATATAAAATAACTTTGTTTTCAGGTTTATCATTAATTTCTTGGATCACGTAGTGCATTAACGCGGCATCATCAATGTGCCCGTTCTTACTTAACTCTCTTATTTTAAAAAAATACTCTGTAACAGTTTCATTGCCTCTCATTTTCTTTTTACTCAATATTTCATGCAAAGAGGCGGAATTTATCTCGATTTTGAACTCCTCGATGAGTGCATTTTTTAGTTTTTCATAGGTCAGTAATCCTTTTTCGGACTTAATAAGCAGGAGAGCGTTTCCGCTCAACGACCGTTTGCAAAAAACAATTTTTTGCAATTCGCTCAAATTAAACATTCTTGATAATTCTTCGAATTCAGAAAAAAATTCTATAACATTTCCATGCGGCTCGCCGCTAAATTTGGAAATAGTATTTTCAAAATCATTGAAAGAAACAGTTGCACCAAGTGATCCAAAATGCTCATTATTACTACAATTTGTACTTTTTTTAGTTTTATCATCATTATTTATATAGCATTTATCATTATTATTTATATGGCATTGCACACAGGAGTCAATTTTTGTGACGTCATTATCGACACTTTCCGACCTACTTTCGGATTCACTGCTCGATTCGTTCTCAGAATCTTCCTCATCTGAATGGACAATATTCCTGTGACGTCACCGTAGGTAAAATCGCCGAACACGTGGCCGATATTTTGTAAACAAATTAGATTCAAGATGCTATTTTATAGTTACGCATAACATTTTCCTAAATATTTCTCCAGTGAAACTTAATAATAATGTTCAAACAAGAACAAAAGAGAAATGTAAACAACTGAATCGAATGATAAAGTTAAGACTATTCCATATCGTAAAATTGCAGAACATTTTATGTATACACACACACACACACACACACACACATATATATATATATATATATATATATATATAATGAATTAAATATTAATAAGAACATTTTATATACACACACATATATATAGACATCAAAGCTTAAATAATTAGAATTTAAATCACTTTAATAAATGAATTTATTAAATGGAACATCTATTTAAATTTGTGAACATCGCCACAGTTCACATGGCAACTTTTAATATTACATATCAGTGGCGACGCGTGAGTGACGTTCCGGTCATCTTCATGTGTGTGGTTAGAAACAGTCCGTTATCATGGAAAGTTCATTCATCTGATTGACTGTTGGAATGCCGTCATACCTACGTTGCTGTATAAAAAAGACGAATCAACCAATAAGATAAATACATATTCTATTACAATGTACTGTTTCCAGCCACTCGCGTAACGATGACCAAAAACGTCATTCACGCCTCGCCACTGTTACATATGTTGATCAATATTAAAGTATATTACTAAAACTGGATTAAAAACAAAACAAAGGTATCAATACATCACTCTTACTTCAATTTCATATAATCTGTAACTCTTATAAATAATATTGCAAGATAAAAATTTGCAAGCCACAATGCTTTGTTATGGTAGAGTTGAGGATTGTTTCCCTACCCAGCTGATGTTCTTGTAGCCTCGAACCCAAAGTGGGAATATGGTCCATTATTCTCGGAATTTTCTTGTTTTAATAATTCTGCGTCACATAAATTTAATAACAATTTATCTCGCAATTCGTTTTTACTCCCATCAAAAGGGACATTTCATATATTACAAATAATAATAAGTTCATTCAAAGAAAAGTTGTCATCAATTATTTTTTGTTTTTCAAGGTATTTTTTCGTCGCCAATGGCGAAAGTGAATCCTGTTATTTTTTTTTATTCTGCATCTGTTCCTCCGATCACCGTCGTCATCGAATAAAAACCGATGCAGAATTTTAATTTTATTATAGCTCTCTTGACTTAGTGCAACACCAATTTTAGAAATGTTCCCAAGGGAAACCATCATGAAACAAAACAAAATTTACATACCTTTGTAGAACCAAAACAGCAGGTGGTTTGAATTTTTATTCAAATCTCCATCCAGTCGATTTGCCGTTTTTTAATCCTTGAGCACTTTGTAGAATATGTCACACTTTATCACTCATTTATCCAATGTGAATTTCAGAGCAGACATAATATTCTGCATTGTAATCACTATCCGTAGCACGATTAATCATGTGAAGAAATTTCAACACAGTTTAAAAAAAATAATCTATTAAAAGTTCAGTCTGTGTTTTAAAAATAGTTTATACAGTTTATCAATTTATATTTTATCAGTCCAGGCGCATCATCATTTTTAAGTTCACATTTTATAAAAGTAAAAATAGCTCTTTTTTTTTTTTTTTAAACGTAATATTAAAATTTACTTTAAATCAAAATTCGCGTTCAATCCGATGTTTAAGTTAAATTACAATTCACGATTCATCCTTCATCCCACTTCTGATGTAATATCGAGCTTATGTGGGCTTTTAAAATAATAACGTACTAATTGAATTATTTACTAATTATTGAGTATTTAATAAAGAAAGTTAAAATATGTTACAATATTTACATAAAACGTTATTGAATCAAAATGTTACTTTGCCAATGTCCATCTAAGTACTACAGTTCGTGACATAAATTATTTATTTATTATTTCAATTTCTAATTACGTCGAAACACGAAACACGAAGTTCATAAAAACAAGCAATACACCCGTCCAGTGTGTATGCGTCGTCGAATCTGAACTTCTATCTTCAAACGCTGTTAGCAGCGGCGCGTTCTGGAAGTGGCGTCACTAATAATTCGTAATTCAAAATGGAGTTTCCCGACAGAGAACTTTTAATTAAGATTAGATTTCATTAATAAAATGCAGACCCTTATCAAACTTATATTGACAGAATTAAAAAAGAGAAGAAAAAAAAAAATCAAAATTAAAACACATATAACTTACTTCTTACTTTAAATTTTATGTTGGTCATAATAAGAAACCTAATCATGGCTTCACTACTCCAAGTTTTGCGTTTACTGTTTAACATAGCGGAACGGATGGGTAAAAGTTTTAATTTATGTTTAAGGCTCATTCGCGTATTTGTATCACATGACTGTTTCACGTCATAGTGAATGTAAAAAAACGAACGCACAAAACAATCATTCGAACTTTAACGATACCGAAGCCGCTAATGTGCAGATTACCTAGTAAAAAGGCGGAAAACTCTTGATTCTTCACTTTAATGGGTCACTTTAGTTAATCTACAGATTAACTAACTAGGTAGTCTGCCCATTAATGGATTTTGAGTTTTAACGGTAACATATAAACAACAACAACATAAAAAGTTGCCGGTAAGAAAATTGATTTTCTGAAAGTAGAAACAAAAACTATTAAAATAAATAAATAAATAATAATAAAATAAAACCCAAATTTTTAATGTATTATATCACATAATTTTTTTTTTCAAAATTATGATTTTTCAAATTTGATTGTATTATGGGGAAGGTATTAAGGTATTAAAGTGGATTGCATACTTATTATTATTTTATTTATTTTTTAAAGATATTTTAAAATACTTCGATGATATTTTGACATAAAACAAATAAGAGTCAAATTCGAACTCATTTATAAGTTGACTCATATATAACTCATATATAAACTCATCTTCTAATTACGCTTCGATAGTTTTTTTTTTTTTTTTTTTTTTTTTTTTTTTTAACATTACAAAATATCACAAAACAAACTTTATTTGCGACAACATTCGACATATATAGTTAAGCTCATCGTTGACTAAATGACTCTGTCCCGCTTAAAAAGTCTAAGACATTTCCTTGGACTCTGTGTGTGAACGCATGTTACCACCTAATTTTCATACTGTGTTTAATTTAAAAAAATCTAATTGTCCGATCGATAAGCTATTTAATCCAACGGATTCAGAAAAAAACGTTCCTGTCATTTGGTAGCTTATTTGTAAAGCATTTTTGATTAATTTTTTTAAATTTAATTAAAATATGAAAATAATAACCTGGTAGCTTTAAAATGGGCATTTAAATTCTTAATTGTTGCCAAATAATAATAATAATAATTACGAGATGATTTTTTTTTTTTTTTCAGCATAAAATGAAATAGGTCTTCATGAGAAAAATATAAAAATATTAAATTTACTCTTGCATATGAAAATATGACGTCTTTATGACTTTAAAATAATTTTAAAGGTAACGAAGAAATAAATAAAGTGCGAAAAAAACGCACGGGCTTGCTAGCAAATGAATTATTTCAAGTGAGAAATATATAAAATGAAATGATCATTTTTAAACGGGCGCCTTAGTCGTCCTATACCTAATTAGTAGATTTCATAGGTTAAAAGCTAATTTGTAACTTAGATTTATTTATTTACCTCACGTAATAATTTTAACACCAAAGGATTTTGATTAATTTATTTTTCTAGACTTCTGTCTGGGATGATACATTGAGAAATCAATTGTTGTCAATTAAAATTAAATATTATATATATATATATATATATATATATATATATATGTATGTATGTATGTGGTAGAAGCACCTTGCTTTTCCCGACATTTGATTAAAAAAACAGCTTAGTTCCCTTACTGCAGCCACGAGCGTAGAACCTTGATGGAGTGATGTAATGTGATGTCGGAAGAAGGTCATTATCATACTAGCGCTTCAATGTTAAGCTCGATCCCTACGAAGTAGATCATTCTATTTAAATTGCAGGTAAATCGGTAGACAGAGGGATGGGAACCTTTGCTTGCGATTGCGCGAGCGAGGTGTGAGGTTTTGATTTGGCTCGTGGTTGTTGCTTGTTGCTTGATTCTTTCTTGACAATTTTAAGTTCATCTTGACTCCTGTCAAAGATTTGATTGACGAGATAATTTTTTTTTTTTCATTTATCGCAAAAAAAGCTCTGGGGCTAGTGTTGTCGGATGATCGAAAGTAAATTTCTCCAAACAGTTCTCAAATTTCTTCAAGTCAAGGTGATATATATACATTTTTTTTTTTTTTTTTTTTCAAAAGAAATTTCAAACTGAATTTTTTTCTTTTTTTTTTAAGTTTAAAAATATTTACCAAATTTAAGCTCACATATATATTGAGTAAACAATAAATTTAATATAATTATGATTATTTTATTATTATCCTTTTTACTTTCTTCTATATGTAAAATAGAGGAAGTATTGGATTCGCGCAAATTTTCGACCTCCATTTTTTGACGGATCTACACGTTTTGGGATGTCCTGAACACGAATTGATAGTTTTTAAAAAATGTCTGTCTGTGGTTTCGTGTTTTCACCGTATCTCACGAACCAATAAATGAAATTCAACCAAAATTGGTATATAGTTTGACCCTGGCGGGGAATTGTGCTGATTAGATTTGGGGATCAATAGCCCAGCAGGTGGCGCTGTGATCGCATTTTATGTAAATTTTTAACATAGCAGTATAGGACAAAATTTCGTATTTTTCACCGTATCTCATGAACCAATTAATGAAATTCAACCAAACTTGGTATAAAGTTGGAACTTGACGGGGCATGGTGCTGATTAGATTTGGGGATCAATCGTCCAGCAGGTGGCGATGTCATCGCAAAATTTCGTATTTTTCACCGTATCTCACGAACCAATGAATGAAATTGAACCAGACTGGTATATAGTTGGACCCTGACATGGAATGGTGCTGATTAGATTTTGGGATCAATCGCCCTGCAGATGGCGCTGTGATCGCATTTTATGTAAACTTTTAACATGACAGTATAGAACAAAATTTCGTATAAATGTACATAATGAGTGTTATTTTAAACTTGTGATTGTAAAATTAATATGAATTATTGATAACAGTAGTAGTTAACTAGGAAAAAAATTTTGTGCATGTGGGGGCACCGGTTCCCCCCCCCCTAGAGGGGAAGTAAATTTTCAAGATGGGTATCTTTCGAAAGGTCTCGTTGATAATAGTAATAGTTAACTAGGAAAAATATTTTGTGCGTGTGGGGGCATAGGTTCCCCCCCAACTGGGGGGGAGTACCCTCCCGGGGGGGGGCAAAGTTTCAAGATGAGTACCTTTCGAATGTTCTCGTCAATACCTTAAAAACGAATGGTTGAACCATAAATCTGTGATAATTTAAAACAAAGTTATCGATTTTTTTCTACTTTTAACGAAAAAAAACAGAAAAAAAATCTTTTTTTTTTTTTTTTAAACGAAATTTAACCAAACTTGGTATTTAGTTGTTCCCCGACACAAACTGGTGCTGATTACATTTGGTGATCAATCGCTCAACAGGTGGCGCTGTGATTTCATGTTTTCTAAATTTTTAACATGGCAGTATAGGTCAAAATTTCGTATAAATGTACATAATGAGAGTTATTTTTGACATGCGATTGTAAAATTAATATAATTTATTGATAATAGTAACAGTTAACTAGGAAAAAATTTCTGTGCATGTGGGGGGAACGCTTCCCCCCCTGGGAGGGAAGTACCCCCCCCCGGAGGGGTAAATTTTGAAGATGGGTATCTTTCGAAAGATCTCGTCAATACCTTTAAAATGAATGGTTGAACTATAAATCTGTGATAATTTAAAACAAAGTTATCAATTTTTTTTTTTTTTTTTTTTTTTTTATTGTTACTGATTGAATATGTATTACTTTTTTTAACAAAAAAAAAAAAAAAAAAAAACCCTTAGAAAAAAATCGTAATTTTTTTTTTTTTTAATATTGTTACTGACTGAATTATGTATAGTAAAATATAGAAGAATGTCTTGTGGTGCCCACAACATACTAGTTTTTTTAATATTGTTACTGATTGAATATGTATAGGAAAGTATAGAAGAAAGTCTTGTGGTGGCCACAACATACTAGTTTTCTTTAATTTTGACTGGGGAGTAAACATTTTTTAAGTTTTCCTGAATTTCTTTGTACAAGGAAATCAACTTGCACTGCAAAATATAGGAAATAAATATAGTTCAAATTTCTTCAAAACATGCTTTAAATCATCTATATACTTATAGTTGCAACTTTTGAAAAAGAAAAGGATTGAAAAGTGTGAATTGATTAAATAAAAATTACAAGAAAATACAGTTCTCACTCGCCTTTCTTTCTTTTTTTTTTTTTTTTTAATGGCCTGTCTGTCAAAAGAAAGGAACAATTTGTACTTGTTTATGTTGATATAGAATGTTTTACATTCATTGCATGTATTGTAGCTAATGTTAATTGATAATAATAATTAAAAAAAAAAAAAAAAAAACTTGCACTATATTTTTAATCATACAGTGCATTGTTTTCAATCAATGCTCCAATTCAATGAGCAATTGTTTTCAATCATATGATGAAAATAATATTTTAAATGCAATTATATTAAAGTAATAATGCAGTAAACTGATTTTATTCCAGTAAATAATCTTAAAGCATTACATTAAAACTTGTTTTGAGGTACACCATCTTTTCACTAATTAAATCTAAGTTCTACATTACCCTCCTTTAAGAGGGAAAAAAAAAAAAAAAAAAAAACTGAGTCCGAAATTGAAATTTATCGTAATTCTATTGAACCTAACTTGAATCTCTTCTCCGACCGTCCTATTAGCTCACAAGTAAACCTTCTCTCCTTTGATACCGGTTTTCCGGAAACCTATATATTTTCTGAAAGCTTATGCCACAAGTAGAAAAACTGTGAAATCTTAGGGGCAGAGGGATAAGCGTTTAGGAGTTATAGGACATAAAATGTTGAAAAGATGACTCCAAAAGTCACTAAAATGTTCGTTTCACGTATTTAAATGAACTAATAATATAGTAAGAAGGTGGAGGTATCATTATAAATGAAGAAACAACTCGTTGAAAAGAAACAGTATACGTTGGGATACTTGCTACTGACTTCAAATGAAGTCCATTACAAGAGACAATCAATGTACAATTCACCAAATAAACAGTGAGACGGGCAGAAAGACAGTTCACAATGGGCCCATTTTACAAAAGCGATAGCCGCACATTTGCAAACTCATCATTTGTCAATGAATTGAAGCAGTAATCCATTGGCGCAATCCACATTCCAGGTTTGTCGTCAAGTATCCGCTTTTATAAAAAGCATACTCAATCAAGTTCTTGAAACGAGGAGCATTGAACTGATATAGGGAAAAAAGACTGCAGGGCCAGAAAACTATCGCGGTTCCAGATGTGCTCATGTGTCTCAATAATAATTGTTTCCATTATGTAAAGAACAAAAGATTTCTAGTGTCTGAAAAAATGAATATCCAGAGTCTAAATCTTTCCTGTACATCCTTCAGGTACCGATTCTTTTTGTAGGAGTTTACCAACAAGTACTTCGGAATCAGACAATGCATGATCTTTGTTAGAACACCATGAATCCACTAAAAGCAGATTTTTCTTCCTGTCATTAGCCATACTTGACCAAAATATGTCATGACAGAAGTGGAGACTGTGACTGTTGCGACGAGCATTGCTGTTCCTTATAGACACCATCATCTTCGAAGTCCATATCCTCGTCCGTTCTTCTCCATCGCCTCTAGCAAATCCTAATGTCCGGATCCCTTCCACAATCTCCATATCATTTTCCAGGAGAATAATTATGTGTTTTATCATCTCCGATTCCTGGATGTTCGGAGACCGATTACTTGTTCCGAATCGGGAGACCAAGGCCACCACAACGACTATAGTATCCATGTAATAAGAAGCAATGTAAGAAGAAGACATACAATATGTTAGTACTTGACAGCAATATACGGGAACATACAAGGAATAGAGACGTTTTTATGGGAATATGTCCCTCTATACACACTTTACTGATACTTTGTGGGCCCTGTATCTCCTAAACTCTTGTCCCTCTGCCCCTAAGATTTCACAGTTTTTATACTTGTGACATAAGCTTTCAGAAAATATATGGGTTTCCGGAAAACCGGTATCAAAGGAGAGAAGGTTTACTTGTCAGTGCATTTGCGTTTATCTCCAAAAATAAGTAATAATAATAATAATAATAATAAAACGAAGTCCGAAATCTCAATCTATCGTATCTCTCTTTCTGCTTCCTATCCCTCCGTTTACGGTCTGTCTTACCTGCAAATTAAATAGAATGACCCACTTCGTAGGGATCGAGCTTAACATTGAAGCGCTAGTCATTATCATCCCCTGCGTGCGCATACTTTTGTGTGGAATCTTGGAGCAGGCGCGCTGACACGGCAGACGGCTGTTAGAATTTGACGATGACAGGACCGAGCGACGCTAAGTTTCTTACGACAGACGGTTGTAATAACGAGTTGTTATTGAAGCTGTTAGACGAACACTTTTATTGGACGAAATGTTCAAAGCTTCTATAAATTGTGGTGATTGAAAACTTTATGGAACTGACGATAAAAAGAGAATAAGTAACTATTAAAATACAATCGAACTGTTATGATTTGACTTTTACAAGTGACTGTTTTGGTCGGCTGTTTAATATTAATTCGTACTATAATCTTGTAAATAGTGTATCATAGTTTTTCTTTAAATTTTAAATAGTTAATAGTAATTGTGTATTAATTAATTATTAACGCCCACTTAAGTTCCCCACTACATATATATCTATATTTCATATTTTTTATTCACGTAAAAGCATGTTTCAGTTTATGCTATAAAAATAATAATAATAATAATAATAAAATAAAACAATTAAAAATTTAAATGTCTATTACAAATGTTTATTTTCATATTTTAATTAATTTTAAAAAATATAATCGAAAATTCGTTACAAATAAGGTACCTAATGAAACGGGAGATTTTTCTGAATCCAACGGAATAAACAGCTTATCGATCGGACAATAATAATTATTATTATTATTTTATTAAAATATGAATTTTAGGTTGCAACTTGCGTTTACACAGACAGAGTCCAAGACAATCTCTTAGCCTTTTTAAGCGTGACAGAGTCAGTCAGTGATCGTAACTATATATATGTAGATTTTTAATTGATTATGTATCTTTAAAAAAGGCAGAGCTTAAAGACTTGTGTGTTAGTTATGCATAATTAGTGTTCTATGACTTACAAATTAATGCTGGGGTAGTCAACCATCGTTCAGTAGTGGACGGTAGGGACAGAGTTGACTACCACTGGAATAACGTATATGCTAATTGTTCTTTGTACATTGATTCAACATATTTAACCCTTCGCCGGCCCTAAAGCTCTAAAATGTGTTGCCAAATTTAGGGAAACTTTTATTCAACTATCACCAACACTTTTTAGGAGTGATGTTTGTTAATGGACGAATAATCTTCAAAGTGATTAGGCAATCATTACATTTAAAACATTTTGCTGAATACTGAACAAAAACGTTTGAAACACTGATCAGAGGGGAGTGAAATTAAATTAGACCAGCAAAGGGTTAAATTTATTATTCCTTCATTGTTTAACTCTCATACTAGTTGATATCATTTAACATCAATTTACATGATATTTTAAATTTAATGCCATCATCTTTTACAACATAATGTTTTAAAAAGTCCAAAAGGCCTTCCTTTTTTTTTTTTTTTTTTTTTTTAAATCAGTCTTTAATTGTATGTAATCAGTTAAATATCCTTACAAATTACTGTTACTACCTGTTAAACAAATTGTACTTTCTAAAAAAAAAAAAAAAAAAAAAAGGACGAGGGGGGGGGGGGGGGGCGTAAAAGAATAAGCAGGCAGAATTATGGGTTAAAATGGTAACATTTATGATTTATGTTAATGCGAAAAAAAATTTTCTTACTTAAATCATTATTTTGTTAAATCTAAGTAACTAAAATAATATATTTACGTTAGGTTTTTTTTTTCTTTTTTTAGTCATTTTTCATTATATTTTATTTGCGGTAGAACCACTTGTAAAATTTTATTTCACTTTTCTTAATATATAGTTTCGATATAGTAATAGTTGCAGTTATAACTTTTATTTATTTATTTATTTGTCTGTTAAATATTTTCCTTATTTATTTATTTTATCTTTAATAATTTCATGCATTTCATACAGCACTGATAAAATTTTATTTTCTTTATCTCAACATTGTTGTAGCTATTTAGTGAAAATCTTTAGCTGAGTGACCCATGCCCGAATTATGTTCATAGTGAAATCAATCTTATTATGATAAACGATATTAAATGAAATATTGGTAACAAATGTTTCCATGCGTTGCTTTTATAGGAATATTATTTATATTTCTGTAATGTAAACAAAATAGTTAATAGTGTGGATAACACATATACACACATTATAAAATACAAACATTGTACTATCTGTATAAACAGTTTAAAAAAAATCAGTAATATGGTTGTTAATCATATTCAATATAAAATTACGTTATTCATATAATGAAAATTTGGAGAATAAATTTATAGTTTTGAAAAAAAAAAAAGGCTGTTTATGACTAATTTTGTGCTATTTATTGATAAAATAATTTTAAAGTGCAAAAATTTATTATTTATTGAAGTTGAAAAAATAGAATTAAAATTATTTAAAATGAATAAATGTAAATGTTGAATCTTAAATAAGAACTGATCTAGAAAATAAAATAAAAAATTCTGACAAAATAAACATAATTAAAAGCTTGCATTATAAAACATTCATTTTACATGAATACACTTATTAAATTTCATACTTTATATATATATATATATATATATATACCATATTTTCAATATAAATATGAAAACTTTCTTTGTAATAATCTGTAACAGTTCACCACAGATTAATCAAATTAGTTTAATTTGCTATTGAAAATAATTTAATAATGAATTACTGGTGCTTTTTCGGATCCGGTATTTTAATGTGCTCACAATATAAAAGTTTGTAATGTCTAAAACAAGGGGAATCTAAGGGGAAAAAAGTTAATCGTCATTATAAAATAATTACACAGTGTTGGGTTTGAAAATTTTATTTAAGATACATCTATGTTTGTGATATAAATAATATAAAAAAATAATAATAATAATAATTCGTAATTAAAATTTATAGTATGTATAGATAACTGGAAACGTATGTGCTATCTTCTTTAGGTCCAAAAATAATCATTTTCACGACTTCACGATCTTCAGCAACAACAAACAACATACAAAATTAGACAGTCGATTCGAAAAACATCCGAATATCAAATTCGACAATCCTTTGTGCAACAGAAATATACGCCAAAACTGGCTACCAGCTAAGGTGGCGGCGTTGGTAAATTTTAATTAGTTGGAGGAAAGCTTTATACAGTAAAACCTCTCTAAGTTGGACACCTACGGTTCCAAGAAAAAGTGTCCAACTTAGAGAGGTGTCCAACTTATAGGGGTGCTTACCCTTTTTGATTTAATTAAACTGTATCTATGCATGATTTTAACTTTTAATCACATCTACATATAATTAAGTATTCACGACTTATATACAAAAAACAATTAATTTGAAGATTTAAAATTTACATGTAAATTATGTTGTGACCATTATAATACTTTCGTCTATAATTTTTTTATATAATAGCGCCACCTACCAGTTAACATGCAAGAAAATTTAATCAATATAGCTTCTCACAATAAAGATTTCGCACATGCATTTTGGTGCAATTTTATCTAATAGACGCTGAGATAGTCATGGGAAAAATCAAAGTGTGAGTAAAAGTAGCACCACCTGTATGCTAATCTACACCCAAATTAAGCTAATATTCATTTTCATAACGGCCATCACACATATAAAGTTTGGTGGATTAATTCACTCTAGAAACTAAGATATAGTTTTCCGGTGTATGGGGAAAACTGAAGCGTAGCAGCAACATCAGTCAGCTGATATGCATCCAAATTGAATCAGCATCATTTTTCACAATAGATCTCTCTCATATTAAGTTTAGTGCAATTATGCACTTAAGTTATACTAGGTAGGAAAAATAAAAGGGGTAAATGAAGAGGACTCCTACCAATTAAAATGTATTTTCTAATGCCAAATTTTAAACAGTCTAAATCAAAACATGCCTGTTAGCTCTCTGCGGAATATTTTGAAAAAAAAAAAAAAGGATAATTCATGCAATTCAATAAAAAGAAAGATTCTTGCATTATGCACTAAATTACAGTAATTTGTGAATGTTTTAACTGAAGAAAAGAAGTATTTTTTATAAGACAGAGGTAAATATATCGTGACAAGAAACATTTTTTTTTTTTTTATATATATATATATTTACAGTTTTTTCTACGAGGGATAAGTATAATTTCTAAAAAAAAAAAGAGTAAGAAAATACAAGTTTTATTTCTTTTTTTTCTGTCTCATCGGGTAAAAGTATCCAACTTAGGACAGTATTTCACTGTCCAACTTCCAAGTTAAAGGGGTGTCCAACTTATAGAGGTTGGACATAATGTTAATCCTATGGATACATTCCGTTCTGAGAAAAAGTGTCCAACTTGAAAGGTTTCACTGTACCATTGAAAAATTAATAGCTCGTCATAGAGATCTGTGTTTTTTTCTTTTTTTTAAATCTAACTCTGATTAGTGTTTTAGCCTGTATGAAACGCTAAACGTTTTGAATTTGACTGTTCATGATCTCGTAAAATGCGCCTTGGTTGAATGTTTAACTCGACATTCGTCGACTCACAGAGAACATATATTTTTACAAAAAATAATTCGTTCCATCCCATTAATTTCTGCGATTTGCTCTTCAAACGTGAAGAAAATCATCCATTTTTGATGTGTATCTTTAACGGGGATAAGAAATGGGTTATCAAACAATAATAATGGGATTATGGGATCAAGGAATTAAAAAAGATAAACCGCCTCAATGTACTTTGAAACCCG
This sequence comes from Salticus scenicus, assembly GCA_963930645.1. NCBI lineage: Eukaryota > Metazoa > Arthropoda > Arachnida > Araneae > Salticidae > Salticus > Salticus scenicus. The sequence goes on along the minus strand of OZ005658.1, from coordinate 51,071,597 downwards.
ATTATCACAAAAAATGTGATTTTGTCAGTTTTGTGAGATTTCAAAGGGAATCGGCTTTTCTGAGCTTAAATCTGGTAATACCAAAAACAATCCTCAAGTACTATAATGTCATCAACTGGAAAAATAAATTGTTCACTTCACTCAAACTGAAATGGGCAGAATTCATCAAAAGAAAAGGTGAAGAGTTTTCCCAAGATAATGAGAGATTGCATACAAATTCGGTGACCCGTCAAAAGCTTTTACAGTCTTGATGGGGTGGTCACGCCTATATTTTTCAGATCAAGAACTTTCGAATTATGACTTGCTCCAGTCCTTAGAAAGATTTTTAGACGATATGCCTTTGCTTCAAATTTTCACCAAAAAATTACTCTCTGAACAAATTAGTATGTACATGTATATTTTATTCATTACAGATGCGGATATGTGTTTTTATACTCTGTTCATGGAGAACTGTTAGCAAAAGTAAACAGACAGGTTTGCTGTTTTATTACTAGAGTTTCTTACATTCATGTTTTCTCGCTGAATGAGTGATTCTGTTTATATCTACCAAAGGTTACCTTTCCCTGCCTTGTGAGTACAGTTTGTGACAGCTGGATAAAAACTATTCTCTGGCTTCATTGCATTTATCTTTCCTTCCCAGGAGGAATTTATTCCATGGTTTCAATTTCATAATTCTCAATAAACACCTGCATAAAGAAAAACACTGCTAAGAAATAAACAAACCAAAAAAGAAATCGTTCATTTGTCAGAGGGGCGCCGTTTGTCTTCAATCCAGAGCCAGCCATTCAAGAGTATCGCCAAGAATCACGTTGATTTATTTATTTTCGCTATGAATTCTCTGCGAAAAGACTATAGACTTCTCTTTTGAGAAAATCCTTTAAAACTTATTAAACAGATGTAATTTTTCTTTTCTATATGAGTATATCTATGTATATATTTACACATTTATCAAGAAATAATATTTTTGCAATATATTTAGACACGCAAATCTTCTCCCCTGTAGTTAATACGACGACAATTTTCGTTAGATTACAACTGACAAAAATTTTAAACATATTTGTATTTCATCCGTATGTATGCTTAAATATTCATTTAGAATTTTACTCACAAAGCCGATTGGCAAATATATCATTCGTTAATAATTTTTCTTCTGAATAAACTGTCCATTTTGAGAGAATCTTCGAAAATATACTTCACACACTAAGGATTTTTCCCGCTATGAGTGCGCGAATATTTCTTTAAAATTATTTTGTCAGAAGAAAAAAAACCTTTGATAGACATTATATACAAGTATAACTCTTCACTTTTTGAATAAACAGACGGAAACTAGTAATGTTCCTTTTTGAGAGTAATGTTCCTTTTTGAGAAAACCCCTTAAATTTTATCTCCACTAGTTTGGCTTGCCTTTGTATGGATGCCTAGATGTCTTTTTAGTTTACCATTTTCAGAAAATCCTTTAGAACATACATTACACACGTAGGGCTTTTCTCCTGTATGAGTGCGTGAATGTCTATCAAAATTTCCTTTTTCTAAAAATGCTTTGGAACAAACTTTACATACATATGGCATTTTTCCAGTATGAGTGCGGGAATGTAAACTCAATCTTTCTTTTCGAGAAAATGCTTTAGAACATACTTGACACACATAAGGCTTTTCTCCAGTATGAGTGCGGATATGTATATCCAATTTTCCTTTTTCAAAAAACCCTTTAGAACACATTTCACACACGTACGGCTTTTCTCCTGCATGAGTGCGTAAGTGGTTATTTAATTTTGCTTTTTCGTAAAATCCTTTAGAACATATATCACACACGTAGGGCTTCTCTCCTGTATGAGTGAGGGAATGTATATTCAATTTTGTTTTTTCATTAAATCTTTTTTGACATACTTGACACATGAATGGTTTTTCTCCTGTGTGAGTGCGTGTATGTTTATCTAAACTTCCTTTTTCAGAAAATGCTTTAGAACATATTTCACAAACGTATGGCTTTTCTCCTGTATGAACGCGTGAATGTTTATCTAAATTTCCTTTTTGACAAAATGCTTTGGAACATATTTGGCACACGTAGGGCTTTTCTCCTGTATGAGTGCGGAAATGTATATCGAACATTCTTTTTACAAAAAATCCTTTTTGACATACTTTACACAGAAATGGCTTATCTCTTGTATGATTGCGTGAATGACTATCTAATTTTCCTTTTTCAGAAAATGCTCTAGAACATATTTCACACACATATGGCTTTTCTCCTATATGAATGCTTCTATGTTCAACTAAATTTTCTTTTTCAGTGAATTCTCTAGAACACACTTCACATATGTACGGCTTTTCTCCTGTATGCATGCCTGTTTGTTTATCTAAACTTCCTTTTTTACAGAATCCTGTGAAACATGCTTCACATATGTATGGCCTCTCTCCTGTTTGTGTACGTAAATGATTATCCAACAAATTTCCTTTTGCAGCAAATCTTTTAGAACATATTTCACATGAATACTTTTTTTCACGAGTGGGATGGTGCACGTGCACCTGTGTATTCGTATTTTCCATAGAAATATATTCTGACTTATCGCACGTATATATATATATATTTCCTGAGAAGGAGTTTTTGATGTCTTTAATTTTTATAAATAAGAAATTCTTTACAGAATATCATATCTCAAAACATATTTCTCAGAACACAAACACGAGCGACTAGGGATAACGTTTCCACACGAGAAATACGCATGCGCGTAGACCGTAGCTTCCTTGGCGAAATAAAGAAATTTTACAAGTCTGCCAGATTGGCACTTTATCGCTGATTTTGTTATTCGTCTCTCTTTATATTCTAAAACCACGGATTAGGAGAGTCTAAAGCAGGGGTGGCCAACCCGCGGGCCGCATGCGGCCCTCCACGTAGTTTCTTGCGGCCCGCGAGGAGACTAACGATATTTAAAGTTTGACAACTTTGGTTACCTGTCAAAAATTAATAATTACGTTCTGAATTTTCGAAATGGAAATACCTTTTTTAACGATTATGATATCTAAAGAACTGTTGTAATGAAATATTATTAGATCCATTATTCATTCTTATTATTATAGTTTTAATGTATAATCATAAACTTTTCCCGATTCTATTGTTAATTTATGAATGAAAATAATTTAACCCCTTAACCTACGATTTAGATTCGAAGATGTTGGGCCGAAATCGTATACAAGCTCGACCATCGTACGCGCTGAGCCTGATTAAGGGGGAAGCACACATTATCTCCGCTCTCACCGGAATATTTTTACAATTATTTTTTACTTCATGTCATAGAAATTCCACGCTTTGACGAGGAAATATTTTTTATAAAAAATGAACGGTGTAAAACGATCCAATTTACTCACCGTTATTAGACACCAGAATTCTTTTAAAATAATTTTTAATGAGAATTTTCTGTTTATTATAGGAGGAAAGTATTTGTTAAAAAATAACGGTGTAAGTATAAATAATGTGTGCGTCCCCCTTAACTCTTTCGTTCCCGTTACGGCCGTAGCCGCCCGAAAGCTCTCAGTCCCATTACGGCCCTAAAACGCCTGAGATAGTTCATCCCCCCATATTCGCTCTTTTATCTTCGCGATGGTCATTTTTCCGCAGTTAGTTGTCAGTGCAGATGATAAGTGGGCGGGTTAACTTTACGGTGACAAGAATGGATAGGGGAGGGAGTTTTCTTGTCCTAAAGATTTTGAAGTGAGAGACAAAATTTTGTAATCGCAGTTTGTTAGCTGAGATCATCCTGTATGTTCTTATTTCTTTCTGTTTATTATGGCTTTTTGACGTAGAAAAATAACACAATACGAAATTAACGCGATTTTATTTGCTTCCACTGAAAATGAAATTAACAAATCGATTGATATCAGTGATAGTGATGAAACTTCAGAGGAAATAGAATCTTACCAAACACCGAAACTGTTTCTGATTCCGGTGCGGATCTAGACGAAAATTATGGTAATTTTCATATTACTTTTACGTGGACTTCCGACATAAAGAACTTTAAAAATCAGGAAAAAATTTCGGAATCTAAAGACTCAGTAGATAGTTTGAATGCAAAAGCAGAACCTCTAGATTATTTTAATAATAAAAAAAAAAAAAAAAAAAAAAAAAAAGAAAGAAAGAAAGAAAAAAGAAGAAGGAAAGAAACAAAAGGAAAAGAAAAGTGTTTGCAAGAAAATACAAGTTAGAAAAAAAAAAAAAAAACTTCCTCACAACAATTGTTTTGGGCTGAGAAACAGTATACATCGCTTCTTCAGATAGAAATTAGATATAAGTGCTACTTTCATGCTGTGCTTGTGCCTAACATTTCTGTCTGACGAAAGGTTGGGCTATTATTTCGAATCGAAACTACTGTTGCAAATCTTTAATTTATTTTTATTAATTTATGGTGCTTGCTTACATTTTTTTTTTATTATTATTGCTTATTACTTTAGAACATTAGTCCTTCAGCGCATATTAATTAATAAATATTTACAATCAAAATTCTTATAAAAGGAGGTTTTCAATTGCTTTTATCAAATTTACTTAACTCTGACAAAATGGGTGATTAAAAATAGCTAGAATGATAATTTAAGAAAGAGTTACACATTGTGCATTACACAATGTTCAAAAACTTTACAACAGTATTTTCTTCATTGTAGATGACTAGTTCTTGAACTGTATAAGAATACGATTTTTCAAAAAATACGTTAGTAAAAAAAAAAAAAAAAAAAAAAAAAAAAGAATGAATGAGAAAGCTTTACGACAATTGTTTTGGGTCGAAGTAATAGCACACCCCTTCATGGACTAGTGCCTAGCTTTTTCCTCTGTTGAACCTTTGTGTTATTGCTTTGTATATCGACCCAAAAGAACTGCTAAGAATTTTTATTTTTTTTTTATTTCTAATACAACATTAGTTAAAAAAAAAAAAAAAAAAAAAAAAAAAAAAAAAAACTGCATATCCCTTGAAATAAATAACTATGTTAAAAATAATTGGATTCATAATTTTAAAAATGTGCTTCTCACACGATGACTTTAAAATGTTAACAAAACTATTTTCTTCATTGTAGTTGACTATATGTTGATATTTATATGCTTACATAAGAAAAAGAAAAAAAAAACTTTGCAAAAAAATACCGTAAGTTGAAAAAATAAAAAACCTTCTTCATAACAATTGTTTTCGGCCGAAAAACATGATATCGCTCTTTTAGGTATAAAGTAGATATAAGTCCTGATTTGATGCTGTGCTTGTGCCTATCATTTTCGTCTGATGAAGGGTTGTGCTATTATTTCGAATCGAATGAACTGCTGCGAATGGTGTTGGCTTACTCTTTTTTTTTTTTTTTTTTATTTATTATTTATTTACAATAAAAATTTTCATAAAATGAGGTTTTCAATTGTACTTATGAAATTTACTTAACTCTGAAAAAATAGACATTTAAAAATAGTTAGAATGATAATTATAAAAAAAAAAAAAGAAAGAAAGAAAAAAAAGTTGTTATTGCACAGTGATTTTCTAAAATTTTTGCATTATGTTTTCTTCATAAATAAATAAATACATCGAATTTTAATTATCAATTTTATAGACAATATGATAACTGCTTTGTGGCATTTTATAAATACTACGTGAATTTAAATTCATATAATATTTGTTATGTTTCGAAAGCAAAAGTATTATTGATGTTGATAGTACCAGGCATTTCTTGGAAAATATATTGCACACCCTCCACTCTGCAGTGAAACTGGACCAGACAATAAACCATTCTTCCCCTAATCTTAAGGCGTGTTGAAATGACACTCGCATGAATAGAAAAAGAAGCCGCTCTGTACTTCCGTGGGGGTGAAATCTCGGGCGTTTGTCCGGGATTCTGAGGTAGATAAAAATTTCATATCCATGGGACCGAAAGAGTTAATCAGGCGCTGCGTACGCGGGCTATGCCCGTAATATTCACTTCTGGCCCGACCATCGTACGCGGGCTATGCCCGTCATTGTAGGTTAAGGGGTTAAATTAATGTATTCTGCTCCGAATTTTCACCCTGCCCTTCCCCATAAAAAGTATACACATACATGAATCGTATACGCACAAATATATATGCACAAATGCATATGTACAGTCATATAATAATAATAGCAATAATTTCCTTCCCCGACTAATTTCACCGTAAATTATCGTAGAAGCCAGCAGCTGATGCCTAACGATTGGTAATAGCATCCAGTTTTTAATTCAATTGCTGAATTTTGTTTAGGGTGTCATCTACTTATTAAAACTTGCACAAACATTTTTTTTTTCCGAATTGTAACACCTACTTTTGACTACATATTCGAATTTCGGAAGTCAAGGCGGTTCGGAAAAGGGTGTAGTTTATATTCCTTATATCAAGTTTTCATAGAGTTATAAGTAAAAATTGATCAGGGGTAAATCTCTATATTTAAAAAAATTAAGATATCACAAAGAAAAGTATTATATCTATTCAGATAATAATAGGAAAAGAAGTATAACAATTTTAAATATAAACTAAACTAAAGTAATGTTAATTAAGAAATGATGTGTACGTCTAAATTTACTTGAATAACTATTTTAAATCATGTGCAAGCAAAGTAATATATGACACAAATGATAACAAGTGACAGCCCTCTAAGAGCAATAAAAATTGAAATATCACTATAATTCGAAAAATAATGATAGGAATGAACTGTAAATTTAGAAACCCATATTTTTGATGTTGCCCATTGCTATTCGTGCAAAAGTTAATGTAAGTCATAACACATAATTTTTTGAAATATGAAATTATTAATAATTTTCATAATTCAAAAAATGTCTTTTAATCAAAAATATGCATGGAATATATTTGGGCTACTTCACTCTAACGTTACAAAAAAAAAAAAAAAAAAAAATTTCAATATATTAATTTTTTGGGAAGACATGAATTAATGTTTATTACATTCATTTAGCATTAGCATCTCCATAGTTTAACAATTTACCGTAATTTTCTGCGTATAATCCGCAGTTCAGGTAATTCAGTTCTACATCAGAAATTTTATTTAACAAACGAGGTTCTATTTGAACGAGCTGTTTCTTCAAAATAATATAGATTTCTGTGTTAAATAAAAGTTCTGGTGGAGGAATAACACATTTTATCTGCGGATTATACACAGAAAATTACGGTATGTGAAAAATTGAGAGAAACAGATAAACTATACCATATTCTGGGCTGATTTGATTCGAATAATCCAAAATGCTTGTCGAAATGGGGGGATACCTTTGAAAAAAATGAAATTCATTCCAATTTTAATATGCAGACACCCTCTTAAGCAAAATCTAACTAAACCGTTCTAAACTATGCCTTATTTCTAATCGATCGGCACTAACCGCATGTCTCTACCCTAATTTACGGCGAAAGTCGGAAAAAAGGGGGGGGGGGGCTTATTTTATGACTGTACATACGGTGCGGCCCCAATGAATAAAATAGATTTCCAATGCGGCCCACCAAGTGTTTTGGGTTGGACAGGCCTGGTCTAAAGGATATATAACGAATGTTACGGAAAGGCGTGGCCGGCGTAAAATACTGGCCTGGGCAGTGAAGAAACATCTGCAAGTAGTAGTCTGGTTCTGCGACCTTGGCATACTTGAAATCTTCCGCTTTGACAATCCAACCAGTTCGTTCAAGAGCAAGAGAAAGGTGCATGCCATGCCAATAGATGTGGAATACATGAAGTTGCACGTGTTTAATAAAATTTCTTCATTATGCCATAAAGTTTATTTAACTGGATTTTTCAGGTAAGTAACACTTATTTATTTTATATAAATTTAATAAATATTATATTTGATTAAATAGTATTTTGTCGGAAAAAATGTTCCAGAAACTTCAAAACCTGCGGCAAAAAAAGAAAATATTTAGCCTATCAGTAATTAGTGAAAGTCTTATGCAATACAACTTTTTTAATATTGAAATATATTTAGTTGATTTTAGGTTTCTTTTCAAATCTGTGCTTTAACACCGATTTAAAAAAAAAAAAAAAAAAAAAGTGGTAAATAATTATTATATTTGTGTGAAGAAAAACTGATTAATAATTAAATATTTTTAATTCTTTAGAATAAAGGGAACTTTTGGAGAAATATAGTAATATATTAATATTAGATATATGTATATGTGCGTCCGTACATAATACTAATATAATATTTGAAGAATACTAATAATTATGAAAATTGATCAATTAAAACAAATACTAATTTATCTAAATCTTTCATAAATATAGTTATTAAATTACAAAATTTAAATACTAGAGTAAATTCTAGCAGTCATAGTATCCTCCTTGTCAAATGGAAAACTAGTTTATTGTAGCCAAAACGTTCTTCTATATTTTCCAATTCAAATTCATGCATTACAAATTATTTATTACAATTTTTTCCCATGATAAATGAAAATGAAGAGGACTTTCGTCTCAGAGAAGCATAATTTTGTGTGTGGAAAGAAAGTCAATTTTGCACCTACATTAGTTTTAGACAATGCTATTTTTTTTATTTTATTTGTTTTATTTAATTTAAAAAAAAAAAAAAAAAAAAAAACATTTTACTTATTTTATTTATTTATTAAATCACAGATCTGTGGTCGAACCATTTGTTTTAAAGTTATTAAAGAATTGACAATTATAACGAATTATTTTAAATATATTAACGATATTGACAAATACTTATGTTGAAAATTTATAATCTCCGGGGATATTATTTACCTCAGAAAAGAGAGTAATTCACCTACATAGAAAAGAAAAAAATATATATTCCACTTCATTATTGCTATTATAAATAATTTTATTTTCACAATAATTCTTTAATAATATTTCCTCCTATGCACATTTATCCGAAATTTTATTCAGATAAAATTATTACATATGATTATGTATGAATTTGTGTGCATTAGTTTTTGAATTAGAGCTGCCACAAAATTTTTCACACACAGACTTTAACAAGATAAAATTGTTGCCCCCTTTTATTTAAAATTTTTCAAATAAACTATGTTTATTTACACACACACACACACATACATATATATATATATAGAGAGAGAGAGAGAGAGAGAAAACCTTTTCAAACATTGCATTATATGAAACCATGTATCACATGAAGAATCATAAAAAATATGATGAAAGGAAAAAAATAAGCAACGTGATATTGAAACATACAAATTCATTACTTTTTCAAGGGCATTGAATGAACGTTTATATATATATATATATATATATATTTTTTTTTTCAAGTTTTTATTTATTTATTTATTATTATTATTTTCCATTTCTGATAAGAAAAATAATTGATATAAAATAGACTAATATTTATGTTTTTAAATTGTATATTATTTTATTGAAATATAGTCGAATTATTTTTTGAAAAGCAGTCTTACCAATTAAAAAAAAATTAATTAATTAAAAAATAATCTCTTTTATGTATAAACAAGAAACAAAATTCTTCTTATTAAAAAAAAAAAAAAAAAAAAAACCTCACAATTTTAGAGTTATTGATTTAAATAATTTATTGATGTATGGTAAATTATAATAACAAATGTTGTGCCTGCAAACAGTGCTTGAGGGAATGCTTTATTTTTTACCTTCAGAAAAAAAGAAAAATTATTTATTTAATGACATATGAAAAAAAAAAAAAAAAAAAAAAAAAAAAAAAAAATCCCTCTAGCTCCATTTTTATCATAGATCTATGGTCCAGCCATTTGATTTGAAGGTATTGACGAGTTCTTTCGAAAAATACTCATATTAAAAATTTTCGATCCCCCCCCGGGGGGTAAATGAGAAAAGAGAGTAATTCACCTTACCCCAGAAAAGAGAGTAATTCACCTACGTAATAATAATAATAATAATAATAATAATAATAATAATAATATATATCCTACTTCATTATTGCTATTATAAATAATTTTAATTTCCCAACAGTTCGCTAATAATAATTTCTAAAGTGCACATTTATCCGAATTCGTGTTCAGATAAAATTATCACATACAAATATGTACGAATAGATGTCTCTTAGTTTTTGAATTAGAGCTGCCACAATTTCTTTTTCAAACACAGACTTTAATAAGATAAAATTATTACTTTTTTTTTTTTTTCTTTTTATTTGAACTTAAGAAATAAATAATTAAATAATGTTTATTTACTATATATATATATATATATATATATGATAAAATTTTAATATTAAAATTTATTATGATAGCTATCATTTATATATATATATATATATATATATATGATTTTATTAATATTATTATTATTTTCCATTTCAGATAAAATATAAAATAAAATAACCATGCCAAGGCACTGCAGTGTCGCTGGATGTCGCTCAAATTATGATAGTCAGCCACAAAATGTGTCCACCTTTTCCTTACCCAAGGATAAAGAATTAAAAGAGTTATGGCTAAGAAAAATACCAACGGATTTATCACATGTAAAAAACCCTGTAATATGTGTCAAACATTTCGAGGAAAAGTGCATTATAAAAAAATTCTCAGCAGTTATTAATGGAATAAAAGAAGAATGTGAAAGGCAGAGACCTAAATTAACAAAAGAGGCTATTCCCACTGCATTTCCAAATTGTCCGTCTTATTTAACTGTGGAATCTAATAAAGTGCGAAGATTGGTGAATGCCGAAGAAGAAAATTTGGAAAGGGCCTTAAAAGAAAGTGTTGAAACGTTTAATACTTACGTAAATAAAAACTCTATAACGGCTGTGGATGATTTAGTGAAATATTTTTCTGAAAAAAATTTTGATTCTAACTGGATACATTTTTTGTCCGGTGAAATGTTTAACATATGCTTAATGAATGTGACTGACGGATGACCTACTGTATCTGGCTGCATAACTGTAAGTAATAATCTTAACTTTAAAGTCTATTTTAATCAAATGTTAGTGTCTCATAAAGATATTCCATTAAAAGATAATATTCTAACTTCAATAAATGAGCTTGAAATGCTGATGGAGTTTGTTAATCAAAACTTAACATCAACATCTAAATTTGCAATAGATTCTGCACTTGATTTCCTTAATTCTTTACCTAACTTAAACGAATCAGAAAATTAAAAATTTTGTATTGAACAAATTCACTTATCGAGACTTGATAAAAATGCTTAGAAGATATGGCAACTCTTCTATGCTGTTAGCTTCAACTCTTTATATTCACTCTCCATCAGCATATCAAGCTCTAATAAATTATGGCTTTTACCTTCCACACCCCCGAAACTTAAGAAAGCTTATTTATAATATAGATTTATCAGTAGGATCAATTGATGGTAGCATAAAGTATTTAGAAAACAGAGTGAAATATTTACAACATGAAATGATTGTATCGTTAATTATGGATGAAATCTATGTTAATCTTCAATTAAATTTTAAAGGGGGGGATATATATGGGACTACAGTTGATGGAAATATTGCAAAAACTGTCCAGGTTTTTATGATCACCTCAATACTTTCAAAATATAAAGATGTTGTAGCATTAGTTCCTGTAAGCAATTTGAAAAGCTTAGATTTAAAACACATGATTTTAAAATTAATTAAAATTCTTGAAGAAATTGGCTTCCATGTAATTTCAGTTGTATCTGACAACAACAATGTCAATAGAAAGGCTTTTGAATTATTCACTCCAAATAAATTACTAAGCCATGTTATTCCTCATCCATTCGATGAAACAAGAAAGTTATTCTTTATTTTTGATGCAGTACATATCTTAAAATGTATTCGTAATAACTGGGAAAGAAAAACCAATGAAAATAGAGTAATAGAATATCCCGATATAAATAATAATGACAATTTATTAAAGGCCAGTTACCGCCATTTAGAGTTAATGTATGAATTAGAAAAACCTAATATATTAAAATATGGCCATACCCTCTCATCAAAGGTATTGTATCCTACTAATATTCAAAAACAAAATGTTAATCTAGCCCTCAAAATATTCAATGAAAACAATATTATCGCATTAAAGCACATATCAGAAAAAAATCCCGATGTTTTTGAGAATGTTAATTCCACTTGCAATTTATTGATTTGATTGTAAAATGGTGGAAAATTGTTAATGTTAAAAATGCCTTTGAAGGAGAACGTTTCAATGATAAATTCAGAGAACCGATAAGAAAAAATAGCGATTTACAAATAGAGTTTTTGAAAAAAAATGTCAATTTGGCTAAAATGCTGGCGTCAGACTGTACCAATTGATAAAAGCTTGAGCTCACAAACTTTTCAAGCTTTAATAACATCGATTGATGCATTTTTGTGCATGATACCATACATTTTTGAAAAATATGAGGTAGATTATATACTTCTTAGCAAATTCCAATCTGACGATTTAGAAGGCCGATTCAGCTCCTATAGACAATTAAGTGGCGCTAATTACTATATCAGTTAATTACAAGTCCTAGAAAACGAACGAAAAATAAGATTTAAAAATTGTAATCTTTTCAGTTCGAAAGACAAAAATATCTGTATTAAAACACTCTTACCACTGAATGACAATAATATTGATAAATTAGTTCCTATTGATAAATTTAATGACTTTGTAATGACGAATTTTCATTTGATTCAATACCAGAATCTGTTGTACCTCTTTTAACGTACGTTGGTGGATACAGTGTTCATAAAATTCTAAAAAAGAAAAAAATGTACAGAGTGTTGTTCATGGCTACAATTATCAACATCAGTTGATGTTGATTCATCATCTTACGATTTTGTAAAAGATTTAGATAGAGGAAAACTAATTCTACCTACTGAAGCTGTTGTATACACTACAGGATTAGTTTGGCGGACTATGCAAAATTTGATCAATCATTCTGAATTTCTTTCTGTAAACAAACAGCTATCTATTCTCCATAAAATTTCTTCTTTAAAACTGGAAAATTCAGAATTATGCTCCCTTTTTGATGAATGCCTTTGTAAAGTCAGTTTATTTGATAAATTAAAACTAATTTCATTGACAATTTCTAAGATAATGATAAATAATTATGTGAAACAAATTAACGATAAATCTGGTAAGTCTCCAGATACGATGAGAAAAGTAAAAAAGTTAAAAACTTAACATTGTTAGAAAAGTATTTACTTTTATTATTAAAGTTTAATCTTTAATTTGTTTCATTAGTTTCTTGCATTTCTCTCTCTCTCTCTCTCTCTCTCTCTCTCTCTCTCTTTCACACTCACTCACACACACAAACACACACATATATATATATAAAAGAAGAAAGTGTTAGATTCATGAAAATTTTTGAATTCCAGTTTTCGATGGATTTACCCATTTTCAGATGTCTTGAACAGAATTTGACTGTTTTTTGAAAATATCTTCCTGTGTGTATGTATCATAAAGTTTCGAACGCTGTATCTCACAAACCAATGTATAGAATTTAACCAAACTTAATTTGGTATTTAATTGGACTCTGACCTAATCTGGTTCTGATTAGATTTGGGGATCAATCGCTAGTGGCGCTGTAATCCCATTTAAAAAAAATTTTTTTTACATTACAGTATAGGACAAAATGTCATATAAACATGGCTAATAAGAATTATTTTTAATGTGTGATTTAAAAATTAATATGAATTATTGATATTAGTATAGTAGCAAACTAGGGAAAATTGTGTATGCATGTAGGAGCATCGATTCCTCCCCCCCCCCCACGGGGGAGGGGAAGTAACCCTCTCCAGGGAGTGTAAATTTTCAATATGTGTATATTTCCAAAGAACTCGTCAATACCTTTAAAACGAATAGTTTAACTATTAATATTAGCTAATTTAAAACAAAGTTTTTTTTTTTTTTTTTTTTTTTTTTTTAATACTTATTTATTTAGTTTTATTTATTTATTTGTTTTGTTTTTAACCGAAAAAAATAAATAAATAAATACACTTTTTCTGATGTTGGCATAAATTGTCTTGCTTTCGACATTTAAAATCATAATTCTGTGCGATAAAAATCCCCTGCATTTATCATGGAGTGTAATAAGTAATTTGTACTGCCTGAATTTATGTAAAATTATATAGAAGAAAGTATTGTGGTGGTCATAGCATACTGCTTTATTTTAAGGTTAATTTTAAATGTATATATAATATGTATTTTAATGGTGAAAGTTTCCGTCAGTCACATTCTACTTGCATAATTATAATACATTAAATGGTTATACTATAAAAAATTATTGATATATCTTTCATTAGATATTTAGATTAAAATTTATTGTTCTTATATTCTTGTATACTGAAGATTTGATGTATATTTTGTAAAACTCCATTTTTGTGTTCCTTATTGTACTGTTGTAAATAAAATTTACTAATAAAATATTTTCTTCTATTTAATTGTTTCTGATCTTTTAATTTAATACAGATAATATATAATTTTTAAAACTGTAAATATTTTGATTTCAATTAAAGTAGCTATTTTGTTGAAATATGAATGAAGGTTTTGTTTTAAATTGAAAGGTACTGTCATGTTGCAAAATTAATGAAAAAATGCTAATATACCAAAAGATTTACTATCTCTGGAATTAAAAATAATAATATTGAAGAAAAAAATAAATAAAATAATAATTGAAAATATTAATGTGTTTAAGGAAAGAGAAGAAGGGGGGGGGGAGAGGTTTTTTTTTTTTTTTTTTTTTTTTTTTCATTAAATAGTTTATATTGTACAGAAGTTAGAGATAAAAAAAACATGTGAAAACTGATTATTTGGAACAGAAAATATTCAGTGTGAAATTTTTCAATAGTAATCAACTTAAATAAATTGTAAACAATAAAACTTTGGTTTACTTTTGAAAAATCTTTTTTTTTTTTTACTGAAGCAGGTTTTAAATTCAGAATTTTAGCCTGGCTTTTAAAACTGTATTAAAAATACTATTAAATTATATTAGTGAAATGGTCATTATTTATGACAACTTTTAAGATTGTTTATTTATAGTTTTGTATTATTATTATTTTCTTTTTTAAATATTAACTTTAGGATATTGTTTTGTTATTGTTATTTATGATAATGACGATATATTAATGAACATTTTTATTTTAAACATTATAAATTAAATGCTGTAACTTCTCAAAGATATTGCAGATTTAAAATAATTATAAAGAATTTAAATATTTGAAACATATTTTTACTATCATAATAATATAAAATAAATAAGATAAAAATCATGAATTTAAATTCTATTTTTATTTATTTGGAGAAAAAAAAATAAGATTGTGTATCTCTGCGTTTATGTCACGTTAGAGCGAAAAACCAGACTACTAGTTTCAGCTAATTGGAGCTTTTCGCGGAGAGTGCCCAAGCCTGTATTTCTCGTCAGCCGCGACGGAAAGGTAGTAATTTTCATCTTACATATAGAGGGCTACCAGATCTCGAGAATTCACCAATCAGAGCGTTTGTTTAAATTTGTAGCGGTTCATTGGTCGTTCTCGGAAATCGGACGATGACAGACGCAGAAGGGGCGGGCTTTCATCTTTCTTCCGATAAGTTTCAAAGATACTACACCAGGCAGCGATCCGATCGTTTTCCTCTGCTCGTCTGAATTAATGCGGAAAGAAAAGCTCCGTTTTCCGTGCTAGCTGCCCTATCTCGTTTATCATCCTCTAGATTCTTAATCCGTGTTCTAAACCAACACATGAATCACAATCACGGATCACATCCTTGTTTGTTTGTTTACATTAGCTTATGCGCTGCTCTGCTCGCCTGATTTCTGTCAGAATTATCATTAAAAGATTGATTATGCTATGAATATTATTGATGAGCCTTTTATAATCACGTATTGAAAACTCTGCATAATTCTATCCTATGGCTAATATACAACTTATCGCCGATCGTGTGTTAAAATACATTATAGCTGGTTAGCATTATAATTGCTATTTGTTATGTCCATAAACTATATATATAATAACAAATCAAACACGGAAGAAAGTACGAAACAAATCTGAAAAATACAGGCTTTCAAAAGGATTTTAAAAAAATCTATAAAGGCAATTAAATGAAAAGACAAAATAATAATAATAATAATAATAATAATAATAAATAAATAAATAAATAAACCAGAAAAAAAAAAAATAAAAAATCTGACATTGACAGATTTTAATTTAGTGCCAGAGGCCTACTGCTAAACTTGTTAATATCGACAAATTCTTCTTTTGTTAATTCGTGACGATCTAAATTCCATGATAAAGTTTTCATTAAATCAAACCAATGTGTTTCAGCTGCAGATATTGCAACAAATAACGTTGGAAGTCCAAACTGTCTTATAGCCGCAAAACAAAGTTTTTTCTCTTTTTACCAATGAGGGGGAGGTGTGCCTTGAGGGGGGACTCATGTCAAAGGTGTGCCTTTGGGGGGGACTCATGTCAAAGTTGTACCTTGGGGGGGACTCATGTCAAAGTTGGGCCTTGGGGGGACTCATGTCAAAGTTGGGCCTGGGGGGGGGACTCATGTCAAAGTTGGGCCTTGGGGGGACTCATGTCAAAGTTGTACCTTGGGGGGGACTCATGTCAAAGTTGGGCCTGGGGGGGGACTCATGTCAAAGTTGTGCCTTGGGGGGACTTCATTCAATAAATCCCCATTCAATAAACCGACTGAAATAGGCCCTTAGCACTATTAAGAGTGTATTATAAAAATGCGACAACGCTGTACCGACTGAAATAGGGGTACCTTGGGGGGGGACTCATGGCAAAGTTGGGCCTGGGGGGGACTCATGGCAAAGTTGGGCCTTGGGGGGACTTCATTCAATAAATCCCCATTCAATAAACCGACTGAAATAGGCCCTTAGCACTATTAAGAGTGTATTATAAAAATGCGACAACGCTGTACCGACTGAAATAGGGGTACCTTGGGGGGGGGGGACTCATGTCAAAGTTGGGCCTGGGGGGGGGGTACTTCATTAAATAAATCCCCATTCAATAAACCGACTGAAATAGGCCTCTAGCACTAACTAAGAGTGACCTATAAAAATTCGACAACTGTACCGACTGAAACAGGCCTCTAGCACTAATAATAAAAATGTTTTATTTTAACCAGTTCTCCTTAGAATAATGTAATTTTTATTATCGATAGTAAACAGTTTTTGAGGATTTTATTGGGTAGATAAACATGAACAACTGTCTTCAATTCCTACATTTCACAGAATAATATAATTGCGAAAAATAAAAAGAAGTAAAGCAACGTCTGTGCAACATTGTGTCGTTTGAAGAAAGACGATGTTACATGGGACGTTTTCTTATACCAAAGATTATATTTCATATAACTATTATTTCTTTCATGTACCCAGTACTACTATTTTTTAAGTTGAATTTTAGTACTGGGTTCATGCATATTAAAAACGCATTTGCTAAAATCAAAACACTCACATACATATAATAATAATAATAATAATAAAAGTTTGAAAAGAATTTTTACACTATGTTATTTTTAGTTTTAAGGTTGTACATTAGTCAGATTCACACTTTATCCTTTTTGTTGTTCTGTTTTAGAAGGCTATTGCATTCTAAAATGAGATTTTTTAAATTCTACTCTTTGAATATATCCCCTTTTATCTTACCAACAAAAAATTATTTCTGCTTGATAATGAAAATTAAATTTACTTTAATAAAATAAAATTAATGTTATTTCCTTAATGCTCACCAAGATAAAATCTACATGTTCAAAGAATAGAAATCAAAAAACATCATTTTTGAACGAAGTAATCATTATAATACAAAGCGATAAAAATTTCGTATATGGGAAGGGAAAAGAAAAAATGCGAGAAACACAAATATGTAGCCTTAACTATGCTTGATATATATATTTTATTATTTACTTATTTTTATTTTCACATTTATATTAAGATTGTTTAATTTGTTCAAAATTTTTGGATTTGTGTTTGAATTGCATTTTCATTCAATAGTAAAAGTCAAGCTTTAAATGTGGAAATTAAGACATATTTTTCATCATTAAAATATGTCTAAATTAAAGTTGAACATTTATTTTTCTTTCCCTTTTTTTTTACTGTTATAATATCTAATTGTGTACCTTTAAAAAAATGAAACAAAACATTTTAGTAATATAATCATAATAGAAGGGCTATTTTAATACGAAAACTAATAGGTTGTGGCCATCACAAAACTTTTTTCTATATGGTTCTATGTAACAGCGCCACTTACTGCTTTAATTATAGAAAAGTTAACCGTAGTTCCTCACGATAAATACTTTACACATGAAGTTCAATGCAATTTTAATCAGCAAATGCTGAGATATAGGATGTGAAAAATCATAATAGCAGCTCACCTGTCAGCTGATAAATACCTAAATAAGGTCGACATTCATTTTCATAATGGTTTTCTTACATATCAAGTTTCATGCACTTATGTTATAGAAGTTGAGACTTAGCCTATTCATGGGGTAAATTGCAGTGCAGTATTGCCACCTGTTGGCCGATATACACCCTACACCCAAAATAAATCACAATAGTGTTTGATAATGGCTGGTTCTCTCAGATATCAAGTTTTGTGTAACTATACACAACTAGTTAGTTGTAGGGCGACGAAGGCGCCCGTTGAAAAATAATCATTTCATTTATTTATTTCTCACTTTGAATAATTCATTTGCTAGCAAGCCCGTGTGATATTTTCCCACTCTATTTATGTCTTTGTTACATTTAAAATTATTATTATTATTGTATAGACGTCATTTTTTCATATGCATGAGCAAATTTAATATTTTATGTATATATATTTTCCTGCGAAAGCATATTTTATTTTATGCTAGAAAAAAAAAAAAAAAAAAAAAAAAAATGTCAATAATTAAAAATTTAAATGTCTATTTTAAGCTGTTATTTTCATATTTTAATTAATTTTAAAAAATCTAATTACAGATTCGTTACAAATAAGGTACCAAATGAAAGGGGGAATTTTTCTGAATCTGTCGGATTAAACAGCTAATCGATCAAACAATTAGATTTTTTTAAATTAACTAAAGTATAAAAATTAGGAGACAGAGTCCAAGCAAATCTCTTAAGCCTAAAGTGGGACAGAATCAGGGACTGATGAGCATAACTATATATAGAATCTGAGATACAGCCTTCGCTTTCAGTAATATTTTAAAATTTCATTATTTCCAATTCTAATTATCATTAAATTATTTTTAATACATCATTCGAAAAATATTTTAAAGTACTATTATATTATCGAGTAATCTACATTAAATGTATCTAATAGAGGGCGCTATTCAAAATTAACACTAAATATACAATATCTGTTTAAGTAAATGTCATATACTCATGGCCTGAAGGAGGCAAAACCGTTCAAAATTGGTATGTATGTGTTTTTGGCGCCTACGAGTCAAATGACGATATTTTCAAAAGTGTAAAATTATTAGGGTGGCCGCGGAGTGGAGCAAAAAATTAGAAATTGAATTAGACCACTCAAAATTGGTATATATATGTTTTTGGCACCTATGAGTCGAATGATAATGTTTTCAAACGTGTAAAATTATTAGGGGGCTTAGGGGCAAAAAATTATAAATTGAGTTAGATCGTTCAAAATTGGTACATATAGGTTTTTGGCACCTAAGAGTCAAATAAGGATATTTTCAAAAGTGTTAAATTATTGGGGGAGGGGGGGGGGTCCAAAAAATTAGAAATTGAGTTTAACCGTTCAAAATTGTTATAGATACGTTTCGGGAGCCCACAAGTCGAATGAGGATATTTTCAAAAGTGTAAAATTATTGGGGGCAGGGGGAAAAAATTATAAATTGAGTTAAACCGTTCAAAATTGGTATATATATGTTTTGGGTGCCTACGAGTCGAATGAGGATGTTTTCGAAAGTGTAAAATTATTAGGGGGAAGGAAAAAGGGGGATTTAAAAATTGAGTTAGACCATTCAAAATTGGTGTATGTAGGTTTTGTTAAAAAGGGCAGGAAGGGTGGGGGAATGAATACGCGCACACAGCACATGTATCCCTTAATTTGTGCGCAAGCAGCTCTACCGAACTCAGTAGGGACCTGGTGCATCTTTTTTCCAGATCAGAAATGATTATTATTTTTTATTTCTTTTCTTAAGAATAGTGTTAATGAGTGATAATATGCAATTTTGAGAATTTATTAATTATACTGATTCATTTAAAAATAGTGACCCGCTAAGTGGGCGAAGCTCACTAGTCTATATTATTAAAATCTGTGTGCATGTGGGGCCCTTTAGAAAGACCCCTATGGAAGGCACTTCCCCTTCAGTCCTAGGACCTACAGCAGACAATCGGCCTTATTCCCGAATCCAATCTAATTCTGTCATGCTGCCACTGAAACACGATACATTTCAGCCCTATTTGTCACACGGACTTCGGACTGGTACCTCTAGACAGAGAATTTATTGCAGATGTTCCTTATATAATTTGCTAAATGATGTGACTCAAAGTAATGGAGACATTAATTAAAACGTCGACCCAAGTCAATTGAAAAATGACCGAGAATCAATTAGGAATTGCTTAAAAATAGACATTCTAATGGAAAATGGAGAAAATAAATTAGAAATGTATGTCCTATCATTACAAATAAGGTACCAAATGAAAGGGGTGATTTTTCTGAATCTGACGGATTGAATAGCTTATCGATCAGCCAATTAGATTTTTTTAATTAACTAAAGTAAGAAAATTTGATGGCAACAAATCATTTGAATCTAAACTCAGAGCAGACGATTGACTGAACTATCTGGACAGAAAATAAAACAACTACAACTCATTAAGTCACATATTTTTGAAGTGAAATTAAAAATTGCAGTTTTCAATTTTGTTTTAAATTTTCTCCCACAAACACAAAAATTAATGTACAGCCTGGGCAACACAAGATCAACTTCCAGTTTAAA
This sequence comes from Salticus scenicus, assembly GCA_963930645.1. Taxonomy (NCBI): domain Eukaryota; kingdom Metazoa; phylum Arthropoda; class Arachnida; order Araneae; family Salticidae; genus Salticus; species Salticus scenicus. The sequence continues at coordinate 51,050,767 of OZ005658.1, read as the reverse complement.
TTTCATTAATTTTGGTTATTAAACAAAAAAAGTTACATTTTTATGGCAAATTATATTTTATTCTAACACACGTAATCTCTCTCTTAAAAGACGATGTTTCCATAGCAATGAATACATTTTAAGGTAAAAATAATTTTTTTTCAAAGTATTTTAAATTGAGATATTGACACTGAAATTTTGTATTATTTATAAGTCCCGGTATTATTAAGAGGAACGGAAAAGGAGGGGGGGGGGGGGGAGGAAAAAGAAATAGAAATTGAGTTAGACCATTCAAAATTGTTACGTATAAGTTTTTGGAGCTTGCAAGTCGATTGAGAATATTTTCTAAAGTGTAAAATTATTAGGGGAAGGGGGCAAAAAATTAGAAATTGAGTTAAACCGTTCAAAAGTAGTGTATATTGGTTTTACGGGTCTACAAGTGGAATAAGGATATTTTCAATTGGAAGTGTAAAGTTGTAAGGGGGGAGACGTGGCAAAAACATAGATCATTAAAAACTGGTATATGTAGGTTTTTAAGGTCTACAAATCGATTGCGTATATTTTCAAAATGTAGAATCATTAGAAGGGACGGGAAGGGAGGGTGAAGGAATGTGTGCAACAACGTGCGTATCCTTTAATCTGTACGTGTGAAGTGTGCACGGGTCTGTGCTATTGAAGGCAGTAGAGAAGCAGTTTTTACGCGATGAGATGATTTCTTTTTTTATTTCATCGGGAAGAAGAAGGATTTTTTTTAGAAATGATTTTTTTGATAGAAATGATTTTTTTTTTTAAATTTCATTTTTCAAGAATAAAAGTTTATGAGTGATAATATGCAGTTTTGAGAATTCATTAATTATAGTGAATTATTAATTACTGTCGTTCGATTCATTTTAAAATTGAGACCCGCTAACGGGTGATGCTCTCTAGTTGTATCAATGAAAACTGATAATTTAATAGTATGCAATAAATTATTTAATTATTTTACTAATTAAGAGCAATTTTTAAGGTCTGAATTATACGAAATTTTAAATTTGGGCAGAGTTAAATTACAGTTAGTATGATAAAGATTGCACTGTTGAAAGGGGGAGGGGGGAGGGTTTACCCTCATTCATCCCCCATGGTGTCATATTTCAAGAAATCATGGTTGGAACTTCATGAAATTTTAAATTCGGAGTTGAATCCCAAGTAACACGGAATGGCTGGGAAACTGTTGGCCCTACAGTTTCCTTCATCGTTGGGCAACCGTTTGTTTTGGCCGCTGGCCCTCGGTTTAGCTAACCGTTGGGTGACGGTTGGCCCAGCGATGGAGCGGTTGGGTCATGGTTGGCAAACGGTCGGGTCATGGTTGGCAAATGTTTGGGTCATGGTTGGCAAACTGTTGGGACATGGTTGGTGAACTGTTGGGCTACGGTTGGATAACCGTTGGGCCACAGTTGGCTTACCGTTGGACCACAGTTGGCAGACCGTTGGGCTACGGTTAGGCCAGTTTTTCTAACCGTTCTACTGTTGGCCCAACTGTCACCCAACGGTTGGCTCAACCAAGGCCCGACGGCCAAAAGCAACCGTTGGCCAACGAAGTGTGAAAATGTAGGGTCGTTTCTCAAGAATTCTGTCATTTAGGTTAAACTCAAGGAGTTAGAAACAAAGCACCAAATTAAAAAAATTATATTTTTTAGGCTATTTGGTTTCATTTTTACTCAAATAAAATATATCTTTTAGGGTGAATAAACACAGTCTAAATTGAAAAAGAATTAATTAATAATATGTTGCAATTATAATTAATTTATTAGGGTGAATAAACGCATTCTAAATTGAAAAAAGAGTTAATTAATATGTTGCAATTATAATTAATTTAATAATAAATTAATTATAATTGCAACATATTATTAATTCTTTTTTCAATTTAGAATGCGTTTATTCACCCTAGAAGATATATTTTATTTGAGTAAAAATAAAACCGAATAGCCTAAAAAAAAATATATATTTTTTTTTTATTTGGTGCTTTGTTCCTAACTCTTTGAGTTTAACATAAATGACAGAGAATTCTTGAGAAACGACCCATATATATACAGTCGGCTGCAAAATTATTCGAGCACTAGCAATAATCCTTGCGAAAAAAAAGTACACTTAATACAGCTTTGTTAAATAAATCCTTGTCGAGTCATGTTCTTAATCAGTCTAAGAACATGATTCGACAAGGATTTACTTAGCAAAACAGTCTTAAGTGCACTTTTTAAATATAGGAATTATTGGCTAGTGCTCGAATAATTTTGCAGCCGACTGTATACATATATATTAAAAAAAGTTTAAAGTTTAATCAAAAGAATTTATAAATTATCATGAAATTACTTGTTTAAAAGTGCTATATTCTCAATATCTTATTACTTTCAAAATGAATAAATATATTTCTGAAACAAATTAACAAACTTAAAGATAATTTTTTCTTTAAATGTTATAATATTATACAAATTTTCAAAAGAAGAAAAAATATCTTATTTACTCTAAATTGTAATTATATAAAAAAAATTATGAAGTCTGAAAAATAAATCTCAATGTACATAAAATAAATATACGAAAATCAATGTAATATATAAAAACAGTATTTTTATTTGTTGATGTTGATATGTCCTTACTCCTTATAGCACATTGTAATAAATATTTGATTGTTTGCGGACGTAATTATCTGACTACAAATTCTTAACATGATGTATACACATTTCTAAAAGTGAATTATCTTTAGCAAAATGGAAAAGTGACTTGGCTAAGATTCAAACTTAGCCCTCAGTTTTGTACTTACTGAAAAACCTAGTCAATATCTGACTTGCAGGAATTACTCATATGAAACAGAAAAATTTTTTAATATGATCTGTAAGCTCTTATATAAGTGATTACTACAGGTTACATTGTCTGATATCGACTAAATGATTCAGTGGTAGAGCACTAGTAATTTATACAATATGTCTCATATTTAAATCTTGTTTTTAAATATATACCTTAAAAGTGAAAATTAAAATTATTTATTTATTTAACTCTCCTTTTTTAAACTGACTATTTTTAGCAAATGAGTTCATTTAAATTCTTATTTTACTCGTAATAGATTGAAAGAAATATAAATCAATCTGTTGTTTTATTTTATCTCACTTTAATAAATATATCAGCAAAATTTTTATACTATATAGAATAGAAAATTCAAATTCTCATATCAAGTCTGATAACATATAAGATTATTATTATTATTATTATTATTATTATTATTTTTGATGCTTTAAATTTAAAGAAAGTTAAATTTCAGAACTAAAAATATCTACATCACTGTTGCTGGATTATAATGTAATCAAATCAAAAATTATGTAAGAATGTAATTCAAACTATTGATTTATAATGAAATAGACGTAACAAAGGTAAAAATTAAGAAAATTAAGTGCAGGACCAGAGATTTTAAGATTTTACTGGTATATACACATTTTCACTGATCCGTTTACCCAATTTTTAGATTTTTAAAAATACAGCTGAACCTCGTTAACGTGATTCTCTAGGGAGAAAAAATGTCCATGTTATCAGTAGCAACGGGATTATGGAAACAGTTCATGTTAAAAGTAATTCACATTAAGTGTGTTCACGTTAACGAGGTTAGACTGTACTTACAAACTAAATTTAGGTGGCAACTATGACAATTGAATATAATTGTAATTAGTTTTAAAATACAAATGAAATCTTATATAAATCAGAAAATGTATGTTTTTGTAAATTGCTTTTCAACATTACAACCAGGAAATACACACGAGAAATAAAGAGTAAATTTTCACCACATTATTTCAATGAAAGAGAGATGGGAAAAAAATGAGATGATGAAGTAATATGCAATGATAAAATGTCTATGTGAAGGGCTAGGAAAATGTTTGTTTACTCCGCAGTTGCAAGTTATTCTTTAGACATGACGAGTGATTTTTTTATATTTTTTTTTATGAACAGTGTAACATTGTCAAAAAAAAAAAAAAAAAAAAAAAAAAAAAAAAAACTCTTCCTTAGTATTTGGATAGGCAACTACTTAAATTTTATTATCTTTTTAAGCTGTTATTATCCTATACAGACTATCGGTGACATCTCATGAATGACACTTTCAGTATGTTCCACTTGGGTAATTAGAAATAATACAATAAAATGGGTATTTAATCATCTTTTTTGTTAACTTGCTTATTTCGAGAAGCAACACAGATATGGCGACATTTTAACAGTCAAACAGAAGAGGAGCTTTTCATAATAATATGCTGTTTCTAGCCACCTGTATGGAGCATACCCAAAAGTTCATTCACGATACGCTACTGCAGATTATGTATCATATATTGTAGTCCTGTAAAAAAAATGATATCTTTGGCTGATAAAAATTTTGAAATTCTAACCACTGTACCTATAAAAAAAAAAAAAAAAAAAAAAAAAACTTGTTTATAAGAAAGTCATGAACTCCTCTCTCTATTTAAAAAATGAATAAAATTTGAATTTTATCACAGTTAATTGTACTAAAAACTCCTTTCAAAAATAGGGAGGTAATATCCCATGTATAACTAAAAATAAAAAATTTAATTTCTAAATAAATAAATAAATAAATAAATAAATGAAAATGGATTAAAAGAAAAAAAAAAAACATTCTTAAGAATGTATTTGTATCTTGTTAACTTATTAGTTTCAAACTGATTTTCTTTTACAAAAGTTTTTTTTTTAAAATACATGTATACTTTTTATTATTATTATTATTAAAATCACACAATCAACTGATTGAAAATCATATTTAATGATTTTTTTTTTTTTTAATGTTTCCGACTGAGTGAAAATAATGCCTGGAGCGGGAGTCGAACCCCGGAAATTTGGCTTACAAGGTCAATGCTCTAGCAATTGAGCTATCCAGCCGATAACCGGTCGGCATTACTCACTCAGACAAACTTTAGGCTTTTTTTCTGCCTAAAGGTTGTCTGAGTCAGTGATGCCGACCTGTTGTCGACCTGGATAGCTCAATTGGTAGACCCTTGACCTTGTAAGTCAAAGGTCCAGGGTTCGACTCCCGGTCCAGGCATTATTTTCACTCAGTCGGAAAAATAAAAAATGTCAATAAACATGTACACTTTTCCTAGAATGTCTTGGAGCTTTTCTCCATTAACTCCTTTTAACAATTAATCTATGTAAAATTGAAAACCATTATTAAATCTTATATTGTGAATAAATTAATTTTATATTTTGTAAAGACAAAAGACATAATTATACAATTTAACCTAATTTACCAATGGAGTAATACAATTCTTACCTACAGAGTACGATTAAAAAATGATTCCCTTATTTTTTGAAGACACCTAAATCTGGATACAAAAGTAAAATGCAGGGGTGCAAAATATGTCCAATCCAGTGATCTAGGATCGGGGTGGGGGATATTTACAGAAAAATATACAAATGATATCAGTTTCAACAATGAATTACAAAAATCCTAGTTAAAATAGTTTCCCCATTTTGGAGAAAGAGATTGGGGGAAATGTTGGGAATTAAAGAAATTCTGCAACCCTGGTAAAATGCATTACAGTCTAAAAAAGAATGCAAAAAATAAAGGTACATTTAAAAAATAGCATATAATTTTTATTGAAAAATGTAAAACTTAATTAAATGTTACATATTACAATATTTAGAGTATACTAATTATCATACAATTTATTTTATTTATTTATATTGATATGTCCAGATAAAATAATATTTTCAAACATATGACTTTCCTCTTCATCAACAGTCTGAAAGACTTTCAAGAAAGTGCAATATACAAACCTAAAATAAATATACTTAGTTATTTTGATTCCATTTTACATAATAATAATAATAATAATAATAATAAATTAAGTGCAACACATGAAAATACATCTTGAAAAATTATACTTCTAATAAAAACTTCTCTGAGAGCAACAAGTGTTAAAAATAGTTTATAGATTTAATCCCTTACTTTTGTTTTATTGATATGATTTGAAATCAACAGAATTAATTTGACCAATTGGCTTGGAAAAGTACAGTTTACATTGTATTTACTTAATTCACTGGTAAATTTTTAGCCGCTGAATCGCAACAGAAAAACTATAAGAAATTGCTAAACTTCATGTTTTGTATACCAAATGTGAAAAAGTTGTAATCAAATTATATTAACTCGAATTCAATAAAACCACAAAATGTAAACACATCGATCAGTTTTAATTATTAAAATGTGATATCATGTCTTAATCATTACAACTTAAATTTCCATTTATTTTATAGCATAGATTTAAAAAAAAAATCAAATTAAACTTCACATTTACCTCAATTTAAATTCAAATACCTTATTTTCATCCTTTTGATAAAACGAATATATTTCGGCATACACATCGCAGCCCTTCAGATTTACTTTTTACAGTGTATTACATTAAAGTAAGGCAGGGGTTGATCCAAACAAAATTTGGATCCCTTTTGCGGCCCCTTTACAAAATTCAAATCCGTGAAAAGAGATCCCCAACAAAATTCAAATCCGTGAAAATGGACCCTTCACAAAATTCAAATCCATAAAAAGGGACACATAAAATTCAAATTTATAAAATGAGCCTTTCTACAAGACTTTGTTTTATAAAAATGATACTTTTTATAAAGTATTTTCATGTTTTCAGTATTATTTTTAAATGAATGCCTTAAATTAGCTCAACGAAACTCTATTAAACTTGATATTAAACATTATATACAACGATTGTAAAAATGAAAGATTTTACACACTATTTTATTTTCTCACAAAAATAAATAAAAATTTCACAAAAAAGGAACCCAAAAATCAAACTCTGGATTGGCCCCTGATTAAAGTAAATTTACCCGGAATGTATATTTAAATTAGTTTGCAGAAAATGGTAAGAAGTAAATTTAAAAAATATAAAAACAGGATTTTATTTCAAAATGTACTAAAAAATTCAAATTCCATGGATGTGGATAATATACATATATGCAAAACTTCAGATCAATCAGGTGGTAGGATGTGTGATAAAATTGAAAAACAAATTTTGAACTTGAATTCGGGGTTTAGGCGCTCAGTCCACCTTAACCACTTGAGTACGTCGTCGAAAGAAGTGGACAGCTTCCCGTTACCAGACTTTGCAGAAAAGCAAAGACAATTCTAGGAGACGCGCAGACACAAAGTGCAAAATAATAAATTGGTCGCACTCTATGTTACTCCACTACAAGACATAAGACCCATCTTCTGATCTTGTTTCAATTTTGATACTACTTATATTGGAGAACTCGGAATCGCTCGACTCATTTTCATCTCCATCTGGAATAAATTCTAACAAACTACTATTTTCGTCATCCATATTTCATTGAAATTCTTAAATCTAACAAAGCAACAAAAAGACAAAAAAATCCTCATAGATAATCAGTTCTATCGCCCCTCCTTTATGGAGTGAACGTTTCCGGTATGCTCTTGGTTCAAAGTGTTCACGTGATCCCAGGTAGAAAAAAGCATCATATCTTCGCTACAAGACATAAAAAACTTTATTGCCCTTGCAACGATTTAATTCTCTTTTGTGTATAGTGAATGGAGTACACTACGTACAGAGTATACATAGCCGTCGTTACACACGTAGTACAAACTACGTACGCATCGTACGTAGCTGTAGTCAAGTGATTAAGGGCCCGCTTTACTCACTGTTACCAGAAGCCGAAACTAATGTTATTCTATGGGAAATTTTCTTTACTTATAACTCATTAAGTAATAAATATGTTTTAATTCTGTTTTCACATTCAGAAAATCCTCAACTGTTAAATTGACGCACCTTTTTTAAAAACGTGCTTTTTTTTAATTTTTACTATTTTATTTTGAAGCTGTAAAATACGAATTTTCAATATGTGAAATTTTCCACTTTGATATTACAAAATAAAATAGTAAAAATTAAAAAAAAAAAAAAAAAAAAAAAGTTTTTTAAAAACGTGCGTCAATTTAACAAATGGGAATTTTTTGAATGTGAAAACAGAATTTAAAAATATATATTAGTTAATTAGTTATACGTAAAGAAAATTTCCCATAGAATAATTCTGGCTCAGGCTTCCGGCGACGGTAAGTGAAGAGGGTCGTTAAGTCTTATCTCTTGAGCAATGTATTGTTGTCAGAATTATGCAAAATTTCAGCTTAATCCAATGATGGAAAGTGAGTTTAAAAAAAAAAGAAAAAATGAACTGGAGTCAGGGGTCTAGGGTAGAGTTGCACCGAATATTTGGTTACTTTTCAGTATTCAGAAGATAAGACTGAATATTCAGTTCGGCCGCATATCTTGTTATTCGGCAGCATGATAGTGAAATTAAAGTTAAATTTAAAATTAAGTTAAAATACTGAAATTGTTAAAAAATATTTTTATTATATAAAGTTCAAATTGATTCACAGTTTTCGAAAATTCATCAATAGTCTTATGAATAATATATTTAAATTAGCAAGATTATATTTAAAGAACAATTTATGAAATTACATTTAATTTTTTTTTTTTTTTTTTTTTTTTTTTTTATGTTTTGAAATTCGAACAAATATATTTTATCTCATTAATCAAAAATTTAAAAATTTATATGCCATACAAAACGTGTATGTTTTCTTTGAATCATTTCATTTTATGTTTAGGAAGTAGAAAGAATTTTATTTAAAAATTATTTTTGAGTTTTCAAAATATGTTGATATGTTACATGCAAATTAAAGTTTTTAAACAAATATATAACACGTATAAAATTTTTTTTAGAAAAAGGTATGCGACACTAACAGGAAAAACAATATAAAGGCAAACTTAGGAACAAGTCTAATTTTTGAGGGCGAGAAGGGTTATAAATAGAATCCTCTGAAAAAGTGATGTATTATGTCAAGTTCCAAAGTAGGAGAAAAGAGAAGGGCGGGTTTAATAGGGTGAACAATTACTATCAAAATTTTAAGGTATTTAAAAACACTAAACACATGCAACATGAAATAATAGTACTTGTGAAATTATGAAAAATATAAATTTACAAAATAAAATTACATCTAAAGTTTCATTTTAGACAATGACAGTTCACTTTTTATAGAACTAAATTCACACATAGCATAGAAACATTTTATAAATTATAAATTCAGCTTTTTGGGGAAATACAGTAAAGCATGTCCCATTACTCAGGCAGATGGTTCATTCTATGAACGATTAGTTTTCGAAATGAAACAGAGTTATCAAAGCTCTGTTTTTAAGAAGGTAAATTTTATGAAGGGTCCTTTTTTGAGAAATAAAATTTTGAGAAGGGTACTTTAATGGACCCAGATTTTTTTTTTCTGGCCAGACCGCTGGTTTATCACAATAAAGATTTTATAAGCAGTTGATGTAATTTTAATCAAAAGTAACAGAGATATAACAATGCAAAAAATCGCAGAAAGTAAAAAACTAAAAATAATGAAAACTCTAAAAGAATTATAAAACAGCCTTACTTTTAAGTTGACAGCAGGAGCAGGAAAAAACACCAAGGTCACCTGTAGTCCAACATAGGATGTCTACGATGAATAAACATATGTTTTTTAAAAATCTATCTCCCACACTAAGTTTCATACATTTTTATATTATACAAGGTGAGACATCATGTCATATAAAAATTTAGTTTAACAAAATATGATTTATAAAGATATTCTGAAAAGTAAACAGATTAAGTTCTTTGAAAAACACATAGTTATAACATTTTGATTAATATAAGAATCAAAACTTTAGACTTTTAAAATTTCATCATGGATTATTGTTATGTTCATTCAAAATACGCTGTTATACTTTTGTATATTACAACAAAATATTTTTATAATTATGCTTAAAGTATACGATAAACTTATGTGATAATTTAAAAATTTAGTTGTTTTTAATAAGATACTTATAAATATGTTTTAAAAAGTAAACGGATTACAGGTTTAGCAGAAACATCGTCATAACACTTTGATTAATATGAAAACAAAACTTTAGGCTTTTAAAATTTCAGTATGAAGCATTAATTTTCATACGCTTTTCAAAAAAAGAAAGAAAAAAAAGTGATATTTTTACATTATTGAATAATTAGCGATATATACTCGATTATTTCAAAAAATATCATTATTAAAATAATAAAGATACCTTAATATACGGCGTGTTAACTCTTGTTCTTGTTGCAGCAATAAAATAATCAAAGATGGCGGAGACGAAAGCGTTGTTGTTGTTGTGGTGGTGGTTTAGCTGGTTGGTTGGCAGAATGTTCGTTTTTTGCTTCTGACCCAACGGTCGCTTAACACGGTTGGCTTATGGTCTCTGGTTTGCGTTTGGCCCAACCGTCGGTGAATGCTGCAGGTCCAACAATGATATTTTGCAGTTCGCCCAACTGCAGTTGAATACTGTTGGCCCGTCCACCTTGTTTGCAGATGGCCCAACAAAATAATGACACTGTAGGGCCAACAATACCATTTACTGTTGGCCCACTGTTATTTTGAGCCCTTTCCCCAACGATAACAATTCCCCAACGAACTAACAATAAATTGCAGTTGGGCCAACAGTCTGTGTTACTTGGGATGGTTGTGAGTATGACAAAGACCGCACCGTTGAAAGGGGGCAGGTTCTTACCCCTACTTATCCCCACGGTGCCTTATCTAAAAAAAATCATGGCTTCACCTTTATGAAAATTTAAATTTATAATTGAATGGGTGTTAGTAGTTAGTATGCCAAAATCTATACTATTGAAAGGGTGGATTGTCTTACCCCCCCCATGGTGCTTTCTCTCGAAAAATTATGGTCCGAACTTTATGAAACTTTATATTTGAAGATGAATAGGTATTAGTGTGTCAAAGAATATACCGTTGAAAGCAGAGGGGGAGGGTCTTACCCGAATTCACAACTTATAGTGTTGTTTTTCAAAAGCCATGGTCTGATCTTCGCAAAATTTTAAATTTGTAGTTGAGTGGGTGTTAATATGTCAAAAACTATACCATTGAAAGGGCGGAGTGTCTTACCCCCCATGGTGCTTTCTCTCAAAATATTACAGTCCAAATTTACAGAATTTTAAATTTAGAGTTGAATGGGTGTTAGTATCTATGTCAGGGAGTGCATATTGAGACCCCCAGTGCCTTATCTCGAAAAATTACATTCTGAACTTTATAAAATTTTTAATTTGGAGTCGAATGGGTGTTACTTGTTAGTATGACAAAGACTGCACCGTGAACGGAGGTGAGTCTGATTCCTCACTGTGACTTTTCATAGGAAGTTACAGTACAAAGTTTACAATTTTAAATTTTGACTTTATTGGGTATTTGCATGATTTAAACTACATGATTTAATAGAGAGCTCCTGGACCTCTTCCTTGCATTTTGTTTGGTGCTTAGTAATTTAGAAACGTAGAGTGAGAATTACACAAAATGTTTAATTTGATATTGGTTGGTATAACAAAAACTGTTTCTTCTGAATGTGAGGGAAACCAATTATTTAAACTATGAAGCAGTAAAGTAAAGGATTAAAATGAAAAAATTGCGGTATATTACATGCTTCAAAAAGCAGATATATGTACGATGAATGAAAAATTATAAAATAAATACTCAAAGTATTAAGTAATAATTGATATCTGGTACTTAAACTCTGTGGAATCAGCTGTAGGGATGCCATAAACTGTCTCTAAAATAATAATAATAAACAGATATACATGCTGTTTTATTAACTGTCCTGAAATGAGGACATTAACTGGTTAAATACAATCACAACAATTGTTTTGGGTCGAAAGAACACACGACCTTCGACCCAAAACAATTGTTGTGATTTTATGGTGTTTATTCAAAGTTTTGCAATTATTACTTTAAAATGTCAATTCTGTGGCTTTCTTATTAAAGGGTTAATTAGCTTTCATACTAAACACTTTATTTGCACCAAAAACATATTTTTAAAAATCTGAATTTGAGGCATTTGAAAAAAAATATATATAATAAATTTAAGAAGAAAAATATGAATGTTTATTTATAAAAATTATTCGTATTATTTTGTTTAAAGCATCTTTATTTTTCCTCATTTAAAATTTCCGTTTCAGCTAACAGCATTTGGTAGATTTCAATTACACCCTTATAAAGCACAACAAAGCGAGCGCTTAAAATTCTCTGTCAGACGACACTGCTATTCTTCATTTTAGAAATAATGTTGAAATCTGTGCACATCAGGGTTGGAAAAAATCCAGTGGATTTTATCAGGGTTTTTTGGGTTTAATAAGGGTTTTTTCAGAGTATTTTCGGGTTTTATCAGAGTTTTAAAAAATATTTTCTTTCTTCCTTTTTTTAACATGAAATATATCATTCACAATAAGATAATTAAAAAAATTAAATTGTTATTTATTTATTAAAATCCAAATTAAAAAAAAAATAATTTAAAAATTTCTAAAGTCCGTTTAGGATTAAGTTATAGAGAAATTTTAAATATTAAATAATTGTACTTAAAATATTCTAAAATTCTTTTTATCTGCCCTTTACAACAAAAAATTGAATTTTAATAATTATTTCATGTTGCTTTATTGAACTTTTCGTAGTCAATAGATTTTCATAAAACATTTTAAAATTATTGTCCCTCTACATTACATAGCAGTGTTGCGCTGTTATAGTTTTCAGAAATTTTTTAAAATTTTATTTTTATTTATTTATATTTTACATTCCTCGAGTCCAACATTTTTCTTTATATTGGCAAACAACTCTGTTTTTTCTTGCTTTTATTTTTTTTTAATATAATTTTTTATTCTGTTTTAATAAGATAATTACGCATAATTTTTTCAGGATTTTTTTTTATATAGCAGTTTGAGTATCTCCAATATTTCTGAAAATTCTTTGTTCATGTTCTAATAATGTATATAATATTTATTTTATATTTGTGTGTTTATTGTAAGTTAGACAAAGGTACAATTTTAAACAAGGATTTTGAAAAAAAAAAAAAAATAAAATAAACACCCGGTTTTTTCGGGTCGGGCAAAATTTAGTCAACCCTGGTGCACATGCATAAGCATACTATATATACAGATTTATATGTGACATAAAACTTCATCAACATGTATAAAAAATTTTAAGCTCTATATACATCAAATTTGTGAGATACAAAAGAAATTTTTTTTTATTATTTACGAGTAAATAACACATTTTTCTGTTGAAAAAATAAAATGAATATGTAAATTCTCTTGGCATCAGATTAATATGCTTTAAAGCTAATTTTAAATCTAATATAAGACTTTGTAAAGTTTCTATGATACATAAACAAATTAAATTTTTTTACAAATTTATATTACTTATAGTTTCTTTGTCGAAAAAAAAAAAAATGAATGTTTTAATTCTTTTGGCATCAGCTTAATATGGTTTAAAGCTAAATTAAAAACTAATGTAAGGCTTTGTCATATTTCAATTATAATTCATTTAAAAAAATTGAAAATGGTGCTGTGTTGCGTCAGAAGAGGTTAAAAAGGACCTCTAGGCAAAATTCTGTAGCTTTGCGGTCAGCAATTTAACCAATATATACACACACTAACACACAGTCATCCTATTTTATTATGTATAAAGAACATATATTTCTTTCTGAATTACAAACAAAATATAATATGCATGTCACGTGTGAATCTGCAAACTGCATGACTTTCACCTAATTGGAAACTATTAGCCAAAAAAAAAAAAAAAAATCTTGCATCTTAGCAATGTCTATTTAAAAAAAAAGAAAAAGAAAAGAAAAAGTTAAAATAAAAATAATTACTCGCCTAAGCATTAAATATATTCATTATTAAATACTAATTAACAAGTATAATTTACATTAATGTTTAAATGTTGATACTTATAATTAATTTAAAAAAAATTTTGTGGATATTCTGTTCTGTAAGTAAAAAAAATATTTTTACAAATATAATGACGTCAGTTTTACTGTGACATTAATTTTTCACAAAGCTGTACATCAATTTTATTATTAACACATATATATTTTTTCTTTTAAAAAAATATAATAAAAGGAATGTGTAAAAATTAGTATTTTAGTAGTACCATCTAATATTTAATCTTTTCATGCCTTTTATTAGGATTGTAATTAAAATATTGAAATTTCACATTTCAAAGTTTATTTTATCAAAATTAAATACAGCATAGAGCCTTCAGTTATAAAGTAGTTTACGATTAGTGAAAAAATAAAAATTAATAATTTAATTGATTCTGTAGTTCCAGAGATTATCCTTCATATAAACTTTTCCTTTTTATATATTAATATAGATAAATAGTTTTTTAATTTGATATTATATTAACCCTTCTTCCCCTCTGATTTAATATATATATATATATATATATATATATATATATATATATATGTGTGTGTGTGTGTGTGTATATATATATATAGTTTTAAGATTAGACTGTTTGAATTTATAAAGTAAAAAAAAGAAAAAAAAAAAAAAGACAATAAATAAGCCGACTGAAAAAAGTTTGTTATTTGTTTGTGGTTTTAGAATATCAGTATATTGAAAACATCTTTCAATAAACAATCTTTCATGCAGATATTTATTTAGCTTAGCTATTAATGTTTTTATCAATATTATTTTTAGCCATTTTTGTATTTTAAAATTACACATTTTAAGCACATAGCTGCTTTTAAAACATTTGTTGCTTTAATTGTAATTTTATTCGTGTTTATTAATCATACCTTTCTTTCATTTCAATTATAAACTGTAAAACTAATTAAATATAGTTTCCACATATTTTGTATGAAATTAATTCAGCAAAAGTTAGCAAAATTTTCTAACGACAATTAAATAGCATTGCTGTACTATGTTAGACACCATCTTGTTTTTGCAGATACAAGTTGGCGTTGAAAAAAATTGCAAGACACTGTCTCCTATTCTTCATTAATCTCAATTATTATATTAGCAAATAAGTTAACATAAAAAAATGACCATTAATATTAAGAATTACCATGTCTAGAAAATTTAGAGTTTGGGAAAAATCGTTTAATATTCTAAAAGTTTTGTTTTTTATTTCATTCCAAATTAATTTGTTTATTTTTTCTCAATCAGAGAAATAGAACAGGTTTGCTTATGGAATTTTTTACACACATAAATTATAAAGTTAAAATAATCTTTTAAATTTCTTTTGTTTAAAAAGAAATATATAAAACACAGTGAATTTACTTAGTAACAGAAAATTAATTCTCTCTCAAATTAAAAAAAGAGAAAAACAATTGTATCATCACATAAATATTTATTTTCATGGTTACAAAGTAATTACACATCAAAAACAACTCATTGGTGTTCTTTGAAAAACACATTGTTACAACATTTCGATTAATACAAAAAACAAAACTTTAGGCTTTTAAATTTTATTATGAATTATTTCTATGTTCATTCAAATATGCTGTGATATTTTTATACGTTATTACGAAATTTATTTATAACTATGCTTAATATAGTATATGTTAAACTTAGTTATGTGATACTTTAAAAATATAGTCGTTTTTAATAAGATATTATTTATAAGTATGTTTTAAAAGGTAAACATATCAATGTTTTTGGAGAAACATTATTATAACATTTTGATTAATATAAAAACAAAACTTTAGGCTTCTAAAAATTCATGATTTATAAAACATTGATAGATCATTTTGATTGATAAATCATTTTATTTGCAATATAACATTGTATATTTATTTATTTATTTTTTTTTTAGTATTGTGCTTTCAGTATTATGTATTTAACCAGTAAAACAAAAATGTATAGCCTAATATTTTGTATTTAAATATTTTATAAAAAAATATATAACTCTTTTTTTTCTTTTAAAGGACTACTGATATTGCAAGTTTATAAGAAAAATCAATAATTTTCAATGTTAAACAAGCTTGAATTGCGTCTGAAATTCTTGTAATTACCGTGAGACAAGAAAAATACGAATGCTTTCTGGATATGTATAAATTGCAATAAGTTTAATATTTACTCGTACAGATTTTTAAAAAAATTTTTAGTCTAAGCTGTAGGGCCCACCAGTGGCCAAGCGGTTCCTTACACAAAGCTAGTAGACGTGAGGGGCCAGGTTCAATCCCAGGGCGCTCGTCGGCCTAGAGATTCAGAGTTTTTTGTGGTTTTCTCCAAAACGTGCATAAATATGGGCTAGGACACTTCAGAAAGATCCCCACGGAGTGAACTCCCCCTTAGGCCTAAAACCCTAGAGTAGTCAATCAGACTTACTCCCAAAACACCAATAGTCCAAGCTATAAACAGCTACAAATATACAATCAATAATAATAATAAATAGGTAAAAATTTATTATTAAATGATAAAGTGTAATAAATACAGATTATAAATATAATTATTTTCAAATTCATATTAATTTACTGCCCACATATATTATGTTTTACTTAAAGAAAAAAAAAAAAAAAAAAAAAACCTCTATTCCTGTGTTTTCTTGGCTTATGTGAAAATCCATAAGTAACTTTGGAATTTTAGAATTTCATAAATATTAACATAAATAAACCTAAACATGCAAAATATGTCTATGCATACTTTGTATATATTTCTTAGGTTATAAACCAGTTAATTTACCCAATTTTTTGTAAATTATCTACAATTTGTTTTAAGATTTGTTAATTTACAAACAGTGTAATATTTAGATATTCACTTGTATATGGCAAATATTACTAAATCCTATTTCTAACCAGATTTTAGCTCATTTATAGATTTTGAATTTTGACAATAAAGGTTTTTGACGGTAGAGGTTTCTGACGGGTTTTTGACGGTTTAAACCATTGTCATGTCAAAAAGTACTTTTTGACGTCAAAAGCCCAACCCTGGTTTGCGTATTAAGAATCTTACACTAAAGTCTACACATGAACAAGTCATAAAATGAATACAAATATTACAGTCTGCACACTTTATTTCACAGTTGCAATTTTCATTACCTTTTTCAATAACACAGGTAATAACATTTTCACCTACAGTTTTTAACACATTGAACATGTTACTAATTTTAATTACATTATATTCTGGCATATTTAGGCTGCTTTTATGCCGGTTGTGTCTAACAAGGAGAGGTCACGACATGGAAAATTCAGATCGGGGCGAAATTCCGCAGGATTGTAGTATACTATGAGGGTAACAACATATTAAAACAGTAGGACCCACTATCCACAAAATTTCGAGAAAAAAGCATTTAAAGTTTCAGTAATCTTTAAATACAAGTTATTTCGCAAGCGAGCAAGCGCCCCAGTGGTGTGATCTTAAAGCGCGAGTCTGCTAGCCAGACGACTTGGGTTCGAGGCTACCTCGAGACTAATTTTTTTTTTTTTTTCCTTTAACTTTTTATGCAATCTAAATTTTATTTATTTTTACTTTATTTTTTAATTAAATTCAAAATTTGAAAATTTTAATAAAATATTTAATTTTTTTGAATATAAAATAAAAAAATTTTTCTATTTTTAATATTTATAACTCAAAAATACAATAAATTTCTATAACTTAAAAAATAAATTTTAGTTTTATTTTAACTGAAAAATAAGGTAAAACTAAAGAAACTGTTTTTGATTATTTATCGAAATATTTTATTTTATTTTAGGTATGCTTGAAACAATACTAAATTTTGTTTTTTAAATAAAAAACAATAATAATACAGAGAAATGATCCTTTTAATTGCATATATAATTACTATCCAAATTAAATAATTACTTCTCCAATCAATACAGTTTCTTGAATAATTATAGTACGCTGTTAAATTATTACAGGTAAAGAAATGTTATCTTTAAATGTAGATTTTAAATGTTAATGAACATCATTTCTTTTTCGATAACGACTTCTTTTTTTTTTATCCTTCCTTGCACAGAATAAAATTCCACCTGCACTTTATTATTAACAAGCTAGAAGCGTTTTTATACACATTCAAACAAAATCAGGAAGCTCAAACCAAGATTTAAGTAACACCTGCTGACTATTTTACACTTTGTTTACAGCTTGCTTATTTTTTAATTATTTAAATATTTGTCTGTTTTTCTTTATGTTTCTTATTTAGGGTTTTGTAAAACTAAACTTTATTTTTTAAGTTATAGAAGTTTATAGTATTTTTAAGTTATAAATATTAAAAATAGAAAAAGTTATTTTATACTCAAGAAAATTAAATAATTTATTAAAATTTTCAGATTTTGAATTGAATTGTAAAATAAAGCAAAAATAAATAAAAAGTTTAGATTACATAAAAAGTTAAAGGGAAAAAAAAAAAAAAAAAAAAGTAGTCTCGAGGTAGCCACGAACCCAAGTCGCCCGGCTAGCAGACTCGCGCTTTAAGATCACACCACTGGATCACACCACAGCGAGCAAGCGCCCCAGTGGTGTGATCTTAAAGCGCGAGTCTGCTAGCCAGACGACTTGGGTTCGAGGCTACCTCGAGACTAATTTTTTTTTTTTTTTCCTTTAACTTTTTATGCAATCTAAATTTTATTTATTTTTACTTTATTTTTTAATTAAATTCAAAATTTGAAAATTTTAATAAAATATTTAATTTTTTTGAATATAAAATAAAAAAATTTTTCTATTTTTAATATTTATAACTCAAAAATACAATAAATTTCTATAACTTAAAAAATAAATTTTAGTTTTATTTTAACTGAAAAATAAGGTAAAACTAAAGAAACTGTTTTTGATTATTTATCGAAATATTTTATTTTATTTTAGGTATGCTTGAAACAATACTAAATTTTGTTTTTTAAATAAAAAACAATAATAATACAGAGAAATGATCCTTTTAATTGCATATATAATTACTATCCAAATTAAATAATTACTTCTCCAATCAATACAGTTTCTTGAATAATTATAGTACGCTGTTAAATTATTACAGGTAAAGAAATGTTATCTTTAAATGTAGATTTTAAATGTTAATGAACATCATTTCTTTTTCGATAACGACTTCTTTTTTTTTTATCCTTCCTTGCACAGAATAAAATTCCACCTGCACTTTATTATTAACAAGCTAGAAGCGTTTTTATACACATTCAAACAAAATCAGGAAGCTCAAACCAAGATTTAAGTAACACCTGCTGACTATTTTACACTTTGTTTACAGCTTGCTTATTTTTTAATTATTTAAATATTTGTCTGTTTTTCTTTATGTTTCTTATTTAGGGTTTTGTAAAACTAAACTTTATTTTTTAAGTTATAGAAGTTTATAGTATTTTTAAGTTATAAATATTAAAAATAGAAAAAGTTATTTTATACTCAAGAAAATTAAATAATTTATTAAAATTTTCAGATTTTGAATTGAATTGTAAAATAAAGCAAAAATAAATAAAAAGTTTAGATTACATAAAAAGTTAAAGGGAAAAAAAAAAAAAAAAAAAGTAGTCTCGAGGTAGCCACGAACCCAAGTCGCCCGGCTAGCAGACTCGCGCTTTAAGATCACACCACTGGGGCGCTTGCTCGCTTGCGAAATAACTTGTATTTAAAGATTACTGAAACTTTAAATGCTTTTTTCACGAAATTTTGTAGATAGTGGGTCCTGTTGCTTTAATATGTTGTTACCCTCATAGTATACTACAATCCTGCGCAATTTCGTCCCGATTTGAATTTTCCATGTCGTGACCTCTCCTTGTAAGTCAAATTCGTTTTGTTAATTTACTTCTTTCGGTACATATAAAGTGGGATAATATTTTTTTAGCTAATGCATTAGTTACTAATGTAACAGCCTTACCCAATCTTTTTATAATTGTACCGCCACTTTCTTCATATTTTAATTGCCGATGCCACCATTTCAATTTTATAATATATTAACACCTAAATTAATGCAGTAACAATATGCCCATTTTTGAGTCTTTATCAAATAATTTTTCTGGAAATAATTCATGAAATTCAGTTCTGAATCTTTATACTTGTTAAAAAAATATATCCATCATTTTATGGAAAGTTATTTTATCAGTTTCAGTTAACATTTCATTAAGTTCGACTTTGAACTGTTCTTTTCTACTTTTCTACTTTTTTCTTTTATTTTCGAGTTTATATTTAAATTCCAGTTTTTGTTCACATGCCAAGAACATAAAAAATGTGCTAGCTGATCATTGAAAATAGATTTCCAGGCATTGACATAAATCGCAGTATCATCAGTCATAATAACATTTGTTTTCAAGTTTAGTACACGTTCTTTTATTGCAGAGAAAAAAATGCCATCATTGTTTCAGTGTTGGTTTTACTTGAGGAAAGGGTTGCAATTGGCAAGCCTTCGTGGTTTCCATCATGTACCATGAGTGTCATAAGATGAAACCCATACTGATTCATTCCATGGGTGGAATCTAACATTATTGTGTGATTATATAGTTCCAAGAGCTTTTCTTGGGATTAATTCATAATTCCAAGAACAAAATAATTCTTACTGATTGCAGCGAAATTTAATAATTGTTCTCCTTCAGGTTTATAAATAAGAAGGGGATTACTTTCATAATTTTGCATTTTTCTAACCATGAGATCACTGCAAATAAAAGGGTCTTAAAGTAAGACATAAAAACAACTGAAACGGCATCTAAGACAC
This sequence comes from Salticus scenicus, assembly GCA_963930645.1. Lineage (NCBI taxonomy): Eukaryota > Metazoa > Arthropoda > Arachnida > Araneae > Salticidae > Salticus > Salticus scenicus. The sequence goes on along the minus strand of OZ005658.1, from coordinate 51,030,258 downwards.
GTAAATGTCTTAAAATGTACCATAGGCATTATAGATATTTTAATTTAAGACAGAAATATGTCTGAAATATCAATTCAGACACAAAAATGTCTGAAACACGTAAATACGCGAATTTTCAGACAGCAAAACGCGTTTGAATTTTCAGACACTTTAGAAATTCAGACACTTGCATTACTTAGAATTTTTTTCATATGGAATCTACTTCAAGAAAATATGCTTATCCTACTTCTTTCCATATTAAATAAATATATTATTATTTAATATAATAAGCAGTTAAACTACTTAAATTACGGTAGCTTTATGAAATTATATTTTTATGGAATAATACTCTAGGGATGTGAATGATATTTGCATGCTATTATATTTAACACAATTCATAAACAACATATTTAGACACAAAGCTTATTTTGTTCAAAAAAAAAAAAAAAAAAATCTTTGTCTTTAAAGCTTTCTTATATTAAAAGGAAAAGTGTGCTGCAAGTAATTTGTAGAAAAGAAAGCGAATTTATAAGTGAACAATCATGAATAATTTGTGCATATTTTTTTTTTCTTTCTTTCTTCTTATTATTATTCATTTAAAAACTTTTTTCTTTCACAAATTCACCTACATCTGAATGTAAAACTACAAATTTTCCTGTATTTATGATTATAGTTCGTTTTTATTTAAATATCACTTTCAGGAAAGAAATCGTTATCATCGTGGAATGAAACCTTCACATACTTGTTATGCATTATTAAAAAATTCTGGTCCTCTAAATATGAAATTTAAGATAATAACTTTTATTAAGTTTAAGATACCATACTATCAATAGTTTTATGGCAAAAAATTAGAAATAAAACATAACACTGCGATTAGTTTCACGAATACTGCAGTATATTATATTATAAAAACACGTATAGCTGTATTCGACTGTAGCGTGGTTGGTAAATGCTTCACTCCGACGATGCTTGTCTTCAGGTTTCGGTTTCCTTAGACAGTGTGAGTTCGAATCCCAATGCCGGAAAATCGGATTTTCTTTTCTTTTTTTTATATAAATATTTCAATAATGCTCTAAACAATTATAAAATATATTTGTAACAGAAAAACGTAATCGCCATATTTATTTATTTATATATTTATTAAAACCCTTAAAAACGGTAGTATTTTTAAGTCTAACATGGCGGTGTTTTTAAGCCTAAAACATGGCGGCGTTTTAAGACACTTGCAATATCTTAATTTCTGATGCAAAAAGGTGTCTTAAAAAGTAAGACATTTTTTTTCTCTTAAAAAATGACCATCCATTTAAGACACTTTTTAAACTGAATTTAAGACATTTACGTTTACAGTGATCAATGGAAGTAGCGTCATCTTTACGTAAGACAGTTTCAAGATGAAAATCTGTCTACGGATGTTATGCAAGTCCTTTTGAATAGTTGGGCCATATCGTTCAGACGGTTTGTTTTTTTCCCGTGTTTTGTCAAGTATCTTGGATATAGGTACTCCTTCACTTAATAATGATGCAAATTCTAATTTTTCTGCTTTGAATAAAGGGAACTTGACTACTTCTTTTTCGTGGCCTACATGCACAGCTTGATATATTACTTTGATTTCAAATGCGGGTTAGAAGAAACTTTTAAGTGGATTAGAAGAAACTTTTATAACTGCTGGACAAGTACATCCAACTTTTATGGATGCATCAAGTTGGACAAGTACATCCAATTTTCAGATGCCTACTTCTGTTTTCTCTTGGATTATAGGTCCCACTCCTGTGACAGATATAGTAAGATAATTTCTGATCACTTTTTATAGAAGAATTTCGTTTAACAAAAGAAGATTGATCTTCTTTTTCAATTTTTCTTTTCCAATCTAAAAATTTATCCTCAGCATTGAACGTATTGAACGTAAGTTCTATGAATTTAAATTTAATATCATACACAGTTTCCAAATGATTATTGAATTGTGACAATGCATAAAATGTCTGGTCGCATATCGCACATGATTGTTTTCGTGAAACAATATCCACATGGTGTATATTTCTCATGTGAGAATACAAATTCATTTTCTGTGTAATTTCTGTTTGACATCTTTCACAAATTAAAAGATCAGGTGGCCCTGAAAATGGCCTTTTTTAGACATAAAAAAAAAGAAAAGAAACAGCGAAGAGCAAACAAAAACAATCTAAAAACTGCAAAGCAAAGCAAAGCAAAAGGAAAAACGAAGGATGAATAAATCAATCTACGGAATGAATCATAAATCACTCGCTGCGCGAGTTTTCCGAATCAAATGGACAATATTCATGTGACGTCACCGTAGGTAAAATCGCCGAACACGTGGCAGATATTTTGTAAACAAATTAGATTCAAGATGCCATTTTATTGTTACGCATAACATTTTCCTAAATATTTCTGCAGTGAAACTTAATAATAATGTTCAAACAAGAACAAAAGAGAAATGTAAACAACTGAATCGAATGATAAAGTTAAGACTATTCCATATCGTAAAATTGCAGAACATTTTATGTATACACACACACACATACATATATATAATGAATAAAAGATTAATAAGAACATTTTATACACACACATATATACAGACATCAAAGCTTAAATAATTAGAATTTCAGCCACTTTAATAAAGGAATTTACTAAATGGAACATCCATTTAAATATGTTAACATCGCCACAGTTCACACGGCAACTTTTAATATTACATATGTTGATTAATATTAAAGTATATTACTAAAATTGGATTAAAAACAAAACAAAGTTATCACTATATCACTCTTACTTCAACTTCATATAATCTGTAACTCTTAGAAATAATATTGCAAGATAAAAATTTGCAAGCCACAATGCTTTGTTATGGTAGAGTTGAGGATTGTTTCCCTAACCAGCTGATATTCTTGTAGCCTCGAACCCAAAGTGGGAATATGGTCCATTCTTTGGCATATCTGTGATGGTTTCCGACATATCGTCAAAAACTGAACGGTAACTCCGAATTCCATTGGCGCATGCGCAGTTCTCGTGTGGAAACTTTATACCTAGCCGCTCGTCTTGGAATATACACACTAAATGAAAAAAAGCATTTGCTTTGATTGTCCATAAGATGTAAAATGTGTTTTTTGTTAGAATTACTAACTATTACTTTAGAAATCTGTTAACAGCTGAGTCAACTAAATACTATCATTCTTTCAATTTCATTTATTTAAAAATATTACTTCATCAGCGCCTTAAATACCGATTGCTATATTGAACATAACACTATTTCAAGTTAAGATTTTTCTGCTTGTTTGTTTATCTCACATTCCAGTTTTAAACCTATTTGTATAAATTTAAGGGCTACTTTTTTTTTACTTACACTAATATATTCTTTAAATATATATATAGAGAGAAACAATCTGTATAAAGAGGAATTTTATATTGTTATAATAATAACTTGGGTGAACTTTTATAACTCAAAGCAATAGCATTTGTTTACATATTTTCCTTAAATGTTAATAATTGCCCATCTGCGCAGCACTAGCGCGATGTAAAACCCAACTATCTAACCTTAAATGTTACCAAAAACTATCACATCCAATTACCATCAGTCAGCCAAAACTTAATAAACTTTCAAGTTCCAACATATTAGCTAAAATAAATATATGTTTTAAAAGATTTTTTTGATTATGTCATTGTTTTGTAAGAATAGAATATATATAAAAGTAAAAGGCAAGTGTAGAATTCTTTTACTTTTTAAAACGTAAAATACAAAGTAAAAAATATCCTCATAGCAACGTAATTATTTTTAAAGTACATTCTTGAAGCATCTCTTTAATAAAAGAAAATTAATAATTATGTAAGGGTGTTATTGATAAAAATTAAACACATGGTATAGACTTAAATACATAAATTAATGGGAATACAAGAAATTTTAACAACTTATACTGTATATATAATAAAAAAGCACCACAAAACTGGCGTTGTAAAAAATATTACTTACAAACTTTAAATAAACACCATAAAATGCAATAAACTCGCAACAATTGTTTCGGGTCGAAAAAACACCCCACCCTTCATCAGGCGAATAAAGTAAGCACGAGTGCTGCAGTCAAAGCGGCAACTCACCAGGTGCGTTGCCGCTGCACCGTGATGAAGGGTCGTGTGTTTTTTCGACCCGAAACAATTGTTGCGAGTTTATTGCATTTTATGGTGTTTATTCAAAGTTTGTAAGTAATATAACTTATACTGTAACTGATAAAAACGGTCCTTATGTAATAATATATTGCACTTTAATCACTTGATTAACATAAGAATGTTGATGACAATATAACATTTTTTTGCAAGTCATGAACTCGTAAATGCACTTAGTTCATTCAAGAGATATCGAATCAAACAAGGAAAGTTATAAACATTTCAACAAATGTTTTCTTAAAAATAGTAAACAATATAGTAATTTATATTTTGTTATGAACACAACATGCAGATCTAATTTTGTTTGAGAAAGAAAAACAATTTTGGGGAGAATCTAGTTTAAGAGTGCTGTTTCACGAATTTTTCAAAATTTGCCATAATAGCGATATCTCCCATTGTATTTCAATTGCAACCATTGATTGTCTACATAAAAGGGCACATATTTCTCAGTGAACCAAACAATTTACTATGTACGGCCAAATAAACAATTTTAGAGGACAAAATTAACACAAAATTCAATTTAAAAATAATAGTACCTACATTTAAAATACGAAATTTAATAAATATACGAGATTAAGGTTAAATATGTTTTACATTGTACTAGCGCTACACTATGGGCAATTAGTGATCTAAATACATCAGAAATAAACAATTCAATCCAAGGCAATACATCGAAAACTAATTATATCATTATAAAATATTTCAATGAAAAATTCATTTAAAAATTGCAAAATTATAACCGATAGCAAATAAAAAGATTTAATCAAATATTTAATTATAATAATAAAAAGATTAAATTTTGTTTTGTAGCATTCATTATTACAACAAAACCATAAAAAGAAACATCATTGAGTATCCCAACCTAGCAATGCATAAAATTATTTTGTACCTCAGCAACCATTATCAAGCATATAAAAAAAAAAAAAAAAAAAAAAAAAAAAAAAAAAAAAAACACCGCTGGATATCATAACCCAGTGGTCGGCAAACTCATTATTGAACAGAACCAAATGTCAACAGTACAAAGATTAAAATTTTACTTTAGAAATTTAATTCATTAATTTATCAACGATAAAAATTCAATTTAGATAAAGAGGAGTGTAAGGTGGATTTTTATACCAACGATGTGAAAAATGCTAAGCCGGGAATTGAATCTGGGCACACCATGGCTTAATTCGATTCTCGTTTCGGACACTTTTCACGCAGTTGGTGTAAAAATTAACCCGATCAGGTTATCGCTTTTTTTGGCGCCTTGTGAGTTTATCATGGGTCACTGAATACCCGAGCAATGTTAGAACACGTTATTTTTTATAAAAAAAAATCTGATAAAATTCTTGAATACTTCTACTTTAAAGATAAACAATTAATATTGAAAAAAAAAAAAAAAAAAAAAAAAAAAATTAAACAAATATTTTATTTTTCATCGGAAATACACCTATTTCCATAAAATGCGGGAATTTGCTAAAAAATACATAACTTTTGAACAAATTGAGAAATCTGAAAAATTCAAATTGCATAATGAAATTTCAGAATGGTATTTTTACGAGAAAAATCATGGACATGATGGATAGGTATTTCTTCTATATAGGAATTGTGAGGGATGAAACGAAAGAGAATTGGCTCGGGTCTCCAATGACCCATGATAACCTTATTGGGTAAAAACTTACTCTCCATTTTATCTAAATTAGATTAAAATTTTTTTTGAAAGACAAATTTTTTTTAACTTGATGGATATTTTCTGGTTCATTGTTATTTAGATAATTAGGATATTCCTAAGCCGGCCTTTGTTAAAAACTCAAGGGGACAAAGAGTCGCATATGGCTCATGAATCACAGTTTCCCTACCACTGCCCTAACTTAAGCAATGCATTACATTCAACAACAAAATAATGAATTCAAAAGATATTTCATGTATTTTTTTTTTTACTTTGATCGCTAATTTTTACCATCAACTTACTTTTTTGTAAACAGCATAAGACTAAGATCATGACTTAACAAATATTTACTTAACAAAACAGTATTAGGGGCCCATCTTTTAAATAGGAATTGTTACCAGCGTTTCAATAATTTTGCTGCCGACAGTAATTTTAAACTGCATGAAATTTTTAATTGCAGCAATTAGTATTATGTATATAAAACAAACAAACAAAAAGGCGTTTTGGCTCATTTGAAAGGGTATGTGAACTTTTTTTTTTCATGAAGTAGCCGCCACTTTGAAACAAAATGGTGGCTATTAATGGACTTGGTGTAAATATTGGCGAGGGTCATATACATATGGAGTTTTAAGAAATTCTGTTCATAAATATCTTTTTTATGTGAAAAAGCTTTATTTTCACAAGCAGGCAAATAACCTTTTAGCAGATTGATTATGTTTGCTGAAATATAGATCCAGACTTGGAAAAATATCATCGACAGTCACTTACATTGTTAGAATAAATATATCTGAAGAAATATTTTGGAAATCTAACTCTGTTAAAACCAGCAACGTTGCATTATTTCAAATTAAAACTTTCACTCCAAACACAAAATGCATGCACTCTAACAATACTCAAACCAACATTAAAGAAGTTGATGAACAAATGACATAGCGGAATTACAATAAACTACGCCTGGGAAGAAAAATTGTAGAAGAATTGTACTCACAACATGCAAACATTGGCGGACTAACGCTCTTATACGAGGCGTGTATTTTTAAGTAAGGACCGTTGGAAAATAAAAAAGAAATGAAAAAAAATTCAAAAACCAAATTTATTTTCAGATTCTACATATGCATCTCTATATTTCAACATAATTGCCAAATTTGTTTAAACACTTATCATACCTTACAACTAAATCTTGTACACCCTCTTCATAAAAACTTGCCACCTGCTCTGATAACAATTCACGGTCATTTTCACATCTTCGTCATCGTTCTTGCAGCCAGCTTTGAAGTCTCTGACCCACTAATGCACTTTGCTTTCATTCATGGCACTAGCTCCATAAACTACACAAATCTGCTGGTGAATGTCTGCAGCAGACAGGTTTCTAGTCGACAGACGTATCACTGACCAAACCTCGCTCGGGACAGGCGATTCGATAATCTTGAACATTTTAAAGACACAGAACAGACCGTACTAGAGCCCCTAAATAAAATAATAGGCCGGCGCATCATCGCCATTTTTTTGCCTCCGAAGAGGACAGCATTCCCGCTTGGCGTCTTTATTGCTTCCCTAATGATTTTAAGAAATCTTGATCTGAAGCTAATCCGGTCAAGATAAGAGCAATAAGCAAAAATAATATGTCTAAAAACACATTTTTTTCACAGTACATTCTCAGGATGTCATTTTATTCTGAGGATATCCTATGGATGTACTGGGGTAAGATGTATTGTTAGGGCGGTTTCTGTTTCTTTTACAAAATGTCGCCAAATTCACTTCTTGAATGATTGTAGCAGTTTATCGCTAAACAAACTTCCATATCATAGTTTACTTAGCTAAAATTATGAAATATAATAAAACAAGTTACTCTAAAGTAACATAAGACGATTAAAAAAAAGTTTGTCGTTTGTTTATCAGAGAAACGCGCTGGGTACATGTGGCAACCCTAAGGCAACAAAATGCCTGATGCGCCAGCTCGTATATATAGGAGTCTTAGACCGTACAGGTTACCTGCAACTGAGCACAGCTATTCCCAAGGGATGCCGGGTGACGATGCAAGCACTTGTTGTGGCACACGCGTCACCTGTTAAGTGTATACAACAAAACAACCCTTACATAAAATACACGCTTCGTAGAAACATGCAATATGCTCAACACAAAGGCACTCTGAAACTGGATTCCGATCATAATCGCATTTTATTCTTGTAGTGCTAAAATTCTAAAATATCCACAATGTATTGCTTAATGACTAGAGCCTATCTTTGTTTCTAAGTTAATAGACATAAAATTCTGTAGAAAACAGAACTCTATTTTTCCATGTGAATGCATGCACATTGTTTCATCCCTCAGCAACGGTTACTGTAGTCAGTTCTTAAAATTTCTTTGGTACCTAAAGCATTTGTATAGGACCCCGTCTGGGGCAAATTTTTGTTGTCAATTTGCTGATAAAATAAAATAGCTATCGCAATTGCATAAGTAAAAATGTTGGTGAGAAACATCCATGCTAGTTCAGTCATAAGTTTCAATTTCACCAGGGATAACAGCTATACTAAAGCTGTTTCACTTCTTTAGCAATTTGTTTCTCAATTTCATTTTAACTTTATTTTTTATACTTTCATTTTATGAACGCATGTACAGTCGAACCTTGTTAACGTGAATCTCAAGGGGGATAAATTAATTCATGTCATCACGTTATCAGTATCACGTTTATAATATCAGTAACTAATTTTCATATAACAAAACTGATTTTCATTCTGATGGGGATTATGGAAGCAGTTCATGTTAAGAGTGTTCACGTGAACCACTGAGCTGAAGAACAACTGGAGCAAATGCTTCCAATACTTTTACACAGTGTTCGTGCGTGCCAGTTTTTCTGCAATCGTTTGCCTGCCTTGCATGGCAAGCAACATTTGTCGGGTCGTCTATTACTATGATAATCTTTAAAGAATTAAAATTTTAAATTGTAATGTCATGTTTAGCATATGGTTGTTCGAACAGACAACCTTTACACAATTTTACTTTGAAATATAAAGATATCAAATGCATTTTGCCATGCAACAATCGGAAGACAAACCTTCAAAAAACGGCACGAGAAAACCGGTCTAGCATTTCCTCCAGTTGTTCTTCAGCTCAGTGACGTGAACACGGTTCAACTGTATATATATATTTTTTTCCATGAACTTGTTTTTTTTCTTTTAATAATTTAAAAATTAAAATGTGTTTTTATTTAATATCTTTTGAGTCAGTTATCCATTTGAACTAAAATTTACTGTGATAGCTAAATTTTTTCCTGATTGATATATGTACTAATTTTTGTTGCAATTAGTTGAACGGTGTAGCTTTAAATAGTGAATTACAAGTAATGTTATACGTTATATATGTGCTTAATTCAAGGTAGGCTACTGAAAATCTCCACGCTTTTGAAAACAACAGTTCTGCTGAATTTTTTTTTTTTTTTTTTTTTTTAGCCAGTGTTAGAGGGATTGATAAGCATACCAACAATAGTAGTTATACAGCTACTATGTGAGGCTGTAGTTAAGTGAGTACTGAGAGCCCCCCTCCCCCCGCCCCTCAAGATGTATCTTTTTTTTTTTTTTTTTTTTTGGTTGTGCATCATTAACAGTATGCATTAAAGTTTGAACCTCCCTCCGAAAATATTTTCTGACAAAAGCTCTGGTACTATGGTCCACTACTTGATGTAGCAGAACAACTGTAGTTGGCTGAATTTCATACTTTTTAATTTCACATTTTTGATTGTTTCGATTGACTGACAAGGAAGCAAATTTTTTCATCATAATCATTTCAGCTTGTTCATATCGCACCCGGGGAAGAAAAGTGGTTGCAAGTCAAATAATGGAAATTTTCAGTTTATGTCTTTAAAAATGTATATGAAGTGTCCCAACATGCACGTGAAATGTCACATCTCTATCTCACAGTTTATTCACCTGAAAGGCAGTTGTGTGAATTTTATCATAGCGTGACGAATACTTTATTTTTCTCAAATACTGTATTTTTAAGTTGTGCCATTTTTTTTTTCTTTTTTTTTTTTTTTTTTTTTTTTTTTTTTTTTGCTAGAGTGTGATGCGTATGACGAGTAAAGCATCATTGTTGATAAGCAGCATGAAATATTTTTTATTATATAATATCTTTGTGATTGGGTTTTTGACATCAAAGTATTTTTTGACATGACAAGAGTATAATGTATAATACTGTTTAAAGCTGTCAAAAACTGTAAAGATGAGCTTATATTAAAAAAAAAAAAAAAAAAAAAAATAGAAACTACTTGTAACAGCTGCCATATACAAGTTGAAATATAATTATTATATTGTTAAATTAACAAATCTGAATACAATCTTTCGATGATTAAAAAAAAAAAAAAAAAAAAAAAACCTTATGTAATTTTTGCATAGTTTATCATAAATACATGATAGGATCCCTGAGAAAGATTCTCACGGTGGGCATTTCACCTCTTTTATGTGTGTATGTGTGCGATAATACAGGAAGGAAAGTTGAAATGTAACTTATCTAGGAATAGGCAGTTATCTGCCTTTTAAAATCAATGAAGGTTTGGAAATTTTAAAATCTGAAAAATTACTTTTCATTTAACAAGCACTTCTTTATTTATGTTTACAAAATGCAGAATTAAATAATGAAGGTTTGAAAATTTTCAAATCAGAAAAAATCACTTTTCATTTAACTCGCACCTCTTTATTTACCTGTATGTTTACAAAATGCAGAAGTAAAATGTTTATTTTAAACGTTTTAACAATAAGGACATTTTCTTCAAGTTAATCGACTTTATCCTATGATAAATTCCAGCTTTTCACATAGAAAACAACAATCTTTTTCCTTTAAATATTGTTTTGGTGAAAATATGAATACTTAATTATACTTATTTTCAGAAACTAAATTTATTTACAGTATTTGTTGTAATAGTAACATTATGATCTAAATTCTAAAATATGAAAGTGCATGAAAATAGCAATGTTATTAAGAAACTTATTTTAATTAGAGAAAAAGTATTTACCATAAACCTAAACCACAGACAAACTAATATCACCAAAGTATTAATCCTTAAAAATTGTATAATGAGCGATGAATTTAAAGCGGAATATAACATTATTAAAAGTTAGTCGAAACCCAATAAGACAATACAATAGCATTTGATGCAGTTACACGATCAAAAAATATCTCTTTCGTTTTTTATTTCACTTTAAACATTACAAGTAGAAGAAATAAAAATAAAAAATACCTTCGTTTCGCCAATACATGGTTGCAAATGGGTGCCAAACTCTTAATTTATTAAATATGAAGTTTTCAAAATACTTGAAACATTTGAAAACACTTTGAAAACACCTAAAGAAAAAAAAAAAAAAAAAAAAAAAAGACGGATGACGCCATCACATCGGATACAGATTCCGCTCGAAAATGGTCTCCCGGAAAGTTTGTAAGCGATTCCGCCGGTCTTTTCCGATAGCAAAAGCAATCCGATAAGTTCGTGCTAGCGAAAGAAGAGAAGCTGTCGGAATATGACGTCACATCGGAGAAATTCCGACATGGAAACGATTCCGCTAAGCTCGTGCTAGACCCCTGGTGCTGAACGCAAAGAGAAAAAAAACTGACCAAATCTAGGTGGGAATTTTGAAATTTTTGAAAAAACCCACTTTATAAAATAATGGTCTTTATAAAATAATGGTCCCACCCGAAAAAACCCGGGCGGGTTTTTTTGGGCTGGGCCCACTTGACCAAACCCTGGCATTCATTGGCATGTGCAGGGATAATATTTTTTCATGCATTTTATCACCACTATTTCAGAAGAGTAATTTTATACTATAGCATTAAATCCTTCAGGAAAAATTTCTTTTTACTATAGGCGATGACAAAATAACAAAACGCGCATAAAAATATAGGAACGCTGTCACTGCTGCATGCATAGTTGCCAACTTAGCACTTTTGGCCTTTTGTAAAATTTTAATAGAAATTTTGTTTTGATTTAATCTTTGTTGTGGAAATTTATAGAAAAATTTTATTAGAATGTTCTGGTAGCCAAAAAGGGCTAAGGCCTGAATGTGCGTATAATAGACATACATACAGAGCTGTCAAATGTGACTTTTTTATATATTCTTTTCGTACCTCTTTTTCCAAAAAATAAAATGCATGATATATTTATGCAGGTGAATTTGCACTTTGCCTGCAAAAATTTATTATACATTTTATGTTATGGAAATAGTGGTATGAAAATAAAAGAAGTCCTCTGTGGCAGCCCTGTATATATTACGTAGGTATGATGCATATACACATATATAATTTGTACATAGGTTTCATGTTTATCTACATATAAAATACATAGATTTGATGTTTATTCACATACATAGTACATTGATGTGATGTACATCTATATCTATATTACATACATCTACGTTAATAATATATAGATGTTCTGCACACTACATGATACAGATGAACATACATGTCTAGTAAAGTCAATTTTTGGTCTGTCTATATGTAATATAGATGCATATCTCATATACTTGGAGAGACATCTGATGGTTATATCTATGTTGATTCTATGCAAAAGCTACTACACTGGATGAATTCTAGACATAGTCTATGGATGCAATTTACGTCATATAGATGTAATATATACAGTCGGCTTTAAAATTATTCGAGCACTAGCAATAATCCTTGCCAAAAAAAAGTACACTTAATACAGCTTTGTTAAATAAATCCTTGTCGAGTCATGTTCTTAATCAGTCTAAGAACATGATTCGACAAGGATTTACTTAGCAAAACAGTCTTAAGTGTACTTTTTAAATATAGGAATTATTGGCTAGTGCTCGAATAATTTTGCAGCCGACTGTACTTAATTGCGTTGTCTGGGTAGAGTGACAAATATACAATAACACATATCACGTGATTCATGTTGGACCACTTAATCCTATATCCATTGAATCAGCACTCTAATTTATACAACGTGCTGGTTTAAACCATGGATATAGTAATTTATATATATCTATCATCCCCATGTTATTATGCAAAGATTTCCCATGCCGAAAAAATTTTTGGCATCAGTCATTAACTGGTATTGAAATAAAAGTAAATTACATTTGACTAAATTATGAAGAATATAGTTTTAAAATCAGTTGCTTTGTTATTATTATGAAACAAAAACTGTTTTGATTTTTAATGAAATACTTTTTTTTAAATTTGATATTTTGTAAGATTGTATATTAATCAATACAAAAAAGCTTCAACGGGTTAAAAGTTTGTGACGCAGCGCTGTACTTTACAATTAGAAATACGGGTCTTAAAAATAATGATATCAAATTTTCATTGACGCTTTGCTATTAATTAAAAAATACATAGATTTTCTTATATTGAATTTGCTTTTTTCTTCTATTTATTTTTACAGTGTAAACGTTATTTTCAACATAAATAAAATATAACATTTACCCACCGATACCTTTTTATTCACATCTCTTATATTATCAAAATATGTGTTTTAAAAGAAATAGAATGATATGAAATTCCAGTAACGTAGTGATGTTACACTAAATGGTTTGTTTTTAATTTCCACTGCAATTATTTTGTTTTGTATATTAAAGTATATTTGCACATTGAAATATTGCTTTTAATTTTCAAATACGCAGTCAAATATATCACTTTCATTAAGTTTATATTATGTACTGAAATGTATTTATTTCAATGAATTATTTTATCTTTTGCGTCCCGCCATCCAAAACTACAACTAAAAATTTCACTTTTTTTTTTTAGCACACTATCAATTTGCATGCGTTTTCAATTAATTTGGATGAGATGGCACAAAATAAATATTTCCATAAATTTTATCTTCATAAATCAGATGCATTTACTTATATAAACCAGATGCATTTAATATTTGGTATTTACAGTCGGCTGCAAAAAGCACTAGCAATAATCCTTGCCAAAAAAAGTACACTTAATACAGCTTTGTTAAATAAAGCCTTGTCGAGTCATGTTCTTCATCAGTCTAAGAACATGATTCGACAAGGATTTACTTAGCAAAACAGTCTTAAGTGTACTTTTTAAATATAGGAATTATTGGCTAGTGCTCGAATAATTTTTCAGCCGACTGTATATGGTCGCTAAAGGCTGGCTTTGATTGCCGTACATTTGATGGTACCATCTATGCCATCACAAGCTCCTTTTCGATGGCAAGATGTAAAAAAATGCCATTCAGCTTTCACACCTTAACTTTTTTCATGATGACAGAGAATAATAAAGTTTTTAAAATTTTTATATTGCGCACAGATTATCCATCACTGAAATATTTTATGTATTTAATTTTTGGCACTTCTCTAAATTTCGAACAATAACTTTTTGGAAAGTTCAAAATGTTGTTGTATCATGGACAAAATGGTCACTGATCACACACATAGGAATAGACATCAGCTTATCCTTTATAGTATATTTTACATATGCTAGAAAAGGATGAATTTTCACCGGTTCTTTCTTCCAGTGGACACTTTGGATAGCATCCTCCATGATACAAATATAGTTTTCAGAAAAATCTGCTGGAATAATAGCAGTACAAATTCCTCTACCGGTGTAATAACTGTTTTCAGTTTTGCACCATCAGTTTTCACCCATTGTTTGTAAGAAATTTCATTAACCATTTCTAATTCATTGAAAAGCATTAATTCCTCTTTCAGAATTTCCACAGATGGGCAGTTATCACATCTGTGTACCATGCACTTTTCAGATTCAATGGAACAAACTAGCTTTCCTACCAGTGATATATAGTTACTAATATGAAGAGCACGAAGCATTAATTTAATATTTTGATGATATATGCAAACATACACAGAATGAATACCTTTACTCCCAGTTGTCACACATTCTCTTCAGCGTAATGAGCAGAATTTTGATAGTCCAATTTTTAAATCTTTATGTTGTTCTTTGAATGCAAAATACAATTCTTTTAAATTATACAAAACCAATCTCTTTTGTCTTAATACTCTTCCATTTTCACTAACAACAGTTATGCATTCTTTTTTCCTGGACGAACACGACTATAATCATCATCATAATAAAATGCAATAAACTTCTCCACAGTTTCAGAAATTAATTTAACACCTGTTTTGTCACATGGCATGAATCACATGGCCCCTTCTGTTGCTTTTAATTTTCTTGCCTTTTTAACTAAATACTCAGTAGTATTGAAATAAATTCTTGTTTCCTAAATTGTCGATGAATCTGGGACTAATGTCAGGATTTATACCTTTTCTTTCAATGAAGCATTTGTAAATTTATTTAATAACTTTTACATCATAGACATACAATCAGGACAAGTCTTGCCTTTTGTCTTTAATGGGTTACTGATACCTACTACTGTGGCTGCTTTAGTATCAACACTCTTACTTATTTTCTTAACTTTAGTTTGCATAGAATCAAGTTTTCTCTTAGAACTAAATTCACTGAACTATATTGGTGATAAATCCAGAACTTCACAGCTTTTATTTAATTGATCAATCACTACTGTAGATCCACAGTAATCTTCATCACTGTCGATTTCATTTTTAGTAGTAGAAATCTGTAAATCTGCCTCACTGAGAGATAAATGCAATGAAGAATAACAAGAAATATTTCTTTTTTCGTAGATAAATTTAGGAAAATTGGTTTTAATGACTTTGCTCTGATTTTATTAGAATGTTTATTAAATGGATCGCAACAAGTTCTCTGCCTTAAATGGTACCATTTTAAATATTTATCCTTGTGGACTTGGCAGATACTTCCAACATCATAAACTGTCTCATCTGTCATTAGATCACATAATCTTTTTAATAATTCCGAATCTGTTCCAGACAGATTGAGAACAGAAATATTATCATTACTTAAGCCGCTATCAGACGAAAGACCGTATAAACTGCATTAGCCTATAGTTCAGCATAAACCGGTTTTTCGGGAGGAAAACTGACGAAATACCTTCGTTTGATACTTTTGCCTATCGTATAGTCTTCTTTCACGCATTTTCGACTGTTTAAATCTTATATTGTAGTTGTTAGCCTGAACTCCTCCAATCAGAGCGCAGGAAGCAAAAGGCAAAGAATAAACATCATCTCCATTCCATTACTCGATCTATTTTTAGCGATGTATCGCCAAATATTGCATTCCCTCTTTACATTTTGTGGATTTTGTTCATGCTGAAAAACAACCCTGTATTCGGCGAAAGGGTGTCGTTCGGCAGGTTTGAGATGCAATAGCTTATACTTCAGAAGATACGGTCTTTCGTCTGATAGCGGCTTTAATGATACATCAAGCTTATTGCATGTAAAACATTCCGGCCGTGTTTACGATATCTCCTCGAACTCCACAACTCTCCGAGTAGTTGACGTCACAAACCACCAAACTGATCTAAGGCTCTTATATATACGAGCTGGCGCATCAGGCATTTTGCTGCCTTAGGGTTGCCACATGTACCCAGCGCGTTTCTCTGATAAACAAACGACAAACATTTTTTTAATCGTCTTACGTTACTTTAGAGTAACTTGTTTTATTATATTTCATAATTTTAGCTAAGTAAACTATGATATGGAAGTTTGTTTAGCGATAAACTGCTACAATCATTCAAGAAGTGAATTTGGCGACATTTTGTAAAAGAAACAGAAACCGCCCTAACAGTACATCTTACCCCAGTACATCCATAGGATATCCTCAGAATAAAATGACATCCTGAGAATGTACTGTGAAAAAAATGTGTTTTTAGAAATATTATTGTTGCTTATTGCTCTTATCTTGACCGGATTAGCTTCATATCAAGCTTTCTTAAATCATTAGGAAAGAGATAAGGACGCCAAGCGGGAATGCTGTCCTCTTCGGAGGCAAAAAAATGGCGGTGATGCGCCGGCCTATTATTTTATTTAGGGGCTCTAAACTGATCTACTCGAGGAGATAACTTTTGAAGAAGGCTCCTATATATATACGAGCTGGCGCATCAGGCATTTTGTTGCCTTAGGGTTGCCACATGTACCCAACGAGTTTCTCTGATAAACAAACGACAAACATTTTTTTTTAATCGTCTTACGTTACTTTAGAGTAACTTGTTTTATTATATTTCATAATTTTAGGTAAGTAAACTATGATATGGAAGTTTGTTTAGCGATAAACTGCTATAATAATTCAAAATGTGAATATAAAGTGTTCATAGACCTTCTATTACTGTGTATTTGAGTTTTGGCGACATTTTGTAAAAGAAACAGAAACCGCCCTAACAACACACCTTACTCCAGTACATCCATAGGATATCCTCAGAATAAAACGACATCCTGAGAATGTGCTGTGAAAAAAATGTGTTTTTAGGAATATTATTGTTGCTTATTGCCCTTATCTTGACCGGATTAGCTTCAGATCAAGATTTGTTAAAACCATTAGGGAAGCGATAAGGACGCCAAGCTGGAATGCTGTCCTCTTCGGAGGCAAAAATATGGTGGTGATGCGCCGGCCTATTATTTTATTTAGGGGCTCTATTCTTGAACGCCTTTTCGGTCTGTTTTTTTTTTTTTTTTGGGGGGGGGGGGGTAGAACCATGGCGGCAGGTGGCTGAAGTAATCCGAGTTCTTTATAAACGAATTTTGATACCGCTTTTAAATTTTTTTTTTTTATGAATAATGGAAATATTTTTCCAAGTTTACAATTCGAGTAAAAGAATGATGAAAAGAAGCAATTTAACGAAACTGAAAGATATATTGAAAATATGAAAATATCGTTCCTGGACAGCCAAATTTTCAGCTCCAAAATTACTTCGGTGGAATTCAGTTTTACAACTGAACATATTTAAAAGTTATTCCCATTTAGATAAAAGCTGAATATTAAGATTTTATGCAATATACGAACTGAGTTTTGAAAATATTTAATTTTTCGAAAATACTGCTGTTATTTTTTATTTTATGTAATTATTGTTCTGCTGTGAAAAGATATTTTTTTTCTCAGTGAGGTTTACATGAGCATATCAATAAATATTGAATGCTATATACTTTTATTTTATACCTGTGCTGTGTTCTACACTCAAGAAGAATTGCTACTAATGTTGTGATGGAAATACCTAGTGAATTGTTCTTCTGCGTTTGGTTTTATTTATATTGCCATGCAGTAGAGCAATTCTCTTAGATACAACCTTTCTCTCTTTATAAACTGGGGTTTATAGGTATGTATTAACTTTATGTAAGATTTTAAATACTATTACCAAAAAGAAAAAAAAAAAAAAAAAAAAAGGCGCAAAGTCTTGTCTCCCCCTCTTTTTTTTTTTTTTTTTTTTACAGCATGTTTCAATTAAATTAGAGGAAATATTTTTTAGTAAAATTTGTGATTGTTTAAATAAAATATTTTTCTTATATTGTTTCATATTTAACTACATTTAACTTAATAAGTATTTAAATAGCTAATTTCTTACTGTAACATTCATTCAAATGTACATAAACCCTTTACAATTCTAATCTTGCTGCTAATATAATAGAGAACTTGAACTGGCTAATATAGTTTTAATACTTTCAAAGTTGTAGTAGTATTCCTCAATTTAGTTTATCAATATCCATATTCTTATTACACTTCCATTTTTGTAAATATATTGAAATGCCTTAAAATTGATGTATGTTATTTTGGTTTATACCTGAGACAGAATTTATCGATACTCTATAACTGTCACAGAAAAGAAATTCTCGCTTGCAAAAAGATTTACTGTTAATAATTACAGATATTCTCGTGTCTCAATAGAAAACAGAGATTTGTCGAGTTACATTTAAGAATTCTACAGCATATTAATAATATTAATATCTATGTAATTAAAAATTGTCATCTTGCAAAAAGGTTTGCATGAATGAAACTAGTCACAGAAAGCATATAAATATTCTACCACAGGGAGGTTTATATAGCATGCTTCATATTGAAAATTACATTCATAGTACTACAAATTTGTGTACAAGCACTTATAATAAATTATTTGCAAATTGTAAATTTAAAATTATCCTTGTCTCCATATATACATAAAACAACTCTTTATTAATATGTATATATAACCATTTTAAATATTTGAAAACAGACATAAAATCAGCAAAATTTACAATATTTAATAAATCTGAATTTTTCTGTGGGTGAATTCGAAAGCGATATTTTACAGTTTTAATTTTAATCCTCCGCTGCTTTCAATTGCATTATCCTTTCTTCTCTCATAGTCATTAATATCTTTTAAGAATTTGGCATAGAAGAATTTAAGAATTTTAACCATAATAGAACTAAATGGGTCACATTACAGTCGGCTGCAAAATTATTCGAGCACTAGCCAATAATTCCTATATTTAAAAAGTACACTTAAGTCTGTTTTGCTAAGTAAATCCTTATCGAATCATTGTCTTATACTGATTAAGAACATGACTCGACAAGGATTTATTTAACAAAGCTGTATTAAGTGTACTTTTTTTTGGCAAGGATTATTGCTAGTGCTCGAATAATTTTGCAGCCGACTGTACTTTCATGCAAATTTTCTTACCTTCTAAACATACAAATGTAAGGTAAGAATTGTAATCTTAACGTAACGAAAATTCAACTTTAATGTATAGGTGTGTCTAGTGTCTGCACCAAACAGCACTTTGGCCAAGTACCGAATACCGAGTAGTTGTAAGAAAGAATAACTGATGCATATATGAGGAAATTTGCACATCTTAGGTTGGGGGGTGGGGGGTGGGAGAGAAAGCCTTTTGAACATAAAATTTAGCTAAGTGGCAAACAGCATGCTTTCATGTAGAACTTTTGTAGTTTATATACATAATTAGGTTCATTGCTGTATTTTGATACTATCAGTGGAGTGGATTATTAAAAGCATAACTCATAACTTTATTCTTAAAATCTTTCTTAGATGTGAAATTATCATTCTCAGATAATTATTATAGAATACAAAGCTTCCTATGCATTAAGAATTAAGACACATGAAATTTACATATGAAATGAGAACATTAAAATAAATATTTTATAATTTCAAACATGATAGGCTTTATTAATCTTCAGATCGTAGAAATGTAAAATGGTAGGTGGTTTTGGGCCATAATTGGAAAAACTACAGGTTTGATTACTGAAATATATTTTAAATGATGTTTTAGTGTATTTATGTTCTTCATATATACCGCAAAAACACCTTTACTCGGTTAAATGCTCCCCTCCCTCTTTTCACATTGATTTTATTTGTTCTTAAAATACCAAATAAATTCCTAGCCGTAGACTGTATCCAAATGATGATAGTTTTTTACATTATTTTACAGTGTTTATTTTTCTTTAGATTCAAAATCAATCTTTTCTTACGCTATTTGAAGGTGTCTTACTTTTACTTACAGAAATGTATAAATAAAATTTTGTGTTAATATTACATAAGGGTTCTTCTCATAAAAAAATATTTTATTTTTGTCTGATTTATAGATACAATTTTATATACTAAGTTTTTATAAAATATTGCATATTACATACATATAAGATAGTTATAATTAAATTCTTATAGCTAAAACGGACAAGCTCATATCATGAATCGCCTCCAAACAAAGTTTACTGACAGCCTGTTTTAACTGCTGAAAGCTGTTATAGCAAAAATTTTAATTATAGTGACTCTGTAATTATATTTTCATAATCTTTTTGTTTAGTTATAAAATAAATATCTATCACTGACACATTTCTTTCTATAATGCATAAAAATAGTGAAATTCCCTCAACTACTGGGCAATGACCGAATACTTAGCCTAAATTTGGCCGAGTATATACCGACTATACTTGGTACAGCTCTAGGTTTATCTCTAAGTTTTGAAGTCCCCTGAGTTCAATTTTTTTTTTTTTTTTATGATGATGTATGTATGTGAGTGAACACGATAGCGTCTAATGGCCATATATTGACTATTAACTTTAACTCTCGGTTCAACGCGAAAACTTGAAAACTGTCTAATGTCAGGGTGTAGCTTTCCAACAAAATTTGGCATGTTGTTTCTGCCATCTAGCATGAATGATTGATTATGTTCAGCTAAGGAATATGAAAATAACAATGCTATTAGATGACAGAAGCACTGCGTAAAATTTTTCTGAAAGATTGCACTCGGCAGGGAGAGTTATAGGTTATTTTAAATGGCATTTTATTAACATATCCTTTAAGTTTACAAACAAAACAATTCAAGTTGGTGGTAAGGGGTCCCCGGGCCCCCAGATGTTTAAAATGGTCCCTGCCAGAACCCGAGGGGTTCCTATGCAAAAGCTATACCAAAGAAATTTTAAGAAATGAATATAGTAACGATGCTAGTGAATGAAACAAGAGTTACTGCATGCCTTTATATGGAAGAATAGATTAAAATAAGTCTTATCATACTAAATTAAATTCTGTGTGGTGCAGAATTTTATATCTATTACTGAAAAATAAAAAATCGGTTTCAGGATACTTTGTATTGCAGAAATAGAACACTGGTGCAGAACTCATACCTAATGAAACAAAGTTTTCTACTTCTTAAATCAACGATTTTACATCTAGAGAAATTTAGTACACAAATACCGGCATGAATTCTTCACCAGCATTCCATCCCTGGTATTGCTGTTTCAAAATTTGCAAACTGGCAAATCTCCTAATTTGAATCATGTTAGATTATAAATTAGGTGTTTATTCTACATTGAAGTATAAAAATAATTTCTTTGAAAATTGCGAAATTTAAATTGATTTTTACGATAAACAGCTTATTAAGATTTTGAAAGGCAATGAAAGTGCATAAAATAAAATTAAGGATGTAATTAAAAAAAAGAAAAATGATAATTGCGTAATAAATAGCTAAAATTTTACTATTTAATGCTACTTTAATATTAATATGCATTTTAAATGCTTTTTTAATATTATTTCAATACTTAATACTGAATTTTTAAGTTGCTCTCATTGAACATTTAATGATATAAATGTGAATATAAAATTGAGAATGGAAAAGTTTTTCTTTCTCCTTTTATACGTACTCCCCCCCCCCTATACTGTTTGTTTTCTGATCCGAATCGCAAACAAGGGGAATTCTATTCTTGCAGTAGAATTATCCTTGTTTGCTTGTGACTTGAACTAAAGAATAAACAGTATGCAATAATGATGTGAAATACATAATATTTTTAAATTTGTTATAACATTAACTTTATCAAAATTAAAACAATAGTTTAAAAAATTGAGTTTAAAGGTATTTAAATTTTTATTTGAAACAATTTTTATACAGATACTTCTTATACTAATAAATTACTACCTTAATTACGATGGCTTTCAAGATTTTTTCTAAGAGGTGAAAAACTCATAAAATCGATTTCAATGTTATCTCTTACAATAACATCTTCTGAAAAAAGCCGTAAGTACTCTTAAAGAAATACTTGATGCATTTACCTTAACCTAATTTTCTGAGTAACTTTTCTGTATCTTTTTCGTATTTTAGTTTTCATGCAAGAATTAACTTACAAATCTCCTTTGTAAGTTAATGATATAATTGTTTTTGTAACAATTTAATTAAACACAATCGGAAACGTTAATAATTGAATTTGTAACCTAGAAGCGATCAAAATTATATGTTCAAGCTACAGATGCAAGGCTGTATAATAAGTCTATTATTATTTCCCTCATTATGAAAATTCACAAAAACATTTCTTTTTTTTTAAGGGGAAAAATTTCATTTATATGTGATTCACAACTAATCATGGGATGTAATTGTATGATTAACCATATGTTAAATATAAGTAATTGGTTCTTGATTAAATTAAGATATATTAAAAATGATATTGTACATGCAAAAAAGGCTCAAATAATATATATCCAATGTACATATATAATCCTACAAAGTTTGGTAAAATAGTTATAGGGGGAAAAAATACAGATTTATTTAAACAGAATAAATAATTGCTTCAAATAAATAATCTTTAAAAATGTAAAAACTACAAAAATGTGTTTGAAAAATTAATTAAATTTAAGTTACTTTGCATGAAATTGGAAGTTATTTTACATTATAAATATGGGGGAGGGGGGGAGTAAGTAAAAGAGAATTAAAACATTAAAAAAATAATCGATATCATTAACTTTTTTTTTTTTTTAGTATTTTATTAATATAATAATATAACTACAATTTTCTCGCAAAAATTTTTGAATGTGTATAGCATAAGTAGTAGTTTTGATAACTATTTTGTATTTTCTATCTTGTTCTATCGTGCGCCGCCCATCTTCCTAAAATTAAAAAAAAAAAAAATCATTGCACAATTAATAAAAATTTACATCCTTCTTAAGGAAATTACTAAAATAATTCAGCAAAACACATCAGCGTAATGATATCCAATATTTGTTTACTTCTGTTGCTATGCGGTTGCCCCGCTTT
The DNA here is from genome assembly GCA_963930645.1 of Salticus scenicus. NCBI lineage: Eukaryota > Metazoa > Arthropoda > Arachnida > Araneae > Salticidae > Salticus > Salticus scenicus. The sequence continues at coordinate 51,007,095 of OZ005658.1, read as the reverse complement.
CAATCTTCTCCCCGAAGAAAATTTCCGGGAAGAATGGGGAGTTGCTGATCTCTTCGATCAGAAGTTGTGAACAGCTTATTTTCTAATCGAGGAGAAATTGTGAACAGCTTGGGAAGCTAGCGAGGAGGTCGATATCGTGAACACGGCCTCCATCTCTTCTGCATAAGGCAACTTCACTCTGAGCTCCCCTCTTTGAAAGTAACTCAACAGTTAAAGCACGGATTAAAAGAGTAGGATGTATTACGAATGTTACGAAAAGGTAATAATTTTCATCTTACAGATAGAGGGCGACAAGATTTTGAAAATTCACCAATCAGCGCGTTTTTACATTCCTGGTTGTTCGTTCTCGAAATCGGATGATGACTGAAGCAGAAGGGGCGGGCTTTCCTTTCTTCCGTTAAGTTTCAAAGATACTACACCAGGCGGCGATCGAATCGCTTTCCTGGACTCTGCTGAATTAATGAGGAAAAGGAAGCTTCTGTTCCCGCGCTCGCTGCCCTATCTCGTTTTAAATCCTATAGACTCTTCTTCCGTGAATTAAAGATATGAAAGCAGAGCTAACTGTCTCAGATGATGCAATATTAGTCCAGGGCCCGACATAGACTACCTGGAGCCCCGGGGCAAGCCTATTCTGGGGGGCCCCCTTATAGTGGCATAAGAGCTCTTTAGGTTGCAGAATTTCTGCATACGCCTGTAGGGGGCTCCTTCCAGAAGGGGGGGGGGCAGGGCATTTGCCCTGTATGCCCTGCCGTTAGTCAGGGTCTGAATATTACATCATGCTATGATTAGAAAAACAGATGATGCAATCATTTCACAAATTACATCAGTTAGAAGAGCTAGTCTTAGATGATGACATTTTTGAAATTGTTGAAAATATATTTTTTGAGTAGTATTTAAAAGTAAGATAATTAAATATAAAAACAAAAACTTTATTTTTTAGAAAACTTTTCACTAGTGAGCACTACTGAGCATAAAACAAGGAGTTTTATGCCTCAGTATCAGTTTTTTTTTTTTTTTTTTTTTTTCTGTTTTTTTGTTTTAAGAAATATTACTTCCTAATTTTTTTTATACTTAATGTTTACATATTGATTAGTGTTTCTACCAAGTTTTAGAAAAATTTAATTATGGGTCATTTTTTTTTTACAGCTCATTAAATTTGGCTAAATTCTGAAGATGATTTTTTTTTTCATTTTTCAAGAAAAAAAACAGTAAAACATGTATTTCATTTTATTTAAACACTGGATTTATATTTCTTACATTAGCAGCTTTTATTTAGTACCAGATTTGTTGAATTCGGACCATTAGTTTTCAAGCTCTTGTAATTTTTGACAGTAGTGCTAAATCCAAGATGGTCGACATTTTGTAAAAATGACTGTTTTTCAAATGTCCATATCTTGGCCAATAATGGACGAAATATTTTACAAATTGATATCTTTTGGTTTTACCACCATAAGTTTTAGTGGTAATTTTTTTTTTTTTTTTTTTTTTTTTTTTAATCTGTTAATGTGGAGCAAAAATTTTTTTCTAATTTTGCGTGTTTTCGTATGGAATAACTTACATTATTATTTTACAAAAGTAAAATAATAACAGAAAACATGAAATTTTAGATTTGAATTTGATATATTATAATTATTATAATCTTTGTAGAACATTTTATTTACATACTACATTATAGAAATTAATGTGCAAATTAATCAATTAATTATTATTAATGTTATTATTATTTTTTTTTTCAGAATTTTTTCTATCCATAGTTTAAGTAATTTATCAATTAGTTAAAAAAAAAAAAAAAAAAAAAAAAAATACATATATTTGCATATGATTATTTGCATATCTATCATTTTTATGAAAGTGAAGAAAAAAGTTTTTGCTCTTGCAGCTCTTTTTAAAATAACATCAATTTTGAAAGTTAACAACGTATGAACTTGAAAACATAATGTGAATTGAATGAATATTTTTGATAAAATATATATTTATATAAAAAAAATATACATAATACAAATACCTAAAAAACTCATTTAACATATATATATTAAAGAAAGAAAAATATTTTATTTTTGTAAGTTTATTTTTGACACTAACTGTCGATAGATGGAGCCAAATTACCTATCTGAGATTGAATATTTCGATTGGAAGCGATGTCTGTATGCGTCCGCGAATATTCCAAACCGGATTACATTCTTTTCTTCCCTAATAGCACAGCCAGTCGATGTGACTTCACTATGACTTCACAAATGGTCACAAGTGTCACAGTCACTATGATGACCAAAATGCGACTCCTCAAATGCGTCACATTGTGACTCTTAGATATATGTCACTAAGGTGACCCAAATGTGACTTTTTCAATGAGTCGCATTGTGACTCAGATGAGAGTCACGACGGTGACCAAAATGTGACTCCTTTAATGCGTCACATTGTGACTCTTAGGTGACAGTCACTACAATGACCCAAATGTGATTTATTTAATGAGTCGCATTGTGACTCAGATGAGAGTCATTGCGGTGACCAAAATGTGACTTATTTAATGAGTCGCATTGTAACTCAGATGAGAGTCACTGCTGTGACCAAAATGTGACTCCTGTAATGCGTCACATTGTGATTCTAAGGTGACAGTCACTACAATAACCCAAATGTGGCTTATTTAATGAGTCGCATTGTGACTCAGATGAGAGTAAGTACGGTGACCAAATTGTGACTTTTTTAATGCGTCACATTGTGACTCTTAGATATATGTCACTAAGGTGACCCAAATGTGATTTTTTTAATGAGTCTCATTGTGACTCAGATGAGAGTCACTACGGTGACCAAAATGCGACTTCTTTAATGCGTCACATTGTGACTCTTAGGTGACAGTCACTACAATGACCAAAATGGGCCTTATTTAATGAGTCACATTGTGACTCAAAAGAGAGTCACTGCGGTGACCAAAATGTGACTTATTTAATGAGTCGCATTGTGACTCAGATGAGAGTCACTGCGGTGACCAAAATGTGACTCCTGTAATGCGTCACATTGTGATTCTAAGGTGACAGTCACTACAATGACCCAAATGTGACTTATTTAATGAGTCGCATTGTGACTCAGATGAGAGTCAGTACGGTGATCAAATTGTGACTTTTTTAATGCGTCACATTGCGACTCTTAGATGACAGTCACTAGCTGACCAAAAAGTGACTACTTTTACTTGTAAAATTGTGACTCTCAGATGAGAGAAACTACGGTGACCAAAATGTGACTCCTTTTATGCGTCACATTGTGATTCTAAGGTGACAGTCACTACAATGACCCAAATGTGACTTATTTAATGAGTCGCATTGTGACTCAGATGAGAGTCACTACTGTGAACAAAATGTGACCTCTTTTAATGCGTCACATTTTGAGTCTTAGATGACAGTCACTAGGTGACAAAAAAGTGATTACTTTAACTTTTTACATTGTGACTCTTACATATCAGTCACTACGGTGACCAAAATGTGACTTCTTTAATGAGTCGCATTGAGACTCACATAAGAGTTCCTATGGTGACCAAAACGTGACTCTTCTAATGTGTCACATTGCGACTTTTAAATAGCATCACTACGCTGGACCAAAAGGTGAGTCCTTTAATGCGTCAAATCGTGATTCTTAGATGGCAGTCACTTCAGTGACCAAAATGTGACTACTTTGATTTGTTATATTATGACTCTAAAATGACAATCTATTTGTGATTCCATTAAAAAGTCGTTGTAACCAATGCTACGTGCAACGTCACTATGTTACGTGAGAAACAATTCGCCAGATGACTATAAAATGTCGGCCAATATTGCAAAAACATAGCATAGCTAATTACGAATACATGCTAGCCTCAATTTGACGTATACAAAATAATAATAATAAAATAATAAATAAGAACCATAACATTTCAACTTTTATCTGTCGTACATTTGACTAAATTTTTTGATTTCTCAAAGTAATTACGCTGACTCATTTTAGGCACACATCGGCAAATAGACTTTTCCCTTTTTCGGTAAATGTACATGTATCAGGTTTTGCAGCGTGTACTTGTTATGTGAGATGGCTGTTATGAAAAACTATGCTAATCCAATTTGCGTGCTTATCAGCCCTAATGAGGCGCTGTTATGTTGTCTAGGGTTCATTTCATCTTCTACTGTGCATAAGTGCACCAAATCTTTTTAGACGTAATGACTCTAATGAAAGAATATCCTGATTCATATATTGGGTGCGTATCGGACGATAGATGGCTGTGGTATGCAAGTGCTTTTCAGTTTTACTAGCAGTCCTTTTCAAGTTTTAGATTTTCAACCAATTAACATATTAGACTTACGCAAAAGAAAGTTGTGTTAAGGCACAACATTTTCTTTTTTGTCTATATCAAATTTAAGTACGTTATTTCATGCATATTTATGTTAAGTAAAGTAAAAAGTTAAATTAAAGTTAAGTTAAGTTAAAGTAAAAAGTAAAAATCTACTAAAATTTGTCGAATAAATTCTAAACGCTAAACTGTAAATATGTTTATAATCAATGGTAAGAGAAAGTATTATGGTGATCACGCCAGGTTATTTAAACTAATATATTGTGGCCACCAAATGACTTTTTTTATGTTTTCCTATACAAATTGGACCCAGAAATAAAAAAAAAATTAATAAAATTATTATTTATTAAAATTATTTTCCATGATGAATGGAGACAATTTTCATTCAAAAGAAGTGCAACATTAAATATCCAAGGAAAGTCTTATTTTCGATACCTTAAAAAAAAAAAAAAAAAAAAGAATGTGTTTAATTAAAAAATGGAAAAAAAAAAAAAAAAAAAAAAAAAAAAAACTTTATTTTGAATTACTACAGATTGATAGTTTAACCATTCGTTTTAAAAGTGTTCACAATCTCTTTCGTAAAATATTATAATGAAAATCTGTTCCCCTCGGTGTGTGTGGGGGGGGGAGGTTTTCTACATTAATATATATATATATATATACATATATATATTTCAAGTTGGCTATCACTATTATAAATAAATTTCTTTTAATTTCATAATGATTGTTAAAAAAAAAAAAAAAAAACTCTTTATGCACATTTACACAAAATTCTGTCCTATTTCGCAATATTAAACATTTAGAAAAAAAAAACGGAATGGCAACACCACTTTGGACGATTTTCACCTAAAGTTGATAAGCACTAATTTATGTCAAGGTGCCACTACATATCAAATTTTATGAAATTCATTGTAATAGTTCCTGATATACAGTGGCCATAAAATGTCTCACACACCGACGGACATTTTCTAAAAATGGTCAAATCGTGTTCCACACGTCTCAAAACGTGTAAATCCATCAAAAGCTCGGGGTCGAAAATATTTACGAATCCAATACTTTCTCGTATTAAATGTAGAAGAAAGTAAAAATAGGTAGTCGAGGTAGGTTTATATTAGAAAATATTTAAAAAGATATTTAATGTATGTCAGTGATAAAATTTTGTAATCAAGGTTCAGTAGTAATTAAAGTTTGCTTAAGATAAAATAAAAACAATTCTGTAATCAACCATAGCAAATTACAAAGTATGTTTCCTTGATAAGAAAATGGTTAACTAGTAACTACCTGTAATTTTTAGTATAATTCAAAATCGAAAAATATGCACTTCTTATTTATAAGGAAAATAATGCTAAATAGAATTCGTTAAAAAACGTAAGCGAGTGTTTAAAAGAAAAAAAAATCTTAACAGGTTATGAATGTTTACAATGATGTATATGTAGATGTACATCAAACCGCAAGGAGGAAATAACTTAATTCCTTTGAGCATACACATTTTCAGCTGTCATTCTGTAAATCACGTGATAAATCACGTGATCTACGCGTCTGGCGGGAAAAGTAAATTTTTATTTACCGAAGAACTGCCATCGCGAAAACTCGTTGCGTATCAGTTATAATAATTACTGGATTTCTTTATTATGCATGTTGTAGGAAATATAGAAAGGTAAGTTTAAACAACGCATTATTTTAAAGATCAATATTAAAAAAATATAGAGAGATTTTTTTTTTTTTTTTTAAGAAATGTTATTAAAGTTCATCCACATATTTTTTTTTTTTTTTTTTTTTTTTTTTATGTAATTTTTTATATATTGTGTAAAAAATATAAAATGTTATTATTATTAAAATTAAAAAAAAAAAACAGTATTTTTTTACATAGTATTTAAATTTCATTTCAAACATTTTTAAGTGCTTTTAGTACGTTATTTTGTTACAAATACAATAAATATAAAATTTTATATTTTAGCAATCATTTCATTATCTTATTATTTGATCATGTGTGTGTATTAATAATTGTCCTTTTAATCAATATTTAAAAAATAAATTCTTTTAAAGTTTTAAAGATATTTTTTCTTTTTAAATAAACTGTAAATAATTTAATAGTTTGTAATTCTTTATTTACAGTACTTATTTCTATTTATTACATCATATGTAAATTTATTAAATGTAAATTTATTTTGTCATTATTCACTTAATCAAGTGAGAAAGCTCAATATTAAACTGTAAGACAGAAACTGAGTGAATATTATTACAATTATTAAGCTCGACATCCTAATACTTTTATTCATATAAAATAATTTTTTGTCAGATAAAAAAAAAAAAAAAGAAGTTCAATGAATAGTAGACATGTGTTACTCTTTTGTAAAATAGCAACGTGCAGTTTTTCTGTTTATAATCTACAAATATCGTTTATAATACAATTACCATTTTTAGTGATAAAAATGATTATAAATTTTAACTAGTATGTTTCGCCACCACAAGATTTTCTTATATATATAATCTTATACAAATTCACGCAGTACAAATTATTTATTAAATTATAATTTTCTATGATGAAGCAGAAGAATTTTATCTTAAAGAAGTATAACACTAAATGCCGAAAATAAAATCAATTTTGTGCCAACATGAGAAGAAATGCGATTTTAAATTAATTTATTCATTTTATTTTATTTTATTTTTCGTTAAAAAGGAAAAAAAATCGATGGCTTTGTTTTAAATTACCACAGATTTATGATTTAACTTTTCATTTTAAAGGTACTGACGAGTTCTTTAGAAAGGTACCCATACTGAAAATTTATATCATCGGAGGTTATTTCCCCTGAAAAATTGGGGGGAAATGCACCTACATGCACACACTTTTTTCCCATAGTTTACTACAACTTTTATCAATAATTCATATCAATTTTACAATCATGCGTTAAAATAACTGTGATTATGTACATTTATACGAAATTTTGTAATACACTGCCAAATAAAAAATTTAGAAAAAATTGGAGATGACACCGCCACCTGTGCACAGCCCAAAATTTTATAGGCACTAATTTATGTCAAGATGCATCAACAGATGATTTTATTTGCAATTAATTATGTGCTGTAGTTTCTGAGCGGCCTCTTGGCTGAGATCAAAGTGTAGCCTTCCATTAAATTGTAAAAATCGCTGTAAAGTAGTGCTATTTGTTAAGCGATTGACACCAAAAGTTGATGGGCTCTAATTTAGGTAAAGAGGCATCTACATATAAATTTATATGTGGAGTAGATCCTGAGATACAGTCAGTACAAAATTTGTGTCTCTCACACACAGAGATATACGGATAGACAGACAAGTCGTGAAATTGCGTTCTAGGACTCTCAAAACGTCTAAATCCACCGAAAACTGAAAGTTAAAAATTTTTATGAAACCAATAGGAAAAAAGTAAATATATTTAAAAATTGCTACATAAAAAATTATTAAATGCTTTCAGTGCAAAGCCAATAAACTTTGAATGGTTGAAAAGAAGAAACTAAGTTAAAATTTCAATAATGATAATTATTTTTATTAGTATTGTTTTCTGTTTAATTTTGAAAAATAAATAACTTTACTTTTCACCAATAATTTGAGCTGCAATATTAATGTATAAGTTTAAATTTTTGAAATGTGAATAATATTCATTTATTTTATATCTTGAAGTAAATATTAATCTTTGCCTTTTCAACTAGTAAAATTATAGGGATAATTTTCAATAAAATTAATAGCTGAAATTAAAGTACAAAAAATATTCAAATTAAAAAGGACGTACGATGTATTTCTTCGAGCAATCTTTTTATTTTTTTATTTTCTTCTTCTTTCTTTTTAATGACAAAATAGTTTATTAATTATTTATTATATGTTTATTTATTCGTTATGTCTTCTGCAGTATACATATTTTAAAAATACATTAAAGAAACATAATTCATAGACAGTAGTTTATCTGAATGCTTTTTTGCATCCCTGCAACAAAGTATCGGTGCTATTTGTACCATACCCTTTGTTGCAATTATAGAATAAGAAATATCGCAAAAAACTTTGTTTATAGACTTACTTTTATCGAAATCACGAAAAAGATTTATTTTGTGTAGACATTATATAAAAGTATATATCATATAAAAATGCAATTATTCCCGCAGCATGTATTAAAAATTTATATAGTTAAAAAAAAGAAAATAAAAAACTGAAAGTGCTTTTCCGGGAATTTTCACTTGTAAGTCGGAGTGTATCTGAATATTCTGCAAAACCCTGTAAAGAAAAATGATTAATGCTAATATACTTCATTCTAGAGAAGACATGCTTATGGGCATCTGTATAATGTATTTTTAATAATGTTTTACTGTGTTATAAGAAAATAAATAAATAAATCAGACTTTTAAAATATTTCTCATAACCCACAGAATATGATTTTTTTTTTTTTTTTTTTTTTTTTTTTTTCCCTTTCTTTTCTTAAGAATTACAGTACGGACACGCAGACAAACACCGAATACTTTTCAACGTTATTGGGAAAGTGTTAAAATGCAATTCACGATGGGAGGAGGGGAGTGAAATTAGATGTTTTAATCAATAATAACACGAATAAACATGTGCAGCAATTCCCCCCCCCCCCCCGAAAATAATATTGATGTAGTTATCTAATTTAAACTCGAGTAAAAAATAATAATAATAATAATAATAATAATAATAATAATATAATAATTCACTGCGAGATTATTCAAAAAGTTATTTCTCAATTATTTTATTATTTTCACTTTCTCTGAGTGCCAGGTAAATGTGATATTGAGCGAATTAAATTATTCATATCAGACTTTTTTTCCTGAAATAGTTAATTACTTATTTATTTATTTTATTTTATTTTATTTTTCAGATAATAGTCATGGAAATCGGTCTCAAACTCAGATAATGTAAAGAATGTGTAGTTTCTGTTTCCCGTATTTTTAGATTGCTTTTGTATAAATTTTCAAAATAAAATACTAATAAAACGCTATTTTTCGTTTTCACTGTATAAAAAATAAAATTATATTTTACCATAAAAATATATATTTAAAATAATAATAATAATCCCTTTCTATTGGTTCCATACTCTTCCATAAACATTGCATTAAATTCTGGTGTAAAATTTAAGTACTTTCATCAGACGATTGCCAGTGTGTTTGGCAGCACATTTGACGAATCATATAGACCGAATTCATTCATTTAAACTTGCGTTTGATTTGCAGTTAAAAAAAAAAATAAATAAAAAGGTCGTAAATTAATTTTTTATCTTCTAGTGTTGATCTGATTGTAATAATCTTATATTTTGTTTGTAACAAAGAATGAGATAAATATTATTGTTGGAAAACTAGAGCAGCTGTAATAGTTCCTTCCCCAAGGCCAGCAATAACTGCAGAACTCAGCAGTACAACTCAACTCCTATCCAGTTGAAGCGGGATATACCGGAATGCTTCTGTTTATCGCTACGAAAGAATGTTCTGTTTTGATCAATATGTCGCTATGGTGCGAATATTATTCGAATATAATATTACTTTAATTTCCGGGCCCTCTGTATATAATTGTTGTATAATAGTTTGTAAATAGTAATGTTTGTGTTCAACAATATCTGTTTATGGAAGTGTGTGCAGTTTGATTAAAAGAAAATATTGAAATTATTCTATGTTCTATTTCAAGACTCCAGCCTGCTTTATTCTTTAAAAATTGATTGTGAAACCAATATCTGGCGCCCCCGGGTGGGCCTGGCGTCTTTTAAAATAGAATGATTAATAATTAAGAGGTAAGGCCGGCCAGGTGGTTCGGTCGGTAGGGCGCTGCCTTCCGAATCTAATGGTCCCAGGTTCGAATCCTGGTGCGGGCATGGATGTTTGTGTGTACAGCTTGTCCTGAAATCCCTTCTCAAGATTCTAAAACACAAGTGTTAGGCTTAATATGGGACAAATACTCTGATACCTTAGAAATAGATTATGAAGTATTAAAATTTGATAAGACAGAAAAACTAACGAAACGAAAAATTTTGTCATTTACTAGTAAAATTTTCGATCCGACAGGTTATATTGCCCCAGCTTTAATACAACCCAAAATTTTGCTTCAAGCCATATGGTAAATTAAAGAACATTGGGATGCGGAAGTTAGTGATGAAATTAAAAAGAAGTTTCTTGGTTGGGTCAAAAATTTGTATTTTTTAAAAGACATAAATATACCTAGATGGACTGGTGTGACTGAATCGTCACTTCTAAGTTTGCATACATTTGTAGATGCGAGCAAAGATGCCTATGCCGCATGCGTTTTTCTAAGATCTGAGTCCACTAATGGTGTAGTGAACATTCACTTATTGCAAGCTAAATCTCGAATAACTCCACTGAAAAAGATAACAATTCCACGTTTAGAGCTCATGGGAGCTACAATAGGAGCAAGATTGTTCAAATCAGTTAAAGATGCTCTGAAAATGGAAAAACTAGAATCCTATTTTTGGACTGATTCATCTACAGTACTCAGTTGGATTAAGCGGCAAGAACAGTGGTCAGTTTTTGTGAATAATCGCATAAATGAAATTAGGAAACTTACTGATGCTGAGAATTGGTTCCATGTTTCCGGTAAATTGAACCCTGCTGATCTTGCATCCAGAGGATGTGGAGCTAAACAGTTGTTAAAATCTCAGTGGTGGCTGGGACCAGTCTGGTTGAACAATCCAAGAGAGCAATGGCCTAAGTCAGTCATAAATATCAATGAAGAAGAGATTGCTCAAGAAAAAAGAAGAACTGTAGTTTCTGCTAATAATATTGAGTTTGAATCTGTTGTATCCCGATTAGCGAACAGAGTTTCAAAATTTTCCAAGATTGTTAAAATCATAGCTTGGATATTACGTTTTCAACCGAAATCTAAAGACTTAAGAAAATATCCAAATATTACATCTGAAGAAACTGAAAATGCTCAAAAGACACTTTTTCGTTGTGTACAGACTGAATGCTTTACAGATAAAGAAGGCAAAAGATCTCTCGTAAATTTCCAAACTTATAAAGATGATGAGGGAATACTAAAACTGAAATCAAGACTTACAAACGAAAATGAAAATTCTGATTTTATTTTTCCTTTGGTTCTTCCGTCCAAACATCCAGTAGTGAAAAGACTTATCGAGCAAGAGCACATTGTCAACAAGCATGCTGGAGCGTCTGCTCTACTTGTTATTTTGAGAGAACGATTTTGGATTTTAAAGGGAAAAAGAATTATTCGAAGTGTCATACATGAGTGTAATATCTGTAAGAAGCAAAAGGTTAAACATCTAGAAGTACCATTTCCTCCTCTTCCAGAAGATCGCACGAAATTAACAGCAGTTTTCCATGTCTCAGGAGTTGATTTAGCAGGTCCTCTGCTCACCAAGTCCAAAGAAAAAGTTTGGATCGTACTATTTTCTTGTGCGGTGTTTAGGGCTGTACATTTAGAATTGATTCCATCACTTAGTACGAATGTTTTTACGAAGATTTATAGCGAGAAGAGGACGGATTTCTGTGTTATACTCCGACAACGGTACAAACTTCACTGGATTAAATAATGCATTGAAGAGTTTGGATTGGACTGAGATTCAACGAACGTTTGAAGTAAAGGAAATTAGATGGAAATTTAACCCACCATCAGCCCCATGGTGGGGAGGGTTCTGGGAAAGACTTATAAGAATTCTCAAAGATTTGTTTCGAAAAAACTTAGGTAGAGCCTCTCTGACACAAGAAGAACTACATACGCTTGTATGTGAATGCGAATCTATTATGAACACTAGACCGTTAACGTACATATCTGAAGATCAAGAACTAAATGTTCTAACGCCTTCACTGTTCCTTTAAGAATTACGAACAAGTGATGTACCTGACTTGGATCAAATTGAGAAAACTGGCGTTGTTGAAAGATACAGATATATTCAGAGAGTAAGAGAATCTTTAAAGCAAAGATTCAGAAGAGAATATCTTGGTTTTCTACGTTCGTCGATCCCCAAAAGTCACGACACAGTTCAAGTGGGTGATATAGTCTTGATTGGCAGCGACGATAAGAAACGCTTATGTTGGCCCTTGGCAAAGGTCATCGAACTCATTCCTAGTAAAGATGGAATTATTAGGCTGGTTAAGCTTAGAACATCGAAAGGAGTTTTACTACGACCAATCCAGAGACTCTATCCTCTTGAAATCAAACAAAGACTTGAACAGCATGTGCCAAATCCTGCACCAAAAACAAATAACAGTAGTGAGAAGCCTAATGATGGAGAGCTACTTAAGACACGTTTTGGCAGGGTAGTGAGGGCAGCAAAAAGACTTGATGTGTAATTTTAACATAAGACTGCTCAAAAACTATAAAAACATTTTTTTTCTTTAAAAAGTGAACTCTAAATATTTTTTTTTTTTGGTATTTTTCTTTTTTTTTTTATTATTAGATGTTTAATGTAATTCATATATATATTGTCATTTGTTAACCTTTCTATTAGTATTTTTCAGCGTCATATTTCTGTTGAGCATTTTTGCAGAACGCTCAAGTGGGGAGGATGTTGGAAAACTAGAGCAGCTGTAATAGTTCCTTCCCCAAGGCCAGCAATAACTGCAGAACTTAGCAGTACAACTCAACTCCTCTCCAGTTGAAGCGGGATATACCGGAATGCTTCTGTTTATCGCTACGAAAGAATGTTCTGTTTTGATCAATATGTCGCTATGGTGCGAATATTATTCGAATATAATATTACTTTAATTTCCGGGCCCTCTGTATATAATTGTTGTATAATAGTTTGTAAATAGTAATGTTTGTGTTCAACAATATCTGTTTATGGAAGTGTGTGCAGTTTGATTAAAAGAAAATATTGAAATTATTCTATGTTCTATTTCAAGACTCCAGCCTGCTTTATTCTTTAAAAATTGATTGTGAAACCAATAATTATATTTGAAACATTCATGTATTTGTATTTAATATTAATATTATTAAAATTTTATTAAATTTTCATTATTTACATTTCTTATGACTATTTTGATTATTAATTTAGAGTTTCTTGAATTTAGCTAAACGTTTTGAACGTAATTTGGCTTTTTTTTTTTTTTTTCGTGATTATCATGAAATCGCCTACTGGCAATCGTATAGAGGAAAAGTACCTAAATTTATGTACAGTACGCGACATAAGTGAAGGCACATATACGAATCTAGAGTTTTTATCGAATGTCTAAAAAATTTTTATGAATCTTCGTGAAACTTAAAAGATTAAGAGAACATGTTATACTATATATATATATTACAGTGAAACTTTTGTCCCAAAACTAAAAAGGCATCAGTCAGGAATTAACTAAAAAATAAAATCTTTAGAATCACTATGAAAAAAAAAAAAAAAAAAAAAAAAAGCAAATATCGTTAAAACTCAGAAAATTGTCGTTAAAAGTTGATTTTCAAGTACGATTAATAATATGCAAAAAACTAAAGGGGTTTATTCGTACTTTAATCTTGAATAAACGAACAGTTTTGTGAAGGCACACTTTGCATTTTCTCAAATAAAAGAGGGGAAATATTTAAAAAATATATATTTTATTTTTACTAAAAGATATTATTTATATAATCTTTAGAAAAATATAATGATAATTACAAAATATTAATTTAATGTTCAAATTAATAAACTTCTATGTCTATAATTTATTGAAGGTTTTTAATCATGTATTATAGCTACATTTATTTCAATAATTATTTTTTTACAGGGTGATTCCAAAGATTATATTTTTTTTTGTTAATTTGTGACTGGTCTCTTTTTAGCCTTTAACTAGCCCCTTAATAAAACTTTCATTGGAATATAGGTAAAACACGTTCTTTTTACCCCTAAAGTTTCAAGGAAATTCAATAATTACAATTTCTATAGATATTCGTCAAAAATCTCTAGATTCGAGAGTGTGCCTTTACTTATGTTGGTGACTGTATGTGATAGTCAGAAGTACTCTGCATTTTGATAACAGGTTCTGAAGTAAATTATTTTTAAACCTACTATGGATATTCAGCTATATACATCTTACATTTTTTATATATTTTAGCATTCTGCTTGTTTTAGACATTAAAATTTAGAAAACATATAAATATTTGATAAAAAATTCAAACTTCCAGAAATCTGAAATGGAAATCTCTAATTGCTACTACTTGACATTTTTTCGTGAAATTGCAAAGGATCGTTATTTTCAGAAAATTCTGAAATACATCTAATATTTTTCTTTGTATCTAATTTACTTCTGATGGAATATGAGATTCAAGACTCGGCATAGTCATTTTTTTGAATACCACTATTTTTGTTAAGCAATCTTCGTATTATTTAATTGAAGAAAATTACTGCAAACATTTAGTAATTAATTTTATTAAAATACAGTGAAACTTGAATAATTCGAACTTGTTTAATTCGAAATTCTGGATAATTCGAATTTTTTAGTGGGTCCCTTGAATTTTGTATTAAAATAATGTTTAAAAAAATCATGGATAATTCGAATTCTATTTTGGATAATTCGAATTTTTCATACGATTACCTATAAAATATTATAGTAAAATTTTGTCCCCGGGATTTTTCTCAGCTAAAGTGCATTATGTTTTTTAACAGTCTTTCAAAAGAAGGATAAGGAAATACAAGAGTATTTCCTACCTACACTGTAAAAAATATGTCCTATTTACTGTCAGAAATTCTCTTAATTTGAGAAAATACGCGTAATTTACGAAAAAGTTACTTTGTTAGAACGTATTTTCTTAAATTACAGAGAATTTCTGGCATCAGATAGGACATAATTTTTATTGTGTAGTACATCACAAGATATGGTCCATATAACATGAACTTCGAGGTTGTTTTTTTTTTTTTATTATTATTATTGAAAGTCATGTCTAATGTAGAAAATTCTATTTTTGTATCAACTGATGGGTTGAAGCCATATGCTATGACACAAAGATTGTACTTAAAGAAGCAATTAAAAATATCTGACTATTTAAAAATGTGTTGAATAATTAAGATCGTAAAAAAATTGATTTAATGGGAGGTGGTTAATGATGCAGTAGTCTTAGATATAAAGTTTATGTGTTAAATCTTTGATCATAGAGTTTTATATTTTTAATTTGTCTCATCTTTTGGACAAAATAGTATATGTAATTCGAATTTTTGGATATTTTGAATTTTTCTCTGGTCCCTTCAACTTCGAATTATCCAAGTTCTACTGTAGTATGTAAAAAAAAAAAAAAAGTGACTGTGTCGAACTCAGGAAATTAGCATATGTTATTAGCATAATACAACTTTATAATCTGAACTTGTGAATTTTCACTTAAGAAAATTATTTACATTTATTGTTGCATTTTAATATTTTGTAAGAATATGTTGACAACTAGTTTGCTTATTTATTCTATTTGTGACAGATAACCAATTACTTTGAAACGTTATTCAATTTATTATTCAAAGGTAATAGCAACAAAATGGTATACATCTAAATTTTCTGTACAAAGCTATGCTGTATTTAATATGTGTTTAAAAAATTTATTAATACAATGTTTTTTAAGTCTTAAACAGTTTAAGTCATCCATACCATGCCTATAAAAATTAAATGTATTTATAAAAGATCTAGGAAATGCTATATAAATGTATTTAGACTCACAGCAAGATATGTGAGATCTGTTCTGGACATCAGCATCAATTCATTAGCGGACGGCAGATTTTCCGACATTAAACAGTTAAAACCTGCTTTTTGGTGTTACCCTTAGACGCCAATTAAAACAAAAAATTAAATATATATATATATATTTAGAAATATTTTTATTTATTTTTTCAACAGCAATCGATGCAATGGACGATTGATCATATATATATACCTCCGCCACTTCACGGGTTAAACACGAATACACAAAATGCTTTTGTGAAAAAATGTGTTATGTTAGAGGAACTCCTAAACTTGGGAAGAGTGGAATCGTTGTGTCGCGCATACGGATCGAATCGCCGCGAAGGAATTAATAATAGTTTTCATTATTTCATTTAATATTTCAGATATATTTAATGATACACAGTTAATTGTAAAATAATAATAATAGTAATAATTCCTTTTACACGAAATTTGAAGTAATGCTGCTGGCTGGGGTGCTCAGTCAATTGTTATACCCTCCACAAACCTCTTGAAACTACTAATTTTAATTACCTCAGGCAAATCTAAATTAATATTTTTACGTAATCTATTCAAAGGGAATTTATAATATCCTTGAAAGCTTTCATTATTTTCATTATTTTATTTTAATTATGATAAAACTATTCAATGAAAGGAAGGTCACGAATTTTAATATTGCAAAATATTTTTTAAGTAGGTTGGTTTGATGTGTGGTTATTACTCTACGATGATGTTTTGCACATTAAATCTCATTTGACTGACATCAATAAATAATAAAGTAATTTCTAAGTGATAGTGTTTTTGTTACAGGACAATAATAGGCATTTTTTTTCCTTTCCTTTTTATCTCGGATAAAGCCAGGTGAAAAATCGCCGTCATCATATATGAATATATATGTTACCGTTAAAACGCGAAATCTGTTAATCTGCAGATTACCTAGCTAATCTGTAGATTAACTAAAATGACCCGTTAAAGTGCGGTATAAAGTGTTTTCCGCATTTTAACTAGGTAATCTGCAGATTAACGGTTTCAGTATCGTTAAAGTTCAAATGTTTGTTTCGAGCCTTAGTTTTTTATACATTCACTATGACGTCAAACAGCCATGTGATACATATACGCGAATGACCTTCAAACATAACTAAAACTTTTACCCCTTCACTTCCGCTACGCTATGATGATAAACCGATAAACGGCAAACGCAGAATGTGGCGGATGGAAGCCATGATTAGTTTTATTATTATGACTACACAAAAATTAAAGTAACAAGTAAGTTATAATTGTTTTAATTTTGATTTTATTTCTATCTTTTTTAATTCTGTCAATATAAGTTTGATAAGGGTCCGTATTTTATTAATGAAATTTAATCTTAATTAAAAGCTGTCTCTCGTGAAACTCCATTTTGAATTATGAATGTTAGATTTACATTACAGTAATTATTTCCTTCCGAACTAAAACTATTAAACCATAACTTTTTAAAACTAATTTATTTTAAAATTAATTTAAATAACTATTACTTACTGAAAAAAAAAAGATGTATTAATTATTAACTTTGAAAAATATTATGGCATTTAATAAATACTTAATATGAAATTTTTGTACATTTTTTAGCATTTTATTACATTTTTTTTTTTTTTTTTTTCTCTTTCAGTTTCAAGTTTCCTGTACATATTTTATATATCATAATTATATTTTTATTTATTTATTTTATTTTATTTTTTAATTTTGTTCGCTTTTTCAGATAATTTCGTTGTAGTTTATCACATAAAAAGTGTTAAGATATATGTATGCTGCAAAATATAGTTTAATAAAGCATTGAAAACTGTCATTTTAATTTTCATGCATTCTAAAAAATGCTAAAGCAGTTTTAATTATTTGAAGTACTTCTTAAATAATGCTTCTGATTTGTCTAATTTAATATTTCTAGTTATTTTTTATGTAATTTAATGTTTCTAGTATTTAAATAGTAATAGCAATATAAGTTGTTAATAATTTTTTTTTTTTTTTTTTTAATTGTTAAATATTTTTATTTTGAAAAGAAATCGTTACTGTATTACAATTCTAACATTCATTTATAAAATAGAAATTATTGAAAGCTATTAAAGCTATTATATTTCATATTAAAAATGCATAACATCTTCAAACTTATATTGACAGAATAAAAAAGATGAAATAAATAAAAAATAAAACAAATATAACTTTAAAAGATATAAAAATTAAAACACATACAGATTAAAATTAGTAAAGAAAGAAATAAAAAAGAAAAGAAAACTATTTTTTTCCGAATGAAAAAAACAAATACAACACAGCGTGCTGTAAAATTACAACACCAGATATCCTATTTTCACTTTAACTAGTGCCTAGTAGGTAATGTGCAGATTATCTAGGTAATTCGCAGATTACCTAGGTAATTTGAGAAATAAAACAATTTTCCTCACTTTAACGAATCACCCTAGTTAATGTGCAGATTACCTAGCTAATCTGCAGATTAACTGATTTCTGCACTTTAGCGGTAACATATATATATATTTCTGTGTGTATATACAGTCGCACCTCGCTATCATGAGCATTGTTAACGTGAATTTCTTTTAACATGAACTATTTCCAGAATCTGCATCAAAATGAAGAAAAGTTTAGTTATTTGAAGATTAGTTACCGATTACATGAACTACTGATAACAATAACAATTTTTTTATTCCGCTTGAGATTCACGTTGACGAAGTTTGACTATATATATATATATATATACAGTAACCGCCGCTTAATAAAATCACTGGTTAATAAAACCAGCCGCTTAATCTGATCAAATTGCCAGGACCGGAATCAAATCAATACAAACTATTGTTGAAACCGCCGCTTAATAAAATCAGTATCGCCTGTTAATAAACTCAAAAAAATCTCCCCAGCAGGCAAAATTATCATTTATGCACACTATTTTTTTTATTTTTTATTTACATTGTGATTTTATTTTATTCATTTATTTTTAAAATAAAAAAGAAATTAAAGTACCCGTTATCGATCATTGTCGAAAATTTTACACTTGCAGCATAGTTACAAATTAAACATGCCCCATAACTTATCTCTTTAACAATTTTAAGGAACATATTCTTCAAAGCGCAGTAATAAGTTACAAATATGATTTGATTTGCAAATGATATATATATTTTTTAATTTTTAATTATTAAAAGACAATTTCTACTTCTTATTTTGAAATAGCTATAAATTAAGAGGTCTAAACGGAAATATTTTAAATTTATAAGAAAATCGTGAACTTTTGATAAAATAATGATGATTTTCTTCGAAGGAAAGCGCATAGACATTTGGAATGTGTTTAAGTCGCTTATATCAGAGGAATAATTGATTAGCTATCAAAAATTAATTAATATTGTTTACTAATTACATTAATGGTTACCTTTTTAAATTTCTTTCCAAATTCAGGGAAGTAATACCTTTTTCTTGAGTACAGGAACATCCGCCGGATACAAAAATCAGCCGCTTAATAAAATCACTTTGCCTCAGGACAAACGTGATTTTAATAAGTGGCGGGAACTGTATATATATGTATGTGTGTGTGCATTTATGTAATATTTGTTCACAAGCTTTTACAAAAGTGACTATTAATAATATTTTCTGATATATTATACATGTTTTTGTTTTAAATGTGACGAAAATATCCCAGAAGTGAAGCTTTTACACTTCATCAATTCAAATAACATTCAATCATGCTACATACTTTCTCCTCCGAGCTATATTTTGTCATTAGTATAATTCCAAACAATAGTAGCAGTACAAATTTTTAAAATTCCAATGTTGGGAGAGACTGTTACACGGGGCGAAGGGTGATAAATAACTTGTAGGTTGCAATGAAACTGCATACCCAAAATTACAAGAGAAGTGGACATAGAAACAAATATGTTTATTTACTAAATTTAATTGAAGATAATACACAGTGTCCCAAAAAGTTTGAATCGCGCTTTGATTATTTATCTGTTAGAAATAAGCGAACAATGCAAATTGGAAAAAAAAAAAAAAAAAAAAAAAAAATTAATAAATAAGGTTAAGAAAAATACTATATATATAATGTATTTATGTATTGATTTTGTGCATTTTTTTCATTTCCCATTGCCCATTTACTGCTAATGGGTAATACATATGCATATTAATATAATGCTGAAAGTTTCCATTGTTCTTGCTTATGATGTTTTTATGCAGAAATGTTTATCTTGGTTTTACGAAGAATTTTATTTAAAGAAAGAGAGTGGTCGGAAAAAAAAAAAAAAAAAAACTTTTATCACTAACAATGTAAATATAAATAAACCTTATGTTAATTAAAGATTGGTTTAGGTATTTATGCATAATTTTGTCTATATGTAATTATGACAGCAAATTAAATTAACAACATCTATATTGAGCGAATTGAAATACATCTTTAACTAAAATTACTGCAAAAGAAGTTTTAAATGATTTTGACAATGGGGAAGTTGCACACGGAAGGAAAAACAATTTCTTTTAATTGTAATCGATAAAATCAATCTTGGGAATCCGAAAAATCCAATTAAAATCGTAAAATTATTTCAAATTACCTTTTAATTAACATTTTAAAATCGCTAAAAACCAAAACAAAACCACGTGATCCGAAAACGCTCTGTGAGGGGGTTGACGTCACAGTACACGAAGTGTGAATGTTTACACTCTTTTACCGCTTGCTTTTCTTTTTCTTCGCTCTATTCTAATCTGTATTTTATAGTTTATTCTTAAAATTTTTACCTTTTGTAAAGAATAACTTAAACCTTTCATAACTATACTATATCTTATATCTTATATATATATAAATATATTTCTATCTTTATTTGTATAATGTCGAGTTTGGATTTGTAAAAGAGCAATCGGATAATGTTCCGAAAATAGATGCTCTTTCCATATTCTCATTTTTGAGAAGAAACCTCGATTTTATTAGCGCATAAATATAAGAGTAGCTAAAGCTAAACGATCTAGATTTGTTCTGTATTCATATTTTGAAAGTTATAAACGTCTTCATAATAGAATTTTAGCATTGCTTTAATATATTAGTAGTGTTTTTTTACATTTCTCTAATTTTTTAGATGTTTGTATGTGAGAATATTTCTTTTTTCATAATGTATGCTTAAATATTTAATTATAATTAAAATATTCATTAAAATTTCATAGTACATAAATATATATTTTACTGATTATTTATTTTATTATTATTTTTTTTTTAACCAGAATTTTTTAATTATGTTATTTTATAAATTATATATGATTATTTTATAGAGCAGTCATTAATTATGTATTTAATATTTACTTCATGTTTTTGCAACGAAAAAAATATTTTATTTTCAAATTGCATTAATTATTTATTATTTTTATTTTATTTCATTAAAAAAAAAAAAAAAAAGTTTACTTTTATAATTTTTTTAATAATTTATATATTCTTTACATGTGTATTGTTTGAGCTGGGTCCATTTAAAATTTATTTTATTAAGTATTTTTGTATTATGGTATTTTTATTTTAATCTTATATGGTTTTGGATTATCATTTTAGGTAATAGTTTTATTTTGATCTTCATTTATATGGATTTTCTATGGGTGTTTCGGACCTGTGAACAAAGAAAATCTTAGCTTTAGCTTTCTTTGTGACAGAAAAACATCCATTTTTTAGCATATTTGCATTCTACCAGGCCCTTGAAAACGTTAGAACGCAAATTATGCTTTTTTCTCATTCCAATTTCCAATATTCATTTCAATTTCTCTTTAATTCTTTTTAAATCTGATATGGGTAGTCTTCGCTTATGATCCAAATAATTGTTTTAATACTGAAGTTAATTCATCTTTAAATTAAAAAAAAAAAAATTTGCACTGATATTATTTTATTAATGTATTACTATATATATATATATATATATATTTTCAATTTTATCCATTTATTTTTCCATTTAATTTTCTTAAATTTATTTGAATTGTATTGTTCTACGTTGTTTATATTAGCAACGGCTGTTACACAACTATTTATTTAATTCATTCATTCATTTCAAAAGGAAAATATAATTAAATGTTTTTATCGGGAAAATGTTAATATCGCATAAAGGATTAGTCTTATTAAAATTTAAGTTTAATAAAAACTTATTTATTATTTACTTAATGCCTTTGAAAGGAAAATCTTTTGTTATTTATTTATTTATTGTACTAATCGAAATGAAATGGTAATATAGCAGAAAAAGTGATTGCAATAAAGTACATGGTGCCAAAATTAAAGAATATTTAATAGATGCTGAGATACAGCTATCCTTAAAATCTTAGTTTTTGAATAATAGCAGCTTTCGCCTCCTGATATGTACACAAATTGAAGTGCCCACGAAAGACATTGCTGCGGGCAATAAGAACCCAGATCCAAAAAAGCAGGGTACACTGGAGGGAAAGAAGTTGCCGCAGGCTGCGAATAACCAAAACGATGTTAAGAGCGATTTCAATGAATTTATTTTTTAATTATCTATTTATTTATTTTTTGTTTATAGAATGATATAAAAGAATTTTTTTTTTTTTTTTTTTTTTTTTTGTTAATTTATTAAATTTAGCGACCAGCGAAGCAGGCGAAGACCGTCAGTTATATTATATGCAAGGGTTGTTTCAGGTTTACTTTTGGGGCTCATTTTTGTGAAAAACAATTTTTTTTTTTTTTTTTTTTTTTGTGAAAAACAAAATAATTTTATGAAAATTTATTTCTTTTTGTGATAAAAAGAATTATCATCCACACGAAACCTTTCACTTAAGAAGTTACTCTATCTAATGTTCATTATCAAGTTAACAGCATATTACTGAGCCAAGTATACACACTCATTAAAAATAATATTGTTAACGTGGAAAACTTTTACAAAATCATCATATATTTAAAAATAAATCTTGAGAAAGGCCTGTTGTTATGAATCTGAATTTTGTGAAGAGACCCATTTTATGGATTTGTATTTTCTAAAGGGGCCCATTTTAGATATTTGGATTTTGTGAAGGGGAAGCAAATGGGTCCCAGTTTTTACCTGGATCGGCCCCTGATATATTCTAAACATATTTGGATTTTACATTAAGGCTTCATTGATAAATAAATTTAATATATATATATATACACTGGTGGACAATTGCTAAGGACGGATGACAATAGCTTAGTTATTGTTATTATTATTATAATTATTTTATACCATTCATACTTATAACTAGATCATGTATAACTTATAAGGTATTATTACATTTAACATATATTTCATGTGTTTATTTTATTTTAAAGTACTTTATATCTTTCCTATTGCTAAATGTTGTTATTGTTATTACTTTCTCTTTCTATTAATCTTTTCTTTCTATTTTTAAATTTTTCCAAATAAAAAAGTAATTACATTATAAAAATAACTAAACGCGTTTCTCTCTATATATACATATATAAATAATATTAATATTTTTGTAAGGAGACCTTCTTTTAATTTTATTTATTTATTTAGCATGTAATTTTCCTTAAATACTTTTCAATTTCTCAAACTGCATCACTATAATGTTTTTAATTATTCACAATCTTCAGCTGCTATTTTAATAGAAATATTGTTAAGTTATAATATTGAAATGTATTAAAAAGTTATATATATATATATATATATATATATATATATATATATATACAGATATACTGGCATCTCATAATTATAAAAGTAATCTAATTTAGGTTAACTTAGCATAACTATTCTAGATTATTTAAGCAATGAAAATATGCATATTATTCAGTTAAATATTATTACTCAATCCCAATATTTTATTTCTGTACTCAGGCTATAATAATAATAAAATAATAATAAATCTATAAAACATAACAAAATGAAACAAAACAAGTATTTAAAAGATACATCTTTGGCATAGCATACTAAAAACATTCTTTAACAAAATTCTATTGATCAACTATTATTTCGATTATAGTTTAATTTGGATTAATAACAGCAGGCGAGTACAAAAAAATATCATTGAAACTTGGTGTCATTTATAGAATGAAGTGATGTTTAATGAGTTCAAATAGTTTTAATATTTTTTTTTTAAAAAGAAAGAATACAAAATTTCACTGAATGCACGATTTTTCTTTACAATACAAGAGGGAGAAATTCAGCCGGCAGTTCATTTCATGGATAGTGACGTCACGATAGGTTTTATCACGTGACGCAGCGTTTTCCCGCCAATATGAGAACTACGTCTTTTAAAGTTAATTTATTAAAGCATCCGGTTTTCAAATATGCATAAAAATGGTATCAAAATGTTTGTATTTTCATGCTCTATCATATACAAGTCAAAATGAAAAATGTGCAATTTCCTCATTGTATATGACTTTGCTTAAATTTTGGCATCATCTTTTATTTATTTTATTTTTTAAACCACACACTTTATTATGACATTTTAGTTTACTCAGATAATCCTTATATTTCCATACATATGTTTTTACAAAGCAATTATATTCCTTCTTAGTTTATCTATTTAAAAGCACTCAGATCTACAATTACCACATAGCTGTCAGCCGTATATTACACCAATTCACAATAACAACGACGAAAATATATATGCATATAAAAACTTGACAAACATCCATAACTTCACTTACCGCCGCCGGAAGCCCAAGCTAATGTTATTCTGTGAAATTTTGTTTATTTATAACTCTTCAACTAATACATATTTTTAATTTCTGTCTTCATATTCGGAAAACTCGCAATTGTTAAATTGGCGGACGTTTCTGGAAAACGTTTTTTTTTTTTTTTTACAAAATTGCAAAATACGAATTTTCAATATGTGAAAATTTCATTTTGCAGTTTCAAAATAAAATATTAAAATTTAAAGATATCCATTTTTAAGAAACGTGCGTCAGTTTAACATTTGTGAATTTTCTGAATATGAAAACAGAAATTAAAAATATGTATTAGTTGAAGATAAAACTGAGATATGCTATGAACATAAATCATAAATGGATAAACAAGCTATCAGCCGAGTAATTCGTGTATGATTCCAAAAGAATCGCGCGACCCTCTTCGCAGTCATAATGAAATTTTCCTGTGAGTTGTGTAATACTAAGTTCTGAATAATCTACAGTTATTTAATAATGATGTATTTTGATAAAATAATTTTTAAAAGGTCATCTACCCCTTCAAATTTTTAAAAGAACTATTTTTAATTTTGTTTAAAAGTCTTTTTTTTTTTTTTTTTTTTTTTTTTTACTTAAAACAAAAAATAATTTTGTTTGTCATAGCTGAAATTGTAAAATTCTACTATGGAATTTGTTTAATAATAAAAAAATTCAGGGTTTAAATTTGATAATCAAAACGCACACACACACACACACACACACACACACACACACACATATATATATATATACTATATATTATAGAGTTGCACGTATGATATACTTTTTATTGCTTTGAAGGAAATGATTTTAAGTTTTGATAAGTCTTTTGTATACATTTTATTAATGAAATTAAACAATAACAAGTTTGGTAATATTGTGGAAAATACTTTAGTATTAAGCATATTTAATGTTTTTTCACTGTAAGCATGTCTTTTCACTGTAAAAGTTCATACCTTTTCTAAATCTATTTATTTTATTCTATTATTCTTCTTATTTTTTTTTTTAACTTAAACTTGATTCAAAAAAAGGATATTGAAAATATATGTTTGAAGTTTTAAATGCTTTCCTTAAGCACATTAGTATTTATCATGCGTGCAATTAAAAAATTTCCATGCTCAGAGAATTCTACTTAAATTCAAATTTTGGATTTTGGTGATTATAGAATAGCAGGTATATATTCCTTAATTATACGAAATTGTTTTCAAGAGTTAAAACTACTTTTCAAAATTATTGTTTTTAAAATAATTATTAAATATTTAATGGATGTTTCACCTTTTAACGGAAATACTTCTTTCTCTAGTCACATGTACACTATTCTGTAATTAGTCATGCAGGGTATGAGGATTATAACTTCATTACAACACAAATAGACAATATGATATAAAAATGTTATCAAATGACTATGGAAAAGCATCGCACATGGCTCTACTGGATCTTGAATCGCACCTGATCACATGACGACGGCACAAAAGCTTCATCCATGACTTCAGAGACTTGAGTACAATGTGTGACACAAAAAGAATTGATAAATGTGTCACTGTATGACGGGTCTGAGACTAGAGTACCATACGCGTCACAAAGTAACATTCTAACAGCGTCACTTTGCGACCATTCTGAAACTTGAGTCACATAAACGTTATAAAGTTACCTCATAACAAAGTTACTTTGCGACTGTTCTGAGACTTTAATCACAGCACAAAAAGAGATATTTCTGAGACACAGCTTAAAGAGACCACATAAAAAACTCACATGTGACCATTCTGAGACCTGAGTCACATACGCGTCAAAAAGTGACTTCATAACAAAGTCGCTTGTGACCGCTCTAAGCCTTCAGTCATGTACAGGTCACAAGGCGACTACATATCCACGTCACTTGTGACTGTCTATAGACCAGACATATCGACTTCAATGGGACCGAATTTCGACGTCATGTGACTCGTTTTCGTAGTCGATTTCGACTACACATTCCAGTCACTTTGAGACTTCAGTCACATATGCGTCACACGGTGACGACATATCCACGTCACTTGTGACCGTCTAACAGCGGCCATATCGACTTCACAATGATTTGGATGCGGCCGAAATGCGACCTTATGTGACTCGTTTTTGTAATCGATTTCGACTACACATTCTGGTCACTCTAAGACTTCAGTCACATACGCGTCACAGGGTGACGGTATATCCACGTCACATGTGACCGTCAAAAAAGCGGACATATCGACCTCGCAAAGACTTAGATGTGACTAATTATCGACTTCACGTGACTCGTTTTTGTAGTCGATTTCGACTACACATTCTGGTCACTATGAAACTCCAGTCATATGCGCGTCACAGGGTGACGGCATATCCACGTCACATGTGACCGTCAAAAAAGCGGACATATCGACCTCGCAGTGACTTAGATGTGACTAATTTTCGACTTCACGTGACTCGTTTTTGTAGTCGATTTCGACTACACATTCTGGTCACTATGAGACTCCAGTCATATACGCGTCACAGGGTGACGGCATATCCACGTCACACGTGACCGTCAAAAAAGCGGTCATATCGACCTCGCAATGACTTAGATGTGACTAATTATCGACTTCACGTGACTCGTTTTTGTAGTCAATTTCGACTACACATTCTGGTCACTATGAGACTCCAGTCATATACGCGTCACAGGGTGACGGCATATCCACGTCACATGTGACCGTCAAAAAAGCGGACATATCGACCTCGCAAAGACTTAGATGTGACTAATTTTCGACTTCACGTGACTCGTTTTTGTAGTCGATTTCGACTACACATTCGGCCCACCAGCGGCTGAGCGGTTCTGCGCTCGAAGCTGGTAGACGTGAGGTGCCGGGTTCGATCCCCGGTCGCGCTCGTCGGCCTAGCCGTTCGGAGTTTTCCGTGGTTTCCTCCGAAACTTGCGTAAATACGGGCTAGGACCCCTTAGAAAGACCTCCACGGAAGGCACTCCCCCTCAGGCCTAGGACCCCACTGTTGTCAATCGGCCTTTATCCCTAACACCAACACCAACACCATCGACTACACATTCTGGTCACGGTGCTATTAGGGTTTTAAGCTATGCGAAAGAAAAGAGTGTAATCCGCGAGGTAATATAGTTCCATTTTTAAAGTGAATTATTTATATATATATATATATATATATATATATATATAAAAGAGTTTTTGGAAAAAACGGGGCACGGCATACTTCGCAGACAAAAGAAATTAATATCATACATCAATTTCATAAAATTTGTCTGAGCCGTTATCGAGAAAAAAAAGTTGCACCATTACAATTTTTCCTTTGATGTCTTAAATTGTAATTCCAGATCTCAAAATATATAGAATTTTGAAGTGTGAAACTTTCAGGATAGCATCAGGCAGAAGATAAAAGATTATTCTGAAAACATCAGATCAAAATATCTCCGATTTACTGAGATATTAAATGTCGGCGTTTCCAAATTCCTTTTTTGTTAAATTAGCTGTATATATAGTGTCGCAGGTAAGCTTCGTTTGAGCTTTGCTGCGTCACGGAGACACGGCCGCGTCTCATGATATATATAGTGTCGCAGATAAGCTTCGTTTGAGCTTTGCTGCGTCACGGAGACACGGCCGCGTCTCATGATATATAGTGTCGCAGATAAGCTTCGTTTGAGCTTTGCTGCGTCACGGATACAAGGCCGAGTCTCATGATAAGCAATACAGAATTTTCAAAAATATTTAAATATTGTTAGCAGCAGCACAGGTAAATAACATTAGTTTTGTTCTATTAAAAGAGTTTAACTTTAAATATTAACAAAATTAATAAATGTCGTAAAAAAAAAAAAAAAAAAGAAAAAGAAAAACGAATTTGAAATTGTATCTACAGTTTTTAATTCACCTTTAGTACATATATTATTCATATTCTTTATTTGTTAAATTATCGGTGTATATTCATTCAGACACTGACGACCATTAACAGGTCAAAATAGCCGTCTTCGTCGGAGTAAAAAGGAATCACTTTTTCCCCCTCCATGATTAATTTATGTCTTATTACTATATCAATTGCTTAAACAGCCAAACTTGTTCCCAAATATTTCATTAACATTTAACCATCTTGACGTCTCGCGTATTAAAATATTTCTTTATTATCACTCTAAAATTAATATATTTGTGGTATAGTTAATTGCTTTCTTTTTGCCATTTTTGAAATATTTTCTGAAAATAAAATTTTTTGAACAATTGTATCTTTTTTTTAGTACTTGGCTCAATACCAGATTGTTTGTCAAACACAAGGTAATAAAATTTATTCGAAAATTTATTATTAAAACTATAAAATTGGTGACTGCAGAAAGAAAAATGGAAAATATCGAAGTGCGGCTTTCTTTTTTTTTTGTCCAATAGGAAATTTTGTGTACCGTTTAAATGCGTAGACCCCTTTTTAGGAAGCTTCTTCCTTTTTGACACACCCATGGCTTTTCTCTTTTTTCACCTGTATGAATGTAAAGATGATTTTTTAAACTATTTATTTGAAGAAATGAGTTAGAACATACTTCACACACATGTAGTTTTTTTTCGGTACGATTCTCCACTATGAATTCGAAGATGTCTTTTTAGAAATCTTATTCGAAAAAACCCTTCAGAACATTCTTTGCAGACATACGGCTTTTCTCCGGTATGAGAACGAAGATGTGCCATTAAATTGCTCTTCTGAGAAATTCCTTCAGAACATTCTTCGCACACATATCATTTTTCTCCTGCATGACTATGCAAATGTCTCATGAGATTACCTTTTTTGGAAAATCCTTTAAAGCATTTATTACACACATATGGCTTTTCTCCTGTATGAACGCGAAGATGTGACATTAAATAGCTCTTACGAGAAAATCCTTTAGAACATTCTTCACAGGCATACGGCTTTTCTCCGATATGAATGCGAAGATGATTTATTAAACTGCTCGTGGTTGTAAATCTTTTAAAACATTCTTCACATACATATGGTTTTTCTCCTGTATGAAAGCGAAGATGACTCTTTAGATCACTCATTCGAGAAAATCCTTTGGAACATTTTTCACAGACGTACGGTTTTTCTCCTGTGTGAACGCGAAGATGTTTTCTCAGATTGCTCTTTTGAGAAAATCTTTTTGAACATTCTTTACAGACATACGGCTTTTCTCCTGTATGAACGCGAAGATGACTCTTTAAATGACTCATATGAGAAAATGCTTTAGAACATTCTTCACAGACATGCGGTTTTTCTCCTGTATGAACGCGAAAATGACTTTTTAGATCACTCATTTCAGAAAATCGTTTAGAACATTCTTCACAGACATGCGGTTTTTCTCCTGTATGAACGCGAAGATGTCTTTTTAGATCACTCATTCGAGAAAATCCTTTGGAACATTCTTCACAGACGTACGGTTTTTCTCCTGTATGAACACGAAGATGTTTTCTTAGACTGCCCTTTTGAGAAAATCCTTTTGAACATTCTTCACAAACATACGGCTTTTCTCCTGTATGAACGCGAAGATGTCTTTTTAGATCACTCATTCGAGAAAATTCTTTGGAACATTCTTCACAGACGTACGGTTTTTCTCCTGTATGAACACGAAGATGTTTTCTTAGACTGCCCTTTTGAGAAAATCCTTTAGAACATTCTTCACAGACATACGGCTTTTCTCCTGTATGAACGACAAGATGTTCCATGAAATGGCTTTTTTCAGAAAATCTTTTAGAACATTCCTCACACGCATATGGTTTATCTCTTTCATGACTGAGGAGATGTCTCATGAGATTACCTTTATCAGAAAATTCTTTAAAGCATTCTTCACACACATACGGCTTTTCTTCGGCATTTATAGGAACATTCATATTTTCAATCCTTAAATTATTTATGAAATTTGTCACAAATAATTTGTGTTTTCTTTAAATGAATGTGTAGCTGAGTATCTGTAGTCCTCTGAAGATAAATTAGTAATAACAAAAGTAAACTAACGGGTTACAGTATTCCAATTTTTGCCTTTTGTACACAATCATGAACTTTAATAATCAGAAAAAAAAAAAAAAAAATGTTAACATTAACCCTTTAATCAATCTCCATGCTATACAAAGACCAGTGCTATTATTGCATGATCCCTTTCTCTGTGTTTTCGCGTTTATGAGAAGAATACAAAAATTGTAATGACATGTCCCGTTTATCATACAAGTCAAATTCCAGCTGCAAATTAAGAATAATTTTTAAATCTAAAAAATTAATTACATTTAGACATTATATATTAATTTAGTTTCAGTGAATAGATGATAGATTATTAGGATAAGTAATGGGTGACAGGTGAGTCTTGATTATCCGCGATTGTAATGAAATGCTCGCCCTCTGCTCTGGTGGGCTACGGTGAAATTACAATAAACAAGGTTTAATTCGAATTCCATATAGCCGCCATTGCTAGCCGATGTTTAGTTTCACATATATTTATTGAATAAAAATGAATAAATACGGTTAAAAAGATAACACATACTTTTGTGTGCCACAGTGTAAATCCAAAGCATCAAGAAATCCAGAATTGAGCTTCCATTTATTTCCAAATGACGAACTTAAAATTTCAGTTGCTTCGGCTAATGGAAGTAAAGAATTAATCAGATGATTTGAAATTAATATTTGTTCAATTTCAGTTAAAAATCTACTTCCGATCGAACTTTGAATAAACTGAAGTATTTTTTCCAAAAGCAATCAATTTTCCATAATGTAATGGCGGAGAAATTATAGTACGAATATTAAGTAGAATAACAAGATTGGAACACACGTGGCTAATGTTTACTAACAACTGCAGTGTTCACAAAGCGCCGTCTATCGATCATTACAAACGCGGATTGTTATGAGTGTTTAAATATATGACTATAATATTTTCAACGTATCTCAGCAATTTAAAATTAGTACTCTTACTGTCTCTTTCATAATAATATAATATAAATCTGCTAGCAGACTGGAAGCTATCCGCGATTGTAATGAAATGCTCGCCCTCTGGTGGGCTAAGGTGAAATTATCATACCACTGATAGCTTTCACGTTGAAACAATGATAGAACAACAAGAAAGAACAATATAAATACACGTGGTGGCTGTTATATTTACTAACAACTGCAGTTGAGGAAACGCCATCTATCGGTCATTACAAACGCGGATATCACCCTGTCGTGTTATGTAAAGTTGTTTAAGAGAGAACTACAAATCTATAGAACACTTATAGAACATTTGACGATTCATACAAGACCGTAGAATACATTTAAAACAAACTCAAAACTAAACATCGAACACCCAGTAGTAGGTTGCAGTTCACGATACACAGCCTGGGCGAGCACGGGCTGCTCATGTTTAACCCACACCGTTCACAGACGGCATCACGTGATCATTTGCGGGTTACCCATGTGTGCCCAAGGCGTTTATAGCTGGTGAATGGGTAGCTTGGGCTCTGCACACTTAACCCAGAAAAATTTTGTGGGGAAAATGGTCACGTGATGGATAAAATGATGTTGTTTGTCAACATTATAATATCTGATGAGAATTACGATTTTTATTCGTTGTATTAGAATGTTATACCTCACTTATATTAAGTTATTTTTTTTTACCAATTTTATCCCTTGAAAATTTAGCAACACATGTGAATTTTGACAGACGTAGAAAAATT
This sequence comes from Salticus scenicus, assembly GCA_963930645.1. Classification (NCBI taxonomy): domain Eukaryota; kingdom Metazoa; phylum Arthropoda; class Arachnida; order Araneae; family Salticidae; genus Salticus; species Salticus scenicus. The sequence continues at coordinate 50,974,868 of OZ005658.1, read as the reverse complement.
TATTTCATAAAATTTTAAAATGAATCCCTGAAAAAATCGCACTGGAATAAATCGCAACTGGAAAAATTCGCACGCGGAAAAAATCGCACAGAAAAATGTTCATGTTTGCGTACACACATGCCTCTCTGCCCAGAAAGCAAAACTTATCTTAAGATTCATATGGGCCTTAGGCAATAAATTTTAAATTTTATTTAATCTTATGAACGAGGTTACAGGAAAAAAAAAGCGCGGGGGTATTATTAAATTGCATTCTCTGGGGAAAAAAAAAAAACTTTCAGAAATAGAAACAGTTCTGATTCTATTTTATTCAGATTTCACAAAACATTTCTTTCAATCGCTTGTTTCATATTTAAAGGATAATATTGGATACGTTTGTAATCTTTTTAACTGATATAATACCTCTAATCCATTTTGACAGTGTTATCACTAATGGCTGTATTCACCATTAACTTCAACTCCCGGTTCAACGCAAAAACTTGAAAAGCGTCTAAAGGCAGGGTACAGCTCTCCAGCAAAATTTGGCATGCTGTTTCTGCCATGTAGCTTCGAGGATTTCATATAATCTTTGATTGGTTATTTTCACCTAAAAAATCTGAAAATAACTATACCGCTAGATGGCAGAAACAACTCGTCAAAATTGGCTGAAAATTTGCACCCCGCCTTTATACGCTTTTCAAATTTTCGTGTTCAACCGAGAGTTGAAGTTATTGGTGAATAACAGCTTATGTAAATTGGCACTATTTCATGTTAAATCTTACTTGTGTATAATATCACAGGGACGACATTTGCTCAGCTTTGCACTTCTTTCAAAATCTGTCAAGATTCAGTGTTATTTTATTCTCTACCCCCCTCCTCATTTTATCGAAGTACAACAATTTGCTTTATCCCATTTCAGTTGTTGAGAAAAATGCACATTACCTGGCATACTCAGATTTATTTATTGAAACAGAAATAGGCATGAAATTTACGAAAGATAGGATATAGTCTTCCATGAATATAATCTGAAGTGTAAGGAAAGACAGAAAAACAACTGCCAAATGATTTTTTTTTTTTTTTTTAAGTTTATCATTAAAAAATATAAAATCTCATTAACATTTAAATAATAATGATTAAAATATATATATATATATATATATATATATATATATTCTATATTATAAACACTATATTTTCTTCTACTCTGTGGTCGTAAAAAATTTTTTCTGCAGACCAACTTGAATAAAACATGATTTCCGGCTACATTCAGTAAAAGAAAGCATTTTTTAGCGTATTTTTTATGGGGAAAAAATTGTTCCTGATTAAATTGGTGGAAGGTTTTGAAATTTCTCATGAAATTTGAGATAATTAATAACTGAACTGAAGAACTAAGCAATGAGGTAAAAAGTTCGCTAACATTAGAAAGAAGAAAAAGATTTATAATCGATATTCGAGTCGTATAAATAAAGCAATTTTGCATTATATCCAACAGGAATGAATTTTAACTATATTTATACAAAACAGATATATAAAACGTAAAAGGCGAATAAATGTAAGATGTAAAAACGATATTTAATTGTGTATAAATATCTGCAGTAGCACATAACGTTGTTATAACGTTGCAAATAAGTCTGAGCAGTGAAAAATTAGTTATAAAAACGTCATAACAACGTTATGTGCTACTGGGGATACACAGTAATAATTACATATATCGATGATCAGAACGTACAGTAGTAATATAATATTATCAGTACATACAGTTGGAATTTAAAGGTGATTTAATATCAGTATTCAAATAATTAATTTGATCCAAAAAAAAAAAAAAAAAAAAAAAAAAAAAAAGACCACCCAAATAAACCAAAAAAGAAATAAAGTTAAATCTAAATGAATAAAGAAGTTGGGATAAGTAAACAGCATTATTTACATTCTAACGTTATCAAGGGCCTGGTAGAATGCAAACATGCTAAATAAATGAATGTTTTCTGCCACAAAGATAACAAAAGCTAAGAATTTCTTTGCGCACAGGCCCAAAACATTCACTGGAAATAAAATAAGAAAAAACGTATATGAAAATAAACTCACTACAACATCCCAGCAAAACTTATACTGGTGGGCTCGTTTTGGCCTACTGCTGGCATCCTGCACTTGCCATCAGTTGCCGGTTGCCCCATATAACTCCAGTAGCGGGCCGCTTGTGGCTGCCAGCTGTGATGGAAGCCTAAAGAAAAATGGTCGGTGGCCCAGAAGTGGCATAAACACAGTTGGCCTTATGCAGGCTATCACCACACGGCCAACATCATGTTTTTCATGTTGTGGCCACAAATCATTAGGCCATAACCAATTTGTATGCATAGAGGGCGCTGTGATTCTTTTTCTGTTGATTTGAAGTTCCCTCGCTGTCCGCCATTTCATACGAAGTTCTTGTTCGTTGTTGTTGTCTGCGGGTGCGAGATTGAAAATCTCGTAAAAAGTATATATGAGTAAGCAATTCAATTATTAATTTGTTTTTGTATTATTTTTTAAATACTATTTTTTTTAAATGTTTGACTCTAAAGCTATTGTTGTAACAAAAGGATTTCTAGAAATATATAACAAATATCCAGTTGACCCGTTTTAGTAAATTATGATAGCCGCTAACTTTCTAGTATTTTATTATTGTTATTATTATTTATTATATTATTATTTATTGATTTTTTAATTTTCGACCAAAAAACTAGTATGATGTGGCACCCCAAAACTTTCTTCTATATTTTTTATTATGCAAATTCGCGTAGTGCAAATAATTTGTTAAAATCATTTTCCTGAATGCATGCAAACGATTTTCATTTTAGAACAGTGTTTCTCAATAATAATAATAACAAAAATAATAAAATCAATTTTGCGCCAACTTCTGAAAAAATGCTTTCTTCTTCTTCTTCTTGTTTTTTTTTTTTTTTTTTTTTTTTTTAATAATTTATAACTTTGCTTTAATTTTCCACAAATTTAATACAGTCATTTACTTGAGAGTTATTGATGAGTTTCTTTTGAAAAATAAATTGAAAATTGAAAATTTATCCCCTCATGGGGAAGGGCGAGCGATTCTTCAACTTATACAAAAAAATTTTCCTAGTTTGTTGTTAGTTATTTAAATATTTATTTTTTAATTCATAATACAAATTAAAAAAATAATTATCATTTATTTGAAATCATTTATGTAAAATTTCTTCTTATAATGTGTCATATTGAAAATTACGAAGAAGTAGAAATATAGAGCCATGTGTTGAGTGAATGATCCACAAATGTAATCGGGAACGATTTTAATCAAGTTTGGTTAAATAACAAATTTGGTTAAATTTCGTCCATTGGTTCGTGAGATACAGCGTCCACAATTTTTTTTCTACACACTTACAGAGTGAAATTTTCTAAAAATGGTCAAATCGTGTTCAGTAATCTCAAAACCCTCCATCACAGAAAATAATTTTCATAAATAATAATTTTCAAATGTAATTTCTATAAACTATTATTGGAAACGAAAAAAAAAAAAAAAAAGTGGTAGCCATAACAAACTGTTTTCTTTTATTTATTTATTAATTATTATTTTTTAAATGCAAGTGAGAAAAATAATTTCACTTTTACGAAACTGAAATACTCCCCCCCCCCCCCTCAATTTCCCGTAACGTATAAGAATATTTTTGAGCATCACTATTAAATGAACCACAAATATTTATTTTATCATTTTTGATCGGAACCATTTCTTATTGCATCTATAAAATTTATGTTGATCTGTATTTTAGCGTTGTATAAAGATTTTTACGTGCGCTGATAAGAAATGTCTCTTTGACTGTAATGTATCCAAATTATTTTATGAATTTTTATACTGAAACCATTTGGGTTACCTGCACAACTTTTTATGACAAGCGTCCTATAGTAAATCTCGAAAACCTGTATAACATATATGAGTTTTATGGAATTCTAAAAATATTTTTAAAATAGGTAATCGCGGATAAATTTATCAAATATTTACAGCTACAAACGCACTCTCGTTTTTCTCTTTTCCGTTATCTCTTTACTCAACAGAACGATATATATATTTTTTTTTTCAGCTGAAGAATCTGCTTTCCAAACCTAATGAAAATTAATTGGCACAGGTCAAATGCTGAATATTCGCTTAAAGTTCAAATAACGTCATCTGTATAAAACTGCAAAATCATCTTTCGGTATCGCACGTGTCGGAAAATTATTCACTCAAGGACTTTGAAGAAGTTGGGGAGAGAGTAAAGATCCCACTGGACTATCAACAACGCGAAAAAGTTCTTTGTGGCGGCCTGTTAAGAGTGACAGCTGTGATAATTAATTCTAAATGAAGATAAACACAGAGAGAAAAAAAGGAAGCTGATTCATCTGCCTGCTGTTTTAAAAAGAAGGGAAAAAATATATCAACTGGGTACCATTTGATGTAGGAGAAAATAAAAATATTCAAGATTTTCTGGATACTTGAGAGTTATAATAAAAAAGCACCACAGAATTGGCGTTTAAAAGTAATAAGAGTAACCACAATAAAATGTAAGAGCTCGCAACAATCGTTTCGGATGGAAAGAAAACATGATCCTTTATCAGGCAAACGAAGTAGGCACGAGTGCGGCAAACAAAGCGCAAGCGTTGCTGCCTGCGTTTTGTTTGCAAAATTTTATGGTGTTTATTCAAAGTATTGTACATGTTACTTGAGAGTATACTCCAGTTTCTTAAGAAATCGCACCCTCGGGCGGCGTAAGCTAGTTATTAACTAAAAGGACGTTCGGAATGGAGATGTCCGTTTTTTTATTGCCGTAAATCAGAAAGTGACCTAAAATCCGGAAAAGTCCGAAATCCGGAAAGGCCACGGTCCGGACGATTCCGGATTTGAGATTTTGTACTGTAGTAATAAATAGAAAAATTTGTAAATAAACATAATCATTGCCCCCCCCCCCCGAAAAAAAAAAAGATGCATCAGTTCTTTTAGGTTGAAATAATAACACATCCCTTCGTGAGTTTAACAAAAAGCACGATTGCAGCAAATTACTTTTGCTGCACTCGTGCCCACTTTGTTTCGCCTGATGAAGGGTCTTCGTGCTATTTCAACCGGAAACAATTGCTGCAATTTTTTTATTATTTATTTATTATTATTTTTTTTTAGTTTATGGTGTTTTTTACAATGCTCACTTTATAACAATTTTTGTTTCAATAATTTATAATTTTCACATGTAAAGTTACATTTATTTATATCAAATAGCGTAACAAAGTTAAACATATTGAAATTTGAACACTTAAAAAAAAAAAAAAAAAAAAAAAAACATAATCTCCTTTATTTCAAAAAATGTAATATAGAGAAATATTTGCACTGAAAACAAAAAATTAAACTTTTATCATAAGGAAAATGGATCAACTGACTATTTCCTATATGCTGCACTAGAAATCCTGAATTTACAACCATAGTGTATGAATCAAATACTTGTAAATAGTATTTAAAAATGAATATGTACAAAATCAAATTAAATATTGGATGCATAGAAAAAACTGGCTGCTACTTCATCAGAAGAAAGAGAGAGGAAAACAAAAGAAAGAAAAAGAAAAAAAAAAGCACGAATAAAATTAAAGGTATCATTAATAAAATAAATATATTAGCTATAACTAAATCACTGCTGGCCTATTAACGGCCCTCTTCACTTACCGTCTCCGGAAGTCCGAGGCAATGTTATTCAATGGGAAATTTTCTTTACAAATAACTTATTAACTAATACATATTTTTAAATTCTGCTTTCACATTCAGAAAATTCCCAACTGTTAAATTGACGGATCTTTTTAAAATGTATTTTTTTAATTTATAATATTTTATTTTGAATTAGCAAAATGAAAAATTTCACACATTGAAAATTCGTATTTTGCAGCTTCAAAATAAAATATAAAAAAATAAAAAAATATTTTTTTAAAAAAAGGTCCGTCAATTTAACAGTTGGGAATTTTCAGAATATGAAAACAGAATTTAAAAATATGTATTAGTTAATAAGTTATTTGTAAAGAAAATTTCCCATAGAATAACATTGGCTTCGGCTTCCGGTGACGATGAGTGAAGCGGGCCTTTAATGGGAAATATAAAGGACCAATGAAGACTGCCGGCAGTAATATAATTTTTTATGTTTGCCACAACTGGCCCACTGCAGGCTTCCGGCAATAACATAGAAAAATTATGTTTGCCATCAGGTAGCCCAACATTGGCCCACTAACAATTTCCAACCTAATGTCGGTTACCAACAGTGGCCCATTACCTATTTTCATCATACTGCTAGCTGCCAGCAGCGATCCGTTCACTGGCCCACTAACTTATTTTTAACTTACTGCAGGCTGCCAACAGTGGATCGATTGAATATGGCCTACTGACGGCCGGCGTAACATATTCCCTGCGGCAACGTTAACTTTTGCCACCGACGGGCCAGCTGCAGCTACTGCTGGCAACCAGCACTTGGCCTCATGCTGGCCGTCATCTGAGGTTTTGCTGGGATATGATAAAGCAATAAATTAGTTAAAAATTTATGAGTGATAAAACACCAATGAAATTTGTTATTATACATCAATAATCACAAATGAAATAATCAAGAAATAAGCAACATAAAAATGCGCATATATGTATATCCTTATTAAAAAGTTTGTTACTCGTTGACATCTATAAATTTATTTACTTTAAATTAATTATATATTACATTCAACTTTTTTTTCTCTTTAAGACAGACAGAAGGACTGAAAGGCATACATATTGAATGATTGAATTCATAGTCACTCTTAAATATTGATGGCAAATGTCAAAAATGCTTAACACAAAAGAAAATGCCGTCTACAGATTTTAACTGCAGTCCTTAATAGATCTGAGCATTTCAATGTAACCCTGTAAATCTCGAGGTTAACCATACCACACTGTATACAAAACATTATTTTAGTAATTACTTACATTAAATGTCGATTTATATATGATTTTTACGGTAGAAAATTATTTAAACAGGGTTTATAAAAATGTCTGTCTAAAAACACAATGCATTTTTTTCCTGTGGGGAGGGGAGGGGGGTCTTTGTACACAAACCTATGTACAGGACCTATTAATACCATTTTAAATGGGGAACATTCCATAGTGAACTTGAACAACGAAGTATCGTTATTTAAAATTTTTAAAAATATTTATAGAAGCTCGGAAGGGGCAGATGGACAGTCGGATAGATAGATATACAAATTGGAATCATATTTACACTTAAAAATTGTTAGAAAGGGTTAAAAACGCTTAATGTTTAACGGAAATGCAATTCCAGTTAATTTCCAAAAATAGTCCATAATGTAACTGAATATTTTTGTGTGGCACTACAAATCTAATGCGGATCATACTATATAGAAAATATTGTTGTGCACAGAATAATATACTATTTCAATTTCATTAAGATATGTACAAAGTAAAGTTATTCAAATTTGTTATAAATGTCTGTTATATAACGGAGTGCTTTGGAATACTTTCGGGTGTCCCCGAACACAAATTAGTTGCGTTATTTACTCCGTTTTTTTTAGAAAACATCCGATGGTAAACTTGAATAACACATTTGAATTTCATTAAGATTTGTGCAAAGTAAAAGTATTAAAATATGATTTCTAGAAATACCTTCATTCCTTAAAGAACGGTCAATTTTTTTTTTTTTTTTTTTTTTTTTTTTTTTTTGTGTGTGTGTGTGTGTGTGTATCTATATATTAAAATATGAAAACCTTTTGATACATTGTACAAAATGAAATAAAGTGAATAAATATATCACATTAAGATAGTAAAGATTTAAACAAAAAGAAAAATAAATAATCAGAATTCAAATAATGAAAGCATATAATACCTAACACGTCTTCATGGGCATTGGTTGAATAATGTATGCAAAATTAGATGTATGATGCAGATTAAAAAATAAATAAATAAATACGCTAGTATCGATTTAAATAAAATTTTGTGTATATACCACTTACTGATTAAGAAAAATTACGCTAAGTGTTACACATATCTGTTGGGAGGGGGGGGGGGTGTTGCTAGTAGGAAAACAGGGTAAAAATGTGGTTGTTTTTTATATCACCTATTTTTATGAAACTTTCTATGACTATCACTTACTTCTTATTAAAATTATAATGAAAATTTCCTGTAGTTAAAAAAGGGGAAAGTGGGTGGCAGGTGAAAAATAAAATAATGTTTATTACCGATTTCTTTATTGACATTTTGTGCATATGTCATTTACTGTTAATTAAAAACTATAGTGAGAGTTACATATGTCTGGATTAATTGGAAGGAGGGGGGGGAGACTGAGAGATGGAAAATGATGTTTTTTTTCATTATGCTTTGCATTTTAATAAAATTTATTGTAAATGTCATTTAACTTTAACACGTTCGCTGCCGATGTCACGTGACTAATATTTGAAACGACGTTTTTTTCCTTTAACCTGCCGATTATATTTGACGTATTTCACATGAACGCTACATCGCCAGATGTTATGGGCTTTGTGTTTACCTTTGCTTGTTTGCGTAATGTGTTACATCAATACGCTTTCTGACGTCAAACGTATGAACGTCTGTTCGGTAAACACAAACTCTGGAGCTAATGAGTAATAAGTTAAATTTCCTTAGCAAATAGTTTCGTTAGTACTAAGCAGATAAAATATTAAATCACTGACGTCATCACTTTGGTCGCGTATCGAGCATACGTGTTTTATTAGAGAGAAAGCATTGTATTTTGAAATATTCTACCGGGAGGATCAAACTTTCGATGGCATGCTTCCGGATCACCTCTAGGGGTGATTTCAGACCGTCACCAATTGCCTATTGCGCAGCACTAGTGTGGTGTAAAATCTGACCAACTATCTATTTTGAAATAGGAATATTTCTGATGTTTGCGTTAGTGTTGTTTGGCTGGTTTAATAGGGTTGTAATTTGAGGTTGGTTGAGTTTTACGCCGCACTAATGCTGCACAATGGGCAATTGGCGACTGTCTGAGCTATTCTTCGATGTGTTCTGAAAACATACCATCAAAATTTTTATCCTTCACGGAAGGGAAATTAGAATTTAAGAGGTACTTTTGAATTTTAGAGGCATATATTTGAATTTCATGCCAATACTGATTGCTACAGTACAAAGGTTTGCATATTTTTTTTACCTCATGCATTTTGGGATACGGTTATAGATCAGGGGTAAACCGATCAGAGTACCATTATTATACAGAACTGTTAAAATTTGCTATAATTATTCACTTGTGGATGTATTTTTTCATTTTTAACAAATGAGGACTATAAATAAAATATTAATGATAAATCATTTACTTTATACAGTTTTTGAAAACGTACAATTTTTGAAAACGTAGCCTTTAAATAAAGGTTGTCCCCAGAAACTGTAGTGTCGCTTCGATCATATCGATTAACCGCATTTTGGTGTACAACTTCGTGTTAGCTTGGTGGTACTTTAACATTTGGGGCGCATTCGAAATTATTTCCCGGTCACTTCCTGAGTTGGGAAATGACGTCACGCGGGATGTTCGGGAAATTAGAACTACCATATAGGAGCCTTACGAAAAATGACCGAGATATAACTACTTACGTACACATCTCATCTTCCCGGGAAACAAATATAAAAACAAACATGGCTCCTATATAATAGTTCTAATTTCCCGAACTTCCTGCGTGAAGTCATTTCCCAACTCGGGAAGTGACCGGGAAATACTTTCGAATGTGCCCTTGGTGTAACTGTATGATATTAGTTTCGTTCTTTTATTTGTGATTAGTAATGAGTTCGTAATTATTTCATAATTCTTTTTTATTCTATTTTATAAAAAAAAATTTCTTTTGTTCAGCTTTTTTTTTTTTTAAATACGATATTTTTTCTCCCGATGTATTTCTTTTTTTTATGTTAGATCGCTGGTGTTCGATCGTATGCCGCCGGTGGAGGGTTGCTATTCGGAACGCGATGTGAAATGGCGCCGTCGTGGCGATTTTCGAAGTTTCGCCAAGCGGCAGCCTAAAGTAAATTTTCACCTGTGACGCAATACGTCACATCCCGCGCTAGCGCAGGATCGGCAGCGAACGTGTTAAGAGTTCAAAATTATGCTTCATGTTAAATGTTAGTAGTTTATTGTTTGTTTAATGCTTATATTCTAAAAAAAAGAAAAGAAATAAAGTTGGTTGGTTGTGTTACGTCGCTCTAGTGCTGCACAATTGGCGACGGTCTGGAACTCATCCCTAGAGGTGGTCCGGAGACATGCCATCACAATTTTCACCCTCCACGGAAGGGATGGCTCTCCCACTTTGGTGATCCCCAGATGTATAAATTTATGGGAACATGGAGGAAATTGCAGCCACGACAGATTTTACATGCACCAGTTATCATCAGCGTTCACGACGGTCTTTGACCGGCTCGAGTACCGAACCCGCAATCTTCCAATTACGAGCTCGGCACTCTACTGACTGGGCTTCAGAAAGAAAGGAAGAAAAACAAAATATGTATCTTCATTTATTGCTTTCGTTCCATCTGAATATTTACTTTACTACAATAATTTGGGTAGCAGTAGCATGAATATGATTATTAAATATCTGTTTTCCTACGATCACTTTCAATTTACACGATCAGCAAATAAGCTTCTTCCAGTTGCAATTTCGGTGCATTGTTTATTTGTTCTAGAGAAGAAAATAAAGAATGTTATCTGCCTTTATGGAATCCGTTTCCTAAATGTGCTTATTTTACATTTTTCTTTCTTTTTTCTTTTCTTTTTTTCTTTTTTTTTTTTTTAATAATTAAACCACAACAAATATATTTGCTGTATTTACAAGTATAAATGGAGGAAAAATCACAATTTTGTTTGCATAGAAGTGAGGATTGAAGTTCATTGACAATAAAAGTATCTAAAAAAAAATTTTAAATTGAAGAACCTTTTCAATTTTCAGAACGTAAAAGCGAGGTTATACTGCATTTCTTTTATTTATATATTAACAATAGTCAAAAGAGATTTATAATACTTAAATTTTCACACAATTTCTACAAAAAGTATGTATTAGATTCTTTCAAGTAAGAAAAACAAGTACGGATAATTTTTTCTTCATATGCGGATCCAGATACGAATTTTAGATCATGCAGTACAAATACGAATCTCCGATACATATTTAGTATATATAGTATGTTTAAATCAGTTCTTAATTATGTCTACAAATTTATGCTTGTAATTGTAAGAAAAATTTTTGAATGATGTTCTCAAGTCGACCCGACTCGTTAAAAACGAAACCCGAGCTGCAAGAAAAAAAATTCAACAAACCCGACCAGACGGAAAAAATGATCATCCAGCCCGACCTGATGCAGAACTCTACTGGCAGCTTTTTAACTTTTATTGTCATTTTGGTGATGGATTAAAATAACTATCACAATTGTGTAATTAAAGATCTTGATGAGAAACGTCCAAGCTACTTTGCTTTCAAATTTCGTCAAGGGGTTGTAAGGTTAAGACACCAGTGTTTGTCACCCTCACAAAGGACATGTTAAAATAAACGTTTAATAACATCTATGAATTTGAATCCACCCGCATAGGATTCCTTAGAACCGGAGAATCTAACTCAAGCGGATTGAAATTCATAGATGTTATAACATGTTAATTAACAGTTATTTTAATATGTCTTTTGTGAAGGTGATAAACCCAGTGGTAGAAAGTTTTGTAGCTAGCGACAGGCTTTTAAAATTTCGTAATCTGTCTGCAAAATTTGCGTGTAATCAGGGGTGAAAATGGCTTGCACTACTAGAGAGCGTCTAAGACGTCATATATCAGTAATGCATGGTCGTGGGCGAAAAAAGCCCATAAATTGCAGACAATTTTTTATGACTGCAGACAAAGACTGTCCGAAAGTTGCGGGCAATTTTTTTTCATTAGTGCAGACAAAAGCGGTTTTTCTGTGTCCGCGACTATGTCGCCGTGTTTCTGCCACTGGGGTAATGAACACTGATGTCTTTACTTTATATTGACACTGTTCCATTTCTTTAGCACAATTTTGCTCAATATTTTTTAATCATTAGAAGAAATATTTACTTATTTACTTTTCTTTAGTTTAAATTAGTATTTTGTATTGTAAAGTGTTTAAGCAGAAAAATGAGAAATCACATTTTTTGATTCATGTTAAAATTCATACATCTTTTTTCCTTTTTTGTATTAACGTAAACTTGTTAATTGCAGTTCTACTAGCATGACTTCACAGTACATTTTAAATTTTATAAATGCTACTATTTATTTTTTTAGAATTTCCCATGGGTCAGGAAGAATTTGAAGCTAGTGAAAAAAGTTAGGAAAAATTTCAAATATTGCTCAAAAACCTGGGGAAATATTGATATAATTCTGGAAAATGATCTTTGAACCTGCAATTTAAAATGCCTTATCTTTTATGTTGCGAGCCACTTTTTTTCTTGTCATAAACCAAATTTTGTAACCTGGAATTTTATTAAAAAACATATATAGAGACCTGGAAAATCTAAAAAGATTAGGGAATTTTATTTTTGAAATCGAATGAGAATCCTGTTTGAAGAAGAAATTTTTTTTTTCAATGGATGATCAAGTTTGCATTATAAGATATAATTATACTCTAGTTTAATTTGCAAAATTTTATAATGCTATAAATATGGTAAAAACAAGGTATGAAAACACAAAGCATAAATCACCAATTTCGTTGAGATTCATTTTCGATTTCTTCATTTCATAACATAGCTGTTATGAAACATTGTTTCAAAGTAATTCGCCTCCTTCCCATCACTACACACAGTTTTTAAATGATGATTTACATTATTATTAATGAACATCATTATTCATATTTTGTAACAATTTTTAGCATTTCATACAATAAATGCTATAAATTATTTAGCATTTCATTTTACTGAAAACTATTATCTTTAAAACGGTTGTATTATATAAAACTAAACTAGCATACATGGGCGATTGTGACTCAAAAGGTAAAATACCTGAAAATTACTACCTTAAAAAAAAAAAAAAAAAAAAAAAAAAAAAAAAAAAAAAAGAGTGAAAAACAGAATACCAAATGACACTCAAATTATTAAACCTCATCAAACAATTTACTATTCATTCACAAATCACTAGTATGGCAAATGCATAACCAATAAAAACAAAAGAAAATTTAATAGGAAATATGAAAATACACATGGATTAGATTAAAAACCTTGAACATAAACACATCTGCGATACACAACATGAATCTGCGAAATCTAAAAACAACTATGAAGTCATGCTAGTACATTTGAAATTAACAAGTTTAATTTAATGTAAAATACAGAAAAGGAACCTGTATAAATACCAACATAAACCGGAAAATGTAACTTAACCATTCAAACACTTTACAAATTCTCTGAAAAAAAAATACGATTTAAAAAAAAATAACAGACGATGCTTCCGCTTCCCACGCTTTTGTTTCTTGTTAAGTTGAATGAAATGTCTCCTGAATTATCTATTTCTTTTATTGAAAAGCAATTTATTTTTTTTTAAGCTGTTTGAAAGTATAAAAAAAAAAAAATCCATTGTCATTCAATGAATTATAACACACAAAATGTTGACGAAGTCTAAAAAATATATCTGCAGACTCCGCCATGTTTGTTATTGAGTGGGTAAACCCAAAATCGTTCACGAAAACGATTACCCGGGTTAAAGTTATGACGTCATTTTCGGGGGATGTGCGTACCCAAGCCCAGGCTGTGTATCGTGAACTCAACCTTATATTCACGGAGTAGGAGATAAGGATCAAATACGAGATACGGCATCGATCAATACGGCAGCGAGCGCAAAAACTGAAGCTTTCGTTTCCTCATTAATTCAGCCGAGCAGATGTAAACGATTCGATCACCGCCTGGTGCAGTATCTTTGAAACTTATCGGAAGAAAGGGAAAGCCCGCCCCTTTCGGCTACAGTCATCATCCGATTTCCCAGAACGATCAACGAACAAAGAGCCAAAAATGTAAAAATGCGCTGATTGGTGTATTTTCAAGATCTGGCCGCCCTCTATCTGTGAGATGAAAATTACTACCTTTCCGTAACCTTCGTAATACATCCTACTCTTTTAATCCGTGCTTATTTTCTACGGAGTGGTTAGAGACCCGGCAGCCGTGTCCCTATTACAATTCCGGCAGTTTTGGCGCTTGCGCAGTATGACTGCCGAGTGATTCATGATTCAACTGCCGGTAAAATGAACGACTCTTACATATTTTTGTTTTCTGTGTTAACCACGCCATGCTTAGCTCTCTTGATTTTTCTTCTTAAATATTTGTTATATTTTTGCGTTATTTGTTATAATTGTTTGCTATATTTTCTTCTTTGTTTTTTGTTAAATAAGGTGATATAACTGACTATTTAGTTTTGGCCAAAAAAAAAAAAAAAAAAATGGCCGAGATTAGGGTGGGAGATTTATTTTCCACCTATTCTGATTTTAAAGAAAAGCTGAGCCAAGTGATTATTTCAGCATTTATTAAGAAATTTACATTTGATCTTGATTATCATTAAAATTCACTTGAAAAAAAAATAATAAAAAAGATTTTAAATGCATTTTATGATTTTGCGACTAATTACCTAAATACTGAATCATTTACTTCTAATTGTTAAAATTAATGTAATAGCAATTAATTTTTAAAATAGACTATTACTTTATGGCTAATCTTTAAATTTTGTATGCTATTTAAAAAATAATAACTGAAGTATGATATTTCTCAAAAAAAAAATTAATAGAATTGTGTTTCTGTGTTTTTTTATGAGTGATTAACACAATCACGTATGATAAGCAGGATCATCATATTCTTGCAGTCAATTGCCAAAATATATAGTTTTATTAAATTTTAACAAAATATACCCTTTCATGGTATTACCTAAATAAAAGATTTTATCACTTATTTGGGCAATGAGTGATTGCCGAACGAGTTTAACGAGTGGTTTTATCACTTGTTTGCTAAGTAGAAATAAAGTAATTATTTTTGCTGCTAATCAGAAAAAAAAAGGTACTACTTCAAAAACTGACTCTAGAAATACGCCACAAATGTTAAATACAGTATGGGACCGTTTATCCGGAATCCAGTTGTTCAGAATTATATTTTCAAACAATTAACTTCAAGTGTATTTTTTTAAAAAATTACAGAAGCATTCTTATATATTTATTTTTTTAAATAATAATGGTTTAGCTTTGTAATCTGAAACAATTAAAAGTAAAGGAAATATTTAATAAATAATAATAATAATTCCATTTAATTTTGTTATATTTAAAAATAGTATATTTATTTATTTGGTAGGGGGTACAACGGTACAAGTTAAAGGTAATTTTTCAAATTCTAATTTTTTATATTATTGCTATATTAGTATAGCAGATTCGGATAATGTAAACTGAAAAGATAGCTTGTAAATCTGAAAAAAGTCAATAGAGCACACCACTACAAAATGTCATAAAAATGATAATTTTATTTGGATGAAAAAAAGATAATATAGATATATTTACTAGCAGGCTACGCCTGCATCGCTGGTCATTATTTTTAAATTAATCACTATAATTAATGAATTCTCAAAATTGCATTAATTTTTATCATGTGCAAAAAAAAAAAAAAAAAAAAAAAAAAAAAAAATCTGATTGGGAAAAATGGCGCACCGGGTTCCCACTGCCTTCTACAGCGTAAACTTGTGCACAAATGCATATATACAAGCGCTGTGTGCAAGTATTTCTTCACTATACTTCCTGCCCCTCCTAATAATTTTACACATCTTAAAATATCTTCATTCAGTTTGTAATCTATCGCAGCGTATATTTAGTCTTTGGTGCTGTGATTAACTTTTTCGTTTTTCAAGAAATTATCTTTCGCAATTAAATAAATAGTTTAACAGGTATAATTAATTTTTTGTGCTGTGATTAACTTTTTCCTTTTTAAGAATTTTTTCTTTTCCAATTAAACAAATAGTTTAACTGGTGGGGTGATAAAAATGTAGATGTTAAGGAATGCTAGGTGGAAACATGCTTAGTAAAATAATAATAGTTTTGTATATGGATAATCCTAGTGGGAATGCATTCTTTGTGTGTATGATCAGTATAAGAATTCCATTTGGGGATTTGGGTAAACAGAATTTATTCTGTAAAATATGTAGAAGTATCTCCCTAAAATGTAAGGCGATTAAGCAGGTCAGGCAATGAATAGGATATAGGAGATTCTTTGTTTCTTTTTATAAAGTAAAGCATTCATTTTTCTAAAAACATTCTATTCTATCATTTTAATGCGTATTCCAAATGCCTAATCCATGAAGAAAGTGTTAAGCAGCTTTAACCCTTTCTTTACCGTAGCTGGAATTTCAGTAGGTGCTTAGAATACCAAAGCGCCCGGAAATATTTTGTCCCCTTCTTTGCATGTCAAGTGTCACCGCAAAAGTAATCACTTTTCGTAAGGGACGGGAAGAATCGAGTGAGGATTAGCAGTTTCCCTAGAGTAGGGCATTTGGGGGGAATTTCTGTAGAAGGAAACCTTGAAAGGGAAAATTAAGTACTCTTCTAGCAGAAAATGCTGTTTGTTCATTGAATATGACATTTCGGTTCTTATTGTATTGTTAAATAGATTGTTTTCTCTGAAGATTCAAACACAAGGACAATAGTATCTAAAGAACTTAGAAAGGTTTAGTTTTACTTGAAATAATCTTTACAATGTATATCTTTACTATGCAAATACACTGAACTCGAAATATGAAATCATTGAAGTGCTTTGAAACACGGAATGCAATCACTTTCAAAAGAAAAAAAAAGAAAGAAAGAAAAATATTTTAGAAAGAGAATGTACAATGCAGGTGAAATTCTGAATGTACTTTTAAATTCTGAATGGAAACCAAAGAAAAAAAAAAGTTACACATATAACATATTTTTAAATTTTGCTATAAAATATTTAAAAAGAAATATATAAAAATATCTTTTTTAATGTAAATGTTTTGAAATTAGTGATATTGGTATGTAATAAAAATGTTAACCGTAGTAAAAATAAATAAAATAAATATTTTCTACAGAAAACAATACTTTCTTTTTCTTTAAATAAATGCATTATCTTAGATACCAAATGTTTTCTTTATCATCTATTATATTTTTGCGTCTCTTCATAATTTTTACGTAAAATAAGTAAATAAATAATAAGAAGAAAAATAAAGAAGAAGAAAAAAAAAATATTTAAAGCCAATACAAGTGTTTCTCGTGAATCAATATGAAACTGCAAAATATTGATTCAATTGCCATTTTAACTTTTGAGATCTTTTTTATTATTATTTTAATTACATCATTATTATTTATTACTTATTTATTATATATGTTTAATTCTAAATATTTAAAAAATTACAATTTAGAAGGACGTATTCAAGAACCACATTCAATCATTATAAAAAAAAAAGGGGGGGGGGGTTCTTTCTTTGAATATTATTTTTATTCATTTCTTACATTAATTACATGATCATACACTCATTACATGATCTCTTTTGTTAGTGAGTTTAATTTGACACATAATATCTTTGCATTGACCAAAGTGGTGAAACATAAGATTTATTGTGTTTTAATTTAATTGTTTTACAACTTATTTATTAAAAAGAATCTCATTTATGGAATCAACAAAATTATTTATAAATTAAAATTGTTATTATTATTATTATTATTATTTATATATTTATTTATGTTTTTTTTTTTTTTTTTTTTTTTAATGAAAGGTAGCCAACTATATCTACATATTTTAATTTTCCTTATATTTAAAAAGCAATTTTAATAATAAAAACATACTCTAAATAATCGGGCACAAGTTTAGAGCCCTCACATTACTTTTTTATTGATATAGCTTGAATAAATGCTTTTTTTTTTTATGATAAATAATTAACTCTAATGAAAACGGAAATTTTAAATCAAAATATTAAATAAATGCAATGAAAGTAATTAGTACGTGTCTGTGCAGTGTAAAAAAAAAAAAAATTGTTTGCTGCCAGAAATTTTCGGTAACACAGAAAAATACGTTTTATCAACGTAATTTGTTTTGTAATTTTCGGGTATTTTCTATCATTAGAAAAAATTTCTGTCAGCAAACAGGACATTTTTGACAGTGTGTATAAGACCATGTGTGTGTGGTCTATTTTATTTTATTTATTTTAATTATATATTTTCTTTTTTTTTTTTGTGTGTGTGTGTGTGGGGGGGGGGGTATTAATCATTTATATATTTTTATTAATCTCCTCTGTTAACTTCTAAAATGGTTTAATCTGATTGACTTTTACATTAATATTGTATCAATACTTCATGTAAATTAATCTAAAAATGGATAATATTTGGTAAAACCCCTCCCTCCCAAATCTTAAATGTATTTTAATTCATTATTGTAATCCTTGAGTTTTGGTAATAATAGTGATTTTTTGTAATCGCATACATGAGTCTCAGAAATATTTTTAATAATATGTTTTACTAAAATACTACTAATATTACTACTGAAAAATAAAGAGAGTGCACTTATAAAAAAAAAAAGAAATCCAAATAAAATGAAACGAAAAGACATACAAAATATCAATTTCACAAAGCTATAATACTTTAATTTTCCCTTTCCTCATTCTTAAAATTTCCCTTTCCTGAACTCAAGTTAACAAAGAGGAGATTATCTTATCAACACACCCCTTCACTCCAATTTTGACAGCTTAGATGGGGGAAAAAGACTTGGGAGACTCGGGCGGTCCTCCGGTCTTTTGGATGTACGGGCGTTTCAGGCGCTTTGGTAAGGAAAGAGTTAATTGACAAAGAAATGAGTTGGAACTTGCCATGAAAAACAGCTGTGAAATTCAATCGATATTCGTATTGCATCCGGTCAGTGAAAGACTGAAATTCAAAAGCTTCCTTTTTCCCCTGTTCTCTTTTTTTTCCTTTATCTGAGTGAAGCGAGAGGCAAGTTCTCGAAAAACACCACCGATCAGCTGTAGCTGGAGGTGGGTTTCTCTTTTCACCCCGTTCTGTGACGTCAGTACTGGAATTACCATTTGAGAGTCACGGGGGGTGGGTTACGAGCTGTACCTCGTGGTGTCGCTACGCACTCATTCGGCGTAGTGGGTTTGCTGACGTATCATGGGGGGGGAAGGCGGAGCGACTGCTTTCCCTCCCGGTTTGGTTAAAAAGCAGCGAAAAATATAAGAAGAGGCTGATCTTATATTTTCGTTTGGAAAGCAGTGTGTACAATCTGATTGTTGCTCTCGGATGGCTGGTCTGTTTTTCTCTCGATATCTGGTGGTGGGCTGATAAAAATGGAGTGACGTCGTGAAGATAAGAGATTTCTTTCGAGACGAGTCGTAAGGCTAATAGTGCGGCTAGTTGTAAAAACGAAGAGGAAGCAAGTAGTGATATTGGTATGTTTGTAAAAGTACGAGCTATGCCGGTTGATTATTGTTGAGAAAGATACGTGGTGCTACCTTCGCCTGGTGTTTGAAGGAAGGGTGTTGATGAGTATGAAACACACGACTACCGTTTTCTGAGTGAAAGAAGGACGGAAGCTAAGGGTGACTTGCTGCAGTTTGTGTAATGGCGTAACGCTCTGTCTCCCCAGTTGATTGATGTGTTGGTGGGACGCCTTCCTCCATTCCTTCAGCAATCCCATCTCGACCCGACTGTACAAGCTAAAGAAAATAATCATGTAAGTTTTGAAATATTATTTTGCCTTTCACATTCATTTAATTGTATCTATTGTATGCTTGTTAAATTAGCTTTCTCTTACCCGAAAGACCACGTAGCAATTTACTTTAAGAGCTGAGTTTGTCCGAAGAACAAAGATTGGTTGCCTTTATTTAATAACTGTGGTCTGTGAGGTATAACAGCTTATTTGTACTAGTTTTTTTTTTGTAATTACTACTGATGTCGTTTTCTTTAAGTATAAATTAAGGTTGATAGACTAAATATTTTGTATAGCCCTGTTTAAATAATGTAGTAAAATACAGTTTTTAGCTCAATTAAAATTTGTGCATTGTAAAAATCAAATTTTAGTATCTGTGTATTTTTATTTGTGAAGTGTACGCTTGGAAATTATTTTTCTAGAGAAACATGAGTTGTTGTACTCCTGTCTACGGGTATTGTTTTACCCATTTTTCTGAACTTGTGTTATTGCGACTAAAAATTTAATAAGTATTAGGTTAAGTTTTAAGAACACAACGCGAACTTAACCTTTTTTTGTTGTTTGTAGGGATTAAAAGTAAAAGTAAATATTCTATACGATCTAGGTAGAAATGTTAAATGTTTTATTATTTATAATTCATAATTTAAATGTTTTTGATGTATTAAGGAAGTAATTTAATTAAGTGATTTATTTGAGTAACTTGGTATAACTCTGTAGATAAAAGAATATATATAAGATGATATATTAGTATATATTAGTTACAGTTAAAGAGATTGAAGTAAAAAGAAAATTTGATAAAAGTATAACATAGAATTTCATTATATTAAAATAAAAGTAAAGTAAAATAAAACTAGAACAACTATAACACCATTTAAAATTATGATAATTGGCGTCGTGCCCATTTGGTAGTCAGGAGTAAGTATTTGTTTCTCTAGCGGTATAATTTTGGCTCCGCGCTTATGTGTTAAGGTGTATTAATAATTAAATGAATTATTTTAGTGTGTACTTTTGTGTATTGTGGCAAATCTACTCAGTATATATTTTTTTTCTTTTTCCTAACCTATGTTATTATTGTGGAGACACCCATGGTTTTGATGACCAACACTCTTTGACCTGTATCTTATTAGTGGACTGTCGATTTTTAAGTATGATCTGCTAGGGCATATGGCCGGTGGTGAGACCATTTTAGTGTTTCTGTACATATCTATTTTAATTAAGTGTGGAAAATCTTTTTATATTTTTTTTAATTGAAAAAAAAATTGTTTTTATGTATTGTGTGAAATGAAATTTTACAGTATACATTTTACTGGAAGGAAGAATTTTGTCAAATGTGATCAATATTTGTGATAATAAAGAGCAAAAAAAAAATAATTTCTTTTGAGGGAAATTGTAATCAGTAAATATATTTTTTTGGAGAGGTTTAGGAATGTTCGTAAAATTCAAAATTTTTTTAAAAGTCTATTTGAAGAAAAAAATAAATAAATAAGGTAAATGATCTGCAGAATTCTTCTTTCAGCCTATGAATTCCAATTATTTTTTAGTGATACTCTATTTTTCTTGTGCAAAATCAAGTTTATATATCTTTAAATTTTTCTTTTGATATTCATATTTTTACTTGCATATGCATTATATTTTTAAGTTACTGGTGTAGTAAATTGAGTCATAACAAGAAGGATTTTTGTAGTTAAAATTATTTTTTCGGTGTAAGACAAAATTTGGAAGTTCGAGAGTTAGTAATTCATTGTTTTTGAAATTTTGTTTCTTTTAAGACAACTGATGGCCGAATCTACAGGCCAAAAATTTGAAAAAAATAGTTAACTTATAAAGTTTTTCTCTCTCAAAAAAAAAAAAAAAAAAAAAAATCCTTCTTATATGTTGGTATGCTTTATCATTACTGTATTGCTTATATATGCTTATACACATATTTACAAACCAAATACATTAGGGATTAAAAACATATTGAAGTGGTATTTGTCAACACATTGTAATTAATTAAATACAAGACTTTAATACAATAACAATTTGATATATGTTACAGTCATAAATTTAGTACACATGTTTACTGTTTGTTATATGTAAATTTTATGACTCAATTTAAGTTAATTTTTTTTTCTTCTCACTTTGCTTTCTATGGTGCTATATTTGTTATAACCTTGTTTTCTGCTCAGTATTTGTGTTGGCTAGGAAATTAAGTTGTTAAGAGGAAATTTTGTTTGTAAATTAAAAAAAAAAAAAAAAAGAAATTGAATGTTTGGCTGTGGCCTTGACGGTCAAGGGGTTAAAAACATTATTAGGTTAATTTAACGCTAAAAATCTCTCAAGTGTTAGGAAATTTTTTTTGTGTTTTGCATTTGAATATAGCTGTCAATATGAGGGAAAAACCGGAAACAGGGGTAGAAAATAGCAGTGGTAAGGAAGCTACTCAGCCAAATGGCCCGACATCGGCCCTAAATATGGTCATTGCTCAGGATCCTGAAATTGCAAAAGGTCGGCGTAGGGAATTTTTAATTGACAACCTCTCACTAATCCCAGTATTTACTGGCAGGGATCCAAATTTTTAGGTAAATGACTTTTTCCACAAAATTACTGAGTTAGCCGAGTATGCAGGTTGGAAGGAAGAGGATTATTTGTTTGCTGTAAAGCAAAGGTTAGCTGGTGCTGCTCAACAGGTTTTTAGGGACTATGCCCATAATGTTAAAAATTATAAAGAATTAGAAAATTTGTTAAGAGACTGGTTCACTGAAAAACCAGATCTTCATCAAGTCTTTAGTGATTTTTGGAATTTTTCTCAGAATGTAAATATGCCGGTGCAGGACTTTATTGTAAAAGCGAAGCAGAAAGTAAAATTAGTCGTAAAAGCGCAGAAAATTCCCGAGAGCGCGTGGGCCCAAACGGAGGAGGAGTGGCTTTTGGCTATGCTAGTCAAGAACATTCACCCCAATATTAGAAGAGGTATTATAGCCCGCTCACCTACGTCTGTGTCAGAGTTAGAACAAATTGCTTTAGCCGAAGAACGTGCATTTAAAGCGATGCAACCGGCTTTCGAAAACACGCAGCAGAGTCACAGTCAGCTAGAAATGGCTTGCGCTGCACAAATTACTAACAATCGTGCCGAAGTATCAAACTCCCAATTGTCAGGTCTCACAAATTTAATCGCGGATCTTACTGAACAAATTGCGAATCTAAGCTCAAAAGTGCAGGCGCTGGAGAGTAGAAGCTTAAGTAGACCTCCGCCTCGTCCAAAAAAAGAGGTAGTTTGCTATGCTTGTGGGATTAAGGAGCACTATAAGAATGAATGTTGGAATACAAGAAATAAATTTGAGAGGCGACCTCGAGATGACAGGAATAGATATCAAAACAGAGCAAATGAACAATCTAGTAATGAGGAAAATTTAAACTAGTTAGGGTCTCGTCAGAGTGAGCGACTGCAGGGGACCCTGTGCGACAGTATGATTCGCTCACCATACCAAAAGCTAGGTGTGAGGAGGGTGCCGGTAACCCTAATGTAAATAATAGGCATCATGAAAATGTGGAATTTACTGGCGGGAACTGGAAAACCTTAGGCTCCAAATTGCCAGTTGTAGAAATTGAAGTTAATAATGAGAAATGGTTTGGGCTAATTGACTCAGGCTCGAGCTGTAATATTGTGTCAGATGTTGTTTTAAGAAATGTAAATTTATGTAAAGTGCCATGTCAAGTAAATTAAAAAAATTTTGGGGGGTGATGTAACAATTCAGGATAAAGTGGAAATGCAATTCAAAATGGGAAATAAGTGTTTTACTGATAATTTCAATATTGCTAGGGGTTGCATGTCACCAAATTTCCAACTAATTTTAGGGGTGCCTTGGTTGTTAAAATTTCAAATTCAAATTAATTGTAAAGATAAAATGCTTAGTGGGGAAAATTTTCAGTGTCCTATTTTTTCACAAAATTGCGAAAGTGTAAATTTTATTGATTCCAGTGTAAAATCCACTCCAGTTTATACTAAACAAAAGCTTGTGTTACCCCCAAATTCTGAAACTATTATTAATGTAAAAATTAGGGATTTAAATTGTGTCAATTCTGAAAATGTTTTAATATATCCGCATACGTTTATTGGGGAATCTGCTGTGATTAGCCCCACCATCTGCCAAAATTCACCTAACAATTTAAAGGTCAAAATTTTAAACTTAAATGAAGCTCCTGTCCATGTAAATAAAAATTCACAGGTCGGTTTTATGGAGGAAATTTTTAGTGACCAGTCTGAGGAATATGTAAATTGTGCTGAGGAGGAGGAGATTGGGGAGGTAGAAAACATTAACCTGGAATGGGACACAAATTTTAAATTAGACCACTTAGATTTAGATTTAAAAGTTAAAGTAGAAAATTTTTAAAAAAACAACTCTGATGTGTTTGCGGCTTCAGTTCTAGATCTCCCTGGCTGCGACACGGTTCTCCATAACATTAAGTTAGACGACAAAACTCCAGTTAGATGTACCCCATATAGAGTTCCATACAATCTGCGGAATGAATTGGATAGACAAATAAACACCCTACTAGAAGCAAAAATTTTAGTACCGTCAAATTCTCACTACGCGTCACCGGTGATTTTGGTCAAGAAGGCAGATGGGTCTTTTCGTCTTGCGTGTGATTTCAGAAAATTGAATAAAAAAATTGCTAATGACAGTTATCCAATCCCGAATATAGCAGAAACCCGTGACTCGCTGGTTGGGGCCAAGTATTTTTCAACCATGGACCTCACCAGTGGTTTCTTTCAACAAAAAATTCCTCCCGAGCAACAACATCTCACAGCAATTGTGACCCCCGACAAGCTTTTACAATGGACCAGAAGTCCATTTGGTCTGAAGTCATCCCCCGCTGCATTTCAAAGGTTAATGAATGTCGTGTTAAGTGGGTTGTCAGATCTGAATATACTTATTTACATTGATGACATTTGCGTGTCATCTAAAGGCATTGATTCGCATTTCCAAAAGCTAGAAATTGTTTTCAATAGGTTAAGGCAACACAATCTAAAACTAAAACCGTCCAAATGCCATTTTTTTAAATCAGAGATTACTTTTCTGGGTTTCCAAATTAGCGACGGGGAAATTTTTCCAGCCAAAAAGAATGTGGAAGTCATAGAGAAAATCAAACGTCCTTCAAATCGGAAACAAGTTCGATCTTTTCTAAGGTTAGTGGGTTTTTACAGGCGTCACATTTGTGACTACTCTAAACGGTCAATTACACTCACTAATCTAACAAAGGAAAAAAATAAATTCGTGTGGTCACAAAAGGCTGAGGATGAGTTTCAGGACTTAAGGCATGAACTAATGAGAATCCCATCTTTAAAATTACCAGACATGTCCAAAGATTTTATTATTTACACAGACAGCTCTGCTGTTGCTCTGGGAGCGGTTTTATGCCAACGAGATGAGGAAAATTTTCCGTACCCTGTAGCTTTCGCTACTCAGGAGATTCATGTTGATGATAGGTGCGAGTTGTTAAAAGATATCCAATTTGCTCAAAGCAATGACCAATTTTGTAAATATGTAAATAATAGAATTTGTAAAGAATTACCAATCAATCCTAAAGGTTATAATTTTTTTGTAAAAAAATGAGGTGTTGATGTGCAAAAGGGTGAGTCCAAAGTCCAGGAAAGAGGCAGGTGAAAAAATAGTGGTGCCGAAGGCTCTGGCTCCTACAATTTTTAGGCTAACGCATGAATCTAATGTTGCATGTCATGCAGGTTTTTTAAGACTTTCCATCGCATTAAGGAAAATTACTATTGGGGGGTATGTTTGCGGAGGTGAAAGTACTTGTGGCCTCTTGCCAGTCTTGTCTGGAGTTCAGGGCTCATAAACCCAAGAGGTTGGCTGAACTTCAGAGGTGGGAGATCCCAGAGTCCCCTTTTTCGACAATTCATTCGGATATTTGTGGGCCTTATCCCACTACCGAAAAGGGGAATAAATTTATTATTGACTTCATTGACAGTTTTAGGAAGTGGTGTGAAACCTTTGCAGTGCCCAACATAACATCGGATACGATAGCTGACGCATTGGCAGAATTTGTATGTAGGCATGGGACTCCTGAGAAAATAATTACTGACCGAGGAAAAAATTATATGAGTGAAGCAATCGAGCAGGTGTATGCACGGTTAGGAATCAGGCACGTACATACCA
Organism: Salticus scenicus; assembly: GCA_963930645.1. Classification (NCBI taxonomy): domain Eukaryota; kingdom Metazoa; phylum Arthropoda; class Arachnida; order Araneae; family Salticidae; genus Salticus; species Salticus scenicus. Next base: position 50,949,065 of record OZ005658.1, on the reverse strand, counting down.
CAAGTTTCCACCCTAGCTCAAATGCGAAAGTAGAACATAACCACGCCACTATGAATAGTGCCCTTGCACATCTAGTCAATAGTCACCATAATGATTGGGACGAGAAGTTAAAGTTTGGATTGTTGGCGCTCCGCTCCAGTGTGCACTCAACTATAAATGAGACTCCATTTTTTGTGACTCATGGTAGGGACATGAAACTACCGTATAATTCTCTTGAGACTAGTGTACCTCGGAACTATGATTGCCCCTCCTATTGCGACCAATTAATTCCCTCATTGCAACAGGTCTTTTCACAAACTAAACTGTTCTTAGAGCAAGCTGCTGACAAACAAGAAAAGCTTCGTAGTAAAATTGCTGTAGATAAAAAAAAAAAAAGTGGGTATCCTGGTCATGCTGTTTACTCCTACCATAAAACCGGGTTTATGCAAGAAATTTAATAAAGTCAATAGGGGTCCTTTCCGGGTGATTCGCAAGCTGAATGAGGTTAATTTTGAAATTCAGGAAGTGCGCAACAATAAAAATGTCCAAATAGTGCATGTGGATAGGCTAACAAAAATCATTAATAAACCAGTCTTCCCGGAATTTATAAGAGATAACAATGCAGAACAGGATAGTGGGGTAACTCCATCTATAGTAGAGAACTCCTGTAAAAAAGAGAGTTTTGTAGATCATTATGAGTTGCGTAGAAGGGAGAGGTTGGAGAAAAGAAAGAAACGGCTAGTGTTTCGCTCTAGTGCGGTTGAGGACAACTTGTTGGGGGTTAGCCTGGATAATTAACTGCAGAATTTCACAACCCAGGTTGATGGCACAGTTACGGACAGGGCTGGCAGTTCTAGCGAGCATGTTGGCGCACAGGTGTCCCAGGATAGTCTCTCTTCTCGTGGTGGTCCCAGGGCCTTGTCACCAACAGTGAGCAAGGCAGAAGAAAGTAGTTTTCAACAAGGGGGGGGGGGGTAGGTGCTCATAACACAGTACCGGTAGCAATTCACTCTTATAACCTTCGCCCAAGAAATAGGCAAAATTTGTAAATATAATTTTTTTTTTTGTAAATAGTTGTATATTTGTTAGTATATTTTGCATATCATTTTTTTTTGTAGTATAACTAGTAGTCTTAATACTTTCGAAAGGGTGCTATCAGTGGGAAATATTAGTGTAAAAGGTTATGGGGGGTAAGAAAATATTGGGCCCTAAAGCTGTTGAGCAGGCGGTCAAAAGTTTGTTTTTTTATATTTTCTCCTTTGCCCTGTATATGAGTAAGGTTCGGCTGTCCTCGAGTAATGTTACAAAAAAAAAAAAAAAAATTGTACAATCGGGCCAGCAAGTGCACTTACTTAATAATTTATTGTGATACATTTGGTTTTAATGTATTTCTGGGCGCACAATTTTTATTTCATTGCTTTTTCTTTACTTCAGTAGTACCTTTTGCCATTCAAATTGTTTGCATTATTAGAGATTATCTCGGGGCTAGTCACAAGTTGTAGGTAGCCATGCAAAGTGTTATCCGCGTAATGAGCAGACGGCAAGGTTGATCAAAATAAAATTGTAAAGTGGTGTATTTAGTGCTTGTTTATTTCATATGCTCAAGACTGTATGTACTCCAAGAGACTGTGTTCTAAAAGACTGTATTTATAATTCCACACACTTTGAACTGATATTACGTTAAATAGTATGAACACTTATGGTGAACTGTTAAGAAAAAATTTGTATGAATATGTGTATAGTAAACAAAAAGTTTATGAACTTTAACACAAAATTACAAAAACTTGCGCGTCCAGTAATGAACAATAGTATATCACATTACATCAAAATTTTTTGACCTGTGTAATATTTCCTTTGTTTTTCAAAACTGTGTGTTGAAAAATAAGTGCCGAAAGTATGTTATTAAAAGCAATTGTATATTTCTATATAAAAGGTTCAATCATGTAAAAAAAAAAAAAAAAATTGTAGGAATATTTCATTTTTTTTTTTTTTTTGCTTTGCTTGTTATGTATCATGTAATTAGCTGTAACAGTTCGGTCGATGTGGAGGTTTTCCAAAAAACGAGATAAGCCAACCCAATGTTCTCCCCTTTATTTTAATTTAACAATTTGAGGTGAAAGGAGTATTCCTGTTATCCGGAAACTATATGTCTGGCAAAACAAAATTTAAGTTTTTATCTACCCTTTCTGGCATCATTTGTTGTAAGTCTTCAAATCCAGGTGTCGCTATAGGTGCTTGTGCTAGAGGTCTGCACGGGCCGGGCCGAATTTTTGAATTCGCTCTCGGGCCGGGCCGGGCTCGGGCTTAAAAAAATTTTTCAGGCTCGGGCCGGGCCGGGCTCGGGCTCAGTTTTTTTGTGTATATCCGGGCCGGGCCGGGCCTGAATGAAATTTGCTCCGGGCCAGGCCGGGCCTGAATGAAATTTCTCCGGGACGTGTCGGCCCGAATCTTTTTCTGGTTTCTTCGTTAATCAACGAAAAAGGAAAATCATAAAATATTTCTTCAGTCATTTATTTTACGTAATTTTACAGGCTTGTATGTCACATAAAGTTCTATTTTGTTAAAAAAGTGTCTGTAAGGTCAATTTAATTGTCTATCAGTCTGTCTGTCCGAAATCTAATTTTTCGCAAATATTTTTAGCATGCCTCGAAATTAATATATTTTATTTAAAGTAATATTAGATGGTTTCCTATTCAAAATAGTATGCATGTCACTACCAGTTTGCGTACATGCACATAACAAAAGAAATTAGATACATTACTGTGTATAAGGGTTTGCTTCTTATGATCTGTTGAGTTTAGATGGTATAAAGGCTATAAAAATCTTTCCGCTGTAACTTTTTCTCTAAGGCTCCTTTTCTATTTTTGCAGTGGACGAAAGTAACATCATTTTTATCATGGGCAAAGCAACTTTTCTATTGAATATGGTTTGATTAACATTAAAGTTTTTTTTTTTTTTTTTTACCGGAGCACATGAAAGATTCGAATACATTATGGTATATAAGTGGAAATGGTTGAAAGTGCATTTTCAGTAGTATTAACCCATTTAAAATACCTTCCTATATTCTTTGATGAATGCTAATATTTTCGATTTGACTTTCTGTTTGTCTTTGTGCCTTGTCTATAATAATGAATTTCTGTTTATATATAATTGTCTTGTAAAATTTCAGCAGTTTTGTTAAAGAACGTACTATTGTTTGGTTATATAAAACCTCTGCAAAACACAGACTAAAAATCTTTTTCATAAAAAGGCATTTTTTTTTTTTTACTTTACATATTCTTGAATCGGGCCGGGCCGGGTCGGGCCTGATTTTATCGTTTTTTGTCCGGGCCGGGCCGGGCCATAAATTGTTAAAAAATAAACGGGCCGGGCCGGGCTCGGGCCGCATTTTTCGACTTCATAACGGGCTGGGCCGGGTAAGCAAAGTTTTCTTACGGGCCGGGCCGGGCCCGGGCCTCGAAATTCTGGCCCGTGCAGACCTCTAGCTTGTGCTAGGTCTGAAATGGATGTCAGGTAGATGTGTATTCAGTAAATGTTGATCTGTAGAGTCTTTAGTATCTTAATAGTAACTTTTTTTACTGGGTAATCTTTAAACTGCAATAGTGTAGCTTGTGTGTGCACGCTGTCCTGGTATTGGTAGGGTGTGTGGGAAGAGCGATCGGCTTTCCACAGGCTCGGCAGGAACTGGTGATTAGAGGTTCACATGTCTCGGGTCGATGTTTGATCTGCGGAAATGGGAGTTCTAGTTGCGGGTTGCTGGCTGTTTCAAGGATGGTTTGTTGCAAGTGCGGTTTCTGGTATTTTCTTTTACAAAAAATAAATAAATAAATAAAAAGCGTAATTATTTAAAAACAACTAGTAGTTTAAAGCTCTCATTTAAAAATTATTTGCCTCTCTTGCTGAATACTCGGACGCTGGTACAATATGTGGTGTTCCTGGATGCGTCTGATTATTTTTTTTTTTGCTGTGACGGGAAGGTAGTTATCACAGCGTATATTTAGTCTTTGGTGCTGTGATTAACATTTTCGTTTTTCAAGAAATTATCTTTCGCAATTAAATAAATAGTTTAACAGGTATAATTAATCTTTTGTGCTGTGATTAACTTATTCCTTTTTAAGAATTTTTTCTTTTCCAATTAAACAAATAGTTTAACTGGTGGGGTGATAAAAATGTGGATGTTAAGGAATACTGGGTGGAAACATGCTTAGTAAAATAATAATAGTTTTGTATATGGATAATCCTAGTGGGAATGCATCCTTTGTGTGTATGATCAGTATAAGAATTCCATTTGGGGATTTGGGTAAACAGAATTTATTCTGTAAAATATGTAGAAGTATCTCCCTAAAATGTCAGGCGATTAAGCAGGTCAGGCAATGAATAGGATATAGGAGATTCTTTGTTTCTTTTTATAAAGTAAAGCATTCATTTTTCTAAAAACATTCTATTCTATCATTTTAATGCCTATTCTAAATGCTAAATCCATGAAGGGAGTGTTAAGAAGCTTTAATTCACAAAGAAATGAGTTGGAACTTGCCATGAAAAACAGCTGTGAAATGCAATCGATATTCGTATTGCATCCGGTCAGTGAAAGACTGAAATTCAAAAGCTTCCTTTTTCCCCTGTTCTCTTTTTTTTTCCTTTATCTGAGTGAAGCGAGAGGCAAGTTCTCGGAAAACACCACCGATCAGCTGTAGCTGGAGGTGGGTTTCTCTTTTCACCCCGTTCTGTGACGTCAGTACTGGAATTACCATTTGAGAATCACGGGGGGCGGGTTACGAGCTGTACCTCGTGGTGTCGCTACGCACTCATTCGGCGTAGTGGGTTCGCTGACGTATCATGGGGGGAGGAAGGCGGGGCGACTGCTTTCCCTCCCGGTTTGGTTAAAAAGCAGAGAAAAAAAAAAGAAGAGGCTGATCTTATCTTTTCGTTTTGGAAGCAGTGTGTAGAATCTGATTGTTGCTCTCGGATGGCTGGTCTGTTTTTCTCTCGATATCTGGTGGTGGGCTGATAAAAATGGAGTGACGTCGTGAAGATAGAAGATTTCTTTCGAGACGAGTCGTAAGACTCGTAAGAAAATAATCAGTCTTAAGAAAATAATCATGTAAGTTTTGAAATATTATTTTGCCTTTCATATTCATTTAATTGTATCTATTGTGTGCTTGTTAAATTAGCTTTCTCTTACCCGAAAGACCACGTAGCAATTTACTTTAAGAGCTGAGTTTGTCCGAAGAACAAAGATTGGTTGCCTTTATTTAATAACTGTGGTCTGTGAGGTATAACAGCTTATTTGTACTAGTTTTTTTTGTAATTACTACTGATGTCGTTTTCCTTAAGTATAAATTAAGGTTGATAGACTAAATATTTTGTATAGCCCTGTTTAAATAATGTAGTAAAATACAGTTTTTAGCTCAATTAAAATTTGTGCATTGTAAAAATCAAATTTTAGTATTTGTGTTTTTTTATTTGTGAAGTGTACGTTTGGAAATTATTTTTCTAGAGAAACATGAGTTGTTGTACTCCTGTCTACGGGTATTGTTTTACCCATTTTTCTGAACTTGTGTTATTGCGACTAAAAATTTAATAAGTATTAGGTTAAGTTTTAAGAACACAACGCGAACTTAACCTTTTTTTGTTGTTTGTAGGGATTAAAAGTAAAAGTAAATATTCTATACGATCTAGGTAGAAATGTTAAATGTTTTATTATTTATAATTCATAATTTAAATGTTTTTGGTGTATTAAGGAAGTAATTTAATTAAGTGATTTATTTGAGTAACTTGGTATAACTCTGTAGATAAAAGAATATATATAAGATGATATATTAGTATATATTAGTTACAGTTAAAGAGATTGAAGTAAAAAGAAAATTTGATAAAAGTATAACATAGAATTTCATTATATTAAAATAAAAGTAAAGTAAAATAAAACTAGAACAACTATAACACCATTTAAAATTATGATAAATCCCCATAAACCTATGTACACAAATTTTGGACAGTGGAACTATATTTCTAATTTTTGCCTCCTTCCCCCCCACCCCTCTTCTTGTTCCCTAATAATTTTAAACTTTCGGAAATACCCTTATTCGACTTGTAGGCTCCATCAGGGACCGATTTACTCACTTGGAGGCCCAGGGCACTCATGTTCAATGGGCCCCTTTTCTTCGTACTTTAATATTACAACAAACAAAAGAAACTACATATTTTTGCATCACGCGTCTAAAAATTCTCTTCACTTCACTTTTCATTTTATTGGCAGGAGTAAGGCTTAACTAGACCTGATGCTTGTCTATCGGATCAACGTACACTGCGCCCATGTATCTGCGCTGCAGTGCGTGCCTCAGATTTAATTAGCCTTAAAAAGAGTTTGGAATGCAGCATCGGTAGTATGCTGCTGTATTTGCGTTTAGCGAAAATATTGCAATTTTTTCGATGTGCTGATAGTTTCCTTGAAAGATCATACCGCCCATTTATAAAACAGTGCAGTAATACAATTAGTAATATACATGCAGTAATACAGTGCAGCATAAATTTTAATAATCCATTGATGAAAAAACAAAAAACAGCGATCATTATAGCAAAATTTAGACATTTTTCATTTTAACTATTTTTTTACATGTATGATGGAATTTCTTGGAGGCCCCCCACAGTGTGAGGGCCCAGGCCACATCCCCCGAATGCCCTGCCTTAAATCAGGCACTGGGCTCCATGAACGTATGTATACCAATTTTGTACGGTCAGCTTCAGCTCAATTTCTAATTTTTTACCCCCTACCCGCTTCTTGCCCCACCTACATTTTTTACACTTTTGAAAATATCGTTATTCAACTCGTAGGTCCCCAAGACCTAAATATACCAATTGTGAATGGTCTTAACTAATTTTTGCCCCTTCGCTCCCCCCCTTCCTATCGTAAAAATTTTACACTTTCGGAAGTATCTTCATTCGTCTTGTAGGCCCCATAAACCTATTTATTCCATTTTTGAACGGTCTAACTAAATTTCAAATCTTTTTACGCACTCTCCCCCCCCCCAATACCTCATAAACCTATATATACCGAATTTGAACGATCTAACGGAATTTATAATTTTTTGCCTCCCTTTCCGCCTCCCTTAATAATTTTACACTTTTGAAAATGTCCTCATTCGACTTGTGGGCCCCAAAAAACCTATATGTACCAATTTTTAATGGTCTAACTCATGTCCTAATTTTTTGCCCCCTTCGCCCCCTTTTTCCGCTAATTTTCACTCTCGAAAGTATCCTCATTCGACTCGTAGGCCCTCAAAATCTGTATATACCAATTTTGAACGCTCTAACTCATTTTCTAATTTTTTCTCCCCTGCTGCCTTTATGACCCCCTTAATAATTTTACACTTTCAAAAATATCGTCATTCGACTCGTAGCTCCCCAAAACCTATGTATACCAATTTTGAACAGTCTAACTCAATTTCTAAATTTTTGCCCCCTTCTTGCCCCACCTAATTATTTTACACTTTCGAAAATATTGTCATTCGACTCGTACTCGCCAAAAACATATATATACCAATTTTGAACAGTGTAACTCAATTTCTAATTTTTGGCCCCCCCTTTCCCCCCTAATAACTTTACACTTTCGAAGATATCCTCATTCGACTTGAAGGTCCCCAAAACCTATATATACCAATTTTGAACGGTCTAACTCAATTTCTAATTTTGACCCCTTTACCATTCTTTTCGCCCCCCTAATAATTTTACACTTTCGAAAGTATCTTCATTCAACTTGTAGGCCGCAAAAACCTATATGTATCAATTTTGAATAGTCTAACTCAATTTCTAATTTTTCCCCTTCGCCCCCCCCCCCTTCCTATCCTAATAATTTTACACTTTCGAAAGTATCTTCATTCGATTTGTAGGCCCCATAAACGAACCTATTCCATTTTTGAACGGTGTAACTAAATTTCTAATTTTTTTACCCCTCCCCCCTCCCAATACCTCATAAACCTATATATACCAAATTTGAACGATCTAACGGAATTTATAATTCTTTGCCTCCCTTTCTGCCTCCCCTAATAATTTTGCACTTTTGAAATTATCCTCATTCGACTTGTAGGCCTTCAAAATCTGTAAATACCAATTTTGAACGGTCTAACTCATTTTCTAATTCTTTCCTCCCTGCCACCTTCTTGCCCCATCTAATTATTTTACACTTTCGAAAATGTCGTCATTCGACTCGTAGGTCCCCAAATCCTATGTATACCAATTTTTAACGGACTAACTCAATTACTAATTCCCCCCCCCCCTAATAATTTTACACTTTCGAAAATATTCTCATTTGACTCGTACACGCCAAAAACATATATATACCAATTTTGAACAGTGTAACTGAATTTCTAGTTTTTGCCCCTCCCCCTTATAACTTTACACTTTCGAAGATATCTTCATTCGACTTGTAGGCCCCCCAAAACCTATATATAAGAAATTTGAACAGTCTAACGGAATTTCTAATTTTTTGCTCCCCCTTTATTTTTGGACCCAGGAGACTTTAAAACATGTAAATCAGGTGAAAATTAATTTTCTAATCTTTAGTAATATTCACTGTTTTAAAATCATAGGCTAATCATGGTTTAAAACACTTGGATTTGGGGAGAATTTGACTTTTATGTAAAGTTAATAAATGTCAAAGTTTTTTTTTTTTTTCCCACATTTAAAATGATGATTAATACGAGGCTTCCCCATAAAATAATGTTTCCAAGGGGCTGCGTATGCTATGAATGCTGTTAGGCTAGTTTTGGCGACACTGGCACATAGCTTAGCTCCAGTCCCCACCCGACGAGTTGTCGGCGACGTTTATTTTTGTCTTTGTGGCCGTGAGATGAAGCTCCCACCCGCTTCTCATGCCAGCTGCGAATTACGCTCTGTGATTCATTTTTTGTGTGCAAAAAACGCTGCACCGGTGAACATTCATTCCCAACTGTGTGCACTGTGCGGGGAAAAGTGTATGAGCGTGCATCATGTGCACAAATAGTGCAGAGAATTCAAGACAGACGTCCATGACGAAAAACATTCTGGTCGGCCATCAGTTTCGGGCGAAATGATTGCGAAAGTGGAAGAATGATGATGAACCCCAATGATTACCATCTCTTCCCTGTGTTGAAGAATCACCTGGGTGGGACGCATTTCACAACCCACGAGGAACTGAAAGAAGTGGTTTTAAGCTACCTTCGCCAGGTGGCGGCAAAGTTCTACGATTCAGGCATAAGCAGATGGTACACCGCACGCAAAAAAAAAGTTTCACTCCGAGTAGTGCCAAAATATTCATTATTCAGCAAAAATTACACCCTAATTTCAACATTTAGCTGTAACGTATTTAACAGCAATGAAATGAACCCATAATTTCCCAATCAACTGCGAAAATATTGCATATTTCAGAAACTTGCTACCAAAAAAAAAAAAAAAAAAAAAAAAAAAAACAGAAATTGTGTCATATACTAAAATAAACTTTTATTTATGGAATGAACTTTAAAAATAGTACAAATTTTATTATGATTAATAGCAAAATAATCTTATTTCAGGAATTTGCAGAAAAAAAAAATAAATAAAGCAGTTATTTCACTGATTTTTCAGCAAAATAATCACATACTTTGGGAAGATAATATAATTTGCTAACCCCTCCCCTATATACACACACACACATACACACACACACGTAAATTTTAGTTATGGTTTCTCTTTGGATTTGCATTGATCTCAGAAACAGCCAAGATGACTTTCTAAAAGGAGGATTTCTGACTAAAATCTGAAAACTTTCATGCCTGCTGGCCAACTGCCAGAAATTACTTAAAAAAAAAAAAAAAAAAAAAAAAAGATGTATAGAAACTTCACTGAGATAGCTGACAAATATTTAGAAGCCATAATTCATGTATAACATATAGGCCTCGGCAATAAATATTCAGAAATCATAATCTGTACGTATCCTCAAGTTATCACAAACAAATATTCAAAAGCTATAATTAATACATATTCAGAAAGATACCGCCAACACATAGTAAGAAGCCACCTTGAATTTGCGTTCTGAAGATATTGCCAACAAATATTCAGAAGCCATTATGAATATATATTTGGAAGATATTGCCATCAAATATGCAAAAGCCATTATCAATTATCGCAGAAGATATCACCAACAATATCTAGAAACCATCATCAATATACATTTGGAAGATATAGCCAACATTTATCCAGAAGGCATCCAATTTATGAATATTGATAGTCTCGAATACAAAGATAGCCAATTAGTTTCTATATGCGATCGATGAAGAATCTTTAACTTAAGAGTAGGTTTTTAAAAATGTAAAGGTTTTTACAGATTTCACAAAATATTTTAAGTTGTTTGGAGTGTAAGGTTGATTTTTGAAGTGAAAACTTCTTTAGGCGCGTTGAGCACTTTTGGGTGAAGAAAAATCTTTGAATTCCCGTCATCGTCAGCTAAAGCTTTCCATTTGAAGTGAAAACTTTTGTGTGAACAAAAATCATTGAATTCGCGTCATCGAAACGCTTTCCATCCTTGTATAATACAAATAATGTATCATACAATTAACTTGCTAATGTGAAGTATTAGTAATTATATACTGTATATTGTTTTAAAATCTGGTGCGACTCTACACGACTTCTCTCATCTCCGAGCACTGTCTCTATTGCAGTTAGACCTCACAAAACCGTGAGAAAGGCCAAAGCCGCAATTTTTCTCACGTTTTTACAATCTGGTGCGGCTCTACACGACTTCTCTCATCTCCGGACACTGTCTCTTTTGCAGTTAGACCTCACAAAACAGTGAGAAAGGCCAAAGCCGCCATTTTTCTCGCGTTTTAACAATCGGGTGCGGCTCTACACGACTTCACTCATCTCCGGACACAGTCTCTTAAAGATTGCAGCCGAAAACGTTGCAGTTAGACTTCACAGAAGCATGAGAAAGACCAAAGCCGCCATTTTTCTCACGTTTTTAAAATCTGGTGCGGCTCTACACGACTTCTATCATTTCCGGACACTGTCTCTTATAGATTGCAGCCGGAAACGTTGCAGTTAGACCTCACAAAACCGTGATAAAGGCCAAAGCCGCCATTTCTCTCACGTTTTTACAATCTGGTGCGGCTCTACACGACTTCTCTCATTTCCGGACACTGTCTCTATTCCAGTTAGACCTCACAAAACCGTGAGAAAGGCCAAAGCCGCCATTTTTCTCACGTTTTTACAATCTGGTGCGACTCTACACGACTTCTCTCATCTCCGGACACTGTCTCTATTGCAGTTAGCGCATTAAATAAAATTGTAATATAATTTTTGTAGTAGTAGTTTATATTAATGAATAAAAAAACACTTCATTTTAAAGTATTTCCTACACAATAAAATATTTCCTGACGATTTAAGAAATACACACGTAATTGTTCACGTTTTCACTTCTGTTGGCAATCCCAAAGTGCAACTTTTTTTTTTTTTTTTAATTAACTATGTGAATAAATCCAGAGTCGGAAATAGAATCCGGGTCCTCCACTTAACATGCAGATGCTGTTATTCTGAGCCACCCTGGCTGATAACTAGCGCAACATTTATCCCATATAAACCATTGGCAATATCACCATATCTGCAAATGTAGATGTAATGATTATGTGAGAAATGTCGAGTTGGTTATCGGCTAGAGTGGTTCAGTGGAAGAGCATCTGCACGTTAAGCAGATGGCCCAGCTCTGGCAATTTTCATATAGTTGGTATTAAAAAAAACCGTAACTCCAAACTACATAAAATGAATTTTAACGGTTTATGAATTTATCAATAAAATTTCTAAATATTTTAAGATAGTTTAAGAAATTAAATGATAAAGTTGGATATTGGCAGGCATCCTGCCATATTGAAAGTCGAACTTCCCAAAATGGTAACAATGCAAAATTGCTGTTTGAAAGAAATAGTCCTGTCGTACTTAATTAAAAAAAAAAAAAATATATTTTTTCTCTTTTAAGTATAGATATAAATTTCTGTACAAAAAGAATTTAATTTAGTACGACAAGACTTTTTTTAAAATCTCTTCTTTCATATAAAAGCATGACGGACCTTTTTTTGATTTCTAGCCGAGGGCCCCCAAAAGAGCCAGTTCGGGCCTGTAAATTTTGTTGTGCAGATGGAAGCGTTTTAATTAATATTTTTTCTGAAAATGGTACAATTTATTAAACTACTTCCATCAATTCCATATGACAGGAATGAATAGATTGACTTAAGTATTCAACTACCTTGTATATTGTCTATAAATTGCATACACACCACCAAGGGAAAAATACATTTTATATTTATAATATTAACTAGCTGGAACCCATCGAATTTGACGGTTACTTTATTGACCGTAATGTTTCAAAAATCATCGCATCATTATTTAATCGCATCATTATTTTCTCTCTCTTTTTAAAAATTCTCATTAGGTTATATTTGTTCAGCAGAAAATGAAGTTCAACGTAGTGAAAATTTCCAGAAAATAGATTTTTTTAAAACTAAACTAGCAGACTCTGCTCCTTACTCGCTCCGCTTATCAACACCTGACTCACTTTGTTTATTAACTTCAGCGGGGCTCTACCCGCTTATTCGCTGCTCTGCCTTTCACTGAATAGAAATTCTATCCTCCATTAACTCGCCTCTATCGCCGCTCAAAAGGTAATTGAGGTTCATTAATTCAGCCTACCTGAAATGGTAGGTTAAAGGTAGGTTAGAGCACGAGTAGTACACAGAAGTACAGTAGTACACGAGCAGTAAACAGAAGCCGAACGCACATATGCAAATTGTTTTATTTTGTTTGTGCTCTGTTTTATAATCTTATATTTATGACAGAAAATGATATTGTAATTATTCAATAATTTTTATATATTATACATATATATGTACACCGTATAAAAAATATTAATTTTTTTTTTCAAAAGTATTTAAATAAAAAATTAATTTTAATTTTTAAACATGTTTTAACACCACTAAATTTAGAGTAAACTTTATAAAAATTATAATGACATCTCGTAGACACATCTGCGTAACTATCTTAGTTTACGTTTTAATTTAGACTTTAAAACATAATTAAATTTTTTTAAAAATTTGGAATTCTTATGTAATTGCACTATTTAAACATAAAATATTTCTTATAAATTAAATTTTTAGTGGATCCATAAAGTAATATTTATATACATTCAGGACATATATTTGAACAACAACAATATTAAATTAAGAGGTAGTATGGCTTATGGCTGACTACAGTCGGCAGCAAAATTATTAAAACAAACATTGACACTCTTCATTTTTTGTTTTTTAAAGTTTGATTGCTAATTTTTATCATCAACTTACTTTTTTTATAAACAGCAAAAGACTAAGATCATGACGCGACAAATATTTTCTTAACAAAACAGTTTTAGGTGCACATTTTTTAAATACGAATTATTGTTAAAGCTTCAATTATTTTTCTGCCGACTGTAACTACTTTAAGTTCCTAAGTCGACAGGTCAGGTGGAATGTCCTCTGTATCTTTCTAAAGGGTCCTAGCCTGTATTCACGTTAGTTTAGGAGAGCACGAAATTACAGGATGGCTAGGTCGATGAGCAGGATGTGGGATCAAACTCAGCACTTCTCATCTACCAACTCTGAGTGCAGAACCACTTGGTCACTAGTGGGGCTTAAAAAATAAGAGAAAATTTTTAAACTTAGCAAGGCTTGAGCATTAAACGAATAAATAAATATCTATTTTTTTAAATTTTACTTTTTACTTTTTAATTTAAATTGTTTTGAAGAAGATATAATTAATACTGTTGTATTTTAATAAATATGTATGTAAATTTTCTTAGTTTTACGACATTAATCTAAAAAACTTTTTTTTTTTTATGTAATTAAATTAATATCTTCAAATATAAATTCTACTACAAAGTAATACACTAGTTACCATCTTTAAAAACTTTAATAATTAGCATTTACCATAAATTTTACTCCAGTGCTATTAAATCTATAGTAATCAGTGATTTATTTATTTATTTTTATTGTTATACGCCAATCCTCTGAAAAATGTATAAACGGTATTGTAATGTATACACACACACACACACATATATATTGAAATACTTAGATCAGTTCAATTGTTATAAATATCTATTCCCAAAAAAGGAATATGAAAATTGCATTAAAGATAAGTGTACATGAAGGTTTGTTTTTACCATAGAGCTATATATAGCATGGGAAATAGTATGCATTTCAAACATAAAAAAAAAAAATAAAAAAAAAAAAAAAAAAAAAAGAAGAAGAAAGAAAGAAAGAAAGAAAGAAAAGAAAAGAAATGTTAAACTTATTAGCAGTATATTAGTTTGTGGGAAAACAATTCGCATTTCGTTAAAATAAATAATCAAAATTAAAATCTATTTCTCTCTAAATATACATGACATTTTTACAAACATTAAAAAGGCTGCTTCTTAATATTTTTAAAATGAATTTAGTTAGTGTCAAGTAATAAAAAAAAAAAAAAAAAAAAAAAAAAAGAAAGAAAGAAAGAAAGAAAGAAAAAGATTTGGGCCTTTACTAATGCTGTTTCTGAAGCAGGGCCTGTACAAGGGATTTTTTTTATTTTAGTTTTTGTTGCACTGATGATGAGTCTCATTTGAGATTTGAAGTGTCTGTTTTTAAATGCTTTTAATTATTTAGGTGTATTTTCACTCAATTACTGATATATACTGTTATTCAGAAGTATCTTATTCTTAGTTAAGAACAATACAAAAATTGTAATAAACAGGAGCCCCACACAGAAAAAATTATATTTACAAATAAATATTTATTTCTTAATGATACCAAAACATATATCCTGAAATAAAAGCTGCGTATATATGTCGCCAAAAAGCATGAATATCATATAGTAATAAAAAAGTATCAATTATTTCAAAAATTGGTATAAATATATTTGAGGGTGCCTCCTTGGCGAAACTGGCGATTTTTGTTAATAACCTATAACACTATATACATATAACCTATACATATAAATAGTTCAACCTTAGTGGTAAATATATATTTACATTGATCACAACTTGGCGAGAAACAAGGGGCACCCTCAAATATAGTCTAACCCAAGAATTTTATAATTAGTATATATATATATATGATGTTCATACTTTTATTTATTTTTTTCCATATAAAAAAGGAAAAAAAAAAATTCATTAAGAGCATATAGCTTAGTCCAATGTATTCTATGAATATCTATCTATCTATCTATATATTTTAAAGTATTAATTATCGATGCTAAAGATTTTAAATGAACGATTTAAAAAAATAAAATCTGTCAGTTTTGTTAATTTGCTAACATAAATTTATTAAGGATTATAAATATATTTTATTACACAGATTTTCACAATCATCAAAAAACACTAAACAAATGCTATCAAATAAATATTGCTGTAATTTAGTCCATTACATTTCATGATGGTTCCAGATATTTAATAAGTAATTACAAATATTTTTCCACAAGAACATCTATCTAATTAACAATTGTACATGGTTATTGGTAGTTAGTTGTTTTATACGTTTTAGTTCGCGCAATTTTAATAAATTATACGTGTTTCTTATAATGCATATCTACACATAAATCAAAATTCAAAGCTGCTAACAAGCACTATTTATTTGTTTGCTGATTTTTAACATACTAACGCTTATTTATTTGATTTGTTTATTGTTTACTTTTACGTATCTCTCTGTTTGTGATAAGAATCATTCAAAAAGTATTCATTCTCTGTGTCACCCGGCACTTTATCTATAGATCAAGTATGCCATGCCCGGAAGTCCTACTGTGCAAGCGTAGAAGACTGCCGGGTCTATAATATAGACCCGGCTGCCGGGTATCTAACCTCGGCCTATTTTCTAATCGAGGAGAAATTGTGAACAGCTTGGGGAGCTAGCGAGGAGGTCGATCAGCTCGAGGAGATATCGTGAACACGGCCTCCATCTCTTCTGCATAAGGCAACTTCACTCTGAGCACCCCTCTTTGAAAGTAACTCAAAAGTTAAAGATATGAAAGCAGAGCTAAATGTCTATGATGATGCAATATTACATCATGCTATGATTAGAAAAACAGATGATGCAATCATTTCACAAATTACATCAGTTAGAAGAGCTAGTCTTAGATGATGACATTTTTAAAATTGCTGAAAATATATTTTTTGAGTAGTATTTAAAAGTAAGAAAATTAAATATAAAAACAAAAACTTTATTTTTTAGGAAATTTTTCACTAGTGAGCAAGCACTACTGAGCATAAAACAAGTAGTTTTATGCCTCAGTATCAGGGATTTTTTTTTTTTTTTTTTTTTTTTTTTTTTTAGTTTTAAGAAATACTACCTTCCTATTTTTTTTTATACTTAATGTACACCTTTTGATTAGTGTTTCTACCAAGTTTTAGAAAAATTTAATTATGGGTCATTTTTTTTTACAGCTCATTAAATTTGGCTAAATTCTGAAGATGATTTTTTTTTCTCATTTTTCGAGTAAAAAAACAGTAAAACATGTATTTCATTTTATTTAAACACTCAATTTATATTTCTTACATTAGCAGCTTTTATTTAGTGCCAGATTTGTTGAATTCGGACCATTAGTTTCCAAGTACTTGTAATTTTTGACAGTAGTGCTAAATCCAAGATGGTCGACATTTTCTAAAAATGCTTTTTTTTAAATGTCCATATCTTGGCCAATAATGGACGAAATATTTTACAAATTGATATCTTTTGGTTTTACCAAAGTTTTAGTGGTATTTTTTTTTTTTTTTTAATCTGTTACTATGGAGCAACAATTTTTTTCTAATTTTGGGTGTTTTTGTATGGAATAACTTACAATATTATTTTACAAAAGTAAAATAATAACAGAAAACATGAAATTTTAGATTTGGATTTGATATATTATAATTATTATAATCTTTGTAAAACATTTCATTTACATAATACATTATAGAAACTAATGTGCAAATTAATCAATTAATTATTATTAATATTATTATTTTTTTTTTTTCAGGATTTTTTCTATCCATAGTTTAAGTGATTTATCAATTAGCTAAAAAAAATATTTGCATATGATTATTTGCATATCTATCATTTTTATGAAAGTAAAGAAAAAAGTTTTTGTTGTTGCAACCACTTTTTAAAATAAAATCAATTTTGAAAGTTAACGACGTATCAACTTGAAAACATAATGTGAATTGAATGAATATTTTTGATAATATATATATAAATATATATATATAATACAAATACCTAAATAACTTATTTAACATATATATATTAAAGGAAGAAAAATATTTTATTTTTGTAAGTTTATTTTTGACACTAACTGTCGATAGATGGAGCCAAATTACCTGAGATTGAATATTTCGATTGGAAGCGAAGTCTGTATGCGTCCGCGAATATTCCAAACCGGATTACATTCTTTTCTTTTGAGCTATGCAAAAGAAAAGAGTGTACTCCGCGAGGTAATATAGTTCCATTTTTAAAGTGAATTATATATATATATATATGTGTGTATATAAAGAGTTTTTTGGGAAAAACGGGACACGGCATACTTCTCAGACAAAAGAAATTAATATCATATATCAATTTCATAAAATTGGTCCGAGCCGTTATCGAGAAAAAAAAGTTACACCATTACAAATTTTCCTTTGATATCTTAAACTGCAATTCCAGGTCTCAAAATATATAGAATGTTGAAGTCTAAACTTTCAGGATAGCATCAGGCAGAAGATAAAAGATTATTCTGAAAACATCAGATCGAAATATCTCCTATTTACTGAGGTATTAAATGTCGGCGTTTTCAAATTCCTTTGTTGTTAAATTAGCTGTATATATAGTGTCGCAGGTAAGCTTCGTTTGAGCTTTGCTGCGTCACGGAGACACGGCCGCGTCTCATGATATATAGTGTCGCAGATAAGCTTCGTTTGAGCTTTGCTGCGTCACGGAGACACGGCCGAGTTTCATGATAAGTAATACAGAATTTTCAAAAATATTTAAATATAGTTAGCAGCAACACAGGTAAAGAGCATTAGTTTTGTTACATAAAAGAGTTTAACTTTAAATATTAACAAAATTAATAAATGTCGTAAAAAAAAATAAAAATAAAGAAAGAAATAAAGAAAAAGAAAAATGAACTTGAAACTGTATCTGCAGTTTTTAATTCACTTTTAGTACATATATTATTCATATTCTTTACTTGTTAAGTTATCGGTGTATATTCATTCAGAAACAGACGGCCATTAACAGGTTAAAATAGCCGTCTTCGACGGACTAAAAAGGAATCACTTTTTTCCCCTCCATGATTAATCTATGTCTTATTACTATATCAATGGCTTAAACAGCCAAACTATTGTGTTGTTCGGAAAGTAATTTCATTTTTTACTTTGGGGAAATGAAAGACAGTTTTCGTATAATAAACAAATACTTTAATAAATTATATATTGGCCGTTCTGGTCCAACACCTTTTGCCATCTTTCTGGTAGTAGCATAATTCCACGCTCATAAAATTTTTGGTCTTTGCTGGCAAAAAACTGATCGAGGTGGTTTTTGACCTCCTCATTTGAGGTGAAGGTTTTACCGTCTAAAAAATTTTGGAGTGACCGGAACAAATAATAATCCGATGGTGCCAGGTCTGGAGAATATGGTGGGTGTGGCATTATATCACATTCAAGCTATAAAAGCTTTTGGCGAGTGACCAAACTTGTGTGAGGTCTCGAGTTGTCTTGGTGAAACACTACACCTTTCCTGTTGATTAGTTCTGGCCTTTTCTGTTGAAGTGCATCATTCAGTTTGTCCAGCTGATGACAGTAGACTTCCGAATTAATCGTCGTGTTATCCGGTAAAAGCTAAAAAAAAAACGATTCCTTTAAAATCCCACCAAACAGACAGCATCACATTTTTTGGTGAATATCGGCTTTGGAAATGGTTTGAGCCGGTTCATCTTTTATGCTCCATGACCTCTTGCGTTTGACGTTGTTGTATACAACCCATTTTTCGTCCCCAGTGATGATGCGCTTCAAAAACGGATCATTTTCGTGACGTTTGAGAAGCGAATCGCAGACGGCGACACAGATTTCTCTCTGTGAGAACATGGGGAACCCATACATCGAGCTTCGAGGATAATCCCAGGCCTTTCAAGTGGTCATAAACTGTTGAATTTGATAAATTTAACCTCAATCCGATCTCACGTGTTGTTATTTGCCGGTTTGCATCAACTAATGCCTTTATCGCGTCTTTATCAGCTTCAACCGGCCTTCCCGAACGTGGTGCATCTTCGACATCAAAATTGCCGGATCGAAATTTAGCGAACCAGTTCTGGCACTGGCGTACTGTCAACACACCTTCTCCATACACATCGGTCAATTTCTTTCTGGCTTGAACAGCATTTTTACCCTTTCTGTAGTAAAACAGTAAGATATGCCGAAAATGCTGCTTATCGCTCTCCATATTTAAAAGGGCACCAACCAAAAACTACAGCGTAGAATTAATTGGAATTTTTCATACACAAGCCTTGCTATATGAGCTCTCAAAGCATATAAAAATTTTACGGTGTAAATGTGAAGTTGGGTGCAAAAAAATACAATTAAATCCTCTGTCGGGAAAAAACGAAATGAGGTTTATCCCGGTGACGTAATGATCACGTGTCGGTGGTATTTACCTCTAACCTAGAGCCCCTTAAATAAAATAATAGGCCGGCGCATCACCGCCATTTTTTTGCCTCCGAAGAGGACAGCATTCCCGCTTGGCGTCCTTATCGCTTCCCTAATGATTTTAAGAAATCTTGATCTGAAGCTAATCCGGTCAAGATAAGAGCAATAAGCAACAATAATATTCCTAAAAACACATTTTTTTCACAGTACATTTTCAGGATGTCATTTTATTCTGAGGATATCCTATGGATGTACTGGGGTTAAGATGTGTTGTTAGGGCGGTTTCTGTTTCTTTTACAAAATGTCGCCAAAACTCAAATACACAGTAATAGAATGTCTGTGAATACTTTATAGTCACTTCTTGAATGATTATAGCAGTTTATCGCTAGACAAACTTCCATATCATAGTTTATTTAACTAAAATTATGAAACATAATAAAACAAGTTGCTCTAAAGTAACGTAATACGATAGAAAAAAAAAAAAAAAATGTTTGTCGTTTGTTTATCAGAGAAACGCGCTGGGTACGTGTGGCAACCCTAAGGCAATAAAATGCCTGATGCGCCAGCTCGTATATATAGGAGCCTTAATCTAACCTCGTGGATTGTTTCTTCTTGAACTAAGTAGTGAGCGCCATTATTTTTATTAAATTTTTTCATTACTTTTTGTTAAAATTTCTCCCCTTTTTCTCAGCAGTGAATTTTTAAGATCATAGTTTATTCTATCCTTGATCGGCCGGATATTTTTCCCATGAAAACATCCAAGAATACATTCTCATTCACAGAATGAAGGACACGGAAGTTCTGCTGCTTACAAGAAAGTATTAATGGGTGTAAGCTTTTTAAAGCAGATTTTGTAATAAAGTTCACAATTCAAGAAGTTCAGAATGAGAGAAATACTGCTACCATTGTATCAGCAGATGTCAAAGCTGAATATAAAAAACAGAAATGCAATTTAAACATGACCATCGCAAGTGACAATGAGGTATGAATGTTTTCATATTCCATAGTGTTGAATGTGATTAAAATTAGTTGTAAATATATTTGTAACACTATAGTTCATTATTGTATCTCTTCCATTCCTTGTTTAAATGATTTTTTTTTTTTTTTTCCAATTATGCTGTGTTTGTTGTGTAGCTAGAATGAGAAACTTTTTAGACTATTCGAGCTAAGCATGTATGGTGAAATGTATTAAAATTAAGTAGTTTATTTTTAATTTATGACCCAATTTAATCCCCTTCCCCCCTTATTTTTGGAAGTGCCTATTAAAATTAATGAATAAGCTTAGTGTAATTACATATTGTGCAGAAAAGCATACTTAAAACTTCGAATTCTACAAAGATACCCAGCTTGATAAATTATAGAGGTAGTTGCGCAGTTCTAATGTCATATATTTAAAGATATTTATTGTTTATAATTTACGTATTCCAGATAATTTTTATTTTATTTTCAGTGATGAAAGTTCATGCAATAACTTTTATTCTTAAAAAATTGCAACTTTAGTAAGTTATTGTGCCACGAAATATAAAGTTCATTTTTTATAAACGATTAATGTTAGAGAAACTTATTTTATTCGTCTCAGAGAAATCTGTTTGTAAGAAATTTTATAGATATCTGTGTTTTGAGCCAGAGTCATGGACATGATTTCAATGAATGGCTATGTTTACACTTTTTCAACACCCTTATATCATATGGCAGCCTTGAATCACATTATTCATATAAATTACACCCCTCATCCAAATTAAATATTATAGGATATAAAATGTATGTATATATATTCCCACCCCTTTTTTTACCTAAATATTTTTTATATATGTTAATTCCACTTTGTTGATTTAAATAAGAAAATGACCAAATGCATTTAAAAAAAAAAAAAAAAAAAAGTTGTGTAAAACGCATAAGAATTCTTATGTGTGCCAGCTATGTGTGAATAAGCCAGAATAACTAAGTTAATCCGAAAATCATATAGCTGCATGTAAATCAAATATTTGTTGTACTAAATTTCCAGTCAATTGAAGGATTATGTGAAGTATCAGAATTTGTTTTAGCATTATAAAAATAATTACTAATTCTGTGTCTACCACTTTTTATGGAAACCATGCCTTTAAACATTCTTATAACATGCTTTAACTATGTTGCATGCTGCATGTATAATTTTAAGCGTGTACAAGGAGACTTTCTACTTATTGCCTGCTGAAGCCTAAGACCATCATATATTCTGTGAGGAATTTCATTACAAAAGTTACTCACTACCTAATGTAGGTTTTTAAATTTCATGTTCACATTCAGAAAAAGCACAATCATTAAATTTGTTCTTGCTTTCTAAAGATTTATTATTGCTATTATTATTTTATTTTCTTAAATTAGAAAAATGAATTTATTAATTTTTCAAATTTTACAGGCTATTTCTGCCTAAAAATTTTAGTTTGATAACTGTAAAATTACATCCAATTATCAGTTTTGACAGTTAGGTTTAAAATTTTTTGGTCTTCAATACAAGCCAGTCGAATTTTAAAGTGACTGCATTGTCTTTTTAAATACATTATACATGAATTTAATCAAAGCTAACAAATTACACAAATAAAGAAATACTGCACACTAGAAGCATCTTCAAATTTACAGAAAATATCAAATGAATAAAATTTTATTTTTTCTCTGTGTTAAACCTGGAAGTATAACAAAGTAATTAGAAAAAAAAAAAAAAAATCTGTTATTTTATTTGAAGATATTAATTCATTATTTGGGTAATTTTATAATTCCACAAGATTGTGAGAAAAGTTTGTCTACTGTTAAATTGCTATTTAATTTAATCAGGCATGAAAGTTTTCAGACTTAAGTCTGAAATCCTTCCCTTTGAAGGTCGTGTTGGCTGTTTCTGAAATCTGTGTAAATCCAAAGAGAAACCATAACCAAAATTTATGTTGGGGTGGGGGGTGGGGGAGAAAATCATTTTAACTTCCCAAAATATGTAACTATTTTGTTGAAAAATCAACAAAATTACTGCTTCACTGTTTTTAATTTTTATTTTGCGGCAAATTTTTGAAATAACATGATTGTTTTGCTGTTAAATATGATAAAATTTTGTACTATTTTCAAAGTTAATTCCAGAAATGTGTAATATTATATATTTGCTTTTTTAGTAGCAAATTTCTGAAACGTGCAATATTTTCACAGTTGATTAGGGAATTGTGGGTTTATTTCACTACTGTTAAAAAGAAATTACATTTATTTACAGCTAAAATAAATGCTTAAGTTAGGGGTAATTTCTGCTGCCAATTTCCAAAATAATGAATATTTTGGCACTACCAAGAATAAAACTTTTTTTTTTTCAATATGTGTGTGTCTGAAATATGTAATTATTTCATTAAAATTTCTGCTTTTTTGTTTAAATGTATGATTAGCAAATATGTAAAATTTGCTGATTCTTTTTTTTTTCTTTTTTCTGCCAACTTCAATGAATTTACTAATTGATTTGTTTACTGTAAGTTAACAATTGTACACTTTTGTGTCTTAATTCCAAAAATACATATTTTTGCATTTTATTGTGATAAATTTGTATTGTGTGCAAGTTCAGACTTTTCATTTTTTTATAAAACAATTTTATTTGTTAGTTATTTTTGTTTGTTATTCTTTTTTTAACAAAGAGAGATGGGTAACCAAGGTGAGCCTGAACCTCCGACTACTTCTGAAACACGAGATATAGCAGACCCAGACCATAAAGCGAAAAAAGGATAGGCGACTTCGACTAGCAACCGCAAAGAAACGTGCCATCTTAAAGAAGTTTCATCAGATGAAGATTATTCAATATCTAAAGCCAGCAAGTCCACAACCTGAGACACCCCACCATCCCACTGGTGAAAGCCATCAACCTGAGGCACCCCACGACAGCCGACACAGAGCCTGGTGAGTGTCTAAGTTGTGTGGTGTTTATTAAAATCACTGCACGACTAAGATAACTCTCCTGGCAACACAAAGTTAATGCACATCGCTTCATCAAAAGATATGGAGGTAATAATTTATTTTTTTTTTTTTTTTTTTAACTAAATTATTAGTTAATTTATTTTTTAATTTAATTTCATGTAAATAAAGAAACAGAATTTTATGACAATACTTATTTATTTAAACACTTATATTTAAAATAATGATTGTTATTATATGAATGATCAGGACCCTGTGCATTTTCCGGAACGTGTGTATACGCAAGTGAAGTGTGACGTCACTGACCATCCGTGGATGCAAGAAAAATATTTCCTATGTTAATCGCCCATTGTATTTTTTTGTAAAAAAATTATTAAATATCAAGGGAAATTATCCAGATTTCTGATCGCCTTCTTCATGTTTGTGTTTTTTGTTGCAATGATGGTCGTAATCCAATTTTCTTTCATTTAAATCATCATCTCTCAATAAAGAATTATCTGAAATATTAGGAAGCGCTTCGTCTTCAAAATTTATTGAATCGCCGGTATCCCCATAGTGCGGTTTGTACGGTTCAACTGGATGACCCATTGTTTTGTCTAGTATCTTTTTAAGTATTTGCTCTGAGTTTGCACTCATTTTCCTTAATCGAAAAAAAAGTCGAAAGCCAAAATTTTCAAAGTTATTGCCAGTACCTTTAGAGTAAAAATGCCTACCTATGTACAACATTCATTTTGGACACAATATACTGATGCCGTCATCATCAGTACATAATCTGAAATTGTACATACTTAACTGTACCGTAATTTCATTATTTTTATAAAACAAAGGCATGACCCAGGAATTAATTTTCTTGGGAATTTCCAGGAATCAAGTTTATTGTGATTTACTGCCTGTTGAGCTGCATGTGAGTTCAGACTTTATTTCATATGCATTTTTCAATGACTAATTCAAAATTGCTATTATATTCTTGTGTTATTTTTCTTGCCAGATTTGAGTATGATTTTTGTTTGATCTCTTGAAGTTTCCTAGATGGCAACATCATGTGAATTATATGCACTCTTTCTTAACTCAACTTTATAATCATACTAGCTGTTACCCGCGACTTCGTTCACGTGGAAATTTTGATGTGTATGTGTGGGAACTGACGGTTTGATCATAATATGTAATGTAATGAAACCTTTTCATTGTGGTGCTGTGCAAAACAGAGTCTGATAAAGTATACTAAAAAAAATTTGTAACTCATTGAAAGATCTATGGGAAAAAAATACAATTTATTTTTATTCTAACACCGATCTGTATGCAACATTAAATGACTTATTTTCCGTCAGCACATGCAAGTTCTGGGCACTTGCAACACGGAAACAACCAACATATAATTGACCGTGTGAGAAGCATGGAGTTCCTAAATGAATGCCTGTCACTTTTAAGGTTTGGCCCTGGGATTTGTTGATCGTCATTGTAAAAGCCAATTTAGATGGAAATTGCAATATTTGGAAATAATATATTTTTAAAAGTTGAATCTTAAGAATCTTTGCAAGCGTTTTTTGAAATCTAGCAATACTTTAAATGTATATGCAGAATATGATTTATTATCATAAATTGACTAAAAAACATCATAAAAAGTATAATCAAAATAGGAATTAGTTTTTATTTATTTATTTTTAATGCCAAAATAAATAAATAAAAAGTTATCACCAACATGGCGATAAAAATTAAATATTCGTTCATAGGGATCCTGTACTAAAACAGTACTGCGTTGCGGAAGTATAAAAACTGGGTCGTCAATTATGAATTTTATTTCGAAACCTTTCTTTGTATGATTTTAGTTCACTATTGCACAATATTAATCTGGTTCTAATAATAATTTGGTGACTGGTGAATTAAAATTTTAATTATGTGGTGAATTTCATATAATATTTATGACTTTCAAATTTTTAAGTTTTTTTTTACAAAGAAATGATTTTTTTTTTTCATCTCCCAGCGAATTGTTGAATAATATTTTAGTTCTTAAACAATTTTGGACGGCTTTGCCCGCTTCGTTGGCAGACTCTTTTCTATATAGCTTTATAATTTAAAAAAAAAAAAAAAAAAAAAAAAAAAAAAAAAACTGAAATCGGTCAATAGCTCGCTTTGGGTTCCCGCTGCCTTCGGCAGCGACTTGTTCGTCCTTGCATTCTCCGGTGCCTGTCCCTATTGCCTGCGACAATAGCTTACCCATGGGCTTCCATTTGGGTGCTTATCATATATGACAGTTTTGATACGGACAGTATCGAAAAATTTGAAGTTGCTCTTTTATATCTGAATCCCAGTTACATATGAACAACATGATATGTGATGTACATAATATTTGCTCTCAAGTTACTTCCTATATTTATTTGATCTAACCGATCAATCATAGAATGACAGCAATTTCAAGCCCCCTATAATATTACAATATGCTATGATCGGCTACTTCTATCGCATGAGAAAATTATTTTTATTATTATTATTATTTTGTGGTTATATATACTTCATGCTTAGTTAATAGTAGTTGGTATATAGAAAAATAAATAAATTGATTAATATGTAAGTATTCCAGACTATTCTCTATCTCTGTACCAAATTTCATCCAGATACGTTTAGCCGTTTTGGCATGATTGAGTAACAAACATCCATCCATCCATCCAAACTTTCGTATTTATATATTAGTATAGATATCGTTATACTGTTATTGATGAAGAAAACTTTTTTTTAGATATTGTTATGATTAATGGGTTCTTTTCCTTTATCCAGGCTCATGGAAATCACCAAATGCGAGCCAAGTTGCCAAGCGAAGCAAATGTAAGAATAGTTTACGGAATAAAAGTCGAAATGTTACATTAGGGTTGTAAGAAATTTAGGGTTATAAGAAACCAAGCCATGGCCCCATACAAACAATCACATTATGGTTGTAAGAAATTTTGGTGAAATTCTACATTATTTGGTGATTTTTCGAAGTGAGCCAAGTCATGGCCCCATACAAACATTCACTAGTTGCCAAGTCGCCAAGCCCAAATAGTATTTGGCAAGTTTTCCCATACGCCCGGATAAAGGAAAAGTACCGATTAATGTAACTAATAATTAGAGCTGTAGCGAGTACTCAGTATATACTCGGCACTCGACCTATTTGCCGAGTACTTGGTACTCGGCCAAATGTAGGCTATGTATTCGGCCAATACCGAGTACTTGTGGGAACTTCACTATTTTTATGCATTATTGAAAGATATTTATTTATAACTAAACTAAAAAAATATGGAAATATAAATACAGAGTCATTATAATTAAAATTTTTGCTATAACAGCTGTCTGCAGTTGAAACGGGCTGTTATCAAACTTAGTATAGAGATGATTCATGATATGAGCTTTTAATTATAACTATCTTGTATGAATGTAATATGCATTATTTTATAAAAACTTAGTACATGAAATTGTATTTATAAATCAGACAAAAATAACATATTTTAGAAAAAAAAAAGAACCTCTATGTAATATTAACACAAAATTTTTGTTATTCATTTGCGCAAATAAAAGTAAGACACTTTCAAATCGGTAAGAAAAGATTGATTTTGAATTTTATACTTTAAAATAATGTAAAAAACTATCACCAATCCGGATACAGTTTACCGTTGAGTAAAAGGTGCGTTTATTTAATATTTTAAGAAAAACAACACTTTCTAGCTAAATCTCATAAGTTATTAAAATAATAATAATAATAATAATTTTAGTGCAATTTGTGGAATAATTTTATGTTCTGATGCGAATATGCTGTGCAATTAAAATAATTCAGATTTTTATAATTTTGTTAATTTCTCTCAAATTTTTTATTTTCTTTTCGTAAGTGAACACATAAAAAAATAAAAGGATTGATATAGTTTTCTTAATCAGTATAGTTTTTTTAATTGAAGTGGTTTAGAAAACATGTTACACAAGAATGCGATATACACAAAATTATGGAATGTATATAGGTAACGGAAATCATGGAAATCTGTCAAAATTAATCAGGGAAATCAGAGAACTTTTTTTCTGAAATTTTGTAGCCACCCTGTATAAAAAAAAAAATGTAAATACACTAAAACGTTATTTAAAACTTATTTTCATAATCAAATCTGTTGTTTTGCAAATTATGGCCCAAAACCACCTGTTATTTTACATTTCTATGATCTGAAGATTAATGAAGCCTATCATGTTTGAAATTATAAAATATTTTACTGTTCCCCTTTTATATGTGAATTTCATGTATCTTAAATTAAGCCTTAGTGCTAGTAACTTTTATATTATCTAAGAATTATCTGAGGATGATAACTTCACATCTAAAAAAGATGTTAAGAATAAAGTTATCAGTTATGGTTTTAGTAATCCACTATGCTGAAAGTATCAAAATATAGCAATGAACCTAATTATGTATATGCACTACAAAAGTTTTTCATGAAAGCATGCTGTTTACCATTTAAATAAATTTTATGTTCAAAAAACTTTTTCTTTAATTTTAAGATGTGCAAATTTCTTCATACATGCATCAATTATTCTTTCTTACAACTACTCGGTACTCAGCCGAGTAGTAAAAGGTCAAGTACTCGTTATTCGGCCAAAGTGCTACTCGGTGCAGCACTACTAATAGTTAATTTTCTTTAATGTTACTTGAAACTAAATAACACAATTGTTTTGATTTAAATAAAATCTACTTCCTAATTACTCTGAAAAATCTTAATTTAGTGATAATTAAAAATAACAGAATTTTTTCCAAATGATTAAATATTTCTTTTTAAAATGAGTCTTTATATGTTCAACTAGCCGAATAATTTGATATTCGGCCTAGCCGAATAGTTTTAGATTCGGCCAAACTGAATATTCGTGCATCCCTAGTTCGTAGACTGTAATGGCACCAAATTCTTTGGTGTACCCACAAGACATACCACTCAAACACTATACACACACACACACACACCAAAAAAAAAAAAAAAAAAAAGATAATCCCTAATGATACTGATGAATCCCCTGCTCCTTAAATCGTTTATAAGGGTACTATAATAACACTATGGTATATAATCTTATTTGAGTACTACAATATAACAGTACAATGCTTATATGGATAAATGCATCAAGTAAAGAGACATAAGCAGAAGCGGATAAATTTTCATGAATTTCCTTCAAATACAACTGCTTTATTAAAAGAATGACAAATAAAACAGGAAAGAGATAATTTTAACAAAATGCAGCATATTATATTCAGATTATTTCACAGAATATGACTTTGCTCACCATAATTTTACAAAATAAAAAAAGTTTTATTCATGAAGTCTTAAAATAAAAAAAAGTCTTTCCTTAAAAATAAAAAGGTTTCTGAAAAGTGATGATTAACACACAAAGTAATTTTGCTGTGTCTAATAATTACACTGCTATCAGTTCAGAAAATAATATATGTACAAGAAAAAGTTATTTGAGTATAAATAATATAGGAATATGAGCAAATGTAAATTGAGAAAAAATGAAACCCTAATGCATAGTTACACAAGATGAAATGATTTTATTGTCTTTGTTCTACAAAAATGTGAACAAATATGAAAATTTAAAATCTTAGTCGACATAAATTACATGGGTATGCAATGCATAATACATAAAATGTGAACAAACTGGAATGAAGAAAAAAATTAAAAACAAATGTTTTAAACAAAGTGTACACATGTGTGTATATAAATGATTTAAATAAGCATTAAAAAAAAAAAAAAACCTTCAACTGGTTTTAGCAAAGAACAATGGTTTAAATTGATTAATGATTTTTCTATGCATTCCGTATGATACTACATATACTGGGTGATAAAAATTAAATTTAAAATTGTGTCTATATTAAATATGAACAATTCGGATAATTTAACAGTCAGGAACAACATAAATTATTTCAGTTTATCTCCAAGACTTGGATCTCAATTAAAAGTACCTTTCTTTATCTCATTAAATTCAGTTTTTAAAAAACCACCATAAAAAAAATAAGTGCTACCCTGATTTTTTCCTGTTAAACTTTACAATAAACTTCATTGTTTAGATTGGTTGTGTTACTCTCAGATTTCTAGGAGTCTACAATAAATTTGAATAAAACTGAAAGAATTAAAAAAAAATATGTGTGTACAACAACAAATCTTTAGGATAAGCAAAATTATAAAAATTTAACCTTAAGTATAAGGTGGAATAACCTTACTGTATCTGGTATGGTATGCACAAAATGGGGAAAAAAAAAAGAAAAGTATAACATTCATTTTGCAGTAACATTGAAGCATGTAGGAGATTTATTGTATGAAATTAAGTAGAAAATTCCCTATTTTCTTATTTTTTCATTAAAATTTAAATTATAAAATACGGGTTCCAAAATTAACTAAAAATGCTGATATATAAATTAATTGACTAATGGAGGGTAACATAGTATATGGTATGGTGCAGTCTAAAAGTTCAAGTAATTTAATGCGCCCAATAGCTCTTTCGACATGAATTCTATGTCGTGAAACTTTTTTATTTTCTTTCATCAAATGAAAATTGAATTATGTTTTTTAAAAGTGTGGTGTAACTAACTTAAAACTAAATATAGACGATACAGCGTCACTTTTCAGAAATATTCTCTCTGTAAAATTTTGGTAAGTAAAGTCATTTTCGGTAAAATGCTCTGAGCATAATACGCTATGTTCAGATGGTGTAAAATTTTCTCTTTTCAGTTTGATAAGCCATTCTTTTAATAAACCAGACGAATTTAAAGAAAATGCATGAAAACTTACATGTTTCTGCTTGCATGTTTCTTTGCTTGAATTATTTGTGGATCTAAAATATGCACAGTTTTTTCATATGTTGCTTTCTTTAACTTCGCATTGCAGCGTAAACAAATCATGGAATACCACCGTCACGTGACTTCCGCACAAACGTTGCCAACGGTGAATAACCCTCATTACTTTCCGAACAACCCAATAGTTTACAAATATTTCATTAACATTTATTATTTAACCATCTTGACGTCTCGCGTATTAAAATATTTCTTTATTTTCACTCTAAAATTAATATATTTGTGGTATCGTTAATTGCTTTATTTTTTGCCACTTTTTGAAATATTTTCTTAAAATATAATTTTTTGAACAATTGTATCTTTTTTTTAGTACTTGGGTCAATACTAAATTGTTCATCAAACACAACGTAATAAAATTTATTCGAAAATTTATTATAAAAACTATAAAATTGGTGACTGCAGAAAGAAAAATGGAAAATATCGAAGTGCGGCTTTCTTTTTCTTTTTTGTTCATTAGTAAATTTTGTGTACCGTTTAAATGCGTAGATCCCTATGAAGCTCCTTCCTTTTTGACACAACCGTGGCTTTTCTCTTTTTTCACCTGTATGAATGTAAAGAGGATTTTTTAAACTATTTATTTGAAGAAATGAGAACACACTTCACACACATGCAGTTTTTCGTCGGTACGATTCTTAACTATGAATTCGAAGATGTCTCTTTAGATAACTTCTTCGAGAAAACCATTCAGAACATTCTTTGCATACATACGGCTTTTCTCCGGTATGAGAACGAAGATGTGCCATTAAATTGTTCTTCTGAGAAATTCCTTTAGAACATACTTCGCACACATATCATTTTTCTCCTGCATGACTATGCAAATGTCTCATGAGATTACCTTTTTTGGAAAATCCTTTAAAGCATTTATTACACACATATGGCTTTTCTCCTGTATGAACGCGAAGATGTGACATTAAATAGCTCTTACCAGAAAATCCTTTAGAACATTCTTCACAGGCATACGGATTATCCGATATGAATGCGAAGATGATTTATTAAACTGCTCGTGGTTGTAAATCTTTTAAAACACTCTTCACATACATATGGTTTTTCTCCTGTATGAAAGCGAAGATGACTCTTTAGATCACTCATTCGAGAAAATCCTTTGGAACATTTTTCACATACGTACGGTTTTTCTCCTGTGTGAACGCGAAGATGTTTTCTCAGATTGCTCTTTTGAGAAAATCTTTTTGAACATTCTTCACAGACATACGGCTTTTCTCCTGTATGAACGCGAAGATGACTCTTTAGATCACTCATTTGAGAAAATCCTTTAGAACATTCTTCACAGACATGCGGTTTTTCTCCTGTATGAACGCGAAGATGTCTCTTTAGATCACTCATTCGAGAAAATCCTTTAGAACATTCGTCACAGACGTACGGTTTTTCTCCTGTATGAACGCGAAGATGTTTTCTCAGACTGCCCTTTTGAGAAAATTTTTTTGAACATTCTTCACAGACATACGGCTTTTCTCCTGTATGAACGCGAAAATGTCTCTTTAGATCACTCATTCGAGAAAATTCTTTGGAACATTCTTCACAGACGTACGGTTTTTCTTCTGTATGAACGCGAAGATGTTTTCTCAGACTGCCCTTTTGAGAAAATCCTTTAGAACATTCTTCACAGACATGCGGCTTTTCTCCTGTATGAACGCGAAAATGTCTCTTTAGATCACTCATTCGAGAAAATCCTTTAGAACATTCTTCACAGACGTACGGTTTTTCTCCTGTATGAACGCGAAGATGTTTTCTCAGACTGCCCTTTTCAGAAAATCTTTTAGAACATTCGTCACACGCATATGGTTTATCTCCTGCATGACTGCGCAGATGTCTCATGAAATTACCTTTATTAAAATATCCTTTAAAGCATTCTTCACACACATACGGCTTTTCTTCCGCATTTATAGGTACATTCATATTTTCAATGCTTAAATATGAAATTTGTCACAAATAATTTGTGTTTTCTTTAAATGAATGTGTAGCTGAGTATCTGTAGTCCTCTGAAGATAAATTAGTAATAACAAAAGTAAACTAACGGGTTACAGACATAGAATAATAATAGAGGAAGAAGGAGCACGCCAATAGTCTTAATGCTTACAAACCCCTTCTAGTGAAATGCCAGCGAAAGCTACTTTTGCTCCTCTGAATATTGAAGTTTGTTAATAAAGGCTTGTTAATAATCGCTGTTTTTTGTGGCAACACAACAGCTTATGTAGAAACCTTATGCTCCTTCTTCCTTTATTATTATTCTATGGTTACAGAGTATTCCAATTTTTGCCTTTTGTGCACATCAATCAACTTTAATAATCAGAAAGAAAAAAAATTGTTAACATTAACCCTTTAATCTATCTCCATGCTATACAAAGACCAGTTCGATTATGGCATGACCTGTTTCTCTGTGTTTTCGCGTTTATGAGAAGAATACAAAAATTGTGATGACATGTCCCGTTTATCATACAATTCAAATTCTAGCTGCAAATTAAGAATAATTTTTAAATCTAAAAAATTAATTACATTAGATTTTAATTTAGTTTCAGCGAGTAAATGATAGATTATTAGGATAAGTAATGGGTGACAGGTGAGTCTTGATTATTGATTGTTATGAGTGTTTAAATCATGGTAATAGAATACCTCAGGTATAATCACTGCGTGTTGAATTTTTGGCACACGGAACTAGCTCGGTCGTACATCAACCGGAATTTACGCCATCTATGGCGTACATTAGAAAACGCTTGCTTGTTAATTTCATTAAAAGTATTTTAGCAGTATATTTTTTAAAGTACTGTAATTTTCTCTATCTCTTTTATTTATTTATGTTTTCAAATTAAAAAAAATATTATTTATGTATTTATTAATTTTTTTTTTTTTTTCAAATAAAAAAAAATGTATAAATATGCATTTAATTTTATTTTATTATTATTATTTGTATTATAAAAAGGTATAAAAAAAATAAATTCAATTTCAAATTTTTAAAATATTTGTAATAAAAATTACATATTGTATTAATAACTAACAAACATAATTTAATTTTTAAAAAAGTCCAAAAGGACAAAAATTATTTATTGTTTGTTAGGATAAATATCGAAATTCACTTAAAATTTCAGATTTTTAAATTTTCTTTGGACAAATTATTTAAAATAAGTGAACTTTAACTTAAAGATGAAAATAAAAATTATTACTTTTAATTAGAAATATTTATGCTTGTATCTCAATATCTATTTAAATATTAAGAAAAGAAAGGAAATGGTAATTATATTTTTGATGTTTTTAACAAAATGCAAAAATAAAATCAACTTTTTCCTGGAAAATCAATTTTTACAGATTTTCTTCTTCTTCTTTTTTTTTTTTTTTTTTAATTACTATATCATTTTTTCATCAAATTTCTTTCTGGTTCAAAACCTAAATTTTATTTCATTAAAAATGCGGATTTTTTCATGATTTTTGTAAAATTTTGTTAAATATAAATTATAAAATTATTTTTCTATGAATATTAAATATGTAAACGGAATTAAATAAACCTCTTTCCTCAAAAAATAAATAAATAAATAAAATAAAAAAAAAAAATAAAAAAAATAAAAAAAAATAAAAAAAAAAAAATAAAATAAATAAATAAAAATAAATAAGTTATAGTTGTGCGGGTTAAAGCCGATTGACTACTCATTATGGTACTGTACTTAGATGGAATGTTTTTCGTGGGTTTATTTTTTGTGAGTTCAAAGCATGTGTTCACGTGTGTTTCGGAGAAAACCACGGAAAAGTCAGAACAGCTAAGGCAACGAATTGTGATATTGGATCGTAATAGGGGAATAATAATAATAATAAATAAATAAGTAAATAGATACACACTGGAAATCGCGAATTTATAACCAATTCTGACGAAAATTAAAATTTTGTTAAAAACAAGCGATTATGGGCTTATTCTAAAAATCGCTAAATTTGATAGATGTTTTTAAGGATTATGGTCAATTAACTATGTTAGGATCCTAGTCCTGGTTAAAATACTTTTCACGGAGATCTAAAGAGATCTAAGCATATATTCACGCGAATTTCGAAGAAAACCACGGAAAACACATAAAGGCTGAGACGAAGAATTGTGACATTAGATCGCATTAGGGAATGCGCACACACACACACACACACACACACACACACATATATATATATATATATTATGACGTATTGTAAATCGCGAAATTTATAACCAATTTTGACAAAAATTATTATTATTATTATTATTATTTAAAATAGCGATTATGAGTTCGCTCAGAAAATTGCTATTAAGTTGATATTTTAAGTGTTACAATCGATTGACTGCGCTAGAATCCTATCGCCTGGTTATAATGCCTTTTATTTGAGTTTATGTAAATAGATCAGAGCATCTATTCATGCGAGTTTCGGAGGAAACCACGGAAAACTCAAAATGACTAAAATGACGGATTGCGACATTGAATCGCATTAGTAAAAATATAAATAAATTGTGATATATTGTAAATCCGAAATTTAAGAATTTTTATAAAAAATATAATTTATTTTAAAATAGAGATTTAACTGAGCCTAAAAGATCATTACATTAGGTTAATTTACTGCATTAGGATCCTAGGCCTGGGTGGAATGCCTCCTGTAGGTGGATTTTCTAATGAAATCTTATTCGTATTTACGCGAGTTTCGCAGAAAACCGCGGAAAATTCACGACGGCTAAGACGAATAGCTGTGACATTGGAGTATTGCGATATAGAAAAAAATATATATATAAATAAGTTGTTACATATTGTAAATCGCGAATTTACAACGAATTTTCGCAAAAATTAAAATTTTGTTGCAAATAGTGATTTTGAATTGAGTCTAAAAATAGCTAAATTAGGTTAATTATTTGTGGGGGCTGCGGTCGATAAACTACATAAAGATCCTAGGCCACGGCGAAATGCCCTCTGTGGGTGAATTTTCTAAAGAAATTTAGTTCGTATTTACACGAGTTTCAGAGAAAACTACGGAAGACTTAGATCGGCTAAGATGAAGCGTTGTGACAAAAAAAATATATATATATAATGATAAATTTTGAGATATCCTAAATTGCGAATTTATAGCCAATTTTGCGAAAAAAAAAAAGAATATAAATTATGAATTTAGAGTCTAAAGTAGGTCGATAGCTTTTTTTTTTTTTTTTTTTTTTTTTTTTTTTTAGGGGGGGGGATACAGTTAAGATTCTCGGCCAGATTTAAATGCCTTTCATGGATGTTTTTCTAAGGTGATCGAAGCATGTTTTCATGCGAGTTTCGAAGAAAACCACAGATAATTCAGAACAGCTAAGATGACAAATTGTGATATTGGAACGCATTAGAAATTAAGAAAATAAAAATAATAAATTGTAGCACACTATAATTCGCGGAGTTACAACCAATCTGGGAAAAGTTAAAAACTCATTAAAAATAGCGATTATAGGTTCAGTCTAAAAATCGCCAAATTAGGCTGATGCTTTTAAGAATTACGGCCGATTAACTTGTTATTATACCAATCTTTAGAAAAACACCCTTACATCAGTGTTTTTCTAAGGATATCTAAATATGCATTCACTCGAATTTTGGAAAAAAAAAAAACCCGGAAAACTGATAAGATGATGAATTGTGACTAGAGCTGGACGATATCAGAAATCAAATATCGCGATATATCGCCAAGTTAATATCGATATTAATGATATTATCGATATTTTTTCAAGAAAAGGAAAATAGACATTTGCTACTTTTTAAAGATAAATGAACACCAATTTTAATGTATACAAGCGTGGATTGTTTTCAGTGTCCGGAGATAAGAGAAGTCATGTAGAGCCGCACCAGATTGTAAAAACGTGAGAAAAATGACGGCTTTGGGCTTTCTCACGGTTTTGTGAGGTCTAACTGCAATAGAGACAGTGCCCGGAGATGAGAGAAGTCGTGTAGATCCACACCAGATTGTAAAAACGTGAGAAAAATGGCTGCTTTGACCTTTCTCAC
Organism: Salticus scenicus; assembly: GCA_963930645.1. Taxonomy (NCBI): domain Eukaryota; kingdom Metazoa; phylum Arthropoda; class Arachnida; order Araneae; family Salticidae; genus Salticus; species Salticus scenicus. The sequence goes on along the minus strand of OZ005658.1, from coordinate 50,912,686 downwards.
GGTTTTGTGAGATCTAACTGCAACGTTTCCGGCTGCAATCTTTAAGAGACAGTGTCCGGAGATGAGAGAAGTCGTGTAGAGCCGCACCAGATTGTAAAACAATATACAGTATATAATTATTAACACTTCACATTAGCAAGTTAATTGTATGTTACATTATTTGTATCATACAAGGATGGAAAGCGTTCGCTGACGATGACGCGAGTTCAATGATTTTTGTTCACCCAAAAGTTTTCACTTCAAATGGAAAGCGTTCGCTGACGATGACGCGAGTTCAATGATTTTTGTTCACCCAAAAGTTTTCACTTCAAATGGAAAGCGTTCGCTGACGATGACGCGAGTTTAATATATTTGTTCACCAAAAGTGCTCAACGCGTCTAAAGAAGTTTTCACTTCAATAAATGAATGAATATGTAAGTAAATATATTACTTTTATGTAGAAAAAAATAGAAAAATGTACAAACATTTTTTTTTTTTTTTTTTTTTTATAAAATAGAATTCAAATAGAATTAAAAAAAAAAAAAAAAAAAAAAAAAAAAAAGAATTAAAATAGAATTAAAAAAAAAAAAAAAAAAAAAAAAAACCAAAAAAAAACAGTGCTAAAGAAATGGAACTGCTTCAGCATAGCCCTTTGCAAAATTTAAATTTGGTACCGAAGTAACCCGGATATTTCTTTCCAAAATTTTCGATAGCCACTTTAATTCTTCAATAAATTGACAACAAAAAATTAAAAACCACGGGATGGATTTAATCGGTCGTGCTGTGCATGCGTGGTAGGGAAAAGCGGAAGCGGAAAGCGGAGTTTCAAAGAAAGGGAAAGAAGCGGAGTTTGAAGGAGGTAGTAAGATTGGATGTTTTAAAGTTATTTATCGATGTGCGATCGGTCGGTGCATGGTGCACGCTGAGAAATATCGTTAAAGCGATATATCGGCAGAGTAAGATTTTAAATACTGTTATTGCGATACTAAAAAAATATTGATATTTTGTGATATATTGATAAGTAATCCAGCCCTAATTGTGACATTATATCACATTAGGGGAAAAAACGAAAACGAAAAAAGATATATATATATATATATATATATATATATATATATATATATACATTTGTAGTGTATTATAAATCGCGAAATTTGTAAGTAATTTTGACAAAAATTAAAATTTGTAGCTATTATGAGTTCAGTCAAAAAATCGCTATTAAGTTGATGTTTTAATTGTTTAAGATTCATTGACTGCGCTGGGATCCTAGGCCTGGTTATAATGCTTTTCATGGGCGTTTTTTCTTAGGGAGATCCAAGTATGTATTCACGCGATTTTCGGAGAAAACCACGGACAACTCAAAACGGCTAAGACGACGAGCTGTGACATTGGAGTATGTGATATAGAAATAATATATATATAAATGTATCAATAAGTTGTTATATATTGTAAATCACGAATTTATAACGAATTTTGGCAAAAATAAAAATTTTGTTAAAAATAAAGATTTTGAGTTGACTCTAAAAATCGCTAAATTTGGTTAATGATTTGTGGGGGTTGCAGTCGATAAACTACATAAAGGTACAGGGGGCCTAGATCGAATGCCCCCTGATAGGGGATTTTCTAAACTATCTATTTCGTATTTATGAGAGTTTCGGAGCAAACTACGGAAAATTCAGAACGGGTAAGATGGTGAGTTGTGATATTTGGTTGCAATCAATAAAAATGTAAACAATACTAAAGTTTGAGATATTGTAAACTGCGATTTTATAGTCAATTATAATAATAAAAATAGAAATTGTGAATTCAGTCTAAAAATAGCTAAACTACATTTTTTTTTTTTTTTTTTTTTTTTTTTTTTTTGAGGGGGGGTTACGGTCGTTTGATATAGTTAAGATTCTCGGTTAGATTTAAATGCTTTTCATGGATGTTTTTCTAAGGTTATCGAATCATGTATTCACGCGAGTTTCGAAGAAAATCTCGGAAAACTCAGACCGGCTAAGATAACTAATTGCACTGGAAAATAATAATAATAATAATAATAATAATAAAATAAACAAATTGGGATATATTGTAATCGCGAATTCGTAATGAATTTTGACAAAAAATTTAATTTGGTTAAAAATAGAGATTATGTGATCAGTCTAAAAATTCCTAAATGAGATTGATGGATTGGTTTGAGGGGATTACTGTCGTTTGATCATGACCGGATCCTAGGTCTTTGGTGAATGCACTCTCTGTGTGTGTGTGTGGGGGGGGGTATTTTCTGAGGAAAACTAGTTCGTATTTACGTAAGTTTCGGGGAAAACCACGGAAAACTCAAAACGGCTAAGACGACGAGCTGAGACATTGGAGTACTGTGATATAGAAAAAAAGTATATAAAAATGTATCAATAAGTTGTTACATATTGTAAATCACGAAATTATAACGAATTTTGGCAAAAATTAAAATTTTGTTAAAAATAAAGATTGTGAGTTGACACTAAAAATCGCTAAATTAGGTTAATGGTTTGTGGAGGTTGCGGTCGATAAACTACATAAAGGTCATAGGCCTCGATCGAATGCCCCCTGAGGGTAGATTTTCTAAACTATCTATTTCGTATTTATGCGAGTTTCGGAGAAAACTACGGAAAACTCAGAACGGCTAAGATGATGAGTTGTAACATTGGGTTGCAACCAATAAAAATGTATATAATATTAAATTTTGAGATACTGTAAACTGCGAATTTATAGTCAATTTTGACAAATAATAATAATAAAAATTGTGAATTTAGTCTAAAAATAGCTAAATTACATAGGTTTTTTATTTTATTTATTTATTTATTTTTTATTTTTTATTTTATTTATTTATTTATTTTTTATTTTTTATTTTATTTTTATTTTTTTTTATTTTATTTTTTTTTTGGGGGGGGGGGGTTACGGTCATTTGATATAGTTAAGATTCTCGGCCAGATTTAAATGCTTTTCATGGATGTTTTTCTAAGGTTATCGAAGCATGTATTCACGCGAGTTTCGAAGAAAATCTCGGAAAACTCAGACCGGCTAAGATAACTAATTGCACTGGAAAATAATAATAATAATAATAATAATAAAATAAACAAATTGGGATATATTGTAATCGCGAATTCGCAAAGAATTTAAAAAAAAAAATTAATTTGGTTAAAAGCAGAGATTATGTGTTCAGTCTAAAAATTGCTAAATTAGATTGATGGATTGGTTTGAGGAGATTACTGTCGTTTGATCACGTCAGGGTCCTAGGTCTTTGGTGAATGCCCTCTGTGTTTGGGGGGGATTCTGAGGAAAACTAGTTCTTATTTACGTAAGTTTCGGGGAAAACCGCGGAAAACTCAGAACGTCTAAGACGTCGAACATGACCTGGGAATAAACACAGCATCTCTCATCTTCTAGTTTCTGCAGCGGAACCTCTCGGCTTCTTGTACATTAAATTCGGGTGAAAATTTAGAAATTTTAAAGAAAATAATGTTTAATTAAATTAAATTATCCGATGAAATTTTATAATTTTTGAGCTAACATTTCTCTAACTGAAAATCACAAAACTCATAGAAAAATAATATTTAATTAAATTTTAGGTCAAAGAGCTGATTAAAAAGCTAGATTTACACTTGTTAATAACATTTCAATGATGTTGCTTATCCCTGACTTAAATCGCATCACTTTCTTAAATGTACGTCTTAAGATTTGCTAAATGTAAAGTTTTAATTTTCTTTCTTTATATATATGTATCATGCATATTATATATATATATATTACAAATGAAATAGTGAAGCCTTGTTATTCTGACAAACTCAACTTAATAATATTTAATAAAACGTTTATAATAAAAAATAAAAATAAAAAAGAGGCTGTTGTTCAAGTTTTTTCCTTCATAATTATTAAGAAAAATTTAATTTAAAATATAAACAACTTAAATGTTAAATGAACAACGTATCATGAAACATATGCACCTTGACAGCAGAAAACAATGTCGGAATTCTTGAAAACAGGTCTTTATTTTGTTTATTAGCTATTGCATAACCCGAGTCACATCCAAATGCAAAACAGCATCGAGATTTAGACATATTCATCATAAAATAAAACAATAATTAGAAAAATAATTATGCGCGCTCACTGTACTCAGTGTTAACGTGGTACATCAACTATAGTCAGCGCCACTCTGCGGCCAGTTCAGCGCGAGTTCCACTTTTGAAGGAGGAATCCCGTAGAGGAAGTTCCTCCTTTCTATAGCTTCATGGTTTAAATATATGACTATAATATTTTCAACGTAATTTAAAATTAGCACTCTTAATGTCTCTTTCAGAATAATATAATATAAATCTGCTAGCAGACTGGAAGCTATGTCACCTTGTCGTGTTACAGTCGGCTACAAATTTATTCGAGCACTAGCAATAATCCTTGCCAAAAAAAAGTACACTTAATACAGCTTTGTTAAATAAATCCTTGTCGAGTCATGTTCTTAATCAGTCTAAGAACAGGTTTCAACAAGGATTTACTTAGCAAAACAGTCTTAAGTGTACTTTTTAAATATAGGAATTATTGGCTAGTGCTCGAATAATTTTGCAGCCGACTGTATGTAAAGTAGTTTAAGAGAGAACTACAAATCTATAGAATACTAATAGAACATTTACTTGACGATTCATACAAGACCGTAGAATACATTTAAAACAAACTCAAAACTAAACATCGAACACCCAGTAGCAGTCGTAGAGTCGTAGTCATTACATCAGTGATCGCAGTATTTGCGATAACGAGGGATTCAGTTGGTAAGTTGCAATCACACGACATCCCCCCAACCAAGTCTTTTATAGTTTCTAGAGGTTGAGACGATCTGGTTTTTTAATGATTCGTCCACTTCTCGTCATTCTAAGTTCGGGTTTCACAACTGGCATTTTATAGGTTTTCATGGGAGATTTTGGTGACGGAGAAGATTCTAACTGGCTTTCAGCTGGAACTGTTTCTTCTTTATCATACGCCTTTTCTTCTTTAAATGGTTCCTGATCTTAATTAAGAACGAGATGCCCACGATTTCGTCTGATGACATCTTTTCGAGGTGTTTCTATGATGTATGATCTTGGAGCACCTGCCTTCGATTTTATAATAGCAGGTGTTTTCATATCTTTTATCCACACTTTGTCGTCAACGTTCAGGGTCAGGCTCGGACTGGCTTCTTTGGGGGCCTCGGCTAGAAATAGAAAAGAGGCCCCTCACTGAGGAATATAGAGGAAATAGGATATTAAAATATGTAACTTTTGAAAATTGGGCTTATTCCAAAAAAAAAAAAAAATTATTTAGCTTTCTTGCCATTTGGAAAATAGTTGAATAAAAAGTAAGCTTTTTTTCTGATGTAATTTACTTAATTTCACAATAAATATTTATGTTATTTTATATACCACACCTAAACTTGTTCCATGCTGTAAAAATAAGTATACTAATTAATTATGAGAGGTTCATTATGAGATTCTTAAATATTTTTAGTTTTAGACAACCAAATCACACTGTTGAAACCATAATAATCTACAGTCGGCAGCAAAAGTATCCGAGCACTAGCCAGTAATTCCAATATCAGAAAAGTACACTTAAAAATGTTTTGTTAAATAAATTCTTGTCGAATCATTTTTTACACTGGCTAAGAACATGACTCCACTTGGATTAATTTAACAAAGCAGTATTATAATAAATTAGAAACACTTTAAAAACATGTTAAAAATAAATTTATTAAAAATATAAAAACTTCCAAAGCTTTTCGCCTACATAAAAGAAGGCATCATCAGGGAATTTAGTTTAACACATACTTCAGAGCAGTTGTATGTACTTTTGTATCACATGGTCAACAGATAAGTCCTTACATAAAATATATTCAACTGGAAGTCATAGATAGAGGCTGGAACTATTACATGGTAATGAGGTGTTACACTTGGACGCTGCATCTATTGCAGGATGAGTGGGTGCTACAAAGGTTGGAACAATTTCAGGATGAGGAGGTGCTACATTTGGAGGATGGAACAATTGCACGAAGAGAAGGCCTCTTCCTGCCAACTGTATTCTAAAACAATAGCAAGAAAGATTCCCCATTTAAGACAGTTTTATTCAAAAAAATAATTTTGATTGAGAATGGCCGCCAGGGAAAGCGAAGTGTTCATGATAGCCATTTGATTTGTACTTTTATTACAATGATTTTAAAGCCATAGCAAGAAACAGAAATAAAGCTGCCTTCAAACTCTGGCAACAGTAGAGCGGCAACGGCGGCCTCTTTTAAATCCCTATGATGTGGGATTCGAGTTGTCGCGAAGCTGGAAGAGCGATTCCTGCTCTACGAAATTCCCTACTGCGGTAATTGCATGGGGAACTTGGGTCTCTTTTGTAAAACAGCAATAAAAAGTAATGTCCTTCATTGTAAACGTGTCCAAAACTTCAAGGGTCACTTTCGGACAATGGATAATTTATGACTTTGTCGCTCTACTTCTGTTGTCAGAGTTTGAAGGCAGTTTTAGTTGGCTCAAATTACCCAGCGTGAGATTGTTCCTATCCAAACCATAGCTCTGGGGGGGGGTCACCAAAGTTGGGGAGCCATCTCCTCCGTGAAAGATCGAAATTGGGAGGGTATGTCTCTGGACCATTCTTAGGTAAGTACCAGTCCGTCACGAATTGCTTATCGTGTAGCTCTAGTGCGACATTAAATCCAAGGAAGGTACTTAAGTATTATTTTTATATAAAATCTCTACTTTTCGTCTGAAATTAAGAAACCCCAATTTTAAAAATTAAGTTTATAAAATTAAATAACAGAATTGTTTTGCTTGAACTTATGAGATAATAAACTAATTTGAATTACTTGTATTTAATGTACAGTCGGCAGCAAAAGCATCCTTGCACTAGCCGGTAATTCCGATGTAATAAAAGTACACTTAAAACTGTTTTATTAAATAAATCCTTGTCGAATCATGTTCTTAAACTGAGTAAAAACATGACTCGACAAGGATTTATTTAACAAGGCAGTTTTAAGTGTACTTTTTTTTAGACAGGGATTATTGCTAGTACTCGGATACTTTTGCTGGCGACTGTAACATTATTATCCCTCAAAATCCGACTTTGTGACTCAGAAGTAGAACTAGTTATCCAAATGTTTAGACATTTAGAAATTTTTTCAGCATCTAAAGATTTTCTCTTCTTTTCTTTTCGAAGCGCCACTTTCATATACACGTTTCATGTTGACACATTTCAGACACTGTTTTAAGTACAATTATGTTACGAGACTTAGCGAGCGAGCATCGCGATAAAGAAGTTAGTTACAGTCGGCTGCAAAATTATTCGAGCACTAGCAATAATCCTTGCCAAGAAAAAGTACTCTTAATACAGCTTTGTTAAATAAATCCTTGTCGAGTCATGTTCTTAATCAGTCTAAGAACAGGTTTCAACAAGGATTTACTTAGCAAAACAGTCTTAAGTGTACTTTTTAAATATAGGAATTATTGGCTAGTGCTCGAATAATTTTGCAGCCGACTGTATATTAGGTAAGAACAAGAATTGCAGCTCCAAAGAGACGTAACTACCGCAATCTAGACACCACATTTTAAATTTCTTAGCTGCTTAAGGTAGGAGAAAGTAAACATACAGGAAGAAGGCGTACCAACGGCGGTGTGGAGAGAGAGCCACTTTCATATACACGTTTCATGTTGACACATCTCAGACACTGTTTTAAGTACAATCTTAATAACGAGACTTAGCGAGTGAGCGTCGCGATAAAAAAGTTAGTTATATTAGGTAAGAACAAGAATTGCAGCTCCAAAGAGACGTAACTATCGCAATCTAGACACCATATTTAAAATTTCTTAACTGCTTAAGGTAGGAGAAAGTAAACATACAGAAAGAAGGCGTACCAACGGCGATGTACAGTCGGTAACAAAAATGTCCGAACACTAGCAAAAATTCCTATGTAAAAAAAGTACACTTCGTACGGTTTTGTTAAATAAATCCTTATTGAATCCTGTTCTTAGTCAGTGTAAGAACTGGATTCGACAAGGATTTATTTAACAAAGCCGTATGAAGTGTACTTTTTTACATAAGAATTTTTGCTAGTGTTCGGACACTTTTGTTACCGACTGTAGAAAGAGCGGGCTGCCTTGGGCCTCTGGTCTTGAGGGGGGCCTCCAAAAAAACTTTTAAGTATATGCATCAGTTGAAGTTATTGTGCCGTTATTTTGACCTGGACCATTCGTTGCAATTCTCCTTTAAGCTTGTTAGACTGAATGAGCCCGCTCACCACTATAAATCAGTTTAGAGCGATTGTTCCGATATACAAAGCTCTAATGTAGAAAAAGTGACCGACAAGCCACAATACAAAACTAAGAACCTTTTATGCAAGGTTCCAATGCCCATGGCCCGCACGGTTTGGACTTTCAAATCATTTTTAAAACTGACTTTAATGCCTTTTTATGGTTAAAAAATTAAGTGAAGACATACAAGGGGGGGCTCAGTTAAACTTTCGCCCCGTACCTCTAGAATTGTAGTACCGCCATTGGATGAAGCAGCGTGCATGAAGCAGCGTGCTCCATGAATGAAACATTCTCGATTTGACTTGCGCGCGAATTCTAGATGAAAACAATGAAGAAAGACAATGTTTCCAAAAGACAATCGCAAAGCTTCAATACTTGTTTGCATTTACAATGTTTGGCCGCGAACGTATCTGAAATTATGAGTATTGCACAACACATAATGAGTCAAAATTGATTGTAATCGCGTGAGATTATTGGAAAATAAATAGTGAAATTACTCTTATGTAACTAATTATAGAGTAGTATATTTTGAGGGGTTTTCTGGGGCCCCCTTACTGCGGGGGCCCCTTCGGCAATCGCCGACCAGGCCAGTCCGGGCCTGTTCAGGGGCTTCAATTCATGAGCTGAATGTCGCTTATCAAAATTACACTTGTCTTTCACTTTACCTCTTTCGTCGTTTTCGATGTGCTGTTTTAGGTTCGGCCACTTTGGCTTCGCTAGGGGAGGGTAAACAGGAAGACGAGTTTTAAACCTCCTACCCATGCATAGTTGGGCTGGACTACTGCCTGTTGGGCCCGGAGTGTCTCCATAAGTCAGAAGTCCAAGATGGTCTCTATCATTCGTTCAGCTTCTCCATTAGACTGTGGAAATCGGGAACTGCTTGTAACATGCTCAAATCCGTAGTCAGGAGCAAACATTTTGAATTTCATTGGCAGCTCTAGCGCTCGAATACGCCCTCTGGTGGACAAAAGCCTAAGTTCTTGTGTCGGATGTCTATTTAAAAACCTTTTGACGCATATGCTTTGAGTTATTAAATTAAAAATCATTTTCTAGTAAATATTTAAAATTTTGATTCATATTAACCATAAATAATAATTATTAATAGGTACTTTATTGCAATTCAGGGGGATTTTATTGATCTTGTACTAGCTTCGATTAATTCCAAGAGTAAAATATGCCGATCAGTGTAGTGTTGTAAACAATGGATACGTAATTTTAAAATCAATAAAATAAAGATAAATAATTGCACATGGTAAAAAAAAACTTTCAGATTTTATTATTGTTGTTGTTTAAAGAGGTCAGATGCCTGGATGTATTTAATATATACTTATTTGAGTTTTAATAAAAAAAAAGGTATATGTTGACCACAGATTATCATACAGATAGGACAGTGAAGCTAAAACGCGAACCGGAAATATAGTAGCACCACTAGTGTCAACAGAGGGGAACTGCATGTGTTAAGTCTACATGAATAGCATCTTTGATCGAAAATTGTTTTTGTATTTCGCGAGTAGTTAGTAGCAGGTTAGTATGGGAAGTTTTCTTTTTCTTCACTTTCTATTGTTTTTGAATTCACAAAATTATCCTCAAAACATTCACAGCTATTCTTCTAAGAAATAAAAATTATTTTTTATAATGTTTAAAAATATGCTTTGTGAAACATATTTATATTCAAGTACAAATTAAAATTACAAACTGTAATTCTGAAATAGCAGTATGAAATCAATAAATATTTAACGTTGCTTGGTTTAAATAACACAAAATGCTTTAAAATGAAAAAAATGTTTTTATTTTATGTATATTTTCTTAATATTTAGCACATGCTTCTTAAAATAAATTGCTTTTAACAATCAAGTTTGTAAACAATAATAAAGTTGCCAACGAAAACGTATGTGCAATTTTCTTTCCTTCACTTTTTCTACTACTTTTAAATTTACAAAATCATAACATTCACAGCTATTTTCTAAGAAATAAAACTAATTTTTATTATGTTTGAAAATAAATTTTTCCAAACACATTCGTGTTCAAGAGTACAAATAAATATAACAAACTGTAATGCTGAAATAGCAGTATGATATGAAATCTTAAATATTTAACATTGCTTGGTGTAAATAATACAAAATGCTTTAAAATGAAAAAAATATTTCTGGTTTATGTATATTTTCGAAATTTATTTGCTTAATATTTAGTACTTGTTCTTAAAATAAATTGCTTTCGACAATCAAATTCGTAAACAATAACAAAGTCCAAATGTGAACATTAATAAATGGTTAGTCGGATGGATGTTGGGTTTAACGTTGCACTAATATTACGATATGAACATAGATACAATAAAAATAAGACGAGCGATTGCGTAAGCTGGAGAGCTCGACAAACTTACAGCCGTTGACAATAGGGTCGTTGCAGTCAAATTCCGGTTATCGAAGAATATACGGGAGTGTCCTATCTGTATAATAATCTGTGATGTTGACCTACTCATATCTGTGACAATTCTCGTTGATTTTAAATTTAAATTATTGAGTTAAAAACTTAAAATACTACAAGTTCAATAAAGTTACTTTTTGAATCGGCAGTGTAATCTGTTGCGAAAATCGTAAGATTTATGTCAGTAATTAATACAGTAAAATATTATAATCCTGAGCAATAGCGTTTGCTTACATATTCACAATGTAAATAAAACTATGGTACTGGATATAGAAGTTCAGTTGCCAGATATTCTAGAGCAATAAAGAAACCATTTAAACACATATGAGAGATAATCTTTCTATTTGTTTTTGTGTTACATTTTCACATATATGTATAATAAGACAGAAAATAGATTAGACTAGTTTTTTCATTGGAACTCCAAAGTGCTCTAAAAATGTGTAAATTGTATTTTTTTACATAGCATGTCATATTTCATTTGCAATTTTTATTGTTTAGTTAGTATGTAAGGATAATTATTTTCACTTGCATACATCCACATTTCAATAAAATTATATTTTTATTTAGATTTTTTGCTTATTACACATAATTCTGTTTTTTGAAAAACTTTGTGTAATATTGGTTTCATACTTTTCCAATATTTAAGTTACTTTCTTCAAAATAAAATACATGACCGTTCAATTTTTCAACACCACAAATGTTCTTTTTGGTGTACAATATAAATGAATTTATAAAAGCAATACAAAAAACCCTTAACAGATTTAAAGTTTGTGGCGCAGCTACTTTATGGCTAAAAGAAATTGAAATATGGGTCTTAAAAATATCAAATTTTAAGTGACGCTTTGCTGTTAGTTGAAATATACATAGATTTTCTTACTTGATCATTTGCTTTTTTCTTTTATTTATATTTACAATGCAAACATAATATTTTGAACTCCAAGATAAGACAAATATATAAAATATACTCGCTGATGATTTTTCATTTTCATTTCAATTTCAAAATAATAGTTTTTAAAGGAATGATATCAAAATTCCAGTGACGCCTCAATGTCACTTTAAAAGATTGTTTTTAGATTCTACTAAAATTATCTTTGTTTTGTCTAATAAAGTATATTTACACATTGAAACAGTGCTTTTAATTTCCAAATATACTGTCAAATAATCACACTTTCACTGAGTTTGCATTATAAATTGAAATTATTTATTTCAATAAATCGATTTGTCTTTTGCGTCACGCTATCCAAAAGTGTGAGTAAAATTAATGTTAATGTTACTTTGTATCACAGTATCCAACTAAGTTAAAATTTGTGCAAAAAGATAGTGTGATGCAAAGAAAACCTTTGCACAAATTTTGCTTACAGTTTTGGATAGATCTGCTTTTTAGATCTGCTAAACTTGTTATTTTCTTCTCTGTCAATCCGGATACATTTGTCAGACACAGAAAACAGTTATATATCACACAGAATTGGAAAACATTTTTTTTCCATCATAATCCTTTACAATATTGTTAAAAAAAAAAAAAAAAAAATGATTAAAAAGCACCGCCCCCCCCCCCTTTTTTTTTTTTTTTTTCAAATGCACTGAAACAAACAGTAAAATTCTTTTTTACTGTCTGTGGAAGAAAATGGGTGAAACAAATCGCAAGGTGCTACTGAGATTTCAATGCAGGCAAGGGCATTGTTGTTAGTCACAGGGACATAACAGACATATTTTTTGAAAAACGTAAGTTATATTTTTAAACATGAACTAAAAAGATAAAAAATTGTGCATCAACATTTTCTAAACCTTGACACATGCAATGCGCATATTTGATTAAATATTGGACTACTTACCTACATTTTTTTCATTTTTAAAATAAAATCATTATAATTGAAAAAAAAAAAATTATGTACATGGTTAGCAATTTACGTATAAGATTAACATAATTAAATATCCCGAACCCGGACAAACAAACATACACTGAAGTGACAAAAGTCATGGGATACCTCTTAATATCGTGTCGGTCCTCCTTTCGCCCGGCGAAGTGCAGCAACTCGACGTGGCATGGACTCAACAAGTCGTTGGAAGTCGTCTGCAGGAATATTGAGCCATGCTGTCTCTATAGACGTCCATAATTGTGAAAGTGTTGATGGTGCAGGATTTTGGGCACGAACACACCTCTCGATGATGTCCCATAAATGCTCGATGGGATTCATGTCGGGCGATCTAGGTGGCCAGATCATTCGCTGGAATTGTCCAGAATGTTCTTCAAACCAATCGCGAACAGTTGTGGCCCGGTGACATGGTGCATTGTCATCCATAAAAATCCCATCGTTGTTTGGGTACATGAAGTCCATGAATGGCTGCAAGTGATCTCCAAGTAGCTGAACATAACAATTTCCAGTCAATGTTCGGTTCAGTCGCACCAGAGGACCAAGTCCATGCCATGTAAAAACAGCCCACACCATTATGCTGCCACCACCAGCTTGAACAGTGCCTTGTTGACAATTTGGGTCCATGGCTTCGTCGGGTCTGCGCCACACTCGAACCCTACCATCAGCTCTTACCAACTGAAATCGTGACTCATCGGACCAGGCCACGGTTTTCCATTCATCTAGGGACCAACCGATATGCTCACGTGCCCACGAGAGTCGCTGAAAGCGATGTCGTGCTGTCAGTAAAGGCACTCGAGTCGGTCTTCTGCTGGCATAGCCCAAGGAAGACAAATTTCGCCGCACAGTCCTACCGGACACGTCCCTCGTACGTCCCACATTGATTTCTGCGGTTATTTGACGCAGTGTTGTTTGTCTGTTAGCATTTACAACTCTTCGCAGACGTCGCCGGTCTCGGTCGTTAAGTGCAGGCGGTCGACCACTGCGCTGTCCATGGTGGGATGTTATGCCTGAAATTAGATACTCTGGGCACACTCTTGACACAGTGGATCTGGGAATGTTGAATTCCCTAACGATATCCGAAATGGCATGACCCATGCGTCTAGCTCCAACTAACATTCCGCGTTCAAAGTCTGTTAATTCCCGTCGTGCGGTCATAATCACGTCAAAACCTCTTCACATGAATAACTTGAACACAAATGAAAGCCCTGCGAAAGCACTGCGCATTTATACCTGTTCTACGCGATGCTACTGCCATCTGTATATTTGCATATTGCTATCCCATGACTTTTGTCACTTCAGTGTATGTTTTATTATGATTATAAATATAAAACAAATTTTGAAATAAATTCCTCTTAGATTAATAATAAAAATTAAATCACAATCAAATCGAATGAAACATCTCTCTCTCTCTCACACACATACATACATACATACATATATATATATATACATATATATATATAAGTAAATTATTATATAAATTCAAAAACTTCATAAATGATCACACGCTTATACTTATGAAAAAGAGTCTATGATAGGTGCAAGTTAATAATTAGTTCATTGGAAGAAATAGCATTCTGTCACTAAAAGCAAATTATATTTAATATCCTAAGGTTTTCTTTCTTTCTTTTCTTTTTTTTAAACAAAACTTTCTCTATTTTATTATTTTTTAATTAATTCAGCCTTTATTAATATATTCAAATGGGGATTCCTTTTTAATAATAAGGTATTGTTGTTATTGTTAACAATACTTTTAAAATCACAAAATTTTTTAACTAATTGTAAATTAAAAATCAAATTATATCAATTAAAGTAAGTTTAATCAATATGAAATGAAAAAAAAAAGTGCAATAGCATTAAAAAAAGAAAAAAACAAGTTTAAATATATTAAATTTTTATTTAAAAAATCAGAACAAAATTCCCTGAATCTCAATGGCTAGGGAGCAATTATAATATCGAAAATTTATATATTTACCTATGAGATATTCCTTATTAAAGATATTCTAAGAGCATTTCAATTTCTCCGTATCGACAAATATGCTATCAAACTAAAAAACTCATATATATTAAAAAGATAACAAAAAATTAGCGGGTCTAAAACGACAGAACCAAAGTGTCCTCTTTCGTTCTGGCTTATAGGAAGGGTGGGTTGATTTTTTTTTTTTTTTTTTTTTTTTTACTTCCTTATACAAAGTATAAGGAAGTATTGTAATATTTCTGAAATGGATTTCGTATCTCGCACAGCTCAAAAATGAATGATCGTAGAATGTTGCAAATTTATATTTGTGACGGTCATGATGTCTAGTTGTGTACATATGCAACAATGGTCTTAAAATGAGCTTCTATTTCAGAAATATCTATGACTTAACATGACTTTTCATAACATCTGTATGTACGTATGTGTGTATCTTGCATAACTGAAAAACAGTTGGTCGTAGAATATTGCAAATTGGTATATGGGTTTGTTAAAACAAGGGTTTGTGCACCTCCCTTTTTCGTCTTTCAATGACCCCTTAATGATATTATTATGAAAGTTGTCGGCATGTTTCTATGTAGAAGGTAAATCTTAAAGACAAACCGCAACAATTAGCTTGTTCCCCTAATTTATAGTGCGTTTTAAATTACTTAAAGTGAGTTTACGTATTTCAAAGATACTGTAGCATTTTATAGATATAGATTACGTATTTTATAGAATTATTAAATGCAGGCTTACGGTTTATTATATTTCTGGTAAGAATTATTATTTTAAAAGTTTTATTATATTTTTTGTCTGTAAATAAGCATTGTCAAGCACGTAGAAACGATCCATTTTTAAGTTTTACTTACAATATTTGTATTTTATTTGTGTCGAGTTTACAGATTGAGAGTCGCTGTACTCCTTAAAAAATTTATTTTATACATCTGGAATATTTTGAGAAAAGAAAAAAAAAAAAAAAATCTTAGTTATGCATTTAAAGAAAGAAAGGGGCGAATTCTGTTTCATGAGCTTGGCCAATGCGTTTTATATTGTCTGATATGTATAAATCCTGTAAAACAATTTAAACTTTCTATAATACGGTTTCATTCAAATTATCTCAAATGAATAAACAAAGTCTCAAAAGCTGGGATATTACTTGTCCCGATTTTCCTGAATTCTTAAAACATTTCCTGAAATATCTTTAAATATCATTAGTTATCCTAAAATTCTTGAATTTTTCAGCTATTATACAACATATTGACATTTAAACCACCCAAATTATGCAATCAAAAGCCATACTGTCATACTTTTCTGTGATCATTAGATAAATAATAAAATCTTAGTTATGCATTTAAAGAAAGAAAGGGGCGAATTCTGTTTCATGAGCTTGGCCAATGCGTTTTATATTGTCTGATATGTATAAATCCTGTTAAACAATTTAAACTTTCTATAATACAGTTTCATTCAAATTGTCTCAAATGAATAAACAAAGTCTCAAAAGCAGGGATAATACTTGTCCCGATTTTCCTGAATTCTTAAAACATTTCCTGAAATATCTTTAAATATCATTAGTTATCCTAAAATTCTTGAATTTTTCAGCTATTATATAACATATTGACATTTAAACCACCCAAATTATGCAATCAAAAGCCATACTGTCATACTTTTCTGTGATCATTAGATAAATAATAAATTTAAATTTTTGTAAGCAACTTCGATGCTGCACCGCTGCAGTCATGTGTATGTTTTTTTTTTTTTTTTTTCCTTTTTTTCTGACGAGGATAGAGGGATTTTTTTTTTTTTTTTTTTGAGTACAGAAAACAATTATTAATTTATTTATTTTTTAATTTATGATGCTTGCTTACAAAATTTATCCCTTTTTAGCACCCATTTTTTGGTGCATTGGACTGCCATTGCATTGATGAGGTGATATAAACAAATTAAGAAATTTGATGTTTTTCTGTCTTTAAATAAAATAACTCTTTTTGCCCATGCACAGTAGATTTTTGATTCCAGGACATCAATTCTCTGAATCGATGGTGATATCCACCATCCTCAAATAATGACAATCGTTAAGTTCCACGTTTACCGACTCCTTTTGCAAAAAAATAAAATAAACCCTCCATGAATTTAAAATGCCCAAACCATCTTTCATTAAAATGCATATACCATGAATTATATAAAAAATCATGATAAAAAGAATAATAAACATTAAAATCCCAACAGCAGTATTTTCTGAAACTATGTGCAGCAAAATAAAATTTATCTTTAAAACCATGAAGGTAGATAAGAAATCATAGCAATTCATAAAATATTTAATTTGTTGATGCAAATGTACATAAATTAAGACAATACAATGAATATAGTAATCTAGAGATAGATTGCAAATGTATTTTTAAGCCTGAACATTGTTTTTTTAGTTTTTAAATTTGTCTGCAGAGCTTTAAACAATCTGCAGCGCCCGATGCCTTGCTGCACCGTTACTGCTACTGGGAAACAAGCTTTAAGTAACTTTAAGATCATTTTAACAACAAATATAAAGCAAACTTGTGTGTGAACATGCAAGCTAAATTTTTTATTTCTAAGAATAAATAATTATACACATAATCTCAGTAACAGAAAAACAACATGCATCATGGCAGAGAGCATTACGTATATGTGAAAGAAAACGTCTGTCACTTGCAGATGAAAAACACTCTCTGTATTATGAATTTAAAATTAAGACAATATTGTTCTAAATGAGTAAGAAAAAAAAAATGGAAGTCTAAGTTACTTCTGGTAGGATATTGGTAGAAATTGATTATTATTATTATTTTTTTTTTTTTTCAATTAAAAAAGTTTCATTTAAAGCTGAATAAAGTGGTCCCACAGTTTCCTCTATATTGACAGTTTTTAATAAATAAATAAATAAATAAATAATAATAATAATAATAATAATAATAATTAAAAAAACAGACTTTTTTGGATCAGGTAAAATACCGAGCGGGAGTTTCATAAAGTCGGATTTTTCAAGGATCGCGAACCAGCTGGTCGCCGATGGAGGCTAGTATAAAATAAATATCACTCATTAACACATTTCTTTCAATAACGCATAAGATTAATGAAATTCTCACAACTTACTCTGTATTGGCCAAATACTTAGCACAAAATACAACTCTAGTTTTAGCCCCTCCCCCCTCTTTTTATCATCTGATTTATCAATTAGAGCTGCATCAAGTATTTCATATGTACTTTGCACTCAGCCACTCTGCTGAGTACTCTATACACAGTCAAATTTTGACCAAATACTTGGCCAATACTAAGTAGCTGTAAGAATTTCCTTATTTTTATGCACTAATGCACTAAATTGAAAAATAATAAATTAGTAACAGTGTTTATGGATAATATAAAACTAAAAATTTATAAAAATACAATTAAAGTGCTTGTAATTTAACTTTAAACAAGACACAGGTGAAGATTGCCACTAAATTAAATATAAATGCCACTAAATGTAAATATTAAATATTTTATTTATTTATTTTTAATTAAGTGTTTATCAGAATGATAAATCACCAACATCCATTTACACGCCTGCTATTAGATGGAAATAATAATCACTTCAACTTTTCCCTTCAAAACAAAGCATATTAACCCGTTAGTAGTCGCTAGTTGGTCGATTTGCCGCCCATCCTTCATTTTTTCTAGATAGCCACCAAAAAATTTTAGAAATGGCATTTGATATACATAAACCGCGAATAAAATCGATTTAACGTCGATCACATCACATCTTAAAATTATTGGTGACAGTGAAATAAAAAGTTCGCAATCTGTAATAGGTGGCGCTGTCGATAGCGACTACTAACGTGTTAACATTAAACCTTCAGCCACCATTGTTTCAACGAGTTTAGTGATCCACTACCACTATTTATACCGAGACAAGGCAGTTATGTGAATGAACTAATGAACAAAGCAAATGTAAACAAACGTGCAGCTTTAGTGTATAACAGTCTGTTACGCTCTAAATTCTGTTCGTTAAAGAATTTTGACTTTACAATTTCAAAAGAAAAAAACATTCATTCATCAGCAGTACAATCTTCTACTATTAAAATTATTTGACTCATTACTTTTGAAACTGCGAGTCAGACTTTGCTCACAAAAAATATGATTTAAGAAACCTTATTAAGAATAATTATAATTTTATGAACTATCTTTAAATTACAGATTCAAAGAAACAAAAAAATCAATTTTTAAGGATTTTTATTTATTTATTAATGAAATAGATTATTAATTTAAAACATTTAAAAAAGAAATTATATATTAATAATACTAGGGTATATAAAAGAATTTAAATTTTATCCTAGAAATTTGATTTTGTTTACTCTGTGTATATATATATATAACATAGAGTTTGTTCACAGTGAAAATTAACAGTTATACCTAACGTTTATCTTAGTTTACAATTTTATACTTTATACTGTTTTATTTAAATTGTCACAATAAAATACATCTAAAATTGAATAGGTAATGTTTTTACACTTACTTATGTTTCAGGCAATTATTTAAAAACTGACTCGTACTTTTTAAAATTTCACTCAACACATTTCCGATAAATTGGAGTGGAAGGCTGATTTTTAAGGTTGATGAATAAAAATTTCTAAATTTGACTCAATATTTTATAGACAGTGAGTAAATAGTATGCTGACTTATATTTTCAAGTCCAGACCGAGCTCTACTTTATATATACATGTGTGTATATATATATATATATATAATTACCTGGACATATAAAAATGCTTCCCCCCCCCCTTTTTTTTTTTTCATAATTCAAAATCAGCATATCTTTCTTTTGAATTCAAGATATAGATAAGATCTGTTTTTAATTATGTAACAAGTATCCAGTCTTAAAGACCACCTTTATTCAGTTTTAAATGAAACTTATTTCATATTCAAAAAAGAAAATATCTTAAAATATTTCCTTTAATCACACAATTTCTACCCATATCTTATCAGAAGTAACTAAGCCTTTCTTTCTTTCTTAACTCATTCAGAACTATATCATTCTCTTATTTTAAAATTCATTGATACAAAGAGTGTTTTCATCTGAAAGTGACAGACTTTTCCTTTCATACCTATATATATATATATATATATATATATATATAGTATAATATAATGCTTTGCCATGATGCACGTTGTTTCTGTTACTAAGATGTGTATAATTGTTTATTTATATAAATAAAAATATAGCTTTCATGTTCATACACAAGTTCACTTTATATTTATTAAAATGATTAGAGCTGTACCGAGTACTTGGTATATACTCGGTATTCGGCCAATTTGCCGAGTACTCGGTACTCGGCCAAATTTGGACTGAGTATTCCGCCAATACCAAGTAGTTGTAAGAATTCCATTATTTTTATGTATTATTAAAAGAAATGTATTCATTTCATAAGAGTTGTTTATTAATAACTAAACAAAAAAAATATGAAAATATAAATATAGAGTCATTAAACTTTTTGCAGTTAAAACAGGTGAGTAGATTGCCACCAAACTCTGTATAGTGACGATTCATGATATGAGCTTATCCATTTTAGTTAAAAGAATTTCAGTATAACCATCTTGTATGCGTGTAATATGAATTTTTTTTTATATATATAAAAACGTATTGTATCTAAAAAACAGACAAAAATAAAATATTTCAGAAAAAAGAACCCTTATATAATACTAATATAGTAAATAAAACTTTAGTTACATATTTGTTTAAATAAAAGTAAGACACTTTTAAAACTGTAAGAAAGATTAGTTTTTAATTTAAAAAATAATAATTATGAAAAAGGTAAATACACTAAAATGTTATTAAAAATATATTTTAATAATCAAAAATGCTGTTTTTCAAATTATGGCTCAAAACCACCTATCTTTTTAACTCTTCTAGAATTTGAAGATTAATGAAATCGATCATGTTTGAAATGATAAAATACTCATTTTAATGCTCTCATTTCATACAGTTGGCTGCAAAATTATTCGAGTAATAGCCAATAATTCCTATATTTAAAAAGTACACTTACGACTGTTTTGCTAAGTAAATCCTTGTCGAATCATGTTCTTAGACTGATTAAGAACATGACTCGACAAGGATTTATTTAACAAAGCTGTATTAAGTGTACTTTTTTTTTTTGGCAAGGATTATTGCTAGTGCTCGAATAATTTTGCAGCCGACTGTATGTGAACTTCATGCAGCTTAAATTAAGCCTGTGTGTATAGGAACTTTTATATTCTCTAAGAATTATCTGAGAATGATTCCCATCTGAGAAAGACTATATAATAAAGAATGAAGTTATCAGTTATTATGCTTTTAAT
Source organism: Salticus scenicus (assembly GCA_963930645.1). Lineage (NCBI taxonomy): Eukaryota > Metazoa > Arthropoda > Arachnida > Araneae > Salticidae > Salticus > Salticus scenicus. The sequence continues at coordinate 50,891,825 of OZ005658.1, read as the reverse complement.
AATCCACTAAGCTGGAAGTATCAAATATAGCGAGGAATCTAATTGTGTATATGCACTTCAAAAGTTCTGAAACATAACATGCTGTTTGCCATTTAACTTAATTTTGTGTTCAAAAGGTCTTTTTTTAATTTCAAGATGTGCTAAATTCTTCATATGTACATCAATTATTCTTTCGTACAACTACTCGGTATTCGATACTTGGCTACTCGGTACTCGGCCAAAGTGTTACTCGGTGCAGCACTAAAAATGATCTTTAAGTTACTTAAAGCATGGCGTACTTGATCTATAAGGCGTGTTCATTTCGCGAAAAGAGAAGGAAAAATGTGAAGCCGTTTTCTCCTGAGGTCTGCCCCAATTTCCCATGATTCAGCTGGCTTTTGTTTACGTTTCTACGCGATCGCGACGGTCGATCACTTTTCAATCGTATATATTGTTTATTACGTAAATATCTTCCGAGAGATACTATAAATATTAATTAACAAATATTTCACATGTCATTACGTTATTGAAATACTTTATGTGTTATATTGTTCTAAGATAGAAAAAGAAAATATTAAAGAAATAATGAAAATATTTTTAAAGCTTAATACGATGTTTAAACAATGGCTTTACGAAAACTATGCTCTTTGTGGGTTAATATAAAAATTGCTAGATTTTATCTAATTTCAGTTATTGTCATTCCTAATGAAACATGAAATGTTATAAATTGTTTCTCACTGCCTTTACATGCATTGAAAAAAATTAACTATTTAAAAAAATAACTTTTTTTTGCTATTAAATTTAAAAATAAATTATAAATGCATAAAGTTTCCTTTTTATATGTGATATATTTAAACCAATTTAGATTGAAGCACTTTGATTCTAGCATCTGTTCTCATTTAAAACTATAGCAAAATACGGGCAGGCTTTGAATTTGGTGCAGGCTCGCGAGGGCCCTCTACAAATAAAATTGGCTTCACCTTTCTGAGGCAAATGAACACGCCTTATAGATCAAATACGCCATGCTTAAAGCTTCTTATCCTAGTAGCAGTAATGGTGTAGCATGGCATCGGGTGCTGCATATTGTTTAAAGCTCTGTACATGAATATAACAACTAAAGAAACTTTTAGGCTTAAAAATATACTTCAATTATAATCTCTAGATTACTACATTAGTTTGGTCTAAATTTATGAAAAAATTGCATCTTCAAATTAAATATTTCATGAATTGCTATTATTTCTAGAGATTCCAGACTTGGTTCGGCCTGCATGGTTTGAAGATAAATTTTATTTTGCTGCAGATAGGTTCAGAAAATTGTTGTTGGAATTTTTAAGCTGATTATTATTTTTATCACGAATTATTTTATGATTCATGGTATACAAGTATACATATTTTAATGATGATGGTTTAGGCATTTTAATTTCATGAAGGAAGGCTCATTTATTTTATAAGCAAAAGGTGTCGGTAAAAGGTGAAATTGACGACTGTCATTATTTGCGGATGGTGGATATCTCCATCAATTCAGAGAATTGATGCCCTGGAATCAGGATTCTACTGTACTTGGGCAAAAGGAGTTAGTTTATTTAAAGAGAGAAATATTTTATTTAAAGAGAAACACATCAAATTTTTTAATTTGTTTATATCACCCACCATCAATGCAATGGCAGTATAATGCACAAAAGCTAGTGCTAAAAAATAATAAATTTTATAAGCAAGTATCATAAATTGTAATACATATATATATATATATATATATATATATATATATACGCATGACTGCAGCATCAAAATTACTTATTTAAAAATTTTAAAAATTTATTATTTATCTAATGATCACAGAAAAGTGTGACAGTATGGAGACAGTTTGGCTTTTGATGGTATAATTTGGGTAAGGCTCCTATATATACGAGCTGGCGCATCAGGCATTTTGTTGCCTTAGGGTTGCCACGTGTACCCAGCGTGTTTCTCTGATAAACAAACGACAAACATTTTTTTTAATCGTCTTACGTTGCTTTAAAGTAACTTGTTTCATTATATTTCATAATTTTAGCTAAGTAAACGATGATATGAAAGTTTGTTTAGCGATAAACTGCTATAATCATTCAAGAAGTGAATATAAAGTGTTCGCAGACTGTGTATTTGAGTTTTGGCGACATTTTGTGAAAGAAACAGAAACCGCCCTAACAACACATCTTACCCCAGTTCATCCATAGGTTATCCTCAGAATAAAATGACATCCTGAGAATGTACTGTGAAAAATATGTGTTTTTAGGAATATTATTGTTGTTTATTGCTCTTATCTTGAGCGGATTAGCTTCAGATCAAGATTTCTTAAAATCATTAGGGAAGCGATAAGGACGCCAAGCGGGAATGCTGTCCTCTTCGGAGGCAAAAAAATGGCGGTGATGCGCCGGCCTATTATTTTATTTAGGGGCTCTAAATTTGGGTGGTTTAAATGTCAATACGTAGCATAATAGCATGAAAAATTCAAGAATTTTAGGATAACTAATAATGATATTTAAGGAAATTTTTTAAGAATTCAGGAAAATCAGGACACGTATTATCTCTGATTGTGACACTTTTTTTATTCATTTAAAACAATCTGAATGAAACTGTAATAGAAAGTTTAAATTGTTTAACAGGATTTCATGCATATCAGAAAATACTATAAAACTCAATGGCCAAGTTCATGAAACATGGACGTTTAAATGCATGCTACACTAAGTTCTTTTTTTTTTTTTTTTTTTTTTTTTTTTCAATATTTCAGATGTATACAAAAAATAGTTTTTTCAAAGATTACGCAACTCTTAATCTATAACTGGACACAAATACTGCAAGCAAAACTTAAAAATGGATCGTATGACAGAAAAAATATAATAAAACTATTAAAATAATATTTCTTACCTGAAATATAATAGTCTGAAAACCTGCATTTAGTAAATTCTATAAAATAAATAAACCAGCTACGTTTTGTTTTTTTACAACTTGTTATGCGGCGTTATACATAAAAGATGAAAAGTGAAAAATTAGCCAATAGCCGAGGATGGAAGGATGGATTGACGGATGCGTTTTACGTCACACTAAAAGCCAAGAAAAATGTAAAATATTTTCTCTTTAAAAAACTGTAAATTTATCATCAATAACTATGAAATAAAATACTTATAATTACAAAATACTTTCTTATTTAAAATATTATCGAAATAGTTTTTTCACGAAATGCGAAATTTTAAAATCTTAAATATTTCCTGTATAACAAAAAAATAAAATATATTTAAGTGAAATTTTATTTCGTATATATACAATAAATATTTAAAACAAACAATAAAGTTTGTTTCTATCATTAAAAAGCAAAATCTAAATTTTTTATTGACTGCATTCAGATTGAACCAACCAACCAACTACAAGACCATACCGAATAACACCTATTGAGAATTCTGAGAATTAGCATAAGAAATATGTGCATCGCGGAGTAAAAAATAGTTCGATTTTTAAACTGAGTTATAAAAAAAACAAGAGTTTTCCTAGGGAAAAGGGAGATGTCAGGCACATCAGATAAAAGCGATTAATATCATATATCAATTAAATGACATTCGCCCGAGCCATATTCGAGAAAAATTTGTTCTACAGATATGCCGCCCATTTACAACTTAAATAAGCCAATTCATATCTCAAAATATATTGCACGCAGAAATGTAGCGATATCAGGGTAGGATCAGACAGAAGTTAAAAGACTATTTTGAAAATATCAGAAAAAAAATCTCATATTTCCTGAGATATTAAGTGTCGGCTTCCAGTGATTTCTTTGATCTCAAACTAGCTGTGTTTATAAGTGTCGCAGTTTTCGTTCGTTTTTCCGTTTCCGCTGAGTGTCGTGGAATTCGTTTGTTTTTTCGCTTGCTTCACTTCCCAGACAGCACAAAA